>OX016542.1:11864194-13357299 GCA_943590905.1 Sphaerophoria taeniata | reverse complement strand
TGGCTGATGAGCATGAAAGACTTGAGTGGTAAGCTCGCAAGGTGGAGTTTGTCATTGCAGTCCTATGTCTTCGACATACGGCACCGTAAAGGCAGCCAGCATGTAGTACCAGATACTCTTTCTCGGGTACATGTGGACTCTCTGGCTCTTGAGGACGTTGCCCCACTGATTGATCTGAAGTCAGCGGAATTCCTCTCCGATGACTATCTAGATCTTATAGAAACGGTTTTTAATCACGAAGAAGAGCTCCCAGATCTAAAATATGTAGACGGATATGTATATAAAAAGGCATTCAAGAAGTTAGGCGAAGAAGAAATGCTGGAGCATTCTTGGCTCCTTTGGGTTCCGTCAGGGCTGACTCAAGATATAATTAGTAGAGCACATGATCCCCCTAAGTCAGCACACTGCGGAATTGCTAAAACTCTGAACCGACTCAGACAATACTTTTATTGGCCTAACATGACGGTACAAGTACGTGACTATGTGTCTAACTGTAGTGTGTGTAAACAATGTAAAGCGTCCAACCAAGTTTCTCGTCCCCCTATTGTAACGTCGTATTGTAGTAATCGTCCGTTTGAGAAAATTTATATAGACTTTTTAGGTCCCTATCCGAGATCAACAACCGGAAATGTGTTCGTATTCGTTGTCTTGGATCACTTGTCAAAATTCGTGTTGTTGAAAGCCATGCGAAAAGCAAACACAGCCAACGTAATTAAGTTTTTAAAAGAAAGCGTATTTGACATGTTTGGAGTTCCAAACATAATACATTCCGACAATGGAAAGCAGTTTGTTGCCAAGGAATTCCAAAATTTAATCGCTAAATATGGCATCAGGCATTTTAGAACCGCGCACTATGCACCGCAGTCGAACGCGTCGGAGAGGGTCAACCGTTCATTGTTAGCGGCTATCCGTTCATACCTTAAGGATGACCAACGGGATTGGGATTTGCACCTGGGCGATATTGCGTGTGCATTAAGGAGCGCAGTTCATAGCTCTACAGGTGTATCGCCATATTTTGCCCTTTTTGGAACAAATATGATGATGCACGGTAGCAGTTATGAACTTGCTGAAAAGTTGAACGCGGTAGATGACAGTGAGTTGTTGACACTTCCCCGACAAATTCGATTGCAGTGCATACGAAACCGAATTCGTGAAAATATTTTGAAGGCGAACGAGAAATCGGCCAAGACATATAATGTCAGAACCAAAGCCGTTCAATATGTTCCCGGACAAGAGGTTTACCGAAAAAATTTCGTACTAAGTGACTCCACGAAATACTTGTCGGCTAAACTTTCGCCGAAATATCTTAAGTGCCGAGTTACAAGAAAAATAGGGAATCAAATGTACGAACTTGAAAATCTGAATGGCAAAACAATCGGCGTCTTTCATGCGAAAGACATAAAACAGTAATGAATAAGCCGATTCAAGAAACCGCACGTTTGTGTTTCTTTTGCGTTGTTTATTCGTTCGCAGTACTCACGTCTTAATTTAAATTTATGCACCACACCCTATACCAATTTATAAGAACACGAACAGCTCATGACAAAAAAGTTTATATAAATTTTATTAATTGTTTACTTGTTGCATGTTACTTGTTATTTATTTCACTCCATGTTATTTATTTCTCTTAGGTTAAGTCTTTTTTATTTTAATTTTAAGTTTTACTACCTTCGGGTTATATTTGGACTGAGTTACGAGCTGTGATTTATTATATTTATTTTTACTAACACCTCACTCTGTGAAACTTCATAATAAGACTGATAATATACTAACATCTAGACATCTGTGATATTTACACCCTTAAATATAGTTTACAAACTGTGATACTAGTTTAATTAGCTCGAACTGTGGTATTTACACCTGTAAGGTACACCTTTTTTTTTTACTGTGATATTAATTAAATTAGCTCTATCTGTGATATTTACCTACACTTAATTTTATCTTACTTTTACTTATCAACATCTTTTATATTTATTATTTTCCTTACTTATACTAATGTTAGCATTATCTAAACGACTGTAGTGTATTCTGCACTCACCAATCGATGACGAATTGACGACACGGACACATAATTTTGTAAAATGAAGAATTGTTCCATCGGTCTCCTGAAATCGGTGGAGTGAGTTCTAGGTCTAATTGCTAGGATATTAGGAACTTACCCATTGTCCATTGAGGTTGATAGAAGCTTTAGTGATGGCCCGGCTTTGAGCGTGGGTTTTTCCCCACAACTCTGACCGACGACGCCCGTATTTTTGCTCCCTATTGGAAATATATTCCAACATGGACCAAATTTTGTTGCGGACGTCGGATCCTTTCTGATGAGGAAGCCATCGGTGTCCAGTTTACGTCCTTTTTTTTTCTTCCTTTTTTAAAAAAACTTGGCATTTGCATTCCAGATGCTAACGTAATTTGATTCTGAATTCTGAATTCTGATTCTGTCATTTGTCCATAGAGTAAGAAAAAAGAGAAGAGACAAGAAAAAGTTTTTTTTTGGGAAAAGCAGATTGCTCTGAGACAGAACAGATCAATTTTTTTCTGGATTTGGTCTTTGTATAATTATATGTAGGGGGTCGTTTCAAGATAGAAAACGATGGTAGTGCCATCCTAAGAATTTTTACAGAAGCAGTTTTTTCTTAGGTATGTTTGTATTGTGTGTTATCTGCTTGATTCTGTCAAAGAACTGTCAAACCAGGCAGAAAACCAATCTTGATAGTACCTGGGAGTAGATATACCGAGGATTTGGGTTTTAATGACATACGATGGCAGCGCTATCTTGAAACCTAACAGACAAACGTTTATATAGGAACCTCGAGAGCAAATTGTTTGGTTATGTCTGGGACTGCGGGACGTTTCAATTTTTAACTCTATTGCTCGATTTCATAAACAACTTTTAAACTCTAAACAGGCCTTTAAACCGTAAAATGAGTTTTTTTTTTGGTTTCACCAAGCGTTTAGACACTTTTTTTTTAAAACTAAATGCCCATTTTTGACTCATGGAATTTTAAAAAGTGTCATTGAATATTTCAAAAAGGGAATATAACGCTTTCTCATTTTTCTCACATGATTTGATGAGGATGTCAACTTTGACAAAAATTTCCCTGAAATTTCCCTTTTCAAATTGGAGAAACTCAAAAGTTTTAAGGGTCTGATAAAATGTTAAAAGATTTTTGCTATAAGTGCTTTTCGTGTTTGTTTACGAAATTGGGCATATGTTTTTTTAATTGGGAAGGAAGATAAATTGTTTCCCTTGTTCGTGCTGAACGTCATTAAATTCCCTTGGGGCTCCATCTGTTGGGGATTTTGGGTAGACCGGTGCTCACTTCACTTCTTGCGATGCGGATTGGTCCACGTCAGAAAAATGAGATCTCCTCGTGGTCTCGTTCCGCTGATCTCTGGCTGTTCATTTTTCATCATAACCTTTTTGTCATTTTTGGTGAGCAAAATTTTCTGGCGGGTGCGTAGCTCTAAAATTCGACTAAAATTTAAGAAAAAAACAAAAACTAAAGGCATAAAATTATTCTGAATACTAAAACAAAAGAAAAAAAGTGAAGAAGAAAAAACATAAAAAAAGAAGAGAAAAACGAGAAAAATAAAATAAAATCCAAAAGTATAATCGGTACGGCCAATTGCATAGTGTTTGTGCGTCTCAATTTTAATTTTTTCTTAAAAAGCAGGAGTACTTTCTCGTGCCAATTAATTACATAGGATTCAGGGCAGCAAAACTTAAGCCAACTCCCCTATCCACCTACTTACTTACTTGAGGTGGCGCTACAGTCCGGGGTGGACTTTGGCCTCAATCCATTTTAGGCGGGATTTTATTCTGAAAAGTGGTGAGTTTTTCCTAGAAGTTTGTGTGTTTGAGGGTCTAACCAGCAATTGTATTCCTTAGAAAACTCATCGGCGGCCCACTAGCCAGATTCTTAGCCATCCTGGGCCGCCGCATTGAAAAATTTGCATAGAGGGAAATCAAGAAAGAATAAGGAGAGGTCAGGTTGACCAAAGGGAATTGTGCTGGCCATCGGAGAGCTGCACTCCTCGCAAAATCAAGACCAAGAGCCACATCTGACCCATGAAGTCTCCGGCGAAGGGGCCAAAACAGGTTTTTATAAAAACCCAAAAAAAAGAAAGAAAAATATTTTTTTTGTGAATGTTTGAATACATCAATTATATGTTTCTGAAATACTACGTGTTTGTTGTGTCGTCTTCTAATTAATTTAAGAGATAAGTCATAAGTTTAGTTTTTTTTGTTAAATTGACTGTGAGTGTCAGGAACCGGGTTTTTTTTTTGTTCAGGCTTAGTATTCATGTCATAAGGGCCAAAGGACAGCCCTATATCATACGCCAACCTCCATCAAGCTCAATAGAGGCAGGGTTTGTTTTTTTTTGTGTTAAAACAATAGTTCGTGCCCAAAGTAGGCACTCTATAAAAAAAACCTCAGTTCCGGGTCACGATTTTTTTTTTGATTTTTTTTTATTTTTTTTCGAATAAGATAAATGTGAACCTAAATATTAGAATAAAGCAAATGTTTTGTTTTGGCACAAGTTGCTTAATGGTAAATCTGGTCGTTTGTTTTTGTTTCAATAGAAACATGAGGACTTGAGTCGTTAATTTTCAGGGGTGCGGAGGGTAGTCGAAGACTTCGGTGATGGTGGTATGATCTGAAACCGATCATCCACTATCTCTTTTGGGGGAATCCAAACATGGCCACGGATTCCTACGGTTGGGTGGGTATGGCCTCGCTGCGAAACCATCTGCAGCGCCCTGACGTGACAATAGTCCGTCCGCTGGTTTAGTCCGACCGTTGTTTTGGTTTTGTGTTTTGAATTTTTGGCCTGATCTGTGTTTTTGTTTGCAGGTGAGGTTAAGTTTCGGGGGCAAGATCCCCCCCGTCCGACGAGCTAAGCAAGAGCACCGCTAGCAGGCCACGTCCTCGGAACTTAACATTCCAACCCCTCCTATTCCAACTATTCCTTTTCCTACTTCCTTCCTCTTCCTAAATCCTTCCTCTCACAAAATCCTAAGGCCCCCCTCCTCTTGCCTCGCAACAGTAAGCTGATTATCATATTGATAATCAGTTATTTGCGATAATTTCATTCGACACCTATTTAGGTGTCGTTTTCAAATATTTATGTCGTTTTAATAAAAAATCAAATAAATATTGACATTGTATATGCTTATAATATATATTTAAACAATATCTGACAAGTTTGAAGCAAAAACAAATCAAATAATAAACCAAATCCGGTGCAACAAAAAGGTGTAAGATTGCAAAATTTTATTTTTGTCTGTAAATCGTGAACATACCTTTTCTAATCCACAGCAACGGTGGAGTAAAACTGTCAAACTCAAACATTTGTGGCGGAGAATGACTTTGTGTACTTTTATTAGTGAAAAGTGTGACCTGGTCCTTAGAAAATATTTCATTGCCAGTCTGAATCGGGGTTAGGAAAAATGTCAAAACGGACGAAATTTTTTCTCCGAAAACAGTAATGCCAACAAATCAAAGTTTTTTTTTGATCAGCTTACATGGAGCAAAGTAAAGTTGATAATCAAAAACGATAAATAATTTTTGATAATCAACTATCGCGTTACATGATTCCGGCCCAGGTAATATCAAGAATGGTTTTCTGCTTGGTTTGACAGTTTTTTGACAGTTTTTTACATAAGTTTGTAATGTGTGTTCTCTGCTTGCTACTGTCAAACCAAGCAGAAAACCATTCTTGATAGTACTTGGTAAATCCATATACAAAGCTGCGAGCTACTACCACTTTTAACTCACTTCTTACAATTCTTATGAACGCATCCCTTTTGATTTGACATTTTGACATTTCCTTCTCGGCTGACACAAAAATTTCATCTGGCTCAAAGTTCTTTATTTTGTGATGACCGATGACCAATTGTTTTCCCTCAATGAAATTATTTTCTTCAATCAATATTCATTAAATATTAATAGAACTAATTAAAACAAAGGTAAGATGTCACGATTCTGAATAAATATCTTTTCCAATTCACCGAAATTCATTTCTCCACCGTAATTCTGTTCTATCTAAAAAGTAATAAGACTATTCCTTTCCCAGACTCAAGCGATCAGCTTGTATTTCATTAAAACAAATAAAAAATGTTATCAAGTATTCGAGGATTCCTATCGCGCCATAGAAGAAAGTTCGTCGTCACCGGTGCGGTGGTCGGTGGATCGTTTTTGGTCTTCAAATATGCCCAGAAAAAACTACGAGATTTCCAGGAGCGTCAGGCTCGTGAATTCCTCGAACGAACACAACGAATTCAATATTTCGAATCACAGGAGCGCAACTGCAATCAGGTCATTATGGGAATCAGTACAGACCTATGCAGTGAGATTTTAAAACTTGTCAATAATGATGAACTGCTGGAGAGACTCCGCCGCAACCCTGAGAACAAAATCGAACTCTGGGAAGAACTCAAAATCATCGCATTCACAAGACTCGCTGTCTTTATATACGCCACATCAATGCTTAACGTCACACTTCGAGTACAAATGAATGTAATCGGAGGCTATGTATACAAGGATACCATTCAAGATGAGAACAAACTAACCGAAGACATTCGGGAGGCTTATTTGTCGTCGATTAGACATTTTCTAGGAGATGGCTTGGTGAATTTGATACAATTGATCAAATCCAAGGTAAAGGCCATTCTGAAGACACAATCGCTCACAACTCGCTTGACCCTGTCCGACTTGGAGCAACTATTCTGGTCGATTCAGATGTCCATCAATAGCGATCCGAATGATCCAAATAGCAAACTGGCAAGCTATGTTATGCCACAACAGCTTGGCAATTCTGGCGAAATACTCGATAAGATGTACAGCGAGACTTTGGACCTGCTGGAAAGCGATGATGTCTCGACGATATGTTCAAACAACATTTGTCGAGGATTCTCAATCGCTGTCGATAGCATAGCCGAGTGCATGGCTGATTCGGTCAAGACCGCTTTGCAGGATCAAACACAAACAAATGCCGACGAGGCGTCATCATCGTCGTCGCTTAAATTCAATGTGAACAAAATTGAATTAGCTCTAGCCAAAGTGATCCCAATACTGAATGGACTGACTGCAAAGGGTGTGGACAGCACCAAGAAACCTCAAAACTTTGTCACCTCGATTGTGACGTTCTTCTTGGTATCGGAAAAGTGTAAAACACTTGGAGCGAATGTGTACGAAGTCTTTAGCGTGTAGATTTCGCCAAACGAGAGGAGACGCACCATCAAACTGAATGCATTCCCGAATGTGGTTTTTCTTTGTTTCATTTTAGTTTTGTAATTTATATAACTGTAATATTTTTAGTTGCAATCTGGGTCGTAAGTGTTTCAAAAATAAAACAAAAGGTATTATGAAAAATAATCATGAAATCGAGGGTAGTCGCATTCCTTACTCAATTACATAACCGTCGTGGAAAGAGTGGGATCAATCGAACCTCTCGTTGGTTCCGTGGAACGCAATAAAAAAAGAAACAAAAATCGAGATAAGATTATTAATGGCGTTCCGAAATTTATTTCGAACAAAATAGCACAGGTTATTACATTTTGAAAATTTTGAACTTAAAACACGAATTCCTAATCGCTGCTGGATGGTGGTGCTGATTGGAATAAGCCAGCTTCTCGCATCCTCTCGGCTGATTTCTCGGCATCATACTGTCTATAGAATTCGGCGTACTGCTGCTTCCTTGGAATTTTCACAAGATAATGAAATGCCGTTACAACAACTGCAACCGTTGTAAACATTCCCAGTAAATTCCTCTTGATTGTTGCATTGTGGAATTTTCGCAAATTTGGTTTGGCCACTGTCGACGACATTGTGCACGATTAAACTCTTCCGAATATGAAAAATGACTTCACTGACTAATTTCAGACACTCAACCACGAAGAACCTTCAATATTTAAGTAGGTACATAACTTTTATCGTGCTCGCCGTCAATTTTGAAAAAAAACTAGCTAAACCCGATAACATTTTATGTACATAGGTGGGTCTGGGTATTAATCACCGATGGGTAACTTTTATTTGCCATGGCTAGGTATTTCCATGGTAAATAAAGAGGAAGATTAGATTAAATGGGATATCGGAAAGGAGTGACGATCGATTTCGATTACAAGTTGCGTCTTATTCCATTTAGTTTTCGATTGGTATTCGTTAGAACAGCAAGTGCAGTGAATTCACTCTTTAAAGTAAAACAACAACAACAACAACAGTTTAAACATTTATTTGAAGAATTTTGGATTAGTGGCTAGTGGTGGTGTTGATTGGAATAAACCAGCTTCCCGCATTCTCTCGGCCGCTTTCTCTGCGTCGTAGTTTTTGTAGAACAAGGCATATTGTTCCTTTCTTGGCTTTTTTACAAGAAAGTTGAAAGATGTTAGGACACCAGCGACAGTTAGAAACATCCCAACTAAATTCCGCTTGATCGTGGCATTGTGGAGTCCTCTAAGAACAGGTTTTCCTGCAGTTGCCATGTTGAAGGTTTGCACTGTAGCTCGAAAAGAACACGTCTGACTTTTTAAATCTTTTAAAGCGTCATTAGTGGTTTTCTCAAACAACTTGGGGGGGAATCCTAGAAGTGAGTTATGTACATTTGTGGTACAAAATATGAGTCAGTAGGTGATAACCATTTGACATCGAAATGTGATTTATTTCTTTTTTTTTATGGAGATTCCCAGAAAGTGGAATTAGATAAAATTAGCGGGTGACATAATTCAGGTTTAGTTTTCGTTTCAGTTCAGTTCAGCAGTTGTCCGTGGCTAAGTGGTAAGGTGCGTTGGCTGCTAAGCGGAATGTCGTGGGTTCGAGTCTTACTCGTGCCCATAAAGTGTTTATTCATCTTTCACGGGTACTGCCTCTTGCGAAAAACTGACAAAACTTCCAAGAGTATCGATCTGTCAGGAAAAAGTGTTTCTCAACTTTGCCGTTCGGAATCGGCGTTAAATTGTGGGTCCCCTCAATTCTTCACACGCACTCAGAGAATTGTTGATGAGAGTAAGCCACTTAGGCCTTGGCTCTTCAAGAGCTGTCGCGCCACTCTATTTATTTCATTTCAAAGCGAAGAGTTGGGAAGTTTGTGTGGCAGCAGAAAATAAAAATACAAATCTAAGGCTTTTGAAAATCGTGCATATTTATTGTTTCAACTGAATGATTACTTATTCGGATTTTAATCTGAAGATGTACGTGGCATTGATTGTAATAATCCAGCAGCCCTCATTCTCTCAGCATGCTTCTCCGGATCGTAGGTTCGGTAATATTCAGCATAGTGCTTCTTTCTGGGCCTTTTATAAGCGAAATTGAATGTGGAAAGGGCAGTGACAATTGAAAGGAACAATCCAATGAAACTCTTCATGACTTGCTGATTATGAAGCCCTCTTAACCTGGGTACGCCTGGATTTCCTGCCATCGTGAGTTTCTTTTCGGAAGCCTGCAAACTTTTGAATGTGAGCGCGATTTGAAAAATCAAATTTTCTAATAGAAATATCAAAGCCTGCTCAGTTTCTATTATTGTTCAGTACTCAGTAGTCCACATGGTGCAAAGTAGTTTCTGATTTGACAGTAGTTGTAGAGGAGTTACTTTTCTTGAGAACCTAACAAAAGCAAACAGCAGTTTCCTATTATTTACAGCAATATAAATTGCTTACATTTTTATTTTTAAATCCACTTTAGACCTTAAAGATAAATCAATTTAACACGATTGGAAAACACCAGCAGCCTTCATCCTTTCGAATGATTTCTGGGCATTGTAGGTCTTGTAGAATTCAGCATAAGCATCCTGTCGGGGATCTTTGATGGCCAATTTGAAGAGCATGGAAATACCAACAACCAAACCAAGGGCTACACCTAAGTTCCTCTTGATTGTGGCATTATGCAATCCCCTGAGGACGGGCTTTGATGCTGAAGCAGATACTGGAGCGTTGGTCATTTTCGCTTGGAGAATTCTTAGCTAGATGATGAGAAAAGGAAATTGAAAGTAAATTTATTGAATTTCTTGTATTGTTATGCAATGTATTTAGTTATTTGGGAAATAAAATCAATTAAATATTTGTTCGTCATACCTTTTCGACGAGAAAAGAATTTTGCAGCAGTAGAGAATTGTCAGAAATGGCAATGAGAAAAAAAATGACAGAAGAAATTCGAACTGAAGTTGATAGCGTTTGTAAAATCAATTTGTCGGCAGGAAAGTGTGTGGAAACTGCATTATCATCAAATGAATTTAACGGTCGTTTTTATTTAATAAATTCAAATTTAACTGACTATCGTGTTTAAATTTTGTTTACTTCCTTTTACGAGCAATAACAAAATGGCACCATACCAATTTTATTTCCGGTCGTTAAGAAGAAACTCAGCGCTTTGAAAGTCTCACAAAATGACAAAAATTATCGCTATAACGGTGGTTTCCGTAACATACATCCGATGCGTTCATCGAGAAGACGTACATCTTCGATGAAATTCACTCGTTTGGCTTAACGTACTTACTTACGGTGGCACTACAGTCCGTTGTGGACTTGGGCCCTTTGTATATATATATTTGGGGGGTAGTTTCAAGATGGAAAACGATATTGGTGCCATCCTAAGAATTTTCACAGAAGCAGTTTTTTTCACATAAAGTTTGTATTGTGTGTTCCATATACAAAGCTTGGGCCTCAATCAACAGTCTCCCCATCCAGCTCGGTCCCTAGCTAGCTGTCTCCAGTTTTGCACTCCAAATTGATTGAGGTCCTCTTCCACTTGTGGGCACTACCTGAGTCGAAGTATTTTTCTCCTTCTGCGTCCCTCGGTAATTGTGTTGAAGGCTTTCCGGGCCAGAGCATCGGTGTCCATCCGCTCGCCATCTGAGTCTCTGGCTAGGTCCATGTCGTTGTACAACCCATAAAGTTCGGTTGTATCTTCTTATCCATTCCCCATCAATGCACACGGGCCAAAGATGACCCGAAGAACTTTCCTCTCGAAACAGCCTAAGGCACATTCCTCCGATTTTGTAAAGGTCCATGCCTCTGCACCATACAGCAAGACTGGAATGATGAGGGTGTTATTCAGCTTTACCTTAGTTGCTTGAGAGAGGGCTTTTCCACTCAATTGCGTTCTTAGCCCAAACAAACAGCGATTAGCAAGAGTTATTCTTCGTCTAATCTTGGCGCTGGTGTTATTGCCCGTGTTAATAACGGGGCCTAGGTAGGCAAACTCCTCTACTACCTCGAAGTTGTATGCGTCTATTGTGATGTTCCGTACGAGCCGTCGCGTCGGTGTTGGGTGTCCTTGCTCGAAGACAGCTCATACTTCGTTTTTCCCTCATATACCGCGAAAACCATTTTTGCCGCTTCTGTCTGAATTCTCCCAAAGACGCCATTGACTTCACGCTGTGTTCTTCCCATTATATCAATATCATCGGTTTACGCGAGATGTTGAACAGACTTTTGGAATGTAGTGCCTCTGGTGTTGACCGTGCAGTTTTGCAACTTTTCAAGAACGATGGTAAAGAAATCGCATGACTGTGCATCACCTTGTCTGAATCCTTTTTGGACATCGAAAGATTCCGTAAGCTCATTGCCAACTTTGATGGAGCAGCGTGAGTTCTCCATTGTCATTTTGCACGAGCGAACGAGCTTGGCAGGGATGCCAAAACCAGATATAGCTTTCTACAGTTCGTCTCTGTAGATGCTGTCATACGCGGCCTTAAAATCGTTGAAAAGTTAGTGGGTATCGATTTTGAGTTCATAGGTTTTTTCCAGGTTCAGCTGCAAAGTGAAAATTTGGTCGATGGTGGACTTTCCGGGCCTGAAGCCACCAATTGTTGAAGAAAGGCTTCAGACGTTCACATATTACGGCAGAGAGGATCTTGTAGACGATGTTAAGTACGCTGATTTCTCTGTAGTTGGCGCAGCTAAGAGGATCTCCTCCAAACAATGCTGAGTTTCTATTCATCCGGCATGCATTCTTCCGACCATATCTTACAGATGCTTTGGTGCATGCTCCTATCTAGATCGTCGCCTGCTGCTTTGAACAGCTTGACAGCTGGACCATGTGTTCAAGCGCCTTTGTTGAATTTCAGCCGTGATATTGCAGTTTTTACTTCTTCTAGATCGGGTTCACGGAATTTTTTGGCTATCATCGTGTCCGATGAAAGGTTCCTGCCTGACGGCGGCGGCGGGATTTTGTTCGTCGTCGACGTTATACAGTCTACAGAAGTGGTCTTTCCAAATCCCCAGCATTGACTGCGATTCTACTATGATGTTCCCTTGTTTATCTATGCAGGCATCGGTTCTTTCTTGATGACCTTGAGCCAACTGTTTTACTTTCCGATAAAACCTCCGAACTTCATTCCTGCTGTTGGCTCTCTCAACATCTTCGATCTGACGCTTCTTATGCTCCCTCTTTTTTTTCTCTTTTTAGCGCAAATAGTATTATTGTTGTTTTGCCAAGAGTGGAAAGAAGTACAGTCCTAAAAACCGTTTTTCCAAAAAAGATTCAAATCCCACTTTCAAATTTGTTGTGTACATCATAAGGCGTTTTTCTTTTTTAGTTCAGAGCTCCGAACTCTGAGTGTTCAGAGCTTGCTGAACACGCTCTGAACAAATGAAGCTCTGAACATTTTCTGAACGCTCGGATTTCATTTTGAAATGCAATTGAGCATTTTTAGTTCAGACATCGACCCTTCGTATTTTTGAAAGCTGAAATTAACATTTTTTCATTAATAAATAAAATAATTAAATAATTATTCAAAATAAAACTAATCATCTTTGCCTGAGCGACTTGTTTCCACCACCATTTTAATTGTTTTGAGAAAACACGCTTGCGCTCAGCATTTCGTTCATTACGCTCGGTCTCTTTTTTCTGAGCGAGCCGTCGAACTCTGAACACTCAGAATCAGTGCTCTGAACGAAAAAAGTAACACAACTTTGATGCTCTGAACACTCTGAACTAAAAAAGAAACACAACTTTTCGTTTGACAGTTCAAGCTCTGTTCAGATGTAAAAAAGAAAAACGCCTATAGGGTAAATTGGGTCGAACGAGAAATATTCGCAGCTCTCTTTAATTTTTTGTTCCGAAAAATTTGGTTCTGCGCATTTCAACTGTCAAATTGACACTTCTCTTTCAAACAAAAACAAGTTGTTATCAAAGAAAATTGGGGTTTCATAAAGAAGATTGAAGAAAAATTAAACAAAAATTCGTACTGCAACAATGAAAACCGATTACAACGAAGACATTTCAAGATCCTGGACTGATGACCTACCAAAGTGTAAAAACACTGGCGCTGGCACTGCCAAACGAGCACCCCAATGGGGTGGTGCAGGTACCTCCAACGAACCAGGCCACAATTCTCGCATCAAACGAATATCCGACTGCAGCTTCTATTGCGAGGTCAATGAGAATACAAGCCTGTATGCTATATTCTCCGGACACAAAGGCCACAAAGTTGCCAAAATGGCAATGCAACGAATAGCAGCCGAGATCATTTTGGGACAGTTGATTGATAAGCACACTGACGAAGAAGTTCATGAAGTTCTGCGACAAGCCTTCCAAACAGTCGAGAAGTCCTATCAGGAGTCAATTGATGGTCTTCTGGCGAAATATGCTGTGCTGAGATGTCAAATAGCCGAGAATGTAGGAGTTTACGAGGAGCTAGTAAGGAATCTGGAATCAATTGAACAAGAACTGGCGATTGGGGCAAGTGCGGCTATATGTCTCATCTACAACTCACGCTTGTTCATATGCAATGTCGGTACTTGCAGAGTGCTTCTGTGTCGAACCGATGAAAACAACACATCCAGAGCTATTCAGTTTTCTGTTGATCACAATTTACTCAACGAAGACGAGATTCTTAGACTCAGCCAGCTGGGTGTGGATGTGTCACAGTTAAAACGCTTCGACATGTTCAACACACGGTCGATTGGCTACTACCTCGGCAAAGGCGGCTACAAAGACTGCCACTATCTGGCAAGCGCGAGTGCAGAACCCATCACAGCTCAGCCGGAAATTGTAGGTGGAATAACCATCGATTCATCGTTTCAATTTCTGTTATTAATGTCCAGTGGGACATGTAAATATCTGCAAGAAATCTATTCCGGTGACACGACACAGGAAAATAGACAAATCGTTCAAATGTGTGCCAGGGAATTGCAGTCGAATCATGACAATCTGACAGACGTTGCCCAATCCGTCGTTAATAGTATAGTCCAATTGCATAGAGAGTCGTGTGAGAATGGACGACGAGCTAATGATGACTTAACGATTTTACTGAGGAATTTCAGTACGAAACGAAGCAATAGAGTGATGTTCAATTCGCTGGTGCAAGAGATTCGTAACGATTTGACCAATTGTAGTGAGGACGGATCTAGTTCGATGTACGAGGCATCGGAAATGGGAACGAACATGACTGAAACTGGGTCGATAACATCGCAAACAAGTTCTTCTAGTCAATTTGGAGAGCCCCAGAGAGTAACACCGTATGTGGACTTTTCGCAGTATTATGAGAATGTTCGCAGTGCCAGGCAGAATGCGACTTTACCACAAGGAATAAATTTCGATTGATTTGCGATGAGTTCAATGTTTTTGTTTGTTTAAATAAATGGTTGTTATCTGTTGTTAATTTTTGTTTAATGAATATGGTGACTTAAGAAGTTGCTTTTCTGCATTTGCAACGAAGGTTATATTCAAACGGACACACCCAGTAAAAATTAAGGAGACAACTTGACGGATAGATCTAGAAGAACACTTTTAGAACTTTACTTGTAAGGATACTCTTGAAGAAAGGACGATGATAACAACTTGCATTAACTTACTTACTTATGGTGGCGCTACAGTCCGAGGTGAACTTGGGCCTTAACCAAAAAACCTCTCCAGTCAGCTCGGTCCTTAGCTAGCTATCTCCAGTTACGCACACCGAGCTGGTTGAGGTCATCTTCAACTTGCGCCACCTGAGCCTTGGTCTTCCTCTACTGCGTCGTCCCTCTGAGGTGGATTCGAAAACTTTACGGGCCGAAGCCCATCTTCTCCACGTGACCAAGCCTTATGAGTCTTTGTACCTTCACCCTTTTAGCTAGGTCAGTGTCGCTGTACAGCCCGTAAAGTTCGTGGTTAAATCTTCTCCTCCATTCACCCTTTATGCATACAACAGGACCATAGATCTTCCGTAGAAATTTTCTCTCGAACCGGCGTGGGGTGCTCTCATCCGTTTTTGAGAGGGCCTATGCTTCTGCCCCATATAGCAGGACAGGGATGATGAGGGTATTTTAGAGCGTCACCTTAATTGTTTGGGAGAGGGCTTTACTACTCAGTTCCTTTCTTAGCCCGAAGAAACAGCGATCAGCAAGAGTTATTCTCCTTCTGATCTCGGCGCTGATATCATTGACCGTGTTCATAGCAGAGCCAAGGTAGACAAAGTCCTATCTATCTATCGTCTATCGTGACGTTTTCTCCAAGACGTCGCATATACTTTGTTTTGCCTTCATTAACCGTTAAACCCATTTTTCAGCCTCTGTCTGTATACTCGCAAGAGCACAGTTGATCTGTGATCTGTTCCGACTTCAAATTCGGAATCGTTTTTCTGTTCTATTCAGAACAAGAACTGCCATCTTGTCCCAAGTGAATGAATTTAGAATCGTTCGGAACAGTTCCGGACGACCAAAAAAAAACAAAAACGCTATAAAATTGGCCGCCTAAAGGAACAGAATGCAGTCGCCAGTTGCCAAAATTGACAGTTGAAATTTGTATGGAAATGTAAAACACGTCGTGCGACAAAGTTGAAAAAAGTTCTACCTACTTATAGCGTCCGATTCCTGATACCAAACGAACAAGCAAACACATTTTGTTTTTAATGGTTGAACATCTATGTATTTGGGGCATTTCACGTGAAGCGGGCAACCAAAAAAAGTTGAGGTCGTGAATTTTGTTTATACTCTGTTCATTTATGGTGGATTTACATTGATCTGCATGCCATCATCTGCAAAAATAGAGGATGCAAGATACAAAACTCATACTAGTGTAAGAGAGAGGTAAGACCAAAATGCAGACGTCTGCACGGATGAAGATTATAGGAAGTTCAACTCATGCAGAAGAAAATTATGGTGAAGACGAACATGTTCATCTTTTTTATAGAGTTTTCATCTGCACCATAATTTTTTCATCTGCACCATAATTTTTTATTGTTGGCTGTTGTTGTTGGTTGTCACCGAGCTTTAAAAATTATAGCAAGTAAAAATGGGTAGGTATATGTGTATTCTTTCACTCTTTCGTGTTATGTCGTATAGCTCCCCCGCTTTACTTTTCTGCGAATTTGCAGATGCAGACGTCGAAGATTACATGTAAATCCACCATTATACATCTAGTAGACATGGATGTGTAGACACATATTTTTTTGTCGTATGACGTTTATTGCTGAGTTATATGAGCTCTTCAAAATTTTACAAAAATGAAATCTTAAATTTTTGGATGCTTATAATCTGTATCAATTAATTTTTGAAAAAGAATTAAAAGCACTGTTTCTTATGGAAAAAAAGTTGAATTTTTCAATTTTTTTGTCGAATTTTAATTTTAAATTTTCTAACGTTTAGTAAACCGGAAATGAACACTTCAAATCAATATTTTAGTAACTTCGAACCTTTTTTTTTCTTAATTTTCCTAATTTGAATTAAAGCTCTAAATGTACTTATTCTTCACAAAAAAAATTAAAACGTAATCTGCAATAGTTTAAGAGTTGGAGCCAGTGATCACTTATACCAAGATTGGAAACCTTGCTGTCAAAGTGACATTTGCCTACAAGCTGAGGGAGCAGGTTAGCTGAAACAGTATGCGCGTAAGGCCGTGTGCGAATTGGATGAATTTTGGTTAAAAAATAAAAATGGATGAATTTTTAACCACTACTGTCATATTTTAACCTGCTCAGCAGCTAGTCAAATAATGCGAAGTGTCAAAATTTAACCAGACGTCAAGTTTTAACCCATTTTTAATTGAATTCGCACACGGCCTAATACAAACTTAAGGAGCAGGTTAGCTGTAAGAGTATGCGTGTTTTTGTAATAAAGATACAGTTGCCTGCATAATAAAAAGCAAGTTAGCTGCAAGAGTATGTGTGCATGAAAAAAATAACTTTTGCGGTATTTGGAGGGTAAAACGTAGGTAGGTTTCCAATCTTGTTATAAAGTGATCACTGGTTAGAGCACATAGAGTACCTACACATACACTAGTCAAAAAATTAAAAGAACACTTGAAAAATCTCAAAAATTGAGTGGTTTCTTATAAGGCTGTATCTCAGTAGAAAAAAGTTGGTTTTAAGTGAAATAAAAAGTTTTTCAAAGGTTATAATTTTTTCTTTTAAAATTATTTTGAGTTAAGAAAATACCGTTAGTCGTTTTCGCTTGAGTGTTAAAAATATTCACTGAATTTCAAAATAAAAAATAGTAAGGAGTCACTCCTTTTGTAGGTTTTCTATAAAACGCATTTTTTCAGGTGCGGTTATACTTATGCAAGGCACTGTATGCCGAATTGCATATGACATTTTTTTATTTTATGTGCAAGTACTGTGTGCATGTATGCGTGATTCTGTTTTTCATTCCGATTCCGACTTTAAATTCGGAATAGTTTTTCTGTTCTTTTCAGAACAAGAACTGTCATCTTTTGCCAAGTGAACGAATTCAGAATCGTTCGGAACTATTAGTCGCGCGACTCCATACAAATTCATCTGTAATTTTTGGCGCCTAGCGACTATGTATTCTGTTCAGCTCTTAACTCGTGCGGTATCACTCGTTTTGACAATTTTCTAGGGGTCTCAGATCATCATTCCCATTATTGCACTAAGCCGCTAAAACAATGTTTAATCATTCAAATTTTTAGTGTAGAAGAAAACAAATAAAAATTAAATAAGGTATAATAATATTATAATTATTTTATTTCAATTATCACAGAAACAAAAAGCAAAATTTACTTAAAAAATCATCATAATAATAACACTGAAGTAAATAGGACTCATATAAAATTATTCACATTACAATAATAAATTGTTACATTATTTTCTTCTTAAATAAATTTAAAATTCCTAAAAAATTAATAAATTATAATTATGACAATTTAAAACATAGTTTTTTACAACAATTCTTTTGGAAGTTTTGTAGTAGGTGAATTCTGATGATATTTTTTGGTTTTGTGTTTTATTAAAAAAAAAAAAAATTTGTAAATTCGAAGCATACGTTTAAGCTTTTAATTGAGATTCAATAAAAATAAATGAAGCCTTACACTTGAAATGAATGTTTGATAAAGACACTTTTAAGTCATATAAAATTATTATTTACATTTAATATTGTATTTTTGTATATACAATGAATATATAAACAAAGTCTTAAATAAAAATAAACAACAATAAACTTATTCGAATTGTTTTTTTCTTGCAAAATGTTCGCAATTAAGTACAAAAGTGTGTTTGTTTGTAATAATTTACGGTTAATTATCAAAATGGTCTTGCAGATTCAGTATGTTTTTATTTTCTTGTTTCTTATAACTCTTTTCCTATAAACTAGAAAAGCCTACAGTTCTTTTAGTTTTAGTATTCTATATGCAATTTTTTTTGTGATAAATTAATCTATTTAATAAACAGTTTCTACTATTTTTTTGTTTTTAATTAAGAAACAACTTACAATTATTTTAAGTAATAAACTTTTGTTTTTTAAGCCCTAAGTCTAAAATAATTCACAATAATTAAGTATGGAAATACCTTATAAAAAATAAAAAATAAATGTATAAAATTTAGGCTTATATTTACTTTTTTAACTTGTTAAATTAACTATATTTGAACAATTAATTGCAATGATTTGTGCAGTTCTTTAAATAATAACATGTTTTTTTAATTAATTTAAAATTAAGCTCATTTTTAGCATCTTTTTAGTAAGATACACCGCTTTTTGGTGACTATTAAATTTTAACCAAAATAAATATTATTCATTTGCACGTACAGTGGTGGATACTAAATAGCACTTAAGTAAAAAAAAACCTATTTAATCACATCTACTTCTTACCAATATATAATTTACACAATTTTTTAATTTAGACATCTTTGTAACATCCCTGTTTACATTACGGTAACTTTTTTCAGGTTTTAAATGAAGCTCAAACCGACTTCTTCATTGCAAATTGTGATGCTGTCGACAACAGGTGGAAAAATAAATAGCACTAACGTCTTTTTTTTGAGAAATTTTATAACTAAGACATTCTTTTGGGTAAGTTTAGTAGTAATTAGTTTGTTTAAGCCAATTTCATTTGATTTTTACTAGGCTTACAAATGGGAAGAGATATTCACTGCTCGCGAGACAAGAAAATTGTCATTTTCAACATGCCTGAAAAGGCAAAGTGTATTCTTGACATTGCGAAGGATTTGGGCTGTTCAAAAAAGATGGTTTATAATGCTATACGACATGTGAAGCAGCAAAATTTGTTTGAAAACGCCAAGAGTAAAAAAACGGAGCAGAAAAGCCAGAAAAGCTATGGACAGAGCAATCGTAGACGTAAGCAGGAGAAATCCATTTAAGACCTCTAGAGAAACTCAGCTCCAAATTGAAGACGAATACAACGTCAGACTGCCGTCTAGACCTGTACGCTATTTAATGACTGAAGCTGGGCTCAATGGCTACATCGCTAGAAGAAAGCCGCTAGTTTCAACGCGAAACATAAAACAACGTTTACAGTTTGCCAAATAGCCATTACAATTCTAGAAAAAGTGCTTTGGAGCGACGAATCGAAGTTTTACAGGTTCGGGTCCGATGGTAAAGTTTATGTTCGTCGTCCAAAAAATCAAGAATTTAATCCCAAGTACAATATTATGAAAAATATCAAACATGGCGCCGGAAATGTGATGGTATGTGCCAGAGACAAAAGGAGATCGGAAACTGACTTACGTTTTACCCTCCGGATACCGCAAATTTTAATTTACTGTTACCTCGTGTATGTGAATAAATGAGAAAAAACAGCAACAAAGATGGGGTGGTACACTCAAGTTTACTGAGATAGTATTGGTAATAACACGCATACTCTTGCAGTTAACTTGAACCGTAGCTTGTAGGCATTGTCATTTTAACAGCTTGGTTTCCTATCTCCCTTTTAAACTCATCTATGGTATGGGCAGCATTTTCGTGGCACGGAGTTGGTCTAATAGTTCGGATTTGTGCTAGAATGGACCAGTTTCAATTTAAGGAAGTATTGGAAAATCATGTGGAGCCTTTTGCTTTTGAAAATTTGCCGATAACTTGGAAGTTTCTCCAAGACAACGATCCAAAGCACACTGTCAAATCGGTCCAAGCTTGCCTTCGAAATAACCAATTTCATGTATTGGACTGGCCACCGCAAAGCCCACATCTGAATATGATAGAAAACCTGTGGAACGATGTAGACAAGGCCATTAAACAAAAACAAATTAAAAATTAGAAAACTTGTGCAAAGTTTGCCGAGAAGACTTACGGCAGTCTTAGAAAACAGGGGTTACCCTACAAAATATTAAAGTTTAAAAAGAAGTGATTTTTTTTGGTTTATAGTTTGGGTGCTATTTATGTTTCCATCCATTTTGATTAATGGAATTGCTTCGATTAATGTTTTAATTTGTTTATAAAAAATGAATTAAAAGCATTTTCAACATTTTCAAACTCAAATTTCTTTTTTATAAGAAAATAAACTGAAACTAGTGCTATTTAGCTTTCCACCACTGTATTTGAGCTACATATATGTATATTCAAGTTGTTTTTATGACTAGAATATTTTGATAGAAATTCGTTTTTCGAAATATCAAGTCTAAATTCCAACCAGTCGCTATTCTTGCTTTTGCATACTATTTAAGAAAGTTGTTTTCGAAAGAGTTAAAATAAGCCTGATGAATGTGTTGACCTAAATAGACCCTTCAAACCAATATTTAACCTCGAAAATGCTTTGAATGCTCATAAGCTGCAAGTTCTACCTTTACAAAGTGTTCATGAAGATTTTTGAAGTATTAAGCATTTCGGAAAGTGCAAAGTTGAACACAAAACGGTTTAAATGCTTTAACCAATATCCAAATGTATTTTTAAATATATTCAAGTCATCTTTTGCTTTCGTGAACCAAAATTAGGTTTTAACGCTCACAGACTATCGATTGAATATTTTGAATATTTACTTGAACTGCAAAAGCAAAAATATGTACGTGCAATAGAAATGTACATTTAATTTCACTAACCAAAGACTTTGGCAACTGACATTTTACTAACCTTTATGTCACTCTTTGGCAACCCTATTTGCAAATAGATTTCAGTTTAAAAATTAAACCAAAGAATTTAAGTAAGCGTTATTTGGTTTTGTTTTTCTTATAAACATAAATCTTCTAAAAAATAAACAGACAAAAATAAACAAAAGTACATCGCGAAATTGCAACGCAATTTTCAATCTTAAAACCTACATAATAATTTATTTATGTACCATACCTACACATAAATAACCATATCTCTCTCTCTCTTTCTCTCTGTGTCTTTCTATTCTATTTCTAATGGATCAACTGAAACATCTTAATCATCTGTGATTATGTCTTTGCGCGCTTTGAAATTCCTCCACGAACCATTTGTACAAACTCCAGCTCCCCGCCACCAATCGTTTATATCAGGATACCAGCGTGGCCTTTTCAAGCCCTCCTCATCGTGCAACGTCGCACACACCCTACACCAGAAATACGTATTGATAAACTCACCTGTGCCCTTCCATTTAAAATATGAATTATACAATTCATCATCCTTATCCAGAATATTCAGATATTCAGCCAATTCTTTGGGTGAAGCAAATTCATCGACGTGTATGTAAGATCGATGAGGCGAAGACACTTCGTAATCTTCGGGACGGGCACCCATAACAATCGGTAATATATTCCGATTGAGTGCGTTCACAAAGAACTTCTCCGTAATGTAGTCCTTGCAATTGGAATTCTCGAAGGCGAGGTAGAATTTGTAATCATGGTCAAGGATGTCGAAGCATCGATCGGCCGTACTGCGTGAGCATTTAAATGAGCCACAAGCTCCATAGATGTCAACCTGTTGAAGGGGAATCGAAATAGAAAATACCCAAGCGAATGGAATTTTTGCAATTAAAATTTACATCGATGTATTTTTGTAGTTCATGAGCGAATTGAAGTCGGCCATTTCTTGCACCACAATTGGAGACGAACCAGGCGACTTTTTTCGTTTTGTTGAGTGCGTAGTTGCGGTCCTGTTCGATTTGTCGGATGTTCATGTTGTAGTACTGCCATTTTTCGTATGGTGCAACAATGTCACTGTCTCTCCTGAAATGAACACGAACAACAACAAAAATTTGAAGAAGTGACATGAATAAACAAAAAAAGGGAAACAAAATAGTACGTATACGCCGTGGTGTACGTTTTTAATCTTCTCTGTTGTTTGGAAGCAGGTGGTTAAGAGGATGCAACGCATTAAAAATGTATGCAATTTCTTGACATGAATGTTTATCTTCTTGGAGTCTTAAGAGGATTAAAATTTTGGGAGAGGATTCATTCGGGTTTACGTTTTTGTGGGTGACAAGCCGTCGTCCTTGTAACTGATGTATTGTGACAGAAATTTGTATTTGTTTTGGCATTGGATTTTTCTTATGATTTTGAGGAAGGAAAATTTAGTTTTTCAATGAATTGTCTCACCTATACGTTGACGTCCAGTTTACTGCGTCAGGAACTTTGACATTTTGCGTGTGATATGGACATTCTAAGTAATACAGCATATGAATCTGTTTCGGTGGTCTTCGCACACCTGTTGGAATGTAATGATCCTTGTACAGCACCAAATCAGCCGTACTAGCCTTATCTCTATTCGCTGTTATCTCACATGTATCTACTGGACATTTTGACTTAAAAAACACATCTCTCCCTAAAAGAAATCGTAGTAATTTATATCAGAACACCAACGGAAAGCTCGTTCCTTACCATTTTTTACATTCCATGGACCCAGTCCATTGTACAAGAGAATCTGCTTCATCTGTCCACTCTCCTGAATTTGTTCATAATTCGGCGGAACAAACATCAACTGATTCATTATTCGATCACTGTGTTTATCGATATGTGGCAATAGTCTTGGAACCCGCCATTTGCCTTTCGTTCGCTGCCATGGCATCGGATACCGATCGCCGTTCTTGAAGAACCATGCCTTCGAAGTGCGATCGCCGTTCGACGACCGCTGTTGCAAGTCACTTTGCTGTTCGCTTTCATCGGTCTGTTGTTTTTCTTGTTGTTGGCTGTTTCCGTTGGCAAGTGTTTCGGTAGTTTCAAAAATTGAATTTTCCAAATCTGCATCGACTGCATTTGGTGCATGGAAACGAGCGCTCTCCGCTTCGGTTGTGTCGAATTGGTACAGTGATGATGACGATGACTTAGGTTTCCACACTTCACGGTCCCTAGAATTCAATTCAATGTCATCAGAACTTGTGTATTGTATTTGAAAGGTGAGACGAATTTACTCACTTAAAGTTGAATCCAAAAATCAATAGCAATGCAAAAAACGATGTTAGGTAAAAGTACTTTTTCAGCGAGATCTTTAGACGTCGCATATTTGAATTCTACTAGCAACGGTTCTGGAGCATTTCACTAAAATCAAGTCAAAAATATGAAAAATTCAATTTAATCTGGAAGGGTAATGTTTCTATGTTTTTTTTTCTGTTCCGAGAGATACAAAAAGTCAGAAGAGATATTCTCATAAAAAAAGATACAAGAGCACGTGCTGCTTTTGTTTGTCCTATTGTGTGTTTGAAAAGCGCTTTTTTGGCTCTCTAACAAACCAGATGGTATTAATGGGTGTATTCACTTTTTTTTCATTATCTCGTTCTTGAATTTTTTGATATTACCATATTTTAGTTCATTTCAATTAAAACTGAGAGAAAAAAAAACTGTAATGATTTAAATATGTTTTGGTTGAATTCGAGGGCGTCAACTGTACAAAAGAAAAATTAATAACAATCGGAGCGGCACACAGTGCTTGAACTGAACACCCGAAAACCCCAAATGACTATAGATATTCAAGTCAATTATCTGAGAGTGAAATGTGTCAACAAATTATTTCGGTTTGCCGATCTTTTTTGTTAACAGAAAATAAAATGCTTTAATTTGTTTATTTTTTTTTTCGCGGTTGTTAACTTTTTGTTAGGAGAAGACAGAGAGGAAACAGAAAATAGAAGGCGGATTTTAATTTGAAAGAATTTGAACTTGTATCGAAACTTCGTGATCTATCAATCAGCAAAGTCTTCTTATTGTACCAAAATAGATTTGCTGATTTTTTGATTTTGATTTATTTTTACTTGCAAAAAAGATTTAGTTATAAGAAAAAGGACAAAGATATTTAATAACAAACACACTTAATCAGGGTCTGTTTGTTCACTTACAGCAACATGCGCATCGTTGCTCAACTATTTAGTACTTGATTAAGACAATATTTTTTTGGTGGTTGGGTGTTGTAGGATCTGGGGGCTGCTCGATCCCACTCTACATGTCGTCCCAAAACGAAATGTTGAAAAACCATTTATTGGTGTCTGGGATAACTTCAAACCGCCGACTTGCCTGATTTTATGTGGTGCGAAATCATAGTATTTAACTAATGAAAATGCACAAATCGACAAAAATATGTTGTTGTTAAATACAATTTACAGTTTTGAAGAGCTTTTTAACTGCCCATTCCAAAAACATGGACTTATTGCCACCCCGTATTCGGTGCAAAGCCCGTGGCAAGTCGCTTTGAATGACGCGGTATTCGTGGAAAATATGTCACATCGCGCCCCGAATAGAAATTTTGCTAGAATATTTATCTCAATGTTTTTAAACTATTGTCGTGAACTTGCCAGCGCTAATCTGTTGCAAATCTAAACTTGCCAGCATTTAAAGCGCGCGAATAACGAGACAAACGAAATAATGTATGATAAGTTAAGAGTTATTATATGTATGTTTTATGACCACATGTTTTCCAACCAACAACTTATTCGGCAACTCTATTGATACCCTTTGGCAATAACATTTATAATTTATTTTTAAAAATACAGAAATCGTCTATTTAGGTTTACAAGCAAGAAAGAATTCCAGTGGTCTTGCAAAAAGTATGTTATGAATTATGTTGGTAAGTTTAAATATGAACGTAACGTATTGTTGAAAACATTGCTCTTATGCTAAATTTTTCATATTTTATTTGATGCAATAAAATGTACACTGGGGCGTATACGTGTTTTTTTTTATTGTATACGCTTTTTCTTTAGTTTTTGCTTGTGAATTTTACTTTTTTTGTATGGATTGTAATCTTGTTATTTTTAAAAACCTCTGTTTGATAAATTATGGAGCTAGCTTTTTCGTTCGGTCATCTGCCTCCAATAAAACTTCACCATCCAGCTGATATCTTTGACGACGACAAAATTGATACTATTCAAGAATTCACTTGTTTGATGTATAGCGTGAAAGGTTGCAATAGTGCCAACAATGCACGATTTCAGCTTTTCCAGAAAAAATACGGCAGAACGAATGACAATGAAAAATTTATGAAGGAAGTGAAAGGTTTCGATTCCAGTACAATCCCGCCATGCTGGAAATCTTTGAAACAAAAAATGTTGAGAACAGTATATGTAAATTCCCTGTGATTGAATGCGACAGATGCATCCTGCGTTAACTTTTCTGCGGAAGACTGTTGTTGGTTGCTTGAAAATGGGGTTTTTAAACCACGCTGGTTTGTCGGCGAGTCAACACCTCTCGATGTTGAAGATGTCATATGCATTGCAGATGATGACAATTTAAATAATGATGACTCTGACGTTGTTATTTCGTCAAATGATGATTCTGACACTGATAAGACGATGATAGTAACAAATGTTTTTTATTAAAGTTAATTGTTAATAAAACGAACTGATTTATTAATTGAGGCATGAAATTTTAAATTTTTTCTACACTCTTTGCAATCCTTAATGGGAATAATGGAACAGAGAAGGGTATTGGTACTAGGTTTGTATTATAGTGCACACCTTATTGTGGCTTAAAAACAATTAATTTAATTATTTGGATTATTATTTCGTTTGTCTCGTTATTCGCGCTCAAGTTTAGATTAGCAACAGATTAGCGCTGGCAAGTTCACGCCATTAGTTTACAAATATTGAGATAAACAATCTAGCAAAATTTCACGCCGGGACGCGATGTGACATATTTTCCACGAATTTCGCGCCATTCAAAGTGACTTTCCACGGGTTTTGCACCGAATAAGGGGTGGCAAGTCCATGTTTTTCGAATGGGCAGTTAAAAAGCTTTCCAAAATTGTAAATTTTATTCCGGGAAGATATGCAACATATTTTTGTCGATTTGTGCATTTTCATTTGTTAAATACTATTATATCGCACCACTTAAAATCAGGCAAGTCGGTGGTTTGGAGTATCCGAGAGCCTCGGATAATGACCCCCCTCTTACGGTAACCAGACCCGGAACGACAACGGACTATGCATTGAGATTTTGTACCTGGAATTTAAGAATACTCTACACTCCAGGTGCAACTCAAAAACTTGAAACTGTCCGCATGCAGTATAAGGCAGACATTACAGCGATACAGGAAATACAATGGATAGGATCAGGGACAATAAAAAGGAAAAATGCACATGTTTGGATGCGGATTCATAGTGGGAAATCGGCTTAGATCGAAAGTCATGGATTTCAAGCCAATTAGTGATCGCTTGGCTGTAATCCGCATCAAGGCCACACTACAAATCATCCGCCTAATGTTCTAATATGTGCACACGCCCCTACCGATGATGCTGAGGAGTCCAGCAAGGAGGATTTTTACTACCTCCTGGATAAAGCCTACGGAGCCTGTCAACATCGTACTCGGAGACTTCAATGCAAACATCGTAAAGGAAGACATCTTTGACGGATTAGTTGGAAAGCACAGCCTCCACGAAGTTACAACTGATATAGGCTTCCGACTAATCGACTTTGCTGCAGCTCTTAATACGGTGATAAGTAGCTCTAGGTTTCCAAGACGAAAGATCTACACATTACCTGACGATCTCCAGATGTTCGAACTACCAATCAAATCGACCATCCAGCATCCAACATGTTGAACGTCATCGAGACCACCATATATATGTATGTAGGTTACCAGGTTAGAGACGAAAAAAAGACGTTTGCAGATGCAGCAACAGAAAACAAGAGCAGCAAGAGAATAGTACCGATCAAAAAAGAGAAATGAAAAAAAGATCCTGCGAAGGAAGAAAAGAGCATCCGCAGTTTTTCAGCTCAAAGATCTAGAAGAGTCTCGTGCCAAGAACAACATGCTACGTTTCTTTAAAAGGTCGAATCAATAAGCTTCTGGTTTCTGAACCGGGACACAGGCTCTTCGAAACTGTGAAGGAAACCTAGTCACCGATGCACTGTGAATTGTAGATGTTTTCAAGCAGCACTTCCAACAGCTGCTGAATGCGCTTGATGACGAGCCAGCCAATGACGAAATAGAAGCAAGACCAGTCAATGAAGACCTAGCCGCTAGCCCCAGCACAGAAGAAAGAGCCATCCAAAAGCCAAAAAATAACACGTGCGCCGCCGGGTCGGATGGCATACCTGTGGAACTCTAAATATGGAGGAGGTGTTTTGATGAACCGCATGCACCACTGACTGGTCGATAAGCTCCATATGCCCTGTCTACAAAAAAGGGGATCCTATCTCACGCAAAAACTACCGTTGCATACAAAATCCTATCAAACGTGCTGTGTGAGGGTCGCAAACCGTTCTGCAACACAATAAACGGCACGTACCGGTGAGGCTTTAGGTCAGGCAGAACAACGATAGACCAAATATTCACACTGAGGTAAATCCTGCAAAAGACAAGGTTTAGATAGTGCGCAAGGCAGGTGTGAGCACGGAAAACACTATCTTCAACAAATCCACCCACCTCCTAGGCTATGCGGACAACATAGACATCATTAGACGATCCAAGAGAGCTGTGCTTGAGGCCTTTACAGTGATTGAAGAACACCTACATCGGAACAAACATCAATCCCACAAACGACACCTAAGTGGAGATCCGAAGAAGAATTACACTAGCGGACCGCTGCTGCTTCGGTTTAGCAAAACAACTGGGTTCAAAACTCCTCACTCGAAAGACAAAGTGTCTGCTATACAAAACATTGATTTTACTAGTCCTGCTCTACGGCGCGCGCCGAGTGTTGGACGATAATTAAAAAAGGGGAATTGACACTGGGCACTTTCTAAAGAAAAATTCTTCGACGGATTTATCGGCCCCGTATGCAACGATGGCGAATGGAGAAGAAGGTTCAACGACGAACTGTACGAGCTGTACTAAGTTGTGGATGTAGTCCGGATAGCCTATAGAAAAGACGACTACATTGCCACATCGAGCGAATGGACGACAACGCTCCAGCCAAAAAAGTCTTCTCATCGCAGCCCCCAGGTTCGAGACGACAAAGAAGACCGAACCTACGGTACGACGATCAACTGCTCTCCAATTTAATTATGATCTTGTTTAATTAAGAAACGTAATTAAAATAATTTGTCAGCAATGTTCGTGCAAGTTCAACATAAGGTTGTTTGTCTTAAATTAAACAACAATTACGTACCCAGATGATGGAAGAAGATAACAATAATTTGTTGATCGTTATCTTTTCACTCTATAGTATGGCTAAATAGAAACAAAGTTTGAAAATGACGCGAAAATGACAATGGGGATTGTGTGAAGGCATTTTTAGTGCAGTAAATTAGTTATAATTTTTTCAAAGCTTTGAGCAGGTTAATTATTAAGTTTTTGCATTGTTTGTAGATAACAATAGAACCTTTTAAGCGCTTAACACACTTGCACACATTAGATACAACTCTTAAATTATTCTACCTGAACCAAGTTGGCCTCTTTAGTTCCTTTTGAATTTTGAAAATAAAAGAACAACCTTAAGTTACCTCCAGCCAAAACTAGGAGATGAATTTTTCAATTTCCGTCCCAGCTTTACAAACTTCCAAATAACGGTAAAATCCTACTTTCCAAAAAGGTACACAGTTTTATTATTTATAGGCTTACAAGGCCCATCTTGACATAATTACACGTTCCACCTTTCGAAAGCAGAAACCACCTCAAGCCAAATCGAGGAACGAAACAATAGACCCCACTTGACTTTTTAAAGCCCACTTTTTCTGCAATATCCATTGTCCATTGATAAGAGCTCTCTGACATCGTCAGCATCAGCATATCATCATCCTCGTCAACTTTCGCCCCCGAAGGTATAACACTTCAAGTTGCATCCAACTAATCTGTAATGCAATCGTTTTGTTCAATGTAAACGAATAGTTTGCAAAAAAATAATAATATCAACATCTTATGTTTTGAATGAGGTTAGTCGTGCACTATTTTCAGAAAAGAGAACAAAACTGCTGTCGTGTCGCTGTGTAAGCGAGTAAATAAAGCTATTTTGTTGATTAACCTCCTGTTCGTCCTCATTGCTATCATTCAACACTCATCCGTCCCCTCTGTCTACACTCCAGCAGAACTCTTCCTTAATGCACTCTATATAATATATTTACCCACAAAAGGGTACTCTTCTTACACTTTTCATTTCTCTTCCAGCGCGTCGTGTCGTTGTCGTGTCTATTTTACGTAAAACGGCGACGGATAGTAACGCAGCTTAATATAGAACGCTAGCTTGTCTGCTTAGCCGGGTCTTAAATTGTAGCCTTATTTATTCCTTTCAATCTGTTTGTGGATATTTTTACAACTTGGAGTTAAAGTTATAAAGGGGACGTTTTGAACTCACAAAAATATGATTTTCCTACTCGGCGTCAAAATCAAAACTCAATTTCAGAGCAGATTCAGCTTCATTGGCAAAACCGTTGGCACGATTACGTTCATCGTTACAGGATCATGGCGAAAAGTAGATGTTTCTAATTCAAGGATTTGGGTTGAGAATCCGATTAACAACGACAGGCCTAAAAAAGTCATTAGGTCCGTTCTATTTTTTTTCCGCAGTTTTTGTAAAAACTATCAAGAATCGAGGATTGAATGTGATTCTCCCAAAAAGTAAAAGAACGCTTGACAGCCTTAAATCTCCCAAATGCACAAAATTATATCAAACGTCATCAAAATTCAATGTACTTCTTATGGTTTGACAGAACTTACAAAAACTGCCGCAAGAAATTTTTGTGGCTAAAATCGGCAGATAGGGGAAATTTTTTTCTCCTTCCAAAGTGACAGAACTTACAAAAATCGGAAGTAAAAGAACAGAAAAGTGGGAGAATTTGGGAGTTTTCGGCAGTTTTCGGCAGTTTTAGGGAGTAAAAGAGCAGACCTTTAATTTACATTGAACGATTTTTCACGCGGCAATAAACTGTCGATTTGACAATTACAAAAGATGTCGTTTGCTTAACGTCAAGTGGTTTATGACGGTTTTCATTGGCAGTCTGGAAGTTAAAAAAAAGCATTCTCAATAGGACAGTTCCACAAAGAAAAATCTCACTGAGCGCTCAATGTCACATTGACTGAGGCATAATCATTTGGTGGAACATAATTCTCAGTTTTCATTGAGATAAAATGGTTACCTTACAAATTGTTGTTGCACATCTGTCAGTCACGTCAAAATAGCTGAGTGAGAAATCGAATCCTAAATTTTTTCGTCTCAGAAATCTCTGACAGAAAACTGAGCGCTCAGCTGAGATTTTATATTCCATAAAAAAAATCTCAGAGGGCTCAGAGATCTCTCTTTGTGGAACTGGCCTAATGCGTTCAATTTTGTAAAAGTGACAGTTATATCTGATTCTGAAAAAAAGATAATTCTCTCTGATTTCAAAAACGAAATGCTGATTTCAAATTAAAAACGCCATTTATGGTGAAGAGATATTTTGAGGAGATTGCTTTCATTTGACAGCATTGACATTTATAATGTCATGTCGTTTTCCATTGGTCTTTTTTTGGCGTTTATTTTTCTATCTCCAATGGAACGGGTAATGATGTATGTGTCATTCTCCGGATGATTCTGTTTTCAAAACAGAAGACTTCTGCTCTTCTCAGAAGCATTCCGTCTGTCAAAGTCAGTCCAATGGAATGGTTTCAGAAGGCTTCATGACTCTTCTGAATGCTTCTGGACGACCAATGGAACACGACATCAGTTCTTTTTATACATCCTGCTACCTGTCAAAATTTCATGAAACTCATAAGTCATATAGCAAATATGAGCTCCTACATAAAACCACCGAGTGTCCTTAGCTATTTTCTATCCACACTCGAGTAAAACGATAGAGACTGACTATCGTTTCCTTGCATGACATGCATGTCACCATCTATCATTAAAGGACGACAGGACAAAAAAATACCTATAAAGAAATACTCGCACACCAAACGGACAAGTTGAAGAATATAGCCGCCGCCGCCGCCGCTTACACCCAAAGCCATAAGAAAGAACACTAAAACACAAAAATGCCTTCAAGAATTCCTACTTTCGAGTCATTCACCTTAAATTCCATCGGTTCAGCTTGGTTTTTATGCGGTCGCCAGGTTTCATATACCGGTAAAGGGTAATACCGGTGGCGCAGGAAGAATTCCACGTACAAACTGCCGCAAAACTTTACTGCTATAGCACAGATAGAGTAAACATTTGTCCAGAAGTGCAAAAGTGGGTGGATGGCAGCAAGAAAAAAATATATACAGCCAGGCGCAATAAATAGAGCAGTGATGGAAAGCTGTGAATTATTAATGAAAACAACGTTATGCTTAACGGTAAAGTCTCATGAATATCAAAGGATTTATTTTTTTTCTATATATCTAGGTAAAGAAGCACTAAACCTACAACCACACGAAAATACACAATCAACCAGAAAGTGTATAGGTGTTGCGGGCGTGTTGGTCGGTGTGGCAGCGAACTCCACTCTCTGTGCTATAAGTTATTGCTCTTTTCCTTTTAGTTTTGTTTGATGCTTTGTTGTCTTTTATTCTGTTTGTGTTTTGAAAATTAAATACGATTTAATGCTAGATAAGGTGGAGAATTTAGGGCGAGTTTCTTTTTGTAGAGTTAATTAATTTTTAATCAGTGGAGAGAGCCATTCATCGACTCTTCGTAGCAAAGTGGAAAAAGGGCCCACAACTTTTCTCATTTTTGTTTATAAATTCTCATATTCTAATTGACATACATGGACAAAAACATTGTCATGGAAAAGTTGGTCCTTCTATTATTTGTGGAAAGGATTGTTTTTGCACAACAATAAGTTGGCAGGCTAGTTTCGCAGTGAAAAAAGTCATCAGTTGAAAGGAAATTGAGGTGAACGAAGGACATTCGAGGAAGTTATACTTTCGTAGCAAATAACTTGCGTTGATTTACAATTTCCTCTTTTCGAAAAATCAAACATTTTAGTTTTAGTTGATTGAGGAGTTAGAAAAACAACTGCATAAATTGTTAGAACTTTCACTACTCAGACAAACGTGAAATTCTGAATTTTACTCGCCTTGGTTTGTAGGTTATAAGGAATTAAGAAGAAACTCTATCCAAGAAGCGAAGTGATAAATATTTGACTTAAAAAGGGAAAAACAATTCTCAACGACTCACTTTGTCTGGTTACCTATGATTTGAACAAAAACACTATCGTAGTAACTTATGCTAACAGAAGCAATTAATATTGTTCCTCACTATCTCTTCAACCAACACTATTTAAGGCATCTGAAGCATTTACACGCCCACACATTAATTCATAATATGTGGAGTATTTATACCCAAGAGCTCAATTACGAAATAACCTGATGTTTGTATGTTGAAATATGTAGAGCTCTGTTCAATATCAAAGAAGTAAGTGTGAATGAGAGAATGCCGATATTTGGTATTACCAGGGACGTAATTAAATAACTTAGATGGGTTGAAAGCTCTTCGAAAAATGTCTACTATTTGCTAATCTTTGTTGGTGGCTTCTTCAGAATATTTATCCAACATTTTAATTGGGAACCAATGGAGGCGCTTTCCAAGAACTTTAAATTTTTGACTACTAGACAAAGTTGCGGGCTGAAAGTTGAAGGCTGAAATCTGAAGAAGTTATTTTTTGGCTATGACTTGAGAACAGAATGTTGAAAAAAATTGAGGGTTAAGTTGTAATGAAACGTATTCATTACATACATCGATATCGTTTTGTATATGAATTTGAATTCTAAATTCATAATTCACAGTTTGCTTTTGTTCAAATATCATTAAAGGAACAATAAAAATTCAATAAAATTGAAGTTCTTTCGAATATAAATTATATAGGTAGAAATAGAAAGACTCTCATTAATTTTTTGTATAGGGGCTAGTCCAAAGTTAACGTGGACATAGCAACTTAAGACAGTGTACGACTGCTGTCTCTCAGTCTGTGATTACAGTGTACGACTGCTGCTCTCAGTCTGTGATTACAGTGTACGACTGCTGCTCTCAGTCTGTGATTACAGTTTACGACTGCTGCTGCTGATCTCAGTCTGTGATTACAGTATACGACTGCTGTTCTCAGTCTGTGGAAAAGTTTACGACTGCTTCCTCAGTTTGTGATTACAGTGTACGACTGCTGTTCCCAGTTTGTGATAAAAGTGTACGACTGCTTTCTCAGTCTATGATAATAATTGACGGCTGCTATTTTGCAGTCACATTTGATTTATAACCTGTTGCTTCCCACTATTATTGACTATCGTCACACTAACATTATACCAGTTATCATTGAATATTGTCGAAGTTAGAATACAACCACTTCCTGTTAAATATTGTTACACTTAATTTGTTACCAGTTCCTGTTAAACATTGTCATTACCAGTTGTTAAATAGCGTAACGGGTACAATGGTTGGCACCCCTAAGCATTTTTTCACTTTTAATTGCGAATAACTCTCGATGTAAAAGAGTTTGCAATATGTTCTATAATGTCAAATTAAAATTTAAGAAATTTTAAATTTGAATATTATGAGAATAAAAGTTTTCTAAAAAAAGAATTTTATAAAAACACCAAAATAGGAAAAGCTTGTGAAAAGGTACAATCATTGGCATCCAGGTACAATTGTTGGCACCCACCGGTACAATTACTGGCACCCTTAAATTTGAAAGAAAAACAATGTCTTTTCGTGAATTTTTTTATCAAACTTAGTAAAAAAACAAACATTTTATTGCAAGAAAACCTTAATTCAACGCAAGCAAATATAGTTATATAAAAAACAAAACGTAAATAAAAAAATCATTTGAAGATCTCTTACACATGCATGTAGGTACATTTTAAAAATCACATTTATCTTAATTGATTGTTTAAATTGCTTAAAACAGTTCAATTTTCATTGAATTGTAAATTGTAAAATTTGTAACGGATGAGGGGTATAAATATTGGCAGTCTTAAAAGTACAATTATTGGCATTGCGAATAATTGGCATTGCCAACAATTGTAGTCCCAGTGCATGAATTATTGGCACCCCCTGCCAATAATGAAACCCCTTTTTTAATAATTTAAACAACTTTTTTTTACGAAAAGACTGATAAACATATTTAATTTATTATATTTTTATATTTAAAAAGAAAATTTTTCATCTAAAAACTCAAAAAATTATCAAAAACGGACACTTACCAAATCTAGTCTTCTAGCAGGAACACTGTATTTTTAACACTTTTTTCACTTATTGGAAACGACCTCACTCTTTCACTGACAAAAAGGAACTGAGAATGAAATAAACCTAAATAAAAATGTAGAATGCTGCAGAATTAATAAAGATTATGAAAAAACACAATTTTTAATTCCTGGACAAAGTAGTTTTTGAGAAATCCCTTATTGCACGAAGGGTGCCAATAATTAGTACAAAAATTGGGGGTGCCAACCATTGTACCCATTACGCTATTGTCATTTCCAGTTATTGTTAAATATTGTTGAAACCAGTTGTTATTCTATATTGACGCTTCTATTATAAATAATGTATGTATATAAATATTTAATTAATGAATAATAAATTTTTTAATCAACATTTATAGAAAACCAAAGATTTGATTGCTTTTTTGGTAAAGAACCCTGGAACCGGTGAGTTACCCCAGCCTTTGACAAAAAACAAAAGGTTTGGGGTTTCTCGAGAGAAACACACTCTTACAAAGTTAATGGAATTATTTGAGCAGAATTTGCAAATTTTTACATAACAAACAGGTGTCCGGGAAATTGAGAGTAAAATCGATATGAGATTGCGGAAAAATGTTTGAGAAGAATTAACATTTTTGCGAGTATCTCAACTACAAGGCCTTCAATAATCGTGAGACTGAGACCCATCTTGATGAATAGACCAGACCTTTCTTTTGATGTATCATTTTATGGGTTTTGGAAAAAAAAAATTCGGTCCAAAATTTTGGCAAATATATTTTTTTCCAAAATCGTGAATTCGCTAAATTTAACATATAACCTGAGCTTACTGCTGAAAGCCATGAAACCGACTTAGAAGAAGTGAAAACTGCAATATCACTGAAGCCGCTGGAGCAGATGGTCTAGCTGCCGAACTGTTTAAAGCAGCAGTCGACGAAAAAACCATCAACCATCGACCAAATTTTCACTTTGGGACAGATCCTGGAAAAAACCTATGAACTAACCAAATCGATACCCACAACCTTTTCATCGATTTTAAGGCTGCGTATGACAGCATCTACAGAGACGAATTGTATAAAGCTTTTGTCTAGTTTTGGCATCCCTGCCAAGCTCGTTCGCTGGTGCAAAATGACGATTCAGAACCAGTGTTCCCAGGTTTTCAAAAACAAAATCCCCCTTTTCTGACACCAAAACACTTATTTTTCCCCTTGAACGAAAAAAAATCCCTAATTTTCCCCGAAAAAAGTTATTAGGATTTTCATGTAATTTTTATAAAATTTTATTGTTTATTTTTTCATATATATATTCATACAAAAAGAAAAACAATTCAAAAAGGGGACTTCAGTACGAAAAAAACATTATTTTTTATGAGTTCCATCACAATAGAGTTGAATAGATAATAACTTAAAGAAATACAAAATCAATTTCAGAAATATTTGGAATACTATTTAAATATTCGCTTTTAAATAAACAATCAGCAAGTTTAGTGTCTTAAGTGACAGTTCAACTCGGTCAAATAAAATATGAATTTTAACGTCTTCCGATTGCATTTCAAGGTTCAGTTTCGTAAAAAACGGTAAGAAGAAATCTAAAGATTCTAAATTTAAAACCGTTGTTGGTTTTCCAAGAACCCTGTATATTTTTTCACATTGAATTTTGTTAATAGAATCTTCCAGATATCTTTCCAAAAAATACAATACTAAAGCTTGGTATTACTCAATAAGTCTTTTGATAACCATATGCAGGGACAACCATTGTGTTTGCGATATGGCTTAACTTTGCAAAAGGCTTGAAATTCCTTAAAACCATGTTGTCTTTTGGCACTGCAATTGAAATGCGTGAGATGGAACGAATGGCACACATACCGCATGATAAACAAATTTGAAATGACATCTTTGAAAAGTTTCGAGACAGAATTTTGTTTTCCCACCAAAACACTGGCACGTCCGAAGCAAATGCTACTAAATTTTTTTCAAATGGAATATTGTGCATTTAAAAAAAAAATGTTTTGTTTTTATTAAAGTTTTAAGCTGTTTTCCCCTTTTTTGGATTTTTTCCCCTTACTTATCCCCGTCCCCTTTTTTTCCCCTTTAGCTGAAAAAAATCGGCAAGAATGGTGATTTTCCCCTCAACCTGGGAACACTAATCAGAACTCACGCTGCGCCATCAAGGTTGGCAACGAGCTTACGGAATCTTTCGATGTCAAAAAAGGATTCAGACAAGGCGATGTACTGTCAGCGATTTTTTTAACATCGTTCTTGAGAAAATAGTGCAAGACTCCACCCTCAACACCAGAGGCACTATCTTCCAAAAAGTCTGTTCAACTTCTCCGTAAGTCGATGAAGCGGTAAAAATCGGTTTAGCGGTGAATAAGAAAAAAACGATGTATGTATATGCTGTCTTCGAAGAAGGACACCCAACACCGACCGACGGCTCGGACAGAACGTCACAATAGACTCATACAACTTCGAGGTAGTAGGGGAGTTTGTCTACCACCAGGCGCCGAGATTAGACGAAGAATAACTCTTGCTAATCGCTGTTTCTTTGGGCTAAGAAAGCAATTGACTGGAAAAGCCTTCTCTCGAGCAACTAAGATAAGACTGTACAACACCCTCATCACCCAAATAGAATGAATGTGCCTTAGGCTGTTTCGAGAGGAAAGTTCTTCGGGTCATATTTGGCCCCATGTGCATTGATGGGGAATGGAGAAAAAGATACAACAGCGAACTTTACGGGTTGTACAACGACATGGACCTAGCCAGAAGGGCCAAGGTCCAGAGACTCAGATGGCTCGGTCACCAATGCTCCGTAGCGAAAAGCCTTCGACACTATTGCCGAAAGACGTAGAAGTAGATGAATACCACGACTCTGGTGGCGCACACAACTTGGAGTGGAGGGACCGAGCTGGCTGGCGGAGACTGTTGTAAGTAAGTAAGTTACTACTGAAAGCCAAATTGTCTTCCGAGCTCTGGTTGCCGAGATATTTGCACCCGAAGATGAAGATGTGCTTTCTGTGAGATCACAATAAGCTAGGGAAAAAAACAAAGAAATAATGGTTTTCTCATAATAACTCGGTAACCAGACCTCGCAGATAGTTTTGGTTTTCACTTACTGATAGAGGGTGAACATACCTTTGTTTTCGTACATCATTTGATATAATGTAGCATACCTGGGAAAAATTGAGAGAACTGGCATTTTGAAATCACGGGAAATTTAGTCCGAAGTCGAATGAAATTCATATAAATCGAAAGATATGTGAAGGTAAACAAAAAATGAAACACAAATAATTTTTTGATTAAGCGTCTGTTTCACAATGTAAAAGTAAAGTTCTGATTAGTTAACTAGCACTTAAATTAGCTGCCAGTTAAATCCTCCTGTTAGTGAGTTTTACGTTTCACATTCATCCTTCTGATAAATTTATGTTCTGGGTAACTAATTGCCAGTTATTCCAATTTTCCACTAGGAAAGATTTTGACAAACTATAGGTTCTTGGTTTTGCTAAATCGAATATGGGAAATATTAGTGAACAAAATGAATTTGTATGGAATTACTATGACAACGACAAGGCTAGAAAAAAAATAAACAAATATCAAAAGGATATTTGTTGTTGTTTCGGAAATTGCTTCAGATAATTTTCTATAGGTTTTGCTCTCAACTTATTACAGGTCAGAACCACTATTAACTTTTGTGGGCGCTCGCAAATCAGAACTAATATACGGCAATGAATAATTTTTACGACCTAATAGCGTTCAATGAATAGATAACAGCCTTTAAAAGTTATAATTCTTTGTTTGACTTGTCGTGATTGTTGGCCATACATATTGCAGACACAGGATGATTATCAATAGAATCATATTTGGTACTGCGGAATGTAATCCATCGAACCATGCAATATTGTGAATACCTAAACCCGAAAATATTGCGAAGGTTTTCTAATTTGGCAATTCTATGATGTCCAAGGATTCAATGAAATTCGTTCTAATTCGGAATACGCGGTTTCATGATGGCTCATTAATGCGAAAAAACTCATAAAATTCAACCTCCTGTTAGTGCTCGCGAAAGTCAACCTCGTCCAAGGATTCCAATAAATCCGTTCTAACCCGGAAGACACGGTTTCGTGGTGTTTTTCCAACTTTTTGAGCTGGCGACCCCTTTTATATGCAAAAATATACAAGCGACCCCCAACATATTTTGGCACACAAAACTTCAAGGATGGGGAGAGACGTAGTACGTGTATAAGGTTGGTAGAGGAGGCATGTTTTTCGAAAGTTGACACGAATGCGATCTGGATTGGACCAGATGTATTGCTATTTATAGCGATGCATGGTGCAAAAACTTTGACGGGCAGCAAAAGTGGACTCATAGCTATATTGAAGTTAATAATGCCAAACGTTTCATGGACATGGACACATTGCTTCCTCCATCGATAAGTTCTAGCTGCTAAGATTTTGCCTCCACCAAAACTTGCTGCACCACACTGAAGTCAAATGGCTCTCAAACACTGGTTATGCACATTTTTTTTCTGAACCCATTTGGCTACTTCAACTGTCTTTTCTTGCTGATCTCTTCGAATATCTGAACATCTTGAATAAAAGCCTCCAACGGAGAGAAGAAAACATTTTGTCTTCAAGAGACAAAATCAGAGCATTCATCTCGAAACTTTGTTTCTGGTCAGTTTCAATTGGAAAATGACTTTCGAGAACAATATCCATTTTATCCTTGCTTCCTCAGAAATTGAATTTTATTTTAATTTAAAAAAATGACAAATCTAGCTTTTTTCTATTATTTATTTCTATTAACTGCCAGTTAACTACTTTATAGGGCACTTCATCTTCCCTATAAGTTACTTGACACTTTAACTACTAGTTAGCTCTAATCAGATATTTTGAAACGCTGTTTTGAATCTTAACTGCTAGTTAGCTTCCAAGTAGCTTAACAGGAACTTTAATTGTATATTCTGAAACAGACGCTAAGACTTTATAACCGATTGCTAAAAAAAAGATTCGTTTTCAATGGCTGAGTATTCCTTACTTGTAAGTCCTTATATTGATGTACAATTGTCAGTGGCGTACCTACTACTACCTACTACTGTACCTACTGTAAGGACCGATTTTTATTTTAACAAAAGATGCAAGTGCGATTCCACTTCACAAGTTTGCTATTTTAACAACCACTTATGAACTTGCTTTATTTGCCACTTGTAAAAATTTCTGCGCCCGCGCGCCCCTTTGTGGCTGCCTAGTTTGCCTCTAGGATAATACGCCACTGACAATTGTATAATGTTTTTCGAACAAAATTACCATCGGTTTCGATAAATTCCTCATATTTAATTGTTCTCCGTATTCTGAGCTAATTACTGACAGCCAAACTCACTTCCGAGCTTTGGTTGCCGAGATTTTTGCATCAGAAGATTTTTTTAATACGGGATTTTCAGAAGTTAAGATAAAGGAATTGTTCAGTCTCGCGAAAATAAAACCAAACATTTCCCGATGTTACGAAATATCACTATTGAAAGGAGCAAAAAATCGTCTAGTCAACTTATTTTGCTGCCCGATTACACCCAAAAACCAATCACAAAATTTGAAATGTGCTAATGCATCAGTTATACATTCTACTTTGCTGATGATAAGCCATTTGGAAAATTATTGCCAAGCAAAAAAAATTCACACAGAGTAAACAAACGCGTTAAACCATAAACAAATATGAGTGACGTAACAAATCTTTTCTTTTTTGTTTAATTTGTGGTTTATTTTGATGAAGCACTTTGTTATGATATTTACTTGTTAATATTTGCTAAATATAATATTTTTGTTTACACAGTTTCACATATCGAAGGACATCTATTTTTGTGTTCACATTTTGTAGGCACACGTTTTAGGCACAATGGACATTTTTGTGAAAATAAGAACGTTTAGAGAAAGAATGAAAGTAATTCAAAAAACTTGGAATATTTTCTTACAGTTTTGGCTGAAACGTCAGTGCAAATAAGCGCAATGCGCCAGACACCGATGAGTTCGCTTCATATTTAAAAATAAAACTAATCAGATGAACACCTAAGTATACGGTTTCTGTCAGCTATCATCACCCACCGCAACATCACTCTATGTTTACATATAGGTAGAACCTAGAGCCATCATTAACTGTGTTTTGATGCTTAAACTGAGTAAGCCTGAATGAGTTAAGCTAAATAAGAGTTCACGATAATGATAATGATAAGGAATTCATGTGCTAGTGATATAACAAGTTTTAGTCATATTCTCATAATGAATATAAATACGTGGGTACAGGGTGTTTTAGAGTTAAGTGTTATTTTTACTTTGTGGATTTAACATATTTATGCTGTTGTTGGGGAGTAGATTAACTTTAATAAATTGAATTTACATTATTAGAGGTTTTATTTGAAAAATTTTGGGTGCTGAGGATTTAAAAATATTTTGCTACTACTGCTTTTGAAGCACTTTGTAGGGAACGGAGACATTATGAAAGGTGTTTTTTTTAAAGGTATATAACTTGCAATAAAACAATGATGGTATATTCGATTGACATGATTTTTTATTTATTCGAAATATTATCTTGTGGCATTACATTGTAAATATGATTTCTGGTATATGACTGCCGCGGCTGGCTCGGATATAGTCCAATCTGGACGTCCAATATTCGATGACTTTTTCCAACATTTGTGGCAGTATATCGGCAATAACACGGCGAATATTGTCTTCCAAATGGTCAAGCGTTTGTGGCTTATTCGCATAGACCAATGACTTTACATAACCCCACAGAAAATAGTCTAGCGGTGTTAAATCACAAGATCTTGGAGGCCAATTCACAGATCCAAACCGTGAAATTAGGCCCCCAAATTGCTGAAACATCACTTAACCTCTATTGGTCTATTTTCAAGAAAAAAAATATTTCGATACAATTTTAGATGCATAAAGAATGATCAGAATTCGTACTTTCCTTGCTGAACAACAACCTTTGCTGAACAATTTAAATCACATTCCCTGCGAAATTCTATTCACATTAAAACAGAAATATGAATAACTAGCTGAGTGGCAATGGCAGTTTGCTTTCTGACAGAAAAAAAAACACATACATTTTGAAAATCACTGTATCTGTATGAAAAAATAAAGATAATGGTGTTTCTATATTTGCAACGCGCCTACAAGTTTGCATCAACGCAGCAACTCATACATAGGCGATTTAACTATCCGTCGGATGAACGGCACTCAATTTTTTAAGATTTCAAGGTTAAGAGGTAAAGAGTTTTTGTTTTTGGCCATTCAATGAGATATATGAAAGATTACACTTCTCACTAGGACAGGCACGAGAGGCTAGAGAGGAAGCATTTGGTATTTGCAAAAAAATGTCCAATCTTGAATTTACCATACTTTCAGAACTTTGGAACTCTGTATTGCAAAGAATTAATAAAACAAGTACTTTACTTCAAAAACAAAATATTACCCTGGATGTTGCAATAAATTTGCAGAATGCAATGAATTTATAATTGGGCTCAGGGACAATTTTGATAACTTTGATTCATCAGCCAGACAAAAAAACCCGGATTCCGAATATAAGGACCTTTCTGAAAGGATGAGGTGTAGAAGCTCACGCCAGACTTTTTTGACGGCTCTGGACCCTCAGTAATTCTGACTGGGAAAGAGAGATTTAAAATTGAAACCTTACTTCCCATTGTCGACACACTAAGCGTTCATTTGAACCAGCGACTAGGTTCATATACGAAGATTGGCCAACGTTTTGACATTTTTTTTCGATTAAAAAATCTGAATTCAGAAGACTTAAAAGAGAACTGCAAATCTTTTGCTAAATTTTACACCGAAAATGTGAACGGAATTGAACTACATGCTGAATGCCTGAATTTAAAAGACTACTTGAAAATTAGTCCACAGGAAAATGAAAAAAACTGACAACATTCTAGAGCTTTATAATTTTTTAAAAACTAATAAAATTGAAGATGAATTTCCAAATGTTGAAATTGCACTAAGAATTTTCTAAGTATGATGGTGACCAATTGCAGTGGGGAACGTTCCATCTCTAAGTTGAAAAGAATCAAAAACGAACTCAGAACTACAATGATTCAAGAAAGATTGACATCTTTGTCGCTGATGTCAATCGAAAGCGACATCCTCAGAGGCATCGATTTTGAAGATGTGATCAATGGTTTTGCTTATCTCAAATCAAGAAAAAGACCCCTTCAATAAATATTCCTTTCTTTTACCTGAAAAAATATAGTCTGAGTCACTATATTGTTCTTTAGATTACATTCTCAATAACTTATTTAATTGTCTGTTATTTTAATTTTGTTTATTTTTGAAATTTTAAATGAAATATTTATTTTTACTATGTTTACGTTTATGTTTTAAATGCTGCAATAATTATTTATCTTTTTAATGAATAAAAAAAATTATTTATTTAAAAAATTAAAAGAATAAATATCAATTCAAAGTTATGTGATTTTTTCTGTATACCTTTATTACACAACATAACATTTTTATATAATCATACAGGGGCCCCATTTTCTAAAAGTGCCCAGGGCCCCCAAAAGGGTAAAGACGGCCCTGGTTGTGGCCATCATCGTTTTTGAAGAAGATCGGACCAATGATTCCACCAGCCCATTAAGCGCACCAAACATTCAGTTTTTCTGGATGTTAAATCGGTCGACGTCTTGAAAAGTAATGACAACTTAAAGATCTATACCTCGAAAAAAAAACTCCCGTTATATGCCAAAGCACAGTGCGAGCGTCAAGGAAAGTGGGATAGACGGAGAGGGTTTAGGATGAGGTGTCGGTTTACATTGGTCTTGACTTCTTGTACACTGCAATGACTGGGGAAGACAGAGGGTGGAAGAGAGTTCCACAATCCACATTCGTGTAATACGGCTAAAGAACGATTCTCTGAACATGACCGTACGTCCGAAGTTGGGCTCGAGGGTGAACTGATGGGCATTCCTGGAGGCACGGGTATTACGGTTGAATATCTTTAGGGGAGGAATGCAACTGGCTATTTCACTAGAGCATATACTGTTGAAATATCGGTAAAAGAGGGTGAGGCATGAGACATTACGTCGATGTTCAAGTGACGTAAATGTCTCAACGATGGTAATGTCACCAATCATTTTAAATGCTCTGCTCTGGATACTGTCCAAAAGACTTAAATACGTCACTTGAGCACCAGCCCAAACGTGGGAGTTGTACTCAAGCTTCAGACCAGAAGGTGAAACAAAATCCTTGAATTGCCTTAAAAAGCCTAAACATCTTGCGGCATTTTTGGCGACATCGCATATGTGATCATTCCACAAGAGGTGGTCGGTGATACCGCGAGAATTTCAAGATGTTCGGTTTCACTGTGGCAAGGGGTTTCTAGCTTCAACGATACAAGACAGCATTGGCTTTTCGAAGCATCAGATTCTACTCGGTTTTTTATTCCATATTGTGCAATGCTGTTTAAGTCGGAGTTTAATGAGCTTATCATATTTAGCCGTTGCAGTTCCACATTCGAAGAGGAGGGATGTGACATGTGAGTCTGGGAACGAATATTAAAAGCTAAGGGTACTATCGTCAACTTGTATAGAACGTCCAGTACAACTTGTATAGAACGGTTCGAACGAAAGTTTCTAATCCAAAGAAGGAGGGACTCGTCAGTACAGGAGCACGCATTTTCGATAAGAGAGCCTGGTGCCAAACTCTATAGGCCAGTTCCACCTAACAACATCTCACTGAGATTTCAGAGATCTCAGAGATTTTTTAAGTGGAACAAACAAATGAAAATATTTTGGATTCGATTTCTCACTTAGCTATTTCGACGTGACTGACATTGACATATGCATGTACAACAACAATTTGTAAGGTAACGATTTAATCTGAATGAAAACTGAGAATTATGTTCCACCAAATGATTTTGCCTCAGTCAAAGTGACATTGATATCTCAGTGAGATGTTGTTAGGTGGAACTGGCCGGGCCCTATCAAATGCCTTTGAAGTGCAACAATCTTACTTTCTCCAAAACGATGTAAAGATTTGTTCCACTGTTCGGTGCGATGGACCATCAAATCACCACTGGACCTATTGCTGCGAAAGCCGAACTTATCAGCGTTTCCATGACCTTAGAAAAAAGGGACGTTATGGATTCGCCTTTTGTGGGTATAGGCTGGACAAATGCTGTTTTTCAACTACTGGGAATGAGCCTAGAAGAATAGGATAGATGGAGAAGCTTACCCAAGGGTTTTGCAAGCGTTGAAGGACACCTCTTCAGAACAATAGCAGGGATACCATCCGGGCCAGCGGCATTGTGTATGTTGAAATCTTTTAAGACCCTCGCCACAGCACGAGGGCGAAAGAAGATTTTTCCCATGGAATCATTGACGCGCTCAAGAACTGGGGGAGTCATGAAACTCTCTGTCAGTGAAAAGTTGGAGGTGAACTGCTATGCAAAAAGGTTAGCTTTCGCGAGAGAGCTAACGATTGCAGTGTCATCATCAACGAGCGTTGGGATCGAGGAAGAAGAAAAACCAGCTGAGCAAACTCAGCAAAAATCTCATCACACACTCCTTCGGGTATTGTCTTGTTCGAATGGAGAAGCCAGGAAGAATTGTGTTAATTGAAATCGCCCGTTATTACGATTGCAGTGTGGAATACAAGGAAACATTTCTTGTGATGGAGTCGGACAATGAGTCAAATTCGTTAGAAGTTGAAACCCTGTCCAAATTTGGGCTTCTATAAAGGAAACAGTAACGGATGATGTGCTTATTTACGGAAAATTTGAACCACATAAAATTAAAGAAAGAATTAAAATAAGAGCTAAACTGTGGTTGAAATTGGTAAGCAACACCACTTCTCATATAAACGGCGAAGCCATGATGGGAAAGGAATAGTGGCACTAAGTTATACCCTTGAATATAAAATTCAGTAGGATCAGTAGCCTCAACTTCTTGGGTTTCCACTTAGTGCCAAAACAGCTGGCCTAACAATATGGAGGTACGTCGACAGAAAACTCGTTCTTAACCCACGAATATTAGTATAATCGACCATGAAATTCTCAGTCATTGCAGTATTAAAAAAAATTCAAAACCTAAACAGACGAACTCTTAAGGGGCCGACCCATAGAATCCGTCAATCCGTCAGCGTCAATGCGCACGTTGCTGCCAACGTATTTGCCGTATTGAACCGTCCCATAGAATACGTTGTATAATTTGACAGTCTCATATACTTGGTGTAAAAATAGGTCCGTTCTTTTACTTTTTGGGCAGTTTGTGTAAAAACTGTCAAAAATCATCCCCACTCCTCGAAATTTTGTGATTCACCCAAAAAGTAAAAGAACGCTTCACACCAAAAATCTGCCAAATGCACAAAATTATGTCAAACGTCAACAAAATTCAATGTACTTCTTATGGTTTGACAGAATTTACACAAACTGCCACAAGAAATTTTTGTGGCTAAAATCGGCAGATAGGGGAAATATTTTTCTCCTTCAAAAGTGACAGATTTTACAATAAGTGGCAGTAAACGAACGAAAAAGTGGGAGAATATGGCAGTTTTGGGCAGTTTTATGGAGTAAACGAACGGACCTAATAATTCACAAAACTGCAAATCCGAACAAAAAATTTTGAATTAAAATATGAAAATAATGTCAAAATTATTTTTTTGCACAAAATTTTCATCATCTATTGCTTTTCCTTGTTGCTGTGGAAACACATTGAATTGACTGCTCGTCAAATTTAGTTGTCAACGGATCAACGGACGCAAAAAGTAGAAAGTTAACCAACTCTAGATATCCGTCGTATCCGTCACATGCGTTGCTTATGGGACGAGTTTCATAAGAACTTGTGTATTATATAGTGCTGTCAGTTGAAAACGGACCCGGATTCTATGGGTCGGCCCCATTGACATAATAATATATGGACTGCTAGTCACTTGTCATTTCCATACATTTCATGAGAAGAAAAAAGGTACAAGCTACAGCAGCGCCATTGGTTCGAAGCGGCCAAATTATTCCCAAAAAATATGACTCTACAGAGTGAAAATGGACTCGTTTTTTCTTCCTTGGCTCGGGGATTCGTTTTTATAACGTTTGACTCATTTTTTTTTTGCAGAACACAAATAAGTATGTTAAAAATTTAAAACAAAATGATTTCTGAAAGTATTTAATTTTTTTTTTACGTGGACTCGTTTTGTTTTGTAAATGACTCGTTTTTCAAGCATCTTGGACTCGAAAATATTTTTCCCTGAGGTAACACTGCACAGCGACCTCGTTGTTTATGTTTTTGTTTTTGTTCATTTTTGACAGCTGGAATCGTTCTTTTTTTGGCCACCATGAAACAATAGCGCTCTTTACGCTGAACACGCGTGAAGTTGGCAACTAGCAGTCCATATTATAATATGTCAATGGTCGGCCCCTTTAGAAAATTATTGAATTGAATCTCCCATAAAAAAAACCTATAAATAAACATTAAGATAAAACTTCAACAATTATTACAGTTTGTTCGATAAGGTTAAAATGACAAGTACCAATGATATTTGTCACTAAAAAATGTGTAAAATAGAATTATTGCTAGCATGAAAATTATAAGTTCACCAAGGTCAGTATTGGAGTAGCATTGACATGTGTCATTCAAAAGCTATGAACTTTGGCTTTTCTCTTTCTAGTGTGGAATAACAATTAGATACCTTTGTTAAATTAATTGCTCTTTTGAAACACCACAAGCCGTGCACAAATCGAAAAAAAATGTTAGTAATGAAATTGCATTCAAATTTAAATTTCACGCGATAATAGTCGAGTGAAGGAATAATGAATGTTCTGAAGAACATTTATATAATAAATTCATATACATTAATCTACTACCTATATATATACAGTTCAACTATACGTGTGTATGTCACTGAACTTCTCCTAAATGGCTGGACCGATTTGAATGAATTTTTTTATATGCGATTAGATGGCGCCCTGAATGGTTTAGATTCACAAATCCGCCATATGGTTTTGCCATATAGGTAGGTAGAACCGGGAGACATCTAAGGAATTCTTTTTTATATCCTACTAGCGGACCAGGTTAACGTTGCTATGCCAAAAAAAGTAATATTTAGGGTACAAAATAATAACAAATTCATTTGTAAGTGAGAAGACGTGGTATATCAATGATAGAAGCTCGGAGCAGTGCATTACATAGAGAAATTTTGTTATCGATATGCTTTCCATTTGGACTCAAAATCCTCAGTTATGAAGGAAAACTGATTGCTATAATGGTCACTTTCCCAAGATAAAAAAAAAAAAATTATCTGCACAAACAAAACTAGAACACAATAAAGATTCACAAACCAATTTTTTTGCTGTCGAAACAATGTTTGTCGGGTTTGGCTAGTTTAATATCGTGTGTAAGTCACAGAACCGATTTGGCTCAAAATTGACATGAAAGTAGCTCAGAACCAGCAGACAGCTATTTAAAATTTTTTTAATCTACTAGCTGACTCATCAAACATTATTTTGCCGTATAAGTAGTTTCTAAGAACGGCAGTTTGTCCCTGAATTCCTCCTTAACGACTGGACCGATTTAAGTATTTTTTTTATGCGTTCGAGTGGTGCCTTAGATGGTTTAGAACCACAAATCAGTCATACTAGCTGCCCCGGTAAACGTTGTTTTACCATATAAATAATTTCTTAGAACAGGTATACCGATTTGGCTCAAAATTGGTGGGTAGAAAGTTATAAAAGTTATAAGCAGGAGATCGAGATGGCTATACAATACTTTCTTATCCTGCTAGCTAACCCGGTAAACGTTATGTTTTATCAGATAAATAACTTCTACGAGCTATTTTAGCTGCAAAAAATTTCTATGTTGACGATATAAACTTAAAAATACAACAGTCATTGCGTGGCAAAGAGATATTGTCTTAATCTTAAACCACACTGTTACCAAGCCATTTCAGCCCTTAGAAATTGAGGACAACATATACAAAAGTGAGTGTATGATATGAAACTGAAAATCATTGAATAAATTGTAAGAGTGTGTTTTTCTCGAGAAACCTCAAACCTTTTGCTTTTTGTCAAAGGCTGGGGTAATTCACCGGTTCCAGGGTTCTTTACCAAAGAAGCAATAAAACTTTGGTTTTCTATAAAAGTTGATTATAAAATTTATTATTCATTAATTAAATATTTATATACATTATTTATAAATAGAAGCGACAATATTAAATAACACTGGTTTCAACATTATTTAACAATAACTGGAAATGACAATATTAAACAATAACTGGTAATGACAATATTCAACAGGAACTGGTAACAATTTAAGTGTAACAATATTTAACAGGAACTGGTTGTATTCTAACTTCAACAATATTTAACAGGAACGGGTAATTAAGTGTAACAATATTTCATAATAGTGTGAAACAACAGGTCAATTATTATCATAGACTGAAAAAGCAGTCGTACACTTTATCATAGACTGAGAACAGCAGTCGTACACTGTTTTAAGTTGCTATGTCCACGTCAACTTTGGACTAGTCCCTTTACAAAAAATTAATGAGAGTCTTTCTATTTAGGTATTTCTACCTATACAGTCCGTAACATTTGAATAGCCTCACACGTGCCTGTTTTTAAGATCAGCAGTTTTTTGTTGCTTTTTGATGTGGACATATGAAATTATATGTTAAGTTGAAAGGTAGAGATTAGTTCTTCAGATTGAGAGATATTTCAAATAATTTTGAATAGCTAACAGAAAATGTCTGAGACTATTTCTTTTGGATGCACTAAAATGTTACTTTTTTTTGTAACATTAGAATAGAACCACTTTGTGTATCTTAGTTAAAATAAAAAGAGTATTATTTTTGTGCTAGTAAAAATATTTTTTTTTATTTATTAAATTATTTTAATATTTTGTACAACCTCCCTTATTTTGAATAACATCAAAAATACGGTCTTTTAATGAATCATACAATGATTTTAGAAGGTCAAGGGAAATACTGACCCAGGCCACTTTTATGCCTTCAACAAGCTCTTCTTTGTTCTTGTACTGCTTCCCGCCTTCATACACCTTTCGTGTCAACCAACCCCACACATTTTCAATGATGTTCAAATCTGGTGAGTAGGGTGGGCAGGAAAGTTGTTCTATATTTTGGCCCTGTAACCAAGCTTTAATTATTCCAGCGGTGTGAATTGGCGCGTTGTCCTGCTGGAAAATAATCGGTACCGGTCCAAAAATATCCTGAAATTGAGGTAAAGCCATTTCCAGTACAGTTTTATAATAAGGTGCAGTCATTCTGCAGTTCACAAAAACCAAATCAATGGTTCCATAATATGATATGGCTCCCCACACCATAACGCCTCCCTCTCCGCTGTGGTGACGGTCCAAAAACAGCTTTTCCTTCCTCAAATCATGAAAATAATTATTGTATCCGTCGGGCCCATCAAGGTTGAATTTCTTTTCATCAGAAAATATCACTTTTCTCCAATCGTTTGAGTGACTACTTCCATCAGTATTCCAAGCCATTTGCGATCTTGCAAAATTTAGCCGCTGTTGTTTTCGCACTTTGTTAAGTGGTGGTTTTTTTCATTTTTTGGCGCTTAAGGTGTCCGGCACTCTTAATAACTCTACTAATCGTCATTCGGCTCACTTCTACCCCAGCTTTGTACCTGATCTTACTAAGAGAATCGGTTGAATTCGATGCTAACCTTATAATCTTCCGTTTATCACGACTTGAAAGTACAGTTGAGGTACGGCCTTTGTAATTTTTTCCATAAGACAATGGATTTCTAAAATAGCTGTTCACCAGTGGCGATTCCTGGTCCTCATCCTTGGTTTACCTACGACCCTCGGAAAAGTTAAGACAATAATAAAAAAAAAAACTCAAAACTGTTGTTGTTCAAAAGTTTTTTTTTTAATTTATGATAAAATTTTTAGTAAGGAAAAATGTTAATTTTATATATTTCAAAAAAAATAAAATAAAATAACAACACATAATGTCCGACAGTTATGATTTAAAACAAATATTAAAATACAAAAATCAAAATAATTAAGAAACTCGAAAAATATTTTTAGTGAAAATTTAAATATAGGTAAAGTAAAAACTGCTTTCACAATTATTGAAATTACAATTTATGTTCAGTTTTAAATATTAAATTGAAGTTATAAAAAGAAAAAGATTTGTAAAATCCTTACAGCTATTTTTTCGTAAAGAATTTTTGTCTTCTTCTAAATAAAATGTTTAAAAAATTCTTAAAAGAAGAAGTTAGTGTTTTTAGCGAATTCATGACGGATGTTTTTTTTATTATTTTTTGTAAGTCAAAATTAACCTAAGTAGCCATTCAATTTTGTTGAGCAAAAATCGACAATGTTTGTTTTTTGTTCTCTATGTTCTTCTTGATTGATCAACGAAAAAAAATATTTTTTTTATTTCACAATATTAAAAATTTTTGTTTGCTTTTTTTTCAAAATTCCAGATTTCACATGTATCTTTATAAAACCTAAAAACTGACATACCAAATTTATTTTTCAAGAATTTTCAAAAAATTTGATTAATAAAAAATTATAAAAAAAAAACAAAATCGCTCTAACGATTTTCAAAACAAAAATTTTTCATAAATTTAAATTTTATACTAGAAAACTCTTTTTCAATTGAAATTTTCAGTTTAAGAACAAAACCTTTTTTGAGTTTCTTAATATTTTATATTAATACCCCGCTGTTGAAGACATGGGCAAGTACGTGCGACCCGAATAAGAATATCTAATTAGAATGTACATAATCCGCCTTATTTATTATCAAATCTTAAAGGTATCTTTAATATTTGGTTTGTTTACCGCTTTGTTTTGACGGTAAGTTTTCATTTTATGACTCTTCTTAAGTATACTTAAAATACATATTTCAAGGTCTTATAAATCTTAAACATAAAAAACGTCAAAAACTGAAAATTTGTCATCTAAATAAAGCCGTAAACAATCGGCTTTAATATATTATTTAAGATTTGAGTATAGGTACATAAATAAGAGGAATTATGTACTAAATACTCAAAATGAAGAAATTGATGTACCTAAATCAAATCAGCGACTATGAGCATAATCGTTTCGTGTTGGCGAACACGTGCGTCATCGTACGTCGTCGGTCGTGCTAATTGATATAGAAACATTAGAAACACTACAACTACGACCACGAAAGTCGCTTAAGAGTTAAAAATGTGTATCTGTGTGCCTTCTCAGTCGAAGGGAATCGCTTTTTTTTGCGCTCAACCTTCTCTTTATTTTTACAGGCGTTTAGTGGAATGTATGCGTCTATCTCTCTCTGAAGATTGTATGCAAATAGTGACCGCAAATTTTTACGGTATCAGAGATTTTTTGTGTATGCCAAATTCTCATCAAAGGGAAGGGAATCGCTTTTTTTTGCGCTTAACCTTCTCTTTATTTTTACAGGCGTTTATTGGAATGTCTGTGTCTACTGTTTTTGAAGATTGTATGAAAATAGTAACCGCGATTGTTTACGGTAGCAAAGCGGTGTATCAAATAGATTTTCTGCACAAGTTATTTCTTGTGTATGCCACGTTCTGATTCAAAGGGAATCGCTTTTTTTTGCGCTAAACTTTTTTTTTTGTGTTCAGGCATTTATTAAAGTGTTTGAAACTATAAATTTTTGAACTGTTGATTTGCGGAAGAATATTAAATATCTGAAAATACATTTATTTTTTGAAATTCTTGGTTTACCGCCGATATACTTGGTTACTATGAGGAATCGCCCCTGCTGTTCACTACTTTTGGACTTCGATTAATTTTCTTGGCTATAGCGCGATTAGAAAGGTTTTGTTCATGATAGACCTGTATTCTAGCAATTTCCGTTGCACTTAAAGATTTTTTTCTACCCATTTTAAAAGAAAATAATGTTATTTGCACAAAAAATAAACCGATTTTCTTTCCCGGTAGCTTTCCGATGATCGCGCCACTTGTTTTCGCTTTAAATAACTAAGGCCGTGTGTGAATTGCGTTAAAATGTGTGTTAAAATTTAACGCGCGTTAAAATATGACACTAATGAGGTGAATAAAATGGGTTAAAATTTATTGAGCTGTGGAGCAGGTTAAAATGTGTTAAAATTTGACGTTTCTAGTGATAGATAAATTTGCTCTTGCTGGTTGTCTGTTCCTCATCAGAAGATAAATAAAAAATGCTAAACATTGTGTAGTGTACGAAAAAGTTATCAAGTTCGCTTATTTCATTATTTAATTGGTGTTGTTTTGTTCTTTAAACAAATTAAATAATTGCTTACAAATCAAATTCAGCTGCAAAAACCTATTATGGCCGAAAGCATGTCTACCGACTACAAAAACACCCGTCACGAAGACATTAGAACCCGAGAGGACCCAAGAACAAGACAACAGCTTGCAATATTCTCGTTGCAGCAGGTAGTACTCACACCCCAAATTCATCAGCAAACAACACAGATGATGAAGACGATAGCGATACAAATCGCAGTGCTACACTCAGCTACAAGGAACGTCGTCGCGAGGCACACACCAAGGCCGAACAAAAATGTCGTGATGCCATCAAAAAGGGCTACGATAGCTTGCTAGAACTCGTACCCACTTGTCAGCCAAATGATTCATCGGGTTACAAACTGAGCAAAGCGCTGATTTTGCAAAAGTCAATCGACTATATTGGCTATTTGAATCAGCAGAAGAAAAAACAAGAAGACGAAAGTGCTGTGTTGCACAAAGAAGTTATGGCGTTGCGCATTATTCAGAACAGTTATGAGCACATGCTGCAACATTAACAGTCGAATCCTGGCCCAGCTGAGGCTCGCTTAACCGATGAGGCCAAATTCCAAGTGTTCCAGTCAATTGTGGACGAGATGTTTGAGACATTCCAAAACATACCTATGGATAATTTCGAGCAACTGACTACAGGAGTCATTCCCTGGTTGGAGGAACACTGTAAGCCGCACATTCTTAGGAAAATCCTCAGTCAAACCATTCAGAATATGTCACGAAATCAAGACAACATGGATCAAGACGTGACCATCAGTTGATCCAAACTGGAACACACCTCCAATTTCTTGCTTTTTTGTAGAATGAGATCTTCACTATTATGCTAATAAATGTTTAAGCTATGTTCTCTAGGACCTTTTTTCTCCACAAATTCAAAAATTGTGATAAACTTAACAAATGTGCAATTTAAAGTGAAATAAAAAGTGATATTTTTTATTTTGGTATTTATGTTTTTTTATTTATTTGGAAGATCTACATTTATATGCGAAAAAATAAATACGAATTTATTGTTTTGTTTCTTTTGAAATGTATGACAGATATCAGTATCAGCTGTGAAAATAATTTTTCAGTGTTACCACACCGAATAAATCAATTAATCAAAATGGGAATTTTGTTTGAATATTTTTGACTGTTGTTTTAAAATATATGACATTAGAATCGAGAACAATAAATAAAAAAGATTTTTTTTTTAGTTTCAGAGACTTTTTATAAACCCTGTTTTCTTAAAAATATGTTTTGTAAGAGAAATTATTTTTTCGAGAAAAAGAAAACCAATTTTTGTACAGGAAAATTTCTTAAATTATCGAGGGAAATTTTTGTAACCTACGCAGAAATCTTGGTTAAAATAATTGTTTTAACGCAATTCACACAGCAAATGGCTAAATTTGATCCCACCTCAAACAAGACGTCAAATTTTAATCGTGGTAGAAGTTTTAACGCAAATTTTAACGCAATTCACACACGGCCTAAGAATGTAAGATGAGGCTATTCTATTGTTACAAAAAATAAATTCATTTTTAAACGGACGCATACAAAACAAGCTTAAAAGGTCCCGTTAGCTTAAAAAATGACGAACGCTCTCTTGATCTCAGAAACTCTCGCTCTCACCATGAAAGCTAATGCATAAGTTTTTGGATTAAAATCAAAGAGCTCTCAAAACAGGTTCTCAACAAAGAAAAACAATACATGAGGCTATCCAATAGTTAGCTTTTGCCTGGCAATTTGGATAGTTCCTCTAGTTCATTAATGAAGAAGTTGCCTATAGAGTTTTCTTCCTAGTAGGCCAGAGTGAAGAAGACAGTGGCAGAGAAAATGAGCAGTATCTTCATGCTCGTCCTCATCACCACAGCCTCTACAAAGGTCATCGGTACTAAGCCCATAGTTTCCTGGTATTAACACAGGTTTCTAGGAGATTTCATCTGATGTTGGATTTTTGAAGGACGATTTTACTGACATTATGTTTCAGTTCACATAACGGGATTCCTGTATGATGGTCTATGAGAGAGGGGTCTAGTGTAGAGCCTTCCTTTGCAAGCTCATCCGTTTTTTCTTTGCCTGGCACATCACTGTGTCCAGGAACCCAGCAGACTCTTACGCTATGCTGTGTGCCAAGAACCTATAGCTCTTCGCGACAGCAAGAAACAAGCTTCGACTTGATTTGGGTGGCAGAGATTGCTTTTATTGCTGCTTGGCTATCAATGAAAAAAGTGATGTCCGCGTGTGATATCACCATCATGGATATTATGTTTAGCAGCATTTTTCACTGCCAAGATCTCAGCTTGGAAAACGCTGCTATGGTAGGGGACTCTGAATGAATTGGCAAGGTTGAGGCTTTCCAGAGTAGAAACCTGCACTTGTAGGGCACACTAATTTCCCAATCTAGTCTATTGGGGAGCCTAGTACTAAAAGATTTGTTGAAATCTAAGTAAGGGGTCATATAATCTGTGCAGATATTGTTATCTACGTTTTTAGTAAGAATAGCTGCGTGGCCTCACTGGCTAGTTTTCCAGATGTTGGAACGGGAAGTGAATGAAAGAACGACAAACAGATGTTATTGGTCAAGAAGTACCTACTGTGACTACTGAACTGAGCTTAGAATGAATCACCACTTCCCAATTAGAACACTCCTTTAGCTTGACCTTCACAAATTACCTGCTATAGACATCTATGTGGTTTTTCCAAACCAAAATGTCATCACAAATCCTGGTTTTGTTTAATTTCACCAAATCCCTTTGTAACTTGAAACAAAATATTCCACTACACATATCAAATTACACACAAACAAAATCCGCCCCCTCCGAATATTCTGCAATGTACACACTTTGCCAGACAAGGATCTTAATATAAGCAAACACACATAAAAAAAAAAACAGCAATTAAATTTCATACGAGACAACATACAGCAAAAACAACCAACAGGTATGTTTTCTTTTCTTTTTAATTCGATTTTTTGTTCGTAATCATTAGCTTAAAATTTAATTGCAACCTTGCAACCTGGGCCTATATAATATATGGAGCCTTTTATCATATGTAAGGAATCAATGTATATCTCTGTATCTATATTCATTGTCATGTGTCTTTCATCCCTTGTCTTGGATTTTTTTGTTTTTTTGTATTATCTTAGAAGGACGTACTCTTGAAAAAATCCTTTCATTACAATAAAAGGGCGGTTGAGATCCTTTTTTTCTTATATCTTTAAACAAACCCTCGTGACATTTACTTTTTTTCATTCTCAAACAAAAAGTTTACCTTTGGAAAACAACAATGCAAATTAAAATTATTTCAAGTGTTTACACTAAATAAAAATCTTCTTACATAACAACTTTTTCCTCTGAGGTGTTTTGAAAACATTTGAGTTGCTTTAAGGATTTTTCGTTTTACTCTTTTTTTAAGTAGGTATATTTTCAGTAAAATATGGAAACCAAAATAATTAACACACAACACGGAAACTGCCTTTTTTTTAAGCTTATGGCAGGAATCTCTCAAACAAGGATTTTTCGTTTTGGAAAATTCAATAATCCATCAGCCGGAGAATTCCTTTCAACTTAAACACACACGCCTTTTGTTTGCGAACTGAACTTATATCTTTCACTCGGAAATTGTTTTTAAATTAAACAACCAAGCTACACTAGACCGAATTAAAGACACAAAAATTGTTATTAGAAAACTTTATCTATAAATGTGAAAAAGTAAAGACTTTTTTTTAATAATTTTCTGGTGTTTACGTTTCGCGATGCGTTGTGTGTATTTGGTTTTAACGTAGCTTTAGTACTGATTGCACGATACAGCTGGAAAATACGAATGCTTTTCTCAGATATCCAGATATATATGTGTTTGTATGTACGTAGATATAATATTTTTGATATAAATGACAACATTTTTGACGGCTGGGATCTTTATCTATGCACAATGGGGTGGTTTGTGTTCTACACATGCGGACAAGGACGATGGATGGTACGTATAATATGGCAAACTGAACCAGATGTCCTTTCCCATTGAACATGAATGTTGTTTCGTTAAGTTTAGACAGAACCAATTGGAATTTAAATTCAAATTTGTAACGGGTTTTGAATTGAAGAAGCAAGCACTCTGTGAACGCCAATTGCGGCGTATCCCTGCCAAAGTACAAAAATAAGGCCGTGTGCGAATTCAGTTAAAAATGGGTTAAAACTTGACGTTTGGTTAAATTTTGACACTTCGCATTATTTGACTAGCTGCTGAGCAGGTTAAAATATGACAGTAGTGGTTAAAAATTCACCCATTTTTATTTTTTAACCACAATTCATCCAATTCGCACACGGCCTAAAATTCTAAAAGTCTTCTTGTGGGTGTGTTTGCCCGTCGGAATATAACCTTCGATGCAGGAATGAGGTTCGGAAGTTTTACCAAGAGGTAAAACGAATGACTCAAGGTTACCGAGCACGAACTGAAGCCTGTAAAGACCAACATGGAAATATCGTAGTAGAGTAACAGTCAATGCTGAGGATATGGAAGGACCTCTGCTGCAGACTGTGCAACCGCGATGACGAATCAAATTCCGCTATCAGGCAGAATGAACCATTCAATGAAGACGAAGCAAACCAAGATTTCCGCTCTAACCAGCCTTGAAGAAGTGACGGTACCAATATATAAGCTTAAAAATAACAAAGCCGCGGGAGCTGACGGCACCAATGCCGAAATCTTCAAAGCAGTTGGCGATGACTTGGTAAGGAGCATGCACCAACTCATCTGCAGAATATGGTTAGAAGAGAGCATGCCCGATGAATAGAACCTCAGCATTGTTTGCCCGAGCCTGAAAAAGGGAGATACTACTACATCAACTTTAGAGGCGTCAGCCTCCTTAACATCGCCTATAAGATAAGACCTTATCTGCAGTACTATGTGAACGCCTGAAGTCATTTGTCAACAAACTGATAGGTTCATATCAGTGTGGCTTTAGACCAAGAAAGTCCATTATCGATCAAATATTCACATAACGGCAAATCATGGAAAAAACTCAAGAGGTCCAAATCGATACCCAACACCTTTTCATCGATTTTAGGGCCGCGTATGACAGTATCTACAGAGACGAATTGTATAAAGCTACATATGTCTAGTTTAGGCATCCCTGCCAAGCTCGTTCGCTTGTGCAAAATGACGATGGAGAACTCACGCTGCACCATATAGGTTGGCAACGAGCTTACGGAATCTTTCGATGTCAAAAAAGCATTCAAACAAATGATTCTTTAACATCGTTCTTGAGAAGATAGTGCAAAACTCCACCGTCAACACCAGAGGCATTATCTTCCAAAAGTTTGTTCAACTTCTCGCGTACGCCGATGATATTGATATAATGGGAAGAACACAGCGTGATGTCAATGGCGCCTTTGTAGGAATTGAGACAGAAACGGCAAAAATGGGTTTAGCGGTAATTGAGGGAAAAACGAAGCATATGCTGTCTTCGAGCAAGGACACCCAACATCAACGGCTTGGACAGAACGTCACAAAACACGCATACAACTTCGAGGTAGTAGAGGAGTTTGTCTACCTAGGGGCCGCTATTAACACGAGAAATAACACCAGTGCCCATGCAGCCAGGCGGAGGCATACAAAGCGGCGCTGCAAAGGAGGACAAGAGCTGCTCGTGAGCTCTACGAGCAAAAGAGGAAAGAAGAACGCCGGCTTCTCAGGAGAAAAAAAGAGAGCTAACAGCAGGAATGAAGTTCGGAGATTTTATCGGAAGGTTAAACAGCTGGCTCAAGGTCATCGAGCAAGAACCGATGCCTGCAGAGATAAACAAGGGAACATCATAGTAGAATCGCAGTCAATGCTGGAGATTTGGAAAGACCACTTCTGTAGACTGTATACAGACAGGAGCCTTTTATCATACACGATGACAGCCAACAATTCCGTGAACCCGACTTAGAAGAAGTGAAAACAGCAATATCACTGCTGAAATCCAACAAAGCCGCTGGAGCAGATGGTCTAACTGCCGAGCTGTTTAAAGCCGCAGGCGACGATCTAGATAGGAGCATGTACCAAATCATCTGTAAGATATGGTCGGAGAAATGCATGCCCGATGAATGGAACCTCAGCATTGTTTGCCCGATCCTGAAAAAGGGAAATCCTCTAAACTGCGCCAACTACAGAGGAATCAGTCTGCTTAACATCGCCTAAAAGATCCTCTCTGCCGTAATATGTGAACGTCTGAAGCCTTTCGTCAACAACCTAATTAGTCCTTATCAATGTGGCTTCAGGCCAGGAAAGTCTACCATCGACCAAATTTTCACTTTGCGGCAGATCCTGGGAAAAAACCTATGAACTCCAAATCGATACCCAACACCTTTTCATCGATTTTAAGGCCGCGTATGACAGCATCTACAGAGAAACGAACTGTATAAAGCTATGTCTAGTTTTGGCACCCCTGCCAAGCTCGTTCGCTTGTGCAAAATGACGATGGATAACTCACGCTGCTCCAAAGGTTGGCAACGAGCTTACGGAATCTTTCGATGTCAAAAAAGTATTCAGACAAGGCGATGCACTGTCATGCGATCTTTAACATCGTTCTTGAGAAGATAGCGCAAAACTCCACCGTCAACACCAGAGGCACTATCTTCTAAAAGTCTGTTCAACTTCTCGCGTAGAAGAACACAGCGTGATGTCAATGGCGCCTTTGTGAGAATTGAGACAAAAGCGGTAAAAATGGTTTTAACGGTAAATGAGGGAAAAACGAAGTATATGCTGTCTTTGAGGAAGAACACCCAACACCGACGACGCGCCGAGATTAGACAAAGAATAACTCTTGCTAATTGCTGTTTCTTTGGGCTAAGAACGCAATTGAGTGGAAAAGCCCTCTCTCGAGCAATTAAGGTAAAATTGTATAACACCCTCATCATCCCAGTCCTGCTGTATGGTGCAGAAGCATGGAAATTGACAAAATAGAATGAATGTGCCTTAGGCTGTTTCGAGAGGAAAGTTCTTCGGGTCATATTTGGCCCCATGTGCATTGATGGGGAATGGAGAAGAAGATACAGCAGGTTGTACAACGACATGGACCTAGCCAGATGGGTCAAGGTCCAGAGACTCAGATGGCTCGGTCATTTAGAGCGGATGGACACCGATGCTCTGGCCCGGAAAGCTGTCGACATTATTCCCGAGGGACGTAGAACGAGAGGAAGACCACGACTCAGGAGGCGCACACAGGTGGAAGAGGACCTCAATCAACTTGGAGTGCAAAACCGAAGACAGCTAGCTAGGGACCCAGCTGGCTGGCGGAGACTGTTGATTGAGGCCCAAGTCCACACCCGACTGTAGCGCCACCTTAAGTAAGGGCTCAGTTATAGCTATCAGTAAAATCCATCAGTACAAATTTTGTTTTGCTATTTTGAATACTTTAATCTTATATTTTGAGGAAAATTTTAATGAAAAAAGTTAAAATACATTTCGACTTTTTTTCAAAACAAAACAATGCATTTAGTGTTTAATATTATTAACAAATCCATTTTATAAATTTTACTGATGAAATTCCATTTTGCTGAACAACTGACTGCCAAATGTCAAAAAAAATTCCATTTCGTTTTAGGTACTGATGGCGTTTCATTTTTTTACTGTTCCGGTGCCATCATTAAAAAAATTACTGATGAGATGAACAGTAAGGGGCCAGTTATAGCGATCATTGGTTTTCATCAGGAAAAATTGGAACAGGAGGAATCTGAAATTTTTTCCTGATGAGCGTTTATAGCAATCATTGAAAATTTCTGTCAGGAATTTTTTTCCTGTCGTAAGGGGCCGGTTATAGCTATCAGAAAAACGGATCAGAAAAAATATTATTTTTCCAAATCTGACTACTCTTGAACTTCATTTGAGCGAAATATTTATGCAATTCGACAAACGTTTGTTTGAAATATTTTTTTCAAAAAGAATTAAGACATTTATGCCCGAATTTAATTAGAAAATTGAATTTAATTTTTTTTCTGATGATATTTCATTTTTCTGAACAGCTGATTGCAAAAACTTCAAAAATATTCCATTTCGTTTTTCTCATGTGTTTCGATTTTTTTCTGTTCCGACTACATCAGAAAAATTTTTTCTGATAGAAAAGAAAATTCTGATGTCATAAAAAACAGCGCGAATCTGAATTGACATTTAATTTCTGACACAAAATGTTTGGTTGCTATAAACACTCATCAGAAAAATGTTTCAAGTTTTCAGTGTTTCAATTTTTTCTGATGGATTTTTCTGATAGCTATAACCGGCGCCTAATTCTATCATTGGAACTGTGAGAAGTTGAAACACAGATCATTGGAATTGTACAAAATTGGAACGCAAATCATTGGAACGATTTGTTTCATATTTTGACAAAAATCCATCAGCTGTTCAGGAAAACAAATTTCCGTACGGAAAATAGAAAAATGCATTTTTAACGAAAATAAGTTTGCGAACTTATATTTTATTCTCAAGAAAAATTCTTTAAGTATTTTCCGGTCGATTGGTATATAAATTGCATTAGTAATTAAAAGAAAACTTAGTTAAATATCCATTCAACCATTTTTCCTGTTGCATTTCAATGATCGCTATAACTGGCCCCTTAGGGCTCCTACACCTTCGCGCCGCAAACAATTTCGTTTTTAGGCCGTGTGCGAATTCAGATAAAAATGGGTTAAAAATTGACGTTTGGTTAAATTTTGACACTTCGCATTATTTGACTAGCTGCTGAGCAGGTTAAAAAATGACAGTAGTGGTTAAAAATTCATCCATTTTTATTTTTTAACCACAATTCATCCAATTCGCACACGGCCTTACTGTTCATCTCATCAGTAATTTTTTTAAGGGGCCAGTTATAGCGATCATTGAAATCCATCAGGAAAAATGTTTGAATGGATATTTAACTAAGTTTTCTTTTGATTACTTATGCAATTTATATACCAATCGACCGGAAAATACTTAAAGAATTTTTTTTGAGAAAAAAATATAAGTTCGCAAACTTATTTTTCATTAAAAATGCATTTTTCTATTTTCCGTACGGAAATTCGTTTTGCTGAACAGCTGATGGATTTTTGTCAAAAAATGAAACAAATCGTTCCAATGATTTGCGTTTCAATTTTGTACAATTCCAATGATCTGTGTTTCAACTTCTCACAGTTCCAATGATAGAATTACGGCAGGAAAAAAAATCCTGACAGAAATTTTCAATGATTGCTATAAACGCTCATCAGGAAAAAATTTCAGATTCCTCCTGTTCCAATTTTTCCTGATGAAAAACAATGATCGCTATAGCTGGCCCCTAATGATGGCACTGGAACAGTAAAAAAATGAAGCACCATCAGTTAAACGAAATGGAATTTTTTTTGACATTTGGCAGTCAGTTGTTCAGTAAAATGAAATTTCAGCAGTAAAATTTATAAAATTGATTTGTTAATAATATTTAACACTAAGGCCGTGTGCGAATTCAGTTCAAAATGGGTTAAAACTTGACGTTTGGTTAAATTTTGACACTTCGCATTATTTGACTAGGTTAAAAATTCATCCATTTTTATTTTTTAGGCCGTGTGCGAATTGGATGAATTGTGGTTAAAAAATAAAAATTGATGAATTTTTAACCACTACTGTCATATTTTAACCTGCTCCGCAGCTAGTCTAATAATTTTATTCAATGCGAAGTGTCAAAATTTAACCAAACGTCAAGTTTTAACCCATTTTTAACTGAATTCGCACACGGCCTTAACCACAATTCATCCAATTCGCACACGGCCTAAATGCATTCTTTTTTTTTGAAAAAAATTGACGAAATGTATTTTCAACTTATTTCATCAAAATTTTCCTCAAAATATAAGATATAGGCCGTGTGCGAATTGGATGAATTGTGGTTAAAAAATAAAAATGGATGAATTTTTAACCACTACTGTCATATTTTAACCTGCTCAGCAGCTAGTCAAATAATGCGAAGTGTCAAAATTTAACCAAACGTCAAGTTTTAACCCATTTTTAACTGAATTCGCACACGGCCTAAAGTATTCAAAATAGCAAAACAAAATTTTTACTGATGGATTTTACTGATAGCTATAACTGAGCCCTAAGTAAAATTTTTACATGAACAGCTGTTAACTTATAGCGTCAAAATAGGTTCGTTCGATGTTACCAGCCCCGGGGCGCTCCGGTGCTTGTCACTACCCTGAACGGAGCTGTCAAAAACCTGAAAAATTTCTCTGGGTTTGGTTTCACATCGAACGCATTAGTAGTGCTCTGTTTTTTTTCTCTTTGTTGTATAGCAAGAGCTGATTCGAACAGCTCCGAAATTCTCGCCCCGAAAAAAAACTTGGGGCGATTCAGAACGCACCCGTTGCGAGCACTGAAAACTGAATACACATCGAAGATCGAACACGGTGGAAGTGCACCGGGGCGAAAAAAGAGCGACATCGTACAGCTCAGTGCGAAATCAGAGCGCCACAGAGCGACCCAGAGCGCACATCGAACAAACCTAATGGTTTGGATAATGTAGTTCACCCGATGGATAGCAGAATGTGATGGCAGTGTTCGAGAGAATCGAATGGGTGAATCGAATCTTCGGTTCAAGTGGATAGCAGAATAGCGCTGTAAGAGAACCTCAATCAATTTGAAGTGCAAAACTGGAGACAGCTAGCTATAGGGATTGAGCTGGCTGGCGGAGACTGTTGATTGAGGCCCAAGTCCACAACGGACTGTAGCGCCAACTTAAGTAAGTAAGTAAAACTTCCATAGACTGAGAAATGAATGAACTTCATAACTAAACAAAATTTTACAAAATAACGGATCTTCGCTTTTTCTAGACCCGTCTTCAACAGTAAGACGCAAATTGAAGTCGCTTGGCATCAATTTTTATCCTCTTAAGACTCCAAGAAAACAAATATTCAAGAAATTGCATACATTTTTAATGCTTTAATACTTATACTGAATGTACACTAAGGCGTATACGTAATATTTTCTTCAAATTTTTGTTCTTATTCGCGTTTATTTCAGCACAGACAGTGACATTGTTGCACCATATGAAAAATGGCGGTTTTTTGTACAAGTTAAATTTTGTACGCTTTAAGGCCTAGTTCTTCATGTAAAATATGCCAAAATGTCGAATATGACAATCCAAGCTTCTGAGAACGACAATGGGTAGATTCGTAATGGTCTTCGACTTAACTCTCAGCTACAGCTGCTTATGTCGACTATACGTTCTGGAAGTCTTCAAACGGTTCGAGTTAAACAATCAAACCTCACGATGAATCATCCATTTGTTAAAAACATAAACCTTTAATATCAATACCTTGGAAGTGATTTTGTTTCCAGAAGTCAGATGTTATGTTAGGAATGGCTGCTTTCAAAATTAAGTGTAAATACGATACACGAAGATAAACAAGCATTTTTTAACAGCGAACAGAAGGCAAATCAACAAATATATTTTATTTCTTTTTAACAACATAAAACACTGGTTACATATTAAAATCAAAGCAAATTCGTATAGAACTTGGCGAATATGATTTAATGGACTTTACACGAGTTCAGTTGACCAATAAGATTCATAATCGATGAGGTATCAGCACCAGACATTACTTTTGATGCAATTTTTCTCTTCAAAGCGATGGCTTCAACTTTTTTGGATAGCTAAAACAAGAAACACTATAAAAACTCATCACAAACCAAAAACATTTAAGGGGCAAACCTCATAAGCTCGCTTAATTATCGAATGCGACATTCCAGCCAATTTGGCTGCATTAAACCCATACGATTTGGGACAAGCTCCGGACGAATATTTGTACAGAAAAACGACAGTTTCCTGAGTTGGATCCTCGGTGTCTTCGTTCTCTACCATGCAGGCCTGCAGAAACAAACAAAAACGAACCATTGAAATTGTAAGGAATCTCTTAAATGCATGAATTCCTCACCATATGGCCCAAAACAACACGTTCGTCTTCGTGGAAGAACTCAATCAGATTGTGGTAATGTGTGGAGAAGAGTGTCCTGCACTTCAAATTGGCTAAGAAGTGAACAACAGCTGCAGCAATCGCCGTACCATCATAAGTCGCTGTTCCACGACCTGGACAAAGAGAAAACTCAATTAAATCAGAGAAATGTCAGATCATCCTATGACTTACCCAATTCATCAAGAAGCACCAAACTATTGACAGTGGCATGCTTGAGAATCAAGGAAGTTTCATTGAGTTCAACCAGGAATGTACTATGGCCGGAGAGGATGTCATCCTGAGCACCCAATCGAGTGAAGATTCTATCAACCAGCGATAGTCGGAAGCTTTGGGCTGGGACGTGACATCCCTAAGAAAATAAAATTGATGCAATGAGATTCAAGACAGTCGAAGTTTAACTTACAATTTGTGCCATAACCACGAGAAGTCCAACCTGCCGCATGAGCGTACTCTTACCACCCATATTCGGTCCGGTGAGCAAAGACAGAGGAGCACTGCCAGACGAGCCCAATGAAATTCCATTTGGAATATAAGTCTCAGCAGCAACACAGGGATGATAGCCCTCTTCGATTTCGACAAATGGAGTCTCTGCATCATCAACAAATTCAGGAACACAAATCGTGTTCTGATTCCGGGCATATTCGGCCAACGAACAAAGGACATCCAAAGTGGCTAAATTATCGACACACTGCTTCCAGAGGTCATAGTGGTTTGAAAATTTCTCAAACACACGACGCGACAGATCCCGCAGGACACTGTTTCTATCGTCTTCGGCTTGTTGCATTTGCTTGAGGAAGTTCTGTAAAGATTTATTTGTTTGGAAGCTTTTCAAGGCATTGAAAATAGGTGATTCTGTTTACTCTAGTCTCATTTGTATGATACCGACGACAGGGTTTGGTGCCCTTCTTTGAACTCTCCAGAAAGTAGTCACTTCCAGCTTTGCGAGCGTGACTTTCAGGTACTTCAAGTTGGAAGCGTTTCTTGTCACTACCAAAGTAACTCAATCGACAGCCGAAGTGTTTCTCCTGCTTAACGAGGTATTCTTGGAGTTTCTTGTTGATTTCTTCGATTCTGGCTTCGGTGTTATCGAATTCAGCATCGACGTTTTTCTCCGGGGCAATAACGCCGGTCTTCAGAGCCTCTTCGTGATCGAATGCTTTCTGGAAGAATTAACAATGTCATGAGGGTATTTTTAAGGAACTTCGAAACTCCCAACTCACTTTGAAAAACTTCAACATCTTACTCAACTTGGGGAAGCACCCGTCGGGGTCCAATTGAGAGAGCCGTTTGATCAAAGCTGACTCGCAGTTTTGGAAGATGTCTGGGACCTTCTGAACAGCCTCGAATCCCTTCAAAATGTCGATGAAATTCTAAGTGAAACCAAATCAAAACTGTTATTCCTGACCAAAAGATAACAAATCTCTGAACATACTTGGATTTTTTTCTTATTGTAAATTTTCTCATCAAAAAATATAGCCCGTCCGTCTGGATGATTTTCGGCAACCAGTTTACTGCCAAACAAATGAATTTGAGCCAAATACCGTTCGAAATCAGGCAACGATGCGAGCAGAGCTCTACCCTCTTTGAGCACATCTTCGTTTGAGATCAAATCCGAGATGGCAAGTTGACGCTCACGAATCACGTCGATGTTGCAACTTGGCGAACAGACCCAATAATGGAGGAGACGTTTTCCAAACTTCGTACAGCACTGATCCAGAGTGCTGTAGAGTGAGTGCTCTTCTCCAGTGATTCGGAGATTTGACAGTGTTATCGAATCAAGAACCATGTGATTGTTCATTTGGCTTCGTTTGGCTTGGGACTTTGGTGCTTCAGTAATGGATTCGCTCTGTTGGACCATATCGGGCGGAACGTACAAGTGGTAACGTGCCATTGGCATGATCTTCTCTTCCAATTGGCATCGCTTGAGGTAGTTTATACAGCCTCCGAGGGCCTTGAGAGCGAGTTTATAGAAGGTATTTGGAGTCAGGCCCAGATGATCGCCTTCATCCTGCATAGACTTGATCAATGGAGGCCAGTCGCAGCTGGATTTGGAGTAGTAATGCTCACGCAAATGCTTGAGGGTTTTTTCGGCAGTCCACGATTGATTGCCGGTCGGGAGGTATTCCTTGAGGACATTGCTTAAATTTGTGCGCAAAATTTGTTGAGTGCGAGAGGAAAGCGAGTGCTTCTCGGAGAGGATCTGAAGGGGAAAAAGTGGCTCAGTTCAAATTTGCACTCATGTTTCAGACCAACTTACCAAAACAGGAAAATGGTGTGACACCAGAGTGAGAAAACGGGAACAGCTCTTGTCGTCTTCGAATTCGCCAACGTAAAAGTCCCCAATCGAAGTATCAGTGAAACATATTCCATACTTGCTGGTTGTTCCTTCATTCTACAAAAAAGGATGGGATGATGTCATTCAAAAGGAGAGAACTTGAATATACAAACCTTCTCAACAACGGAGAGCATGAAATTTGGCTGATAGTTGGGAGTAATTTGACAATAATGGGATCCAAAGATTTGTGTTCCTCGATTGGAGATCTGGCAAATTTCTCTCTTCACGACCTTGTCGTATTTTGTAGTTTTGCCCTGCTTTTTGCACCTTTCGGTCATCATATCTGGGGTCTCCGTTTGTTCAACACGAGCTACCTTATAGCCGCGATCGATAAGCATTGTTGCCATTTTGTCGTATGTTCCTTCTGGAGCTCCAGAATGAGCAAATTCGCCCCTCATGTAAGTGAAATCGAGCTCTTTGACCGAGATGTCAGCGTCCATGTGATAGAACTCATAGAACTTGCCAACTTTGAAGAAAAGCACACAATCGAAGTTGTCCTGCTTCAGGACCCACCATTGACGCATACCCTTGGGAACGATTTTACAAAAATTAAATAAGTTTTCGATGTTTGAACTGCAAAATCCTTACCGGTGATTGAGAATTAAGGAAACTATCTGGAATGTACAATGTCCCGGCATCGTAGTCAGGGTGGTCTGGTCGACGACCTTTTTTGTCCTTGATTTTGTCTGGTTTGAGAAACTCCAACTTGTTGTGAAGCCAGACAACTGGTTCGTCTAGCGTTGAGCCTGAATTGACAATTTCTTCCAACTCTTGCTGTTGTTTTTTGGATTTAATGGCTGACGGTTCATCTTTAAGATTGTTTAATTTCTCTAAGATTTCAGAGGATGAGTTTTCGTCGATTTCAGGGGATGTCCTTTTGTTGATTCCAGAAGATGGTTTTTCCTCGATTTCATCTGATTCAACGGTCTCTGCCTGTTTCACTTGGTTGTTATTGGACGCATTCTCAGAATCACTCTCGTCTTCGCTGTCGATGATACATGAAATCTTAGAACGCTTCTTTTTCTGTACGATAATATCCTCTTCATCCGAATCATTATATTCCTGATCCAATTGGCGTTTTACTTGTTCTATGAGATATTTAAGTAAAAATAAGGATGTGACATGCAAAAATTGATGGTTCTTACTTGGTTTGATTTCAGAAGTTTCTTCCACTTTGACTTTCTTTGCCACACTTTGCGGCGTTCCTTCGGTTTTTGGTGTTTTCTTTGTTGAATTTGCGGGCGATTTTGAAAAATAGTTAAATAAGGTATTGCCACCTTTTGATGTCCCACCGACACTATTACGTTTGGACATTTTTATTTTCTCAATAGGTTTTTGGTTTCTTTTGTGAAAAACTACACTTATCGATAGAGATTACGCGATTTATAAGAACTATGCAACCCGGCGTGCGTCGTACCGCCAAAATAACTGCGGACAGAAAATTAAAATTGCATTAAATGAACGATGAAGTTTTTTGTTTACCTTTTTTTGCACTTTTGCAGAAAAAAATGTCGCCTTTCAGAATTTGACATTTACATGTCAAATTGTTAACTACCCTACCGACACCTACCCTAATAGTCTGGGAGGCGACCGTAAGATTACCTACCTCATCAGCAGAGTGGAAAATTTAGCCACCATCTAATGCTAACTGATATGAAATCTTCAAAACCAGTAGTCGGACAGACTTTTCCTGGGCCTTTTGGTGGCTATATTGCACTTCCGGTTGCGTTTTTTGGTGCTACTTATACCATGGGGAAATTGGAAAAAGTAAGTATGGAGGTCAATAGACATTTCCTCGAAGATACCAAATCATATGGTCGGACAGAAATAACGCGGGCCGTTCCCTTTATCCGACCATTTAAAAAGCGGTATTTTTGGTGTCATCCTACCCCATCGGCTGAGTGGGCAAATGGGGTATCAAATGAAAGCTTAGAACGTCTATATTAAGAATCTACTGGTCGGACAAACTTTACATGGGCCAATCATGCGACCGATCGCATTTTTCAAAAAAAATCTGTTAATTTCTTTAATGCTTTTCTCAACTCAGCATCAAAGTTTGTCCGACCAGTAGATTCTTAATATAGACGTTCCAAGCTTTCATTTGATACCCCATTTGCCCACTCAGCCGATGAGGTAGGATGACACCAAAAATACAGTTTTTTAAATGGTCGGATAGAGGGAACGGCCCGCGTTATTTCTGTCCGACCATATGATTTGGTATCTTCGAGGAAATGTCTATTGACCTCCATACTTACTTTTTCCAATTTCCCCATGGTAAAAGTAGCACCAAAAAACGCAACCGGAAGTGCAATATAGCCACCAAAAGGCCCAGGAAAAGTCTGTCCGACTACTGGTTTTGAAGATTTCATATCAGTTAGCATTAGATGGTGGCTAAATTTTCCACTCTGCTGATGAGGTAGGTAATCCTACGGTCGCCTCCCGGACTATAAGGGTGAAAACACAGATTTGAATTTCCGGTAAACATACATTTCCTGAAAAGTCGTTACTTTATTTTTCGTAGCATGGAACGATTAGAAATAGTGAACAAGGGAGAAATTCTCAAAAGAAAAATTGAATAAAATCAAAGACTTCTTTGTTCTTTATTTCTTTAATATTTGACTCGAATAAAACTGATCATTTAATTTATAAGGCCGTGTGTGAATTGCGTTAAAATGTGTATTAAAACTTGACGTTTGGTTAAATCTTGACACTAGCGTGGTGAATAAAATGGGTTAAAATTTATCCAGCTGTGGAGCAGGATAAATGGGTTAAAATTTTGACGTGTAGTTTTTTCTCATGAATGAAAGAGAAGTTTGCTTCTGTTTTGTTCTGTTCCTCTTCGTTTTATTTAGTTCTTTGTTATGACTATTTGAAAATTACTTTGATATTTCAATAAAATAAAAAAAATTCTATGAATTCATAATATTTTCAAATCGAAAAACGAAATTATTGTTTTTTCTTTTGAGAATTATAACAGATGTCAGCTGTGAAAACATGTTTTGCAGTGTTACCAGATGGAAGGAACCAATCATCCAAAAAGAGAAATTTTCGTTTGAAGATATTTTACTGTTGACTCAAATTATCAAATTACCACTGCAAAATCGAGAAAAATGAATATAACAGAGTTTGTTTGTTATCTTAAGTGGCTTTTCATGAAATTTATTGCTTAAATTTTGGTTTTGTACACAAAATTATTTTACCTAGGTGGATAAAAACATTTTTTGTTGAGGGAAATTTCCTATTTCTACGCAAAAATGTTGGTTAAAAATATCCCTTTTAACACAATTCACACAGCAAATGGCTAAATTTGATCCCATTTTCAATCAAACGTCAAATTTTAACCAAACGTCAAGTTTTAATACTCATTTTAACGCAATTCACACACGGCCTAAGCAGTGAAATAAGTTACGTTTTTAATTAGAGCCAATTTTACAATCGAGGGCTAACTCTGAACCGCGGATTAAAATAAAGGTTGTATAAGGGATACATTTAATTTACCACAATACCGAAAAAACATTTCTTAAAGATCCTTCAATTCTGCCTTAACGACAACAATTACTTCAGATATAAGGATACTTTCTATAGGAAGATATTTGGAATGCCAATGGGCAACTCGCTGTCTCCAACAATAGCTGATTTACTACTTGACCATTTACTAGAAGAAACCATAGACAAATTAAAGAAACACAACACAAAGATTAAATTCATTGCAAAGTATGTTGACGACATGATAGCAATAATCAACGAAAAAGACAAAAATATAATACTGGAAACACTCAATGAATATCACAGCAAAATTTACTTTACAATTGAAATAGAAAACAACGACTCCATTGCCTTTCTTGACTTAAACATAATAAAATACAGACAACAATAGCATAATTTTTGACTGGTTCTCGAAACCGATGTCATGAGGAAGAATGATAAATTTCATGTCCTCACTACCAATCAAAAATAAAATAAACACAGCAACAAACTTTATAAACAAAGTAATTGATATTAGTGACAAAAAATTCCATCAAACGAACATAACAAAAATTATAAACATTTTAAAAAAGAACAACTATCCGACCCTAATAATCAACGAGTTGATAAACACGAAAATGTATCAAATCCAAAACCATAAAAATATTCAACACCAAACAATAAAACAGACAGATGGTAACCCTAGATATTACTCATTAGCCTTCATACCACACCTCACCGATAACACCTCACCGATAACACTCAAACAAACATTTGATATAGACAATAAAAAAAAAACATTTTCGCACACCAATCGAACAACACACTGCAACAAATTTTCACCTACCTAAAACCACACATAAAAAAAACAAGATCAATATGACGTCCACGTCGTCTATGCAATTCCTTGCAAAGGTAAACATGAAGATGACTGTAAACAAATCTACATTGGTACCACGAAGCGAGCCTTGGGAGTGACTAGCTGAGCACGAAGCTGACGACGTTCGAAGGAAAAAAACAACAACAGCTCTCTCACAGCATATGATTGAATTGCAACATCAACCCGATTTTGACAATGTGAGAATAAAAGCAGAAACACAATCACGCTTTGCCGTCGATTTTGACAACTGCGAAAAGTTCGGCTATAGGAAATCTGTGTAACCTCACACAATGACGCTTTTCCTACGTACGCTTTTTTTGACAAACGTAAGAAAACGTAAAGAAGCCACCATCTGTCAAAAAAAAGTTCAACTTGGTTGAACTTTTGCTTTGTCTGACAGCTCAACAGCTGTTTGTTCATTTGTTGTTTGGAGCAGCGTTACCACTTAAAAAAAAATGGAAGCGAAGTAAATTTGGGAATAAAGCGAAGTAGATTGAGAAAAAGCGAAAAAGATTTTAAAATAGAGTATTTTATATTGACCATGAATACATAGACAGATCTACAATTAGAGCCGTGTGTGAATTGTGTTAAAATGTGTATACAAACTTGACTTTCGATTTAATTTTGACACTACATGGCGGATATGATGTGTTAAAATTTAACTAGCAAGCTAAAATATGACACTAGTGCTTAAATTTAACCAACATTCTAACCCAAGTTGCGCACGGCGTAAAATATTAAACACTTTAATACAATCACGTAACTCATACTTTGCGTATATGTATGGGTTGACATTTCGTGTTTGTAAAGTGTGTCTGTGTCCGCTTATTGTTCGTGTATAAGGATAGAAACTTATCGATTATATATTTTCCTGATGAAAATAAGAGAACTGTAAGCATAAAATTACTCAATGAGTTAATCGAAGCAGATTTTGGAAATATCAAGTAAAATCGAGTGAAGTAGATTTCAAAACATCCTTGATGGTGCGAAGTTGGAATAGATATTCAAAGTTTTTCAAAAATCGAAGTAGACTACTTCGAAAGGAGTAAAGTGGCAAATCTGTTTGATGATGATGGAGGGAGAACTGTCATTCAAAGCACACGTGAAGCGGGTGCATCGTAACGCAGACCTTTGTATATGGATTTACCAGGTAATATCAAGAATGGTTTTCTGCTTGGTTTGACAGTTTTTTACATTAGTTTGTAATGTGTGTTCTCTGCTTGCTTGCTTGAAAACCATTCTTGATAGTACTAGGTAAATCCATATACAAAGACGCAGACGAAGCCGAAGCTGAAGCGTGTATGTGTTTTAGGCTTAATAGACAAGGAAAGACGAATGGGTAGGGTAGGGCACTACTGATTAGTTAAGTTGATATGATTGAATCCAATTGAAATAGAAAAATACATATCTGAATTTTTCCAAGCTACAGCTTATTTTCTACTTTCATTAAAGCATGCAGTAATATGCAAATTTCGTTAAGAAATTCAACAAATTCTCGTTCTTCCGGTGTGTTTTGACTCTTTCACAAAAATCAGAATTCCAAACAGCTTACGATTGCCCCCTTATTTGCTGACTTTCCCGTAAGATTGTTCCCAAAATTTGTTTTTACTCAGGCTATGTCTACAGTGAAAATTTTATAAAAATAAATTGAGGATTGAGCGGATAAAAAGTCCCTACCCGACATACAAACAAAACAATACACCTTATATACCATGAAAAAACTTGATTTAAGGTCTTGAAGTTCTTCATGCTCTCGCAAAGTTTTCCGAATTCCCAATAAAAATATTCCATTTATCCATTTGAAAATCAGTGCACCTACAATAACAATTTTCCCTTTGATAACCAATGAGTTTTTCGAGTTTTTCATCAAGAACTTTAATTTTTCCATTTGAAAACCCATTTTGAAACAAAAAAATTTAAGCAAAAAAAAAGCTTATTCCCGACCTTTCTTTGGTTTTTCCAGTTTTCCTACTCTTCCAGTTTTTTTCCAATTTTTTTTTCACAGAAATCATCACTGAATATAAGAGTATTAACCATGAAAATTTCACAAATATCTGTTGGGCCATTTCGGAGTCTATAAGAGACATACAAACAAACACACACCCATGTTTATATATATAGAAGAAAGATAGAAGAAGATAGAAGATTATCTTCTATGATTTAAAGTATTCAAATAAATTCAATACAACACTTTTACATAAAAGAATTTGGCGTTCTTTTAGATCTGATTACTTTTGGTAGCTGACTTTTAACTCAGTGTTGTTCGCACATAATATAACTTGGCTCTTTTTTTACATTTTATGTTTTATACCTATATTTTATCTTATATTCAACCGAAACATTATCTGAATTTCGAATTTTAACCATTTTTATAATTGGAAATAGATTTTTGTTCTCATTTTTTTCATGTCATTCAACCCAAACCTTACAAGAATTCCGAACTTCAACATCCTACGACCGTTTTAAGATAGAGGGCGGAAACCACGCCCCTCAATGAAACTAAAATATTTTCCTTATATTTCCTTATATTCAATCAAAACCCTATTAGAATTCAGAAATTCAACATCCTACAACCAGCTTTAGAATGAGCAAATTGAAATTTTCGAATTTTTCCTTTGTAAACACCCGAAAACCTATTTCAAGATTCTGCTATTGTTAGACTTCAACTTCAACTTATCCGGCTCACAATCCATGAAGGGTCTCAGCCTGAGATACTGCAGTCTTCCATCGTGAACGATCCCTCGCATGCACTCTCCAGTCACCGAGACCAAGCGCTCTGGCATCCGCAGTCACTTGGTCCTTGTACCGTAGGTTCGGTCTTCCTTGTCGTCTTGAACCTGGGGGCTGGGATGAGAAGACTTTCTTGGCTGGAGCGTTGTCGTCCATTCGCTCGATGTGGCCGAGCCAATGTAGTCGTCTTTTCTTGGCCTTCTGGACTACATCCACATCTTGGTACAGCTCATACAGTTCTCGGTTGTATCTTCTTCTCCATTCGCCATCGTCGCATACGGGACCAAAAATCCGTCGAAGAATTTTTCTTTCGATATCGTCCAGCACTCGGCGCCGTAGAGTAGGACTGGTAAAATCAAAGTTTTGTATAGCAGACACTTTGTCTTCCGAGTGAGGAGTTTTGAACCCAGTTGTTTGGCCAAACCGAAGCAGCAGCGGTTCGCTAGGGTAATTCTTCTTCGGATCTCCACTAAGGTGTCGTTCGTGGGATTGATGTTTGTTCCAAGGTAGGTGAACTCCTTAACTACCTCGAAATTGCTGCTACCAACAGTGACGTTTTGTCCTAGGCGGTGGACAGATGTTGCTTTGTTTGTTGATAACATGTACTTTGTTTTGTCCTCATTCACTTCAAGACCAACTAGTTTCGCCTGTTCTTCAATCGCTGTGAAGGCCTCAAGTCTCTTGGATCGACCGATGATGTCTATGTCGTCCGCATAGCCTAGGAGCTGGGTGGATTTGTTGAAGATAGTGCCCTCCGTGCTCACACCTGCCTTGCGCACTATCTGCTCCAGGACTATGTTGAAGAAGTCACATGACAACGCATCTCCTTGTCTAAACCCTGCGCAAGTTTGGAATAACTCGGATGAGCTGTTACCCATTTGCACACTGCACTGCGTATTGTTTAGCGTCATGCGGCACAGCTGGATCAGTTTGTTCGGGATCCCGAATTCAGACATCGCAATCATAAGCTCTTGGCGGTGGATGCTATCATAAGCAGCTTTAAAGTCGATGAAAAGATGGTGGGTTTCGACTTGAAATTCGTTGGTCTTTTCCAGGATCTGCCTCAGTGTGAATATTTGGTCTATCGTTGTTCTGCCTGGCCTAAAGCCACACTGGTACGTGCCGATTATTGTGTTGCAGAAAGGTTTAATACGCTCACACAGTACGTTGGATAGGATTTTGTATGCAACATTAAGCAGGGATATACCACGGTAGTTTTTGCATAACATCGGATCGCCTTTTTTGTAGATGGGGCATATGGAGCTTATCGACCAGTCACACTTTGGTGATGACCTGGTGCATGCGGTTCATCAAAACATCTCCTCCATGTTTAAAGAGTCTGCGGGCTATTGTTAGAAGTATTTCATAATTTTGATGATCAGTCAGTTAGTTAGTGAGTCAGTCCGTGAGTGAGTCAATTGCGGATTTTGAAATTTTTATTGTTGAATATCTCAGGAAGTAGTGGATAACACAAGTTTCAAAGTACATACTACATTGTAGTAGTAGTTGATGTAGAAGCTGTGAAATAGGTCCCAGATAGAAAAGCAATTTCATGAAAGTAGAAGAGTTCCACTAAACGTCGAACATTGAACGATCGTATATGAGACCTAGTTGCCAAAAAATACTAAACAACAATTGTCTTTCTTAATCTTGTCAATTTATTTACATAAAAATATTACACTTTGTATAAATAGTTTTCTTACTTTTAAAATAATATCTCTAATTCATTTTAATGCGAATGTGCATTTGGTTTACAGATTGGTTGGTATTTATTATATTTGTTCAATACATTCATATTTGGTTAATACATTGTGTTTTTTTTTCTTATAAGTATGTGTTTTTAAATAAGTTCATGTGTACATAGTATCTGTATATTAACTGAGTTATGATGTTTGGTATTACAAAGCTTGCTTTAAATGTTTATATTTCGAACATAACTAAATAAATAATAAAACAAAAAAGTAACAAACAACAAAAATAAAAAGAAGTTGTATATATATGTACATTTATAGACTTATAATTATTCTATAATGTATAATTTTCAACTGACATTTTAGCTAAAATTTTGTCTAAGAATTTAAAATTTTGAAGCGTACACATGCATAGCTGTTAACAATTGAATTTTAAAATTGTATACATTTTACATTTTGATTTTGTTTAATAATGCTAAATTGAAGCCGTCAAAATGAAAGAAAATAAAATACAAACAAGAACATAAATAAATAAATTCGACCGTTAAATAATAAACTTAGCTTAATTTCCTTAAAGAAAGTGGCTTTTTTCTTTGGTATATTCAAACAGAAATGAATTATTTTTGATGGTTTCTTTGGCAGTGAATAAAATTTATAAATTTGGGCTGTGAACATAGAACTGAATTCTACAGATTTGATATATTTTTTGATTGTGTAAATTGATTATAGTTAAACGGTTTTTGTCAAAGAGGTACACAGTTATTTTGATGATATAAGATGAAGTTGTTAGGGTGATTCATGAGAAAAAATTAAATGGAGAATACTATCCTTAAATGCTGTCAGTCTAAGAAGTGACAGATCAAACTACCTTACCCACTTTTCGGACACATTTCACCTTTCTCCATGTTCAGTACATTGCAGAGTGGTGTGTAAATATTTTGTGCTTTCCTTAAATATGACTCTTATATACACAATAAATAAACACTAATTTATGATTATTTATTTCTTAAATCTCTATAATGCTATCTGTTCCGTACTGGACGCTATCGATTGATTATCAATAGCGACAGTTTTTAAGTAACTTACCCTCGGCGTCAAAACTTTATTTTGTAGCTGCTGCTGTTCGGCTTCGCTTTCTTCATCGGCAAATTGAATATCATCTAGTTCATAAAAATCTTGTAGATCACTTGGAGATTTCACGACAGATGTCTCCTTTTCGGAGTTATCACATTCGGACGATCGTCGAACTACCTTATCCTGTTGATTGTTATCTCTTTGTGACCGATTTCGTCGCACGTTCAAAACCGGTGTGTTTTCGTTTGAAACCGAACCAGCAGCTATTGATTTCTGAATAAGAACGTTTCTCAGATTGGTCTCAGATGGTGACCGAACTACTTTGGTAACACTACAACTTTGACTTAATCCAGATTCGGATGTTTCAGTATTGCTCTCCGGACTAAGAGTTGTTGTTGATCGCGGAAGAATTTCCTCGTAGATAGGTTCAGGAGTCTTATTGGCCTCATCAATATTTGTTTCCTCTTCCAAAGGAGGAATCCAAACCAGGTAAGCTGGATCCATGCCGAGATATGAACCTGGAGCTGCTCCCGCATTGATGACGTCATAATCATAGTAGTCCAATTCAAAATCTTCTGGATTGCCCAAAGAGAATTCTGATCCGGGCCGAGCAAGTAGCTTTCTGCGATTTTGTTTCTCCTTGCTCTCTTTGGGATTGGTGGTTCTAATTGTGGCTCTACTTACTATACTAGCTGCTGGAGAATAACATCCCTGGAATAAAATGGATGAAATGAATGAAATGAAAATGAAAGCCAGATTCAGCGAGTTTGTTGTCCCACTTCTGATGGTAAACTTGTGCATAACTTTAAGCTTACAAAACTCACATTTGTTAAAGAGGCTGTTATGCTCTTCGTATCCAGCTGGCTAAATCGATCGCTGCTGTCTCGGACTGAATGCGATCGAATCGAAGAACACTCGATCGAGTCATCGTTAGGTGAAAGGCTTTTTCTTTTTAACGTTCCATCGTCCCTGTCGGGATATTTGGAATGTTTACTAAGGCGTAAGGATGTGCTAGCAGATGAACTCACTCCTGATAGCATTGATGCTGAGTCCTTCTGATCCTCGGGGCTATTCGTCAGGCTGTCTTCTGTGTTGATCTCGTTACGTAATGTCACAATACTCGAATTGCTGCCCATTTCGTCACTGCTTCATCACAAGAATGAATGTGAAGTGTCAAATGTTGGTAAGGCAGTGCACTATGTTGTCGTACTTACCTTTTCGTGAGAAGTTCCGTATCATTCATTTCAGTTTCTTTAGCAAGATTTTCAGCATCTATACTTTCTCTGAGTATTGAGTGTCTCAACTGTCTCTTGGGTCGAATTTTCACCAAGTAAATAACTTCTGACAGCAGTGTAGTTGTAGAAACAGCTCTTGATGGTGGATGATGCAGGGATGCCATCGATGTCATCGGGGTGTGGGCCGGGGATGTATGATCGTGTCTTTCACTCAAGGCTAGATGATATTTTCTATATCGAACTATATATTGAGCCCCTGTCAGAAAAGATATTTATTTTGTTGGTTTAAATGAAAATAGTAATCAAACAAACCTAAAAGTGCACTTATTAAAATGATTATGCTCGCAAAAATGACAGCTGACAGATGAACTAGAGTAAAATTGGTTTTCATTTTAGCCTGGATTACTGCTCGGCTTCGTATGACAACTTTACTTGTTTGATTTGTAGGTTCTGCAAATAGAGAAAAATCAAACAAAAGGAATTTGTATCTACTCTTGTGAAAGTTTCCAATCTTTGTTTAAAGGTAGCTCACGTATCTGTTCGATATTTGCTAAAAATCCTCCAGTACATGAAGCTTCTATTAAATTACTATCTCCAGAGTAAAATTCGACTAAAATGTGTTGACCAGTTGATTGCCAAATCGATTGGGTCTCAATGTCATCGTTACTTATTAACTCAGTTATTAGTGCTGATGATAAGGATGGTCCGTCACGGATCTTAATGTATTGGCTAACGCAGGGCAGGCGGAGAAAACTAATGTCAAACGATATTGTGTCATCACCGTCAACCTGTTTAAAAATAAGAACGTTATAATTTATATTCACAAACTAGACTCTCAATTTGCATCATAAATAAATAGAGTGGCGCGACAGCTCTTGAAGAGCCAGCCAAGGCCTAAGTGGCTTACTCTCATTAACAATTCTCTGAGTGCGTGTGAAGAATTGAGGGGACCTACAATTTAACGCCGATTCCGAACGGCAAAGTTGAGAAGCACTTTTTCATGACAGATTGATACTCTTGGAAGATTTGTCAGGTCTTCGCAAGAGGCAGTACCCGTGAAAGATGAAATAAAAACTTGGCCTGAGTAGGACTCGAACCAACGACGTTCTGCTTAACAGGCAACGCACTTACCAACTAAGCTACGGGCAACAATTTGCATCATAGCTCGCTTGAAATTTCTCAAATCCGAGCCTTTGACAAAAGAAAACTTAAAAGAACTGGATATAAACCGGAACCCTGGGGGACACCATCAATATTTTGTTTAGTTTTGTGGCATAGGCCGTCCACGCTATCCACAAAAAAAAAAATATGTCGAGTCGGGAACTAGAAAAAATGTGAAAGAAGGCAATTCACTGCTCTGAAGCAGTTGTGAATAAAAAAAAAAAATGTTTTGCTTCTGAAAGCTAAAAGCGTATCTAGTAGAGAAGTAAACAGCTGAGCTGTTTGTAAAGGAAAAGGAGGAACACAACACAAGAAGACATAGTCTGGGTCTGTTGTTGTTGACCCAGGGCATTACCCACCCAACCTCTGACTATAAGTCAGGGCTCCATGTTCATCGAAAGCCGAAATTTTCTCGACGACTCTAAAATGTTGATTTATCCATTTCTTAAACCGTTGCCTGCTCTACATCGCCTCAATCAAACTTGCTTACCACAATGTCAAACTGAGCTAAGCTCCAGAAATCAGGGAAAGTTTTAGTGTTTTTTTTCTTTTTGGTAAGGCAGGTAAGAATAAATGGATTTCTTTTCACTTGGTTTTTTGTTTTGTTTTTTTGTTCGGAGCTTCTCTCGTTGAAACTGGTTCTCCTTTTGCTTCTGTTTCGTCTGTATTAGATGGCTCTTCCTTCGAAGCTGGATCATCGGTCGCTCCAGGTTATTCCGATGTTAAAGGCTCCACAGACGTTGTCGATCCAAACTCTTGCGTGGATGTCGACTCGTTCGTAGTTGTCGCAGCACAAGCACCTTCGATATCCCAATTCTTCCACATACATTCGACCACTTGGACACTTCAATGGAACTGCATCGCATGCAGTACAGAAAAAGAAGAGATTTCAACTAGCTGCAGCTAGATATTGGCCATCCAATTCTGGAGAACACGTGGACACTTTATTGGAACCGCAGTACGGCGAAGGAATTTCAATCAATTCCAGCAATAAATTGGCCATCCAATTCTGGAGAACACGTGGACTTTATATTGGAACCGCCTCGCTTGCAGTGCGGACGAAGAAATTTCACTTAACTCCGGCAAGAAATTGACCATCCAATTCAGGAGAACACTTGGACAGTTTAATGGAACCACTTCGCTTGCATTACAAAAAAGGAACTCGGCTACAGCAAGGAATTGGCCATCCAATTCTGGAGAACACTTTTAGAACGCAATCACTTCCACCGTCTCAGTAGATGTTCGGCTTTTTTATGTCTGACACGATCTTGCAGCGGTCGAGATCTTTCCTTGTCGAAGTTGAAAACCAAAAAGAAAAAGCAAAACCTTACAAGCTCTTAATGAAATCTTTTTTTTTCGTCGTGATTTTGATTTATTTCCGACGCGCAAAAAAAAAATGGCGCGCTTTTCCTTCTTTCTTATTACTTAACGAAAATAATGACGTGGCCTCGTTCAATGGCAGAAGTGTTGCCAGAACTTGATTTTTTGTTGGTGTGATGGAACTCCTTATGAGTGAGACGATCCGCTACTGTCCTGTTTTTACTTCTTTTATAGCGTACATTATTTGTGGGTTTAAATTTAAATGAGACCATTGCCAAATTTAAAAGTTTATCTTCAACTTTAAACATTTTCACTGCCAAACGTTTGCTTCGTTAAAATTCTAACAACAAACCAGACAACTCTATAACACGGTCAACATCCGTCAAAATGCTTTTAAATCCCTACGGAGTGTGTTTCTCATTGTTACCGAAGACCTTCTGTTACTTTGTTGCCACTTCTGTGTTAATTTCCTTTTCTCCGGAAATGAATTGCTTCTTTTTTGTCCCAAACAGAACCAAAACAAAAGTGGAAAATTCTATATTGTTACAGCATCCTGTTGTTTCAATTCGGAGATAATAAAACAAAATGAATATTGTATACAGATAACAAGGGCTTAAATAAATTTATCCTCTGCTTGAGGACTTTTAAACTCCTTTTCAACCTCTCAAAATGCATCTTCTCTCTCTTTCACTCTATGTCCGGTGTTGCGTTGTTATGATATTTTTATTAAAATCCAAAAAAAAAAACTGTTAACGAAAATAAAACAAACAAAGCAAAATAAAGCTAGTTAGCCAAAAAATTCCGAGATAACTTTTCCCATTTGAGAAACTCTATCAAATCCCTAATCGAGTATATGCCATCCCAGCATAACATAACTTTCCACCTGGTAATCAGATTTACTCCGAAACATCATCATCGTACCAAAGTCGGTACCAAAGTCGTCGTCATCGTCGTCATCGTTGTTGCTGAATCCTCTCGCAACGACTGTAATCTCGTTCCGCAGTAAGTTTTTTCACTTCGAAAATTCATACCTCCTTTCCAAAGTGAGGAACAGAGACAGGAACAACACAAAATTGTCAATAAAAAACACAAAGAAAAAACTTTTATAGTTGAACCAATTTATAGTCCTTCCGGTTCCTTTGCGTTCCTTTACTCCACACCTTTTTAATGGGGTGAAAAATAAAAATAAAACTATTTTTCACTTAACGGCTCTGGCTATGGGACATTTACGTCTTTTGTTGTTGTCTCTTTTGGCCTTTTTCTTATTTTCTTACCAAAGACTAGCGACGCATTAAACTTATAATTATCGCGTTGTCGCCAGAAAGCAGAACACGCAGAGGGGCTTTTGTGATGTAAATGCGATAGTCATCCCGAAAGGGAAAGGACACTCACTTAATTGTATTAAAAAATTCTCAAACTACCACAGCCTCTAATGTCCATCCAAACCAGGAATCACTATATTCTTCCTCAATGGCTATAGAGTGTACCGTTAAATCTAAGAAATAAGGGTAGTTGTTTGACACTTCTTCTAAATCAGTTACCCAAGAAAGACGCCCTAATGCGATTTTTATCGTTCGGAAAGTCAAATACAATCGTTATTGAGCGTAGTGGGTCGGTACGGTAGGGTGGGACCACTGTATGCCTACTACTATTTGTAATGTGAATGTGTGGCATTTTTTCCGGTCGTATGGAAAATATTTGCAAAATTTTTGGGGATTCTGCAATCTCGAGAAAGCTGAGGAAGAAGAAGAAGAACAAACGACAGAAAAATAAATCGACGGCATAATTCTTCCTGGAAGGTGACGAGAAGGGACAGGAGATAGGTTGGGTTAAGTGCGTGTGATATCTATGGAAGGCATAAAAGTTTAAAGTCGAATCACTTTTCAATTCAACCCAGCTCCAGTTCTTGTAACCCAAATACCAACACCACGCACCACACCACAGCCGAACCGAAAGGAAAAAATGGGACAGCACCATTTATATTTTCTTTTCATACTTTTTCGGAAAATAAAATTTATTAAATTTAAAAAGAATGTAGGGAATCAGTATACTCACTTGAATTAACCAAAAGGAACGTCCTGGACAGCTCTGTGTAGCTCCGGCAATAATACGCTTCGGTTTTGACGATCCCAAATGAACTATACAGCCACACCGGCAACCTGGACCGATTTCCTGTGAGACATCGGTGCGATTTGCTGCTGAGGATTTTCCTGTTGATTCATAGATACAATCCCAAGTGTCTGATATGGATTTGCCACATTTTTCCGTCTCGACCGAGGGACCCTTCAAGATGTTGCAAACACAAATCGAAATAGAAAGAATAAGAAAATAAATTTTTGTAAGTGTGTATAGCGTTGTATGAAGGACAAATTGAAAAATAAGTAGATTAAGGGCTTTGGTCCTTTAAAAGAGGTTAAGTGTGTTGAATTCTTCTTTTTTGCACTTCTCCTTGTAGGAATTGTAAGAAAGTGTATTGAGCGAATCATACAATCAATGGACGTATTATTCGAATGTTTATCTCGGTGATATTGTTGATAAGAGAATTTGTGTCGTCCTCGTCTCTGTATAGTTGTTGTATTCCTTGAAGTTTACCCATCTTCAATGTCTCTTTAACCTAACGGTCCGCTTGTTGTAACGGAGATTTGAGATTGTACCTATTCTACTGTACCGACTATGGATGTATACTTCTGGAATTGGAAGTGCTATAAAAGTTGAGTTGGATTTTATTTCTCAATTTCCGAATTCAAATAAAATTTAGAAAATAAATAGATTAAGTTCGATGGTTCTGGTTCCTGTTTAGCTGGAAGAAGAAAACAACAAAAGAATTTTAACGACAGCGACGAACGGGAAGGAGACGGTAGTGATTCGATTCACAAAGTGTTTACGAAGTTTTTTTCTTTTTTGGTGGAGGGTTGAGGTTGAGTGAGAGAAAGATGCTTAGATTGCTTTATCAGTGGAAGAAGTATGATCATTAAGAAATAGATAAATGTTCATAACTTTGCAGACACGTACCAACACTACGATTGGTTTGTTTGTCATAACTTAAAGTGGGGTTTTGGGTTTTTCTAAGTTCTTTAAGCTGGATTTGGTGCGTCAAATTGTAGATATCAGTGCACTCATGGGGACCCAAGCGTCCTCAACAACACCAAGTCCTATTCTCACCTCTACGTGGTGACCACCGGGTTTTATAGTTCCTCACCTGGAGATAAGGTGAAAACCCCTTGGGAAGGCTGTTGGTGACAGCCGACGAGAGAGGGCGGGGAGAGTGTTTTCCACTGAGGCACTTCCCCTTTTCTACAGTTCCAGTAAGGCTAAACTACTCAGTGAACACCTTATACGGGCAGCGGTTTATCCGGCTCTTTGTCCTTGGAGTTAAAATAAGGACCATGGCCCTCCAGGTTGGGAGTCGTGCTTTGGGGTGACTTCCCGAAGCAACAACAAGCCTCGAATACGGACGGATTTACCGATGACGAACCATGCAAACGAAATAAGGATAATAACGAGATTCGGATCTGCACGTGGAATGTTATAGGTCACTTAACAGACCACACGCAGCCGAACAATAAGCGGAGGCCCTAGATAGTTATAAAGCGGATATAACCGCCATCCAGGAAATGCGATGGGATGGGCCGGGCAAAAGGAGGATGAAAAACTGCGGTATCTACTACGGCGACTGCTACAGAGAACAACAACAGCGTCTGTTTGGATGTGGCTTTGTCGTTGGAGGCTGGCTAAGGCAGCATGTCCTAAAAAAAGAGCATGAAAAGCGATCGATTGAGGATGTTGAGAGACTAAGAAACAGGAATGAGATTCGGAAGTTTTACCAAGAGGTAAAACGAATGACTCGAGGTTACCGGGGACGAACTGAAGCCTCTGAAGACCAACAGGGAAATATCGTAGTAGAGTCACAGTCAATGCTGAAGATATGGAAGGACCACTTCTGCAGACTGTACAACGGCGATGACAAATCGAATTCCGCTGTTGGGCAGAATGAACCATTCAATGAAGACGACGCAAACCAAGGTATAAGTCTACCCGACCTTGAAGAAGTGAAGACAGCAATATCTAAGCCTAAAAATAACGAAGCCTGAGCTGACGGCATCACTGCCGAACTCTTCAAAGCAGCTGGCGCGCGCGGCGATGACTTGGTAAGGAGCATGCACTTACTCAAATATGGTCGGAATAGAGCCAGCCCGATGAATGGAACCACGGCATTGTTTGCCCGATCCTGAAGAAAGGAGACCCTCTAACCTGCACCAACTGCATCAGCCCCCTACACAGCTTATAAGATCGTTTCTGTTGTACTATGTGAACGCCTTAAGCCGTTTGTCAACAAATTGATAGGTCCATATCAGTGTGGATTAAGACCTGGAAAGTCCACCATCGATCAGCTATTCACATTACCGCAAATCCTGGAAATAACTCAAGAACTCCAAATCGACACCTACCATCTTTTTATCGATTTTAAGGCCGCATATGACAGCACCTATAGAGAAAAACTGTATAAAGCCATGTCCAGTTTTGACATAACTACAAAACTCATTCGTCTGAGCAGGATAACAATGGAGAACTAACGCTGCTCCATTAAAGTCAGTAACGACCTCAACGACGCCTTCAATGTCAAAAAGGCTTTAAAGCAGAAACACAATGGCGCTTTAGGCAGACGCGTCGTTGCGTTACGATGCACCCGCTTCACGTGTGCTTTGAATGACAGTTCTCCCTCCATCATCATCAAACAGATTTGCCACTTTACTCCTTTCGAAGTAGTCTACTTCGATTTTTGAAAAACTTTGAATATCTATTCCAACTTCGCACCATCAAGAATGTTTTGAAATCTACTTCACTCGATTTTACTTGATATTTCCAAAATCTGCTTCGATTAACTCATTGAGTAATTTTATGCCTACAGTTCTCTTATTTTCATCAGGAAAATATATAATCGATAAGTTTCTATCCTTATACACGAACAATAAGCGGACACACTTTACAAACACGAAATGTCAACCCATACATATACGCAAAGTATGAGTTACGTGATTGTATTAAAGTGTTTAATATTTTACGCCGTGCGCAACTTGGGTTGGAATGTTGGTTAAATTTAAGCACTAGTGTCATATTTTAGCTTGCTAGTTAAATTTTAACACATCATATCCGCCATGTAGTGTCAAAATTAAATCGAAAGTCAAGTTTGTATACACATTTTAATACAATTCACACACGGCTCTAATTGTAGATCTGTCTATGTATTCATGGTCAATATAAAATACACTATTTTAAAATCTTTTTCGCTTTTTCTCAATCTACTTCGCTTTATTCCCAAATTTACTTCGCTTCCATTTTTTTTAAAGTGGTAACGCTGCTCCAAACAACAAATGAACAAACAGCTGTTGAGCTGTCAGACAAAGCAAAAGTTCAACCAAGTTGAACTTTTTTTTGACAGATGGTGGCTTCTTTACGTTTTCTTACGTTTGTCAAAAAAAGCGTACGTAGGAAAAGCGTCATTGTGTGAGGTTACACAGATTTCCTATAGCTGAACTTTTCGCAGTTGTCAAAATCGACGGCAAAGCGCCATTGTGTTTCTGCTTTTAGACAGAGTGCTGCACTGTCATGCGACTTCTTTAACATCATACTGAAACGAATACTGCAGAACTCCCGCGTCAACACTAGAGGCACTATCTTCCAGAAGTCTGTGCAACTACTCGCGTACGCTGATGACATTGATATCATTGGGAGAACGCAGCGTGATGTCGACAGCGCTTTTGCGAGTATACAGACAGAGGCTGAAAAAATGGATTTGGCGGTCAATGAGGACAAAACAAAGTAGGTATATACCTACTGTCATCAACAAAGGACACGAAACACCGACGTCTTTGACAAAACGTCGCGAAAGACGCATATTTTTGTCTACCTTGGCTCTGCTATCAACACGGACAATGACATCAGCGCCGGACCGTAGCGCCACCTTAAGTAAGGAAGTAAGTAAGCTGGTTTAAGCTTTGTATATGGAAATTCTATTCTATATACAAAGGCTTAAGTTAATTTCCATTCCGTTTAAATTCCTTTCAATTTCGAGGAAATGATTAAAAGAAAGTGATCAAAAGGTTTAGGTTTACTTGTACATAATTAGTAAGTAATTTTTTATTGAAGGAAACAAAATTTTAAAAATATATTTTCCATATATGAATTCTCAATAAAACAAATTAATTGAGTACTCGTCCTCCTCGTCGCCTTCGCCTTCGCCTTCTAAATCTTCTTCCTCATAAATTCCTTCTAGGGATACCGACGTTCCATCGACGAATTCCGACGACTTTACCGACACTTCCTTATCATTTAAGGCATCACCAACACTAGCTTGTTGAGAACGATGGATGGATGGTGTTCCTTCGCCAGTCGATGACGATCCATACTCTTGTTGTTCATCGTCGTCGGCTCTTTCTTCTTGTTCATCAGGCGCCATTTCATCAGCTGTTGATGACATATAGTAAGGCGTTCCACATTCAACATCCAATATGTTCTCTTCTTCAACAACTCGTGCTTTCGGTAGTATTCGCCCATCGAGCTGTTTCTTTTTCAATTCTGGTGAAATAAGTTCAGCTGAAGCAATTTTTTTAGCTTCACGCTTGAAAATGTCCAATAGATTTGATGAAGAACGCTGTAGGAATCCCATTTTGCCAGGCCGATAAGTTGATATGTCTGATGATAGAGTTTCCACCGATTGAATATCAGTTGGTTCTTCTGTGTAGTTTGAGAGAATCAAGATCAATTCACATAAGAGATTCTTTCGCTTGAGGCCCTCAACAGGTTGTTTCTCTTCGGCTGCAGCTTGCACAGCTTGACGAAGGCTTCTGATTATCTCGCGGAGATTCATAATTTCCACATCATGCTGCTGATGCATTCCGATCAGTTTGATTTTTTCATTCTTAAGAGTATCAACCCGCTGCTTGAAAATTCTCAGCTTGTTAGCCAGATCATTGTAAGTGAACTTATCACAAATGTCACGTTTGACAGATGTCTCATACAATTTGCGGAACTTTTGCAAGTTGATGTACTTAACTTTCAAACCTTCATAATTTGACGTTAGTTTCTCGATGATTTCGATTTTATTCTGACAGGTCATGATGAGATGTTGTTTCATTTCTTCGTTGGCCTTGGCTTCCTCTTCAATTCGTTTGGCTTTGGCTTTTGCTTCATTATGTTCCTGCATCATCCGTAGTTGAGACGAAATCAAGTTGTCAATTTCCTTGGTCAGGGATATGTTCTCTCGGATTAAACGCCTTGTGTAGCCGGCATTGCGAATCTCACTTGATCTCGTAAAATCTTCAGACAGCTGCAATAGCTTGTTTTCAACTTCTTTCTTGAGTGCGTCCTTCTCGATTATAGCTTTTTGTTCCATATCGTAGATTGTTTCCTTGTGCAATCTTTGCTGTTCCTTCAAGTTTTGTTCCTGCTCATCAAACTTGGCCAAAAGTGCATCCCGCTGAACGCGGAATTCTTCCAATGAATTAAGCTTTCCATTTAGCAATTTAATTTCAGATGTTAGCTGGTCAAACATTGACTTGTACTTTGCTTCCCATTCCTTGATTTTTTCGGTAAACGCCAAGTTTTCAGAATCCCTGAGTTTTGACAGCTCTGTGAGTCGTGAGTCGAGTTCGCTAATTGTCTCGATTTTTTCTGTCAGCGTTCGATCCAAATGAGCAGTGACATCAGTTCGGTCTTCGTTCAGTTGACGAAGTTTTTCAGTTAGTTCTTCATTTTGCAGATCGGTCTTCGCTAGATGTGATCGAAGGTGGGCTAGCTTGTTGTTGAGATCGACAATTGTAATCTCATAGAATGTCCTATCAACTTGAGTTAGTTTATCCTTGTCTTTATCCTTTTTGCCTCCTTTCTTTTTGCCTTTCGGTTTTGCTTTTGGTGGCATTTTGACAGGTTTTTATATTAAATTTTTTTTCAAGAAAAAAAGTATAACTGGGAAGAAGCTTAAAACTTGTTTCCTTTACCGGTGCTCAATGAAAAACTACTGAAGTTAAACAAAAATGAAAACAAGGGTTTTCTCCCTACGATATTGATTTTCGGAAATGTTACCAAGGCGGTTGCCAGGAGTTTCATAGTTTCGAAGTCAACAAGTTAATTCTATATTGAATGTTTAACCATGGTGCAGCACAAAAACTATTCATTTCTCCACAGAAGAGAAAAGAGCAATTAATTTAGAAATATTCCATTGAAAATGGTGAAGTACTGTTATTTTCTACAAAAAATAAAGACATTCCCTTTTTGTTTCTGATATTTAACTGTCAACAAAAAAATAACGGGCCTTCAGTCTTTCACTTTGGTGACATATTACACACTACCTTACCATATTCAAAGATGACGGTTTGTCCCATTTTATATGACTGTCAATCATTAGAAATACAGCGCTGTCAATACAAGTTTAGGAAAGAGCAAATTCGTGGATTATTATTCATCTTGTTTAATGTTGTCTCTTTTTGCGGCTTAAAATTTCAAAACAGTGACAGTCATATCTATACCCAAAAGTTTTAAGGATGTTGTATAGAAATGTCATAAAAGGTCTTATCTAGCGTAATATTTTGCTGAACTTTAGTATGGTGTAGTTTACGGGAAATAGATAAAGGATGAAAGGATAGGAAAAAAAGACTATTGTCTAGCGTCCCAAATAAGCAAAAAAAAGAAAAGACAAAAAATAAACAAAAGCTTTGTTTGGCATCTCTGACGATGGCACGCAAAAATATTTTTCACTACAAAGCACTTTCATCATATTTTTTCGGATAATACCTTTTTTTCTTTGTATGGATAACACTGAGCTCCTCTCACTTTTTCTATTCTCCTATTTTTCTCGCTTTTCACTATGCACTTAAAGCTTCTCTTTTTTTGTAAATAAAAATTGGGATGATAAAGGATAACAAAAACACGTTTCTGATGGTTTATGTATTGAAAAGAATGCATCTTCATTCCCGAGTTTCTAGTCCCTAGAGTCCCTAGAGTCCCTAGATGGGAGAAAAGATAGTAGAATCGTAGTTGGTTTCAGGGGATCAAAAGAAACCACAAATAATAATTTATAATAGGGCATCAGGATAGTGATGCGGTTTTCATTTCTTGGCTATTTCGAATTATTAAAAGAATTCCTTTGTATTGGTAAAGCTTTGAAATAGATTTTTTTTTTCAAGAATATCTAAACAAGAAAATTAATAAGGTTGTCTAGCATAATTTTAACACGGTTTTAATTTAAGTAGTATAGTGTGACAGTTTTAATGAAAATTGCTAAAATTTCATAATAAAGAAGAGGTAGTTCCGAACCACCAACAAGCCTCGGATACGGACAGCATTAATGATGACGACCCACGCAAACGATTTAAGGACAATGAATTTCGGTTTTGCACTTGGAATTTTAGGTCCCGTGTCACGGGCCTACGAAAAATGAGAAACTTGGACATCTACTACGGTACCGGGAACAAAATCAGCGTCTATTTGGACTTGGATTCGTAGTTGGGACTCGATCAGGAGGAAGGTCTTGAGTTTCAACTCAGTGAATGAGCCCATCACGACAATCCACATCAAGGCTAAATTCACCAACATAAGCGTCATCTGCGCTCACGTCCCCACTGAGGAAAAGTATGAAGACACCAAAGACAGGTTCTACGAGCTCCTGGACAAAATTTACAAGCAATGCCCTATAGCTATGACATTAAAAATGTCCTAATGCTAAGCTGGACAGAGAAGAAATCTTTGGTGGAATAATCAGCCGACATAGCCTACACGACACCACCTCTTATAACGGATTTAGGCTAATCGACTTCGCTGCGTGGTGAGACGTAATGGTAGGAAGAACATCTCCATATCCACTAGGGGACATGGAAATCTCCTGATCAATCCACCGTCAACCAGATTGATCTTCTCTAGCACGCAAGATGTCCGCACATTCCGAGGTGTCAACTTCGACTCGGACGACTTCCTTGTTGTAGCCTTCGTACCTTGGCTACAACAAGGAAGTCGTCGCCTCGTCGGATATCCCGATCAAGGCCAACACGTGAAAATACTAGAAGAAAATCTGACGTCAAACGGCTACAATCGCAAAAGATTGCTAGATCCTTTTCCGATCGTGTCTCCGAAAATCTCCTCAGGAGTCCTTTGCTGCCAGCACAAAATGTAGAGAACCAGTGGCAACACTGCCAAGCAGCCATCAGAAAAGCCTCATCTGAAGTGTTAGGCTTTACACGGCCAGCACAAGGAGAAAAGGAAGCATGAAAAGCGCGCGATCGAGGATTTAGAGAGAGACCACAACAGGAAAGAGGTTCGACAGTTTTACAAGAAGGTAAAGCAAACCACCAGGGGTTATACACCCCGAACCGAAGCCTGTAGATGGAAACATCATAGTGGAACCACAGTCAGTGGTCAGTCAGCTGAGGATATGAAAATATACTTTTTCAAGCTGTATAATGACAATGACGAGCAAAATTCCGCCAGAAATACAAAACCATTCAATTTGGGTGAAGCAGACCACCAATTCCACCCACTCGACATTGACGAATTGAAGATAGCGATATCTAAACTTAAGCCCCACAAAGCCGCTGGAGCAGACGAGCTAGCCGCCGAACTGTACAAAGCAACTCGAGGTGATTTGGTCAGGAGCATGCACCGCTCATCTGCAAAATTTGGTCAGAGGAAAGCATGCCTGACGAATGGAACCTCAGCATCGTATGCCCGATACTCAAGAAAGGGGATCCCCTGAACTGCACCAATTACAGAGGAATAAGTCTCCTTAACATTGCCTACAAGATCTTGTTTGCCGTGCTGTGTGAACGTTTAAAGCCTTTCGTCAACAACCTGATACCTACATCCTTATCGTTATCAATTTGGCTTCATATCCGGAAAGTCCACCATCGATCAAATATTCACTCTACGGCAGATCTTGGACAGGACCCAGGAATTTCAAATCGATACCTTCAATCTTTTCATCGATTTCAAGGCCGTGTATGACAGCGTCTTTAGAGGCCAACTAAATAGAGCAATGTCTAGTTTTGTCAGAAAAACTCTTCCGTCTGTGTAAGATGACAATGGAAAACTCATGCTGTTCCATTATGGTCGGTGAAAACCTAACGGACGCATTTGATATCAAAAAAGGTTTTAGACGATTTCTTCAACATAATTCATGAGAAGATTGTGCAAAACTCCAACGTCAGCACATGAGCCAAAATCTTTAAGAGTCCGTCCTACTGCTTGGATACGCAGACGAAATTGACATAATTGGAAGACCATACAGCGTGATGTCAGTGGAACGTTCGTGAATTTGAGACGGAGGCCAGGAAAATGGGTCTAGCGGTTAACGAGGGCAAGAACAAGTTAATGCTGTCAACAAGAAAGGACGACCAACATCGACGTCTTGGAGCCAACGTCAGTATAGACAGATTTAACTTCGAGGTAATTAAGGACTTAGTCTTCAACGGATCCGCTATAAACTCAGACAACAACACCAGCGCTGAAATCAAACGAAGGTTTACTCTTGCCAATCGCTGCTTCTTTGGACTTAGAAGGTCATTGAGTAGTAAAGTCCTTTCTCGAGCAACTAAAGTGTCACTGTATAAAACCCTCATCATTCCGGTCCTCATGTATGGTGCAGAGACATGGACCATGACAACATCCGATGAAAACGCTTTGGGCTGCTTCGAGAGAAAAATTCTTCGAGTGATTTTTGGTCCAGTCTGCATAAATGGAGAATGGAGACGAAGATTCAATCAAGAACTGTACGAGCTGTTCACCGACACTAGAGTTGCGCAAAACAGTTCCATGACCGGAACGAACATGGAACGGTTCTTTTGGTAGTCGGAACTAGTTCCTGGAACTAGTTCCGCGGAACTGTTAAGGTTCTGTAAATGCATAAAAACTTGAACATGGTAACATGAACTAATAAGCGAAAGGCAGAGTTGGTTTCTTTCAATCCACAAACCACAAACAAAAACCAACAAAACAATAACAAACAATCAATGATACACTACACATGTTAAATTGCTAATACCAATACGAATAAAATGCACATCAGTTTTCATTTTCATCTTTCATGAACGAAATAAACTGGAATCCAAATCAGTTTTGTCTTTTAATGTTCATAGTTCCGACTCCGAGGCAAAGGAACTATGTCATACGCGAGGAACTACGAACCTTCGGAACTATGAGTATTAACAGAGATATCAGAGTTCAGAGATCAGACATCAGACCGATCAATGTTCATTTCGTTCTAGATCATATTAACAATACAAACACGCTTCAATAATATATCCATCTTCAACCTACCTACACACGCTAATACAATGGTGGTTGGTTTGGTATTTCACATTCATTCGTTCCATTTGTGTGTGTATAGTGTATACCTACAAGCACAAGAGCGCGATTCTTTCCACTTTCATATCATACATATCCATATCCAGTCGGAACTATGAACTGCTCAACAAACATGTGTTTTGTTCTTTCTCTTTCCACTTTCATACCATATCCAGTCGGAACTATGAACGAACATGTTTAGTTCGTTCTCTTTCCATTTTCATACCATATCCAGTCGGAACTATGAACATGTTTAGTTCTTTCATGTCCATGTCCGGAACTATTTAGGTTTAGACTTCGGAACGAAAGGAAATGTCTCCGGGAGAGGACATAGTTCCTGGAACTATACATGTCCGGAACGACTCATGCCTAACCGACACTGACCTAGCCAGAAAAGTTAAGGTCCAACGACTTAGATGGTTGGGTCATGTAGAGCGAATGGAAAATAATGTTCCGATTCGTAGAGTCTTCAAATCCAACCCGGAAGGACGTCGCAGAAGAGGAAGACCGGGACTCAGGTGGAGCACACAGGTGGTAGATGACCTGAAACAACTAGGCGTGCGAAACTGGAGACAGCTAGCTAGGGACCGAGTTTGCTGGAGACGCTTGTTGGATGAGGCCTTTGTCCGACCTGGACTGTAGCGCCATCATAAGTAAGTAGGTAAGTAAGCGGAAGAAGTTCACAAATGCAGAATTTAAGCTATAGTTCTAATACTCTTGTTCTAATACTCTTGTGAGAAAGTCGCTGCACTACATTATCATCATAAAATAAATAAATAATAATCGCATATGTTCCAGGAGCAATTTGAAATAATTATCAAAGTTTTATCTAACAGTAGAACCTTCATAAGAGGTACCTACATATAAAATTCCAAAAAATTCTCGTTCAAGCATCAACTCCATTCCCCATCAAAAGTTGCATGTTCTGCCCTACTCTCGAACAAAACCATCCATCCCCACAATTTGCACTTTTCAACTTCTACACCATGCCAAACACATATTTGTCGAATTAAATTCCTGACAAAAACCAAACCATCATCGTTTGGCACGTATTTAGTGCAAACGATTTTCTAACATAGTTCTTCTGATTTTGCAACCGCCATTTTATAAGCCGCAAGTCAAATACTCACTCCCCCAAATTCCTACCCGAAATCAGTTTCCAATGCAACATAAACCTTCCCAACGAGCACAACAACATAAAGCTGCCACAATCCTCACTGCAAATAATGTATGTAGGTTGTAGGTATGGTAGACTTCTGGCAACTAACTTTATGAACCCGAGTCCAATGAGAACAAAAAAACAACGAGCTCTTCTGAAACAATAAATTCTGAAGCCCACCATCCAGACCCGATGCGAACTTAATTCGAACTCTTAAAACTAAAACCCACAAAAATTTCATACATTCTGGGGGCTGTAAAAAGTCATAAAGCACACTAACACAAAGCCAATAATAAAAAGAGAAAAACTTACCTCGCAGAACTTTGCCCCATATCTAGGCGGAGGCGAATCGCAGAATCGATACCGATTCCTAGTGCCCCCCAAACAATTAGTCGAGCATGCTGTCCAATCACTCCAGGGTCCCCAGCCGCCAGTGTCCGATTCTGCAAATATACACACACAACAAAGTAATTAAAACGCTCCACACAAGTTGGCCTTTTTAGAGATTTATAGGAGAGGGAGAAGGCTCACCTTTCACAGGCAACGTGGGTACACAGTCCATACGAACATCAGCCACGGCCCCCGAAATGCCCTGGCTGACATATACGAAACAGTATTCGACATATTTCTCCGAAAAAAGTTCGCAATTAAAATACAACGAGTACTGACTCTTTACTACCCGCTGCTCGGCAACATAGTGCAAGGAGGTTGGTGGTTTCAGAGACGCCACATCGGCACGCAGCTTAGCAAACAGTCGCACCCGATCACCCTGTTCGAGGATGCACGCTGGATACTCGTACAGCACACCGATACCCGTGTGCGGGTCACAAGGAAATATACTTCGGGCATAGACATTGAACACGAACTTGTTACTCCAATCAACGCTGATATACTGAACGGTGGTTACTTCGGCCGGGGTGGGAGGTATTGGCCGCAGTCGGACCGCATAATTGCCGGCTAATCCGAAAAGCTCACAACGCAACTTAATTAGTTTGTGTTTGGGAAAGCCTCGGATCTCCTCGGCATACAGGATATTACTTCTGGAGTCATTATGACTCGCACACGTAAGCTCTTTACCGCAGTAAATTAATTCCAACCAAAACTCGGGCAGATTCATCATAGTCCTTGTCATGCTCGAATTTAGGTCACATTGTACCTGGTCGAAGGTGAGTTTGACTTCGACCGGACTCTCTGGGTAAGTGACGAGTCGTTTGGGGCTAACTTGCATGTCAGCCATTGGCCACCGGACGTCTAATTGTTGTTTCAAGCGTTCATCATCTACGCTCTTTGTTCGGGATTGTGATATCACTTGCAGGGTGTACTCGCCACCACGATAGAATGTCTGACAAGGCACCGAGATTTGTGTAACATTATTCCTTGGATCTGGGTAGAGTGTAATATTGCTGACGGTTTCAGTACCATTTTTTGTCATTATGCTAATGACAAGGTTCGTTAGCGCATTATCCGCCTGCTCCTCCACAATTGTGGATAATGACGTCGTCGTCGGCGGTGTAGTTGAGGAGGTTGTATTGTGTTGGTATTGTTGTTGGGTGGCATTTGTTCGATTCACATATTCCGTGATGCTCGAATATTGCAGTTGTACATGTAAATCTCCACTTAGGGCTATGAACGAGCTCGGGCACATTAGCCGCCCTTTTCGGATTGCCAGCACGTGACCTAAGGATAATCGTTGGAACATGCAATGAAAAAAATGAAAAAAATACAACATGAACAAAGAGGAGTATACATCATATAAATGAAAACATAAAAGAAGAAAGTTAAAGAAGAGGAAAATTGCACGAGAGTTCATGAATAGAAGAAAAAATGAAGAAAGAAAACATAAATTTCTTTTGTAATTTTATAATTGCGAGTGTTTCCTTCGAGTTCCGTTTCTGTTTTTTCTCGAGAAGGAGCAGTGATTACACTTTTCTTCAGGGCTGCCACATGATAGCTTCACATGCTTGTTAAATAACGGTAATTATGAATGTTTGTTCTTGGAGTCTTGCAATTCATCCAGATCGGGATATCTATAACACATTGAGAGTCTGTTAAGCTAATTCTAACCTTTGATATTGAATAACATTTCATGGAAGAGAATAATTATAAGAAAGCAGGAGGTTTACTGTGTCTTCAAAGAAATGAGCGCCATTGGGGCTCAGTCATTTTTGCACAAATTATTAGTTCGCAATACAGAATGCGTTATCGATTATTTTTGGCTTTCACATTCGATAATCAAAAAATGAAGATAGGAAGTATCAAACATTTTTATTTCTGAAACACAAACACGCTTTAGCTTTGGTTTCACTTGACGTTTCGCCATTACGTTTCGGACGTAATGTTAGTTCAAATTATGTTTAACTTTGGTAGAACGGGCGGAAAACACAAACTGCAAGAAAAAACGTCCGACAACGGATTCAGGCTTATCAATTTTGCAGTGGGGCGAAACATAGTAGTAGCAAGTACGCGTTTCCCACATCTCAACATCCACAAGGGGACCTGGAGGTCTCCAGACCAATCAACCAGATTGATCATATTCCGATAGACACAACACACTCTTCAATCACTATTGACGTCCTAACCTTCCGAGGGGCCAGCATCGACTCGGTCCACTACCTCGTAGTAGCCAAGGTAGTGCAGCAGATATCTCGACCAAAGCCAAAAAAAAGAAATGCTAGAAGATAGTATCGAGTATTGAGAACGAGTGGCAGAATTGCCAGGAAGCCATCAAGGATGCTGCATCTGATGTGTTGAGTTTCACGCGACCACCACAACAAAACCACAGGTTTGATGGAGAATCCAGGCAGGAACATTCAGCCAAGCAAGAAGCACGTAAAGCAGTGCTGCATAGGAGGACGAGATCAGCTCGGGAACTCTACAAGCGGAAGAGGAGAGAAGAACACAAGCTTTTCAGAAAGAAAAAGAGCATGAAAAGCGATCGATTGAGGATGTTGAGAGACTAAGGAACAGGAATGAGGTCCGGAAGTTTTACCAAGAGGCTCAAGGTTACTGAGCACGAACTGAAGCCTGTAAAGACCAACAGGGAAATATCGTAGTAGAGTCACAGTCAATTCCGAGGATATGGAAGGACCACTTCTGCAGACTGTACAACGGCGATGACAAATCAAATTCCGCTGTCAGACAGAATGAACAATTCAATGAAGACAACGCAAACCAAGATTTCCGTCTACCTGACCTTGAAGAAGTCAAGACAGCAATATCTAAGCTCAATAACAACAAAGCCGCGGGAGCTGACATTATCACTGCCGAACTCTTTAAAGCAGACGGCGATGACTTGGTTCGTTCGTTCGTTCGTTGTTTGGCCCATCCTGAAGAAAGGAGACCCTCTAAACTACACTAACTATAAAGGCATCAGCCTCCTTAACATCGCCTATAAGATCTTTTCTGCAGTACTATGTGAACGCCTGATGCCGTTTGTCCACAAGCTGATAGGTCCATATCAGTGTTGCTTTAGAACAGGAAAGTACACCATCGGCCGCGTATGCCATCATCTATAGAAAAGAACTGTATAAAGCCATGTCCAGTTTTGGCACTCCTACAAACTCATTCGTCTGAGCAGGATGACAATGGAGTACTCACGCTGCTCCATTAAAGTCGGTAACGAGCTCACCGAAGCCTTCGCTATCATAAAAGGTTTTAGACAAGGTGATACACTGTCATGCAACATCTTTAACATCATACTGGAACGAATAGTGCAGAACTGCCCCGTCAACACTAGAGGCACTATCTTCCAGAAGTCTGTGCAACTACACGCATACGGTGATGACTGATGACATTGATATCATTGGGAGAACGCAGCGTGATCTCAATAGTGGAGTCCCAACACCGACTTCTTGGTCAAAACGTCACGATAGACGCATATAATTTCGAGGTGGTTAGGGACTTTGTATACCTTGGCTCCGCTATCACCACGGACAATGACATAAGCGCCGAGATCAGAAGGAGCAGCTAATCGCTGTTTCTTCAGGCTAAGAAAGCAATTGAGTAGTAGAGCCCTCTTCCGAACAACTAAGGTGAAGGTCTTTCAGACCCTCACAATCCTCGTCCTGCTATATGTGGAATCATGGACACTGTCAACTGACACGGATGAGAGCACCCAAGGCTGGTACGAAGAATAAGTTCTACGGGAGATCTATGGTCCTGTATTCATAAATGGAGAAGAAGATTTAACCACGAACTGTACGGGCTCTACAGCGACTCTGACCTAGCTTAAAGAGTGCAGGTCCAAAGACTCAGATGGCTTGGTCATGTGGAGAGGATACCAATACTCCGGACCGTAAAGCCTTCGAATCCACCTCAGAAGGACGACGCAGAAGAGAAAGATTAAGGCTCAGGTGGTGCGCGCAAGTTGTAGATGATCTCAACCAACTCTCCACGGGAAACTGGAGACAGCTAGCTAGGGACTTCGGTGGCTGGAGAGGTTTGTTGGTTGAGGCCCAAGTCCACTCCGGACTGTAGCGCCACCTTAAGGTAGTAGGTAAACAAAATTCCTTTAATTTTGGAAGGGTGATAATGATGGAGTGAGAAGCGTCATTCAACGCAAACTCAGGTACATCGTAACGCAGACGGAGACGAAGCTAAAGCGTGTTTGTGTTTCAGCCATCAATCCTCCAATGTTATGTATCAAATCAAAGCATCGAATGAGTTCGATTTTATTTTAATACTTCTAACATCATGCTACCGATAATACAGTTTGACATGTTTGACATTTAAGGTGTTCAAGGAACCGTAGTGTGTTTGTATTCATTTAACCGTATTTCTGTTATTTTTGTTATCTTTTCAGAAAAAAAACCTTGACTATTTTCCTGAGCTTAACACAACACCCGAAGGCCAAACGTCGTCGTCGTAATTCCAAGTACTATATACTACACTTGCTGCTAAAATAAACAATTTGTCCAAGGGTACAAAAATATCCCAAGCAACATTTGCAATTGGCAGCCCTGCGGGAATTACTTCCTACAGGAGAATCCTTTGAATCCTTTCTGGACAAACGAATAGACAAATTTACAAAAGGACACAAGCACTTTTCCATCTCTTGGATTTCCTTATCTTTAGAAATGGTCTTTAATACAAAAAATAAGTTCTGCCTCAGCTTCTATATTACTAAAAATATTTACTTTTACATCTGTTTATTTTTCTTCTCACTCGTCGTTTATTATACATCAGTAGATATTTGGTATTATTTCCTTACCTATTCGACATAGAGCAAAGATAATTGATGATAGTATCACAGTCCATTTTAGTGGTGTTTTGTAGAAGCAGCACATTTCGTGCGCTCACCCAGAGCTCCGGATATAACCTTGTTGCTCGCCTTGAAGTCTATCTTAACCTCACTTTCACAATCTACTGCTGCTGCGACTGTGTGGGTGGTCCATTTTGTATTTAAATGCTGATAACAAATGAGTTACTCGAAGCTGAAATTATAAAACAAAAAGTAAGAAATTAGTTTCAATGGCAGAAATGAAAGAGTTATCTTCTCGGTATAGTCAAGTCTTGAACTCTTTATTAACTGAAAAACATTATGAATAACTAATTATTTAATCCTTTTTCGTGTTGCGATAAGGACAGTGGCTTTTAAGGGTATAGGAATTCTATTGCCTTTGTCTTATTTGAACAAAACCCATAAATTCTAATTCCAAAGCTATTATATCAATGAAAAGTGAGGATAATAAAAGCAAATGGGATTGCTCGTAATAATCCTTAAAGAGGATAGCAAAAGGGCTTAAGGGAACATATCTCGATGATGTCTTCGTGTCTTTTTCTATGGCTGTGTCTATATGGACTTGTTCAATGAATCATCACTGTATACTTATTTACAGGACTTCAGATTACTTGAGGAGAGGATGAGAATTTATTGCAACGCTTTGGCTGTTATCCAATAAATTTAGACCAAAGTGTTTGCTAAAGAGCAGAAACAGAAGATTTATTGCAACATTGCGAGTCTATCGACTGAACATAACTCGTGGGAATTATCACTCCTTGTTCCTGGCTTTAAAGTAAACAATGACATGACAAAGGTCGATAGCGTAGACCGAACTGTCTACATTGAGCAATTTTCTCAGACCTAATTTTGACAGTTCAACGGTGTTCATTTTCTTTTTTCAACCAAAATAATTGTAATTGATCACCCTGTTTTGTTCATTATGACAAATAAACTGTCATGCTTCTTTTTTATGACATGTGTCAAATCATTTGTACTCGGATGTGCGATGGCAGGATCTTAAGCTTAACAGTAACTTTTTGAATTGTATTGTTTTCGTCAATTTACAATTTTCTGGGTTAAGGAGTATCATTGGACTTATATTTTACAGAAGCAACTGACATTTTTATCAATTTTTTATTTTTTTGTGTAAAGTATTATCCCCTTCTTTATTTATTGTCATCTGTGTCAATGACACTCGAACAGAACTCGAACTAGCTTGTTTCAGTTGAAGAATACAAATTATATCAATAAAACACCAGAATGGTAGGGTAGTGCGGAAGATATTTAATTTCCTGTAGTTCTACTCGAGTGTCGAGTACGACAAGGTAGTGTAAAATATTTACGAGACTATCACGCCCCTAATTTGCTAATTGCCAAACAAAACTCGTAATGTCATGCAGTTTAATTTGTTCCATAAATTGGTCACGAGCAAAGGTTGTGAACTATAAGTTTTGGCAACAAAAACATTTTCCATTGTCAATTCATTTGAATATCCTTTTTGTCATTTGAATATTTTCTGATGGGTGTATGCTAATACCTTTGTGTATGTCTTTCTTCATTTGGTATTCTATTCACAAAACTAACATAATTTGGAACGCAAATGATTCTCCGTGCAGAAAGGTATATGAAAACATTTAAAGTTGGCGAATGGAAGTTGCAAATAAGAAGAAAAAGTTTTATGATACAAAGGTTTTCGACACTGAAAATTTCACTCAAGGCGAGTGAGGAAATTTAAAAACAAAGTTTCTGAAGCTAAAAATAGCTTCTTATAATAAAGAAAAGGCGTAGAAAATGCCTTCCACTAGCATTTTAAATATTCAAAAAGTTTTTCACTCATGGAATGTCTACTCACTCAGAGGAGTTTTATAATTGCTGGTTTTTGGTTAATCTATTCGAAAGGAGAAAATATAATATATCAAAGTCGATTTATGAAATTTTCTTTCAGCCAAAAAGGCAGAATCTTAATTAAAAGTGTTCCTGTTGAGTTTTACTACTATAACTTACTTAAAGTGGTGCTACAGTCCGGGGTGGACTTGGGCCTCAACCAACAAACCTCTCCGGCCAGCTCGGTCCCTAGCTGTCTCCAGTTTCGCGTGCAGAGTTGGTGGAGGTCATCTTCAACCTGCGCGTGCCACCTGAGCCTTGGTTTTTCTCTACTGCGTCGCCCTCCTGGGATGGATTTGAAAACTTTACGGTGTCGTTCGTGTTAAATCTTCTCCTCCATTCACCGTTTATGCATAAAGGACCGTAGATCTTCCGTAGAACTTTTCTCTCGAACCGGCCTAGGGTGCTCTCATCTGTTTTTGACAGGGTCCATGCTTCTGCACCATATAGGAAGACGGGGATGATGAGTGTCTTATAGAGCGTCACTTTAGTTGATCGGGACCGGAAGAGGGCTTTACCACTTAAAACAGCAAACGTTATTCTCCTTGTGATCTCGGCGCTGAGCCAAGGTAGACAAAGACCTAAACCACCTCAAAACTATATGCGTCTATCGCGTGCCTCTATAGTGTTGACGAGGGAATTCTGCACTATTCGTTCCAGTATGATATTAAAAAAGTCGCATGACAGTGCATCACCTTGTCAAATCTTTTTTTGACATCGAAGGAGTGCGTCGGTCGGTCGGTGAGGTCGTGAGATCTCCATTGTCATCCTGTTCATTTTGTAGGGATGCCAAAACTGGACATGTTCTGCTCTATATAGATGTTGAAGTTGTAGGTGTCGATTTGGAGTTCTTGAGTTCTTTCCAGCATCTGCCGTAATGTGAATATTTGATCGATGGTGGGTGCTCAGAGGATAGAGTAGTCGATTGCTAAGCCGAACGCTACGGGTTGAAGCCCCAGCTTCGGCATCATTCTTTTCTCAAAATCTCCAGCTTATCTGAGGCCACCTGTGCGATAACATGAGACAATACAAATCAAAGTCTCCTCCTCTGAGGGAAGTGGGTTTCTGTTATGTGTGTTTTCTTTCTATGTGTCTATGTGTCTCTCTCTGTTGTATTAATGTCTTGTTCTGTGTTCTGTCCCAGCCGATGGCCTCAGTCACCAGTGCTGCTATGTGTCTGGTTAGTTCGTTACATTCATGTGCGAAGTACTGTGAAATGTCAATGTCAATGATCGATGGTGGACTTTCCTGGTCCAAAGCCACATTGATATCAGTTTGTTGACAAACGGCTTCAGGCGTTCACATAGTACTGCAGAAGAGATCTTAGAGGCAAAGTTAAGGAGGCTGATGCCTCTATAGTTGGTGCAGTTTAGAGGGTATCCTTTTTTTAGGATCGGGCGAACAATGCTGGGGTTCCATTCATTGGGCATGCTCTCCTCCGACCATATTCTGCAGATGAGTTGGTGCATGCTCCTTACCAATTCATCGCCGGCTGCTTTGAAGAAGTCGGCAGTGATGCCGTCAGCTCCAGCGGCTTTGTTATTTTTAGGCTTAGATATTGCTGTCTTCACTTCTTCAAGGTTGGGTAGACTTATATCTTGGCTTGCGTACGTCGACTTCATTGAATGGTTCATTCTGCCTGACAGCGGAATTTGATTCGTCATCGCCGTTGTACAGTCTGCAGAAGTGGTCCTTCCATATCCTCAGCATTGACTGTGACTCTACTACGATATTTCCCTGTTGGTCTTTACAGGCTTCAGTTCATAGTCGGTAGCCTTGAGTCATTCGTTTTACCTCTTGGTAAAACTTCCGAACCTCATTCCTGTTTCTTAGTCTCTCAACATCCTCAATCGATCGCTTTTCATGCTCTCTCTTTTCCTTTCTGAAAAACTTGTGTTCTTCCCTCCTCTTCTGCTCGGAGAACTTCCGACCTGCTCTCGTCCTCCTATTCAGCGCTTCTTTATATGCTTCTTGCTTGGCTGCATGCACCTCCTTGCATTTGTCATCAAACCAGGGGTTTCGTTTTGGTGGCCGCTTGAAACCCAGAACATCAGAGGCAGGATCCCTAATGGCTTCCTGGCAATTCTGCCAATGGTTCTCAATACTCGATGCTGCATTGTTATCAAACCAGGGGTTTCGTTTTGGTGGCCGCTTGAAACCCAGCACGTAAGAGGCAGGATCCCTAATGGCTTCCTGGCAATTTTGCCAATGGTTCTCAATACTCGATGCTGGCTGTAGTGAATTTCCCATGAGGTTACACTCGATCGGAAAAGAATCTGACGATCTCTTGCGATTGTAGCTGTCTTAGCATGCCTCCAACGACAAAACCACATCCAAACAGACGCTTTTGATGTTTTCTGTAGTGGTCGCCGTAGCAGATATCGCAGTTTTTCTAGGGCCTCCGCTAATTGTTCGGCTGCACGTGCGTAGTCTTTTAAAAGGACCTTGCATTCCGCGTGCAAATCCGAATCTCGTTTTCCTTATTTCGTCATCGGTAAATCCGTCCGTATCCGAGGCTTGTTGTTGCTTCGCAACTAGTTTTTCTTCATGTGATTGGGAAGTCACCCTAAAGCATGACCCGCAACCTGGAGGTCCAGGTCCATAGTTTAACTCCAAGGGCAGAGAGCCGGATAAACCGCTCCTTATCGGCCTGAGGAGTTGAGTTTAATATTGTTTTTACATATTTATCGACAGAAGTCGATACCACAGCGGTTTCATGTCACTGACAGTTGACCAAAGTTGTTGGATCTTGCTGTCAGTGTTGACAGTTATAAAAACAAAAGAGAATGCACTTCGTTGTAAGTTTCGCCACGATATATTTTTCATTTAATTTATGGAAATGTCGTATTTTAAATATAAATCGAAATCGATTATGAATGGAATTCTCGGTGGCTGATTAACACTGGTAATCATTTTCGTTCAATTCACAACATTGTCATTTAATTTCCGAAAGCGCGTGAACGTATCCGATTCCATGAAATGTTTTCAATAATTGACAAATAAATATTAAATCGGTAAAACACAATTTCCTGTTTTCCCACGAGCACATGCATAAATATCCGACCTCAATAACATTTAAGAGATTGTAATATTAACTCGTAACTCAATATAGAGCCAAAGTGCATTTCGAAACCCACTGCTGCCTGCTGAACACACATCGCTAAACTCAATCGATATCCAAATACCAAAAACTTGACACTAAATAAATAAATATAAATATTTATTAAACTCTCAATGTCGCTCTTGAAAGCCATCGGGAACATACAAACAAAAAATATGGAATTTCCATCTTTTTCTATTCTGAAAATATTTATATGGGCAAAAAGGAAAATAAAAAGCAAAAAAAAAAAAAAACTAAAATTGTGCAAACATCTGGAAGGAAAAATTTCCATAACAATTCACATTCACCCACATTACATCGTGTTGCTGTCCTGGCTCGAGGCACAAGGCACGAGTTGAAGCACGACATAAGTGTTTCAAGAGCACGCCCGCATTAGGGTTGAGGACTATAGGAGCCAAAGTAGTTTGTGAGCTTGTGACTTCTACTAGAAGAGTTATGATTCTCCTTCAAGAAAAACATCCATGCCGCATCACACTAAAAACTGAGTGTTTTGTATGGAAATTAAAATAAAACGTTGTCAAATCCTAAAAACAAAATGGTGAAAACCTATACACCGGAAAAGTTTTCTATTTTTGAGAGGAGAATATTCTGAATGGCATTTCATAAATATGCAAATTCTTCTGGTGAACTTCGTCCGCCACCGCAGCCTTTGCGCTATCTCTGAATTCATTCCCGGCCCAGGCACAAAATTCCTGCTCATCACTCCGCATCATCACAAAGGATATAATCGAATGTATTGCTCTGGCACAATCAAAATGGATAACGTTATTGAGATGTTTTGCATATTTCATGGAACCAATTCAAGTGGAATGCAACATTGAAATATTTGTTTAACCTTTTTAGCAATTGCAATTCATTGGAGGTCCCTAGGTACCCATCATAGAGCAGAACCTGCTGTTTGCTTATCTTTATGGTATGCAAACTTTACGACCACATATACATAATAACAACATGGCTCTACTGTGTCCTTTGAGCACGGTTCAACTGCTGTTTCAGTCTTTGGCTAGATTGGAGATGATTTTCATTTTGATTGCATAAAGGAGGTGACCAAGGAAGCGAATTATTCTCAATGAATGTCTGGAAAAAAGCACTAAAATCACAGACGATGAATTAGAGTTGTTGGAGCGGAAAAGAACGATGGATACTACTTTTGTTTTAGAATTCAAGAACTCCCCCGCCACCGACTCCAATTCTCTGAAGGAGGTAAATGTCTGTCTCTGTTTGCATTCCAAATGGGTTTAATTTTTCAATCAACTGTCGACTGACGACCAGCAAACGACAAAGTGCGTTTTTGTTCTAACTAAAAGTTGTTGATTCAAGCTAAATGGTATTCCTTGTTTTTATGATCCTCTTTCAGTTTTTTTTCTCTAGTCCTCGAGGAAAAATATTTTGACTGGAAAAATTGTCTATTAGTGTGAATTATGCAAATTAAATTAAAAAGTTTGAAAAGTGGTGGAGGGAGGAACACTTGAGATGTGAATCAAAGAACTTTTCAGACAAACAGAGAGTTTATGAGTCAGTCGGCAAGGTATCTCACTCCAATGGGAAGTAGTTCATTACTCTTTTTTGTAAACTTCTACTTCCACTGTGTAGGCACTTTGTATTCTGATACGAAGTGGGCATGGGCTGCATCAGCACTTAAGGGTTAAAGTTTCTGCTTTTTCTATTTGCTTGATTTCGTTTTACGATCTTCTTTGGTTTGCCAACTTTGTGGGAACATGTTTTTATTTGTTTTGTTTTTTTTTGTTCTTTTTATAGGTACTTGAGGGTAAAAACTAGACAAAAAAGATTTGAACAACGTTTTCAACTTTATTTTTATGGTGAATTGGGTTCATTAGTTGCGATATGAATGTTGCATCAAGTTATGGAAAATCTTGTCTAAAACTAGACACTTTTACATAGGTATACCCAACTTGTAGCGAAAAGTTCTTTAAAACTTTTAAAGTCGCAAGTTGTCTTTTCTGTGCTTCTGTTGCGCTTAAAATGTTCTTTTCTTTTACTTTTTTTTCAAGTGGTTGTTGCGTAACCGAAACCGATACTGATATCTAATGACGGTTTTATTTGGCAGTCTGGAATCGTTTTTGACAGTTCTGAAAGTGTTCAATTGTGCAAAAGTGACAGTTCTAGAAGCGAAATTCTCTTCTGGATGTGAAATCAGAAAATAAAAACAAAAGCTGAAGAGGGCGTCTGAAATTTTTGTTTTAAAGTTTTATTTACCGATGTTATGATTGCTTTGAAGGGATTAGTTTTTGACAGCTAAGCACTTCGTTATCGGTTAATTCGCTATGAGATTTAACTGACAGTTAAACTTATCTAAAGTGAGTTTACCTACTGCGATCCAGGATCAGGGACAATAAAAAGGAAACATTGTGACATTTGTTACAGCTGTCATCAAAAAGTGGACATATTTGGATGCGGATTCGTCGTGGGAAATCGTCTTAGATCGAAAGTCATGGATATCAAGCCAATTAGGCTGTAATCCGCATCAAGGCCACACTACAAAACATCTACCACATCTACCACTACCGATGATGCTGAGGAGTTTAGCAAGGAGGATTTTTACGACCTCCTGGATAGAGGAGGTCTGTCAAAATCGTACTCGGAGACCTTAATGCAAAAATCCAAATATTCACACTGAGAAAAATCCTAGAAAAGACCAACGAATTTCAAGTAGAAAACCCACCATCTTTTCATCGACTTCAAAGCTGCTTATATGATAGCATCCACCGCCAAGAGCTTATGATGACGATGGGATCCCGAACAAACTGATCCAGCTGTGCCGCATGACGCTAAACAATACGCAGTGCAGTGTGAAACTGGGTAACAGCTCATCCGAGTTGGTTCAAACATGTGCGGGGCTTAGACAAGGAGATGCGCTGTCATGTGATTTCTTCAAAATAGTTCTGGAGCAGAAAGTGCGCAAGGCAGGTGTGAGCACGGAGAATACTATCTTCAACAAATCCACCCAGCTCCTGAGCTATGTGGCCGACATAGACATCATCGGTCGATCCAAGAGAGCTGTGGTTGAGGCCTTCACAGCGATTGAACATCACCTACATGGTTTCGACGACTGGGGAGTACCCACATGCAAGGGACCGTTCCCGATCGAAGGCTGCAGTATCTCAGGTTGAGATCATTCATGGATTGCTAAGTAAGTAAGTAAGTAAGTAAGAAAATTGATTTCATAACCTCGGTTATGAGATTTTGTCTAGGGAAACAATGTGTGTAACAAATACAGCCCTGTTCTCTGGAATATGCATTATTGTTAATGTAGGATAATTGTATCGTGATTTAGGAAAATCGTGTTCACCCGAATGAACCATAACTCTCACCGCGGGCAAAACCAACCACTTTCCATAACCCACCCCAGGTCCGGACCACTAGCACCACCAACGCCGGTGGTGGCCACTGAAATCTAACAACGCACGGCAGAGATGTGAAATCTTGTTTCACTTTACTTAACTTCTTTATTTTTTTTTTGTGCGGGGATTTTAATGGCATTTGAATTTTTCTATACTTTCCATTCGGTTGGAAAAGCATCGACGGCAATTCTTGAATTTCCTCTACCAAGAGGAGGCGGTTCGGTGGTGGTTTGTTAAGTAAGTATAAATATTCTAGGGCAAAGAGGGTTGGAGATTGATCGATATTTTTCGTTCAATTTTATATGTGAGTTCTTTTTTTGTTCTACCCTGTTCTTCCGGGACTCAAATATCTATCCATCCATTCAATGTAGGGTAATAGCTTTAGTTTGTTCGTAGGTTTCATATATCTCATGTCTAAGTCGTCCACCACCCCTTGTTTTGAGACGGCTAGGCGTCAGACGTTCGTCGGTAATGTTGATGTTGATGGCGGTGGTGGTGGTGGCGGCGGTGATATGGTAGAAGTGGCGTCTAGATCTGCTTTATTTCAAAGTCATTTCACCCTCATCCTCCCCCAAAATGTCTGGCTCTCCTGCCAGACGCCAGGAAAGGGATGTTAATAATTGTAGAGCAAATAAATTATAATATTGTTGCGTTTACTTATTTTTCTATTTCTTCCTTGAATTTATAAAAGACCCGAAATTTGTGCGTCCTTGTTCGATTATTATAATGTGTGCGTATATGCGTCTTGTCTCACGACAGCATGCAATTTAAAAGTGATGACTTATTTGTGTAAATAATTTATTGTATTCACGCTGATGAAAAGAACTTGATATGCGTTCTTGATGAATGAAAGCCCATTAGGGGGGTATATTTTCCGTTTTGTATTGTCGGCAAGGCAGGTCTATTCGGAGTAATGCTTGTTTGATTTATTGAGACACACATGGGTGTACATGAGAGATTTATTCCCATAAAGAAACAAAAAGAATTCTTTTTTGCAAATGAAACCAGAGAAGACTGGCGAAATGAAAAAGGTACGATTCCTTCAATTCCCTTTATGAAAATCACCTGTGTTTTTTTTTTTGGTATGAAAAAGGAATCGGACTGATTGATTGACGTTGTGTTTGAGGTTCATAATTCCAACACAATTGGAATGACTGGAACTTGAGTGTTATAAATTGCTATGTACGTAATGCGTAACGTAAAGGGCAGTTCGCTTTCGTATAGGAACAATGATTGTTAGGTCAAGTGATTGATTAGAATTAGAAACACTAAAGGAAATGCTTTTAAGAAATCATTTTATTTTGCGTTGCAGGAAAAGTTAGTTCTTTGATGATTCCAATTACAAAGCAGTAAAATAATCTACAATTAGTACCTTATTGCATTAGTAGTGTTTTTGAAAGTTATAGTCAGCTAGTGAAGCTTTAGGTCCGTTCCTTTACTTTTTCAAGTAACTTCAAGTAAACTGTCAAATTTGCAGGAGTGGGGATAAATTCTCTCACAGAAAGTCAAAGTTACGAAAAAGTAACGGAACGCTTTTGTAGTAAGTTTTAGTAAAATAGCTACATGACAGAAACGTCAAACGCAAAACCAAAATAATTCTTTGTAAATCGTGATTAATAAAACTAAATCAACAAGAATAAACAATTATTCAATTTAACATCGTTATTGGCTGATTCATCAGAATCAAAAGAAAGTAATTTCCATTTTCTATTTGATTTGATATTTTGGAATTGAAAGCAAAAAGCTGATGACAGCTGTTTTTGACAGCTAAATTTTAGCTGCTAAAAAGTGCCCGAAGAATTTTCTCTCATTTGAGGGGAAATGATTTACTTTCTCATCGGCTCTCATTCTTACGAAATTTTTGTGTTAGGGAACAGGATTTAGCAGTTTTTAGTAACTTTCGGCAGCTTGAAGTTACTTGAAAAAGTAAAGGAACGGACCTTTTGTTATTGTTAACGAACTGTCAAAGTCTGTATACTGTAACGATTAACCTTAGGAAAATCACTTAGCGGAACGTTACGTCTATAGTCATACGTCAAAATGTCTGGCTGAGATTTTGCTAGGTGGATTTGTTGTTGCAATTAATTTGACAGTTTAATAGCTGTTATCCTCGATTTAGATGTAGACGTCTGTCATTTACAAATTGTGCGATAGAAAATTCAAGTTAGATTAGAATCTCGAATGCAAAACAATCTCTTAATGTACCTCAGGAATATAAAAAATTGAAAGAAAACCGTTTACAAATACGACACCGTCTGACACAAACAGGAACTGCAGTCAAATTCTATAGACCACCCCGGGGTTGAATTGTGGCATGCAAACAGGACTATATTTCACTTGCCTGCGACCAATTTACGAAAACCCAGCCAAAACCCATTTCTCTTTTGTGACGATAACGACCAACGACATTGTACGACAATGCCATCAGCAACTTGCGATGGCATTGGCGGGGCGATAGAATCACAAATATCGGTAGTACAGTGCAGCAGTAATAGAAATTCGTGTGTAATATACTTATTCCTAAGCTCCTGATCCTTTGAGACACCTTCACCATCACACAATGAATACAAATACTCTTATGATGATAGATTTTTTCCTTTCAGCTCATGCAAGCAACTACCTTTTCCCTCTAAAAGTTGTTTAAAAAAAAATCTTCCTATTCAGATTCACTCCTTCACACACCCTCTGTTAATATACACCCACACACGGCCTCCTGCATGAACACAAAAACTCACACACACACTCTACCTCAAAACTCATTCATTTCGACTAGAGATTATTATCCTGGACATGAAGGAATGAATAAGGTGTATCTCAAAAAACAGTGCAACCACCCCCTACGAGTTACGAGTATATCCTTTCCCGGACGCTTTGTTTTAAATTATTAAGTGCCATTACCCTCTGTCTGTCGCGTGCTTGCATGTCGTCTGCTCGTTCCTTCGTATTTCGTATACACTGATGTCTCGCTCTCCATTTTGTGTACACCTTAAAGGGAACTTTTTTGTGTTTTTTTTTTCTTTTTTCATTACTTGGTCTTGAATTTTTTGTTTGTCTTCCGTTTTTTGGCTTTTGTTCTTCCTGAACTGTGAATGTCTGAAAATGTTGGTGTTTCGGTGTGTTGAAGTAATTTATGTTCATTTGGCTACCGAAAACGGCGGCCGGCGTAGAAATGCATTTGCTTCTCAATGAAACCCGAGACGTCAAATCGTGGCGTCATTTGACGAAAAATGAACACTACGACTACCCTAAGATCTAATAAGTTACTGTGGGCTTGCTTTGAAATGAGAAGCTTACATCATCCCCCCTCTACAATAATTCATAACATCAAGGCTTCCTGCAAGGGCAGGACTGTTCGGTTTGTTTACTAATTAATAAATACGAAACATAAACTTTGGCCGATTAGAGACAGTAATTTGATATTTTAAGGGCTTTCTAAAATTATTACTAATTAAAAAGCAGTAAACTGTCGAGCTAGAGAGAAAGAGAAAGAGAGATAACATATAACAGGCTTCAGGGCTTTAAGGCTTCGGGGTGGCAAAAGAAAGATTGTCCTGATGATGACTTATGTGTAATGGAAACTGTTTGCTTTATCAGGAGGCAAGTGCTATTTGCACCATCATAATATCGTCCATCCGAAAATTTACGATAGGAAGTTATTAAAATCTTAATGTTGAACCCAAGCAATAAGGATGCTAATATCCTGTTAGGTACCACGAGCTCACGACCCACCTAACCTAAAATCTACACAACAGGCCCAAGAAGTGGAGAGAGTGAAAAGGGTAAGATGTGTTAACAGCTGCTGCTCTTAATATAGGTACCGTTGAAATGAGTTAGGTTAAGCTCTTGAGAATAATTGCTGCTGGCATTGGATCGTTACTTTGTGGCTTTAATATTAAGTCGCTTTTTACGATTCTGACATTTTCGTGTCCATAAAAGATGATGTAATTATCTGACACAAACTTTGCTTCGGAATTCTAGCTTTTAGGGCTTGATAATAATTTCGCTTAAGGTTTTTAGCGATTTTAATTTATTTTTGTGCACATTTTTTGTTTCTATTAATTTTGACATCGGTCCGGCGCCATTCTGGCTGGTGACGGAAGAAATTGACTTGTCTATAAAATTTTTATTTCATTTTGATGGTTTTGTTTTTCGTTGGTTTTGGCAGTCTTTCATGGATTTTGAAGATAGTAGGTAAAACATTAATTTAAGGTTTTAAAATAAAAACAATATGACCGCGTGTACCAAGAAATCGGATTATTGTTTTAGAACGTGTTGTTACTTTGTAAGATGCGACGCCATCCATGAGCTCACTTAACGTTTACGTTATTAACCGAAAAAATTTGTCCATGTTTTACCTTGCAGAATGTTTTGCAAGCTAAGACCGTGTGCGAATTGGGTTAAAATTTGACGTTTGGTTTAATTTTGACACTTCGTGATGTTGAGTGTGTTAAAATTACACTAGCTACGAAGCAGGAAGGACAAGATAGCTGATCGTGAGCTCTACGAGCAAAAGAGCAGAGAAGAACACCGGCTTCTCAGGAGAAAAAAGAGGGAGCATGAGAAGCGTCAGATCGAGGATGTTGAGAGAGCCAACAGCAGGAATGAAGTTCGGAGAATTTATCGGAAGGTAAAACAGCTGGTCATCGAGCAAGAACCGATGCCTGCAGAGATAAACAAGGGAACATCATAGAATCGCAGTCAATGCTGGGGATTTGGACAGACCACTTGTGTAGACTGTATAACAGCGACAACGAACAAAATCCCGCTGTCAGGCAGGAGCCTTTCATTGGACACGATGATAGCCAACAATTCCGTGAGACCGATCTGAAAGAAGTGAAAACTGCAATATCACGGCTGAAATCCAACAAAGCCGCTGGAGCAGACGGTCTAGCTGCCGAGCTGTTCAAAGCAGCAGGTGACGATCTAGATAGGAACATGCACCAAATCATCTGTAAGATGTGGTCGGAAGAATGCATGAATGGAACCTCAGCATTGTTTGCCCGATCCTCTAAACTGCGCCAACTACAGAGGAATCAGCATATTTAACATCGCCTACAAGATCCTCTCTGCCGTAATAAGAGAACATCTGAAGCCTTTCGTCAACGATCTGATTGGTCTTTATCAATGTGGCTTCAGACTAGGAAAATCAACCATCGAAAGCATCAAATTTTCACTTTGCGGCAGATCCTGGCAAAAACCTATGAACTCCAAATCGATACCCACCACTTCTTCATCGACTTTAAGGCCTCGTTTGACAGCATATATAGAGACGAACTGTATAAAGCTATGTCTTGTTTTGGCTTCCCTCTACGGAGACGGAGAACTCACGCTACGCCATCAAGGTTGGCAACGAGCTTAGGGAATCTTTCGATGTCAAAAAACGATTCGGACAAGGCGATGCACTGTCATGCGAATTCTTTGACATCGTTCTTGCGAAGATAGTGCAAGACTCCACTGTCAACACCAGATGCACCATCTTCCAAAAGTCTTCAACGCCGATGATATTGATATAATGGGAACAACACAGCGTGATGTCAATGGCGCCTTTGTGAGAATTGAGACAGAAGCGCCAAAAATTGGTTTAGCGGTAAATGAGGGAAAAACGAAGTATATATGCTGTCTTCGAGATAGGACACCCAACACCGACGACTCGGACAGAACTTCACAATAGACGCATACATTTTCGAGGTAGTAGAGGAGTTTGTCTACCTAGGGTCCACTATTAACACGAGCAATAGCACCAGCGCCGAAATCAGACGAAGAATAACTCTTGCTAATCGCTGTTTCTTTGGGCTAAGAAAGTAATTGAGTGGAAAAGCCCTCTCGTGTAGGTAAGGTAAAACTGTATAACACCCTCATCATACCAGTCCTGTTGTATGGTGCAGAAGCATGGACGTTGACAAAATCGGATGAATGTGCCTTAGGCTGTTTCGAGAGGAAAGTTCTTCGGGTCATCTTTGGCCCCGTGTGCATTGAATAGAGAAGAAGATACAACAACGAATTTTATGGGCTGTACAACGACATGGACCTAGCCAGAAGGGCCAAGGTCCAGAGACTCAGATGGCTACCAATGCTCCGGCCCGAAAAGCCTATGACACTATTCCTGAGCCACGTAGAAGGAGAGGAAGCCGGCGACTCAGGTGGTGCACACAAGTGGAAGAGGACTTCATCAAATTGGAGTGCAAAACTTGAGACAGCTAGCTAGGGACAGAGATGGCTGGCGGAGACTGTTCATTGAGGCCCAAGTCCACAATGGACTGGAGCGCCATATTATACCTATAAGTAAGTTGAAATAATTTCAGAACGCGCCTAATCTGTCAAACAAGAAAAAAACCGAATCTTTCTTAACAAGCAAATCACTTTAACAGTGAGAGATCAATACTTTTAAATCAGGGATGAGGTGGGAATAGTTACGAATCGTGACTCTTTAACACATTAACAATGCATTTAAGAACGACTTTATGGCGTAATTTTCGTAATGAATCTCAACTGTTTGTGTTTCAGAATGACAAATTGCTGACGATATTGAATATAATATGTAGTTGAATGTTGTTTTTACAGAACGCACTTCAGTAATGACTACTTTAAGATGGACGATGATGTTTGGTTGACATTTATATTTTATATGTCAAAAATTAATCAAAGGTCCGGTAAACGAGAGTAAACGAGTAAAATGGCGCCACTCAAACATGTCTACTGCCAAAGAGCGAATCATCTTTGTCACATGTCAAGTAATTTGTCATTAGCAAAATTGGAAAGTCAACAAAGAAAATCGATAAGTTGACAAACAGTGCCGATTGCAAGCCAAATAATTTACATTTCTTTTACAAAATTTTAAACAGTGAAAGCAAAATGATTTATGGACTGATTTTTATAGGAAAATATAAAAATGCTGTTTATTATTATTTGGTTCATGTTTGTAACAATCGAAAGGAAACAATAAATCATCGTCATCATCATGTTCCAACCTCAAGAAGAACGTTAAAAAATTATTTTCCCTTTAAATTAATGACTAAGTAGGTAGGTAGGTACCAGCGCACGTACATGTATGTAGATTGATGAATCCTTACACGAGGTTTTTAATAAAAGCAAACAAAAAAGTATAAAAATGCTCAAGCCCATTCGAGGAAATCTCAACGAGCTGCCGAAGTACGCCCTTATATAAAATTAAAATTCAAGGACTTCCTCACACAGAACAAACATAAGTACATTAAAGTCATACTCCAATCTCATTACCTATTCTACAGAGAGAAGCCGATTCCATACGGAAATTGCAATTTTCTAATCAAACAAGCAAAGAAAACAAAAAACTGTATATATTCTTAAGCTAGGTACCCCTTTTCCCATGATGCTATCTGAAGCTGTCTTTTCCCATCAAAGTTATCCATCAAACATAAACCCAATCAACCGCAAGTTTATTAAATGCAAATATCCGTCTTCTTCGTTGCTATCGGATTTTCTTTTGACGAACTTCCTCATTTTCAAAGTTTCAAGGATGCCGACAAGTATATAATTGCAGATTTAATATATGAGATTTTCAGTTAAAAAAAAAGTTGACTCATGTCAAAGTTTTTAAACAAATTTTCCTGAATGGGAGATCCATCTCACCTTAGTTTGGGTCTTTTGGCTCTTGGAAAGAAAACTCTAAGTGTGATTCATGTCAATGTTTTCTTCCTTTGCCATAAAATAGGTGCAAATGAAAAAAATTGCCCTTAAGGTGAATGTCAAGCACAAAATGCAACTTTATGATTTTTTTCAATCTTTCTCTAAAAAAGTTTGTTTTTTCTCTTTACACGTTAATAATAATTTGTACACCTTTTTCTAGTGTGTCTCCTCTCAGGTATATCCATCAAGAAAAGTTATTAATTTAAAAACACTCATCCAAACAGAAAAGCAAAAAGGAAACGGAAATAAACTTTTCAATTCCAACTTAAAGCAACAGAGGAAAAACATGAAAAAAGAAAACAGGAAACTAACAAGCTTCAGGCTGTCATGACTTCCCATTGAGACTGAGACAAAAAAAAAAAATATTTCAAACAATGAACCATAGAGGACATATATTACCTAGAGTCCCGACTTTCCTCGTCCCTTTCCGAAAACACCCGCAAATCTCTTCTGAGGTGAACTCTCACGATCCTCTCTTATTTTCGTGTCCGTGAAACTTTTAGCAAGAAAAAAAAAAAACGAAAGTTCACCTCAACCGTGGGCAAATTTTTTTCCTGGGCCCAAAGTGACAGAAGCCAAAAAAAGAAGAAAAAAAAATCATTTGTTTATTTGTTCAAGATGAAATCAAAACTTATGGAGAAACAAATCATGTCCAATTTCTGGTGGATTTATCAAGCAACGAATTGAATTTGGAAGAGGGTGGAACACTCATAAAAGAGGTAAGTTTATTTCTTTAATAAAGTAAATTCAAAAGTCCTGAAGATTTTCGAGTTTACGCTGTGTGCTTCTTGTTTCCACAATCGCCACTATTTGCAGGTCAAATAACTCCTACAAAACATCGAAAGAGGAACTCAAAATTCTTTTTGCGAAGAATATGAAGATCTCCAGCAATGCATCAATCAACCTCAAAGTCTCGTGCAAAATCCTGCGAATTGGTGATCTATTCCAGAGTCTCGAAGAAGCCAAATCCAATAAGGAATACCTCATTGTAATGGACATTGTTGGCAAACTCAAACACCTCATAGACGATCCCACAGACAAGATATTCAATTCTTGAATGCTATCACATCATAAAAGTTAATTCCGACTGGATAATTGCTCCGAGCCAATTGTTTTGGCATTGATTATAAATTAATGTCTGACGAATGCAGTTCCCGAAACAATGGACGAAATGCACGAATTTCCCTAGTCTAGTTCACAGAAAAGTTTGATATTTTGTTCCGGGATCGATTCTGTGGGACGATTATGGACACAGCGGTGGATATCAAGATTACAATTCAACCCTAAGTATATGATGTTGGCGTGCGTCGGTCGGCGTGGCATTTTCGTTGCCGACATCTGGATTGTAAATGCGAGAAAGAAAACCACAATTTTGTATTATTATTTTTATTACAATAAAACAGTTCTAGTTCCAACAAGAATTTCAGACCTACAATTTTATTTATAATCCGAGATGTTTTAAGTGTCCCCGGAATTTATTTTCTCTGTGCATCGTTGTACTCGCGTATGACCACCAAGAGCTTTGCCAGATTTGTACCCATCTTAGCACTGATTCCTATTACGGGTTAGTTTAGTCGCTGTTCGAGTTCCTTTCAGTTCGGCTTCTTGCTCTACGACTTTATTTGCAACAATTACTCCCAACTGTTGGCCAAAATGATTGATTTCATTGTCAAGAATCTCGTAATGCTTCCAGGGCTCTTCGCTAGAAGGGTCTAGCACGAACATCAATACCGAACACCTCTCAGCGTACTTTAGAAACTGAATACCCAAACCCTTGTTTTTATATGAATCTGGAATGAGTCCTGGCAAATGTGCGACTGCTACTTGTTCGCAGTCATCGTACTGGATCATTCCGATGTGAGGTTTGGTTGTGTTGGGTATGAAGCGACCTTGGGATTCACCCTAGAAATTGCTCTCAGGAGTTGTTCAATGGTGTAAGCTGCTTTTGATGTTGTTCTTCAACGCCGACTTTTTCTTGGCCTTAATTAGGCACTGCGTAAACAATTCCAAAATTTGAAACAAACAAAAAAACGAGACCTTAAACGTATTTTTAATTCAAATTTATTCGTAACAATAAAACCTAAACTTCTGCATAGTAAAAAGCAAAACAACAATCTACTCTTATATGTACAATCAAATCGTTGCATCAGCTCCAGTGGAGAACACCCACGGCTGCACCGGATGCCAACAAACATCCAGAACGCCGAAGTCATCACGTTTCTCATGCGTCTGTCGTTTCGATCAGTGGATTTTGCAGCAAGTCACTATAAAGAAGAGAAACATCCAAATTTAAGACCATCTCAGTCTGGAGTCAAGATAGATAAAAACTCACTTATAAACCATTCCGTGGGAGACAATCACAGATTGGTCATCAGTTATCACATCTGGATGCTTGCCGGTTATATTGACCATGGCACGACGCAAGGTTTCCATTGCTTCGGCATTACTCTGACTCAACAAGGACACCCCATTTACACTCAGTAGTTGATCATTCATACGCAAGCGGCCATTACGCGATGCTGCTCCACCATGAATGACATTCTTGACAAAGATTCCCAAATCTCCGTCGTGTTTCATTGAACCATTACTGCCACTGGACGAATTCGATGAGGTTGTCTTTTCCTTCACACTCACTCCAAGACCGGCTTTCTCGGTGTCATGCAATGGAATGTGGAATGTAAGCACTTCTCGGCTTCTCCATGTGATGCCCACTTGAAGGCTGTCCTGTAAATTTCGAAAGGGATAAGAAGTGTTATAATTCAAAGAAGGAAAAGGGAACTTAAGCTTGAAGCTGCCGATTCACTACCACCGTCGATAAAGTGCTGAGATTCATCCAGACTGGACTGTTGTTGCAATTGGTGTTGTTCAAACAAGGGCCTCGAACTGTTTGATTTTTTTACTTCATGTCCAGACGAAGGCAAAATGGGTGCCGGAGGTTTTGGCGGCGTTCCAGCTGCCAATTCGTTTTCCTCAGAGAAATTCTGATTCTGATAAATTCGGCCATTTATTAAAAACAAGATCGTCTACATTGGGTTAAATTCAAACTTACAATTTCTCGTTCATCAACTTCCACCAGCTCCTGCTGTCTAGAGACAACAATCCTGACCGATGCTCCCGGTTGAGTGGCTCTCAAAATCGAAACAACGTCAGTTTGAGTCTTTACAGTCATTGGAAGTCCATCAACTTCGAGAAGTCTATCGCCAGGTTATAGTCTTCCATCTTCAATGGCCACTCCACGGGGTTAGATATTCTTTATGTAAATGGGACAGTGCCCACAATCAGGATTGTCCCGCGTGGTCACACTAAAACCAAGTCCATGCGGCCCCTTCTTGAGAATGATCTCAGTCTTCCGACCCAGTTTACGTGTGTTGGCAGTTTGAAAGGACGTCCCTAAAGGAGGCGTATGAGATTTTCGCGTCGGCGAAACTGTTGCAACTTTGGTACCAGCCGAAGAAGCCTTCTCCTCCGCTTCGATCATTTCGGCCTCTTTGGAGTCTCGCCCAATGGGCTTGCCAAGTTTATCGCCGCGAATTACACGTACTCGTAATGACTCATCACTAGGCGACGCGAACAGTCTTGTGCAGTCTCATTGTCTGGTAGGTTTCGTCGACAAATCGAACCACAGCATCTTTTTGTCATAAGTCGACACAAGCAAGTTGTCGCCCTTCGGGTGGATGGACATTCCTGAAATCCATTTGGAGTTTGTGAGCAGTTTTTGATGAGTTCCTGCTTCACGAGGTCATATTGCGAATATTGTATTGAGTCTGAAACTGGAATGTTGATTTAAGAGATTTTCTTCAAAATCATAGAACTTACCGCTACAATGAAACAAGGCTTAATCGGATGGAAGAGCACAAACTGAATGAGACCCTTGCTCTTCGAGAACGGAATTTTACTACGATGTTTCGAGAGCTGGTGAATCATTGCTGATCGGTTGGCTCTCTCTGGCATTACAGTCGCGAGGTAGTCACCATGTCCGTCCATGCCATGTGACCTCTCGGACAGGCTTGAAATGTGTTATAATCAAGCGTACGCCCTTCTCTTGTTCCTTTTCCTTGGCCACCGACCATTGGATGGCAGTTTTGATGCGCTCACTATCCATTTCGTTGACTTTGGGCACTTCGTCCATCGTCCAGCAGATCGTCTGTCTTCTTCACAATCAGATTATCACTGACCTTGGGGTTGATTAGGAGTAGACGATTGCCTGACGCCACTGCAATACTGCAATAATAGACAACTTGGCATTGGGACACCAGGCCACACAACGAACCGTGGCTCCGGTTTCGATGGTTCGAATGCAACGTCCGGTGACAATTTCCCAAACTGAAAGAGAGAAAGGTTTTCGGAAGATTGTTCTTAGAAGCAATTGTGATAAAATTACTTTTGACTGTAGTGTCAACCGATCCGGAAACAATGTAATCGCCTTTGGGCTCCAGACTGGCCGATCCGATGATGTCCGTATGCCCACGATAGACCATGCTCTCAATGGTTGAGAACGCTTACAATTCTCTCGGACTTGGAAGCTTGGGAATAAGATACTCAGCATCGATGTTCAACTTCATACGCTGGGCTTTCGGACAGAGATACAAAACCAAACAACGAAAGAATCTCTCACGCAGGTATCGACTTGTATTCTGAAGCATAAAACGCAACTTACGCTTCTGCGGCTCGTCCTTCATCCGCTCCCACTCCTTCATTTCCTTGGCATCGATTATTCTGGAGGAGGATTGTAAGACTCAGCATGACCGGGAAGATGTATCTTCGGAGCCAAGACTGGATCGTGAATTCGAATACTTCATATAAGTCCTTTGATTTGCTCCGTACGATGTCTATTGAATAGCAGCTCTCGGACACCAGATGCATGCGCTAAGGGCATGTTTTCGCATACAATGGAGTTGTGGGTTGAATCTTAAATTATTCTCAATAAAATTATAAAAATATAAAATATTGTTTGCCATACTTACCCTTTCCTTGCATTTTTCTATTTAATTGAAAAATGAAAATGTCAAATATTGTTGACATTAGCTGTCAAAAGTTTCACCACAGCAAAAAAGAAACTAAAGGCCCGATTGTAGTATTAATGTTGTTTCTTCCTAAGGGTGTCGCATACTATTTTAATTTTTTTTGCGTTCTTTTTAAGTTTTTTAATATTTTTGATACAAATATTGGTAAATAATAATGTAATTATACGCCAAAAAGGCAAAGAAACAAAGTAATATATATATTTTTCATATTACATGAATTTTTTTGCATATTAAGTTTTTTTTGAAAAATTTGAGCTCAACGGAATCCATTTTTTTTAAATTTGAGCTAGAGGTTTTACACCACGACTGGAATGAGCCCACATACCTTAAAATTGCATAAGTATTAGTGAGAGGTCCCATAAGAAATGCATTGGGAAACTAACACTTATGCACTTTTAAGGTATAAATGTGAAAATTTCAGCTTGTAGGCCGAAAGAGAGCGAACGACCGAAGTCGGGACTCTAGGTAATATATGTCCTCTATGCAATGAACGCTCCAAAGGTGCTATAACGCCATGCACAAAACATCCACCTCAGCAAAACGCCATCTGGTGAATCTTTGATTAAAAATTTTCCATGGCTCTCCAAAAATTTATGATTTATTTTCAAGAGTGTTTCATAGTAATTCTCATGCCTTAGCACGTTGATACTGATGGTGGCATGCAACGGACTACGAATATTACTTGTGACCGACCAATCCAACAGAAAAGTTTGAAAAATAAAAACCGAAACAAACGGAAACTTATACGCGGCAAGAACGATAGGTTTGTATATTTCATTGCGTCATAAAAGGATACACAAACTGGCATACAAAATATTCTTCATATTATAAATAACGTTTTCGTTTTGGCGTATACATTTAATTTGCATTTTCTCGGCTCGTTGTTGTTTGATAGTAACGACATGGAGACTTAGCTTCCGTTGTAGACAAAATTGCAGCAGGGTTGCCGTGTGCAAAAGAAAGAACTGTCAAAAAGTATGAAAAGATATAACCAGAAACAAAACCCGTCGTAAGATCTATCTAAACCAAGCTATCTTAACAGAGTTTTTTCAACTTTGTCGAGCGACGAGTTTGACATTTCCATTCAAATGTCAGCTGTCGTTTTAGTCGTCGGGCAACGGGCCATGCATTCTAATCAGTAAGCTAGCAAATAACAGTGCGATCCTTGCAATAGAAGCAGAAATACATCTCAATCGAGACGGTTTTACGTAACGCAATTGGGTGGGAGGGGGGTCTCTTAAAACGTTTCGATGCGTTACAGGGGCGGGAGGGGGTCTCTTACAAAATGTTACGTAACATTGTTTTTTGTAATAAAAAATAAGGGAATCAAAACTCCCAAATTGGCGAGCATTTTCGTTTATATTTCACGGGGAAACACTGTAATCAAGAAATCGGGATTATAAAAATCGGGATTTTGAAAATCGGGATTATAAAAATCGGGATATCGTACCCAACACAATTTTCAGCACGCTGCGCTGGGGAAACACTTGCAGAAGTGTGGAGAGAAATGAAAATTGAGAATTACGACGTTTCGGCAGAGTATAGACAGCCCGATGATAGCAAGCAGGATCCACCAGAACCAAATCTGGCGTGGTATACAGTTATCGTCCGTGAATCGCAATATTTCTTACAGGTTATAAAATGCGCGGATGAATCCTGCTGTTCACCATCGAGTAGTGCATTGAAATCTGTGTTTGCCGCTTTCATGCCGCCACCTTGTTCCATACCTACTTCAAACCCCAAGCAAGCTCGTAGTACCCAGTTTACTAAATAAAGGAACATCCAAGTTTTCGCCACTTCTTGTGAGGTTGGCCGTTGATCTGTCACCTCCTCTAGAAGTATTTGAGCAGATGCCTTACGATTTCTTTTGTCCATCTGTACGATCTGAACTAAAGAAAAAAGTATGCGCAGCCTGTGGGATATATTTCACAAATCACAAGAGTGTCCTAATGCACTGTCGTTATGTGCATGGTAAGACTGTCCCAGATCGTTGCGAAAAAAAGTACGGCCACAGCGCCTTGCTGCCAGAAGGGCAAATGAGCTTCTCTGCATTGTGCGTCATTACGAAACATCGTCTGAGGATGCTGATTGGCTCGACGAAGTCGAAGTTGATGCAAGTAGCTTAGGAATTCCAGATCCGTCTTCGTCCGCACTTCAGGTGCCAGTGATGAAAGAATCCGAACAAAATACGCAGGTGTTGCGGATTAAAAATCGTTTGTTTTATTTATTATTAAAGGCAATTTAAACTATACCAAGGATAAAAACTATATAACATAACTTCTTTCGACGAGGATAAATATACTCACTTCAGTGTTACGTAAAGTTGAGAGGGGGGAGGGGGTAACAGATAAATGTTACGGTGCGTTACAAGGGGCCCCCCTCCCAAAAAATCTTAAATAATTGCGTTACGTAATACTTGTACGCTCCCTGAACAGGAAAAGCTAAAATAAAGAGTAACGACCGCGACGGTAAGGTAGTTCTGAATTCTTCAAGCACAGTGCAAGCTCATAACTTATAAATGATAAAGTACAAATACAACTATGTCGTTTTCCATTGGACGTCCAGAAGTATTCGGAAAAGTGCGGAAGTCGTTCCATTGGAGGCCAATTTGACAGAAAGGCAACCCTGATCCGCATATCGCGCTATTTTGCCTGTCTTCGTGTCTACAAAGTCGAAAGGCACTAAGAAGAATTTCTTATCCTTAAAACACCATAATAAAACGCAATTTCCCAACCCCATGGCTTACGTTGTAAATAAGCATTTAGTAAAAAAAAAATGAAAAAAAGAGCAAAAAATTATAAGCGGGTGGTTATGGATGTAGATATTTTTGTATTGCCATTGCCGTTGCCGCCTGCCGCCTCTCAATCGCAAAACACTCGGCGATTCCGAGGAGCTCCTGGCTTCCTTCCTTTTCTTGATTATAACATGAGTACGAACTCTTAGAACTACCTTACCTACAACAACAATACACACAGCCAGAACCACGATGCTACAAAACACAAACCGCAGCAACATCAACTATAGAATGTCGCGTATCGCGATAGGAAGTAAGGACGAACTCCATTCAAGTGTATCGTATATTTTGTTTTTTTTTTGCTGTTGTTGTTTCTTTTTTAAGAAAGAAAATACAACCTCGTGAGTTTTCCAGCTTCCTCTTCCTTCTCCATCACCCCAAACAGGAACCACAGGGCACGAGCGTGCAATTTATCCCGTGAATGGCGATAATTTTCAAAATTAAAATGTACGTGTTTAATTTGAGAAAAACACATCAATCTGATAAGGAACCCTGTGCGCCGTAGAGTGCTTGCTTGCTGTTGTTTTAAGAGGATTCTCCAATAAGGTGTTTTTCGTGCGACACACGCAAAAGGGGTTGTAGAGGTCGCTCCTCACACCCCCTACTCAGTCACCCTATCAGCGTATGTGTATATTCATATGCATATGATATGTTAAAACATGCACATAATACATGTAATGGTGATTAACAAAAACGATTATTATTGTGCACCAGCTTCTTCGCTTTTCACACAGGAATATTACAAGGAGCCGAAAGGAAAGGATAAGTCAATGAGGTGACACATATAGACGGGAAGTGATACGAGAGTGAGATGGGAAAGAGACAATAACAGTGATTACTTATTTAAAACAGCCTTCATATTCTGGTGCTCCTGAATTTTGACCCGTAAGAAGGAATCTTGTCTTTTGTTTGTGTTTTTTTCCTTGTTCCTCTTTTGTTTGTTTCAAATAATCTTTATTCAGATTTTCTATTCAGTCGCGTTTTTGTGGTTTTTTGTATAATAAAAGGATGGAAGGATTTTTCGATGGTAATGTTGTTTTGTTGTTGGATGATTTTTTTGTGGTTTGAGGATTTGACGTGCTCCTGTTTATGGGTTTGAGGTACACCGCAGTCATTCTTAATTAAGACTTAATTTAGAGTAATGAACGTAAGCCGACTTGAATAATAAAAATGTAAATTTGTTTTAGAAAAAAAAAAAAACCGGCGCCACATCGATGTTTGTTTTTGTTTACCGAAAGGAGGTTCCTTTTTTAATTAGATTGGTTTGAGAAATTGATTAAAAAACAAATTTCGCTAAAGGTTTCAATAACGGAAAGGTACTTAGTTACAGGTTCCTAACCTACTTCGTTCAAAATCTGTTTTTCCGAGGAATCACGTTTAAGTAGAAGTACCTACACATGTAAATATTGATTTATTTTTTGACATGGTAAATATTTGAGTCTTAAGGAAGGGGAACAACTTTTGTCTCATTTTACGGGACATGAGGCAATCGTTACAAAAATTGTTAACCCTTTCTGATCCCTTAAAAATGATTGACAATTATTTTATTAAATCTGAAAGATAATTGAATAGCTTTCACAATTTTTCATGAAGGATTACAAAGAGAATAAAAAATTGAATATTGAACTTTACCTACACTTCTCAGGACAATTTATTAATTTGCAGTTATATTAATAAAAAACGCCTATTCCATTCTTTAACCATAGGTTAAAATTCCTATTGATTGAAGAAAAACGTAATTTTATTAACAGCATTTTCCACTTATTCCACAGAATATGTTTTAATCTTTCGCTATTCTGTGTGCTTATTTATTAGGCTGTTGATATAAATCCAGCTTTGTACTTAGGTATATTAAGACTTCAAAAAGTTGAAGAACAATAAAGGTCGAGGAACACGATTTTGAAGAAGTGCGAGTCTGCAAACGGGCGCACTTTTCGAGGAGCAAAAAATGTCGACTCTGACTACTGACTTACTACTGACTAAGCTTTGAACTCGATTATCCAATGATAAAAAAACACGTGCGGTCCAAAGAAACAAGTTCAACATCGGTTGCCTTAGCAGTCCCGATAATGCCAGAGACTACTGTGAGCGCCTGAGTGAGCGACTACCCGCCGTCGCGTGTCGTCTCTCGTCCTCACCACAGATGTCAACACCTTGTGGAAACAATATCACCAAATAATAAAAAATGTAGCCGAGACCACTGTAGGCCCCGAAAAAGAACCCGTGGTATGATGATCAATGCAGATGATGCAACGGAAAACAAGAGCAGCAAGAGAGGAGTACCGCACAAAAAGGAGAAATGAGAAAAAGACCCTGCGAAGGAAAAAAGAGCATCCGCATGTTTCTCAGCTCAAAGATCTTGAAGAGTCACGGGCCAAGAACAACACCCGACTTGCGGAACTCTTAAAATATGGAGGAGGTATTTTGATGAACCGCATGCATCAGGTCATCAACAAAGTGTGGGAGGAAGAATGCATGCCCACTGACTGGTTGATAAGCTCCATATGCCCGATCTACAAAAGAGGCGATCCTATATGTCATGCAAAAACTACAGAGGCATATCTGCGAAGGAAAAAAACAGCATCCGCAGATTCTCAGCTCAAAGATCTTGAAGGGTTACGCGCCAAGAACAACACCCGACGCAACGTTTAAATATGGAGGAGGTGTTTTGATGAACCGCATGTACCAGGTCATCAACAAAGTGTGGGAGGAAGAATGCATGCCCACTGACAGGTCGATAAGCTCCATATGCCCGATCTACAAAAAAGGCGATCCTATATGTCATGCAAAAACTACAGAGGCATATCCCTACTTAATGTTGCATACAAAATCCTAGCCAACGTACTGTGTGCGTGTCTTAAGCCGTTCTTCAACAAAATAATAGGCAGGTACTAGTGTGTGTTTAGGCCAGGCAGAAAAACGATAGACCAAATATTCACACTGAGGCAGATCCTGGAAAAGACCAACGAATTTCAAGTCGAAACCCACCATCTTTTCATCGACTTATGATGGCGATGTCTGAATTCGGGATCCCGAACAAACTGATCCAGCTGTGCCGCATGAAACTAAAGAACACGCAGTGCAGTGTGCAAAAAGGTAATAGGTCATCCAAGTTGTTTCAAATATGTGCAGGGTTCAGACAAGGAGATGTGCTGTCATGTGATTTCTTCAACATAGTCCTGGATCATATAGTGCGCAAGGCAGGTGTGGGCACGGAAAACACTATCTTCAACAAATCCACCCAGCTCCTAGGCTATGCGGACGACATAGACATCATCGGTCGATCCAAGAGAGTTGTGCTTGAGGCCTTCACAGCGATTGAAGAACAGGTGAAACTCGTTTGTCTTGAAGTGAATGAGGACAAAACAAAGTACATGCTATCAACCATCTGTCCACACCGCCTAGGACAAAACATCACTGTTGGTAGCAGTAATTTCGAGGTAGTAAAGGAGTTCACCCACCTTGGAACAAACATCAATCCCACAAACGACACCTTAGTGGAGATCCGGCGAAGAATTACCTTAGCGAACCGTTGCTACTTCGGCAAAACAACTGGGTTCAAAACTCGTCACTCGAAAGACAAAGTGTCTTCTATACCAAAATTTGATTTTACCATTCCTACTCTACGGCGGCACCGAGTGTTGGACGATAAGTAAAAAGGGGGAATTGATACTGTCCGCTTCTGAAAGAAAAATTATTCTTCGACGGATTTTCGGTCTCGTATGTGACGATGCCGAATGGAGAAGAAGGTTCAAACGCGAACTCTACGAGCTGTACCAAGATATGGATGTAGTCCAGAAAGCCAAGAAAAGACGACCACATTGGCTCGGCAACATCGAGCGATTGGACGACAGCACTCCAGCCAAAAAAGTCTTTTCAATGCATAGAGAGCGCATGTGAGGGAACGTTCCCGATGAAAGACTGCAGTATCTCAGACTGTGGTCCTTCATGGATTGGGAACCGGTTAAGTGAAGTAAGTAAGTACGCGATTCTGCAATTTCCTTGCGTGAGTAGTAGTTGCCGGTGACAGTGGAAGAACAAAATGCGGACTGCTTTTTTAGCCAACAGAAAAGCTCTTTAAATGCAAAAACTCTTACCATTACTATGAAAGTGCTATGCTTTATAAGAGGATATTCTTGTCAGCGTTAAGTTACAGAACTATAAGAATTGGGTTCTTGGCCAAAGGCAATCTGAAATTTTCCCTATTTTCCCGTTTTCGAGGAAGGAAGTTTCCGGAGCCCGGCAAGTCCTTTGTGGTAAAATTAATCTTAAGGGACAAACCAAAACACCTGAATCCTTGCAGTACACAATTTAAGATTAGGGCCTGACCAAAGGCTAGCTTATTTATAGTTGAGCTGATCAAGTCTGTTTTATGTCCCAAATTACGTGTGTCATGTAAGCGGACTTTGCGGGTCGCTTTGAACCGCTCTGCAGCGACATCGACTTCTAGCAGTTTTTTTTTCCGACAATATAATTATTTCCTACCTTAATGTGCAATTTGAAATGGGCTAACCATCGACATCGAGTAATACATCAAATTTAAAGTCAAAGTTTAAATTTCACTTGGTTTGAAATAATTACAGTAATTTTTGATGCCAATATTCTCGCAATTTCAAATTTCTGTCATTCTCAACTTGAAAGTAACCATCCGTCAAAAGAAAGGTCTACAAACTTGATATCAAACCAAAATAATAATTTTAATTTATGGCAGCTCATCGAGGAAGAGAGAGTTCTTTGAATCCCAAGTCAGCGAAATCGTCAAAAAATTATACCGTCTTCAATCTCTGTCACCAAAAGTTCAAGACAAAAAAGTTAATTCAATTAATAACACAAAAAAAAGAGGAACTGTTTAATCTTCAAACAAATCATCAATCCAACCCTTGCAATTATCAAATTGAAACCAGGAAAAAAACTCAATTTCCTTAACCCAACTGTTAAACCTATTTACATTTCATTAAAGCAAAAAACAAAAAATGAGTAAAAGAAAAATAAACAAACCGAAACTTACACAAATCGTCTCCTTTTTGTATCCATTTAATTTCGACGACACGACAAGATGCCACTTAAAACAGGCTAAGCTTTTGAAGAGCACCAACCGAAGAAATAAACCCTTCTTAAGCCTGCTCCCCGTCTCACACACTTAACCGCAATCCCCTTCAGCCAAACGCTCCAACTATCTCCAATTCGAAAAAAAAAACAAAATCTCTTTTCGTTTCGCAAAATGCACTCCACAAAAAAACAAGTAGTACAAGGAATTAAAAAAAAGTTTAAAAATCTCGTCAAGACCTCGGCTTACACTTCAAACGTTTCAGAAGGTAAACAGCTTTAAGAATCCATGAGAATTAAAAAAAGAATGAAATAAACACCACGACAAGACGATGCGATGGCGAAAACGAGAGTATGCGTCGCGTATAACGTTTATAAGGTACGTTCGCTTCAACAAAAAAGCAGAACGTGCAAGCGGATTTAATGCTGTAATCACACCTGAGCGCACTAATTCACTTGTTCATTCGGATACCGTTTTAAAACCGTATAAAGTAGTTGCACACTCTTGTGTGATGTGCTATATAGCTGTGTCTGTGTGCCGTGTGGAGAACTGAGAGCGGGTATCTATTCTGCAATCCGATACGATACGTTACGATACGACGATGAAGCCGTTCTAGTTGAAAAAACTCCTTTTTGCAATGATTATTCAGTCGAATATGCACTCTGTTTGAATATCCGCGCGCGGCGTAACACAGTTTAAGGGGGCACAAACACCAGCGACCAACAACGCAAATAAATAACCTGAACAGGGGGTATTCCGACTTTACGTTCGAGTCGACACAAAACGGTCTTCACTTTAAGGAATTACAATGCCATTTCACACGGGGGTGGTGATGGTGGGTTGTTTTACTTTCGAAATAATTTTCACTTTTATTTGCTGTTATTGTTTCGTGATAGTGTAAACGTAGTGTAACTTAATACGACCTCCGAATTCGTTATGAACAACAATTACATTAAAAATTTGTTTGCGATTGCGGGGGAGAAAGATTTCTGTTGTCCAATTTGTGTACGGAAATCAACAAAGCTCGATTCAGAAGTCCCGGTGGGCAATGCTATTGGTGGGGAATTAGCGGTGAAATGACACGACATCGGGACTTTATTTTACTGCACATGCGATTACGATGTGTTTGCCACAAAATAATAATAATCCATGCGATTTTTTGGCATCAGAAAATCAACAATGAACACAAGTAGAGGGACTCTATGCCGGCGTATTATTCTACGTCCCCAAAAAGTACACTCAAATAAAAAATGCACACAAACACAAGTTGGGTAAATATTTATATTCAAATTGGGAGTAGCGACCGACCAAATCAGACGGATCGCTATACGAATATGACGAGAACGCCTGATGCAAAACAAAATGAAAACAAAAAATCAGCATCCAAACTCAAGCCAAAAGGGATGTAGTTGTTTTGTTATCCTGTCTGTAAGCTTTGCCTCGCGGTTGAATTATTCAAAAATTTCGAATTTCAATTCCGAATTTTAATTCGAAATCTTCTTTGGCCGAGCGCCGAGGAGGACATTCACATCAAAATCCACTGATTTTAATCAAAATATGCTTTCGGTCTGGTGTCCGTGTCGACGATGTCGGTACGGCAGAATGGTTTTTACATACATTAATACAATACACGCGAAGCGGACTTTAATTAATTTATGCCTCCCCCAATACACGCCAACAGACAAACACGATTTTATAATCAGACGGTATGTCGGTGCGGTGCGGCTTCTTCCGTAAATCACTCTCGAGTTTTCGAAAAACAACGGTTCGGTATTTCCGTATGCAAAGGGAGAAATTCGTGTTGTATAGAAAAGCGCTTCTCTAAACTGGCATCGCCGAATGCTAGCAAAGAACTAAAGGCGCTTTAGCTGTGGCACAAGCGACAGACAGACGACAGCGACAACTCAGTACACTACTCTACTCTGGCACTGGCTCAGCAGGGTAGGTTGGTGGGCAAAGTGTAATTTTTGGAAGGGAAACATCATTTCATAGCTTCTTTGGAGTAGGTGTACGAGTATTTTTTGTTGTTGTTGTTGTTCGTCTTCTGCTCTGTGTAACTCGGCTTCTGCTGCTTCGAAATTGGGTGGTGGTGGGTTGTTTTGTGTAGTCTGTAGTTTATGTTGTTCTTGTTGTGTTTTGCGTTAGGGGGTGGATGGCGGATTCATGTTGCTGTACTCTAATGTGCTGCTGCTGCTGGTGAAAGCTATAAATTTTAAGGGTTGCTGGCTCTCTGTCTCTTACTCCGGCGATGACTCTGTTGTTTGTGTTGTTTTTTTTTTCTTGTTGTTGTTGCACAATGATGATAGTCATAGTTCGAAGTGTAAACCTTTTCATGACGACGATATGATGCACGACCCAGGGGGGTTTTGGTCACACACAGTCTGGCTCTCTCCTCATGGACTCTATTTGTGTATGATGATAATTGCAATTGGACGTAAGGAGGGTGGAAAATTTTGCGCGCATGCCTTTCCGGTTGGTTGAATGAGATATTCCGTGGTATAATCGTGTGTGCTGTCGAACTGATATGGATATTAACAGTAGGGTAGAAATGTTTTTCGAATTGACGTAACGTGTGTTTCGAAATTATTATTTTTCTATTGTGTCATTCGTTTGATGGTGTAAATTCAATGTCAATTTTATCGGCGAAGGTGAATTCGGGGTGCGTTTATCGAAAGAAGTTCTGACCTGCAATTAACTTAGCCCGGGGAGATATAAAAATGCCAAACATTAATGGGTGACTTTAAAGAATGGTTGAAATAAATGACAAGCTGTTTTTGAGGGAACCTATTTAAGACACGCGACATTTGGGAGGGTGGTGCAATATGTTTCGAATGAGTTTCAATGAAATTAACAAGGCACTGCAAGTGTGATCTTTATGACGGTCATTTGAGGCAGTTTCTGTGATTAGAATTCATTTTATTTTTCTTGTTTAGAAGCGGTAAAAAGGGCAACTCAATTTTTTTTCCGGACGGAAGTAACATCCATTTTAAAAAGGGAATTTGACAGTGAGCCCTACGAGCAGAAAAGGAGAGAGGAACACAAACTTCTCAGAAAGAAAAAAGGGAGCATGAGAAGCGCGCGATCGAGGAGATAGAGGGATGTCATCCCCTGAACTGCACCAACTACAGAAGTATAAGTCACCCTTACATCGCCTATAAGATCTTGTCTGCGGTGCTGTGTGAACGTTTGAAGTCATTCGTCAACAACCTCATAGGTCCTTATCAGTGTGGCTTCAGACCCAGAAAGTCCATCATCGATCAAATATTCACTCTACGGCAGACCTTGGAGAAGACCCAAATCGATACCTACCACCTTTTCATCGATTTCAATTTCAAGGCCGCATATGACAGCGTCTATAAAGACCAACTATATAGAGCAATGTCTAGTTTTGGCAACCCAGAAAATCTCGTCCGTCTGTGTAAGATGACAATGGAAAACTCACGGTGTTCTATCATGGTCGGAAAAAACCTAACGGATGCATTTGATGTCAAAAAAGGTCTTACACAAAGCGATGTGCTGTTATGCGATTTCTTCAACATCATTCTTGAAAAGATTGTGCAAAACTCCAACGTCAACACCAGAGGGACGATCTTTCAAAAGTCCTTCCAGCTACTATAGGATACGCAGACGATATTGACATTTTTTGGAAGAACACAGCGTGATGTCAATAGAGCATCGTGAGTCTTGAGACGGAGGCCAGGTCTAGGATTAACGAAGGCAAGACCAAGTTAATGCTGTCAATAAGAAAGGACAACCAACATCGACGTCTTAGAACGAACGTCAGCATAGACAGATTTAACTTCGAGGCAGTTAAGGACTTCGTCTACCTAGAATTCGCTATTAACTCAGACAACAACACCAGCGCTGAAATCAAACAAAGGATTACTCTTGCCAATCGCTGCTTCTTTGGACTAAGAAGGCAAAAAAGTAGTAAAGTCCATGGACCTTGACAACATCCGATGAAAACGCTTCAGGCTACTACCAGAGAAAAATTCTTCGAGCGATTTCTGGCCCCGTCTGCATAAATGGAGAATGGAGTACGAGCTGTTCAGCGACTATGACCTAGCCAGAAAAGTTAGGGTCCAACGACTTAGATGGTTGGGTCATGTAAAAAGCGAATGGAAAATAATGTTCCGGCTCGTAGCGTCTTCGAATCCAACCCGGAAGGACGTCGTAGAAGAGGAAGACCGAGACTAAGGCGGAGTACACTTGTGGTAGAGGACCTGAACCAACTTGGCATGCGAAACTGGAGACAGCTAGCTAGGGACCGAGCTTGCTGCAGACGTTGCACAACATACGTAAGTAAGTAAGTAATTTGACAGCATTTTTTGCGGCGGGTAAAAACGGGATTCAAAAACGTGATACGAGTATTGTTCGATGTGCGCTTTGAGTCGCTCTGTGGAGCTCCGGTGCATTTCCGCCGTGTTCGAGGTGAATTCAGTGCTCGCACTGAATCGACCCAAGTTTTCTTTCGGGGCGAAAATTTCAAACTTGTTCGAATCAGCTGTTGCTATACAACAAAGAGTAAACAAATTCAAAATAGAAACAGACCACTAATGCGTTCGTTTATGTGAAATCAAACCCAGATATTTTTTTCAGTTTCTTGACAGCTCTGTTCAATGACAGCTCAATGCAATGACAAGCATCGGAGCGCCCCAAGGCTGGTTACATCAAACAAACCCAATGTAAACTGGATACCAGAATATTGAAATCTAAGACCGGAAGCTGGAAACAGGAAATAGAAAAAAATACGTTTCAAAACTTTTCGCCGCCACTGTTCCTCCAGCCATAACCACATTATACATTTATAATGCGAAATTGTGGGTTATGTTGAAATTGCACTACGAGGAATTCCCCCAAAAAAACCATGAATGAAACGAAAGTATTGAATTTGAATTGGATTATAGGTTTTGTAAAGCAAACTTTTTTTTTGTCGTTGCCGTAAACATTCCTTTGTCGATACCATGCGATCAGCATTAAGCAATTTCGGTTCGGTCATAACTTTTTACGAGTCTCTGTTTACCTAATGAGAATTATTTTTATTTTCAATTTTTTTTTTTTACAGAGTTTTCTCCCTCATTAGAAATGGAATTCAACCTGATGTCCACTTTTATTTTTTTTTCTCTCATTTTTTATGGATCTTGAGTGAGCGACAGCATAAAGGACCTCATAATAAGAAGTATAAGAAGTTTCCTTTTGAATTGTTCCGACAAGTTGAAAGGAACGATGTTGTTTTTAAATATAAGACGGAACCGGAAAAAATAAAATAGTTCCGACAGTTTAATTGCGTTTTTAATGAAACAACCTGTGTTTAGCATAAAGCTCATCGGAAAAAGGAATATTCTCATCGTCAGACCAACTTTTTGACGATTCGAAGATGAATGGTTGAATTTACGAAATGTGTTTAACATTTTGAGCGATTTTTGACTGAAACTTGTTAAGAAAACCAATTTTGAACTAAACATGAAGCAAAACACAACAACAACAAAACTTTTTCAATTTCCAACCGAATTTAGTGTAATATATCTCTCATGGGTTTGTTTTATTTTGTAGGAAGGTACTTGTAATTTTCAACAAGAAGAAAAGAACTTTGGGCACTTTTGCTCAGTTTTAGGTGTAGATTTATGGTTTTTATTTTGTTGTTGTTCTCATCTCAGTGTCAGTCGTGTTGTAAGAAAGATAGGGGGTGGAGATTGGCACTCGTCCTATATCTGTTTTCAGCAGTGCGATGAACGAAGAGGGTGTAGTGGGCTCTAAGTGGAGAAGGTCGTTCTTAAAATAAGAACAACATCTATCTCTAAATCTAAACTTACCTCTAACATGCGGTTTTGTAAAGGAGGTCGTTAGAAGTGTTGCCATGAAAAATGAGAAGCATCCTTGAAAGCAAAGCACAACCACAACACTAACCAAGCAGTTAAACAAAAGTAGCACACAAAAAAAAGGGATGACATACACCTGTGTCAGATGATAAATTAAGCCGAAGGACAGCGTGTTAATTTTTCATGGAATGTTTTGTTCCTTTTGTTTTTTTAAATCTTTTAAAGGTTTTAAGGTGATTAAAATTATAAAACGAAAAAATAAATCTACACTTTTTGTTTTTGAACTGGCTTCATTTATGTATTTTTAAAAAGGTCGAAACGGTCGACGAACTTTTTGTTTCATATAAGGACAAAGTGTTGTGCAATTAAATAATCTCATCGCAAGTCGAATCATCATCCTCGAGTTGGAGAATGAGTATATGTGGAGATTTTTGGGGAGGCTGCCGCCGCAGCTGATGAAAATTGTGTTTGTATGAAGTTTTGAAAGGGTTTCATATTGGTTAGTGTTATCTCTTACTGCCAGGATCGAGTAAGGAAAACACTGGTTAGCATATGCACCTCTATCTACTCCAAGCTCCAAGGGCATTATGGAGTGGGAATAAAATATATGAAGGGACGATTTTAAGTTAAGTTGTTGTGTTTGTCTATGTCGGAAGGGTTTTTGTTAAGTATTAGATTATCATTATGGGTAGGTACTTAGACTTACTACAGCAGTTTCCGGTCTTGAATGTGTATCTCTGTTTGCACAAAAGGGGTGCTTTCATAAATGCATGGTTGCTTTGCTTACATGCGATCATTTGCAATCATATTAACGTCAGACAAAAATACTTGCGCATTTGTTTTACACTGCATTTATAATACTATATACCTGTCTCCTTTATTCAGAAAGAAATTCAGTGTGCATGTGATTTTTTGTAGTTGCACATTTGCGCTGCAAATATTTGCGTTTTGCTTTTATGAACATCTGACTTTTATCATTTGCATTTATGAACAACATGCATGCGTCAGACTTTCGCAACCATGCATTTATGAAAGCACCCAAGATGTTGCCTTTTGCCTAGGGTTGTGAAATTTGTCGTAGGGAGTTTGTTTTGCAGTTTAACTGATTTAAGGATGTGGGAATTTAATTTTATATGATGTTTTTTCGAGTGGCTAAAATAATACATAAATTGAAAGGGAAGTCACTTAGAAAAACGTAACACAACGTTAATGCAGACATACGTATTTTTTGTGCATCCTTTTGCGGAATGAAAATCCCTTTTAAACTTAACTGGCCAAATTGATGACGATAAAAATCAAGTTTTCGAAAGTAACTGAGTTAGTCAAATTATATTCATTCTACAGTGAATTGTTGAAGCGGAAGATCTACTATAACGGAAGTCGAACTTGAACTCATATTGCACTGATGCATTCCTATAAACAAAGAAGAACCGGAAAAGTCCTGTTTGTTGAAAAATTAGTTATTGCAAGCAGAGTGGCATTTGGCATACCACAGATGGCGTAGAGCAGTTTGCGCCGAGATTACGTATTTACTTCTGGTGGCGCTACAGTCGAGACGGACCAGGGCCTCATCCAACAAACGTCTCCAGCCAGCTCGGTCCCTATAGCAAGCTGTCTCTAGTTTTGCAAGTTGATTGAGGTCCTCTACCACTTGTGTGCTCCACATGAGTCGTGGTCTTCCTCTTCTTATGCGACGTCCTTCCGGGTTGGATCCAAAGACTCTAAGAGCCAGAACATTGTTTTCCATTCGCTCTACGTGACCCAGCCATCTAAGTCGTTGAACCTTAACATTCCTAGCTAGGTCAGTGTCGCTGAATAGCTCGTACAGTTTTTGATTGAATCTTCGTCTCCATTCTCCATTTATGCAGACTGGACCAAAAATCACTCGAATAATTTTTCTCTCGAAGCAGCCCAAAGCGTTTTTATCCGATGTTGGCATGGTCCATGTCTCTGCACCATACATTAGGATCGGGATGATGAGAGTTTTGTACAGTGACACTTTAGTTCCTCGAGAGAGGACTTTACTACTCAATTGCCTTCTTATAGCGTTTTTTTTGGTAATCCGGAATTGTACACAGAACTGTCTGATTCCGGATTCCAAACGAACAGACAAACACAGTTTTTTGCTTCTAAGGGTTGAATGGTTATGTATTTGTGAATCCTCATATGAAGAAGCGCAGATGACATGACATTGTTTTTAATTTCTTTATTTGTAAACATGGCAGCGAGTACGTATATGCGAGTGTGTGCATGTATGCGTGATTCTGTTTTTGATTCTGACTTCAAATTCGGAATCGTTTTTCTGTTCTATTCAGAACAAGAACTGTCATCTTGTGCCAAGTGAACGAGTACAGAACTGTTCGGAACAGTTCCGGACGACCAAAAAAAACGCTATTAGTCGAAAGAAGCAGCGAAGTTAAATCTGTCCTTTGTATATGGAACTACCTCTACCAGGTACTATCAACATTGATTTTTGCTTGGTTTGACAGTTCTTTGACAGGAGCAAGCAGAGAACACAGGCTTTCTCGGCTTGTAACCAGTTGGCGCTACAGTCGAATACCATTTCGAGCATACCTGTTAAATTCCATATACAAAGAATCTGTCTATGGTGACGTTTGCTCCAAGACGTCGATGTTGGTTGTCCTTTCTTGTTGACAGCATTAACTTTGTCTTGTCCTCGGTAACCGCTAGACCCATCTTCCTGGATAATGGGTAGTCGGGGTGGGGTTTTAAGCCTTGGCCGGCTTGTATACTTGTTTTAGTCTAAGGGTTTTGGGTTTAGGTTTAAGTAGAGTAGGCATGGTGGCACATTAATTGACATGGACAACAAATATGAAATTACAAAAAAACAAAAAATGAAATAAAAAGAATATTGACAAAAAAGAAAAAAAATACATACAAAAACAAGAAAAAAAAATACAAAAAAGTGAAATTAAAAAAAAAAGAGAAAGATTTGCTGCTGTGGTTTCTCTAGTTTGTAAGTAGTTGTTAGGTAGAATAGGTAGTTTTAGTTAATCTTAAGTTTTATTTTTAAGGACCTAATTTTAAGTAGCATGTAAGAAAACATAAAAATGATAAAGTGATGTTAGTTTTTTTTTAAATTTTCTAACAAATTTAAAATACAAAAAGAAAAAAAAAAACAAAATAGTTCATAAGCCGAAAGGCATTAATTGTAAGATACCATGAATTGTTTAGAGCGCCCGGTTGGGGCCAGTAAGTAAATATAAGATGTTAGATCATAAGCTAGTTTGAATTCTATTGTCTAGTATTAAGTAGTTATAAGGAAAATGAATAAGAATGAATTTGAAAAAAAAACCATCTTCCTGGCCTCCGTCTCAAGACTCACGAATGCTCCACTGACATCACGCTGTGTTCTTCCAATTATGTCAATGTCGTCTGCATATTCTAGTAGCTGAACGGACTTCTGAAAGATTGTGCCTCTGTTGTTGACTTTGGAGTTTTGCACAATCTTCTCAAGAATGATGTTGAAGAAATCGCATGACAACACATCACCTTGTTGTCTAAAACATTTTTTCACATAAAATACATCCGTTAAAGGTTTTTTCCGACCATGATGGAACAGCGTAAGTTTTCCATTGTTATCTTACACAGACGGACGAGTTTTTCTTGGGCATTACGATGCTGAAGTTCCATTCGCCGGGCATGGTCGGTAGAAACGACAAAATTTTGCATATGAGTTGGTGCATACTTCTAACCGAAACATCTCCAGCTGCTTTGTACAGTTCGGCGGCTAGGCAGTCTGCTCCAGCGGCTTTGTTCGACTTAAGTTTAGATATCGGTATCTTCACTTCATAAATGTTGAGTGGGTGGAAGTGGAATTGGTGGTCTGCTTCACCCAAATTGAATGGTTTTGTATTTCTGGCGGAATTTTGCTCGTCATCGCCATTATACGGCTTGGAAACGTGGTCTTTCAATACCCTCAGCTGACTAACCACTGACTGTGGTTCCACTATGATGTTTCCATCTACAGGCTTCGGTTGGGGTGTATAAGTCCTGGTGGTTTGTTTTACCTTTTTGTAAGACTTTCGAACCTCGTTCCTGTTGTGATCTCCTTCTATCTCCTCGATCGGGCGCTTCTCATACTCCCTTTTTTCGTTGTGCTGGCCGTGTAAACCCTAGCACTTCAGAGGCGGCATTTCTGATGGCTGCCTTGCAGTGTTGCCACTGGTTCTCTACATTTTGTGCTGGCAGCAAAGGACTTCTGAGGAGATTTTCGGAGACACGATCGGAAAAGGATCTAGCAATCTCTTGCGATTGTAGCCGTTTGACGTCGATTTTTCTCCTAGCATTTCCACGTGGTGGCCTTGATCGGAAAATCCGTTTTCGTACCTTGGCTACAACAAGGTAGTCCGAGTCGATGTTGGCACCTCGGAATGTGCGGACATCTTGCGTGCTTGAGAAGTGTCGTGCGTCGATCGCATTGTGGTCAATCTGGTTGACGGTTGATTGGTCAGTTATCGGAGGTGGTGTCGTAGGCTATGTCGTCCGATTATTCCGCCAAAGATTTCTTCTCTGCCCAGCTTAACATTAAAATCCCAAAAGACAATTTTAATGTCATAGCTAGGGCATTGCTCATAGGTCGAGGAGCCTGTCTTTGGCGTCTTCATCCTTTTCCTCAGTGGGGACGTTGTTTCTTTGTTCCCGGTAGCAGTCGCCATAGTAGATATAACAGTGTTCATTTTTCGTAGGTACGGATACGGACCATCCCATCGCATTTTTGAGATGGCAGTTATATCTGCTTTGAAGGGATTCCGCTAATTGTTCGGCTGCACGTGGTCTGTTAAGGGACCTAACGTTCCAAGTGCAAAACCAAAATTGTCAGATATTCTATTTCCTACCCCGGAAAGGCTCCTGCAATCGAAATTCAGCAACAAACTTTTCCGTCATTATTTTGTCCCTACTTTCTTCTTAATTTCTTCATCAAAGCAACAGCAACAACACATAAAATAAAACTTCAAAGACTTATCTGACCCCCACATCTCCACACACATCATTCATCTATTTCCATTGATTCCATTTCATAGAAAGAAACATAAGAACTGTTTCGTTTTCGTCGCTTTTTCCTCCATTAAAACATTTACGACTTAATTAAAATGAATGCAAAAATAGTATTATGTGAGTTTTGGAATTTGAATATTCTTGTAAAGCATTCGCCGTTCAAATAAAACGACTGCTGGAAAGAGAGATCACGAATTGGATTATAAGAGGATAAACTTTTTTAATTAAGTTACTGCATTATTAATATTTTTCACATGCGACTATCTGTTTGTTGGGTGTGTGTGCACATAGCTTTGGAAGTTTGTCAGTCATTTCGTTTGTAAACTAAAAGGTTCCACAAAAAAGCGGAGTTCAAGGATTCCGTGAATCATCATTATTGATAATGAGATGTAAGTTATTTTATGGGGAAATAATTTTTTAATGGCATCGCCCGACTTCTTTCAACTTTTCAAATAAAATTCCCATAGTAATTGCACTTTGGTTATGACTTGAAGGAGGAATGTTGTGGTGGGTTTTTGGCTCCTTGGAATAGAGAAATCTATGTTGGTACATGGGACCAAGTCAACAGTAACGAGGAGCTTCAGGCTTCCGAGTTTTGAAAACAAGTAAGGAAAGCATTTACGATTTTTTCATTAGATTTATTTAATTTCTCTTAAAATAAAAACTATTTGCAATATCTGTCGGCTTTCATTTTACTCCTTCGATCCAGAAGGGCTTCGTGCAGAGTACCCGATTCCTTGGCACTTTCAAGTTCCTTGATGTCGTTTTTGTTTATCCTCAATTTCTTGTCTTGGAACTTTTGGAATTTTTTCCTGAAATCAAAACATGAAACCTAATTTTGTTCATTTCTCATAAGTTCTTCTACTTACACGTAGTTTCTTTCGACTTCGGTTAGATCTCCTTTCTCCTCTTTGGGACCCTCGTCAAGGACCAATTCCCTTGGTGCATTGCAACGTATTACCGTGTGTTCCATTTCTCCGACAGTTTTCCGCAGCGCCACGCAAGCATCGTCTTCAGGGTCAATGGACATAAAATGTCCAGTTTCACTCAGAAGGGCCATTTTCCCATCCTAAAAAGAAGAACTACTTCATTACTTGACAGACATTACAACAACTTTAAATTTACTTGAAAAATCGGTTCCCATTGTTCCATGCTTCCCACAGCATCCGACCTGCCAGTCACAACGCCATCCTTTTCAATCTTCAAGTACTTTCCATAGCCCGACTTGAAGGCAACTTTTGTGTCATTGATGGGGAAAGCTGTAAATATCTCCTCGGGATCTGGTCCTTCACCATCGTTGTGCGGCGCTCCGAGAGTAAACAAACCATTGTCCATTGCCCGAACATATGACCGGCCACCAAATTGAATTGCCACCGTTCCTGTGATGTCAGCCAGTGCCTTGGCCTCCCACCAACCGCCGTTTTTAAGAGCATCCTCATCGACTTCTACTTTGCGTTGTTTTTCGTGTTTGTGGTGTTCCTTGTCCTTCTTCTTGCGTTTCTTATTTTGCCTGCAAGGAATACATTTACAAATAGCTGTTGTGAAGGGAAATTTTGATAGACAATCACTTGGTTTTTTCTCCTTTGAGGACAAGTTTTCCAACTCGAACACCTTCGTACTCAGACATTTTTTTGGATTAAAATTAATTATTTACACAAAATATCGAAGCATAAAAAATTAAAAAATATAAAATTGTCTGTTTACTTCGGAAATCAAATGTCATAAAAACGGGATAGTCTGGAAAATAGTGAGTACACAGGGACGTTACATGCATAACTCATTTGCTTGAATTTTTCGAAGAGTTTCATGGTAAGGTAGTTTGCCATTGCATTTGAAATGGCATTGAAGATAAATAAAGTCTTATTTCAAATAAAACAGACATTGTGGTCAATTTTGAAGTTATTTAGTTCAAATTCCATACGTTACTATTCTCTAAAAATCTTAGTTTTCTTGTTCCTTCCGAGTTTAAGTTCAAGCAACACCTAAGAATATTTTGGTTAACTGCATTACCTACGCCACCACTCAAATACCAATCAAACAAACCTAAACAAATCGAGTATTGTTCGACTTCGAAAACATTTTCGGAACAAAAAACATCATTTTCATCGCACACTCACACAAACTCCCACCAACCAAACTAAAAGTGAAGAAAACTTTCTGTCTTATTTGTTGCTGTTTAAACAATTTTCCTACACTCAAAGGGTAATTGCAGTTTTAAATTCAATAAATTTCAGTTAAAAACAACAATATCCCCAAACCTTCATATCCAAAAACAAAGCCCACAACATCCCTTTGCCAATTACGAGCACTATTTCCCGAGAATTCACACAAATTACATTACCATTTACCACCCCGTCCCAAGAACAAAATCAAACAAAAAATTTCTCTTCCCGTCCCTTCGTCGACAGCACAACCAACTTCTTGTGTGCTTCTGTCAAAAAATTCACAAATCAAATTTCGGCTTCGCCCTATAAACATTTTTCCCCGATTTATCCTCGATTTTTGTTCATAAAATAGATAATTCTGTGTGAAAGGTTAATTCTTAATTAATTATTGAACGACTAATGATTGCAAATTTAACGAATTGGTTCGCAAAATTTAAGTGATTGCATTCGAAAATTGTTAAAAAGTGGAAAACCTAACCTAATTTGTGGCATTTTCTACAACTTTCTGTATTTTCCATTTCCAAAACAAAAAGTTGTGAAACCTTTACAAATCCTACGTATTCTCTTATCTTTCCAGATCATATATCGCCTTTTGTATTTTGATATATTCATATTTTGTTTTATATTTTTCGTCATTTGGGACATTTGGAGACCGAACATCCTTAATTAGTTGCGTGTGTTGTTGTTTTTTTTTCTCTTGATGAGGAAAAATCTTTTTTTGTTGATTGCCGAGTAGAGTACGGGAGGAACTCACTTGCAGAAATCGCAGCAAAACACCACGACCACCATTGGACTTCTTTTTTTTCTCTCCTCACCTCACCGTCATCGCTAGCGAGCGACAGCCAAAATAAACCGACACGACAAATTTGGTATTCAATTACAAGAGGACGACAACGCACATACACTTGATTTTTTAGTTAGTATCTGTTTCTTGCCATGCCCCGCGGCAAAAGACGATCGAACCTTGAGATGGTCCCCGGCGAAGAAGAACGTCAAACATCCAAGAGACAGAGAAATAATTACTCAAGGTAAGAGATTTTCCTTTTATTCTTATTTTGATAGTAAAAATACAATTATTGAGTGGACGAACACGGAATCCCATCCCATCCCGAATTGGTTTTTCTTTTAGAATTTCTGTTCGGGTTTTTCAAGTTTCTCCTCAAGGATAGTTTTTTTTTTCGTGTTGTGTAGTTGTTTTTGTTTCTGTTGAGGCATTTGCCGGATATAATCGATTGACTACGAGATGAAGATGGTTAACCCGGTTTTTGTTGTGAAAAGGAAATCACTTGTTATCGAAGAGTGTTTGTTTTTAATTTAGGAGAAATTATTCTTTCTTTTGTTGGATATGTTGGTTTGATAGGCTCACGCTCAGGCAAACGTTTGACCAAATGGAATTACTGTTGGTTAACATGCAATGGAAGCGGAGTTGGTAGGGCTTGTTTCTGTTTTAAAAAAATTTCAATTAATTGCGAAATCAAAAGCCAATGTCGCAACACCTTGAATCGCATTTATTTCAATTGCCAAAGTTACGTTGCCTTCAACATGCTTTCTGTCTGTTTTCTTGTTGATAATTCAAAAACAAACCATTGGTTCTCTTGAAGAGAGTTCTTAATCTCGCGTAAGCTGGGAAGACTTGTTTCCTAGTTCAAACCTTAGGGGCTACGCTTTACAGGACTGTGCTTTGTATCCTCAAAGATCAATGTTCCATCGCCTTTATCCTGGCCAACTGCATTTCATCAGCAAAAAAGTTCAACAAAACAAAGGAAAGAAGTTTCCAGAACATCGTGGATTTCTATGAAGGACCGACCACTCCTTCCTCGAAATGCATTTGATTTTTTTTTCTTTAACAAGTTAACCAACCAACGTTAACCAAAAGAATTCGACTAGTTGTATGCAATTCGACGGGCGCCCTTTGCATTTTTTTGTGCGTGCAGTGTGCGTAAGAGTTCCATTGTGATGGTACTCAATGCATTCTACATCCCTTAAAGCAGAAAATACCAAAGGGTGTCTCTCGATTAATAGAAGTTTGCTTTCAATGCAGAAGGGAACGTTGACCCCTTACGCATTTGATATGCTGTATGAAATATATTTTTGAAGCTTTTCTATTTTTAACTGTTATTAACCGTTGCTCTTATCTTCTTTTGTGAAGTCATATTATGATGACCACAAATGGTCTTAACAACCGATACTACACAGGGAAAATACAGCAACATATAATGTTAACTGCATGTGTAATTAAATGCATAAGGTGTGTGCTCCAATAATAGGTTTGGTCGTCCATTAACCTTTTTGAAATTGCCATACTTGCATAAGAGAGATTCGTGTACTGAAAAGGAGGGTGAAAGCTCAAATTAGAAACAGCGAAAAGGACCCCTTAAACCTTAATACTCGTCCGTCTGTATAAGATGACTATGGAAAACTCATGCTGTTCCATCATGGTCGGAATGGATAGATCCTACGGAGCCTGTCCAGAGTACGACTTCAAAATCGTACTTGGAGACAAAAATCGGGAAGGAAGACATCTTTGGCGGATTAGTTGGAAAGCACGAAGTTACGACAGATAACGGCTTCCGACTTTGCTGCAGCTCGTAATACGGTGTTAAGTTGCAGTAGGTTTCCAAGACGAAAGATCTGCACAGCAACCTGGCGATCTCCAGATGGTCGAACCGCCAATCAAATCGACCATGTGCTAGTTGGCGCAAGGCACGCATCCAACATCTTGAACGTGCGCACTTTCCGAGGAGCAAATGTCGACTCTGACCACTTTCTGGTAGTCGCTAAGTTTAGAGCTCGAATATCAAGAGAAGAGTACCGAAAAACAGGAGAAATGAGAAAAGACCCTGCGAAGGAAGAAAAGAGCATCCACAGTTTCTCAGCTCAAAGATCTAGAAGAGTCTCGGGCCAAGAACAACCCCCGACGTTTCTTTTTAAGGTCATAGCAATAAGCTTCTCGTTTCAGAACCGGGGCACAGGCTCTTAGAAACAGCGAAGAAAACCTAGTCACCGAAGCACAGGGAATTGTAGATGTTTTCAAGCAGCCCTTCCAACAGCTGCTGAATGCGCATAATGTCAAGCGAGCTAATGACGAAAGAGAAACAAGACCAGTCAATGAAGACCCAGTCCCAGTCCACAGCACAGAAGAGGTAGAAAGAGCCATCCAAAAGCTAAAACTAACAAGTCCGCCGGATCGAATGGCGTACCTGCGGAACTCTTTAAATATGGAGGAGGTGTTTACCGCATGCACCAGGTCATCAACAAGTGTGGGAGGAAGAATGCATGCTCCATATGCCCCATCTACCGAGGCATTTCCTGCTAAATGTTGCATACGCATGCGCAGGGTTGAGACAATTAGATGCGCTGTCATGTGATTTCTTCATCATAGTCCTGGAGCATATAGTGCGCAAGGCAGGTGTGAGCATGGAAAACACTATCTTCAACAAATCCAACCAGCTCCTAGGCTATGCGGACGACATAGACATCATCGGTCGATCCAAGAGAGCTGTGCTTGAGGCCTTCACGGCGATTGAAAACAGGTGAAACTCGTTGGTCTTGAAGTGAATGAGGACAAAACAAAGTACATGCTATCAACAAACAAAGCAACATCTGTCCACCGCATAGGACAAAACGTCACTGTTGGTAGGAGCAATTTGGAGGTAGTTAAGGATTTTACCTTGGAACAAACATCAATCCCACAAACTATACCTTAGTGGAGATCCGAATAAGAATTACCCTAGCAAACTGCTGCTGCTTCGGTTTGGCCAAACAACTGGGTTCAAAACCACTCACTCGAAAGACAAAGTGTCTGCTATACAAAACTTTGATTTTACCAGTCCTTCCCTGACCCGCCGAGTGTTGGAAGATAAGTAAAATAGGGTAATTGATACTGGGCACTTTCGAAAGAAAAAATCTTCGACGGATTTTCGGTTCCGTATGCGACGATGGCGAATGGAGAAGAAAGTTCAACCACGAACTGTACGAGTTGTACCAAGATGTGGATGTTTTCCAGAAAGCCAAGAAAAGACAACTACATTGGCTCGGCCACGTCGCGTCGAGCGGATGGACGCCAACGCCAAGAACGTCTTCTCATCGCAGACCCCAGGTTCGAGACGACAAGGAAGACCGAACCTACGGTACAAGGACCAAGTGACTGCGGATGCCAAATCGCTTGGTTTCGGCGACTGGAGAATGCATGCGAGGGATCGTTCCCGATGCAAGGCTGAAGTACCTCAGGCTGAGATCCTTCATGGATTGTGAGCCGGTTAAGTAATAACGCAGCGGTCGACCAGAGGAAGGGTGGCGCAGATTAAATCTCAGCCCGGGTGAAAAACTCCGATTTCTTTTGGTGGAAAGGCAAAGCATGCAGTTCTCATTTACTAAAATCAAAGTCTCAAATACTTTGTGTTTCAAGTAAAGAGTTTCGAACCCATTAATAAGAGATGATCGCGTTTAAACACTTTATCCCAACGTGTTTCCTCTGATCTTCAATCCCTGTTTATGAGAACAGCTTTTTAGGCGCCATAGATAATCTGAATAATGTCTGCATAGCCAATACCTGGATTGATTTAGTGTTTCTGACTAAATTAGGCGCCATTCATTTGTCCTAAGCAATACCCAAGCATAGCATTTAATGAAGCACTGGGGCTGTTTTATATTCCCCAGATGTCAATTGTCATTCATCATTGACTCCGACAAATTGCAACCCCACTTTTCCACTATTTAAAACAAGAGACAAGTCTTCGCAAGCGCAATAAAAACTCAATGAATGCAAAAGAATTCAAAGTGATCTACAACTTGTTTTCAATTCAATGAAGTTCAATTATTTCCTTTTTTTTTATTTTTTCCTAAACTTTAATTTTAAATTCATTGTCTGACGTTATTTTTATGTTGATTAAGCATCAGCGAGCGAAAACAAGAAGAAAGAACAAAATGTATCCTCCTTCGTCGGAGCGACCAGATGTGTTCTCTTTGCAATGCTGTGTGCTCGGAATTCCTCATCGGAAAATACTCTCGAAGGTGGGCCAAAGTTTTCCTTTGACAATCTATTTTTAACCGATCGTCGCTGCCATCGCTACGGTCACCGCGCGACTGTAAAAAATATATACTTTGATTTGAACAAAAAATAATGACAAGAAAGTGAAAATAATATAAAAATAAATCAAATTCCTTCTCAATCAAAGAGCAGCATAATTCATTAAATTTACTGTGGAAAAGCCCTGCCTGCAATGGATGAAGAAGAAGAAGACGAGTAAAGTTTCTACCTTCGCTTATTTTTTGTTCTTATCTTTTGTCAATTTGTTTGGGTTTCTCAGTTATTGGTTTCTTGCAAATGAGTTCGGATAGTTTGCTTATAATTTTTGTGTACTTTGTGATAATCTCCTACGCAGTGTTGAAAATCTTCAAATTCTATTCTAATGAATTTAATTCCAGACGCCACATAAAAGCCGAGGACTCGTTCAGTTCGAAAAAGTGCATCGCGTGGTTCAGAGAATACACAAATCCCGATGAGCCAGACACATTAGGTAATCGGTTTTCTTTGCCCCTGTTGCAATATTGACAAACAAAACAAACATTTTTCTCTTTGTGAAGGTCCCGATGGAATGGAAAAATTCTGCGAAGACATTGGAGTTGAACCAGAAAATGTAGTGATGCTAGTATTGGCCTATAAAATGGGCGCAACACAAATGGGATTCTTTAGTCAATATGAATGGCTGAAAGGCCTCACCGAATTGGAGTGCGATTCACCCCAGAAAATGCAATCGAAGTTGGAATATCTAAAAAGTATACTTAATGATTCGAATATATTCAAAAGCATATACAGATATGCGTATGACTTTGCCAAGGTGAGTAGTAGGTGTTTTTATTTGCAACTTTGTTGACAATTTTGTGTTTGAATTTTAGGACTCAGATCAAAGAAGTATGGATATAGTGACAGCCAAGGCAATGCTACAATTGCTGTTAGGCAAACACTGGCCATTATATCCGCAATTCGCACAATTTCTAGACCAGTCAAAGTACAAAGTTATCAACAAAGATCAATGGTGTAATATATTGGAGTTCTCGAGAACAATAAGCAACGATTTATCAAATTATGATATCGATGGGGCATGTAAGTAAACTTAACTATCTATTTTGTTATTTATTTAATTTTAATTGCGAATTGTATGGCCATGAGAGTTTGAAACCGATTGTTAGCCTTCTCAAGTTCTGATAAGTTCAATTGGTGGAGTTATTGAACTTAGTGTTGGTCCGACTGGCTTGAATAAAGTTTCACACGTGAAATTGGTGGAGATCCTTTTCCTCTAGTATGTTTCTCTCCGCTTACGATATCAGGCATTATGGCAGTTCAATTAAAAGCAGATAGTGATTGTGTGAACTTCGTTACTTCCTAAATGAAAACTTCTGTGCGTCCGAGGAGACAATTGCTCGAAGATTGCGAGGAATCTAGTCTGAAACCCAAAATATAAATGCAGGTATGCCACAGTTGCAGTCGCCCGTAGCTTAGTTGGTAAGTGCGTTGGCTGCTAAGCAGAACGTCGTTGGTTCGAGTCCTACTCAGGCCAAGTTTTTATTTCACCTTTCACGGGCACTGCCTCTTGCGAAGACCTGACAAATCTTCCAAGAGTATCAATCTGTCATGAAAAAGTGTTTCTCAACTCTGCCGTTCGGAATCGGCGTTAAATTGTAGGTCCCCTCAATTCTTCACACGCACTCAGAGAATTGTTGATGAGAGTAAGCCACTTAGGCCTTGGCTGTCGCGCCACTCTATTTTTATGCCACAGGGCTCCGTTTTGTCTCCGACACTCTTTCTTATTTTTATAAATGATCTCTTGTCTGCAACTTAAGACTGCAACAAGACTTGTCTTTTCTTACAGACTCACAACCCTCCTCTTGGGATGTGGAACTGCGACGGCAAAATATGATAAGCTCATTAAACTCTGACGTAAACAGTATTGCATCGTTAAAGTGAGATACACCCCTTTTGCCACTGTCCATGAGTGGCACTTGCATCAATGAGACCGAACATATCGAGATTCTCGGCATGTGCAACACTGGCCAAGGCCAACTCTTGAGGAACGGGCACCTAGATAATGCAATGTCACTAAAAATGCCGAAAGATGCTTGGATTTCTTAAGACGGTGCAAGAAATTATTCTCGATCTGGCTACTATCCATAAGACATAAGACAACTCCTCTCTCGGTTGATGTTCCAGCTACATGCTAAAGCCTCTCGGATGGTATACAAAATGAGCTCTAAGAGACATCACTGACACATTGACTTCGTTGTATCACCTTCGTAACGTTTCGTGTTTCTTTCTGTTCAATCGTTACTTCTACAGTTAATGCTCTAATGAAGTCCCTGTTGCATTCCTCACTTTAAACAATTCGCGCGCACAACTCACGCTTCCAGGAATGCTCATGAGTTTACACTGGAGCCCAACTTCGGACGTACTTCGTAAAGTGAATCGTTCTTTAGCTTAACTACTATTCTAAATACTCTGTCTTTCACAAAATACCACGCTAACTCGGTTAAACGACCAAATACTAACATTGTCTTCCAGTGCTAAATATCTGGGCGTCATACAAGGCACCAAATTACACTGTAAGCTTAACATTGAAGAACGGGTGAGAAAGGCGTGCGTTGCCTTCTACGCCTGCAACAAAACCTTCGGCAAAAAGTGGGGCCTCCAGTCAAAAATGGGCAAGTGGACATATACAGCGGTTGTAAGAGCGATACTTGTTTACGGATCCATTGTTTGGTGGCCCGATCTCAACAAATATTACATAGTGAACAAGCTTACAAAGGTGCAAAGAAGTGCTTCTGATATCAGGGCAATTAGGTCGTGTCCAACGGATGTACTTAACGTCATCCTGGACCTTCTTCCGATTGACCTCTTCATTAAATATCAAGTGTCCTGCAGTGTCTTGAGACTCAAGGAAATAGGATGCTGGAAAACAAAATCCTACCGTCACTGCCATCACACAAGCCTGATACAAACAGACATCCCTTCTACAACTACCGATTACTGCATTCCTACCCTAAACACCTCAAAGAAGTTTAGAGTCATGTTACCGTCAAGAACCGACTGGTGAGGGTATATGCTCCTTTTGGAGTTGTGAAGGGCCATTATCCTGATAAAATACACATCAGAAGCAAACTAAAGGTGAAATAGCTTAATCAGTTGCGTCATATCTAGGAAAATCTCTCCCGCCTATAACAAACCCAAATTAATCAATTTAATTTCCAAACCAAGACATGACATAGCCAGGATTTTTTCAACTTGCACAGGGCACTGGCCTATAGGGAAGCATGCGGCAGAATTGGGTATACCATATAACACTTTCTGCTGTAGCTGTGAGGACCAGGATGAAAAAGAAACGGTCCCACACTTTCTCTGCCATTGTCCGGCCTTGGCTAGGAAAAGAGTTCTTCAACGGTATTGAGAAACTCTCAAAATTCAAGTTAGGTTAGGTTATGTTTAGGGGCTGACAGTTGATGTCTTTACCGTCACACTTATATTAATTATTCCCACGCCTCTTTCCCCCCCAGATACCGCACGCGCTGGGGTCAATTTTCACCGAGTACGATTGCAATTACGGTTGCTAGTCGTATCGGCACTTAATTAGAAATTATTTGTAATAAATAAAATAAAAAAAGTGATGGCGATACGAATATCAGGAAGATAAGAGTTATGGACTGCTTAATGCAAGCAGGTACAAAATGGAAAAAAAAAATAATAATTTAAAATTTTACAAAAAGTAAAAAAAGAAAAAATGCAAAATTTTAAAATCAAAAATTTTAAAATTTTAAAGTCAAAAATTTAAAAAAAAACAAAACAAAAAAGGAAATAAGCGTGTAGAAGACACTTGTCAAGTTCGTAAAAAGGAAATAAAATAAAAAAAAGAAAAAAGAGTCAGTTTCTCTCTACTACATATAGGAATTTATTTATTTTTTTAGTTGTTTAAGGAAGTACAGTATAAAAGCTTCTTTTGTGTGATCTTGCTATGGTTGAAATCAAAAATATTAGAGTTTTCGTTAACCTTTGGTAACATTCTCGTTATTGGTTCATTACTTCCATAATCAGTTCTGTGCTGAGCTTGATGAAATTTGGGAACTGATCTTAGAGAATGCGAGTTAACGTTAATACTCATTGCGTCAAGGAGGGTGGAAGATTCTGTAGCACCGGATAGAATTTGGTGTACGAAAATGATATCGGCAACTTCACGACGTTTTTCTAGAGATTGTAAGTTTATAAGCCGCAACCGTTCTTGATACGGCGCACAGTGTGGCCAAAAGTAAAAAAAGTTGGCAAAAATACATTTTTTCTCTCTTCAACTCATTAGAAAATTATTAATATGGTAAAATAGAGGTACTCTTGAGCTAAACAAAACCGGTTTTTGTTTTATGATAAGTGCAGAGGAAGCAAAGTTATAGTAATTTAAAGTTCGACTATTTGACAGGTTATTTGTTCTTGATTTTCATGCAGTGCAAGAGGGTGTTTACCATTTTAAGTCGCATTTCCTTAAACAAAAAGCTATCAACTTGAAATAAAAAACGGATCCACAAGCATGTAGTAAGCTTTTAATTGATATCACATTTATATATGTTTTGTTTTAATATTGTGTTAAGAAATATGTTCGAATTTTACGTTATTTAAAAGCATTATTTTAGAAAAAGTCCTTTGAAATCGTTAACAGAAAGTATATATAGACGTGAGATGGCGTAAAACTGTTTGTGTCCTGTTATGGTCCATAGAGTAGGCTTTCGTGTGAAGTTAAAATATTTTGCCCATATTTGCCCCTCTTAAAGAAAATTGTATTTTTGTGTGAGCAAAATTGCGTAAAATATTGGATAATATCAAGGGTTTACAATTTTTGTTTTAGGTTCCAACATTAGCCTATCACACAAATTTTTATTTGAAAACCTTATTCAATCAGGTAAAGGTTCAATTCGAAATAAAACTGTATTTTTGACCCAATACATACTTGGTAAATCAGATAGATTGTTCAAAACCAAAAATGCAAGATCTGCGTTTAAAAGTGTTTTATTTTATATCCAGCTTTAAAAAAGGTGGTTGAGTTCGAAAAGTATCCGTGGTACCATTTGTCTCCTACCATGCACAAAATGTTAATTTATGGTAGTATTGTTATAAAAAAAGCGCTTGTTCCTATAGGACATTTGAGACACAAGAGGCAATCAACAATTTAAATAAATATATATAGAGAGAACTTTTCACGCAAATACTCAAGAGAAAGACCAATGAAGATGTTCTTTGTGGACTCCTTATTTCATCTTCATATTTGTAACTAGTATGCATAAACCAATAAGCCGAAAATTCAAATTAGGCTCATAGTTATAGAGATGTTAGAAGCTCCATACATCATTGACACTTCAAATTACTCGGACTCGGACTCAAATCAGAACTAGTTTAATTTTTTCTTTAATTTTGTAATATAATTTTGTGTTTTCTGGTTTTTTGTTACATATTTTCATGAATTAATTTCTTTTTATGATCTGTAATCACAAATAAATAGTTATCACAAAATACGCAGTTTAAATTGTGAGTTACATAACTACATACATGTTCACGTAGGTATCCTGAAATCTTATTTTTCAATAAAAACTGCAAAAATACTGATGTAGGCTAAAATTGATTTGGGGTGTTTGGATCACCCAATGCCCCCCCCCCCCCCTTACCGACATAAAAAGTATCCTATCTGCTATTCCAGACTAAAATCTTTCTCTGAGCCAAATTTTACCTAGATCCGTTCAACTGCTCTGGCGTGATTGAGCAACAAACATCTCTACCTTCACAAATCCATTCATCCAAACTTTAACATTTTTAATATCACTAGGATTTATAAATATTTATTCTCAATTTTTTAATAATTGTAATTTGAACTACTCAACATCCATTTTTCTTGAACAAAAATAAATGAAAACGAGGAAAAATAATTTTTGCCAACTTTTCATATACTTGGCCACACTGTGCGGCGGTAAGTTGAAATTGTCAACCCATGAAAGTCCTCTTAAGGCGAAACGGAGGAATCTGCGTTGTATTGCTTCAATTCTCTTTATATGGACTTGGTGATAAGGGGACCATACTTGGCTGGCGTATTCCAGTAGAGGTCTTACAAACGTGGTATAAAGAGATTTCGTAACATAAGGATCCGAAAATTCCTTAGACCAACGTTTGACGAAACCTAAAGCAGAATTAGCTCTGGCTACGATATTGTCATAGTGAGACCTAAAGTTAAGCTCACTATCACAAATAACACCTAAATCACGGATAGCTGTTACTCTGTGAACAATACATTCGTTGATATAATAGTCCCGTGTTTGCTGACGGAAACGTTTACGGGAATATGTGATTGTTTGGCATTTGGAAACATTAAGTTCTAAATTGTTTTTTTGACACCATCAATATACACTAGTCAAAACAATTAAAGGAACACTTGAAAAAACTCAAAAATGGAGTGGTTTTTGATAAGGCTGTACCTCAGTAGAAAAAAGTCGGATTGAAATGAAATAAAAAGTTTTTCAAAGGTTATTATTTTTTCTTTTCAAATTATTTTGAGTTAAAAAAGTACCGTTAGTCGTTTTTGCTTGAGCGTAAAAAATGTTCACTCAATTTCAAAATCGAAAAAAAAATAAACTTTGAGTTCTCATAAAATGAGCGGAAATTTTTTTTCAATCCAACCAATCTAAGACTCAATTTGAGAATTTTGTTGGCTATAATTCACTGTTTGGTTCAGATCGCTACGATTTTTTTTCTACTCAAAATATGGGTTTACGTGCAAAAACACAATTTTGACTTTGGACCCCAATTACTCTGCTAAATATTGACTTACAAAAAAACTAAAGACAGATTTGAAAAATTCATTAAATTTTCTACACAAAAACATTTTGAAAAAATAAAAATATTGTTTTTTTCAATCTTTTCTATCACTTTAAAAAAAGGTCCAAAATACGCATTTTTCAACTTTTTCATAAAAACTACCGTTATTTTGTGTTTTTCAGTGATACAAATAATCTGAGGCTTAATTATTAAAGCTCATAAAATTTCCTTGATTTTGGTGAAAATTTCACATCAATACGATTAACCGTTTCTCTGTTTCGATCAATCAAACTTACCAAACACTTTTTTTCAACTTTAAGAGAAGTCTAATTTTTTGTTATTTTTCTGTTCTTTTGAATTTGTTTATTTTTTTAATTTTTTTTATTTTTTTCATTATCATTATGACTTTGTGAAATTCGGACGAATTTTCATCAAAATCAAGGAAATTCGTCCGAATTTCACAAGGTCATAATGATAATGAAAAAAATAAAAAAAATTAAAAAAATAAACAAATTCAAAAGAACAGAAAAACAACAAAAAATTAGACTTTCCTTAAAGTTGAAAAAAAGTGTTTGGTAAGTTTGATTGATCGAAACAGAGAAACGGTTAATCGTATTGATGTGAAATTTTCACCAAAATCAAGGAAATTTTATGAGCTTTAATAATTAAGCCTCAGATTATTTGTATCACTGAAAAGCACAAAATAACGGTAGTTTTTATGAAAAAGTTGAAAAATGCGTATTTTGGACCTTTTTTTAAGTGATAGAAAAGATTGAAAAAAACAATATTTTTATTTTTTCAAAATGTTTTTGTGTAGAAAATTTAATGAATTTTTCAAATCTGTCTTTAGTTTTTTTGTAAGTCAATATTTAGCAGAGTAATTGGGGTCCAAAGTCCAAAGTCAAAATTGTGTTTTTGCACGTAAACCCATATTTTGAGTAGAAAAAAAATCGTAGCGATCTGAACCAAACAGTGAATTATAGCCAACAAAATTCTCAAATTGAGTCTTAGATTGGTTGGATTGAAAAAAAATTTCCGCTCATTTTATGAGAACTCAAAGTTTATTTTTTTTTTCGATTTTGAAATTGAGTGAACATTTTTTACGCTCAAGCAAAAACGACTAACGGTACTTTTTTAACTCAAAATATTTTGAAAAGAAAAAATAATAACCTTTGAAAAACTTTTTATTTCATTTCAATCCGACTTTTTTCTACTGAGATACAGCCTTATAAAAAACCACTCCATTTTTGAGTTTTTTTCAAGTGTTCCTTTAATTGTTTTGACTAGTGTATATATCAATATAGATCCATTGTGATACTACTCAAGCTAATAACAAAAACCTATGTGTTCAGTTAATCAAGCTATTTAGGTGCATTGACGAAGTTCAGAATGTTAGTACCTGGTGTACTAGAGAGTTCTTCTAAATCCCGAAGAAATAGTTGCCAATTTCTTCCTTTGATGGGAAAATGCAGGTCAGTGACATAGAAAGTGTGAAGTGTCTTCATGCTCCTCTTCGTTACCGCATCCTCTGCATAGATCATCTGAACTGATTCTCATCTTTTTCATATGATAACCTAACAGATTATGTCCGTTTATTATGCTTACAAGAGATCGAAGTGATCCCTTGTGTAGCTGCATAATTCTTTCCATTCTTTGTTTGTAAAACAGGGCCAGATCTTTCTTGTAATGCTGCAGGTGTCAAGAAGATTCCACCTTTCATCGTCTTAATGCTTAATAGTTATTCTTTTTGAGATTTCCTGTTTTAAATAACAGGAAAGGGTGCTTGTGCTAACTAGCTGAGCTTGGCTAACGTCAAGCGTTGACCCTAGTCTTGTTTATTCATCGGCTTTCTCGTTGCCTGGTACATCGCTGTGGCCTGGGACCCAGCAGAGTCTAATGTTGTGCTGTGCGCCAAGAACCTTAAGCTCTTCGCGGCAGCATGAAACAAGCTTTGATTTTACCTCAGTTGCAGTAATCGCTTTTATTGCCGCTTGGCTATCAATGTAAAAGGTGATATCAGCTCGTGGTATCGCCATCACTGTTCTCACTGCCAGGATCTCCGCTTGGAAGACACTACTGTAGTCTGGGAGCCTAAGCGAGGCCTCGCGAGGCGGTAAACTTGAGAGATTCAGAAAAGAAGCCTGCCCCTAACCCAGTGTCCATCTTAGAGCCATCAGTATAGATAGCTAGCTATTGACGACTCACTGGAGTATGGTATGTTATCTATCCATTCCTCTCTGCTTGGGATGGCAGTCTGGAATGGTTTATGAAAATCAAGTTCGGGTACTTTATAACTTTATGAAGGATTTGAGCATGTCCTATGGAACTGTTTTTCCAGACTTTAGTTTGACTAAGTCTCAGGGCACTTTTGGCCGCAGATTCTTGAACAAAGTGGTCTAGGGGTATTAGATTGAGTATAACTTCCAGTCCCGCAGTTGGAGTGGATCTCATTGCCCCCGTAATGCCTGTGCTGTGCACGGAAGTCTTTGAACTTTTGTCAAAGTTACATCCTTCCTAACTCATTTTTAAATTTTTCATGAGGTATGGTATCAAAACGGCGCACTCGGCAATAATTGTGTCCTACATGGAAGTGGGACAGCCTACCTGTCTCACAGTGTCTTTGGCATAATAAGGGTATAAAAAGGCCCTTGAGTGTGTGCAAATTATAAACAAGAAAAAGAAAAACCTTAATCGGGGTTTATTGATCAAATCGAATTACATTTTAAGAATGCGCGAAGTGTGTGTGTGTTTTAAAATTAAATTTATTTCCTTAACAAAAATAAGCCAACACCAGTAAGTGTCAATTTTTCAATATTTTAGGGCCTGTCATGCTGGACGAGTTCGTGGAATGGCTAAGACAACAACGCAGCTGTACAAGTACTACAAGCTGAAATTAAAACAATTCATCCAAGTGCTAGCGCAAGGAAAATATAATTAAATTTACGGGGTATAACAACACACGAAAAAAAAGAGAAAAAACAAACAAAATATAACCTAAAAAAAACAACAGTCCTTTTATGTTCTCAACAATGCTATCAAAAGAAACACAAAATTTAAAACAAAAAATTGGAAAAAATCAAAAACTCATTAAAAAAAAACTAATAAAATAAAAAGTCATTCATTTTTTGAAACTTGTACATAAATTCAAGTGTAAAACAGTCATTTTTTGTTTCATATTTTACTGTAATCAGGAAAAGAAGAAAGATGTTATCCTCTTCGTCTCTCTGTCCGAAATGTTCATTTTGTCTATTTATTTATTTATAAGCAAACGGAACGCAAACACAAAACAATATCAATAACTGTTAAGTAGTAGTTTGTGTTAGCAAAAAAGACCTCAAGACTTCGAACGTATAGCTGCTCCAATAAACAAAAAACAAAGAATAAAAATAATGTTCTTCTCATTCATTCTAAAAATTAATCACATTCTTTATAGAAAAGCTAACTAATCTTCCATACAAAAACGAACAAAAACAAATAACTAAGACACATTGTAACGGTAAAACTCAATCCTCAAAATAATTGTTAAGTTTGCCTCCAGGACAACAGAAGGTAGCTTTGATTTTATTGAAATTTTCCAAAGGTTCCTTTTTGTATTTTGTGTAAGTTTTTGTACTCATCATCCGGCTTAAGCTTAGATTACAGCTTTTGAGACTCGAAAAGGCCTAAGAATAGGCCAGTTCCACCTGACGAAAATCTCACTCCGTAACAACTTAATCACACTTTGACCGAGGAAAAACAATTAGCTGGAACATAATTCTCACATCTCAAGGCAAAGTGTTGTTCATAAGACAATCAGCCCTATTGCCGTATCCGATCGTAACAAATTTCTATCCGATTTGTACGAAATATACGAATTTGGTTTCGTCCTAAGGGTTCGATTGTTAAATCGAACATAACTCAGAAAAAATTCAAATTTGCGTTGAAATGTCAAACTTAGGCCGTGTGCGAATTCAGTTAAAAATGGGTTAAAACTTAACGTTTGGTTAAATTTTGACACTTCGCATTGAATAAAATTATTAGACTTGCTGCGGAGCAAGTTAAAATATGACAGTAGTGGTTAAAAATTCATCCATTTTTAACCACAGTTCATCCAATTCGCACACGGCCTTAACCACAATTCATCCAATTCGCACACGGCTTTAGATCACGATTTCATACGTCGAAAAGCAAAAATTCAACTAACGCTATGCGATGCATAGCAATTATTTTGGTTTATGCGTCTCCGATTGTTTCGACAGCTAAATTGTGTCGGAACATTTGCGGAACGACATGCGTTATTACACGTCAACATTTCCCTTACGAAACGGATTCCAAGAACAAAATAAATGTTACGATCGGAACTTTTCTACGATCGTAAGTTTCTCCGCACGGATAAGACAGTAGGGCTGAATAACATCGAAATAACTGTAAATCTCAGAGGAGATTTCTTGTTCACCTTAACAAACCTCTACATGCCCTGATATCTCAGTGAGATTTAGTCAAGTAGAACTGGCGTAATGTTTCAAAGAATTTCAAACGATTTCTTAACAACTTTATTGTCTACTTTGTCGCTCGGCGTCCAACTCAAAATGGCCTGCTAAAGATTTATAGTCGCGTCATTTCTTCTCGTTATCTTAAGTAGTTTGTTAATTTCAATAAAATCGAAGAAAGCTATACAATTAACCTCAGCAAACAGAGAGAAAAAACAGACACAAGTGATATTGTCAAAACAAAATGCAAACAAAAATACCAATACGTTTTCCAATGCCATTCTAAAAAACAAAAACAAAAAATGCATTAATTTAATTCACTTAAAAAAAAAAAATAACCATCGAAGGAAAGCAATGGAGAAATAAATTCAAATAAAACAAAAGAAACTACTGATAGAACTAGAACACAAATAAAAAGAAACAAAAAATCGACAATTTTATGATTTAAGATTAAAGTTAATTAGTTTAGTTCTTTTATTTTGTCATCATAGTTTAAGACCTGTTTCTTGTAATACAACTAAAAATTAAAGAGAAAATTACCTACTCTAAAATGAAAAGAAAAGAAACAATGTAAGGAAGAAGAAAAAGAACATGTATAGGAATACAAAAGATATTTTCAAATAAACTCAGTATAAAAATCAAAACAAAAAAATAGCAAAAATAAAAATACAAAAAATATAAACAAATTGTTCTTCTCATTGGTGGGAGCAGCAGTTACGAGGAGATCTTTCTCTTAAGACACCTGAACATGTCAACCCTTGATTTGTTCAAAGCAAAGCAAATCACGGTCTCTCTTGCGCCACATCTGAAGTAGCAATTGCAAACTAACAATACAACTATCCCGAATCATTTCCGTGTACATGCAGTGGGTGAGCATATAATTATAGCCACTTGACTATCATTTGTTTCTGAAAAATTGAATACTCATAACTTTGGTATTTCCAGACCCCTACATGACGCTACTACACCTGTTGTTCATCGACTTCGAAAAGGCCTTTGATAGCGTCAACAGAGAGTATATCTGGTTAGCTTTACGGAGGAGAATTCCTATTATGCAAGCAACATACTCTGTATACCTGTTGGAAATTGTTTAACCCGGAAAATTTTACTACATGAGAGTAGGTACATAGTTTCTTATAATTAAGTCATAAAATTATAGGGTTACTTAGAAAAGATCGTTGGAATTTCCCTACATTAATGAATGAGCTACTTGAAAAGGATATAGCGTCACTAGGATGAGGCCATTGCGAATATTTCGTTGTAGGAGTTCACATCAGCGATTTTTTCTTTTTATTTCAATTCAGTCACAAATGTGTTCCGGAAAGACGTTGACAGTGGCAGAAAGAGGACAAATCAATGCTTTCAAGGAAATGGGACTCTCAAGCCGAGAAATAGCACGGAAGATGAACAGAAGTAAGACAGTTGTAAACAACTATCTTGCTGATCCTCAAAACTATGGACAAAATAAAAAAGTACGCACAGCCCAAGCAACAACATCCCGAGAAAAGCGGTTAATCCTACGTATTGCTTCAAATTCCACTCAACGAGCTACTAAATTAAGGTCCGAAAGCGAAGTATCAGCCAGTATTTCGACAGTCCGAAGGATAATAAAAAAAGATGGTATTATCCAGAGAAGAAAACTAAAAAAAAACCTGTTCTAAAGCAAGTACACAAGGAGCTGCGAATGAACTTTGCAACAGAACATGTCGCTTGGAGCAGTCAATGGAAACGCCTTGTCTTTTCGAATGAAAAAATTTTTAACCTTGACGGCCCCGATGATTACAATTTTTATATCCATGATTTAAGAAAAGAGGAACTAATTTTGGGAAGACATCACAGCCGTACATCAGGCGTCATGGTGTGGGGAGCTATCACCTATTGTATGGCAAAATCGAGTTGGAGTTTCTTTCTACAACAATAAACGGAAACAGCTACAAATACTGTTGGAACGGTCATTTCCAAAGATGAAAAATATTTTTGGACCTCTGCCTTGGATTTTCCAACAAGACAATGCCCCCATCCACACTTCCAGGGTTTTCAAAAGCTGGATGAAATTTCCAGCAGGTATGAAGAGCGAAAATCGTTTAAAAAATATGTGGCCTCGTCCTAGTGACAGTGTATGATGGATCCAAGTGTCACTTTCTGTATTATATGATGGTATGTTTTCGGACGATTTTGAAATCGACAACAGAGTCAGACAAAGCTGTATTCTTACGCCAATATTGTTTTTGCTGGTGATCAGCGATGACTGCGCAGCTTTGTCAGGTAGCGGAGGGATTCAATGGACTTTGACATCCGATTTAAAACACCTAGATTACGCGGATGACGCGTTTGCTTACTCTCTTATAGGATCTCCATTGAATGACAACTAGGCTGGAAAGAGAAGCAGCAATCGCGGGACTGAAAATCAATTCCGGCAAAACAAAAAAGATCAGCCTCGAAAACCGACCATCCCTCTCAACCGGTGGAGAAAGATGAGAGCTGCCAATATCTTGGAAGTATCGTCTCCGTCGAAGGCGCATCTTCCGCATCGGCAAAGCAAAAGCGGCGTTTGGTATGCTTTCTCAGCTTAAGAACGAAGCTTCGACTGTTTGCCAGAAATGTCGAATCTGCGCTGTTTTATGGATGTTGGACCTGGAAAGTTACTTCAGCCATCACAAGGAAGCGTCAACCCTTCTTCAATAGATGTCTTCCTCATGATTTTTTTTCCCACCGATTTTTATCTCACCGAACAGTGGAACAAGTCTTTACATCGCTTTGGAGAAAGTAAGATTGTTGCACTTGATAAAGTTTGGCATCTTGCTCTTTTATCGAAAATGCGTGCTTTGGTTATCGATGAAACAATCCTTCGTTGGATTAGAAACTTTCTTTCGAATCGTTCAATACAAGTTGTATCGGACGAATTCAAGTCTGAAACTATAAATGCTGGTGTGCCCCAGGGCTGCGTTTTATCTCCGATCCTCTTTCTCATTTTCATCAATGATCTCTTGTCTGTAACTTCTAATCCAATAAATTGTTTCGCTAACGATAGTACCCTTAGCTTTTCTTATTCGTTTCCAGACTCACATCCCTCCTCTTCAGATGTGGAACTGCAAAGGCAAAATATGATATGCTTATTAAATTCTGACTTAAACAGCATTGTACAATGGAGGAATTAAAAACTGAGTAGAGTTTAATGCTTCGAAAACTCAATGGTGTCTTGTATCGTTGAAGAGAAATTCCTCGCCACTGTCCATCAGATCAATGAGACCAAACATCTCGAGATTCTCGGTATGTGCATCACTGACCACCTCTTGTGGAATGAATGTGCAAGACATTTTTCTCCACGTCTGATCTGGCTATTCTATTAGACTTATATTCGCACTGTGCTGTTGATATATAAAGGGTAATGAAAAAAACCCTTGAGTGCACGTTGATTATAAAAAAAAAAATAAGGACAGGAACCTATTGACTTTATTATACGAAGACGTTAAGGTCGCTACACACACAACAGTGTACTTGACAAGTATAATTATACAAGCATACTTATTTTTCATTTCGCCTCCACACGCTACAGCATGCTCGAACATTTTTCAGTTTATGTTGCGAAAATGTGTGAATCGGACGACGACTTTCTTGCTTTGGCTGCTTTTTATCTTATCCGTAAAAAAAAACGCGAAAAAAGAAACGTGATTTATGGTGTAAAGAGTGGTTACTGAAGAGAAGAAGCTACTCCCATATCAATTTACTGAACCCTTTCGGGTTCCCTCATGGAATTAACAGGTCTGAGGACATAAATAAGCAAGTAATAATGTATGACGCTGCATTACCATTTGGAAAGGCGGGCAGAATCCACAACGGACCGTAATGGCCATTGGCCATCTTAAGGAAGTGACTAAAAATTATGAAATCTTTGTTTAGCAATTTGGGAGCATTCCATCGGGCTCAAGTGACGATTCTTTCTCCAAAAATGATCAAAAAGAGAAACACCTACATGAACTTTCAAGAGGCATAAGGTGGGGATTTCTTTCAAGAACATTTCCGGAAGAACAGTTCACTAAATTTTCGCACATTCTGTTGTTGATAGATCCTCAAAGGTGGAAGATATATTTTCATTTAAGAGCTGTCATACAATCACACAATATTAATCATGAAAGCTTTTGGGGCATAGCTAGAGGGACATTTCAGAAGTTGCAGGTTTGAAGAAGTTTCACGAAGTTAAAGTCACGACTTTAAACACAAAAAAAAACTACCCAAGATTTGGTTTTGTTTTAAGTATTATTCTTTAAAAAAAATTGGTTATTATAAAATACAAATATGTTTTTTTTTCAACAATTTTATAAATTTAAACTAACATCACTCGCTGTTTCCTTTGGGGTGTGGAATAGATTTCAAGAAAACACAAAAAATGTAAAACAGAAATAAGAAAAATTGCTAGTTTGTGAGAGAGAGAGAGAGGAAGGGACTATAAATATAATTTTGTTTACATCAAAGAAAACGTTTCTACTACGAATAACAACAACTACATTATGCTACATAAACCGTTATCGTTCTTAAGAACTAATTGCTGATCTCTGGAAGATGGAGTCGTCGTTGTCGTCGTTGTTGTGGCCATGCCGTGTCTCAAATTATTGCTAATACCACTGTATAGACTGTTGTTGGCCATTGCGAGCTCGGAATGGCTCATGCGTCGCACTGAGCCTTCGCTACGTTTCATCGTCGATTCCATCCACGAATTGGAATTGCTTCCAACGTTGTTGTTGATATTTGTCGAAGAAGAATTGTCGAGAATCTCTGAGGATTTATTGCCCTCCATTGAGAGATTTTCACCTGAAGATGCTTCATTTTCAGCAGCCACTGATTTCTTTGCCGCCGCAGCGAGAACGTACTGATCAAGTAGATAGACCTGCGGTTGCAGAGCAATCATAAAGCCCCGATAGATGCACTGTTCCTCCAAGGACCATTGAGTGATTTTTTTCAGAGCCGTTTGGATGCGATTGCACGATGCAATCGATTCACTTCGAACGACGAAATTGATTATTCGTCCAATGGACGCTGCGTCAAAGAGCAGAATGGACAGTATCAAAGCGTAGTCAATGCAGTTGGCTTCGATGAACAATTGCAATAGATAGCGGATCTTGACGCACAGTTTTTCGGGCAGGATTTTGGCTCGCGTCTCGGTTTGGAAATTGAAGGCAGCGAAATTCATCTCGTCATGCTGGAGTGACGAGAATCGTCTTTCGGGATAGTTCTCTTCCAGATTGGAAAGCGACTTATTGGACACGGATGTGACGAGTTCCTCACTCTCCTTGATCGCCGGAATGGAGTGATGGTGTAGAGTATTTTCAACTAGGGGAAGACTTAGGTATCCAGATTCTGAGGTCTGGCTCGATGTATTGCGACATTTGGATAGGTCGTTGTTGGGCAAGAGGTTGCAGCTGATTTCTTGTGATTCGTTGCCATTGTTTACATAGGGCGGCGGCAGTTTGAGCTCCTTGTGCATGAGAATGAGTGCCGAGACGAAGTCGTCGAGTTTGGCTGAGCGGTCCTTCTCCTGCGACAGCCAGCTTACGAGATGAAAGTCCAAAAACGCACTCATGTAGCCGAGATCGATGAGCTTGCAGTTCTCGAGGAGCATTCGCGCCTGGCGCTGGAGTATTGTTTCAATGAAAAACGTCTCCCGTTTGTCTTTGGATACGCTTCGTTCGGATTTTCGACGGAATGTGATGCCGGTGGATTGTGTTCCCGCACCAGTTGATGTTTCTTTTGGTGTTGATGATAATGTCGGAGTTGTGGGAGGAACACTTTGGCCAGAGATGCTCTCCCGCTTCTCTTTCTCCTTCTTGTCTTTCTTCTCGTTGCGATTGGAATTTACCATTGGCGTGGAAAAGCTTCGCTCTCGAGCTATCGAACCAAGAATCAGATTGAAAACCTCTGGATTGGGATTGACCTGGTTGGGTTGTTGAGTGGGCGCAATTTTCTGATTGACAATCATGGACGATCGAGGAGAATCGATTTCATTTGGATCGATGGATTTGAGAAAGCGTATCAAATCTTTGGCGAGCTCCCACTTGCGGTTCTCGAGAGCTATGTCCAACAGCAAGGTGGCATACTGCTTGCTAACAGCTGATGGCTCCAAGTTTTGCAGAATGATTAAATAACTGGCAGCAGTGTCTAGCTCTTCGCTCTTCAGACATTGCTGGAAGAGATCCTTTGGCTTGCCGGCGACTGAGAACAGATATGGCCAAAGGGCGATCTCGGTCTTCCTGGCACACTGCACAATGGTTTGCATGTGTACCGGGAATTCTCGAATGAAGTCCAAAATACTCGGCAGCAGGGCATCAGGAATTGGGTCCTTGCTTGTGGCCTCCTCTTCGAGCACTTCGTGCAATAGAAGCTCCAGCGAGTGTGGGAAATATGGAAGAGCACTGCACGACTTGGCTATCTCCCAGGCGCTGTAACCCAAATTACGCTTGATAAGTTGACGTAAGATTTTGTGAAGGTACACTTGGCTCTTGCGCTCGAGCAAACAGAAGGGCAGTGAAAAATGCGAACTGGACTCGTTGGTGTAGAGCGTTGTTTCGTTCTCAACGCCGAGCACAATCACGTTGTCAAAGAGAATGACCAACGGATAGAGCTTCAACGGGAATGACAACATAATCCTCTTCGACATGAATGAATGCAATCGATGGGAATCTCGAACTTCTTCGTTTGGCGGCAAAATTGGCAGCCAAACCCGCATTCCATGAGCTCCACTGTAGAGCCATAAACAATCGCCCATCGGACTTCGTTCGGAGTTCGAGAGCCAGAAGCATTCGACGCAGGAAGCCAAGCACGTTGCCATCAAATGGTTGATGACACTTGTTCTCGCATCTCGCTGGACCATTAGAATCCGGCCGCTCACGTTGAAAATTATCGTTTCTGGAGCATTGGCTTTCGAAGCCAGTTCGTTCTTCAAATTTGTGATTGTCAGCGAGACAATACACGCCGGATGGATGCAGATTCCTTTGATGTCCATTTCGTAAATGCACGAGACGTCCATGTTGTAGGCGTTCAATTTCTTGAGAGCAAACGTACTCACAATTCCATCGGAAGTGAGGCAAATCAGCTGGTTCTTGAACATATTAAGCGAGATGACTGGCGCCCGGACTTGGATCTTGTTGCCAAACTGATTGTCCAGCTTGCACTCTTCCGGATAGCATCGAATTTCATCAGTACGGTCAAGCAGGCTGAAGCATCCGAGGACAATAAATCCTCGCCACCACATCAAGCCGCCAGTCACAACGAAATCCTTCTCTTGTGACTCATTGCCGAAGAGTTTCCAGCGCTTCGTAAGCAGCGAATAGTGAGCCAAGCCAGTCCGTCCGGCCACAGCCACATGCATTCCATCTGAGTCGATGGCCGAGTAACGAATCGGCCAATTTGTGGCCGCGTAGGTCAAGGGGAGCTGCAGCACGCTCCAATATTTACTCTCCGACAAGATACTCGAAATATCAACCGATTTCAGGACCTCCATGTTGTCTCCAGCATCGTCGAGGGGATTCACATTCAAGTCGGCTTGGTTATTGGGGAATATGAATTTCGAACCGAAGTAGATCTTCTCGAGGTTGTCCCCCTGATTCAAGTACAAAGTGTCGTCAGACTGAAGGAGGATATGTGAAGTCGCCGCCATGCTGGGATTCATGGTCAACGAACTCTTGGCAAAGCTGAGTTGGAGGACAGTGCCCTCACGTCGAATTAAAAACAATTGATATCCCTCTGTTGACCATTCCATCCGATCGACGATGAGAGGATTATTTCGAAGTAAATCTACATGAATCCCAAAGTCCCAACTCAGCGACGACATAAGCATCGTCCCGAAGGTGCTCCAAAGTGATATTCCACCATTGTCCCAGGCGACAATGAGGACGCACGAGTCTGGCGACCATTTGAGCTCATTCACAGCTCCAAGAGTTCCTGGAAATTCTTTGGAATTCAGCGACAACTTGTGACAGAACTCAAGCCCTCCGGTGCTATCTTCGATGGCATACACTGCCACCTCCGAGTTTCTACGCCCGTAGGCCAGTAGTCTGAATTTGTGATTTACACTGCATACAGTTGCATCGTCCACGTCCGGTACCCAGAATCCATGCATGTTCTGGTGAACGCTGAGGAACGCTGCTCGACAGTCATTGAAGACCACCGCAAAGCCGCCAATAAACGGTGAATACTCCATCGCCGATATAAATGAGTTCCGTCCAATTGGCGGCAAACTCTTGAGGTTGCTGTTCTGATTGATATAGAATGGGATGCTTCTAAGATCTACAGTTGCTTGACTGCCTTCAAAATCGTCCCACTGAGTCCGCACGAATTCGCAATTGGCAGTGGTAACTACAATTTCCGACAAACTAACGCAGCAAAATGTCGTTATCACCGAATCCATTGCGATGGTGCAGATTTCCTTGAGATACAGCCTCGGAATGACCTCCTTGATGAACAACTCGGCAGAATCTCGTTTTGAAATTGGCGAGTCCACTTGACTCAAGACTCCAGCATTATTGCCGTCGACTTCGATTTTGTAGAAAAGAAGATGTCCATAATCCGTGACAATGGCAAGTTTACTCGAGTCGGGCTTCCACACTATCAAACGATTGTGGCCATGTCTCTCAAGGCACTCTTCAGTGCGCTGATGGAATGTGATGGGAATCAGTGGATTGGCATACCAAATACCCAGAAAACTTTCACCAACTGCGGCGATAAGAATTTTCACAGCATCGCAGGCGATGTGGCGAATTGTGATGTTGTCCGAATCGAGTGCAAGATTGATGGCCTTTGGCCAGCCAATTGGGAAGTACATGATATGTCCAAATTATCTAAGTACACAGGAAAAGATTGTTATCTGTGAAAGGGAGGGACTGGTTGGTATGTAACTTACCTAAAAAGTTTTTTTTTTCGTTTGCGGGTGTGCAAAAGCAGCTTTAATAATTCATTTTGATTGTTTTTTTTCTGAGTTTTCAATGGTTTTCTTTTGATTTTTTCCTTCTAATGTAATTAAGGAAAATTCTTTAATTGACTTTTAGTTTCAGTTGTTTTTTCTTGTTTCCATAAAATATCAGCTTTGGTAATCAGATTATGTTGAAGCAAACTTTTACAGCATTAACAGATAATTGAAATAAATTAATACATTAAAAAAGTTTAGAGTTTTGTTTTAATTTAATAAGAAATTTGAGAATTTTGTTGTGAATTTTTCTTTGATGTTTTCTTTAATTTTTTTTGGGTGTCTGATTGACAGGAGTGGTGATCTGTCATGATGTGGGTGGAAATTGGTGCGTTGTTAGCAAGTGTCGGTAAGGAAGTGCTTTTCTTAGGGTGTAATTAAACTCATTTACGACGTCAAAATCGTACTCGGAGACTTCAATTCAAAAAACGAGAAGGAAGACATTTTTAGCGGATTAGTTGGAAAGCACAGCCTCCACGAAGTTACAACAGATAACGGCTTCCGACTAATCGACTTTCCCGCAACTCGTAATATGGTGATAAGTATCACTAGGTTTCCAAGACGGAAGATCTACACAGCAACCTAGCGATCTCCGGATGGTCGAACCACCAATCAAATCGACCATGTGCTAATCGGCGCAAGGCACGCATCCAACATCTTTCTTGATAGTGGCTAAGTTAAGAGCTCGACTATCAAAAAACACGTGCGGCCCAAAGAAAGAAGGTCAACGCTAGAGACCACAGTGAGCGCCTGAGTGAGCAACTCTTCACCGTCCTCCCAAATCCCACAGATGCCAACACCTTGTGCTTGTGGACCACCATAAGTTACCAGCCACTCCCGAAAAAGAACCCGTGGTATGATGATGAATGCGCGTTATTGAAAAGAGAGACGGAAAATGCAAGTTTATAAGCTGTTTCCACAACGATAATCTGAGATTATCTCAAATCTACATGAAATCTATTCGAAATCACTAGATTTACCATACAAAATTTAATCATCTCGATTCAAGATTTCAAATTAATCTACTTGATTTGGACTGTGCTGAACGGACTCACTTTCCAATTTCCAAGGAATCGGTGGAAGAAGGAGAGAAGAAAAGACAAAAAAAAGAAGAGACAAAAGGAGATCGGAAACTGACTTACGTTTTACCCTCCGGATACCGCAAATTTCATTTTACTGTAACTTCATGTCTGTGAATAAATGAGAAAAAACAGCAACAACAATGAGGTGGTAGGACCATATTTATTGTGATAGTATTGGTAAAAACACGCATACTATCGCAGTTACTATGGTCGATAGCTTGTAGGCATTGTAATTTTGACAGCTCTAATCTAACAAAATCCAGTGGAAACACTACTAGATTATTTTAAATCAAACTGGAAGATAATCTAGATTATCGTTCAGTGGAAACATAATATTACAGATGCTGCAACGGAAAATAGAGAGCAGCAAGAAAAGAGTGACGAACAAAAAGGGTCTGCGAAGGAAGAAAAGAGCATCCGCAGTTTCTCAGCTCAAAGATCTAGAAGAGTCTCGAGTCAAGAACAACACCCGACTTTTCTTTAAATATTCGAATCAATTAGCTTCTGGTTTCAGAAGCACAGGGATTGCAGATGTTTTCAAGCAGCTCCGTCCGCACCGTTCCGTTCATTATATGTAGTTCTGGCCTTAGAATGCTATTACACGTTGACTCGTGAGTCATGACTTTTCGAACTACGTGGGTGAAAAAGGGATACAAAATTCAAAAAGCTGAAAAGGAAAATAATTTGTCCGGTGAGTCGCAGGCAAAAATTTTCATACAAAACATTTTTGACGTTCTTCACTTCTCATTAAATATTTTCTTTGTTGTATTATTTAAATTCGTCTTGCTTCCATTTCACATTTCACATGTATGTTAAAAAATTTGGTTTTTATTTTCACCGAACTTTTCAAAAATAAATAATAGGCACCCTGTACTGTCGGTATTCATTTTAAATGACTTTTTGACATGCCAAACAAAAAACTACGTAAATGACAGATCAAAACAAAGGACAAAAATCCAGCTACAGTGCGTATTTTTATTTTATACTTTTTCATGTGTTTTTGTGCGACTTTCACTTTGTTCTCTTCTAATTTTAAATTTTTAACAAAAAATCCTTGAATCAATTTGTAAATAATTTAACTGAGCTATAATCAAGCAAAATATCAAACAATGGATCCACAAATCTATGATGCAAATGCAACCATTGACCTGAGCAATGATAAACAGAACATTGTTCGTCAATTGAGTGAAATGTTCTATGGATATTCTCTGGTTTATATCCGTGGTATTTGCGAAGCCTGTTTATGGAATGGTAAGGCAAAAGTTCCAAATTTAAACTACGCAGTTTAATTTTATCATCTTTCTTGTGCCTTTTTTTTAGTTGACTTGTGCATTGATAAGCTGATTGGGGGAGCTGGGGGAGGAGACACTACTGAGATTATCAATAATCATCAGCAATCTCAAGAACTCACTACCAAGGTACTCAACTATAGCCAGGCTGTTCAGAAGACAAGTGCCGGAGCTGTTCCCAAAACAATCGCCAATTGTCAGGCTGCGATTCCACTCCCCACAAAGCCATCCGTTCAAAACCTTCCATCAACGTATTCCCATGTCTACAATGACATTCTCAAAGGCTACAAAGTGTTGGTCCTCATGCGTGGTGCTCCCGGCAGTGGTAAATCGCATCTAGCCAAGTCGATTGTCAAGAATCTGATGCCAGGCCAGGATTGGAAAGACTTTGTCTTCGGTGCAGATGACTACTTCTTCGACGTTCGCGGCCGCTATCGATACAACGTCGAGCGACTTGAAGATGCCCACAAGTATTGCCAAACAAGAGCACGTGAGAAAATGCTGCTTGGCTATAGCCCGGTTATCATCGACAACACCAACAATCTGCTGTGGGAGATGATGGTCTACGTTCAGATTGGCGTCGAAAATGGCTACATCATTGAGATCGTGGAACCTGTTACGTCATGGCGTCATTCGGCAGGTAAGTTGGCCGTCAAAAATACGCACAATGTGCCGAAGCAGAAAATCCAACGCATGTTGGATAGATTTGAAGTTGGAACAAGCAAAGATTTGCTGGCAGTAAGTTGACATGTATCCAATGGTCGTGTTTGTTCTCACATTTTGTTGTTGTAGCTCCTCAAAGAAACTCAGTACACCGTTCCACTGCCGCAGCTTCGGACATATCCACCACCACCAGAGCCGGAATCAGAAGGGGATTTGGAGGAAGTAGCTTCAAAGGCTGCGTCAGAGCCCCAAACTGTACAAGCTGCCGTTCCTGAGCCTCAAGCTCAGCCGCCGCCGACTCCGACAAAAATTGAAAATGATTTATTGCTGTCAAACGAGCCTTCGGACTTCATTCAAGAGCAAACTTCCCCATGTGAAATGGACACCGACATAGACAAAGATCCAGAAGCCATGTGGCCCACTTTTGAGCCGTTGGACATTGTCTTACAAGCTCCGAAATCACCGAGAAAAAATCAAAAAGGCAGAGAGGAAAATCCAGAAATCCATGGAGTGCTTGAAGACCAAGAAGAAAAAGAGAACAATACTCCAAGAAGAGAGTCCAAGCCTCTCAATCCGGAGGCCGCTAGTTTCTGGGGAGTTCCGTTTTCAGCATACCAAAGCTATGACGACGAAGATACTCAACTATTTCCATCCGTTTCTAACGCCTGGCAAGCCTACGAACAAGAAGCCACCAATTTTTGGGGTGTTCCTGCCTCTGTGGCAGCCGGCGGCGGCGATGGCGAAAGTTATGACAGTCCCCTCGTCGAGCCAATGGTAACAAGCGACAATAATTGTGGCCTCCTGCAACTACTCAAGGAGGGAGTCAAATCCATCAATGTCCCGAGTAGGGACAAGTCCAACAAGGGCGAAGAATCGGGCAATTCGATGGTTCGTCATCGCATCGGCTGTGTGAACGAAAACGACTCGTTTGTCGCCCTCCGGCAAATCTATCCAAACAAACCCAATGCCGAGCTTTGGGATCTCTTTGTCAAGTGCAATGGCAGCATCGATTGGGCTGTCGATATCCTCCTCAAAGACGAAGACTCAGTTGTCAATCAAAATGCCTTTTCAGATCGTTCGCAAGAGGATTGTGACGATTTCGATTGTTATTGTGATCGTCTTGGGACCACATCACCACCTCCACCTCCACTTCCGTTGGCCAACATCGACATCAATGTGAAGCCTCAACGCCAGAAAACCGTCCGCAATCGCAATGTCCCCACAGCCGCCCAGGTGCTCGAAATCAAGGAGGCGGTCGAAAAGAGTTTCGTGCTCGGCGAGGAGCACTATTCTAGTCATGTGAAGAAAATTCGCAACAAACGTAACAACACCGAGGATCCAGCAGCAGCAGCCGCAGCAATAACAACCAAAAAGACATTTGCCGATTTCCAAGTTCAAACGGAATTGGATTTAGACGAAAACGAGAACAGCGATGACGGCGCCGAGGGATCCGAATTGATTGAGGTCAATCTGGGCGAGGGTCTCATCGGCCAGTTGTCGCAGATTTTCATCTCCGAAACACCCCCACTGGAAGCACCTGAAAAGTACAAAACCAATGTATTCATGCCGAAGTCATTGGCTCGCGAACTCTACGTCCTATGGATGGAATCGGTGTACAATCAGCAGGAGGAGCAACGACAACAGCTGCTCAAAGAGGACGAGGAATTCGCACGCCTGCTGAAGAATCCCAAGTATCAAAACCTCAAACAGCCACCGGAGAATATCAAGGAACTGCTGGACATGGAATACGCCTGGATGATCTACAAACAACAGCAGGAGCAATACAATGGAGTTTCAGCGAAGCAGCATCCCAACGACTTGGCTTCGCATTTGACGCGCATGAAGCTGTGCGAGATATTCCCCAATATTCCGCGAGAAACGCTGCTTGACATTCTAGCGGCCCACAACAACAAGTTCAGTGACACCGTCGAGGTGCTGAAGAGCTCGATTCAACCGGCAACAGTGGACCATCAAGTGTCGGCCGAGGTGCTCATTGAGAAGGCCAGGAACGAGAATGAAATGGTAAGATTGGCATTTCTTGGGCTAAGAGTCAATTCATTATCCCGTTTTGTTTCTAGCTCAAGGAGGAAGACGACCAGAAGACATTGAAGAACAACCAAGCCAATAGTTTTCAAAAGACACATTCCAAGCAACAAACCGAATCCCCACAGCGTCACCGGTCGCTCTCGCCGGAGGAGGCCAAACGGCTGGCCCTCTCCGAGTTCGAAGAGACCCGGAACTACGCCGCCCACCATTGCCAGCTGCGGGCCGAATGCTATCAAAAGGCCAAGGATGCCATACAGCGCGGCAACAGCGGCGTCGCTGTCTACTACTCCCAAATTGCAAATCTTCACAAGCGCAAAATCGACATCTACAACCATCGCGCCGCCAATTGCATCATGGAAGTTCACGATCTCACACAGAACAACCCCGACTTCATCGATTTGCATTACTTGCACGTCGTGGAGGCGGTCGCGTGCTTGGATATATTCGTTGACCGGCACATTGCCAAGCTACGAAGCATATTTCGTAGTTTCAAGTATGTCTTCATTATAACGGGCAGAGGGTTGCACAGTGCCGGCGGAGTGTCAATGATAAAGACGAGGGTCAAGAGCAGACTCAAGGAAAGGAATTTAAAGTTGGTTTGGCTGAATTCCCTTTATGAATCCCCATACATGTGTGTTTTCTGCTTTCAGGTGGAGTGAAGTGAATCCCGGCTTGCTCAAGGTCAAGATATTCTCAGCCTCCAAGTATTCCAAGAACTTATAGTCCCCAACGGACCTAGAATAACTGTTAAGACGAATATGAACTGCTGAAAACCAAATGGAGTTTCTTGTTTCTTAGATTTCTATATTTTTTTACTTTTGCCAATGAATTATAATCGCGAGCGGCGCGTTTTTCGTTTTACAAAACAATTAAACAAGAGAATATTTATGAAGTGCGTTTTTACCAACAATTTTTGTGTAAAAGTTTTTATTGAGCTTTGTACGAATACAACTTAAATTAATAGTAAAATATATCGACTAACTACAGCGGTCTACTTGACTGGGCAACGAATTACCCGTCGTCGTCTGTAGCTGTCGGGCTGGTGGTTCCCGTCGGTGGACAGTCGAGATTCTCTTTGTCCCCAGACGGTGGAACGAAATTCAGACGATTGAGGGCAATTCTCTCCAACAAGTTGATGCGCTGTTTGTTGGCTTCATATCCGCCGCTGCCGCCGCAACTCTTTCGTTGGAATTTCGGCTTTGGTGGAGTGTTGAGGAATACACCTTCGAAAATTGTCTCAAGATTGCTTCCAGTTGCCAGTGGACTATCAGTGCATGTCGATGGATTGCTACTGATGCTGCTGTCCGAATCGCTGGGTGGACTTATTTGAGCATTGATATCCTGAAGCGGAACGTAATCGTCCGGGTTTTTGTTGCTGCCATTCGGTTTTCTAGTGCGAGTTGGTGTTATACAGCTTTTGGTCGGTGAGGAGAGGAATTCCAGATCGCTGTCGATGGGCGATGGAGATCGACCTAGTGGCGAGTATAATCTTATCTCGAAGGCGGGTAATTCATCTTCGTCGATTTGGCTGGTATAGTTGGCGATTTCTTTGTCGAATGAAAACGAAGAGATATCACTTTCGCAGGATAGGGAGGAATTGGTTGAGATTTGGAGGGAGTAGCTGTCGCCACTTGTTAGAGTTGTGTCTTTGTTGGTCATTATGGCGAAAGCGTGAGATGAATTGAAGAGCTGCAATGTAAATTTGGAAATTAGTTTGTTTGCCTTTGATTTATTTGTTTAAATAGTTACGCTTTTTTGTGGAAGACGACCAAAAAAGCTGAAAATAAAAATAAAATTATTTCAAAAATTGCATTCAATAAAATTTTTGACAGTTAATAACGACATATCAGGGTGACAACCTTAAGAAAAAAAAAATTTGTTAAAAGCATGGTGAATTGGGGAGTGTTACGGAAGTAAATAAGGTTAGCAGAGTTTTCAACCATAATGGTATGGTTAGAGTATTTTCCAATTTCAAGACTTTATTTTGAAAGTAATCATTCATAGAATTTTAGATATTCGAAAAATGGCCATGTGCGAATTGGATGAATTGTGGTTAAAAATGGATGAATGTTTAACCAATACTGTCATTTTTTAACCTGCTTCGCAGCTAGTCAAATTTTAACACATTTTATTCAATGCGAAATGTCAAAATTTAACCAAACGTCAACTTTAACCCATTTTTAACTGAATTCACACACGGCCTTACTTATCCGGCTCACAATCCATGAAGGATCTCAGCCTGAGATACTGCAGCCTTCAATCGTGAACGATCCCTCGCATGCACTCTCCAGTCACCGAAACCAAGCGCTCTGGCATCCGCAGTAACTTGGTCCTTGTACCGCAGGTTCGGTCTTCCTTGTCGTCTCGAACCTGAGGGCTGGGATGAGAAGACTTTCTTGGATTTTGCGGTTGAACCTTCTTCTCCATTCGCTATCGTCGCATACAGGACCGAAAATCCGTCGAAGTATTTTTCTTTCGAAAGTGCCCAGCATCAATTCCCCTTTTTTACTTATCGTCCAGCACTCGGCGCCGCGCCGTAGAGTAGGACTGGTAAAATCAAAGTTTTGTATAGCAGTCACATTGTCTTTCAGTTGAGGAGTTTTGAACCCAGTTGTTTTGTCAAACCTAAGCAGCAACGGTTCGCTAGGGTAATTCTTCGCCTGATCTCCACTAAGGTGTCGTTTGTGGGATTGATTTTTGTTCCCAGGTAGGTGAACTCCTTAACTACCTCGAAATTACTGGTACCAACAGTGACGTCTTGTCCTAGGCGGTGGACAGATGTTGCTTTGTTTGTTGATAGCATGTACTTTGTTTTGTCCTCATTCACTTCAGGGCCAACGAGTTTCACATGTTCTTTTATCGCTGTGAAGGCCTCAAGCATAGCTCCTTTAGATCGAGCGATGATGTCTATGTCGTCCGCATAGCCTAGGAGCTGGGTGGATTTGTTGAAGATAGTGCTTTCCGCACTCACACTTGCCTTGCGCACTATCTGCTCTAGGACTATGTTGAAGGAATCACATGACAGCGCATCTCCTTGTCTGAACCCTGCGCATGTTTGAAACAACTCGGATGAGCTGTTCTGTTACCCACTTGTACACTGCATAGCGTATTGTTTAGCGGCATGCGGATGCGGCACAGCTGAATCAGGGATATGCATTGGTAGTATTTGCCTTTTTTGTAGATGGGGAATAATATGGAGCTTATCGACAAGTCAGTGGGCATATATTCTTCCTCCCGCACTTTGTTGATGATCGCCTCACACGTCGAAGATGCAACTAAAGTTTGCTTGTTGCATGACCAACTAATAGTCCCTCCGTTCAAGAAAAATATTCGTCCGTTATTTGATTTTCGATCAGTTTTGTCTTCTGCCCAAGTCGCATCAGCATAGCCATAAAGCGTTTGATTTTCTGCTTCTAATCTACTAACCATTAACTTCATTCTTCTTGTGGTATATAAGTATCTGACAACGCGCTTCAGTTGATTCCAATCGTGAGCTGTAGGGCATGAAACTTTCTGTGCCAAAATGCAAATACTTGCGGATATGTCTGGTCTGGTATTAATCGATATGTATAATAATCGTCCAATCAAATGTCTATACTGGGTATTGTCCTCAAATCTAGCGGAGGCTTCGATCTTGAAATAATTTGTATCCATTGGTGTATTTACTGGTTTTGCATTTGTCAATCCAAAGTCTGATGCTATTCTTTCTATATTAGTTGACTGACAAAGTGAGAAGTTACCATTCATGTCTTTTGTTACTTCTATTCCTAGATATTGCTTAGTTGTAACATTTCTTCAATCTTCTCCATTTGGCTGTTCGAATTACATGCTACAATTATATCGTCAACATAAACAATCAGGTAACAAAGATTTCCGTCGATTTTCTTAATATAGAGGCATGGATCGTTATAACTTTGTTGAAACTTGTAATTTTCAAGTGCATTATGTAAAGTATGATTCCAGGATCTAACCGCTTGTTTCAAGCCATACATGCTTTTCCTTAGTAAACATACCTTAGAACCGTTTTTATAGCCAGGAGGTGGTGTCATATAAATGGTTTCTTCAAGCTTTCCATTGAGAAATGCAGTCTTTGCATCAAGATGGTGTACAATCATTTTTCTTTTGGCTGCAACTGATAATAAAGTTCTGAATGTTGTTTGCATTACAACTGGTGCAAAAACTTCATCATAGTCTGTTCCGTATTTCTGTGAAAAGCCTTGGGCAACGTATCTTGCTTTATATCTTTGTACTTTACCGTCAAGTCCTAGTTTTAGTTTGAAAATCCACTTTCCACCAATTACCTTTTTCCCGCGAGGCAAATCAACAAAATCCCAAGTTCCGTTTTCTTCATGTGAGAATGCAATGCAAGAAGAAAGCATTGCAGACATCCACTCTTGCTTTTCATCAGATTCAAGTGCTTCAATATAGTTAGTTGGTTCGACAATTTCTTTGGTAGCGTTTATTTCTTCACCTAGACGTTTAGGGGGGACACCTTTTGTTGATCGACTTGAAATACGTACTTGAGATGTCTTATCTTCTTTAGATTCACTTCTTCTGTTGTGACATTCGTCCACTATCTCCTCCTGAAGTGAATATTCATTTTCTAAATCTTGATTATTTTCTTGTCTTGATGTTGAAAATTCAACTACAACATCATTTTTGATATTGGGCTTTAAGCAGAAGTGTACATCTCGGCTTATGATCACCTTTTGAGCATTTTTATCGAAGCATCTGTATGCTTTAGAACTTTCATCATATCCCAAAAAAATTGCTTCAACTCCTTTGTTGTCGAGTTTTCTTCGTTTTGAATCAGGAACATGGACAAAACATTTTGAGCCAAATACTTGAAACTGTTCAATTTCTGGTTTAGATCCGTTCCATAGTTCAAAAGGTGTCACATCCGATGTTCTTGTAATTACTCTGTTTTGAATGAAATTTGCAGTTGCTATTGCTTCACCCCAAAAATTGTTAGGTAATTCTGCATCTATCAACATACAACGTCCCATTTCAACTAATGTTCTGTTCTTTCTTTCAGCCTTACCATTTTGTTGAGGACTATAGGCTGCTGTAAGCTGTTGTTGTATTCCCTCATTCTTTAAAAATCTTGAAAGACTTGCACTGGTGTATTCACCACCACGATCAGATCTGAACATTTTTGGTTTTTGAGAAAATCTAGTTTTGCAGAATTCTACAAATTGCCTTATTGTAACTTCAACTTCATCTTTATTCTTTATCAAGCGAATTATAGTGAAGGCTGAATAATCATCTATAAACGTCACGATATATCGCTTTCCAGCGTGAGTGGGAGCTTGCATGGGGCCACATACATCTGTGTGGATCAAGTCTAATCGTGATGTCGATTTAGAAAATGATTCCTTTGGAAATGGAAGTCTGGTAATTTTCCCTTTCATGCAAACCTCACACACTTCCTTAATACCACAGTCAACAATGTGCAAGCCCTTGATCAATTTCTTACTAGACATCTGACGAATCGCATTTGGATCTCTATGTCCCATTCTTCGGTGTAATTGATGAATGCAATTCTCATTATGATCAAGGACGGTGCACATTCTTAGCTTTCTCAAGAAATATAAGGAACCTATCAAATCTGCCACACCAATGATCTTATCAGCGAGTTTGATTTCACAAATGTTGTTATCAAACTCAACACGCATACCTCCTTTTGTTAAGTGACTGACCGAAAGTAAATTGGTGGTCAGATCAGGTGCAAACAAAACTTCATTGGCTCTTTCTTGATAAATATTTCCTTTTTCATTAATAAAAACTAACATACCTGTTCCAATGCCTTGAACTTCTGTTGAATCCCCATTCGCTAGAGTGACTGAAGTCTTGTAGCTCTTGTCAATGTTGGAGAAAAAACTTTCATGATTAGCCACATGTCGAGTTGCCCCAGAATCGATGATCCATCCTGACCTTTCTCCTTGTCCTTGGTTGAAACCAAAAATTAAATCGTTGCTGTTGACATTCGACTTGATCTCAACTTCTTGAGATTCTTCAACTGTATTGACTGTATCAGTTAATCTTGACCTCTTGTTTTCTTGTTTCAGTAACCATTCCTTATATTTCATGCATGAATGCTTTAAATGACCCTGCTTCTTACAGAAGTAGCAAATAAAGTTCGAAACTGTTTTCAAAATAGCATCTGTTGACTGTCCATTGGAATCTCGTTCATTTCGTTCATATTCCGAAATGATACGTTGTTGCACTAAGGTGAATGTAATTTCTTCTTGTTTTCTGGACTCAATGGAAGTAATAAGAGCATTGTAACTCGGTGGTAGACTACTCATTAGCATCGCTGCACTCCATGTATCTGATAAAACATCTTCGCCAAGATCACGTAATTTTGAAAAGTATTCTTGCATCTTATTAATGTGTTTCCTTGCATCACATCCTTCTCCCAATCTAAGAGAACAAATGGATCTCATTAAAAATACCTTATTTGAAAATGAATTCTCTTCATGATATGTTCTTAAAGCGTTCCAAGTTGCTTTAGCTGTAACACAGTTCCGTATATGAGCGAGTTGATCGTCATCAATAGATAATCCTATTGTTCCTCGGGCTTCATCATCAAGACTTTCCCACTCGTCAATTGCTTTCTGGTTCCTAACTACCCCTGAATTAATAATTGGTTCCGGTTTTTCTTCTATGATTGTCTTCTTCCATAGTTTTTCTTTACGAAGCAATAGTTCCATTCTGAACTTCCATGTTGCATAGTTCGTGTTGTTTAGCTTTACAAATTTCGTTGCTTCGGCCATTTTCCCTTTAAATATAATTCTTAATTTTCTTTCTTATTAATTTCAATGGACAATTAAGTCTCATAATCTGTTAGATTTCCTGAAAGTTCATTTTAGTTCCGCAGTCCAATTGAGAAATAAATAAGTTTTATAACAACAGAAAACAACAATCTTTATTTGATGAAAATTAATTTTGAAGTGAAAAACAATATTTCATATTTTAAGTCAAAAAGAAAATTAGAAGTAGAAAATGAAAAGATTAAATTTAAGTAAAGTGTGTAATATGTATTGAACGTAAGGTACATTCTCCAACAGTCTTCCTTCCCGATTTTTGTATTGAAGTTTCAGAGTACGATTTTGACGTCGCAATCTGGACAGACTCCGTAGGCTCTATCCAGAAGGTCGTAAAAATCCTCCTCATCATCAGCATTATCGGTAGAGACGTGTGCACATATTAGACGTATGTTTTTGAGTGTGGCCTTGATGCTGATTACAGCCAGGCGATCACTAATAGACTTGAAATCGAAAGACATTTTCGATCTTAGCCAGTTCCCACGATGAATCCGCATCTAAATATGTGCATTCTTTGATGACAGCTGTTATAAATTTTTTTTTTGTCCCTGATCCTATCCAGTCATACAGAAACCATAATCTCAAAGTTGAAGTTCTATTAATTTCTTTTATAGAAAATTCGGATAGCTCATAAATAATGGCATCTCTTTTGCTCTTTAAATAGCTTTTGTGTCGTTTAGATGCTTTAAGTACCACTAGGGCAGGATAGACACCTTTCTCAGCATATAATTAAACTACCAACCTTATGCCTTAAAGATTAACTCCTTATAACGAACACACATCCTGCAAGTGTTCATATTAGCAACAGGCTAAAAATGGTGTCCCAAAGGTGAAGGAGTGTATAACCACCGCATTTTCAACCTTGAATACCTAAGAGAAAAAAAAATACCAACCGTAGCTCTTAGTCCTTTGAAAATTACCTTCACAACGCCTAATGGCTTTTATCCTGTCTCGACAGAATCACAATTAGGATAATTTTAGAATCGAGAAAAAGGAAAAGGCAAACCTTTTAGCCATTTGCACCTTCAGGCGTGCCGTCGTCGTCGTCGTTGTCGGCGGCACCGGCACGGATGGATCCTTCCGGAGTGGTACCTTTGCTCTTCGTTATGGCGCAACAGATTCCTCGTGCCAACAACTTCCCATTGCCATTAACTTTTAATTATATCTTTGACTTCAATATGAAACGGCGAAATGAACAGTAAGAGCGAATTAAAGTATAGACATGCAAAAAAGCATGGAATTTCTATCTGTTTTGTTTGCAATATCCTCTTGAACACGCTCGCAGTTCATTTGCAGAAAGGAAACCAAAGTAATTATCATCAAGGCGTCGACTTCCGGTTCCTTCTTTTTCACTGTAATGCTAAGCAAACTCTAAATTGTCTGCTTTTACTTATTCTTAAGTTATTATCTGCAAATCCTGTGTGTCTTTGTCGTCGTCGGACACTCGTTAGTCATTGTCTGCCTTCACAAAACGCACGACAGGATATTAATTCAATCGAAAATGACCTACTTCCAGTACCATTTGCCATCACAATCACACTGCAGAGCCATTATTCCTCTTGAATATTTAAAATTCTTAAAAAAAAAACAACAACACCACTGAAAAAGGATCCTTACTTTAGCTCTTGGTTTTGCTTGAGAGAGTATTGTCATGGAAATAGGAGCAGAAAGAATACGCATGCAATTAAATTAAGCAATTACCATATCTCTGAGGCTGTGTGTGTGTGAGAGCTTATGTCCTTGAATGCAAAAAAGCAAAACACTCGAGTTTGGGTTTAAATTAAACTGGAAATAAAGTTTTTTGTGAGGTCCTTGATTTTTATGTGTAACATGCGAAGTTCTTGTTTTTTTTTTTGTGTTTTTTGGATGCTTTCAAAAACATTAAATAAAAACGAATCACGTAGTTAAGTTTTGGCTACACAACCGACGAGAAGAGCTGAATTCCAAAGTTCTTGTCGTCGGGGTTGCTTTTAATTTCAAAGCGGAATAATTAAATGGTAAATGGAGGTCAGACTGTCGTTAAAAGCAAAATTAAAAATCATAAAAAACAAATATTTCTCAAGAGAATCGTTTTCTGGGATTTGTTTCTGTATTTTGTGTTTGTAAGACGCTTCAAGGACACTCGACTTTTGAGGGAATTCAAATTGCTTTGTTTTCTTCTGACTCTAAGACTTTTTTCTTAACCAATTATTTGGTCAACACTTCGTTATTCAACTCATCATCCTCTCTCTATATTCTATATTCTCAATGCTCATAAATGGTGGGTCCCCACGACACCAACTTTGACTCCGACTTCTATTGAATTGCGTCTGCTCAAGAAGTCTGTACAAACAAAAGTCTGAAAGTCTATGCTGTGTGGATCCTCCATAAGGCGAACAAGAGTGTTAAAATATGTAAATAATGATTTTTTTAAACGCCTGAAATGATTGTCTGCGTCTCCAGCACTCTTGAGTCTATTTATAGACTCTATTTTAAGTTTTGACCATACCCTAGAAGACTATGCTTGGGCGATTTGATTTGATTTTTATACCCACCTCATTTCCGGTCTGACAAAAATCCTTAGTTAAAGTTCAAAGGTTGCCTTTCAGGGCTATCTTGTCATCAGTGCTATAATCTTGTATATCCTTAAGGCTGCAGACATTATCATCACCTTGTATGTTTTTTTTTGTGAAAGCAAGGCTGCGAGTATCTTTCTCAAGTAAAAAAAAAAAACAAACCAACTCAGCCGGAAGGCCAAGAAAAACAAAAACAAAAATATAACAAAATCACTGGAGCTTAAAATAACTTCTCAACTGTGAAGTTAAAACCATTAAATTACCCTTAAGACGTCGTTTGGCGTTTGGGAAAGTGATGCCGTCAAGACCCATACAGTGGGAGTGAAGAAATAATATTCATAAATTAACAAGCAAGATGCTGATGGGCTTGTTGCTTTTTAAAACCCAACGCAAGCCCTGGCGAACGTCAATTAACCAATTAGGCATTATTTATCTTAACGATTTTGTAAATGAATTGACAAGGACTAAGTACCATAACAGACAATTATTCAAATTACCGGAATTATCAATGTTAGTGGAACGTTAATTTGATGGGATGATTTGAATCTGATAATTATAATGATTTTAAGTATTTAAAGGGTGAGAGCAGATTTGCATAGTTCGATCTTAAATACACGCACCTTCATGTCTTTTCTCTTTCAAATAGTTTAAGTTTAGTTTAGTTTAGGTAATTAATCATATTTCTAACGAGCAGAGTGTGTAATCTCTAGGAAATATTCAAATACTTAATCTAAAAAAATAGCAAGTATACGCAGTAGTTCACTTAGGCTAGGCGCATATTGGGACGCGTCTAAGGTGTGTGACGTGACCTGACAACTATCGCACGACATGATTATAGAAGCATGTCATGCCGTTCTCCGCAAATTGATTCGCGTGTCTCGTGTCAAAATACATATCTATATTAATTAAATCACAAATTGTAGAGCAGGGCAAGAAAATCCAATAAATTTGTCAAAAGTTAACTATTTTTTGAATTTTTTGAGTTCTGAGTCTGAGGAAGAATACGAGGAGGAAAAACTTTTGCTGATTTCCTTGAAGACCAAAAAATTCAAATCCCAAAATGCAAAATATCTTTCAAAAAGAAAAAGCCAGGGACAGTTCAAAATGACATTGGATTTACCAGATGAGACATTCATCAACTTCTATAGAATGACTCGAGAGCAGTTTAAGGAAATCCATGAGATTATTAAAGAATCTATTTACTCAGATGGATGTAATGCCCAACTTTGAAAACAAACAATTAATTACAAAAAAAAGGAAACTGTTTTTAATTTTCAAACCCAACGACAATTTATTATTTTATTTTTGACATAAAAAAACAAACTCATGCCAGTCTCGCAAGAAAAACTGTGTTTCGATCACTGTGTCACGCGATTTCCGGAAAACTCTCGTCAAGTCATGTCGTGTCGTTCTATCAATATGCGTTGTCCTGTTTGTTTATATTGTTTACAAAAACAAGTGCTGTGCTGTGTAGCGTCACTCGTGTCGAACGCGGTTCAATATGCGCCTAGCCTTACAGTTTTTTAAAGAAGTTTTGAAGATAAGTGCTTATTATTCAGGTTGCCTATAACAAATGATACACTTAAGCAAACACCTGGAAGCTATCTTTCAGTCACTTACTTACTTATTTACTTATCCGGCTCACAATCCATGAAGGATCTCAGCCTGAGATACTGCAGCCTTCTATCGTGAACGGTCCCTCACTCTCCAGTCGCCGAAACCAAGCGCTCTGGCATCCGCAGTCACTTTGTCCTTGTACCGTAGGTTCAGTCTTCCTTGTCGTCTCGTCTCGGGGGCTGTGATGAGAAGACTTTCTTGGCTGGAGCGTTCTCGTCCATTCGCTGGATGTAGCCGAGCCAATGAAGTCGTCTTTTCTTGGCTTTCTGCACTACATCCACATCTTGGTATAGCTCGTACAGTTCGCGGTTGAACCTTCTTTTCCATTCGCCATCGTCGCATACGGGACCGAAAATCGAAGAATTTTTCTTTCGAAAGTGCCCTTTTTTACTTATCGTCCAGCACGCGGCGTGCCGTAGAGTAGGACTAGTAAAATCAAAGTCAAAGACCAGACACTTTGTCTTTAGAGTGAGGTGTTGTTAATCCAGTTGTTTGGCCAAACCGAAGCAGCAGTGGTTTGCCAGAGTAATTCTTCTTCGGATCTCCACTAAGGTGTCGTTTGTGGGATTGATGTTTGTTCCAAGGTAGGTGAATTACTCTTTAATTACGTCGAAATTCCAGCTACAAACAGTGACGTTTTGCCCTAGGCGGTGGACAGATATTGCTTTTTTTGTTGATAGCATGTACTTTGTTTTGTCCTTATTCACTTCAAGACCAACGAGTTTCGCCTGTTCTTCAATCGCTGTGAAGGCCTCAAGCACGGTGCGGGTGCATAACTTCACAGGTCATAACTTCACATGGGTCATAATTTCACCTCTAGTGGGTTATAATTTCACTTTTTTCGGGTGAAATTGTTTCCCACCTTAGGTGAGCAATAATTTCACCTGAAAAGTTGGTGAAATTATTTCCCACCTATTTAGTCATTCCACGGCACAGGGAATCTGGTCCCGAAGTCAGATGTCCCGAAAATGCTTTTCGGGACTAATGACCCACTATGGTGGGTTGAATTTTATGTTGAAACTATTACTATTCAGAAATTAAATTCGGGGTTTCTGACCTTCGCGATTAGTTTTAAACATTTTGTAAAACAATAAATTGTGTGGACAATTTTTACATATTTTCAATGTCTTTTCAGTGCAAAACATTTGAAATATACCGCATGCTCTAAGTCTATGTGACGTAAGGGAAACTTTTTCCAATGCAAACGTTCTTCTGAACTTTGATGTTCGGTGAGAGTACGGCGAGCAAATTGTACTTGAACCCAGTTTCATCTTTTTGTCATCTAAACTAGCTGAGCTGTTTCAATGACTTTAACAGTTCCATCAGAAAGACATTTTTTTATTGATTGGATGTTCAGTGTCCTTGCATCATGTGAATGCAGACGTAAGAATCATTTTTTCAATACTATCAGTCGGCAATTCCTATCAAGCAAACGTATACATCATTCAGTTTTTCAATACTAAACCTTAACTCTACAAACAGTCTTAAATGTTTAAGAAAATGGTATTACGTATTTTGAGGTTGAACCAACAAATTTAGTAGGTATAATTGCTAGCGAGCGAAGCGAGCGGAAAAAATTTAGCCCAAAAGAGAATCAATTTGGGGTGTGAAAATAAAAAAATTCGCGCGAATTTTTTTATTTTCACACCCCAAATTGATTCTCTTTTGGGCTAAATTTTTTCCGCTCGCTTCACTCCCAATAAAACCAAATCGAATTTGAATGATAAAGATCGTCATCATGCTCGAAATGAATCATTGCACTGCAGCACCTGCTTGCCTGACACTAGGATGCATTACTGTGGTGGTTGCTTTTCCAGCTTCTGACTTCGGGACCAGTTTCCCTGCGCCTCAACTCAGTTTTCAAATCGCGCGGTTTTATTTTATTATTTTCAGAGTCTTGAAAACTTAATTTCCGAATGAAGCATGTTCCAAAATGTTAAGAAACTTAATCGTTCGGAAATTCAATTTTAAAGACTGAAAATAATAAGTAAAATCGCGCCAGAGTAACGCAGTTTTTGGTAGACAAAATGATAATTTCTTACAACTGTAGTAAAAAGTGAAATTATATCCCAATTTGAGTGGGACATAACTTCACACAGAAGTGAAATTCTGGCCCACAAAAAAGTGAAGCTAATTCCCACCTTAGATGGGACACAATTTCACCCGATAAAAGTGAAATTATAACTCACTTGAGGTGAAATTATGACCCATGTGAAGTTATGACCTGTGAAGTTATGCACCCGCACCCTCAAGCACTGCTCTCTTGGATCGACCGATGGTGTCTATGTCGTCACTAAAAATATTGTTGATTTCAGCAGTAAGCTCAGAATAATGAGAATTATGAAATATGTTGAATAAAAAAAAAATCTATTTCTTTTTATATATAAAAAAAAGGTCTCCGCGAGCCTATTTCCTTAAAATAGCTCACAAAATTTAAGAAGGCCTGGAAGGCAAAATATTGGCAAAAATATTTTTTTTTCTCAACTTACTTACTTATGGTGGCGCTGTAGTCCAGGTCGCACCAGGATCTCATTCAACAAACATCTCTTTAATTATACATTTTTGCACAATGGAAAAGTTTACAATTCAGTTGAACTCAATCGAAGAAAAAATTGATATGCTTTTTGACGCGGTGGCTTTAATCAAAAACCACCTATCATTACATAAAACAAACAATACTCCAAGTGTTCCGAGTGATGTTAATTTACAGAAGACAAAAAAAGTACCATCTTCTTCAAAAACAACAGACCAAGCTTCTCCTCGTGTCACTCGCAATACTCTTAAAAGAGCTAATATTACCCTCACACCCCTTGCAAAATAAACAAAAAAGCAAAATGTACCATCCTCAGCCTTAATTAAAAACTCAAATACTCCAAGTATACCAACATCGACCTCAATCCCTATTTCAACTTCAACATCCTCAACAACTAATACCCTTCACATAACATCGCCCCCTTTCGATCCTTCATCATCATGTACATCAACATCATCTACTAAATCATCAGCTTCATCTCCGATAATGTGTTCATCTTTTACATCATCTGCACCATCATCATTGTCATCACCACCATTGTCATCATCTTCATCGTCCTCATCGTCTTCATTGTCTTCATCGTCTTCATCGTCTTCATCATCTTCATCGTCATCGTCTTTGTCTTCATCCTCATCGTCTTCATCGTCATTATCACAATCATCTTTACAAGCTGCATCTGTAACTACGATTTCCATGACACCATCATCTAATAACATCATAGAAAATCCTATCATAAATCTGAAGGCTGCTGACCGATTCAAGTGTATCTTCTTATCTAACTTTGCAGTTGATACTACTGCTAAAGACATTGGCTCCTACATTGAATTGCAATTTCCAAATTCAACCTCTAAATTTAAAATCGAACAACTGACAACCAGAGGCAGAGCTATAGACTATTCATCCTTCAGAATTTTCGCTCCACTAGAACTTTTCACTTGTCTTTTAGATAAAACGATTTGGCCTGAGAACATCATAGTTCATGAGTTCATTAAGAGAAAAGGAGAAAATCGCAATGGACCAAGTTTTAACGGTACAAACCCCCCTTTTCGCAAAAATATGACAAGACCATCAAATCGTCGCAACTAATAGATGTTTTCTATCAAAACGTTAGAGGATTAAGGACAAAGACGAACAAAGTCTACTTTTCTACATCAAACTGTTCTTATGACGTAATATGTTTAGTGGAAACTTGGCTCTGCTCTAGTATAAAAGACTCAGAATTATTCGATTCTTCGTTTCACGTATACAGACGAGATCGGCACTACGATCCAAATATTACCACCGTTGGAGGTGGAATCGTAATTGCTGAGATCCACTTTTGTGTCATCTTTAATTAATGTCCCGGTTGCTGAAAACGAAGAATTTTTATGTGTAAAGTTGATTTTCGCAAAGAAAAACATTTTTATTGTAACAATGTACATTGTACCTGGAAGCGCAGTTGATACTTATAACGATGCCTTTCGTTTTCTGAATTATGTCTCAGAGCTAATGGACTATAATGACGAGATTATTTGCGTGGGAGACTTCAATCTGACAAATATTACATGGAACTATTGTCCTGAAACTTGTGATATGACGCCAACAGGTAAAATCTCTGCTGATGATGCACGAATAATTGATAACTTGACTTCACTTGGACTGCATCAGTTAAATAGCGTTACTAATTGTAATCATAAAATCCTGGACTTAGTCTTCTCAACAATAAATACTGACTGCTCTGTTGAAAAATCGATTGAACCAATTGTCAACGAAGACTCTCATCATCCAGCACTCATCATTTCATTCATTATCGATCATTATATAAGCCCCCAATTTCATCTTTTTTCTGAAAATACTTTCAAATTTAACTTTAAAAAAACTGATTTTATAAAGTTGAATACCTTATTGTCATTAATTGATTGGTCTTTCTTAAATTCTTTTTCCATATTGATTTAATGGTTTTTAATTTTTATGAAAAATTATTTGAATGTTTTTTACTTTCAGTACCTTTAAAATCTGTAAGAAGTAAATCTTCCTCTCCATGTTGGTATGATAGCGAAATTCGGACTCTAAAAAATCGACGAAATAAATGTTGGAATCGATATAGACAATCTCGGCTCATATCAGATTTTGTCATTTTTTATGAGGCAAGAGAAATTTTTATTAATGTCTCTATGCAAAAATATCTCTCCTACATGGACAATATTCAATATAATCTAAAAAAGGACCCGAAATCGTTTTGGAATTATATTAATTCTTAAAACAGATCAAGTCAATATCCTACCGTTTTCAACTTTGATAATGAACAAGTTTATGATCCTTCGATAATAACTCAACTTTTTTCCGACTTTTTTCAAAGCACATACAACTGTGATACTAATGAAAAAAATTCAAACTGTGATAATTTTGACGAAAATGATCAGCTGACTGATCATTTGAACACTTACTCTTTCTTGACTGATATAAATTTTGACATAAGCATTGACGATATTGTTAAATTTACATCTGATTTAACTGATAATGACTCTTCTGGACCAGATGGTATTCCAGTCTCCGTCTTAAAAAAGTGTGTAAGTCACTTATGTGTACCATTGTCATTTCTTTTTAATTATTCTTTGTTTTCATGTAAATTTCCCAGGGTTTGGAAAATGTCTTTTATTATTCCTTTACACAAAAAAGGCAAGAAAGATAAAATCGAAAATTATAGACCCATAGCCAAACTATCAGTTATTCCAAAACTTTTTGAAGCTATTATTTGTAAAACACTATCTTTCTGGACAAAATCTTTGATTGTTTCAAATCAACACGGTTTTTTGAAAGGACGATCTACTATAACTCTTTTAACTGAATTGACAGAGCATTGTATTGACGATTTTAAAAATAAAAGACAAACAGACTGCATTATAACTGACTTTAGCAAAGCTTTTGATAAGCTTTCTCACAGAGTTTTACTTAAAAAGCTGAATAAATTGGGACTAAGCAACAAATTCATACTTTGGCTTTATTCTTACTTGAGCTACAGACCAAATGCAGTGCGCTTTGAAAATTTTGAGTCTCAATATTTCATTGTAAATTCTGGTGTTCCTCAAGGTAGCCACCTGGGGCCTCTTCTTTTCACATTATTCATTAATGACCTCCCTTCTGTTTTTCAATATTCTAAATGTTTAATGTATGCTGACGATGTAACTATTTTCAAATCTGTTTCTAACAATAACGACTGTCAAAAGCTCCAAAAAGACCTTGACGCTTTTTTTTCTTGGTGTAATAAAAATTGTTTAATACTGAATGTTGAAAAATGTAAAGCTATAAGCTTTACCCGTAAGTTGTCGACTTTTACATATGATTACAGTTTTCTGGGTTCAAATTTGTCTATTGTTGAGGAAGTCACTGTACTTGGAGGGCTACTTGATAAGAAACTGGATTTTAAACAACATATTCACCTAATTTGCACTAAAGCAAATTCACTACTAGGTTGGATAAAGAGAGAATCTCGCCAATTTTACGACCCTTATGTTATTAAACAACTTTATATTTCATTTGTTAGACCTGTTGTTGAGTACGCTTGTCAGGTATGGTCTCCCCAGTATAATTGTCATATAAATAGAATTGAACAAATTCAAAAAAGGTTTCTGCGGTTTGCTCTTAGAGGATTAGGTTGGCAAGATCCCATAAATCTACCTCCCTACCATTCCAGACTTAAACTAATTGACTTACCACCTCTTGAAACACGTCGATCCTATTTATGTTTTATGTTTATTGTCAAAGTTATAAATGGAGATATTGATGCGTTAAATGTCCTTAAACGCGTTAATTTCAGTGTTCCAAGGCGTACTACTCTTCGAAACAATCAAGTTCCTCTTCATATTAATCACTATCGTACCAATTACGAGAGGAATTCTCCCTTAAATAATATGTTTCATATTTACAATGACAATTACAACTTAACTCATAAAATACACAACAACACAACAAATATTAGCTTGCGAACTATATATAATAATAATCAATGATAATTTTTACATTTTGTATATAATAATGTATTGTATTATTGTATTTTTAATTTTCCATTTAGACATAATTTTGTTTCCTTTAACTGTAAGTTAGAATTTAGCTTCATAAATAAATAAATAAATAAATAAATAAATAAAATAAATAAACAAACGTCCCAGCCAGCTCGGTCCCTAGCTAGCTGTCTCTAGTTTCGCATGCCTCTACCACCTGTGTGTTCCAACTGAGTCGAGGTCTTCCTCTTCTGCGACGTCTTCCCGGGTTGGATTCGAAGACCGGAGCATTATTTTCCTGACCCAGCCATCTAAGTTGTTAGACCTTAACTTTTCTGGCTGTGTCGCTGAACAGCTCGTACAGTTCTTGATTGAATCTTTGTCTCCATTCTCCATTTATGCAGACTGGACCAAAAATCACTCGAAGAATTTTTCTCTCGAAGCAGCCCAAAGCGTTTTAATCCGATGTTGTCATGGTCCATGTCTCTGCACCATACATTAGGACCGATATGATGACCGTTTTGTATAGTAACACTTTTGTTGCTCGAGAGGGGACTTTACTACTCAATTGCCTTCTAAGTATAAAGAAGCAGCGATTGGCAAGAGTGATTATTCGTTTTATTTCAGCGCTGGTGTTGTTGTCTGAGTTTATAGCGGATCCCAGGTAGACAAAGTTCTTAACTACCTCGAAGTTAAATCTGTCTATGTTGACGTTTGCTCCATGACTTCGATGTTGGTAATCCTTTCTTGTTGACAGCATTAACTTGGCCCTCATTAACCGCTAGACCCATCTTCCTAATCTCCATCCCAAGGCTCACGAACGCTCCACTGACATCACGCTCTGTTCTTCCAATTATGTCAATGTCGTCTGCGTATCCTAGTAGCTGGACGGACTTTTGAAATAGTGTGCCTCGGTGTCGACGTTGAAGTTTTGCACAATCTTTTCAAGAATGATGTTGAAGAAATCGCATGACAGCGCATCACCTTGTCTAAAACCTTTTATGACATCAAAAGCGTCCGTTATAAGACCATGATGGAATAGCGAGAGTTTTCCATTGTCTTCTTACATAGACGGACGAGTTTTTCTGAAATGACAAAACTAGATATTGCTCTATATATTTGGTATCCATATAGACGCTGTAATACGTTGCCTTGAAATCGATGAAAAGGTGGTAGGTATCGATTTGAAGTTCCTGGGTCTTCTCCAAGATCTGCCGTAGAGTGAATATTTGATCGAAGGTGGACTTTCTGCATCTGAAGCCACATTGATAAGGACCTATCAGGTTGTTGACGAAAGGCTTTAAACGTTTACACAACACGGCAGACAAGATCTTGTAGGTGCTGTTAAGGAGACTTATACCTCTGTAGTTGGTGTAGTCCAGGGAATCTCCTTTCTTGAGGATTGGGCATACGATGCTGAATTTCCATTCGTCGGTCGTGCTTTTCTCCCACCAAATTTTGCAGATGAGCTGGTGCATGCTTCTAACCAAATCATCTCCAGCTGTTTTGTACAGTTTGGCGGCTAGGCCGTCTACTCCAGCGGCTTTGTTCGACTTAAGTTTAGATATCGCTATCACTTCGTCAATGTCGGGTGAGTGGAATTGGTGGTCTGCTCTACACAAATTGAATATAGCTGGCGGAATTTCACTCGTCATCGACAATATACAGCTTGGAGGAGTAGTCTTTCCATATCCTCAGCATTGACTGTGGTTCCCATGATGGTCTCTACAATCTTCGGTTCGGGGTGTAAGACCCCTGGTGGTTTGTTTTACCTTTTTGTGAAACATTTGAACCTCGTTCTCCTCGTTCGCGCGCTTCTCATGCTCCCTTTTTTCCTTCTGAGAAGTTTGTGCTCCTCTCCTTTTCTGCTCGTATAGAGCTTGCGAGCGGCTTGAGTCCTTTCTTGCAGCACCGCTTTGTATGCATCTTGTTAAGCTCCATGTGCTCATTTTCTCAACCTTTTCTCTATTTACCAAGTGAACCACGAATTCGTACCTATTAATATTCAAATGTGTTTGTTCACTTAAATCGAGATACGACAGGAAAGAGGAAAAATTATTAAGTTGAGCAAAACATTAACATATCGTTTCTATAGGAATACTAGGATTAATACCGTAAAAACTAAAAACACAATTAAAAATGATTTATTTATAACAAAGAACAAATATTTAGACTGGTTAGTGGCACGTTACACATAATAAACTATTGTAGACCCAAAAATATTTTCATAGGAATGGTTATCTATTTAAGTGGCAGCCATATAATTCAAACATTGGACCCTTTTCCCCAGGCACGAATTCCAAATAAAATTAATGAATAATTGTATAAATACACCTGCAATCTCTGAGGTCGACCAAATCACATTTCAAAATTCAATTCAAAATGAGCAAACTAATTAAAAACAACGCTCCACAATTTAGTTCCGACATTGATTTTTGTTATGCTTTTCGAAATTGCGTTTTGTTATTTGTAGAGATCAATTTAGCCCACAGCCTATCACTTTTCAATTGCAACGAAAAAGAATAAATAAACAAGACAACATAAATGAACAGAATCAAACGGAATTTCTGCTTGCCTCCTGTCACGCTCAAAAAACAAAATGAATATTCATAAACTTAACCCATAATCAGGGATTTAACATCAACACCTATGACGATGGTACTGCAACTAAACCAACTACAAACCACACCACATCTGTTTTGATGCCTTATCATACCGCCATCGCTTGCCATACTAAACAAACCCCTAAACCGACATGCAAATAAAAATAAATGTGTACCTACTTCCGTTTTAGGCAATCTGGGGATCGGGATTTTTTGGAATTGACGTGACAGGAAACCGGATATGAAGAATGTGCATATCATTACATATTGTATGAGGCTGTTTATGGTAATACCAACAGTCAGGAGTTGAGGCATGCTTTTTGCTGCCTTAGATCAATAATATCGAAATGAAATTAAACATCAGACACAACAAATAGGAATATTCGTTGCATAAAAAAGATTGACAAACAGGAAGGAAATCATTAAAGAAGACACACATGGACAATGATCATAACGCGCAGGATAATAAAATGAGATGATTATTGTTTGATGATGATTCTCGCAAGTTGACAAATAAGCTCAGCTATCAGGGATCTTAGCATAAAGAAAAGTCTCTCAACAAAAAAGGATCAAAGTTTGGGCAACAGTATTTTCCAGGTCTATGAGAGTCAGTGATTTAATTTTTTGTTGAACTTTTAAAAAATAATTGGAATTCGAAGGGACACACAGAAATTCAAACTCAAGCTTCAGGACATTCTTTTGCCATTTTCTGCTGGCAAACAATCAATTTTATTATTTTTTTGTTTTGAATTTTCAATGAGAAAGAAAAAAGAATTACTCAATTAACTTGTTTTTCAAAAATGAGCCGAAGTGTCCTTGAAATGTTAAAAAATAAAACTTCTCTAGGTTTACTTTTTTGTATTTTCCAATTCCGAATCGAAGAAAAAAATTTTCACGATTCGTTGCACTAAATCAATGTTTTACCTTCTTTGTGAGCGGAGCCAGTCGTTCAATTTATCGGATTTCAAAAAAAAAAAAGAAGTTGATTATAAATATGTTCGGAATCTCATCATAAAAGGTAAACGGTTTTCCCTGATTTCTTTTTTGTTTGCTTTTGAACTGGGCGAGTGGACTGAAAAGAAATTATATTTTTTCCTTCAAATCGATTTTGGTCAATTGAAATCCTAAAGGCGATTGCTTTCGGCCAGAAATCGATTTGTGGTGGTCATAAATGCTCTCAAAAGTAAACAGTTTAAGGGCGTGAGCTGTTTTTAACTTTGAACGTTAAGAATTGCACTCCTTCGTCTGATTTGTAAAAAAGAAAAATAAATCGAAATTAAGAATGCAGTCCTTGCAGTCCAAAAACAGTTGACATTCCCTAACTCTAATAAAGTGTCAAATCTTATTTGAAAGCTTAAGTTCGTTGGTGAAAATTACTAAAACAATTTTCCCAAAACTATCCACATACATAACAACAAAACTGTTCGTACTAACTAATAAAAATTCAATAAAAGGCAATGTCCATGATACACAAACACACATAGTGTATACATATCCTTTCAACTAAAACGATTGTTAGTCGAAGAACATCCTCTAGGAAATGCCAGGACAACTTTCCTCAAGCACTTAACTTGATCCTGTTCGTAATATGAGGTGAGTGTTTATGGGAATTCCTTTTGGCAAGTCCTAAAACAATGTCCACGTAGACGGCGACGACGGCGACGGTTTTCGCCACCACACCACACCGAAGAACTCAATTTCACACAAATTTCAATTAGTGAAACAACCTTAGCGACTTTTGTAGCAATTCTTGTCCTGAAATAACTTTTCAAATCCAAAGGACTACTTCTACTCCAGGGTATCAACAAAAAGACAAAACAAACAAAAATCACTTTCTCAACTTCAAAACTGACAAAGACCCACGACATAGACTTTTGGTCCTCAGTTAGAACAATATTATCCCCAAGGCATTCAAACTGCCAGGACGAACCGAATCCACTAACTGCAATGATAATTGTGGCAAATTCCATAACTTATTCCATGACATTCCCAATTGGGTTGTGCTTGTTTCTTTCTGCTAAATGGAAGAGACTTCTGTAATCGAATTCCTTTCGAGTTTTTCATATCCCAGCCACAAAAGGACACCACACTATCATCGAGCACGAGTTACCACCACACAAGTCAGTGTACAGCATAGCAGCAAAAAACGAAGAAACCATTTTTGAAGGAACAACGATTCCGAAAGAAATTAGCACAGAAGAAACTTTGAATCCAATAAAAATGAGAATTTATCCTCACGGGGCTCAGGGGTCCAGCGTCAAGAGTCCTTGTCAGAAAACGAACTGTATATACGAACGAATGGAAACCACACTCAGCTCAGTTACGCCAAACTTCCGCTTAAAGGATAATTTTTATTCTTATCTTTTCCCAGTCGTATTTCTCACCGTTAAGTTCATTACCATCTGTTTCGTTGGTATTCTCTTGGTCGTTGTAGTTGCAACTGCTTGTTTTTCTTGCTATTATTTTCGCAAAAGGACCTTTATAAGATCTTGAAAAACACATTTAGTGCAACGTGTTGGCCCGTTTGCTTACTCTCTCTCTTTCTCTCAAGAGGAATAGATAAAATGATGAAGTAGTAACGAAGGAGTACTCACGTACCAAAATGTGCAATCGAATGTGCCGTCATCATCGTTCTTATATCCTGTCTATCTTCATTGCACAAACGAGTGAACAAAAAAGGAACTACGACGATGGTAATGGTCGTTGGTTGCAACGGAAAATTTCATTAAAAACAAAATGATTTACAGTAACGACAGAAAAATAGACAGGCAATGGTCTTCTACTTTACTTTTGGGATGTCCTTAATCCTAATGGCAGGGAGCAAGGGTATCCATTTGAAGACCACGCTGAAAGACAAAATGGATGACTTTCTTAAAAGCAAGTGGCTTTTTGGTATCGAAGGCAGTTAGTCGTTATTGGAGTATCATGGTAGAGGTAAGTTTTTGCTGTAACGATAATCTTAGAACGTTTTGTCTTTGATGTCCTGAGAGGCATGCACTTGATCTGTTTACACTTTTTGCGCATAAATTATGCACGAGGGCGCAAATATTGTTCTTGACATTTTCTGTCGGTGGTGGTGGATCTTTGGATTATTATTGGATTCGAAAAAGAGACGCTCGGAGGATTTTTATTAAAGCTCTGGAAGTTTGAAAGGACCACAATATTTTTTTTTCAGAGGATAAAAAACTTGTGACCAAGAAAAACAAGCAAACTACTCAGGGAATATCTTTTATGATAAAAACAAATGTTCAACTATGCAAAGGAATTTGAATGGGACGTTCTGTTTGTTTATTTTTGAAATATGTAGATTTTATGTCCCACGTGTCCGTCTGGAAAAAAATTGTAAAGGGTTGCTTGTAGTCAGTTTGCTATTCCCTGGGTGGTAAGAAACTGTGCTTGTTAAAAGAGAATGTCAATGTCAATAAATATTTACAAAGGGATACCCAAACGTAAAAAAAAATGCTTGACTTGGTCTATTTGCAGAGGTTCAAAAATCAATATGAAACACGTTGAAGGGAGTATTCAATGAAGTACTTACTTACTTATGGATGGTGGCGCTATATTCCAGGTCGGACCAGGACCTCATCCAACAAGCGTCTCCAGCCAGCTCGGTCCCTAGTTAGGTTAGGTTAGGTTATAGTGGCTGTCTAGTTGTTGTTGACTAACATAGACCTCAAGGATCCGTTTTGATACCATAAAATACTCATGGGAGAGTAATGACCTTAAACAAACCAATTCGTGCTTTTAATGAAGTTAGAGAGACATTTAATGTCGATCGTTGCCAGTTCACTGGTATTATCGAAGAAGGGATTACCGAGAAAGTTGTTCCTTCTAATGGAGAGTGCTGGACATGTACAAAGAAGGTGTTGGACTGTTTCCTCTTCCTCCTCGTCCATGCAGCTTCTGCAGAAGTCATTTGTGTAGACTCCTAGCCTCAGAGCATGTCTACCTATGAGGCAGTGTCCTGTTATTACTCCAATTGTAGAGCTTATATTTTGTCTGCTCAGGGATATCAAGCCTTTTGACCGTTTTATGTCTATGCTTGGCCATATTTGCTTGGTTGCTAGGCAGGTGGTACCCTGTGACCATCTAGCGTTGGTTGATTCTAGAGCATATTGTTTGAGAAGATATTTGCATGTAGCAAGTGGTGTTCCTATGTTATGTTTTTGTCTAACATTGGGCAGAAGTGTTCCGTTTTTGGCGAGCTCGTCGGCTTTGCAATTTCCCGGAATGTCTCTGTGGCCCGGCACCCAAATGAGGTGAATATTAAACTGTTCCGTCATCTCATTCAGAGATGATCGACAATCGTGGACTATTTGAGAGTTTGTGGAGACAGACGCGAGAGATTTGAGAGCGGCTTGGCTGTCCGAGAAGATTCGTATATCCTTGCAAGATATAACGTTTTCTTTGAGCCAGGATAGTGCCTCTTTAATCGCCATTACTTCTGCCTGGAATACACTACATTGATCGGGAAGTCTGTATGATAGACTGAGATTCAGTTGTTCTGAAAAGATACCACTTCCAACTCCGCAGTCGGTCTTTGAACCGTCTGTATAGAAGTGTACCGCGTTGTCTTCCAGGGGTCTTTCTTCTTCCCAGGAGGATCTTGAAGGGATAGAGACATGGAAGCTTTTACCGAACACCATTTTTGGGGTGGTATAATCTAAGCGATCTGGGATAGATCTGAAATTGTCTAGAATAGTAGTATGACCAGTATTGTTACTGTTCCATTGAGAGGTGGCTCTAAGCCTCACACATGAGTTGGCTGCCACCATTTTGGAGAAGATGTCGAGAGGTGTTAGGTTTAAAAGCACTTCCAGGGCTGCGGTTGGTGTTAAGCGAAGTGCTCCTGTGATGCACATACCTGCTGACCGCTGAACTTTGATGAGCTTATTTAGATTTACCATCTTGTCCAGTGCGGTCCACCATACGACAACTCCATAAATGAGTATCGGTCTGATTACCGAAGTGTATAGCCAGTGGGTTATCTTTGGGGAGAAGCCCCATTTTGATCCTATGGCCTTTTTACAAGTAAAAAGCGCTACGGTAGCCTTTTTTACTCTTTCATCAATATTTGCCTTCCAATTTAGTTTTTTGTCTAAAATGAGGCCTAAATATTTAGCTTGGTCGGAAAAACTTAATGGTATTCCTTTAATCTTGGGTGGGCTTATTTGAGGAATTTTGTACCTTCTCGAAAAGAGTACAAGTTCTGTTTTGTGTGGATTGACGTCCAAGCCACATTGCTTAGCCCAATTTGTTAGCCTATTTAAGGCATTTTGTAGGAGTTCTGAGAGAACTTGGGGATGTTTCCCAGATACAGATATTGCAACGTCGTCAGCATAGGCAATCACCCTGAAACCCTCTGCTTCCAATGATGTTAGTAGGTCGTTTACTACCATGTTCCATAAAAGAGGCGAGAGGACCCCACCTTGGGGGGTACCCCGATTCACCGATCTGGTGGTGGTAAAACTTCTCATGCTAGAAGTTATTGTCCTGCTTTTGAGCATGTGACTTATAAGATCTATGAGTGGTTTCTCTAATTTCAGCTTATCCATTGCTGTTGTGATCGCCTGGTAACTGACGTTATTGAAAGCTCCTTCAATATCTAGGAACGCTACTAGGTTATATTCTTTGTATTTGAGGGAATATTCAATACTACGTACCAGCGAATGAAGTGCTGTTTCTACTGATTTTCCCTTAGAGTACGCATGTTGAGCTGTGGAAATGAGACATGGTTTTAAGTTATGTCTGATGTGAATTTCAATCAATCTTTCCAAGGTTTTAAGAAGGAAGGATGATAGGCTGATTGGTCGTAGATCTTTAGGGTTAACGTGGGAGGGTTTCCCTGCTTTAGGAATGAAGACTACTTTTGCCATTCTCCAGGCCTTGGGAATATATTTCAACCTTACACAGCCTGTCAGAATGATTTCCAATGGTGGAATGATCATGTCTGAGCATTTTTGTAGTTCGGCCGGAATAATACCGTCTGGTCCTGGAGATTTATATGGATCAAAGCTGTCTATCGCCCATTGCAGTTTTACCCGTGTTATTAGATCAACTAAATCGCTTGTAGAAGCTTGCGACTCTGATGGTAAGTCGTTAAGTATGTTAGAGCTACCTGGAAAGTGGGTGTCTAATAGCAGATTAAGAGATTCTTCATCTGTGGTAGTCCACGTGTCTGCTTCTGTCTTCAAAGCACTAGGTATTGTTGGACTTTTTGAGAGAATTTTCCTAAGTCTTGAGGCTTCTGAAGTATTATCTATTTTTCCACAGAAGTTTCTCCAAGAAGACCTCTTACTCTTCCTTAATTCTTTCTTATAAAGCTTTAGAGCTTGTTTGTATAAGTCCCAGTCAGAAGCAGATCTTGTGTATTTAGATCTGTTGAAGAGTTTGCGACAACTCTTCCTGAATGGTTCTAGTTCTTTGTGCCACCAATGAGGTTTCTTTTTACCCTTAAAAATGGTTACTGGGCACGAAGTTCTCATTGATTCGTTGAAGGCTTCGGTGAGATGGTTTACAGAATGGTCTAGTTCATCTTTAGTGGAGGAACTTTTGAGAAGGTTGTGATCAAGCAGTTGTGCTAATACCTCTCTATATCGTTCCCAGTTTGTCTTTGTGTTACGGTGATTGCGAAAACCCGTACATATATTAGCCACATCATTGAGTTCAAACTGAATATATCTGTGGTCAGAGAAGGAATTCTCCTTTGAGACATGCCAGTTTGAAATCAGATTATGGATTGAGTCAGAGGTTAGTGTTATATCAAGTACCTCTTTTCTGTTCTTGGTAACAAAAGTGGGTTCATTACCAATATTATTTATGAGAAGGTTAGTGCTTAATAGGTAATCAAATAAGGACTCACCTCTCTCATTTATGTCCGAGCTACCCCATACCGTGTCATGGGCGTTAGCGTCCGAACCAATTAGTAGGCCAGCTTTTTTCGTTTGCGCGTCCGCAATTGCCTTCCTCAAGATGTCTCCTGGAGCAGGACTGTCATGGCCAAGATAAGAGGATATAAGCCAGTAGGTGGCTTTATCCGTTGTTAAGACAGCGGTGGTGGTGTCCTTGTCGCTGTAATTGGGGAGTAAAAATACATTTAAGTTATTTTTTACTAACATGCATGACCTTGGTTCACCTTTCTCCGATGCATACAAAAGTTTATAGCCAGGAGTCCTGAGGCCTCTGATGATGGAGTTTGAGACCCACGGCTCCTGTATTAAGACGATGTCTTCTTTGTTTCTGTGCAATCGGAGAACCAGGTTGTTTGTGGCCATGATGGCGTGGTGAAGATTAATCTGAACTAATCGCAGCATTGCTACTTTTAGCCAGATCAACCTCCACCACTGTTTTGTCGGCGTTATCATCGTCTGAGGAGGAATGAAGTAGGTCTTCCTCGCTCAGAGTGCTGCCTAAGATGGCGTCTTCAGTTTCCATGTCGGAAATACTGTCGACTATCGGGTGAGCCTCCACGTCGGATGGCTTGTTTGGGGCTGTGGAGGTCGATGGTTCCACTTGTGGTGTTGCATCAACTTCCATTTTTAGGGGTAGTGAAGCGTTTCCTTCCGCTGAAGGGGCTTCTATGGGGGGTGCGTTGAGCGAGTCTTCATCTTTTTTATAGATACGGACAATGATTTCATCGAAACCTAATCACGCCTTCGGTCGCGGCCAGTGGAGCCAATGATTCCCTATTGATCACCAAGAGAGCTGATCTATAGCGACCCACTGTCTCCTTCTCAACCTTTGGGACTTTCCAGTCGTGAGTAGGCAGGTTTGGATTGCTGGTTTTGATTAATTTCATAATCATGTCTGGGCAGTTGTGTAGAGCTGGGACCATTATACGTGCTCTCGGTCAGCAAGGGATATTCTCCCTTGTAACAACTTCGAGCTTGGCACCCGGCCAGACTTCTGGCAAGCCATTAACAGCAGCCCTGTACAGATCGTAAGATCTCTGATCACCACAGGCGATGAGTTTGATACGATTTTGGTACCATCCTGCATCGGCTGTGTCTGGGAGAGGCCCCGGATTCTCCTCGATGACAGATAAAAATCTGAAACCGAGGTGAGCCTTGACGTCTGCCCATTGATCATGAGAGATGTTACCATCTGCATGACTCCTGTCAATGACCGCGGCTATGATCTTGCCTTTGAGCGCGTTGCTGAAAGATAGATCTTTATTGAAGGCTGTTGTGCTGCTGGGAAGCACTTTCTGTCTTTTCGGTTCAGGCTTGTCGCCCTCGAGAGACCTATTGCGCTTTGACGTTGAGTCGCTGCCGGTCGGTTTTGTATTTCTGCTGAGAACGCCACTAGCCCACTCGAGTTTCCGCGCTTGCTCAGGGGTTCTTTCCGTCGCCGGTATGACACCGACTGCGGCCAGAATCCTTTCAGCATTGCGCTGGTCTCGATTGGCCTGTGACTTCCCGGACTTCCTGTTAGCCGGCCCAGAGCTATGTCCGTGTGACACAGATGTGGGTCGACCACCAGAATTGGTCGCTACCGATACCAATCGGGGTGTGCCCTCACCCTTCGATTCACTTCCACGCGTCGCAGATTTTGTCTCTCCGGATGGGGTGTCCCTTCTTGGGGTCGCTTGCGACGTCCTAGCAGGGGCGGGGAAGATGTGGGGTTTGGAATTGCCGCCCTTGGGACAGCCGAGCGTCACAGCTGTTCCACTGACGGGTAATTCCTTTAAGTATAGGTTGCGGCTAGTAGAGGGAGAAGGACTCCCGCTGCTAGTGGCAACCACAGGGTTGACAACCCGTTCACACCTCTGAGTTGGCTCGACAGCCTTTTCAGGAGATGTGACCGCATTGTCAGCCCTGGCTCTGTTTATGTTTTTTATTTTTTTTCTGTTTGATTGTTTGTTTGGTTTCATTTTTGTTCCCACGAGTGTGGCGGAAAGACGGTCAGCCCCGGCAGAGCCGCTTACCGGGGCAAGGCAAGAAATATGACGGACCTTGCCACAGCATCCGAAAGAGCTCGTTAATGACTGGTTTATCCCCCAGCCTTTCATTCTTCGGCACGGTTTTCGTACAAAGTACGCTCACACCACCACTGAAATTAGGAACTTCTAAACTATGATTGAATTAGGTTTCCGAACGTTGCACTATTGAGGAGTTACAACAATTCAGCGACCCAACTCAACCTTAGCTAATCACCATCCTGCCAAAAACGCACAGGACTCTGTAGTGATCATTGCCCGCCTGGCACCCACTTGGAGGGTTTGAATGAGGATTTTTGCCGGGCTCGGTCCCTAGTTAGCTGTCTCCAGTTTCGCACGCCAGGTTGATTCAGGTCCTCTACCACCTGTGTGCTCCACCTAAGTTGCGGTCTTCTTCTTCTGAAACGTCCTTCCGGCTTTAATTCGAAGACTGTATGAGCCGGAGCATTATTTTAAATTCGCTCTACATGACCCAACCATCTAAGTCGTTGGACCTTAACTTTTCTGGCAAGGTCAGTGTCGCTGACATGCACAGTTCTTGATTGAATCTTCGTCTCTATTCTCCATTTATTCAGACAGGACCAAAAATCATTCGAAGAATTTTTTTCTCGAAGCAGCCCAAAACGTTTTCATCCGATGTTGTCATGGTCCATGCCATGATGACCGTTTTGTATAGTGACACTTTTGTTGCTCGAGAGGAGACTTTACTACTCAATTGCCTTCTAAGTGCAAAGAAGCAGCGATTGGCAAGAGTGATTATTCGTTTGATTTCAGCGCTGGTGTTTTTGTCTGAGTTTATAGCGGACCCTAAGTAGACGACGTCTATACTGAGGTTGACTCAAGACGTCGATGATGGTTGTCGTTTCTTGTTGACGGCATGAACTTGGTCTTGCCCTCGTTGACCGCTAAACCCATCTTTCGGCCTCCATCTATATTCTCACGAACGCTCCACTGTTATCACGCTGTGTTCTTCCAATTATGTCTGCGTATCCTAGAACGCGACTTTTGAAAGATTGTGCCTCTGATGTTGACGTTGTGGGTTGTGATGTGCTTTTTGTTTCTCAGCCGAGGTATCGCTCGACGGTGCCAAGGTCTATTGAAGAAAACACGAAACTCCAATGGTAGGTCTTCTGAACCTAATAACAAATTCTTTATTTGGAAACACTTAACAACTATAATTATTGAGATTAAAGTTAATTTAATAGGTTTGGCTTGGTTCTTTAATGTGTCACTTCCGGTAAGAGATCAGTATAGGATATAGCTTCCGTTTGTATGATGTCCGACTTCCTGCTGACTTGACTGGCGGTAAGGCTGACGTCACTGAACTTCTGGTTCCTGTTTCCGTTGGCGTGTAGTGCTTGCTCGACCGGTTTATTTCCGGGGGATCAGCAGGTACGTTTACGGCCCCTGGTGGCACGTTGGCACGGCAGGCAATAGCTCTGGTGGATCGGCAGGTTTATTTACGGCCCCTGGTGGCACGTTGGCACGGCAGGCAATAAGCTCTGGTGGCACAGCAGGCAATAGCTCTGGTGGATCGGCAGGTTTATTTACGGCCCCTGGTGGCACGTTGGCACGGCAGGCAATAAGCTCTGGTGGCACAGCAGGCAATAGCTCTGGTGGATCGGCAGGTTTATTTACGGCCCCTGGTGGCACGTTGGCACGGCAGGCAATAAGCTCTGGTGGCACGGCAGGCAATAGCTCTGGTGGATCGGCAGGTTTATTTACGGCCCCTGGTGGCACGTTGGCACGGCAGGCAATAAGCTCCGGTGGCACGGCAGGCAATAGCTCTGGTGGATCGGCAGGTTTATTTACGGCCCCTGGTGGCACGTTGGCACGGCAGGCAATAAGCTCCGGTGGCACGACAGGCAATAGCTCTGGTGGATCGGCAGGTTTATTTACGGCCCCTGGTGGCACGTTGGCACGGCAGGCAATAGCTCTGGTGGATCGGCAGGTTTATTTACGGCCCCTGGTGGCACGTTGGCACGGCAGGCAATAGCTCTGGTCGATCTGCAGGTTTATTTACGGCCCCTGGTGGCACGTTGGCACGGCAGGCAATAAGCTCTGGTGGCACAGCAGGCAATAGCTCTGGTGGATCGGCAGGTTTATTTACGGCCCCTGGTGGCACGTTGGCACGGCAGGCAAATAAGCTCTGGTGGCACAGCAGGCAATAGCTCTGGTGGATCGGCAGGTTTATTTACGGCCCCTGGTGGCACGTTGGCACGGCAGGCAATAAGCTCTGGTGGCACGGCAGGCAATAGCTCTGGTGGATCGGCAGGTTTATTTACGGCCCCTGGTGGCACGTTGGCACGGCAGGCAATAAGCTCTGGTGGCACAGCAGGCAATAGCTCTGGTGGATCGGCAGGTTTATTTACGGCCCCTGGTGGCACATTGGCACGGCAGGCAATAGCTCTGGTCGATCTGCAGGTTTATTTACGGCCCCTGGTGGCACGTTGGCACGGCAGGCAATAGCTCTGGTCGATCTGCAGGTTTATTTACGGCCCCTGGTGGCACGTTGGCACGGCAGGCAATAGCTCTGGTCGATCTGCAGGTTTATTTACGGCCCCTGGTGGCACGTTGGCACGGCAGGCAATAGCTCTGGTCGATCTGCAGGTACATGGATGGCCCCTGGTGGCACGGCGGACAAATCTCCTTCAATATTTAAAGCCCCTTACCACTGGTGGGGGGAAGCCTTAAAATTGAAATTGCGGTTGCTGCACGGTCGGAAATGAGGACGGTTTCCTTCGATGTTAAAACCCCTTACCACTGGTGGGGGGAAGCTTTAGCAACGAAATTGCGGTCGGCGGCGGGAAGGACCAAAAACACTCAGTTCAAAACTAGAAAGTTGAAATGACAACTAAATGTAGTGGTGAAAAGTAGTGGTAGTGGTGAATTTAGTACGAAAGTACTCTTCCTCATATGAACTTTTTTACTAAAACCAAATGTGAATCGTATGATCATTAAAGTCAAACTTTCATGTGTTTCGATGTAACTTGCTGTCGTGCATAAAGAACATTGCCGATGGTAAACGTAAACATGCCATGTGTTAATGAGTCATACGAGATGCTTTGTTTATGCGTTGACTGGTATGAATTCAAGGCCAAATTAAATGTATGCAATATATGCACGAATTAGTTTTGCCTGCATATGGGATTTCTGAAGCGAGAGTGAATTGTATAAATTCGAAATGCAAAATTTGCCGTGCATTTAGGCTTTAGTTGGAAAAATTGATATTGTTGTATGAGAGCATGTAACGCTTCGTTACAGGGTTTGCACAATTTTCTCAAGAACGATGTTGAAGAAATCGCATGACAGCGCATTGCCTTGTCTAAAACCTTTTTTGACATCAAATACGCCCGTTAGGTTCTCTCCGACCATGATGGAATAGCGTGAGTTTTCCAGTTTCATCTTACACAGACGGATAAGTTTTTCTGGGATGCCAAAACTAGACATTGCTCTTTATAGTTAGTCTCTATAGATGCTGTCATACGCAGCCTTGAAATCGATGAAAAGGTGGTAGATATCGATCTGAAGTTCCTGGGTCTTCTCCAAGATCTGCCGTAGAGTGAATATTTGATCGATGGTGGACTTTCCGGTCATGAAGTCACACTGATACGGACCTATCTGATGAATGACTTCAAACGTTCACACAGCATGGCAGACAAGATTTTGCAGTTCAGGGGATCTCCTTTCTTGAGGATCGGGCATACGATGCTGTAGTTCCATTCGGCGGACATGCTTTCTTTGATCAAATCTTTTAGATGAGCTGGTGCATACTTCTAACCAAATCATCTCCAGCTGCTTTGTACAGTTCAGCGGCCAGGCCGTCTGCTCCAGTAGCTTTGTTCGACTTTAGTTTAGATATAGCTATCTTCACTTCGTCAATGTCGGGTGGGTGGAATTGGTGGTCGGCTCCACCCAAATTGAATGGTTCTGTATACCTGGCGGAATTTTGCTGGGCATCGCCATTATACAGCTTGCAAAAGTGGTCTTTCCTCATCTGACTGTGACAAAAAGTTATAATCCTTGTAACGATTTACGATTTTGCAGAAATTTCTAAAAATATTTGCTTGTCTTTTAAAAATTTACTGCGAAGGATTCTGTCTTCTCAAATAAGTTACAAACTTGAAGAAATGTTCAACTTCTCAAGGTTAAAAGTCAGAGAGTTATGTTTTTCTTCATTTTCTCTAATCTTTTTTAAACTTTGCAAGTGTCTTAAACAACTTTATTTATATTATCAAAATGACGGCTTATGAAACAAAAATAAGAAACTCGTCAACTGATAATGGCACATAATTCCTTAAACTTCTAAAATAAATCTACCTTAACCCTTCTCTATAAGACAAGCCTTAAAAGTTTGTCGGTATTTATGACAATGATGACGATGACGTTGCAGTAATTAACATGTAAAACAAATTGCTATATCACACACACTCAGTACAGTCTGGAATATTACTCTCCTTCCTCATCCTTTCAACATGGCAACTTACACAAAATTTTCTCCTTTTTCGTTTGCAAATGAGATGTGTCACAAGTGTCTTTAAACAAACCCGAAAAGTCAGCAACTTTTTATGATGTGCTGAAAATAGAAACAACAAGAGAATTTAAGATCTTTCAAGGCTCTCCCTCTCTCTATATCCTTGTCGTCCTGTAAAATCCCTCGTATATGGTAAAGTTTTTTAATTAAAAGCGGATATTGTTTTATGCAAAACATCATATACCAAAAGGGAATTTTTTCTCGGTTTTGTTTATTCCTTTCAAACATGCAATCAATTTTGTTGGTTAAATTTGGGTTAACCATGTATCGTGAGAGTTTTGGGTGTGCTTAAGTGAGAATTTCATACACCACAGAATTGGGTTGGGTTTGAATTCAACAAATAGTCTTGCTTTTGGAGAAGAAGTGTTTATTTGTTTGCATTTTTGCTTCCGGGCCTAGATTTCCCATAGGATCTGACCGGAAATGAATGTTTTTTTGGGGCATTATAAATTTCAGAATATGTGTTTAGGGTTTTTGTGGGTAATATTCTCTTCCTGACATATGTGAGGTCAGGGAGTAGTGAAGATTTGTTTGTATTTTATTGATGTTAATAAATACTATATTTAAGGCGTGATGTAAGGGAATCTTGTTATTTTTTGCTTAAGAAGTCAATTCTAATCTGTGAGTAATATCGATTTGCGGGATAATATTTGCGAAGAATTAACACTTAGCCAATATCTGGCTACAAGGTCTTAAAATAACTTGAAAAACATTTTGGTGAATATAATTCTACCAGACCCTTCTTTTTATGCATCATTCGATTTGTTTTGGAATACATTTTTTTGTCATGTCAAAAATTTTGGCAAAGGGGTTGTAAGCCCATGATATAAATGGATTTCGCTCAATCACCTGAGCTAAATTCTGAGTTCTAGTTGCCGAGATATTTGCACAATAAGCTAGGGTAAAAAAAAAATAAAAATGGTATTTTGTATCATAACTTGGTAAACAGACCTCGCAGACAAGCGATGGTGGTTGGCATAAAGGTCATGTCATACACATCGTTTGTAACGATAAGAGGTCGCCCGATCTATACACGCTTGCTGTCAGCATGCTGAGCGAAGTTTGGCCAGGCGCAAGACTCGAGATTGTTGCTAAGGAGGACATTCCCCGAGCTCACGCATGGATCCTAATGAACCACTCATATAAAGAAGACATCCATAAGATGATCAGACTCAGCAACCCGGACCTCTCTTGTCACGACTGAAAGATCACGAAACTGGAGAAGGCGAAGGGCCTTTATCGATTATAGTAATCGATGCTGAGTTGAGAAAAGCATTAAAGTACTTAACAGACTTTTTTTGAAAAACCAACCGTCGCATGATTGGCCCATGTAAAGTTTATCCGACCAGTAGATTCTTAATGTAGACGTTCTAAGTTTTCAGTTGATACCCCATTTGACCATTTACCCGATGAAGGACGACACCAAAAATACCGTTTTTTGATGGTCGGACAAAGGGAAAGGCCCGGGTTATTTCTGTCGCCGACCATATGATTTTATATCTTCGACGAAATGTCTATTGACTTCTACTTACTTTTTCCAATTTCCCCATGGTATAAGCTGACACCAAAGACCGCAAACGGAAGTGCAATTTAGCCGCCAAAAGGCCCAGGAAAAGTCTGTCCGACCACTGGTTTTGAAAATTTCATGACATTTACCATTAGATTGTGGATACATTTTCCACTCTGCTGATGATGTAGGTAATCTTACAAAACTCATATGGCCGTCACTTGACCTAAAGCGCTCTAAAGACTTGTTATCCCAAAGCAGATTTCAGATAAGCTCTCTAATAGGTGTCGTCACGGGACACTGTCTTATAGACAGACAGGCAAAACGACCTGGTGTAGCCTTGAATGACTTCTGCAGGAGCTGTATGGACGAAGAAGAAGAGGAAACAATTTCTCCACCTTCACTGCACATACCCTGCTCTTTCCCTAAGACGCCAACTTCATCTGGGAGAATATTTTTACGATAAGTTATGCAGGTGGCCATGGCTCAGAGGAATGCGTAGACTGCTAAGCCCAACTCTGCGGGTTCAAGCCCCAGCTTTGGGAGCATTCTTTTTCTAAAAAAATCGCCAGCTTATCTGAGGCCACCTGTGCGATGATATGAGACAATTAAAATCTGTGTCTCCTCCTCTGTGCCACGTAGGTTTGTGTTATGTGTTCTTCCTTTCTATGTGTCTATCTGTCTCTCTCTCTCCGTTGTATTTATGTCTTGGCCTCAGTCGCCAGTGCTGCAATGTGTCTGTAGTTCGTCACATTTATATGCGAAGTACTGTAAAGTCAATGTCAATGTCAAGTTTTACGATAATCCTAGTGAATTGGCTAGATATCTTCTTCGTTTTATAAAAAGCTCAAAATGGTTCGACTAGTAAGAAGTAATTCCCTAGATTCATGTTGTATCATAATGGGCCTTTTCCTTTGGCCTTAGTGTGTGGAATGTGGATCCACTTTAACCTAATCCTAACCTGATCTAAGAAAATATGAGATCTTTCGATTCGCTTAAAATTTCCAACTTTTTTTTTCAACTTAAATTAAGAAAAACAAGGTTTTAATTTCACGATTATTAAAGTTTCTTTAATTTATTTTGTGTTTTTTTTTTCATCTTTAATTTTGATCCTTTGGCCTATAGCTAATGTACACCTAATTCTTTTTTTTTAATTTATTTAATTTAATTCCTTTAATATTTTTTATCACATTTCTGATTTGAATTAAAACATTTTTTGTTTAATATAAGTTTTTGTTTTAAATTTAATTTTTAAAAATTATTTTTAACATTTAATTTACAGTATTTTATAGGTTTCACCACACGTCTTACATATTTTCTTGTAACAAATATTATTTTTTAAATTTCAATATTAACAAATAATTTTTCTACTTAAAAACTACAATTTTAAGCATTGTTTTATTTTATTTTTTTTATTTTATTTAACTAGAATAGTTTATTCTTACACGACTACATTTATAAATATTCTCGTAAAATAGTAAACAAATCCATCTTAAAAATGTAATAGTAGAAAACTGGAGAACAGTATTTTGTTTTTTTAGTTTAATTTAACAAATTTAATTTTCATATTTCTTATAGTATGTTTTTAATTATTCTTATTCGGTCTTTTTTGCTATAATTTTTATTTATTTATGTTCAGTGTTCAAGAATATCATGAGTCAAAATGAGAAAAAAATATACAAAACGTATACAGTACTCGACTGTCGACTCGTATGGTAATAATTCACCTTAACTCCGTAAGCCCAATAGCCGCTTGAAGGCTCTCCGATAATCCAAATTGAAAATCGTATAGATAACCGGATTAAGGCCCGAATTAATGTACCCCAGCCATGTGATAAAGTTCTTGAATTTATCGGTCGGACAGCAGGACAAGCAGAACGGCAAAATGACATACATCAGAAAGAATGGCAGCCAGCAGATAACAAACACCCCCATGATGATGCCGAGTGTTCGTGCAGCTCGTCGTTCTTTCGAGAGCGAAATTTTCTGCTTCTCTTCGATAAATTGATACACTCCGGTTGGTTTCTTGGGCAGGACCTTTGAACTCTCGACCAGGACGCTCTTTTCCAGTTTGTCAGAGTTCACTGTCACGCTGTTGTTGGCAATCGGACCAGATTCCGATGAATTCTCAGGATTATCACTAACGTTAGAGATTTCTTGATTGGTTTCAGGCGGTGGCAGCAGACGTTCTTGGATGATTTTTCGATTTTTGCCATGCTTGATGGAATCTTTGATTTTAGGTCGGCGGGATTTTTTCGCCGCCTTTTCGTTGCCATTTTGCTGTGTGTCTTTGGGATTGATGGCCATCTGATCGGAGGAGTTGTTGTGGTGGGAGTCGTGGACGTTTGTTTCACTGCTGATGGAATCCTGGTCTTGCTGTACAGAAGCCATGTCTTTTTCTGGTCGATTGGCAGTTCCTCCTCCGCCGACGGCATTATTATTGCCGACTATCCCACCACCCCCACCGGCAGTGCCTCCTTTCATGGTGACAATTGTATTGATTTTGGATGCTCGAGCACGTTCTCGAAGACGCCTCCTTGTGGCTATGTAGATTTCGATGTACACGATGGTCATGATGGCCAATGGAATGAAGAACGACCCTAACGACGAGTATATCACATAGCCGCGGTTTGAGGTGAGTTCGCAGGGTGTGTGACTAGTAAACTCCTCCGGCCAGTCATTCCAACCAAGCAGCGGCGGTGAGCTTATAAGCAACGACAGAATCCAAACACCTGCTATGAGTAAAAGAACCCGACCAACGGTTCTCTTTTGTGCGTAGTTAATGGGATCGGTAATGGCCCAATACCTGTCCAGCGCGATAGCACAGAGATTTAGAATCGACGATGTGCAACAAAGGACATCGCATGTAAGCCACATTTTACACAAATGAATTCCGAATTCCCAACGGCCCAGAATCGAGTAGGCAACATTGAATGGCAAGACCAACAGGGCTACGGTTAGATCAGCAACGGCTAGAGAAACTATAAAGAAATTCTGCACTATCCGCAGTGGTTTGTATGTGAATACGCTTAGGATGACAAGGATGTTGCCGATGATGGTGAGTACGATGATTATTGAAAGGATAAGGGCAGTCAGGATGGCTTCCCACTCGGGAACTGCCAAGTCAATGCCAAAATGACTGGGATTGAAGACGGGCGGAGGAACTGTACAGCCATTGCCGTTTGTGATGTCGGCAATGGATTCAGTTGATGTTATGGTAAATAAATCTGACGACGATGACGACGACAACGATGTTGTGTTGGGAAGGTTCGTTTCCATTATACGGACATATAAATATTTGTGTGTGTGACTAGTGGGTTATATTATATTTGCTCTTGGTTTCCAGGTGCTTCGGAATGCGTTTTCGGTGTGAAATTAGAGGGAAGTCTTTTAATGCATTTAACTGTTTTAACACGGTGGTGATGGCTTAGTGGCTGCTCCTAGTTGCTCGATGTGTTCATCTGTAAAGAGAATAATTTGGGATGTTTCATTAAAAACGTATGTTTTGAATGGTGGTTAAATGGAATATTAATTGAATTCAGTAGGGACAATAGATTTAAGCCTTTAGTCTACTGCTGTATCAAGTGCTGTGCATAATTTGTATAGTTCAGTTTTGTCAAAACAAAATTAGATTTAAATTCAAATGGAATCAAAAATATTTTAATGTGGTGCGTCAAATCCTTGAGAGTCAAGACCTTTTTGGCTTTCACTCATCAATAACATTCTTAGTCCTATTGAAGAATTGAGTGGACTTTCAATTTTATGCCGATTCCGAACGGCTTAGTTGATAAACACTCAAATGACAAATTGATGTCTTTGTGACATAACCACGAAAGATACTGTAGCCAACGCACTAAATCTCAATGCCATGAGTACTGGCAAGTTTGTTATGGCGCAGTGTCATAAGTCCGTAGGTCATATGTCCGTAAAGGACTTTTGACCCACTTAGGTGGGTCAAAACTTCATAAATCGATTATGAACTTATAACCCACCTAAGTGAGTCAAAAGTCCGTCAAAATTTCCTACGAAATTCTGACCCAAAGCTTACGGTTTTTTGGAGTCATTCTCTCTGAGAATGCTTCCGAAAATTGTTATTTGTTGCGTTCCTTTCACTTACCTACTAGCTGGTCTTTTTTTTTACAACACATGTACCTTGATACAGTTTTTTTTACTTCAAATTCACCCTTTTACAAATCAAATTCACCCTTTTACAAATCAAATTCGCCCTTTTACAAATCAAATTCACCCTTTTACAAATCAAATTCACCAGGTACTTATAATGAAGATATTTGTAAAAAGGTGAATTTGATTTGTAAAAGGGTGAATTTGATTTGTAAAAGGGTGAATTTGATGTAAAAAAAACTGTAGCTCTGACTTGTAAGCGTCACTTCATTCGGGTTTTTCTGAAACTGGGTTTGTTTTTTTTATTTCATTCAATCTTAGTTTGTTTAAGACCTTATGGCTCTTTTTATTGCGGACTTTTGGCTCACTTACGTGGGTTATAAGTTCATAATCGACTTATGAACTTTTGACTCACTTAAGTGGGTCAAAAGTCCTTTACGGACTTATGACCTACGGACTTATGACACTGCACCGTTGCAGTGTCATAAGTCCGTAGGTCATATGTCCGTAAAGGACTTTTGACCCACTTAGGTGGGTCAAAACTTCATAAATCGATTATGAACTTATAACCCACCTAAGTGAGTCAAAAGTCCGTCAAAATTTCCTACGAAATTCTGACCCAAAGCTTACGGTTTTTTGGAGTCATTCTCTCTGAGAATGCTTCCGAAAATTGTTATTTGTTGCGTTCCTTTCACTTACCTACTAGCTGGTCTTTTTTTTTACAACACATGTACCTTGATACAGTTTTTTTTACTTCAAATTCACCCTTTTACAAATCAAATTCACCCTTTTACAAATCAAATTCGCCCTTTTACAAATCAAATTCACCCTTTTACAAATCAAATTCACCAGGTACTTATAATGAAGATATTTGTAAAAAGGTGAATTTGATTTGTAAAAGGGTGAATTTGATTTGTAAAAGGGTGAATTTGATGTAAAAAAAACTGTAGCTCTGACTTGTAAGCGTCACTTCATTCGGGTTTTTCTGAAACTGGGTTTGTTTTTTTTATTTCATTCAATCTTAGTTTGTTTAAGACCTTATGGCTCTTTTTATTGCGGACTTTTGGCTCACTTACGTGGGTTATAAGTTCATAATCGACTTATGAACTTTTGACTCACTTAAGTGGGTCAAAAGTCCTTTACGGACTTATGACCTACGGACTTATGACACTGCACCGTTTGGGCGCAGTGTCATAAGTCCGTAGGTCATATGTCCGTAAAGGACTTTTGACCCACTTAGGTGGGTCAAAACTTCATAAATCGATTATGAACTTATAACCCACCTAAGTGAGTCAAAAGTCCGTCAAAATTTCCTACGAAATTCTGACCCAAAGCTTACGGTTTTTTGGAGTCATTCTCTCTGAGAATGCTTCCGAAAATTGTTATTTGTTGCGTTCCTTTCACTTACCTACTAGCTGGTCTTTTTTTTTACAACACATGTACCTTGAAACAGTTTTTTTTACTTCAAATTCACCCTTTTACAAATCAAATTCACCCTTTTACAAATCAAATTCGCCCTTTTACAAATCAAATTCACCCTTTTACAAATCAAATTCACCAGGTACTTATAATGAAGATATTTGTAAAAAGGTGAATTTGATTTGTAAAAGGGTGAATTTGATTTGTAAAAGGGTGAATTTGATGTAAAAAAAACTGTAGCTCTGACTTGTAAGCGTCACTTCATTCGGGTTTTTCTGAAACTGGGTTTGTTTTTTTTATTTCATTCAATCTTAGTTTGTTTAAGACCTTATGGCTCTTTTTATTGCGGACTTTTGGCTCACTTACGTGGGTTATAAGTTCATAATCGACTTATGAACTTTTGACTCACTTAAGTGGGTCAAAAGTCCTTTACGGACTTATGACCTACGGACTTATGACACTGCACCGTTTGGGCGCAGTGTCATAAGTCCGTAGGTCATATGTCCGTAAAGGACTTTTGACCCACTTAGGTGGGTCAAAACTTCATAAATCGATTATGAACTTATAACCCACCTAAGTGAGTCAAAAGTCCGTCAAAATTTCCTACGAAATTCTGACCCAAAGCTTACGGTTTTTTGGAGTCATTCTCTCTGAGAATGCTTCCGAAAATTGTTATTTGTTGCGTTCCTTTCACTTACCTACTAGCTGGTCTTTTTTTTTACAACACATGTACCTTGATACAGTTTTTTTTACTTCAAATTCACCCTTTTACAAATCAAATTCACCCTTTTACAAATCAAATTCGCCCTTTTACAAATCAAATTCACCCTTTTACAAATCAAATTCACCAGGTACTTATAATGAAGATATTTGTAAAAAGGTGAATTTGATTTGTAAAAGGGTGAATTTGATTTGTAAAAGGGTGAATTTGATGTAAAAAAAACTGTAGCTCTGACTTGTAAGCGTCACTTCATTCGGGTTTTTCTGAAACTGGGTTTGTTTTTTTTATTTCATTCAATCTTAGTTTGTTTAAGACCTTATGGCTCTTTTTATTGCGGACTTTTGGCTCACTTACGTGGGTTATAAGTTCATAATCGACTTATGAACTTTTGACTCACTTAAGTGGGTCAAAAGTCCTTTACGGACTTATGACCTACGGACTTATGACACTGCACCGTTTGGGCGCAGTGTCATAAGTCCGTAGGTCATATGTCCGTAAAGGACTTTTGACCCACTTAGGTGGGTCAAAACTTCATAAATCGATTATGAACTTATAACCCACCTAAGTGAGTCAAAAGTCCGTCAAAATTTCCTACGAAATTCTGACCCAAAGCTTACGGTTTTTTGGAGTCATTCTCTCTGAGAATGCTTCCGAAAATTGTTATTTGTTGCGTTCCTTTCACTTACCTACTAGCTGGTCTTTTTTTTTACAACACATGTACCTTGATACAGTTTTTTTTACTTCAAATTCACCCTTTTACAAATCAAATTCACCCTTTTACAAATCAAATTCGCCCTTTTACAAATCAAATTCACCCTTTTACAAATCAAATTCACCAGGTACTTATAATGAAGATATTTGTAAAAAGGTGAATTTGATTTGTAAAAGGGTGAATTTGATTTGTAAAAGGGTGAATTTGATGTAAAAAAAACTGTAGCTCTGACTTGTAAGCGTCACTTCATTCGGGTTTTTCTGAAACTGGGTTTGTTTTTTTTATTTCATTCAATCTTAGTTTGTTTAAGACCTTATGGCTCTTTTTATTGCGGACTTTTGGCTCACTTACGTGGGTTATAAGTTCATAATCGACTTATGAACTTTTGACTCACTTAAGTGGGTCAAAAGTCCTTTACGGACTTATGACCTACGGACTTATGACACTGCACCGGGCGCAGTGTCATAAGTCCGTAGGTCATATGTCCGTAAAGGACTTTTGACCCACTTAGGTGGGTCAAAACTTCATAAATCGATTATGAACTTATAACCCACCTAAGTGAGTCAAAAGTCCGTCAAAATTTCCTACGAAATTCTGACCCAAAGCTTACGGTTTTTTGGAGTCATTCTCTCTGAGAATGCTTCCGAAAATTGTTATTTGTTGCGTTCCTTTCACTTACCTACTAGCTGGTCTTTTTTTTTACAACACATGTACCTTGATACAGTTTTTTTTACTTCAAATTCACCCTTTTACAAATCAAATTCACCCTTTTACAAATCAAATTCGCCCTTTTACAAATCAAATTCACCCTTTTACAAATCAAATTCACCAGGTACTTATAATGAAGATATTTGTAAAAAGGTGAATTTGATTTGTAAAAGGGTGAATTTGATTTGTAAAAGGGTGAATTTGATGTAAAAAAAACTGTAGCTCTGACTTGTAAGCGTCACTTCATTCGGGTTTTTCTGAAACTGGGTTTGTTTTTTTTATTTCATTCAATCTTAGTTTGTTTAAGACCTTATGGCTCTTTTTATTGCGGACTTTTGGCTCACTTACGTGGGTTATAAGTTCATAATCGATTTATGAAGTTTTGACCCACCTAAGTGGGTCAAAAGTCCTTTACGGACATATGACCTACGGACTTATGACACTGCGCCCAAACGTTATAGTGATGGGTCAACTCGGTTCGCTAGTTCGAGTTTATTTTTGTTAGCAAAATCAGTCTTCCACCTCGATCAATCTATAAAAAACGATTTATCTTGTTTCTAATTTTCAAAGTTTTTGTTCTACTTTTTTGTAAAAGAAGTTATCTGATTGTTAAATTTTATAATTGTTTTTTAAAACGCTTTTTGGGCCAATCCGGAAAAATTTTGAACGAAATATCCCTCTGGTGACCTAGATTCATATTTCATCCCTCTATTGAGCCATTAATTGTCAAATTTCATCAGCGGATGGCAAAGATTTTGACGGATTAAGGTTTAAAAGTGTTTTCTCGATCAATTTTCGGGGCAATCCCAGTTGGGAAACCGAGCTGGTGAACTGCTTTGGCAAACCGAATTGACTCGTTCAACTCGAGTTGGAAGTGATTTTCATCGACAAAACTTCTTCCATAACTGTTGGCAATCAAAATCAGAAGAATCCTTTTTCTGGACAACACTCGATAACATATCTTTGAATTGGCATTACTTTTCAGTCATTATTTGTATCATTTGAAATGAGCTAAATAGCTAAACTGAAAATTTGGAATGGCAGCAATTTGACATTGCTATTTATATGTACTACATGTGTGACGCTTGTTTTCTAAGGCTGAGGAATACTCAGTCTGTCCAGGGTGTTCTCGTCTAAGCACTTAACGTCGAGTTAAAGACCCAAACCAAATAACACAACCAACCTTCACTATTCACTTAACAGTTTTTTATTTAACAATATCTTAGGTCTAACAGTCTTACAAAGATTTTCTTATAATAATTATAATACTGCATCGAAGACAAGCTCCTCCCCGCCTCTAGGCTCGGTGTCTGGATAGTCGCGTCTCCTCGTGGATGAATCTTCGGATTGTATGACTGTCAGTATTTCCACTGAAAAAACGGTGGCTTTTGCTCTGTTTTTGATACGCACAGAGGGTGTGGTGTGCGGGTCAAAGAATAAACGGTGTATACGAGTACGTCTAGTCAAAATCAGAATTTTGTTGAATAAAATAAATTATTATCTGTAACGCTTCGTTACACATGCTTGACTGATCCTGATTTTGACCAAAGGTGTTAACATTTCCGTAATATGGTTTCTGAATGCGGTTTTGCGAATAAGCAAAATGTCATTTAACTTTGTAGAAAGGTTTTGAAGCTCAAAAATGACGTAATTTTGTTTGTGTCTGTATGCTACACATGCATATTCAGCCTACCCAGCCTTCCCAGCAAACAATTCCCTTCAGAAACGAATCATAACTGATTCATGTAAACGAAGAACATAAGCGAAAAAGAATTCATTTATGATTCGATTTGGGTATATTTCACTGGGCCGCGAAACACATTTTTGAACCTTTTTCCTGACTCATCTACGAACCGGCTGTTCTTCATCAAAGTGGACGCGCACAAGCTCTTATATATTCGTTTACATGGCCTAGTTATGAATCCTTTTCGAACTAGATAAATGAACTCAAAGTGGTTCATTTATGATTCGATTTGGGTATATTTAAAATCCAATAAAACATTGGAACCTATATGTTTTTGTTTTAGAAATAAATCTGTAAGACAATCCTTCAATCCATAATGAATATATTCCCCATCATCCATTGAAATGGAAAATATATTTCGAGGGGTTTGCTTTAAAGTTCTTGGGTCTTTCGGAAGCTCAGGAATCTTGAGGCGAAGAATTTCAAGCACCAGCACGAGAACTTGAACACATAAATTCTTTTCCGAAATGAAGAATTTCAAATTATAAAAGCATTCTTGCAGTTTCTCGGCGCGACTTGATTTGATTCCGTTATTAAAAATATTATAAAAACAAAGTAAAAAAGGTACAGCGTTTCGTTTCGAAAAAGGAGAAGAAGAAAAAGACTAAAAAACTTGCCATTTGCTTGTGCACGTCCACATTTTATAAGAATAAATGGGTGAAATCTGAATGTTGTTCACAGAGTAAAAAAAAGACTTTTTTTTCAAAGGAAATAAGAATTTAAAAGTATATAGTAGCTATTATACATTAATTTCGATTTTGCTTGTGCACGTTCACTTTATTTCGAAAAAAGTGAATGAACGTCGAATGTTCTGATATTGTATGCTCTATATATACATTTATTCGATATTCATCCATTAAAATGAAGGTTTCACGAATATATACCCTTCATTTTTACCGAAGAAAAAGCGAACATTCACCCAAAATGTTTGCTGGGTTCTACTCCAATAGAACCATAATTCGTTTCAATATACTTTTCGTCGCAGAAGTTTTCAATAAAACCCATCTAACTGCAATTGAATTGCAAGTAATTTCCTGTGTTAATTCAAAAATAATTAAATTTATTCACTTCACTTAGATTTTCACACAAATTAACCAGATTCCCACAATTTAGCTCTCACGGTGAGTACCTCGCATGAAATAAATTTTAAATTTACATTCCCTTGCATATGCATTATTCGCTGTTAGTCGCCCGCCCCACGCTTACTTCAATCTAAATTTAATGTACCCGTAAAAACAGACCCAACACACATACCTCCATGCACAAATTTTTGACTTTATTTCAGTGTTCAATCGAATGTAACTAATCATAAAAGTATCGCAGAGAATAAAAAAAAATATATATTTATAAACCCCATCGAACAACAAATTTGCAAATGAACTATGAAATATTCGAAATGGTCTTGCGTTTCGTTCGGTTACATTGCAATAAGTCAAATTAATCCACTTTATTGAAGCATTTCAAGTGATTTCAAATTTCAAAACTAAGCATATATCGTCCCATTGCTATGTTGCACTTGGTCGTAAAATGGGAGCCAATCAAGGAGTTAGGTGCTGTTGGTGGTGTGCATAATTAAGCCAATTTTATGGCATAATTGATGATTGAGTGTGAGTTGGATCTTAAGTGTGCTTAAAGTAGGGAATATTGAGGAACATTAATTTATTGATGAACGCGAAGCTTTTGTGGCTGGAAGAGCTCCATGAATTTCATTAATATTTTATGAAGTAGCGAATAGTTATTGTTGCTGTGTGGCAAACATAAGATTCTGCTGATTATAACGGCGCAGGGACATTGGTCCCGAAGTCAAAAGTCCCGAAAATGGTTTTTGGGACTAATGACCCACTATGGTGGGTAATAAGTGCCAAATTTTATTTTGGGACAATTAACCCACTATGGTGGGTCAGTAGTCCCAAATTTATTTTGTCTTCTTTGGGACAAAAGTCCCAAATGATAAAAAAAATGTTTTATGAGAATCACTTAATTTATTTGTACTCGTCAATATTATGTGGAAAACAAATGTTCATGGAAAAAATAAAACAAAAATCTTTAATCCGTGAACAATTGATTTTCAAAGCTGTTGCCGTTTATTTTAATTTGGAAAAGCAACCACCACACATATTGTAATGCATGCTAGTGTCTGGAGAGCATATGCTGTATTTCAATGATTCATTTAAAGTATATTTTTTCGCTTTCGTCTGAGGATGATGACGATCCATAATATTCAAGATATATTTAGTTTGATTGGGACCGAAAATTCGCGCGAATTTTTTTATTTTCACACCCCAAATTGATTCTCTTTTCGGAAAAAATTTTTCCGCTCGCTTCGCTCGCTATTGCAATTTTACATGCTACGTTTTTTTGTTCAAGCTTCAAATACTTAATTAAAAAAGTTAATAAATAGAGTGGTTAATAAATAGAGTGGTGCTACAGCTCTTGACGAGCCAAGGCCTAAGCGGCTTACACCCATCAACAATTCTCTGAGTGCGTGTGAAGAATTGAGGAGACCTCTTGGAAGTGTTTCCAGTTATTTGCAAAAGGCAATACCTACCCGTGAAAGACGAAATAAAAACTTTATAGACATGAGCAGGTTTCATAATAAAAAAAATGTCTTTCTGATAGAGCTGTTAGTGTAATTGAAACAGCTCAGTTATTTTAGGTGACAAAAAAATGCGTTTGTAGAATTCCCTACTCTCACCGCACACCTAAGTTCAGAACATTTGCTTTGTGAAGAGTAATGAACAAGAAAACCTTGAAAATATGCAAAAACTGTCCACTCAGTTTATTGCTTACAAAATATTTAAAATTAATCGCGAAGGTCAGAAACCCCGAATTTGATTTCTGGACTAATGACCCACCGTAGTGGGTCAGTAGTCCCAAAATAAAATTAGGCACTTATGACCCAACATAGTGGGTCATTAGTCCCGAAAACCATTTTCGGGACTTCTGACTTCTGGACCAGACCGATTATAACAACTTTCACATTTGGTTCTAAAAATGCAATCTCAATTGTCTCTCTGACCTCCTTTTTCCAAAATGATGATTTCCTAAATAAAAGTGGGTCACCTTGCATTGGAAATACATTCGGTCCGTACATTTCTCTGGATCCCCACAATTTTCGATTTTTTTCAATCAATGTCCGAAAACAATACTTCCCAGAAAAGCTGTAACCAAGCGGAAATTGTAAACAATGTTAGTGTAAATATGACAAACACTCAACCAGGAACCAGCAGGAAAGCGAAAACAACAACTTGCAAAATCAATTTGACATTGAAATACGGTTAAAAAATCTAGCACTCTTCCCATTCTTTTTGTGTCCTGGTTCTAGTTACTTTCAGTATCCTCCCAACTGATGATGACTTGACGTTTTGTCATCGTTGACCAAAAAACGAATGAACGCAAAAAATAGCAATAAAATTTGAAATTTGAAATAGAAATAACAAAAAAACCAGCTTCAGGTTCTTCACACAGACTTTCGAGTAATTTTTGTTCGTTCTGAGTTCTGACCACTTGACCAAGATTAGAAATTGAAAAAAAAAATCAATTTCAGCTGCATTCATGGCGCTGAAGGATTAGATATCAATATCAGCAATTGTGTCCGTTTCCAGGGAAAGTGAATATTTTTTTTTTGCTATTTTAAGAATTTGTTTAAAATTTGGTTTAAAACAAAAAAGAAGAAAACAAATTTGGCATCAAAATGAATATAAATGGGTTTGTTTTGGTTTTGATATTTGATACAAAAAAAAGAGAGAGAAAAAAACATCCCTTAAATCCATTGAGCAGACAGCAAAAAATATGTTTGGAATTGAATTTTTCGTCCTTGGAGGGAATATTGTGTTGTGTGTTTCAATATCGATGTCAAGAGCGGAATTTAGCCAGAAAATGATAGGAAAACAATACTCAATTGGATCAACAAACAAGGTGCTTGCAGGAATACAAATTAATTTGAAAGCTATAAATAACTGCGCCGAGCAATAAATCTTTCTTGGAGCATTTCTATTTCCAATGTTTTTTTTTCTTTTTTTGTACAAAATACCGGGAAGACAGTTGAGGAGTGGCTGTTTATTTTTTCTTAGGCAAAATGCTTATGATGTCGAAAATAGACTTTAATTTTGAAATAAAAGGTTTAATGCCGTCTAATAAAATCTATTTGTTAATTTTGTTTGACATTAAGGAGAAAGGCGATTATGTACAACTACAAGTATGGTCTTTTACTTTTATGTTGTACCCGATCTTGATTTATGTTGGAAAAGGTTTCATACCAAAATAGGTCATCGAAAAAAAGGAGAAATGTTTGCAAGTCACGCGATAGTTTTCATCGACTATTAAAGAAGTTTTCCGGAAATATTTCGTCGAAAATGCCACTTTCATGTCTTTCTTGTCGCATTTAATTTCAAAAAACAACCAGAGGAAAGAAAAAGACACTCAGCAAGTGACACTTAATTTTATTTATATCCTCAAACAGGTGTTTCGTCGCTGGTTCTTATACGTCTACTTGACAATCTTGACACATGACACCTCACCCAATTGCCACTTTAGTGTTGTCGCGCTGCTCTTTTGTTAACCTAGAAGTGTGTACTAAAGTCAAAACAATTTCATATTTCCGTAAACATTTCCCACCGAGAGCGGGAACAACACTTCTCTTGCAATGTGACACATAAGTGTCACCTAAGTGAGTGACTTTTCTCAGGGTATAAGTTTGCCCCGACAAAGTGCAGCAGAAAAAAAATAAAAGCAAAAAGTTGAAGAAGAAAAATAATTTTGCCGCAAGCACGTACTTGTACACTGAAAAAAAGGAAAAAAAAAACCATCACAAACGAGACAAACGAGACAAACGAGTAATTGACAGTCACATCCACATTTGTTTCCGCCTTGAAAAAACGCGCCACATGACATACAAATTTTGTACACTCACTCACTCGTTGCTGACATCAAATTTGTTTTAGCTAACAAGATCCGTTTCCAGCAGCAGTTAAAACTAAATGAGAAGTAGCAAAAAGAAGCGACCCAGAACACCCGCCATTTGTCCCTGTTTCATTAAAAAAAAATGCATGGTTTTCCCTTCTCTTCTCAAGCGAGAGCAATGACATTGCAAACAGAAAGAAAAGGATCAACCAAGTCTGCACAGTGTACTTATAAATGAGATTGAAGAACGCCCGACGCTAAGTGCCTAGCTGGGGGGTATGTTTGCAGGCTTTCTATGTTTTTGTCTTTGCAGTAGCTGTTCGGCATGCGGAAATGGCATGTTTCATAATAGAGTTATAAAAACGATGTTAGCAAAATGGCACCCTTACGACTATGCAACATGGGTTAAGTAGCTTCTCGTACTCTATAACCGGTCCTAATGCTTTAAGGACTATTGCGAGAAAAGAAATGATACACCCACAAACACGTTATGAAGTGCAAATGGCTTCAATTTCATGTCAAGACCAAATCACACCAACATTACACTCATGATGGCTTGGGATGGGACAACGACTTGTGTCGCTGTATGATTTAACTAAAATGTCTCTATTTTGTAGTGACGCTAGAGTAGTCGTGTCGCCGCGCCGGCTTAATGTCAAAATCATTGAATTCAAGCTACGCGGCCATTAAAGTCTCATTTGCAGTGATGTTCATTTAAATATCACACGGCACTGTATTTGAAGGTCGTTCATATGATGTTAAGATTTGTTGCTTTTTGAAGCAACATGAACATGTCAAATAATAAGAAATACAAACATAATTGTCGCACATGCATTGAAGGAAATAATAGATGGAATATCATGAGAAATTTACTTAAAGTCAGATGAAGTCAATGTGGTTTGAAAATGAACAAAAGTGTCAGACGAATTCTCTGTTGAGACTGTCGAAAGTCTTCGCAAAATCGATGAAAGTCAGATTTTATGGGCTATCAATACAAGAATATACAAGCGGCTTGTTCTCAATCAGCGAGGCCTTACTATGTTCTTCAATAAAGTGCAGGTGCCATAAATGTTACTCATACGCCATAGTGTACCCCTACCATTTCGTACATTTTTGAAAGGCTGTTTTAGTACCCTACATAAAAAGTTTCCATCACCGTGAAAATATAAACACTCTCCCATAAAACGAAATAATTAAAAATTAATTCGCAACTTTATCATTTAAACTGATACGTTTCAACCGCCCAAAAAATACATAATTACCTTTTTAGTTAAAATCCTTTTTACCCGCTGTGCAAACGACCAAAGGACCTTTTCTGTAATTCAAACGGAAAATTTTATTGAAGTCACACGCAAACTTATATTAAAAAATTTAAAAAGAAATAAAAAAATTAAAATGAGCAATAATTCCCATGAAAGGTATAACCCTTTCAATTTCTTTTAACTTAACTCGAAACGATTTTCCCAGGATGCTGATGAGATGCGTATTAATATTTTTTTGGTTCGTAAATTTTAATATCAATGAAAAGGAATGCCCAAGTGTGGTTTAATTTTTAATTTCTTTTTACACCTTTTATATTTTTCAAGACCAAACAGAAAGCAAATAAAAAAAAGAGAAAAAATAATGAAATTAATTCACTCGTCGAGTATAGGAAGGTTAAGCCTCAATTTCATATCGTATGTGAGGGTATTTCTTTTTTTGGATTTATTTATGGGAACGTAATTAATGCATGCAAATCTCTCAGAGGTCAGCATAAAAATGGTACCTTGTCTAGATTTCGTGGCTTAATTGGCTTAAGAGTTTCTCAACCTTGAAAAATGATAACAGCACACAGCTTCTTTTTTGTTAAGCAGCAAGGCAAAAGTTCATTTTATACGAAAATTTTGAGTGTTGTCTTTGTATAATTATTATTAGAGAGAATTTAAGAGTTTCTTGTTGAGTAAAAAACGAATATTCAGTTTCTAGGAGTTTTTTGTAACATTTTGACCAAATTCATAACTTAATCAGCTTTAAATTTTGTTTTAAGCAATTTAGAGAAAGGACTTTTCCTAGAAAGCACGAAAAAGGCAACTTGCTTTGAAAAAAATCAATAAGCAGTCGGTACACGTATCGAGGCGTTTCTTACCCTTCCCGAGCCCGTATGAACCTTAGAAAAACCGCCATCAGCAAAATTGAGTCCTTGAATTAATACCCGCTATATTTCTTTGGCAGAGTCTTTCCGCGTTACTCTGTTTGTGTTGTTTATATTTCCTGAGCAGAAGCAAAAAAAAGTGTCACCCAACTAGTTCCTTTCGATCAAGATTTATCTGTGCAGCCATAATCCTGAAGCCAATGAACGCAGCACAGCGTTAAGCAATAAACCCTTTTGAATTCAATCTTTTTTTACATTTACAATTTAAATTTATCTCAATTCAGGTCATGCTTTTGTCTCATATAGTCGGTCTCGTCTTTCCTGCCAGCCACATATGGTTGAAGATGAATTGGGAAAATAAAAACGTTGAAGTCCTTTTTTTCTGGTCACTGAATATCTAAAACAAGTTTCTTTCAACTTTCCTCAGTTGCTTATATATACGCTTTACTCGTAACTCGTATTATATTGATATTGATGAAAATATGCTGTGAAAAAGCAAACGAGTCTCCACATTTTTTCTAGAACTAAGAGCACAGTAAGATTAGTGGAAAACTGTCTATTTTTGATGTCGGTAATGAAGTTCTCCACTTACAAAAAATCAGAATATCATGAAATATGATTTGCGACTTGTTGATATTTGCAAAGTGAATCTAAAACAATAAATATAAAATACATAAATCTGTTCACTAAATCCTACCTCTACTGTGACCAGCGACCAATGATTTCCCTTGGCTATTTCAATTGGTTTTTTAAGCTCATATACGTTCCTCTTGACAATTCTCTTACTGCCCGACTGTTGCTATTTAATGAAAATCAAAAGAAGGGAATCCCCTCCACTTTTGCGGTAATGTGCTGAAATTGTGTTGATATTTTAATGGTTGCTATATGACTAAGTAAATAAAATCAATGGATATATATTTTTATGACCAAAACCAATGGTCTGACATCTTAGTCCTCTTTCGGTTCCGTTTGCTTACCAACCTTGGGCAGACTTAAAAAAAATAAAACGATCTTTATCTGCTTCGAACAAATATCTGTATGATGTGTATGTCCTTTTATTGTATCAACATTATGTTTGGTTGTTTTCATCGGTGTTCTTTGGTTCTTTGTAAATTGAAAGTGGGCGGGCGGGAGCATTTTGTTTTTGCTGATTGATGATGAATCGATATCAATCAGTCATTCGTTGAAACATGAGAAGAATATAAAAATATACAATAAATTGTGTCTTTTGATGACAGGGAAGGATATGTTTTGTGTGAAGTAATGTGGTTTGTTTGGTTTGAAAGTTTTAAATTACAAAACGGAATAGGATTAGAGGGATCGGCTTTACTTGTTGGTTAAAAACGAAGGAAATACAACAATTTGCAGTAAGAAAAAATAAAACGTCAGCCTTTAAAAATACAAACTTTGGGTTTGTACTAGAACGAGCAGAGTACCGATGACTGACATCGTATTATAATTAGCCGCCTTACAATACATCTACTTATTTTTAAACATTAACTGGGATATGTAAGTGAGCACTGGTTTTTAGTCAAACCCAGCTGGTGCTTATTTCCGAAACCACTGAACGGATTCTGCTCATTTTCACCTTTTGTAGAAGTCTTATTTTCTTTTAATAATTTTTTAACTGACTGCTTTTTCAAAGCTTTGTGAAGATTTCACCTAAACTATAGGTACAGATAATTAATGTAAAATGAATTTGAATAGCGTCCAATTCCCTGTTAAGGCCTTTTTAAAAAGGTGTTAGAGTCTACAGAAAATATTTAGGTAACCCCCAGCTCCTAGATTGTTTTCCCCTTTTTAAATTTATTTATCCGATAAAAAAGAGGCGACGTTTTTGCTTTAATTTGTGTTCATTAGACCCTCATGCTGCCTAATAAAGAAATTAAAAAGGGAAACATATTTTTTTTCTCTGAAATGAATAACTCTAATAATAAAAATTACCCTCTCCTACGGGATAAATTTCATCCAAAGATAAATAACCCTTTTTCGCTTTTTATTCCACAACACCGCGTCGTCTACATCACTGCCACCGATACTTGCTTGTTTTTCAAAATCAAAAATATTTCCCATCGACAGACGACTGAACATCAATGTTTATCAAAATATTACCTTGGGGCTATTTATTTTCCCCCCTCCGGAAAAAAAAATAAAAAAAAAACTGTGCAAATAATGTTCAACGCAGAAAGGAGAGATTTACTTTGCTGTTATTTCCACATTTACGAAGCCAGCCTTTAAGTTTGCCAATTACGCCCGAAACTCATTGAAATTTTTTTCTTCGTTATTTTCAAAAGACCAACAAAAAAAAACAAACTGCAAGCTCACACAAATCTGAAACAAAGTAAGACAAACAAGAAACGTGGAAACGGAAAAAATTCCAACATCGAAAAGAGGCCATATTGAACATTGTTAAGGCGGATAGAAAGCTCAGTTGTTTTTGGGGGGTCGGTCGTATACGACGTTTATAGCCATGTTTTTTTTCCACTTGTCAACCATAATCGGTAAGGAAGTTCTGTGTGTTGGCACAGAGAAGCTTGTATTTTTGCCGTTTCTATCTATCTTTCACATATGGCGTGGGTGTTCGTATGTATATTAATGGTCCTCGCAGGGATATTACATTGAACGGAATGATTTCGTTTATAATATTTTCCGTGACAGGAAACGGATCTAAATGGTGATTCCATTTAATATTAATGCGCTTGTGGCAGGTGAGTAGGGAGGGAATCATTGTTGATTTTTGAGTTGAATTGCACCGCGTTTGGGAGCGGATGTGGCGTGGGATTTTTTTTGTTTTTTTATGTTTGTTGAGATTTTAATTTGATACACAAACATTGAACCAGAGCAAATTGCAAGGACTTGCGAACTTAATGGGATTTGAATCGAATTGGACTAAGGGGGGGTCAATTATTAATCGGGCGAATGGTTAAGCCGGGAAAGGAAATTTGTTTCGCTCGCAGATTGTTTATTTATACGCCTTCGGAAGTAAAACAAATAAACTGTGTGGGCTTCTTTTTGGATGAAAGCATTTGCATGATTTTGAAATTGATGCTAATTTATTGAAGGTCATTCTCATTATTATACAGCGGATTGGAGGATTTAATAAATCGCTTTATTAGCAGCGCGTAATGTCGTAGGAAAATGGAAGGACTTAGCAGCCGTAAGTGGTATGATTCAATTTTAATTAAAATTAATAGTGTGAACTGTCTAATTTGGTAAGTGGGCTGTTGAATCGAAAATATTGATTTATAAATGAGAACAGCGTTGAACAAATAAGGTTATAATCTCTACAAATATTTTAACAGTTTTCAATCAAACTGTTGAAACACTCTATGAATAATGGTCTGCTTGGACAGAGATATGGTAAAATATCCATCCATTTCATCGCTGTGCTGCGGTCCAAATCTGATCGAAATATTCAACAAATTCAATTGGTTTTTTAGAAGATTAGAATTTTGAAATTTTGTCAAAACCATTGGAAATATTTTTCAATTTTAAAACTTCTATGTTTAAAGCTATGACAAAGCGTTCTTTTTCATCTAAAAATTATACTAAAATAAATTTCTTTCTGCATTAAAAACATAAATGCATACGACTTTACCCTTCAGAAGCGGAATTACCTCCTTCCTGTGCCAGCATCACGTAACTATGCCATTCTATTCAAAACAACGCTTAAATAATGCACAAACAGAGCTAAAAAATCCACCGTCAACACTAGTAATATGCACCTACTACCATAAATTTTGGCTTATGGGGTTTTACCATAATATTTAAAGTTATTGCCATTCTAATGGAGAGATTATTGCGGATGTGTAGAATTTCGAAAATTTCCAAAAACTGCATAAATATGAATAAATTTTAACTGTCATATGCCGCAAGGACTTTAAATATTCCCCATATTGCGGTACACAGAGAGCTTCTGAATATAGCTATTTAAAATTGTCATAAAAAGCGCGCCTGACTCTTTTTTTTTTGGGTAAATTTCGAACGTGAATGAAATATGACATTTAACGATGGATATGACACATCTGACATGTGATTCTGATAAATGACTTTTTGTTATTAAAAAAGCTTAACTGATAGCAACATCAATTTTGGTGGCTAAATAACAGTATTTAGCCATAACCCTGGAGAGATCATTATGGAGGTCGTTTGGGAATAGCAGATGGGTATTATGTACATTGTGGCACGCACCTAGGCGTAAACTATTTATTGTATCGTCAAATTATATTTTGAATTGAAATTAGTAGCGAAATGCATCGGATAGAGAAATGTGTAATTTCATGGAATATTGATTATGGATTACAATGCAAATTGGTCTATAACCTTCAAATTGTATTTTTAGTAAAAGCAGCCTTAGTACACTTCCCTGTGGCATCACATTAATATTTTCCAGAACACTTTTGTTATGTGTGTTTAGATGTCTTGAGACATATTTTATGGAAATAAAGGTTTTTAAAGGTTTAAGGTTTAAAAATTCATTTATTTCTTATAATAAGTTTAGATACAGCAAGTTCAATATGACTACAATGCAAATAAATTTATTTAGAAATAAGTAGTGGCATTATTGTTAGAAAATAAAACAGAATTAAATGCCACATCGATATTTAACAAAAAATCAAATATTTAAATTGGGTGGGGTGACCCTTAATTTTAAACTTCAAGTATAAATATAAATATGTACAATTGGAAAAATAAAGCAAAGAGAATCACAATTCAAAAATTAATAAGCAAGGTGCTAGAAAATATTAATAAAGGTATTACAAAGAGAACGACCAGATACAAAAATCTCAACAAATTAGAAAACCAATTCCCAAAAATTCACCAGAAATTAAAAGGAAAAACAAAAAACATAAAGTTTATGAAAACACAATTTTTTCCAAATCACCGAAATCAGATTCAAACAACCAACTCTTGAGATGTTTCATAAAAAGATTTGGTAAAATAAGTGACCTTAGCATACAAGGTAGTTTGTTAAATAATCTAGAAGAAGCAACTGTGTAAAAATTTCGAAAAGTAGTCGTCCGGAAGTTAGGAATAGGTACAAGATATTGCAAGTTGTTTCGCAGGTTATGGCTGTCTAAAACTCTGAAATTTAGATTTCCTGAGCGCAAAAAAAAAAGTTTTTAGGACTTTGAAACAATAAAGGTGACGAATTGGAAGAATTTTTAGTCTCACAAATAATGGAAAACTGTGATGCAGTCGTCGTTTTCTGCTTATTATTCTAATAACATACTTTTGGAGAGTAAGAATTGGTTTAACTTTGCAAAAGTGCGTTCCGCCCCAACAAGCAATTCCATATTGTAGTTTAGAGTGGAAAATCCCATAATAAATTTGTTTAAGAAGGTCGGGTGAGCAAACTTTTTGGAGAAAGAAGAAGTGCCTGAGTGTAGTACGAAAATATTTTTTTAAACTCTCAGTTTGATTACAAAAGGTCATCTTTGAGTCGATTAGCAATCCTAGATATTGAAAAACATCCACTTTTTCAATTTGAAAACAAAGATCACTACAGAATAGGTGGTCACAGTAAGTGATCGTGCTTGTTTCAGATTAATAAATAAATAAATTAATAATAAGGTCCTCAATATGGTCCGGAAATTGAATTCATAACGATTCCTCCTTCCTGTTTTATGCATAATAAATAAAACCTCCTCCCAAAAAGACACATTTGGTTTCTCAGCCGGAAATCAACCCTTCAGGCTTTATTTGCCATTGTAGGGAATGGAAAAACAAACTATTTATATTTCATCACCTTCATTTGTGCCATAGGGTGTTGAATTGATTTACACAAAAGGGTTCTTTTTTGACAGTCATCGTCACAATGTTTTCCAAATTGGAAGAAAAGGGTTGTGCGTGAGTAAACAAAATGTACAAGCTAAGCCGAAAGGGTTAAGACTGTTAATGATTCAGATTTCTAATGAAACACTGTGTTTTGAGTTTAACACACCAAAAGCACATAACCTTAATCGAAATAAAATAGATTTCTAGAACGGAAGTGTAGTTTAATTACATTCAAACTTCAATGCACAACTATGTAGGTTTGAGAATTAGATGCTACTTGACTAATGTATTAGTTTGTTAATTGAATGTGCGTTATTCTGCAATTTACCCAACCAATATGGTTAAGAGCATGACTATCCGCTTTGATTTTGAGTGGAAATTGATTGCTAAGGATAATTAAAATGTAGTTTAACTACTAAGAAGCGGTTTTGGCGATGCTTAACTGTTATTAAGATTACCAAGTCCTTTCAACTAACTAAATCTCTTGATTTAGAGGAATTTCTAAATGATGTACTACAAGGTACTGTTCGTGGGCCTTTACTTTTTCTCTTTAGTTGAACTTGTTAAGTAGTAGTAAGTAGTAAGTGAATTTTATTGTTCCTTTTTTTTTTCTTTCTTAAACATATTACATATTTCACAATAGTGCAATTGGCTTTGTGCCGTCAGCCGAAAAGAGAGTTTTTTTTTCTTGAAAATTTGATAATATATCTAATTTTAAAAAAGTTTTTTATTAAAAGTATTCCTTTATTATTTGTTGTCTGTACTTGGGTGCCGTTTTGACGTAATTGTAGAGCAGGTTCCAGTTTTCTCCGTTTAGTATTTCCAGAAGTTTATTCGTTTGTAGCATAGATTTCCCCCAGACCTGTATTCTAATTGTTTTCAGCACTGGGCATATTGCGATGAAATTTTGTGTGTCTTCTATTTGTCTGAGGTTGCATAGCGTGCAAGTTGAATCAGAGTCAGTTATGTATGGTTTATAGTTTAACGGCAGGAGATCACTTCTGGTCTTACAGATTGTTGATATTATCTTATCTACACTCAGATCGTCATGGAAGTAATTGTTAGGTCCTAGGTCATGTTGGAGATGCTTATACGTCAATCTCATTTGGCTGTCTTGGATTTGGTCGCGGAAGCTTGCAAATTGGGCGGAGTCAACTTTTGAAATAAGTTCCTGTATTAACCGCTGTCCATTTGTTTCTTCAATGACATTATGTCCTCTGCAAAGCTTAGTCTTTTCGTAGAAGCATTGTTTGTTGCAGTTTTGCAGATGCGAAGTAATTATAAATGTGAGGCGATGTGCGGTTGGTTCATCACCTTCTTCATGTAGTCCAGATGGAGTTTTAGGGTATATGTGAACATTGTTGGTGGTCCGGTTTCTGTGTGCAGTATATAGTTAGGTGTGTTAACTGGAAGCCTGAAAATTTGTTTGATAAAGTATCTTTGGAGTTTTTCTACTTCTTCGAATTGCCATATTCCCCATACTTGAACTGCATAACACATGATTGCACGGACAACTGCTTCGAATATTCTAAATTTAGCACTTGCCACAATATTATCCTTTTTGAAAATTTTACTCCAGGTGCAGTTAATTGCTCTTTTTGCCTCCTTCAACTTTCCTTCCAAGTGAGACTTGAAAGAAATTCGAGGGGTTAGCAGGACGCCCAGATAATTATACTCTTTGACTATCTCCAATTCTTCATGTCCCCAGTACCATTTCTCGTTGCTCGCATACCGTCCGGTTCCATTACGGAAAATCAACATTTTTGATTTACTAGTGTTTAATTTTAAATTCCATGAGACATGATAAGTCTGAACTTGTTAATATATATGATTGTTTATGGAATTAATTGAATTAAAATTTAGCTCACTTACCTCAATAAGAAAATAATATTGTTTTGTTATGTTTACACAAGAAACTGTCACTGACTTTCTTCGAAGATATTAATAGAAAAACTGTCTAGCTACCTTGAATTTTTTCATGCATACAATTTTTGTTTCTCTATGGATATCAAAAATAGACTGCGCTAACATCACACCCCCTTTTTTGTCTTACACTTATCAGTTGAAGCGAACAAAATAAAATTCAAACATCTGATATCTTTCAACAGATAGTCATCGTTCATATTATCTAAATGAGCCGTTCAAAGCTTATCTTGACAACATCGATGATATGTTCAATTTTACCTGAAATCGTATTACAAGCTATTAGCAAGCGAAACACGCACCGTTTAGTAAGCAGAAGCACTTTATTATACCCGTGAAAGTGACATCACTGGGTGTGCAAAAATAAACAGCACACAAAATAGGTACCTTAACAATGAAATCAGACTAAACCGTTTTCGGATGTTAATATCAGAGCACTTAAACAGTTCGCGGTGTTATCCGACTTAGGTTTACATTTTGTCTAGGAGCGTTAACATGGGCATTGAATGTTTTGTTTATTTATCGAGGGTGAATCAGTCTGATATGGAATTGACAGTACTGCTCAAGTTCATTGTCAAATCAGAATGAAATCAACATTCCAGATCGTTTATAGGGCAGTTCGAAATCTTTCAATCACCAATTTATTGGCATATGGCCAAATGGCATGGCACCAATGAATGACACCAAAAACAAAAATAGTCAATTTGAAGTAGGTTAGCAAGGATTTGTCATTTGAAAGTTGTAAAATTAAAATTTCTAGTTAAAATGTCCATCAACGAATTCCTAACAACTTCAGCAAATCTGAATTCAGTTGACTGCAGCTGGAGGACCCTAACCATCAATGTTTGAATTTTGTGCGGGAAACAAATTATTTTTCGAGAGTATTTCAAAAACACTGACTTTATAGTTGATGTTGATACAATAATTCATGATGTATAAAAAATACAACCATTGTGGGATTACGAGTACGTCACAATACTGAGTGCATATTTGAGTAGGAACGCCACCAGCACATGGTTCTACAAATTTGTGTTGTCTATTTTACCGACTTAAAGTGCCTAAATTAAATCTATGTATATATATAAAAATGATATGTTGGTTTGTGTACACTCGAAAAACTCAAAAAGTTCTGCACCGATTGAGCTGAAATTTTAACATGGTATAAAATCCGCATCAAGGATTGTTTTTATCTATTTTTTGCATCCGTCACATATCCGCGGTCGTGGTCATAAACGACAAACAAAATTTATACTTTTCAAATCACAACAGCAAAATATATCACATCGGCTTTGGAAAATTTCGTCAAATATTTTTATTTTATCTATACATATTATAAAAATCTAGCGCCGTTCGTTTGCGGGATATAGGCATAAAAACCAGTTGGCCGATTTTCTTAATTTTTGTCTTAAACTAAAGAGGATTAAGGGTAGAATGTTTAAGACAAACAAAATTTATACTTTTCAAATCATAAACGGTGCAAATGTTAAAAATGCTTTTCGCACTACAACAAAATATATCAATATACATACTTCGTTTTTAATTTCGTCAACTCGGAACTCGGAAGACTTCTTAATTTTCAAAGGGAAAATTGCATGTAATTGTAGTAAAGTGGTTTACAAATGGAAAAATGAAAAATTTCAAAATGGGTTTTCGAAAGTAACTCGGAAAACTCATTGCTTTTCAAAGGGAAAATTGTATGTTATTGAAGGTGCAGTGGTTTTCAAAATTAAAACTGGAAAATTTGTGATGGGGAACTAGAATGAAAGAAAAAGTAAAAAAAAATGGAAAATTTGAAATGCAAAAAAAAAATTTGACTAAACAAAAATCTCAAAAACACTTTTTCAAGTGAAATGCATTACTTTTGAAATGGTAAAATGGAAAGTTCGTGCTGGGGAACTGGGAGAAGTCCTGGAAAGCAAGTTTAATTTAAAAAAAAATGCATTTCAAAAATATAACAAACTCGCAATGGGAAACTCCTGAAGCGCAAGAAAACCCCATGTCATATTTTGCATGGATTTAAAAAAAATGGGAATATATATAGAGAATTCGTGGTGGAAAAATCTCCTTAAGCGATTAGACCATAGTCCTCGCGGCTCCAGGAATGATTACAAACCCAGCTTCGGTCGACAGACCGAGTGACAGGCGACATCAATTTTTTGAAATGTCTCTCTATTTTCATTTCATTTCATTTAATTTCCTTTTCATTCTTCCTTATTATATTTAAGGCTGAACTCCTACTTAAGCTTTTGGACCAAGACAATGTTTACACGCGAATCCTTGGGCACGATTTTCTGAGCAAAAGAAAATTCTAACAACGACATTTTAAAAAGGCATGGATTTAAACTTACACAATCTACGTGCATGAACATTTCGCATTATGAATATTGGTTTTCAAAGGGAAAATTGCATGTAATTGCATTGATTTTCAAATGCAAAATTTCAAAATGGGTTTTCGAATGGAGATGGAGAGTAGAAAGTTCTTGATGAAAAACTCGGAAAACTCATTGGTTTTCAAAGGGAAAATTGCATGTAAGTGTAGGTGCATTGGTTTCCAAATGGAAAACTTGAAAATTTTAGAATGGAAAATAGAAACTTCTTCATGAAAACCTCAGAAAACTCATTGGTTTTCAAAGAGAAAACTGCATGTAGGTGCATTGGGTTTCAAATGAAAAACTGGAAAACTTCAAAACGAGTTTTCGAATGGAAAATAGAAAGTTCTTGACGAAAAACTCGGAAAATTTATTGGTTTCCAAAGGAAAAATTGCATGTAATTGTAGCTGCATTGCTTTTCAAATGAAAAACTGGAAAATTTCAAAATGGGTTTTTGAATGGAAAACAGAAAGTTCTTGATGAAAAACTCGGAAAACTCAATAGTTTTCAAAGAGAAAATCGAATATAATTGTAAGTGCATTGATTTTCAAATGGAAAAATGGAAAATTTTTTATTGGGATTGATTAATTGGCAGTTGCCAAATCTGTCGAAGAGAGTATCAATCTGTCATGAAAAAGTACTTCTCAATTCTGCCGTTCGGAATCGGCGTTAAATTGTAGGTCCCCTCAATTCTTCAACAAGCACTCAGAGAATTGTTGAAGAGAGTAAGCCACTTTAGGCCCTGGCTCTTCAAGAGCTGTCTCGCCACTCTATTTATTTATTTTTTGCTCGAAAAACTCTGCGAGAGCACGAAGAATTCAAGACCTTAATTCAAGTTTTTTGCATATAATTTGAGCTATATTGTTAAGATTGTAAGTCCAGTAGAGACTCTATATCCGCTCAATCCACAATAGAATTTTTACTTTAGATATAACCTGAGTAAAATCAAATTTTTGGGACACTCTAACGTGAAAATCAGCAAATAAGGGGGACAATCATAGCGGTTACTAGGGTGGCACAAAGCGGGTAGCGATTAGAGGGTATTGGGTTAATGGGTAGAGTGAAGCGGGTAGAGTAGTAGCGGGATACCAAAGCTTAGAGCTTTTTTAATAGATTGAGGCAGTACGAAGTCTGCAGGGTCAGCTAGTTAATAAATAAAAAAAAATGTCAGATTTGTTGCTTTTGAGATATGGCATGGGAAGCGGGTAGTGGAGTAGCGGAGCAGTAGTCAGCGGGTAGCGCATAGCGCGGTGACGGGTAGCGGGAGTGAGTAGAGGGTAGCGCGGTTAAGGGGTAGCTGTTAGTGTGTTGAAGTAGTAGGTAGTGGGAAGCGGGTAGTGGGGTAGCGAGAAGAGGGTAACGGTGTACAGGTTTAGCGGGTAGCAGGTAGCTCTGGAGAGTAGGAGGGTAGCGGGTAGTGTGATAGCAGTGTAAAAAAGTAAGGTCTTTTTTTATCGGTTAAGGCAGTACGAAGACTGCAGTGTTGCGGGCTTCAATCATGCATATGTTCCACTGTTGATCATTTTCAAATAAACCCACAGTTTGAAAGTGGCATGTGTGACGCCATCAACTATTTTTAATTGCTGAAAAGATCTACGACCAGGCACTGCGAAGCGTGGCAGGGTACAGCTAGTTGTTTATAAATACATATAGAAATTAGAATCTAAACATAGAGAGAATTCTATTTGGGGCAAACAGGAAAATAAATTTTCCTCGAAAATTTATAATAATACTAATTCCAAAGTCGGCATTTGAATAATTGTTGAACTGTTTAGAGGTAACCATTACATAAATTTGAAATCCTCATATATTTCATTATAGAATGCAAATTAATTATAATCTTATGAAGTTCTTGGTAGACCGAGCGCTGCTGGGTCGACTTGAGTGAGCACAGAATTTGAAGATAGAAGTTTTGAACCATGGATTTTATTCTCTTGCCTGTCATTCTTTTAAAACTTATGTTGATACATGTGCTAATGGCTTCGAAATAATACAGAATTTATTTGTAGATGTTGATCATACAAAGTTAGGAATCAGAATAATAACAATAAAAATTTTATTCGATAGTTTATAACAAATCGATTGTTTGAGTATTTACATTTGCTTGAGTATTTATAATTGCTTGAACTTCAACCCCCTCTCTCAATCGAATATCGTTATGTGATCAAATTTAATTTCGTTCGTAAATTCAAGAATTGTACACTATCCATTGCTTCGGTAAAGATGTCGGCTTGTTGTTCTTTTGTTCTGATTGGTTTGACTTTTATTAATCCTTTTGTAATGCTATCTCTTACAAAGTGATGTTTAATATTGATGTGCTTAGCTAGTTTGCTTTCCAAATTATGGGCCATCCCAATACAACCTCTGTAGTGTCCAAGGCTAAGTGGTTAGGTGCGTTGGTTGCTAAGCAGAACGTCGTGGATCCAAGCCCTACTCGTGCCCATAGTTCTTATTTCATCATTCACGGGCACTTCCTCTTGCGAAGACCTGACTAAACTTCCAAGAGTATCAATCTGTCATGAAAAAGTGCTTCTTGACTTTGCCGTTCGGAATCGGCGTAAAATTGTAGGTCCCATCAATTCTTCACACGCACCCAGAGAATTGTTGATGAGAGTAGGCCACTTAGGCCTTGGCTCTTCATGAGCTGTCGAATCACTCTATTTATTTTGTTTTTACCTTCTAAGCAACCAATTGTCTAGTCTTAAGTTCTATTGCAATAAACCATCGGTCGACACAGAACTACCTTGAGTTTTCTTACAATTTGCTACGCGGAACGTATCCTTGTATATATCCACTGCGGAACCTCACTTGGTATGCTTGCGTGGGCCGGGCTAGGTGCGTCGGAACGGGGTGGTTCTGGTTCCTTAATGGAGGATCGTAGCACAGAAAAAAAAATTAATCATACCAAGATTTTTAGCAGTGCACATGGTCTGTGGACGGGCATCTTTCTGTTCATCAGTGTTGTTGGAGTGACAGATGGATGGCCACTCGGAGTGCTGATTCCCTCCCCAATCGTCGTTAAAGACGCCTTGACGGCTCGCGCACTCTGATGGTTAATGAGCTGTCCCTGATTCGAAATCTGACCATTTTACACCACGTTACTAACACATGCGACACAATCTTCCCCACTCACTTCCATTTGCTCCAATCTAAAACATGTTGTGATTTTGTGTACACATTATTTATTCAAATTATTACTTTTATACTTCATCCCTCTTTTCTATCAAAATGCCTTCATTCAGTTAATTCTTATTAAATATATATTCAAAAAAATGTAAATGTGATATCATGTAAATTCATTATATTTTGCCAGTGCATGCAACAAACTAATATCTCATTTATTTCTCTTCTTATTTCTAAATTATTCAATATTTTGTAAATAAATGAAAGGAAAAATAAAGTAAACAATATAGCAGTAGTTTGGCCCGCTATGAATAAACAAATAAAGCAGTTTAAAAAAAGGAGAGACTTACCGACGACCGATGAGGAAATTGTGCACAATGTCCAACGTGGTTTGCTCACTTTTAGAGCAGGTCGACAATCTTGATGCTCCGCGTCCAAACTATCACTATACACTTACACTTCCTTTTTCTTTTCTCCTACTTATTAGATTACAATATATCTTTCTCTTGCATGCTTTCACAAATTATACAAATTTTCTTATTTATTCCCTTTTTACTTGCGACATATAGAATATATGGCAAATATTGAATTCGTAAAAAAAAAGTTGAGATAATAATGAGATATGACATTACGATGATAGAGAATTCGAAAAAAGTGGGTCCGGCGATTCCGTCCGATGTCTGTCCGTCTGTCTGTAAACGCACCTACAGCCTTAACCACTGGTCCGATTGACTTCAAACTTGAAAATAAGAGGTTTGAGCGAATTCGCGTGGGTCGTTTTTTTGATTTTTTTTTTAAGATCAAAATTTAGGGTAGCCACCATACGATTTTTTTGGCCAAAAACCAAAAGTTTCAATTTTCTCAAAAACGGCTCCTACGATTTTTTTTAAACTTCCTCGAAAATGTTTGTTTAAAACTCTGATGTATTTTATGTAAAAAAAATATTTTTGTATTGCTCCAAAACGGTACCGCCCATAGAACCGTTTTTTTGTTATCAGATTTTCCCGAAAAATAAAAGTCCGATTAGGGTAAGTTTTTTTTTGAAAGTACGTTTATATAGTTCAATTTATATTTTGTATTCGAAAAAATTTCAAAATTTTTTTTGGATTTTTAAAAAATATTTTTAAACTTTTTTTTCAAAATTCTGTATCTGAAAAACGGATCATTATTAAAAATTTAAACTTACTTGTAAATTGTATAGTTGCACATTCTTGAATACTGCATACCCAAATTAATTTTAAGACATTTTCGAAAAATTTTATATACAAAAAATTAATTTAAAAAAAAACCGCTCCGACGATTTTTTAAAAAAAAATTTGAAAAATCAACAATTTCTTAAGAAATCATACGACATCAATTTTTTTCAGATAGAATCTTTTTTTGAGGTACATATTTCAATTTAAATTTTTATTTACGATTATTAATTTTTTTATGAGTTATAATTTGGAATACAGGAGCAAGTTCGTACGACCGAGTCGTGCACATTTTTTTTTTTTTTTTTTTACCTTATTCCTATGCTTTTTCTTTACGTTTTATATAATTTTAATTTAATCCACTTCTTTTATCAATTTATGCACCTCTTTTTTTCAATTTATTTATTTTTAATTTCTGATAAGGCTACTTTTACTCTTTATTTTTTTATTTTTTCTTTCTTTTTTTTTTTGCTTTAACCACTTCACCAGCCCCGTATCACTTTTCTTCGTCCGCTTGTGACGTTGATCGTGAGTTGACTACTTCTTGGTGCTCCTCTTCAAATAACTACTTCTTGAATGGCTGAATCGTGCTATGGAGAGGTGCCGTTAGCGCGATTAATATTCCCCGCAGTTTGATGGAGAGTAGCTGGTATTGAGAGTGGAACTCCGGCAATCCCAGGCTACTCAATTGCTTAGTTATGTCTTCGTATTGAGCCCTCTTCCAGACACACGTGGTGGGCCGAAAGCCTCTTTGACGAGCCTCACTCTACGTGCGCGTGGTGGAATGCAAGTTCTCGTGGAAATTAGATTGATCTCAAGAATCGTTCAGGGAAGCCTACATAGATTTGTTTGGCGCTTAATAAGGAACTCTTCCTTTGGAATTTAATTTTTAGAATACGATTTTACCTGTTTAAATGCGATGAACTCCTCGATTTGGTTATACCAACGTCTTTTATTAAATTTCTTTTTCGTTGTGGCCGAAATTGAAATTGTTCTTAAATCAAGAAAAATCAGGCAACTTTTGAATTTCTCCACACCCACAAAAAGCGGGATAAGTTTTCAACAACTCTTTAATTGAATACAACTTTACAGAGTAGAGGTCTTGCCGAGTTGGTTGTTGAAATGGAAAAGACCAATTCAATGGCAATGGCTGAGATTTATGGCCACTTACGAAGGTTGTCAGGACTGCTTCCTGAGCGAAATTAAAGCTTCGAACTTCGAGTTCGAATCGCCCCGCGTAGCCATCTACTTCAAATATATTTTTGAGACCAGTTATTTTGTAAGCATTTTAATTAGTTAATATATTTTGTTCCTTTTTTTTTGAAGCTTTCTCTGTTGCACGATTTTTTATATACATATCTATATTCAGTTTTTTTTTTGTTGCGTATACGTCGCAGTGACCTTACTTAAAAAATTCAAAAATTCGTAACAAACCTTCTTTGTTTAAAGACTGGTTCGCATAAACAAAAAGGAATAAGAATTTCCTTACTGTTTAATGTCTTTGGCGTGATATCTACCAATGAGTTTCCCTTTCAGGTCCTCCAGATCATATAAACAATTGCCTATCCTTCTCCTCACCCTACACTTTAAAAACTTCGGCATGAATTTGGCCGTTTCTTGTTTTGAGAAGGAGCTTTGTTTAAAATTTCGTCGGAAGACTTCCTGCCCTTCTTCAAATCGGATTGTTTTGGCTCTTAAGTTGTACGTTTTCTCAGCTTTTAAATGAGCTTTATGCAAATTTTCTTTTACTTGGGTTCTTATAAGATGCAACCGATCTGTAGGGGGAATAGTTCTCATTTCAGGATCAGACAACGCGTTCAGTTTCCTTAAAATTGGGTATTCGCATCCACTGAGAATCATATGCTGGCCGAATAGGACATAATAAGGTGAACTTTTTATTGAGGTGTGGTAATCACTTCGAAGTGTGGATGAAATGGTTGAAATGTATTTATCCCACTCCGTATGCTTTTCGCCTACAAAAATTCTTATCTTTGCAATGATCTCTCTATTAGAGCGCTCGGAACTGTTTGCCTGAGGTGAGTACAGACCTGTTTTAATGTGATTTATCTTGTACGTATTCATAAAGTTGGAAAACTCTTTAGCAACGAATTGCTTACCATTGTCGCTATGTATGTATTCCGGTGTACCGAATACACGAAAAATACTTTCTTCCAGAAATCTACAAATGGCAATGGAAGAAGCTTTTGGCATTGCCTTGAGAAATATAAACTTTGAAAAATGGTCTATGGCGATAAATAAACTTGTATTACCTAGTTTACTCCTTGGATATGGACCGAGTAGATCGATATAGAGTCGCTGCATCGGTCTATCTGTATCAATTTTGTTTCCCATTTTGGGTCGCAATGTTGAATTGGCTGGTTTGATTTCTTTACATATGTCACATGAATCTATGAAGTCTTTTATGTGCTTGACCATGTTAGGCCAGTAATATTTTTGTTTTATACGAAATATTGTCTTTTCGAAGCCACCATGACATCCGGGAGAAGAAGAATGTTCGTTGGCAATAGCTTCTTGCCACAATTCCTTAGGCAGCCATAGTCGCCATAAGCTTTCTTCTTCGTCTAGAGACCCAGTTCTAAATTTTACCCTTTTAAAGACGAATCCGTCAGTTGTGCACAAATCAGGTAGATTTGCTTGATTTTCAATTATACTTTTTATCAACTGTGTATAATCTGTTGAAGTAAAAGCTTCCGAACTTAGATCAATATCTGACTGCCTTTCGAGAGGTGTTATCTCACACATATCTCCCCTTGACAATGCGTTTGGCACAATGTTTAAAGAACCCTTACGGTGCTCCATGGTAAAATCGAAGGATTGAAGCTTGAGACTCCATCTCGCGAGTCTGCCACTAAGGTCTTTTTGGGACATTAACCATTTAAGGCTAGAGTGATCAGTTATGATCTTAAATGGTAGGCCATCTATATATGGTCTGAACTTGTTGACGCAAACTATTGCTGCCATACATTCTAGTTCTGAGACGGTATAATTTCGTTGCGATTTGTTAAGCTTTTGCGATACGTAGGCAATTGGATGTTCGTTGCCATCTTCATCTAACTGGAATAGGACTCCCCCAACACCAAGTGTTGAAGCATCGCACTGCACGACAAATGGTTTGCCAAAATCTGGTTCTGCAAGCACAGTCGCAGTCGTTAATGCCTCTTTTAGTTTTCCAAAGCCCTCTTTTGCTTCGTCGGACAAAGCAAACTCTTTACCCTTTCTGAGGCAATCGGTAAGCGGTGCTGACAAGCTAGCAAAATTTGGTATAAACTGCCGATACCAACCAGTCATGCCAACGAATCGCCGCACTTGACGAGCTGTCTTGGGCAAAGGAAAATTTGTTATGGCTTCTAACTTTGTTGGGTCTGTCTTCCGGCATCCTTGACCTATTATATAGCCTAAATATTGAATTTCTTTTTGGCAGAATTTGCTTTTCTCCATATTGATCGTTAGGTTCGCATCTTTTAGACGAGTGGATAAATCTTGAAGAACATTTATATGGTCCTCAAAAGTTTTTGTGCACACAAGAAGATCATCGAGATAGATGAAGATATTATCTCGGAATTTTGTGGGGATCACTTTATCCAACAAGCGTACCAGTCTTTGTGAGGCATTACAGAGCCCAAAAGGCATTACTGTGAATTCCAGCAATGGCATGCCAGGGACGGTAAAAGCTGTCTTTTCGCGTGAGGTTTTTTCAAGTGGAATTTGATGAAATGCTTGCTGCAAGTCTATCTTGCTTATAAAATGGGTATTTTGCACCCTGCTCAACAAGCCACCTATGTGTTAAAGCGGATATGCATCCTTCTTCGTAACACTGTTTAATTTTCGAAAATCTACACAAAGTCTTATCGAGTTATCTGGCTTACGTACAATAACAATTGGAGAGCTCCATGGGCTGTTGCTTTCCACGACTACCCCTAACGTTCGTAACCGTTCTATTTCTTTATAAACTTCCGCTTCACGAGGAGGAGATAGAGGGTCATATTTCGATTTTATGGGTACAGCCCCTTCCGTATCTATATAATGTTCCTCTAAGTGGGTTTTACCTAATGCCAATTTAGCGAAAGAAGGGAAATCTTCGATCGTTTCAAGTAGAATTTCCTCTTGTTTATGCGTAAGCTCAATAGTGTTTGGGTCTTTCAGAGATTTTTCAATTGACGCAATTTCGGTAACAGCGACATGTGGAACAATACCAAAGGATTTCCAAAAATTAATGCCTAAGTAAGCCTGTTGTTGAAGCGTGGGAGCAATATAAAAGTCGATAGGTTTAATAACCTTATTGAACTGTATGGGAATTTGACAAGTGCCATGAATCTTTTGTTTCGAGCCATCAGCCGTGCTTAGCGTGCAATTTATTGGCTTAGTTGGAATCGAGTTCCTTTCTAGAAGAGCTAGACTATCTTTTCCTAATACACTAACTGACGCTCCTGAATCCAACAGAGCATATACCTTCTCGTTTCCAATTTTAATATTAAGATATGGCCTCGAGTCATACTCGTCGTCTATAATACTTGATTCTAAAGCTTTTCGTTTTGATTTTCGAATCCTGTATCGTAACCTACAACTTAATATTTTTTTAAGATATCTTTTTATTGCATTTTGTTCCCAATATCCTCTCCTTAGCTTTCCTATATCGTAAGATTCTTTCGTGCAGAGTGAGCCTAGAAAAATGTAAAGGTTCCATCTCCTCGGTGTGTTGTGATGTTTTTGCAGGTAAGGTTTTATGTTTGGTCTCGATGTTAGTCTGTTTTGAATCCTCGCATTGCCTATGGCTTCTCAAGGATTCTTGGGTATCATTTATTGGCTCGGGGTTGGAGGTGTGGAACGAGAGTCCCCGGCTGCCATCTCGCTCACCTTGGGGTTTACCGAATGATTGCGGCACTTAGGTGTGGTGACATTTTTCTCGCCACATCGATAACAGAACAGATTTCGCTGTTCTGAAGGACATTCATAGAACGAGTGCCCAATTTTTCTGTAATTCCAGCATTCAAAGTTACTTGTATCAAGCGGTTGACGCGAAGACGTATATCTGTTTGTAAAAGCTGATATATTAGGTTCGTCCAGCTTATCTTCTTTCACATCTGTTACACATTCATCTATCTCATTAACTCGCCTATACTGATATCTTTGAGAATTATGATGGTCAATGAACCTTTCGGCTTGCCTAGCTATATCTCGCAGCTGATCTAAACTGTCTACTTTCGCAGGAAATAAAAGAGAACCTATACTGTCTTTCGCATTTTTCTTTATTAAATCTACCATTTTAACATCACTAAGTGGTTCCTTGAGTCGAGCATTCGAACGTAAAAGATCAGAATAAAAATCATCGAATGTTTCTTTATACCCTTGTCTTCGTGAGAACATTCGAAGAATCTTTTCATGGTCATTTTCGATCTTGCTAAATTCATTAATGATTGCCTGTTTAAGCTGTTCATACGTAGCGGAGGGATTTTTTCTTAAGAAAAACCAGAAGAAACTTTCGGCTTTGCCTTTTAAAAGGACATTGAAGTTCGCAAGGACATGAGTCCAACTGCAATTGGAACGTTTCTTTAAAGTCTCGACTTTGAAGAGGAAGTCATGGACATTGTCTGTGCCGTCAAAGGAAATTTGCCACTTTTCCAATTTACACTTTGAATCTGGAACAGGAATACTAGATTGCCTTGATTGATTATCATCAATGATTGCAACTCTGTTTTGGGTGGAAAACGACGCGTTATTTAAAAATTGCTCAAAAGCGCTAGATGGTCTGTTTAGATTTTCGCGAGCTTCATTTTGACTACCATTCATATTATCTAAACGTTCTATAAGGGTTACTTTGATCTCCTTCATTTCTTTAATGAACTCCCTTTGATTTGCTTCTAGTACAAGCTTAAATGCATTGGTCAATGCTTCAATTCCTGTATTGCTTGCCTGGATTACTGGATTAGGACCAAGTTGGTTCTGAATATTCGATGGACCACCTTGTATAGCATCGTGATGATTTGATTCATTTTCTTGGACATGGTTGTCATCTCCTACTCTGTTTTCAGGATTACCATTTCTTGAACTGTGTGCTTCATTAACCTGTTCCATATTTACATTATTATTCGGAGGTGTTCTTGCTACTACTGGTCTTGCTCCTATGTTACCTCCTGAATGAGAATTTTGAGGATTTAGAGAATTTCTTTCTGAGTTAGAAGCTCCCCGCCCTCTAGAGGTGTTAAATCTCCCTCTGTTTCTTGTATTATGTGAATGTTGCAGTGACATTTTTTTAATTCGCTTTTCTAAAGTTTTCTATTTCTAATCTTTAAGTAATTTACTTATTCATGAATTTGGGGTAAGTGTGGTTGATTGTGTGCATGTGTTTTACAATTTTAAGGATGTTTCCGATGTAACTATTACGTTATAATTGGACGGACTAATTCAAAGCATAGAACAACATTGATGATGCGGAAAGATGTTATAGTAGCAACAACGATTAGTATCTGCTGTACCAGTCATTGGATCATACTATAGAAATTTTAACTAGATAAACCGACCTCAAATGCAATAACTTTTCCTCCGGAAAGAGTTAGACAATTTGAAGTGAAAATATAACTCAATTTCCAGAGCCTTTATTTGGTCGCAACGCGGACAAGAATTAACTTGCTGACCGGGACTTTACCAACCTAAGAAACTAAAAATTAAATTACAATCAGACTCTTTCAAGCCTGCACGGTGGGCGCCATTTCTTTGCTACGCGGAACGTATCCTTGTATATATCCACTGCGGAACCTCACTTGGTATGCTTGCGTGGGCCGGGCTAGGTGCGTCGGAACGGGGTGGTTCTGGTTCCTTAATGAAGGATCGTAGCACAGAAAAAAAAATTAATCATACCAAGATTTTTAGCAGTGCACATGGTCTGTGGACGGGCATCTTTCTGTTCATCAGTGTTGTTGGAGTGACAGATGGATGGCCACTCGGAGTGCTGATTCCCTCCCCAATCGTCGTTAAAGACGCCTTGACGGCTCGCGCACTCTGATGGTTAATGAGCTGTCCCTGATTCGAAATCTGACCATTTTACACCACGTTACTAACACATGCGACACAATCTTCCCCACTCACTTCCATTTGCTCCAATCTAAAACATGTTGTGATTTTGTGTACACATTATTTATTCAAATTATTACTTTTATACTTCATCCCTCTTTTCTATCAAAATGCCTTCATTCAGTTAATTATTATTAAATATATATTCAAAAAAATGTAAATGTGATATCATGTAAATTCATTATATTTTGCCAGTGCATGCAACAAACTAATATCTCATTTATTTCTCTTCTTATTTCTAAATTATTCAATATTTTGTAAATAAATGAAAGGAAAAATAAAGTAAACAATATAGCAGTAGTTTGGCCCGCTATGAATAAACAAATAAAGCAGTTTAAAAAAAGGAGAGACTTACCGACGACCGATGAGGAAATTGTGCACAATGTCCAACGTGGTTTGCTCACTTTTAGAGCAGGTCGACAATCTTGATGCTCCGCGTCCAAACTATCACTATACACTTACACTTCCTTTTTCTTTTCTCCTACTTATTAGATTACAATATATCTTTCTCTTGCATGCTTTCACAAATTATACAAATTTTCTTATTTATTCCCTTTTTACTTACGACATATAGAATATATGGCAAGTATTGAATTCGTAAAAAAAAAAGTTGAGATAATAATGAGATATGACATTACGATGATAGAGAATTCGAAAAAAGTGGGTCCGGCGATTCCGTCCGATGTCTGTCCGTCTGTCTGTAAACGCACCTACAGCCTTAACCACTGGTCCGATTGACTTCAAACTTGAAAATAAGAGGTTTGAGCGAATTCGCGTGGGTCGTTTTTATGATTTTTTTTTAAGATCAAAATTTAGGGTAGCCACCATACGATTTTTTTGGCCAAAAACCAAAAGTTTCAATTTTCTCAAAAACGGCTCCTGCGATTTTTTTTAAACTTCCTCGAAAATGTTTGTTTAAAACTTTGATGTATTTTATGTAAAAAAAATATTTTTGTATTGCTCCAAAACGGTACCGCCCATAGAACCGTTTTTTTGTTATCAGATTTTCCCGAAAAATAAAAGTCCGATTAGGGTAAGTTTTTTTTTGAAAGTACGTTTATATAGTTCAATTTATATTTTGTATTCGAAAAAATTTCAAAATTTTTTTTGGATTTTTAAAAAATATTTTTAAACTTTTTTTTCAAAATTCTGTATCTGAAAAACGGATCATTATTAAAAATTTAAACTTACTTGTAAATTGTATAGTTGCACATTCTTGAATACTGCATACCCAAATTAATTTTAAGACATTTTCGAAAAATTTTATATACAAAAAATTAATTTAAAAAAAAACCGCTCCGACGATTTTTTTAAAAAAAAATTTGAAAAATCAACAATTTCTTAAGAAATCATACGACATCAATTTTTTTCAGATAGAATCTTTTTTTGAGGTACATATTTCAATTTAAATTTTTATTTACGAATATTAATTTTTTTATGAGTTATAATTTGGAATACAGGAGCAAGTTCGTACGACCGAGTCGTGCACATTTTTTGTTTGTTTGTTTTTTTTTTTTTTTTTACCTTATTCCTATGCTTTTTCTTTACGTTTTATATAATTTTAATTTAATCCACTTCTTTTATCAATTTATGCACCTCTTTTTTTCAATTTATTTATTTTTAATTTCTGATAAGGCTACTTTTACTCTTTATTTTTTTATTTTTTCTTTCTTTTTTTTTTTTTGCTTTAACCACTTCACCAGCCCCGTATCACTTTTCTTCGTCCGCTTGTGACGTTGATCGTGAGTTGACTACTTCTTGGTGCTCCTCTTCAAATAACTACTTCTTGAATGGCTGAATCGTGCTATGGAGAGGTGCCGTTAGCGCGATTAATATTCCCCGCAGTTTGATGGAGAGTAGCTGGTATTGAGAGTGGAACTCCGGCAATCCCAGGCTACTCAATTGCTTAGTTATGTCTTCGTATTGAGCCCTCTTCCAGACACACGTGGTGGGCCGAAAGCCTCTTTGACGAGCCTCACTCTTTATTTATTTGTAGATGTTGATCCTACAAAGTTAGGAATCAGAATAATAACAATAAACATTTTATTCGATAGTTTATAACAAATCGATTGTTTGAGTATTTACATTTGCTTGAGTATTTATAATTGCTTGAACTTCAACCCCCTCTCTCAATCGAATATCGTTATGTGATCAAATTTAATTTCGTTCGTAAATTCAAGAATTGTACACTATCCATTGCTTTGGTAAAGATGTCGGCTTGTTGTTCTTTTGTTCTGATGGGTTTGACTTTTATTAATCCTTTTGTAATGCTATCTCTTACAAAGTGATGTTTAATATTGATGTGCTTAGCTAGTTTGCTTTCCAAATTATGGGCTATCCCAATACAACCTCTGTAGACCTCCAAGAGTATCAATCTGTCATGAAAAAGTGCTTCTTGACTTTGCCGTTCGGAATCGGCGTTAAATTGTAGGTCCCCTCAATTCTTCACACGCACCCAGAGAATTGTTGATGAGAGTAAGCCACTTAGGCCTTGGCTCTTCATGAGCTGTCGAATCACTTTATTTATTTATTTTTTCTTCTAAGCAACCAATTGTCTAGTTTTAAGTTCTATTGCAATAAACCATCCGTCGACACAAGAACTGCCTTGAGTTTTCTTACAATTATAACTTTATAATCGAGGGCTGAAAGAAGGATTCTGTTTCAATGCAGATAGAATACTTGTTAGCCCTTTATTTGATGTAAAATTGTATTGCTGTTGTCGGGGAAAATTGTGAGAAAAATCGATTTAATTTTAAAATGAGGGAAAATATTGTCGAAGAATTAATTAATTAATTAATTAATTTTTATCAATACCTCAAACCCATTCTAATGAATTTTGACAAGGCCAAACTCAATTCCGAGCTCTGTTTGCCGAGATATTTGCATCACAGAAACTCCCTGGACAAAAACCAACAAAACACTTTTTGAGGTTATAACTCGGTAACCAGTCTTCGCAAATGTTTTTGGCTTTCGGTAATGAATAGAAAGCATGAAAGCCTTTATTTTCGTGTATCATTTATGAAAGAGTTACAGGAAAAAATTTAAAGTAACAGCGACTTGAAATTGTGGGAATATTTCTGAGTTTAAAAATAACTACATTTTCAATGTTTTGAATTTTGAGTCACAGTTTCTGATTAAAGTTGCTTTTAAAATTACAAGTCATCATATGTTACTGCTACATCCTCAACGCAAGACGCACTACTATAGTATTTCGTTTTTTAATTTTCTTTCTTTTTTGTTGAAATAAAAAATCTAATACTAAATTTTCATTTTCAAAAATAAACAGTTTTCGTTTCGCTTTTGAGTTCATCATACGATTGAACAAAAATAAACAAAAAACAAAAATATGGACACGGCGCTTCTCAAAGAAAAGAAAACTCTTCCTTAATTTCCATTTTTTCTCGTTCTAAAAAAGAACTCGAATGAATCAAATATTTATACAACGATTGTTTGTTGGATTTATAAACAACAACGTATTCGTTTTATGAACTCAAATGCAAGCAGCTTGAAAAAGGAAAACATAATAGTTTGAGTATCATCCCGAGATATTTTTGTTTATTTTCTAGTTGAACCACAAAAACTGTGAAAAAGCACGACAATTGATGCTGTGGAGATAAACATTTGCTATGTATGTGGCGGAGTATTTTTGAATGGAATGCAGGGTTCGGACATGCAATCCGATGGGATTTTTTGTGTAACTAGTACATTTATGTATGAAATTTTCGTTAGTAATACTAATAATATTTAGATGGTTTCTTACATTTTTTATTTTTACAAAATGAAGGTGTAATTTGTGTAGACGAAAATCTTCAGAACTGAACCCTGTTAAGAAACTTTCCGTGTCAAAGAACATTACAGAACAAGGACTTGTTTGATTCCCTTCTATGTTGTGTTTCGTCCTTCTTTTTCAATTTTGAAACATCCCATTCAACGTTGATGTTGATTGCAATTTACAGACATAGACAAACTGACTGAGGAAGATAACCAACGAAGTATACTTTTAAAGTGAAAAAAAAAACAAGTATAGGTAACAGAAAAAGGACATTTGTAAGCCCATCAATGCTTATAGCAGGTGTTTATCTTGATTGCAGAAATAAAGAAAATTTATTTATCATTGAATGAAACCACCATTTCCTACAATATCTTAAAATTTTGCTAGCTTGTCTTCTCGGTTCTTCCTTGCAGGATTTTATTGCTTTCTCGTTTGGTTTGATTGGCTTATTCATGTGTATGAATTATTAAAATCGAATCGTGCCATAAATGCTGTGACTGTCTGGTAAACAATTGTTTCTTCAATAAGAATTAATATGACAGCAAAAAAAAAATATATATTTTGGAGCAATAGTAGCATAGAATACTGGCAGTTGTGTGCCTTTCTTTATAAAGCTGCCTGAAGTCTTACGTTCTTACCGGAAAAGAAACCATGGTCACGAATAATTGGTACAAAAAAAAAAATATTTAAATTTGAGTTTAAATAATAGTTGGGGAGGCTATTGTAAGATTAACTACCTCATCAGCAGAGTGGAAAATTTAGCCACCATCTAATGGTAAATGACATGAAATTTTCAAAACCAGTGGTCGGACAGACTTTTCCTAGGCCTTTTGGCGGTTAAATGGCACTTCCGGTTGCGTTTTTTTGGTGTCAGCTTATGCCATGGGGACAATGGAAAAAGTAAGTAGAAGTCAATAGACATTTCGTCGTAGATACCAAATCATATGGTCGGACAGAAATAACACCGGGCCTTTGCCTTTGTCCCACCATCTTAAAAACGGTATTTTTGGTGTCGTCCTACCTCATCGGGTAAATAGCCAAATGGAGTATCAAATGAAAGCTTAGAACGTCTACATTAAGATTCTACTGGTCGGACAAACTTAAAGGCTGAGTTGCGAAAAAACATTAAAGTATTTAACAGCCTATTTTTTCAAAAATGCGGTCGGTCGCATGATTGACATTATGCTAAAAATAAAACTTAAAAAAAAGAGAAAGAGGTTGATAAATGAACACTCACAAAAATCAATCATCTGCTTCGTTTTTTTGTATATTTCATTTCTTTTCATTAAAGCTATTATTTTTTGTTCAGGGCCTCATTGCTATACGTTCAAAATAAGAAAAAAACAAAACCGATTTATAAAACAAAAATAAACAAATCTCATAAAGTGTGCTTACAAAAACAGGAGTACTTAACGCTCTATGTGGTTTCTTCATCATATAGGTTTTGTTGAAAAAAAAAAAACGTTTGATGTAGAAGCTTCTTACTGCAAAACGTGAAGTACACTTACAATGTTTTTTTAAACAAAAAATCAAAAACGAATATGTGTGAGTTTTTTATTGGAAAATTTATTAACCACAACACAACATCGCTGCATGACGAAAATAATTTTAATTCTTTTTCGCGATTAAATTGTTTCAAAAGAAAACTCCGAAAATTAGTCAAGCGTGATGATAAATTGATTTTGCGGTTAAAGAGGAAATTTATTAAAAAAAAAGAAAAAGATAAGAGAAAAAAGAAACCAAACAAAAAAGTCCTATTATTAGAAATAATTTATTTATTGGTTGGAGGCAAATTACTTTATCGGTTGCTAAATTTTTAAAGAAATTTTCGGGTTCTAGTGGAGAAAGGAGAAAGACTGACAAGATGATTTATGTAAGTTGTGTCAACGACTTGAAGGGATTTTGCCAGAAACATTTATAAAATGGATTTTTGGAAAGGAAACGTGTGTATTTTGAAATGATGTGAGAAAAGCTAATGTAAACACAAACGCGTTTATTTGCAATCAACATAAATTTTGAACTTTCAACACAAAACACAATATGTGAGATGAGGTTCGATAGGTAAATGAGAAACTGGAATCACTTTGATGATTTGAATTTGATGTGGTGTAAGACATTTTTATGTTTCAAGAAAAGTGAGGTTAGTGGTTTTTACTTTGAACTTTATGTAATCAAGTTCGAGCTGTAAATAACCAAGTTTGGTTTTGACTTCAGTCGTTTTTATTTCTTTGAAAATTCTGCGTAAAAGAACAGCAATCAAGTATCAAAGGTTTTCGCGTTTTCCAGGAGATGGTCAAATGAATAAAAATGAATTTTGAAAATAAGCAATGCTTTATAAAATTGTTTGAAATTCCTCTCAATTCAATAAAAGTATCTTTTCTACAGTATTTATCAAACAAACATCTTTCCAAACTATTTTTGCCAAATATATTCCAGATAAACTATCAATTTGCGAATCAATTTGTCTTACAACAAAATGTCACAACAAAATACTGTTCCCATAATCCAAAATATCCTTTCAATTGCATTAAAAGAAGCATACTTTCTTCCCCCCCAAAACATTGAATCTTTTTTCCTTTATTTGGGTTGTGAGAATGACGATTTGTTCTTTTGTTTGTATTTTGACAGATTGAGTCCATCAAACCTTTACAAATGATAAATTCTCAAATTGAATGATGACACACAACAAACCAATATAATGTACGCACATAAATTTGTTGTTTATCCTTTAGGATGGACAAATTTTTGAAAGTTTTTCGAGACTTAAGGAATGTATTTAAAGGGATTGTCCAGAAGGATACTCTTTATTTTTTGCTTTTATTGTCTTTGATAGATGAGATGACATACAGGACCTCACAAAGGTTAATGAATGTACTTTTATTCATGGGTTGAAGTGTTTTACGTCTTGAAAATGTTATCATATTTTTAGTATCTCTATTTGCCAACTGAATTGAGGGAAGGATAAGATACATATACCCTTTCAAGAACCTTAAATGAATGTGTTACGCACGGAGGATTATTATTATGAAAATGAAGAAAGAGATTCACTTCCCAGTCGTACAACACGAATGTGAATTGCATTATGCAATTTTCTAAAAAAAAGTGGTTCTGTCGCAAGACTAAAACAAGCAAAAGCCACAAAAACTCGCAACTCAAGGTATATGCTAGTCTTTAGTTTAAGGACAAAATGGCACACGCATTTCGTGGAACTTCCGTTGTCCTTCTAGCAACATTAAGTCGCATTTAAGTTAAATACTTTTTGTTTTCTCTTTCTTTTTACTTTTTTATTCTTTTTTTTTCTGGCTTGATGCAATCGTTAAATGGAAAATGTAATTAAAATTTATTGTACACTTATAATGCTCAAAATGTACCTTGGTTTTTCATTTTTAAATGTCTAAAACCAGGAAAAGTTGGGATGAGATTTTTTGTTAGATGTCTTCCGTCCACTGAACTCATGACATAAAAACACAACCGTTTGTATATTTTGTTCGTTAAATTGAAACAAAATACAAAAATAGCATGCATCAATCTGTCATCTAAAAAGATGTGGTTTGATGTCGGAAACATGAATTTCAAAAAGGAAGGCGTCAATTTGTTTTGGATACCTGTCAGCCGCACTTTTGAAAGGGAACCACAAAAATATTTTGTCATAATTTAAAAAGAGGAAAAAAGAGGTAGTGTCTACTTAAAGTGACATGTTTTCTTATGTTAAGTAAAAAAAACATTTGTTTTTTTGTCAAATTTTTGTTTTAAATCATCATTGCTGCCTCGTAGAAATTTTTGTTAATCTTCAAAGCTTTGATTGAAAGGTGGAATTGGGTTGGATTTTTGTAATATCCGAATTCGACATTTGAACTTTATCATGGGAAATCTGTATTCTTAAGATTTCACGCAACCTATTAATAAATTAATTCCAAAAGAAAACCATTGTCCTACAAAATTATCACACCTCCTTTGCCAGCTAAATTTGCACTTAAACTTCCAACATCAACACTTTATTCAGATGCATTATTATTTTCCCTGATGTTCTGCAGCAAAAGAGCAAAAAACAAATAAAGAATAAAAGAAAATTATCGCCTGGAATGTGTTTTAAAAGGATTTTCGCTTATTGAATTATAAACGCACAATTTTGTTCGCAAGAAGTGCCACAATACCATCTGGATGATGTAACCTGTATACAACAGCACATCACGTAAATAGTATAAATTCCCAGTCATTACATCATCATTTTCAATTGAAAATTGCATTTTTCACTTGGTAGAACCACCATGAGGGATTAACAGACATAATGGGTTTACATTTTGCGCACACACACAGGATACTTGTAAATAAATGCCAATAATTAAAAATGAGAGCATGATGGAGAATGAAGGTAATGCAGAGTGTTCTGAATTTGCATGCAGGTACAGCGAGTAAAATAATTCATCATGAGTAATTGTTTTTTTCTTTTTTTCTTCTACGACAAGGATGAAGCAATTATCTCGGAATTAAATGTTTGCATTCATTAAATTTTAATATTGGCATTACAACTTTTAACTTAAAAATTAAAATCACGTTAAAAAAATGTAGAAGAAGAAGGGTAAGGAAGTTCATTGTATTGACAAGAGCAAGATGAATTCAAGTTTCCAAGTCTAGCGACTATGATCTTACTATAGAATCTTGCTTATGTAAATAATGAGATTGAATAATTTGTCGTTATTTCTTCAAATACAGCGAACTGCCTTGCCATGTTTACCCTGTACAAGTAAATATTTCAAAGGAAACAACTTCTGTTTTTAGGAAGATGATTCAGAAACTTTTCAAAAATCCGTAATATAAATGCAAAAACCATAATTTGCAGCCTTAATTCCTTAAAAACAAACATCGTCGTAATTTATACACCCAAAAAGTTTGCACAAACACTCGAAACAATGCATCAAGGAATTTTATTTCCACTGTGATCGTTGATTTTCGATTAAACTTTTTGCAAAGTAAAAGTCTTTATTATGCAAGCTGATTAAGCTACATCGTTCCTTGTCGTCCTTCTCATCCCTAATCTTATCGCATAATGAAGGCTTCCGCAAAAATAAATGTGTACATTTTCATTTAAATACACAAGGACCCAGAGAACAAAACATAAAAAACTTCCCCAGGGATGAAAGCAACCCTTTTATTAGAAAACACAAAATCCCTGAATTCACTTCACCGCTAATTAATATTCTAAAAAAAAAAAATTATTAACTTTAAGGACCTTGATAAAAAGAAACCACAAGGGAAAGCATCCCCGCGGTAACTAGAGAAAAAGATTTAACATAATTCTAAGGATATTTTGCGAATGAAAATACTTACATAAATTTTGCTTTTTAGTCTCTCAGATCAGTAATTTTACCTCACACAATGGATTCCTTATAGGCGAACGATTTTCTTTGAAATAAGTTGACTTATCTTGACATTCAGCTCAATTATCTAAATGGCTGGAAAATAAAGACGAACTTTCGTAATTTTTGTTTCGTCTTTGTTTTAATTCATGCTTCTGTTGAAAGAAATGATCTCTGAACAATTTTTGTTCGAAATAAGAAATCCTTGGCATTGCAATTGTTATTCAAGTTCATTCTAGTTTATGATCACTTGAATAGCGACTAAACTCAAATTTCCATCAGTTTTATAGTTTACATTTAGTCGTTTAAAGTCCAGGGCACAATGTTGTTGTCAAATCGTTTATCCTCTGTTCTTTTTAATATATTTGGTATTTTATATTCCGAACAATGGACAATGTTTGAATTTCTTAAAAAGCTACAAAAATGACGACTTTTTTGTGATTTCCTTAAGGACGCCCCGTCATAAATGGAAGGACCACTAGTCTCATAAGGCTCGAGCTAACAGAAAATGAAAAGTTTTTAAAAAGTCGTGGAATCATTATTACAAGGATGATGATAACATCGGGTAGCAGAGGTTGAATTGGCGTTCAGCAGGGTTGGAATTTTTATTGGAGTTGGAGAGAAAAGCTGTTTTTTCCTTTTTTTGTAACGATTATGTCCTTTGGACAGTTTTGTTTTCATTTTTTCTATGAACATAAAAATGAGCCTTTAGAAAAATAATACCTCGCCTAGAAAAGGAACTTATCGCAATGAACCGGAAAATACCATTTTTAATACTCCGTTGGTTGAACGGGGGACCAAAAATCGATTCGTGGAAAAAAATACCATTACCAAAATTGACAGGCATAGATATTTCAGGTTTATTTCATTAAATTAAATTAAATACGAAATTTGTGGATGAGTGAAGGCCGGGCCGGTGGTCTATTGGGCATACTATTTCAGTGATTGAGAACGCTTTTCCACGAAGCGATATGAATATCTAGGACAAGCATTAAACATCAAAAACTGGCACAGCCGCCAATTTTAAAAGTCTTCTTAGTGTTGTTTATGGAAGGTAACCGCTAAAAATCTACATGTTGTTTCACACTCCGAAAACTTTAACTATAAATAAATAGAGTGGCGCGACAGCTCTTGAAGAGCCAAGGCCTAAGTGGCTTACTCTCATCAACAATTCTTTGAGTGCGTGTGAAGAACTGAGGGGACCTACAATTTAACACCGATTCCGAACGGCAAAGTTGAGAAGCACTTTTTCATGAGAGATTGATACTCTCGGAAGATTTTTCAGGTCTTCTCAAGATGAAATAAAAACTTGGCCTGAGTAGCACTCAAACCAACGACGCCGACGCAGCCAACGCACTTACCAACTAAGCTACGGACAGCTGCGAGAACGAGAACTTTAACTGCAGAAAGCATAAAATCAAAATATTTTTACTAGTTAAAATGTTAATTATAAACAATTTCTTAAAATTCTTTAGAAAAATCGAAACGGATGCATCCGCATATTAAATTCCAACAACTCCATGACTCTTGCGTTCTCGCAACAAAACAAAACGTCAGCAAGCGAATAAAATGTTTGCATAATTACAACTTTTAAAAACTACCACCGAAAGGATAATTTTCATTTATGTGAATGAAAGTTATTTTGCTTCAAATGCAAATAACCATGCAGCAACCACATACGGGCATCATGTTACATGAGTATGGCCTCAGGACGCAGAACGCTCGCTCGTCCCTCGGGTAATAAATGGATGCTCGAGTTGAGGAAACGTGGAGTTTGCCAACAACCTGATTCTAACGAACTTGAAAATTTTCCATGTCTGAGGGTTCTAGTTTGTTATTGTTGTGGAGAGTTTTACTTTTTTTAGTTATTTAATGAGTGAACCTATTTGGAGAATGTGCACATAAGGGTTTAAATGGTGGAAAAATTCTTGTCTGATTGTGAATTAAAAGTTTTTTGAATGTCATGATAGGGTCGTTAAATTTTTACGATTTCGCAAGACAATTTTTGAAGATGCATAATTCAAGAATGGTTCTGTCTAATGACTTGAAATTAACACCCTGAAGTGATTTTTTCCATTGAATATTCAAATGGCAACACATCCCCAAGGGTTTCAGGAATTGATTAATGAAGTCCCATTGACTCATTTCTTCTATCTGGCACCAAGCTGTCAATTAGTAATTGATTTATTTCATTCTAATTACCATCCAAATATTTCTTCTACTCGCAGTCGTCTGTCCTCTGCATATCAATTACAGAAGAAATATCATAAAACCTCATAAATAAATTCCAACTGCCTCACCACACTGAGCGATAAACAATGTGATTTGTGGTCTTCACGACACGCACACATGTTACACGCTACAAATCAATTTCCTATTTTGAGTGATTGTGTTTGTTTCCTTTAAACAACTTTTCTCGTTTTCATTACCATATTAACGCTATATTACTTGTCAAACCCTTCAATGAAGGATTTAAGGTCATTATGATGTGGAAATCTTTAATTGTGATGTGTGTAGGCCTATTTTTGGGTTCCGTAAATGAATACCCTTTTCTTGATGAGCCAGAGCAATTACCAGGATGAATGGATGGATGGGGAAAGTATATGAAGTTGAGATGGCTTGAATTTATAAATTCATACATAAAACCATATAATGTTACTGTTACATTTGAATGGATAAGAGGGATCGCTTAAACGAGTTCTTGTTTTAAATCGTTAAATTCAGATCGTTAAAATTAATTTGCTGTTCCATAAATTTATTCAAAACATTGCTTTTGATATATTGTTCGACTTATAGACGCGAACTTCTTTTAACTTTTTGACAAAATTTATTCTTAAAATCTTTGTGAGACTACTAGAAATTTAAATGCGAGGTGGTTGGTACTGAAAATCATAGACTCTTAAAATTTAATTGAATAAAGAAGTGCGAATAAAGTCAAGATCAGAGGTTAGATTCACTATAGGCTCTGTATTGTAAACATTAACTTGTAAGATCTTATCAGCACTTAATGTTTATTTTAGTTTCTAGTGAAGGTTGAAAATAGCAGCTTCGTAATTTTTCATGCAAAACCAGTTCCGTCTACTTACCTATCTACAACTGTTTACAATATTTTGATTTTGTAAAACTATTAAGAATTTATTATAACAACAAATCATTAGGTCATTCCACTGGAAGAGATAGACGACTATCAAATTTGACTTTATAATTGATAATCTAAAGCTTTTGAGTGGCGACTTCGAGATTCAGAAAACATAATTTCTACTCTCAAAACATTTCTGACACTGCTGAAGCAACATCGTTTTTATTTTTCGTCCGCCGGAGTTAGAATTTTCGTGTTAAAAGTTTTAATATGTAAGATTCATTGGTTAATATGTGAAAAGTAACTAAGTTTTAAATTTCCTACTTATTTTTGTTTCCATTTTTAAGAATTCGAGCCGTTAACATGGGGACACCAAAACTACTATCACTTATGTTTATTTCACTGCTGGTTATTACGCATCTAGTCGAGTGCAAGCGACGCGACAGTGAAAGCAGACACAGAAGCAGTGGACGGACTTCACATTCCCCTTCATCGAGAAGAACTTCGCATGGTTCGCATTCTCACAGTTCACCTTCGCATAACTCGCATTCACATTCGCCGTCTCACAGTTCATCTTCACATAGTTCGCCGTCGCACAGTTCGTCTTTGCATAGTTCGCCATCACATTCAACCGAACATTCGAGTTCACGTTCCCGTGTGAATTCCCATACAACTTTGAATTCGAACTCACATCACGATTCACCAAGCTCAAACGAATCTGGGCATAATACTCCTAGACGAGGGTACATCACCAAGTTCCACGAAGCAGAGGCTTCACAGTCAACAAAACATTCAGACGGTGATGACGAAAAGCCGAAAAGACATGAAACCACTACGCCAAAGTCACATAAGCCAACTGACGCAGCTGCACCTACTTATTACGATTCCCCTAATTCAAACAACAATAATAGACATTCCGATAGTGGAACAAGTCATGTTGGTCCGACAACACCGTCGATCTTGCAGGAATTAGGTCAACGTATTGGTACCCGTTTGAAAGAAGATCGTGCTAAATATGCGACATCTACTACAAAGCGTCCTGTTACTACCACCACCCCTACATACGAAGAAAACATGCCATACCAACCTACTGCAATTAGCCCAGGTTTTGCTCCACCAGCTCCTGTTCCTGCCCCATCCATGCTTGCCGCTCCACCTCAAGCTATGCCAGTTTATAACACTCAAGCTCCTGCTCCCTCGATGCTCGCCGCTCCACCTCAAGCTATGCCAGTTTATTACGCTCCTTCATCACCACCAGTCCCTTTAGCGCCTTTTGCTCCAGGGACTCTAGGCAATATTAATGCACCAAATTCTCAACTACCAGGCGCTGCGCTAAATCAAATACCACCAAATAGCGTCATTTGTGTTCCGGCCATGGTTAATGTCGCTGATCCTGCTGATCCAACGAAGCAAATCCAAGTTCAACAAACAACTTGTTATCCTGCTCCTACAGCAAGTGCACCCACACCTCCTCTTGCTTCCCCAAATGGAATCCCAACAGTACCAACGGTTGCTTCAGCTCCACCCGTTGCTTCAGCTGAACAAACTCAACAACCAAAAATTGACCTACGTCAATTGTAAAAGGCGAAGAGGTCCAAATAACTAACAATATTGTTATCTTGTGATTATTCTCTATTCATTTCGATTTTTCTCGGGAATTTTGTCATTAAATTTGGAAAGAAAAAGATGTCCAACATGTTAAATTGCTGTAGCCCACTTGCCACTTAAAATCTTAATAACAATAAAATTGCTCATAAAAGTTTAAGAGAGCTCTTGTAAAATTAAAAATTATTATTGCTCCGCAATTCGTGAAATTAAATTATAATTTGGATTAATGTCACAATCTGAAAAAAAGATCATAATCCTCATAATTTTTTAACGTCAAGAAATTAACAAAATTTAACGGCCATAAACCATTCTTTATGGGCAAGGGACGAGGCGGAATTTTTGTAAATAAATTCATTTGGCGGATAATGAGTTCTGTCAGGAATAAAATTATACAATTATTGTTAATGACCTCATGCAGTGTGCAAGCATTTATTATTTTTGTAATTGCGAGATCATTAATCAGTTCGGTTGCAGACGTCCAAATAAAAATAAAAATACCTGTTCTCAGGACGAAAAAAAAGAGCAAGCATAAATCGGAGTACTTTATCCCGTTTCAGAGGACGCAATGTGTTTTGTGCTAATGGGTAACCACTTCGCTTTAACTTTATGATATCAATTTTGCCTTGGGTTTCGTGTCACATTCTTTTTTAGTGTAAACTGAATGTGTGTTTGATAATTTTGGTAATGGAGGTAAGTTGTGACTTGTGTTGTTAGTAATATCGATTCGAAATTGCGGGAAAGTGTTTGCGAACATTTTTGCCAATATCTCGGCTACCTGGCCTACAACAAACTTGAAACCCAATTTGTTGAATAGAGTTCGACAAGATCGTTCTTGTATTCGATGGGTTTTGGAAGAATTTTTTTTCTACCCAAAATTTTTGCAGGGGTTAGCATGACTTTTCTCGAGAATCTTAAAGAAATCGATTTCGCTCAATTCAACATATTTCATAGTTCTCATTATCCTGAACTTACTGCTAAAACTTACTTACTTACTTACTTAACCGGCTGCTCATCCATGAAGGATCTCAGCCTGAAACACTGCAGCCTTCCATCGGGTATACGGTCCCTCGCTGTAGAGTAGGACTGGTAAAATCAAAATATTGTAAGACACTTTGTCTTTCGAGTGAGGGGTTTTGCCAATCCGAAGCAGCAGCGGTTCGCTAGGGTAAAACTTCTTCGGATCTCCACTAACGTGTCGTTTGTGGGATTGATGTTTGTCCCAAGGTCGGTGAACTCCTTAACTACCTCGAACTTCCTGCTAACAACAGTGACGTTTTGTCTTAGGCGGTGGACAGATGTTGCTTTGTTTGTTGAAAGTATTCTTTGTTTTGTCCTCATTCACTTCAAGACCGACGAATTTCGCCTGTTTTGCAATCTCTTGGATCGACCGTTGATGTCTAGTCGTTCGCATAGCCTAGGAGCTGGTTGGATTTGTCGAAGAAAGTGTTTTCTGTGCTCACGCCTGCATAGCGCAATATCTGCTCCAGGAGTATGTTGAAGAAATCACATGACAGCGCATCTCTTTGCCTAAACCCTGCGCATGTTTGAAACAACTTCGGATGAGCTGCTACCCATTTCCTCACTGCACTGCATATTGCTTAGCGTCGTACGGCACAGCTGGATCAGTTTGTTCGGGATCCCGAATTTAGACATCGCCATCATAAGCTCTTGGCGGTGTATGATATAATAAGCAGCTTTGAAGTCGATGATAAGATGGTGGGTTTCGCCTTGAAATTTGTTGGCCTTTTTCTGGATTTGTCTCAGTATGAATCGTTGTTCTGCCTGGCCTAAAGCAACACTGGTACGTGTCGATTATTGTGTTGCAGAACGGTTTAAGACGCTCTTACAGTACTTTGGATAGGATTTTGTATGCAACATTAAGTAGAATATGCCTCGGTAGTTGTTGCATGACATAGGATCGCTTTTTTTGTAGATGGACATATGGAGCTTATCAAAAAGTCAGTGGGCATGCATTCTTCTTCCCATGTTGATGACCTGGTGCATGCGGTTCATCAAAACACTTCCTCCTTAAAGAGTTCCGCAGGTATGCCATCCGACCGGGTGGACTTATTATTTTTAAGTTTCTGGATGGCTCTTTTTAGTTTAGTTTATTTTGTCAATCAGAAATATTCTTACAGACTCGATTACAAAATATTTAATAAATAGGACAAGAAATATTTACAGTGTAAAAATACAAAAATTCATCTAAGTAAGACTAATATTGAAACGTAAAACTATGCAGAATACATTAAAATATACAGAAGTTTTTTCTTAAAGGTTACTCTAGAACAGTCTTCAAAAAAATCAATTAAGTTACAGACTGAGTTTGCCTCTTTGATGCATCTTGAAATCGGTGCGTTTGATCCATAAGTTGTTCTATGAAAACGTTCAAAAAATAAAACTGTAACTCTAAGACTTCTTAAAGGAACACGAAAACAAAGTTTACTCAGAAGAAATGAACAATCAATACGAGACTTAAGAACATCGCGAACAAATATAATAGCAAAATATTTTCGTCTTAAAACAAGAGTTTGAATCCCAAGTAATAAGCACCTAGTATTGTAGCTGGGCATATCATTGTTTGAAAAGTTAATCTTAAAGAGAGCATATCTTGAAAATCTTCTTTGAACCCTTTCAATCCTATCCGCACATTTGAATAGTAAGGATTCCAAATAATAGCGCAATACTCAACAACAGAACGAACTAAAGTAAAATATAGTGATTTTAGTGTGAAGATATCAGAAAATTCCCTAGAATTTCGTTTGATAAAGCCCAACATCGCATTGCTTTTATTTGATACATAATCAATATGAGCCTTAAAGGAAAGTTTTTCATCCAGGATGATACCGAGGTCTTTTTTTTAGGAAATTCTTTCTAAAGAGGCATCATTCAACTTGTAAGCTTTAGATTGAGAATTAATATTGTTCGTTAGCGATGAAACCGGTTTAGAATGGAATTCGTTGTACTCTTTTTTGTTATATTTTTTTGCGTAATGAGGGTGAAGGGGTCAAAGTCAAACTGTTGTTCTTAGCAGATCCAGGAAGGCTTAGGGGGGACGATGATGATAGTCTATATGGATTTTGTCTTACTTTATGAGACACAAACTTGCTTAGTTCTTTGTTTCTTAATTTCGTTTGGGAGCGAAGAGTGCGCGGGGGAGGTTCTGATAAAAGTTCTGATGATGATGACTGACAGTTCAGACATTTTAACAATGCACGATAAGAGATAAAATTTTTTACACGAGTCACAAAACAAGCACAAATTTGTATTCGCTTTAAGAGATGAAAAAACACTTTTACAAACTCTAGCGCAATCACTATGGAAAACTAATAAACAAATTCCACATTTAATTGTATCTGAGGTGGGTAGTCACAGATTGCATTTAGAGCATATGGAACTCATGACAACTTCAAAAGATAGATGAAACGATAGTAAAAAGATCACAAATTTATTGTTCTGAGCTTAGAAAAGAACGTCTTGCCTCGTTGACTAATCATTCGCGACTTTTTACCTCTTCTATGCTGGGGGCTGGGACTGGGTCTTCATTGACTGGCCTTGCTTCTGTTTTGTCATTGGCTCGCTACACATTATTCAGTAGCTGTTGGAAGTGCTGCTTGAAAACATATACAATTCCCTATTCTTCAGTGACTAGCAGCCCTATTATGACTAGCAACTATCGACTTGATAGTTGATGTAATAAAGAAATTTAATGAATTCGTATTATGGCTATCAACTGTCAACATTTTTTATCGACTTTTGAATTTTATTAGATTTAATAGCTATTGTGAATTATTTTTTTTGATAGACATGGAATTACGAATATCAAAAAATTTGATAAACATCAACTTTTCTATCAACTAAAAATTCCTGATTGAAACGGAAACAATCAAATTGATTTGGTCTTTTTAAAGGCGAAAAAGTCAAAAAGAATTAAAATTTCGAGTTGCACTCATAACTGTTTTTATTATACTTCAAGTCTGCAATACCTATACAATTTTTGTAATACCTTAAATGGTTTCCGTTTTATTTAAGAAAAAAGTTTCCAAGTCATTTTTGGAAACATTTTTATTTCAAATTTGAAAAGTCAAACATTGATATAAACAACTCGGGCACAAAGAAATTTTGATAAATATTGAAAATCGTTCAAAAATAACAAGTTGATAATCATAACACGAAACTATCGACTATTTGATTGAAGCTATCCACTATCAAATTGATGTGGGGGAGGGGGGCTTTTCGCATAACAAACTGAAAGGATTGAAAAGGTTCCTTTAAAATAAAATAAAACACTTTCTTTTAGTTTATAATATTCAAGTTTTAAATTTAATTCAGTTTTAATTAGTTTTAATTAGTTTTTAATAAGTTTTAAATAGTGTTAAGTAGTAAATAATTCAATATGTTTAAAATATAAGTAAGTTAGGTATTTTTCAATTCTTTGCGTTTTCGTATCGTTTTTTCTTCGTAGCGTTTCTTCACAACCGTTTCACCGAACTGTCTTCTTGCTCTTCTGTTTGCTGTTGTTGGCTGTTGTCATCGAGAAATTGTTGGTTAGTGTTGCCGTTGCTGTTCGTGAATATGTAAAGTAGTAGTAGTAGAATGGAAGGGTTCGTTGATAGGCACATTTTGCCTACACCCGGCCATCCTGAATTAATCTGAGCTGATGTCTGATTCGTAATCATCTTCTTGAGGCCATGGCTTCATCAGGTCAGCTGCAGACGATGTTTTATTAGGACCTTCATGATTACCGACCTTAGATACCTCATAGCGGTCATTTCGTCGAATTTTAGTGACCTCGTATGGACCAAGGAACTTTGGTTGAACTTTAAGTCCTGTTCCGAACTGTGTTCGTTGAATTGCTACTAAATCGTGGATGGCATACTTTCTGGCTGGTTTACGTTTTTTGTTGTATTGTGTTTTGTTCTCTTCTTGAATTCGCTCGATCTGTAGTTTGGCTCCTTTTCTTAGCTCAACTCTATTGCTTTCAAATTCTTCGACCATTTCGTCCTCCAATATTTCTGCCAGCTTAACATCTTCGTTATTTCGCATTTGCACACCAAGTAATAGTTCGAATGGCGTTCTTTTCGTAGCTCTGGATGTGGTGGAGTTTATAGTCTTTTGCAATTTTGGGACGTGCTGGTACCATTTAAGGGGATTCTCCAAGGACATCTTCGTTAGGGTTGCTATTATGATTCGGTTCATCCTCTCGACCTGACCGTTACCTCTAGGAACACCCGTTGTTATTTGAATGTGTAGGATTTTGCGTTGCTCACAATATTCCTTAAAGTTATTTGAACTAAAAGCTGCTCCTTTATCCGTCACAATTCTTGTAGGGTCTCCAAAGATGTTTTCCAAAGTAACCATTTTTGCTAGGACCTCCTCTGTTGTCGTTGACTTAACTGGGAATATCCATACGAACTTTGTAAAAGCATCCATAATTACTAGAAGATGCTTATAGTTTTTGCTAGTAGAAGGCATAGGACCCAGGTGATCCATGTGGAACGTATGTAATGGGACATCAATTTTCCAAATCGGATTGAGGTACCCTTCCTGCTTTCCGCATTTCCTAGCCGCTAAAATACAGGACACACAGTTCGATGTTACCTCATTTACTTTCTTGCGCATATTCGCAAAGTAATATTGTTGCTTTAATCGTGTTTCTACTTTCTGGGGGTTTATATGTCCGACTTCATGAATGCTTCTTATAACTTCTCTTTGCATACTCTTTGGAACTACAAGAAGATAAGCTCCTTCGATGAATCGGTACAGGACACCACTGCGATTAATGTAGTCTTCGTATTGTTCACGTTGCAAAATGTTGAGAATGAGTTGACAGGTTTCATCTTTTCCTTGAGCCTTTTTGATGTTATGAAGAACTCCCGCATCCACTGCTGCTAGGGTCAAAACACGACTTAGCGCATCTACGTGCTGCATATACTTTCCTGGCCTATGATGTACGGTACAGTCAAACTCCTCTAAATATAATGCCCAATGTGCCACGCGGGTGCATAGTTCTTTTTTGTGCATTGTTAACTGGAATGCTTTACAATCGGTGAAAATTTTGAACGTTAGACCTAGCAAGTAAATCCGTAGCTTCTCAAGTGACCGTATTATCGCGAGAACTTCTAACTCATAGCTGCTGTACTTTTCTTCGGAAGGTTTCGTCTTAAAACTTACGTAAAAGACTGGATGCAACTCTGTATCGTGGCGCTGGAGCAGAACTGCAGCAAGACCGACTTTGCTTGCATCCGTATGCAACTCAGTTTCCAATGTTGGGTTAAAAAGTTTAAGTACTGGTTCTTGACATAGAAGATCTTTCAGCTGCAGATAAGCGTTTCTTTGTTCGTGGCCAAAATTAAAGTTGACACAAGTTTTTCTTGTCACATCGGACAACGGCTTGGCGATTCTTGCGTAGTTAGGTATAAATTTTCTAAAAAAACCTGTCAATCCAAGAAAACTCTTAAGGTCTTTTAAGCGCTTGGGCTCAGGGAAATTTCGGACAGCTTTTGTTTTTTCGATTGAAGGTCGTACCGTACCGTTTTCAACAATATGCCCGAGAAACTCTATTGATCGCGTCACAAAATTACACTTTTCCCATTTAATAATGAGCCCGTTCATTTCCGCGACGTTTAAAACAAGTTTTAGAGTCTTTAAATTGTCTTCCTCATTTTCCGATGGGATAATTAAATCGTCCATATATATAAATAAGCATTTTTCGCGTACTAGATCTTTAAAAACTGTATTGATAAACCTTTGAAAAACAGATGGTGAATTACAAAGGCCAAAAGGAACCTTACAAAATTCATATTGAGCGTCTGGCGTTACAAACGATGTAAACTTTCGACTTTCGGGGTGAATATCTACATGAAAGAATCCATTTCTAAGATCTAGACTCGTAAAAACACGCGCGTTATAGAGGTTTTCTAAAATGTCTTCGATTATGGGTAATGGGTATCTATCCTTTACAATTTTCGCGTTTAATTTACGATAATCAACACAAAGCCTGTAGCTACCGTCTTTCTTTTTTGCTAGAACCACCGGACTTGAAAAATTGGACGTGCTTGGAACTACGACTCCTTCAGCAAGCCACTCGGATACTTGTTGGGCTACAAACATTTTTTCTTTAGGCGCTAGCCTCCTAGGACGATGAAAGACTGGCTTTTCATCTTCCAACAAAATTTTCATCTCCACGCACGACTTTTTCGGTTTTTTAGGATTATATTTTCTAACCAGATCTGATATCGTTTCTTTTATTTGTGTGTTGCGTATCATGTCTATACAATATACTCTTTTATTTTCCGTTACTAAGGTTTCCGTATCGATTTCATTTATATCATTTTCGCTTCCCGAATTATAGTTACACTTAGAATCTTTGCACTTAAATCTAACGTTGCCATTTTCGATCACCATATTTGCATATTCTAAAATTTCTGTTCCGATCAGTACATTTTCAGACATCCATTCATCATTGACAACATCAAAAGTTAAAATGTATGGCATATCATCGACAATAACAGTCATTTTTACCGCACCGATTGATTTATAAACCGTTTGGCCTATACCCGTTAACAAAGTACCATCAGTATCAAATTGTTTATTTAACTGTAAAAAGATAGAGTTTTTTATCAAGCATAATTGACTACCCGTATCAAATAACGCATCAAAACAAATCGAATCTATTTGAACCTGCATTCGAACAATGGGGGAAGAGACACGATTGACATTCGTTGAATTTAGGGTTTGTGTCTTTTTTGGACAGAGTCTCGACAGATGTCCAAATTCATTGCAATTGAAGCAACGAGGTCCTTTCTCTTTGTGGGGACAGCTTTGTGATGGATGACTTTTCGCTCCCCACTTCTGACACCATGTGGGGGAGGGGGGCTTTTCGCATAACAAACTGAAAGGATTGAAAAGGTTCCTTTAAAATAAAATAAAACACTTTCTTTTAGTTTATAATATTCAAGTTTTAAATTTAATTCAGTTTTAATTAGTTTTAATTAGTTTTTAATAAGTTTTAAATAGTGTTAAGTAGTAAATAATTCAATATGTTTAAAATATAAGTAAGTTAGGTATTTTTCAATTCTTTGCGTTTTCGTATCGTTTTTTCTTCGTAGCGTTTCTTCACAACCGTTTCACCGAACTGTCTTCTTGCTCTTCTGTTTGCTGTTGTTGGCTGTTGTCATCGAGAAATTGTTGGTTAGTGTTGCCGTTGCTGTTCGTGAATATGTAAAGTAGTAGTAGTAGAATGGAAGGGTTCGTTGATAGGCACATTTTGCCTACATTGATACTCATAACAGGGGTGTAGATTTTATTAATTTGATTTGAATAATCGAAGTGATCATTCGAATTACAAAATGTTTGCTTGAAATTTTAAATTGTAAACACCAAACTTGATAATATGTACTAGTTGTTTTTCAATCGAATACTAATAGTCGTTATTCAAATACTGCTCGTAATAATCGTAATTCGATCTTTTTTCATTCGATTACTAATAATGATGATTTTCATTTGAATGCTAATAGTCGATTATTTTCATTCGAATACTAATAAGTAGCAGTTCCACTGGTACTAGCAGGTTTAAGAAATTATCCGAATGATTTCACAGTGCATGATCGAATGATATCGAATAGTTTCTTGAATCGATTAAATCGTTCGAATGCGCCCATCACTAGATATTTCACGTTTGACATTTGTTTTGATTTGAATACAGTCGTTATGATCATAACAGATTCAAATCATTCCATCAGATAAAATAATTGGGTAATTGACGTTCGCCAGGGCTTTGGGTTACAACAAGCAACAAGTACATCAGCATCTTGCTTGTTAATTTATAAATATTATTTTTTCACTCCCACTGTATGGGTCTTGACGGCATCACCTTTCCAAACGCCAAACGACGTCTTTAATGGTTTCAACCTTACGGTTGAGAGGTTATATTAAGCTCCAGAGATTTTGTTATATTTTTGTTTTTGTTTTTCTTGGCCTTCCGGCTCAGTTGGTTTTTTTTTTTTTTTTTGTTAACTTGAGAAAATGTCTGTAGCTTTAAGGATATACAAGATTATAGCACTGATGACAAGATAGCCCTGAAAGGTGTTCTTTGAACTTTAACTAAGAATTTTTAACAGACCGGAAGTGAGGTGGGTATAAAAATCAAATCAAATCACCCAAGCATAGTCTTCTGGGGTATGGTCTAAAATTAAAATAGAGTCTATACAAAGACAATCATATTAATGATTTCAGGCGTTTAAAAAAATCATTATTAACATGTTTTAGCACTCTTGTTCGTTTTATGGTGGATCCGCACAGAACAGACTTTCAGACTTTTGTTTGTACAGACTTCTTGCGCAGACGAAATTCAATAGAATTCGGAATCAAAGTTGGTGTCGTGGGGACCCACCATTTATGAGCATTGAGAATATAGAGACTATAAAAATAACCTCAACAGAGGATGATGAGTTGTATAACGAACTGTCCAAATAATTAGCTAAGAAAAAAGTCTTAGAATAAGAAGAAAACAGAGCAATTTGAATTCCCTCGAACGCCAAGGGTCCTTGAAGCGTCTTACAAACACAAAATACAGAAACAAATCTTAGAAAACGATTCTCTTGAGAAATGATTGTTTTTTATGATTTTTAATTTTGCTTTTTTACAACAGTCTGGCCTCCATTTGCCATTTAATTATTCCGCTTTGAAATTAAAAGTAACCCCGACGACAAGAACTTTGGAATTCAGCTCTTTTCGTTGGTCTAGAAGCCAAAACTTAACTACGTGATTCATGGCATCCAACAAACACACACAAAAAACAAGAATTGTTGTTTAATAATGTTGTGTTATGGGTCCTTTACAGTTTGGCTTCATACCAGAAAATTCAAAGAATCGTTGCTCTCCTTAACAACTATTTAATTTACTTGAATGTGGAACAAACTTTGATCTTTGTTGAAAACCACTTCTTGAAATTAACTAGAATTTAAATTCATAACGCCCATCAAGGATTGCATTCTTAATTTTGATATTTGTTTACAAATCAGACGAAGGAGTGCAATAATTCTAAACGTTCAAAGCGAAAAACAGCTCACGCCCTTGAGAGCATTTATGACCGCCACAAATTGATTTCTGGCCAAAAGCAATCGCCTTTCGGATTTCAATTGACCAAAATCGATTTGAAAGAAAAAATATAATTTCGCCTCAGTCCACTTGACCAGTTCAAAAGCAAACAGAAAAAAAATCAAGGAAAACCGGTTACCTTTTATGACGGGATTCCGAACATATTTATAATCAACTTGTATTTTTTTTGTGAAATCCTATAAATTGAACGACTGGCTCGCTCACAGAGAAGGCAAAACATTGATTTAGCACAAAGAATCGTGAAATATTTTTTCTTTGATTCGAAATTGGAAAAATACAAGTAAATATTGAGAAGTTTTATTTTTTAACATTTCAAGGACACTTCGGGTCATTTTTGAAAAGTTAATTGAGTAATTCATTTTTCTCTTTGAAAATTCAAAACAAAAAAATCATAAAATTGATTGTTTGCCAGCGGAAAATGGCAAAGGAATGTCCTGAAGCTTGAGCGGGAATTTCTGTGTGTCCTTTTGAATTCCAATTATTAATTTTAAAAAAATGGAAGCAAAATATTACATCACTGACTTTTCATAGACATGGAAAATAATGGTGAGAGACTTTTCTCTATGCTTAGATCCCTGATAGTTGAACTTATTCGTCTGGATTTTTAACTTACCCAACTTGCTGATATCATCAAACAAAAATCATCTAATTTTATTATCCTGTACGTTATTGTCGCTGTGTGTGTATTTTTTTAGGATTCCCTTCCTGTTTTTCAATCTTTTTTATGCAACGGAAATTACTATTTGTTGTGTTAGACGTTTAATTTCATTTCGATGTTATTGAGAAAAGCCAGAAAAAAAACGTGCCTCAACTTCTAATTACCATAAACAACCTCATATAATAAATAATCATATGCACATTGCACATTCTTCACATCCGGTTTCCTGTCACGTCAATTCCAAAAAATTCCGAACCCCAGATTGCCTTAAACGGAAGTAGCTACACAAACGTTTTTATTTGCATGTCGGTTTAGGGGTGTGATGGTATGGCAGCGATGGCGGTATGATAAGGCATCGTAACAGATGTATATGTTTTTGTGTGGTTTGTAGTTGGTTTAGGAATAGTACCATCGTCATAGGTGGTGATGTTAAATCCCTGATTATGGGTTAAGCTTATGATTATTCATTTTGATTTTTGAGCGTGACAGGAGGCAGGCAGACATTCCGTTTGGTTTGGCTCGTGTTGCCTTGTTTATTTTTTTTCTTTTTTGTTGCAATTGAAATGTAATAGGCTGTGGGTTAAATTGATCTCTACAAATAACAAAACGCAATTAAGAAAAGCACAACAAAAATCAATGTCGGACTAAATTGTGGAACGTTATTTTTTAATTAGTTTGCTCATTTTGTCGTGACTTGAATTTTGACATGTGATTTGATTGGCGTCAGATATTGCAGGTGTATTTGAACAACTATTCATTAAATTTATTTGGAAATATAGGCTGGGGAAAAGGGTCTAACTTTTGAGTTATGGCTGCTTCTAAATAGATAAACATTCATATGAACATATTTTTGGGTCTACAACAGTTTATTTTGTGTAACGTGCCACTAACCAAACTTAATATTTTTTTTTTTTTCTTAATAAATCATTTTCAAAGTGCTTTTAATTTTTGCAGTGGTAATCCTAGAATTCCTATAGAAGCGATAATATTATGTTCCTGTTTAAACACATTTCGATCTTAATTAGTACGAATTCGTGGTTCACTTGGTAAATTGACCAAAGGTCGAGAAAATATTTGGTTGGAAGAAACATTTTGCCAATACATATTTGCCTTCCAGACCGTCCAAATATTGAGGAAATTTCAAAGAATATAGCTTGAGCAGACCTTTATTTCGTTCGATGTATCACCCGATGTCTTTTGGAAGAATTGTTTTTCTGTTCAAAATTTGGCAAAAATCATGTCAGCTTCCATTCTTTTTAAACTTCAATTCAACTACGGTCTGACTCAAAACAAATAAAAACACAAGTTGTATCTTCAAAACGTCTTTGAAGCAGTGTAAGTGAACTACGGCGTATACTTACTATTTTTCCAATAAGCAGGTGGAATGCTTGTATTGCAAAATAGTATAGAACATTATGACTTTTCCATACAGCAAAGTTTGTCTAATGAGTACCCTATTTATGATTCTACTTATTTCCTGGCATAAACTTGTATTTGTTAAGGCGCACTTTAAACTTAAATACCGTAACGACTTTTGTGATTAAAAAAAAGACCCTTGACCCTACTTACACAAAGTCATTGCATACTTAATGGAGCTTTCGATTTTGTTTATTTAAAGTCACACACAAAATACCCTTATCTCGACGATTTTATTATTTATGAATTTTTGAATAACTTCTGGCCTTCACTTCGGGCGGTATTTTCTCTTTGACCGTGAACAAACAATTAGTTACGAACTTTTCAAAACATTCTTAAGGCGTAGACTTTCTAAAAAAAAAAAACAAACAAACAAACAAACAAAACTTTTACTTTCTCATTTAAGTAAATGAATTACAGTACACAAGAGATGTTCAACCAATCGTAATCCTCAATTTGAATCAAATTATTATATGTGTGAAATCCTTAGGCTAACCAAACAAGGAAGTACAAACACAAAACTTTACCCATAACTCACCCCAAAAAAACCCTAAAATCCTCTCAAAACAAAACAAATATAATTTTTTCCCAAACGCTTCCTGTATACTTTCCATAAATTAATCAAATTAATGTTTCATTGTTCATTTTCCCCGATGAAAAAGGACACCTCTAAGTAGGTCCCTAAGTGGTTTCGAAGAGTAGTATTTGTGTTCTTTTTTTTTCATTGAGAGTGCCCAATATAATTTAGTATTTCTTGGGATGATTATATCACGAAATTCACTTCATTTTTGTGCCTAATTGCTGTTTGATGAAATAAGTAGATACTTAAGGGCATAAATCGGAGTACTTTGAATACAAATTGCTATCGTTCGTCCTCACCAATTAAATAATACGCCGCCGGAGAATGAGAAGGAGCACCTCTGACAAAATTTAAAAGGTAAAGCAACTTCAAAAGCAATCAATCTCAGTTCTGTATAAAATTGCTTTTTTATTTCTCGTTATTTCTCGCCCTTGGAAATACAGAAAAAATTACTTAATTCGTTTTTGTGAAAACTCAGGAACCTCGACTTGATTCGGGTTCTCTTACAGAGGTGAGAAGATGGAGGTAGGTATACCCTCATCGATTGGTATGGTAAATTTTCTTTCATACCGTTAAGCTGTGTTGTAGGTACTGTGACTGTAGCTGGGGTGTTGTGTCTATGCTTGAAAAGAATACACAACTGTGAGTTATTCGGAAAATAAATTATTTTCAGATAAATAAGAAATAACTGCGGTTGTTTGTTGGTTTTTATGAGAAACGATCTATCATCAACAGTTCCACGACCACAAACACCGCGCCGCGCCGTTTCGTTAAAAATTATAATCACATCAATGAGCACAGGTTAAGACACAGTCGGAGTCACTTAAGTGGAAACATGGAGATAGTGAATACACGATCGAAAAGAAGTGGAATTTATTTTCACTCTGTTTCTGTTGGGTTTGAAATTTCTGTCTTAAACTCTTATTCCTTTTTCTTTATTTTACATTTTTTCTAAGAGAAAAAGAATAGCAGAAAATGCCTAACCTTGAGGCACTGCATTCTTAAAAAGCTTCGTGTACCAATGTTTCCTTCTGATGCAACTGACTTTATCGTCCAGATTGTAAGTATGCTTATTTTCTTGTACTGCAAAAGTTTAACTTGTCACTTTAAAGTCCAATGCACCACAACAAAAAAGAGACAGTAAAAGGGTAAAGAACGATAGAAATTCAAAAACAATGAAAAACTAACCGTCCACAAGCTCATCGTCATCAGGCTTAACAAATCAAGAATGCAACAAGATACAACCAGACCATTAAGCGTCCTTGGGGTAATACTTCCTTCTTCCCCTCCCGTTTCCCCGACAATGTAAGGATGTTGTAGGGAATTTTTAAATTAAATCTGCATGTCTAGAAAAATAAACGAAGACATAAACATTTCAGCTATCTTGTCGTTTTTTTTTCTTTTTATTGGTATCCTTGTTTTTTCTCTTCTTTTTTTTCCTATTTGTGCAAATTAATTCGCTACATGCATATTGCTAACTTAAAGAATCCGATTGAATCTTTTTCTTTGTCTCTTTAAAAGCAGAGACAGCTTATTGGTTGAATTTAATTTAACTTTTTGTTGGCGTTTCAAGTGGCGATGGGTTTGTAGAACCGCTGTCGGTTCTTGAAGGCCACAAATGAAAAAAGAAGATAATTTGAAGAAATTCAAATGAAAAACGTTCTCAGACGGCAAATGCATTTCAAAACATGGTTCTGAGTATTTGTTAAATAAAATTGTGTCACGAGTGCGGCGACGCATTTATCAAATTGGAAATTCAATATTTTCAATGTATAACTACCTGTGTACCTTTTTTTGTTGAAATCATATTTTTCTACGAAATAAACAACTTTTTGATTTAATATCTATACGTTTCGTAAATGGCGCCCAACACAAAAGCACTCGTATTCTATTTAATTCAAATTAATGAAAATAGAAGAAATAAAATGAGCTTTCACAGGAATCAGATTTAAATTATATAAATTCAATTGTAACTTGTGTAGAATTTTATTTCGTTAAATGGCGCCCAACTTTCCCAACCCAACACAACACTTTTTCAATGGTGAATATGAACGTATTTAAAGATAGTAATAGATTTACAGAGCTTGCACCAATCTAGTCTTCTAAGAGCATTTATTATCTAAGGATCCTATCAACTGCAAAACATCTCCCCAAAGGATTAACAATGTCCCCAAGGAAGCTCACTCTGCACTTTATTCAACCGATAATTAAAAAAAAATCCACCACTGATATTCAACTCGATGATTGTCCTTGTTTTGTGCATCGTCACCATTATCATGGTCGTTGTCAGTTTGTTGCTGCTAACAATGCTATCTGGTGTGTCACCTAATTGCCTGAACGAGGTTTGATGCTTTGGTTGTCTCTCTTCTCCTTCTTTATTCTTTTTCTTTTCTCACTCTTTCAATCAATGTATACTATAGAAATTGAATAGCAACGACTTTTGGCCTTGTCAGTAAATGCCACTCAATTAAGGACGATGGACATCAATTAAGTGGTAGGTTTTTGGTATTACTTACTATTAGGAGACCCTGGATTTTTTTTCAAGTATTGTCATTATTTTTTTATTTTTGAAATCGGCTTTGATTTCATTCATTATAAATGATTTGTGAGATTATGATTCCCTGGACATATGGCCGGTACAAAATTATAAATTAATACCTCTGAATCTTGCATAAGATTACACAACTTTCTCTCCTCTTCAACTCAGCCATCAGTCGCATAATATTGTCTTTCTCATCAAGCACACATATTCACTCTGTTGGTCTCTGCATGTCTTTCGGAGAATAACAATAAAATACGTTCCTTAACGAAGATTTTAATTAAACCGAAGTTTAATATCCAGTTGTTGTCTGTAGGAAACTGAGATTTCATCTTGATAATTGACAGAGTGTGTCTTTGTTTTGTATGAGAGTAGGTATCTTAACTTCTTCTGGTGAATGAAATTGCAGGTATTTCTCAATTTTTCTTTGTTTTAAAAAAAATTTTGATGTCAAATAATGTGTTCAGGTTTTAAGAAATGCAAACAATTTTGACAGAAGTTCTCAAGAAATGTTCAATCTCAAGAGAAGCTCATTTAAATGTTGCAAGAAAAACCCAATCAACCAATTTCGATAGAATTTTGATGCCTCATTAAGTTCTAGTTGAAAATAAGTGCAGCATAAAAAGCATTCGAGTATTCTGTTGGGTCTGCCAAGAAGAGAAAATTCAATGTTTGGCCAATGGAAAGAAAATGCAACACAAAATAATTAAAAGGGTGTTTCATTTCCAAAATAGGAAATAAGAGTTTGAATAAAAAAGAGTTGAAATACATTTTGTGACCTCTTTCGTGATCTGTCATAGATACAGTCAAAAGCCATGAAAACCATCGACATTGTGATCAGCATCATAGTGGGTTACAAGTTCCAACTAATATATTGCAGTGACTATTTTTTGCATTCCCAATAATTAAGTTTATGTATTATGTTCATTTAGCAGTCTTGACAAAAAGTGACAATACAATAATTACACCATGCTTTGATGAATTTCGTGGCGGTTATAGCAGAATTACAATAATCCTTATAGTCACACGAGCTTGTCATTTGTGACTGATCAATATGGCGGAATCAGGCTGTTTATAAAATAAAGAAAAAAACATAATTGACGCCAACAATTGATGCAGCAAAAAATAATCTCAAAGTTAAGGAGGGGCACCCTCTAGTTTTAAAGAATAAAAAAAACATGGTATCGAAAAGAAAACCGAACAAAAAAGAATAAGAAATATTGACAGAGGAAGGAAAAAAACTTGTATGGTATTGAATGCATTGAAATAGTGAATTTGTTGCTATTTCTGAAATAAATTGCAATATTGAAGTTCAAAATGTTAATTGCTGTGAAGTTGAAAAACGCTAGTTTTTTCTTCCTTTCGTTCAATTAATTCCTTGTGATCTTTCTTTCGATAAGAATTGTTTCTGTTTGACTGATTTCTTTCAAAAACAAGTTGTGTTCCATCGAGTTCAATCATTGGGAAATTTCATATTTCTTTTTACTTTTTTGAAGAAACAATAAAGTAGTTGGAAACTGTGCCAAGTGTGTTTTGTTAAGCTCTCATGGAAGTTACTTTTTGAAAGTTTGGTGAAACAAATGTTTTTTTTTTTTTTACGAAAACAAAAACAATTTCTTTAAAGTTGAAAATAATTCAAGGCTGATAGCTGAATGCCTTTTTAAGAAATTATTTTTATTATTCAGCCAAATGATTCGAAACTGTTCCACTATTGTTATATTTTGTATTCTGTAAAGTGCAAAGTTTTTTAGAAGTATACAAAAATTGAAAATTAAATGCTGACAAATGGGAATGTTAGAAAAAGAGGAACAAATAAACAGAAATACAAACAAACTGATAAACAAATGAGAAATGTTTGTAGGGGAGAGTGGGTATGTTTGGGACACAGGAGGAATGGGACTTAGGCATTTTCTCAATTCCTACCTTTTTTTTCTCTTTCCTTGTATGACAGATTCTGTCTTCAGTCTGTCCCCATCCCTCAACAAAACAAGTTGTGTCTAGGAAAAAAATTACGGAGTGGAGATTAAAAAAAGGTAATTTGTGCATAAAAAGTAAAACATCTGTGTAAACTTTGAGTGGATTTTTTTTTAATGTGTGAACTTACTGCGCAACAGAGTGTAATAATTAGGTAGCAACACCATTTTTTAAGTGAATTCATCGTTGTTTTGTTTAATTATTGCCACACGAAAAGTGCTATTATAAATTATTTATATAAAGTGCCACGCAGGATGATTGGGACATCACTATTCCACCCTATAGCTGTCCCAATCCTATTGATCGCAGGAGGAATGGGACAAACCCAATCCTCCTCCTCGCAGGAGGAATGGGACAAAGTGAGTTGGCTCATGAAATGATTTTTTTCTTTTCTTCTGTCGGACTTTCGCCTTCTTTATAGCTGAAAATAGGTTGCCAAAATGTTATTTTATCTTTAGAAATTAATTTTGCTCAGATACGATCTATAAGATCTCGGCAAATGTAATGTATTCGAAAAGTGTCCCATTCCACCCCATAGTTGTCCCAATCCTCCTGCTCGTAGGAGGAATGGGACAAAGTGAGTTGGTTCATGAAATTAATTTTTTGCTTTTCTTCTGTCGGAGTTTCGCCTTCTTTTTAACTAAAAATAGGTTGCCAAAATGTTATTTTATCTTTAGAAATCAATTTTGCTCAGATACGATCTATAAGATCTCGGCAAATTTAATGTATTCGAAAAGTGTCCCAAACATACCCACTCTCCCCTACATTTTCATTGCATAAATGAGAAATGTTTCCAAAAACAAGAACTTTTTTCGTATGAAATTTCTAGGAAAATTTAGTAGCAGTTGCAAAGTGGTTTTGTGCGGTGTCTGTTACGCATAACGTATGAGTTCAAATCCAACTCGTGTCTTTAAAGTTTTTATTTCATCTTTCATGGGAACTGCCTCTTGCAAAGAAGAAGCCTAAAATAATATATCAAATGATTCAAGAAAACATAGATCTGTTCATCCTCTAAAGCGTATTGTGATCTCCTAATACAACAATATACCCAACAATATACTTTTCTTAGTGTTCACCTTAGGCACTGGTTCTTAAGAGTTATTCAGTCTTCTCAGTACTAACAAAAGGATCCGGGACTAAACTGCTTAGTCAGTCACTCTGAACTCTTAAAGTTTGTCTATGAGGACGATGAAATGTCATGAAGACGAACTTTATCATAAGAAGACAAAATGTTTGCATTTAATTTTTAGACGTGATGAGAAAAAATCAATGTGATGAATAACACTTACATGGATTTTGTAAGTCCTTTTTGCTTTCGGTGTCCTGTGTGAAGAAGTTAAAAATACCCAAAGCCTCGAAAAGACATAAATGTGTGGAAAGTAAAATAATAAATCGTGTTGTTTTGTTTGCTTCAAAATTAACTGCCGAAACGGAGTCCTTGAATTTACTTCAACAAACAAACTTTGCAGACAGCAGACGCTACACTTATTTAAATTGCCTGTTTTGACAAAAAATAAAAACAAAAGCCAACTCACCTTTATTTTATATTTGAAGGCAAGAAATTATCGAACTTTTTGTTGACACGATTCAGCTCCATTTTGATATAACCTGAAAAAATAAATAAAAAAAAATTCTCTTTAAGTGATATGTCATCACACAAATAACGTTTTTATTTTTAGCCCAAAAATGTTATTTAAAGTTCAAGATCGTTATCTGCTACCCACAAAGCCTAAATTCAGGTTCATGTTACCCATCAAAAGACGACATAATCCACGTCATCATGATCAGACAAACCTTCAACTTGTTTTGCATGATAATCAACAAAAAAGCCTTTTAAATGACAATACCCACGTTATTGTCAAACAACTTTTTTACTTAAATTTATTTTAAGCCAGAAAACCCGCCAGCAAATTTTCTATTTCTGACTTTAATACTTCCCTAAAAGTCAAAACATCAATTAGATTGTAGAGGTTTTTTCTCGAGTGTCTGTTGAAAAGTCTTATCAAATTTGAAAATTGCTTAAACATCAATTGGCAGATTGGTTTCTTTCGAACACGTCTCTGAAATGTTAACTTTGAGTATAGCTTGAGGCATAGACAGGACATTATAGGAACACTTGAATGTCCTCAATTCATCTTTGGTTCCACATTTTGTCTGTTCTCGTACCTATATAAAAACCATAATGTCAAAATTGTCCCAAAAGACAAAAAACACCACAAGGCAAAGTTGATTCGGCTTAATCCTTTTACAAATTTGCATACAAGGCGAGCACCAAAAGCAAGGGTGGCCTTGTATCCGCCTTGCCTTTGGTAATGGTGTCTGGTGGTTATCCTTTTGCCTCCTAGTGACTTGGACAAAAAAAAAAAGATGAAAGGATAAACTTTGCCACAATGCTTTCAGACGAACCGATATTTAGGAGTGTAACTCTCACTGTACTTGAAGGTCCTTAAAATATCCTTTTAGATAGATATATTCTTAAATTACAGCACACACAAAAAAGGGACATTGTTCGGCAACAGCGCTTTGTACCATCCATCGGCAGAGGTGCAGTATTTTGTATCGCATTTTCCATAAAAAAAAGTTAACAACTTTGTTTAAGGATATCCCAGTTTTGCATCAGCAGCTGACATCTTTGCGGTTAGTGGCAGCACCGACCACGGTAGAACACAGAATGCAAGGTCTCTGGTTTTTCGTTCCCCATAAGCCGTTTCACTTTGAGACAGTGAAGGAGACCAAGAAGTTTTTTTGGGAGGCGAAATAATTTAAAGGGGCTATTATCCTAATAGAATTTAGTTTGCCTTGTGCAAGAAGAAAAGTTGCTTTCAAAGTTTTCTGCTTCAGCAAAATGGAGCACAAACTAAATGCAGCTGATCTCCTTCCATGGGGGTTGAATGTTGACGAAAACAAATTTCATTAAGAACTGTACAAAGTTTCAACGGCGAAGGTGACACGTTTTTGGAGAGAGGTAAAAAGGGACCTTGCGTGTCTTGAATTCTTGTGTTTTGAATAGTGTTTTGTTTTGATGGCTTTGGGAAAACATGGATGCTGACAGTTTTATGGTGATTGTGTTTTGTGATCAGCACTTGAATGACTCACGAAGGAAGAGGCTAATCCTATTCTTATATCGATTTTTGCAGCGTGAAACAAACACTTTCACATTCATTCTTCTATTTTCTAAAATAAGCTTTGAATCTGTCTCATAAGTGATTGATGATTACACGCTTTTCTCTTGTTCTTGTCATTGTCCGAAAAAAGCATTGTTTGCCATGAAAAAGAGAAAGTAGAACACCAAAATCTGTTGGAAATCATTTGATTAATTAGTTAAGTGTCATTTCATAAACCTTTCATAATGATGAAAACAAGAGGCCGAATTGGGTGCCCTAACCTCAACCAGAAGTTATTTTCGCCTTGGGGGTGAAATTAATTGCTAAGCAAAAATTTATGTTAGGCCAACAGATAAAGATGTTTTCGTCTTGGCGTTTTGTTTCAAAAATTATGAAGCAGAGAATGAACAACAAAAAAGTTAATTAATAATCACGGAGATTAAGGTTGCATTAGGATACCTCTTTCATGGAGGAAGCCGTTTGCTTCGAAAAAGTGTTTGTTGAGTTCTGTGGTTAAGGACTTTGTATTATCTTTTTATAATTTTAATACATTCAAAGGGTCCTTCTACCCTTATTATGCCAGAGACAAAGTGAACGCATTAAGACTTAAGGGATGAGTTGAAAAAGAGGTGTCGGTGTATATTGGATTGATTGGAATATATCTCCACATTCACGTGCACAAATCTCTGTGCTTGATAGTATTTCCAAAGTTGGGCTCCATGGTAAACTGATTTTAACTCCTGGAAGTAAGAACAGAACTTAAAAGTACTTTGAGTGGGAAGCCATTCAAAGCGGAGAACTGTGGGTCACAATCCAAAATTTATATAAGCTTCATTTTTATTTTAACCATACAAGCGAAATCATTAAAAAATGATACAAAATTTCGTTTTAAGAAAATCGATACTTTTACATACTCCGATGAATATGTCAGCGACACGTTTTCACAAAACCACCCTCAATTACCCAAATAAATACGCACAAAGAACAAACAAAATATTGACAAAATGAAGGAATTTCTTAAACGATTTTCTGCCTTCACTCCCACGCGTCTTACAAATTTCGATACTCCAAAGCCATAATCTATTTGTCACAAAATTTAATCTACATTTCCTTGATAAAGGCACCACTCGTGTCTTTTTTTTGTCAAACCAGGGTAAAATAAAAACCGTTTAAGGCACGCTTTCAATACTCACATATCCCTTTAATCTGATAAAAAAAGGAAAGACGGAAAACCGTTAAACAAGAACATAATATTGTCATAATAACGATTCCTTCTTGTGTCGTCGTTCGATGGTCTCAATCATGTGCATAGAGGACATATATTACCTAGAGTCCCGACTTTCCTCGTCCCTTTCCGAAAACACCCGCAGATCTCTTCTGAGGTGAACTCTCACGATCCTCTCTTAATTTCGTGTCCGTGTAAATTTTAGAAAGAAAAAAAAAAACAAAACCACCTCAACCGTGGGCAAATTTTTTTCCGGGCCCAAAGTGACAGAAGCCAAAAAAAGAAGAAGAAGAAAAAAAATCATTTGTTTATTTGTTCAAGTTTTGCTTATGTCGAAACAAATTAACAAATTATGTCCAATTTCTTGTGGATTTATCAAGGAACGAATTGTATTTGGAAGAGGGTGAAACGCTCATAAGAGATATAAATTTATTTCTTCAATAAGGTAAGTTCAGAAGTCCTGAAATTTTCTAGATTATGCTGTGTGCTTCTTGTTTCCACAATCGCCATATTTGCAGGTCAAATAACTCCTACAAAACATCGAAGGAAGCACTCAAAAAGCTATTTGCGAAGCAAATGAAGACCTCAAGCAATGCATCAATGAACTCAAAGAAAGAAATATCAATCAACCTCAAAGTCTCGTGCAAAATCCGAATTGATGATTTATTCTAGTCTCGGAGAAGCCAAATCCAATAAAGAATACCACATTGTCATGGACATTGTTGGCAAACTCAAACACCTCATCGACGAAAGTTAATCAAAGTTAAATTATGTCTCCAATCTGATATGCTCCTACAAAATATAAAGGAATGCTTGGATTGTTTGGCACAGTTTAACGAGAAGAATTTTCAAAACACCAAATCAGTAACGCTGAAAATTTCTAAAGAAGAAAATCAACTCCAAGACACGGTCCTGGCTTTATTCAACGCCCGTTACGATCCGAAGAAAATCTGTGAACTCCGATAATTGCTTTGTGCCATTGTTTTGGCATTGATTATATTAATGAATGTCTGAACAATGCAGTTCCCAAAACAATGGACGAAATGCACGAATCAACGCTGGTTAAAAATGTCCTGAAGACGGAACGCTATGAGATCCTCATGGCTTACTTGGGATTTTTGAGGACGTATGCGAAGGTGGGTTTACGGTTTTGAGTATCAAAAACTATATTGATGGTTTTTTGAAATTTTAGCTTGGTCGAAATCGACTGTTCCAGTTGGAAATTCATAGCCTGATATTTCTATCGCGTGAAGGCTTTCCCCATATGCACGCTTGGCGCTTCGAGTGTGACATTCTCGCTACGGTCACCACCAAAAAGGAGTCGATAAATCCCTCCAAATAACTCCTTCGCAATATGTGTCTACAGATTGCTTAACCTTGAAAATGGCTTGGATCTGCTGAGGTAAATCAAATATTGATTTATTTTATTGATGCAACTTTTACGTTTAAAGACGTCGATTTTCTCAAAATCCGAACTCTCACCCCTGGAAGCTCTCATCTACACACAACCCAAACAGCGAGACACATTGCGTATCATCCCAGTAGTCACTAGCTACATGAACATCTTCGATCGTTGGCTGCCGCTGCTCTCATGTCGACTCCTGAAACGCATCGCTCTCGAATTCAATACGTCACTGCTGGCTTGCCTGGACATGGTTCCCGAACAGATACGTCTGTCATTTCTCAATAAACTACCCATGGATTTGGAAAGTGACAATTTGTAAATCGCCACTCTCGAGCTATTCGAGGCGTGCATAGAAAAATCCAGGCGTGACGGAGGCATTCTTCAATGTGAACTTCTCGCGTGACAAGACAAACGATAAGAAAGCAAATTTTGGCGACAGTATTGTGACTTTTATGGAGGACTATCTCGAAGCAGTTGCTAAGGTACCGAATGCTGTGGAGGTTTGTTGCATTGCAGTGTGTGCAATTCAACCCTAACTACATGATGTTGGCATCGGTCGGCGTGCACTAACTAATATTCAATACCCACGACGATGACGACAAGGATGAGGATCTCTCAATGGACGAATTCTTTGAAATTCAATGAACAGCACAATAAAGAAAACCAACAGCCATAATCAGAACCAAGCCAAAAGCCGCAGCTTAAAGCCAAGCAAGAGAAAGAAGAGAATGACACGAATTTGAAGAACTTCTTCAACCAATATCGCGAATACCTAAACCTGCTCTACGAAAAGCAATAAAATTCAACATTCTTCCACTTTTTACTTTTTATTATTTTGTTTTCCTTGAATGTACATTTTCGTTGACGATGGCGACTTCAACGACGGATCCTTCATCGATTCGGAATACTTTCTCAATGGAGTCCTGACCGATTTGACGTCACGCTTGAGATCTTCGTCGACTTTGATTTCGTAGGTCTTTTGCAGGATTTTTGGGAAATTGGCTGTTTCCTCCTCCTCGATCATTGACAATGGCCGGGAGACGGCTGGTGTGACGGTCGCGGTTTTGTTGAAGACAATTCCATCACAAGGTGCTTTGAAACTTTCCTGCAAGTCACTCAGAGCCAAGTCGGACTTGTCCATGTGTTTCATGTCGAAGGTTTTGTCGTTGATCAGTGGCGTCTGAACGATGTTGAGATGAGCCGCATCGTTCTCGTAGTTCTCCGTGTTGTCTTGCTTATCAGCTGTTTCAGCTTTGTTTTGGTTGCAGGAGTGAATTGCATCTCGTCGATGAAATCGAGGACATTGCCTGGCGTCAAGGGACTTACATTTTCCTTGTGCGTGTGTGATGCTGTACGAGTAATTGTGTGTGGTGTAGCTGGTGGCAATACACTATCGACGATCCTGATTTCTGGGACATTGCGTTCTAGCAGCGGTGAGGTTTTTTTTTTTTTTGAGACAGGTAGTGTTTTTTAGCAACTGGAGACACTCGATCAGTCTTTTGAGCTTTGTAGTTTATGGATAGTCGATTGCCACGTTGTTGGGTTGTGTCATTTGGCTTGTAATGGGTTGGCGATTTGAGACGGAGCGCTTTTGTGGGGCCTGATGTTGACGATGACAATGAGATCGTTGGGAAGCGTTTAATGCTCTTATTTAGAATAGTTATTGGATTATGTTGGGAATTTCAGGAACTCACTTTAGCAACGTTGTCAGACACTTTTTCTTGATTCTGTGACTCAAAACATAGAGGTGACTGTGTCGGCATTGTCTTGAGCCTTCACAGTAACTTTATCTTCATTGTTGGCGCATTTTAGAATTTTTGTCATGCTACCGAGGTTGCTTGAAATGTTTCGGTCACATCGGTATTTATCGAAACCATCAGATCGAAGGCTTAGAGACACCAATGAGACATGCCAATTGTCCATTGCTTGGAGTTGGATTCCTGAATCACTGCATTCGAAAGTTCCTTCGTTAATGATTAACAGTGGAACAATATTAACCGTGTCTCCGGTTTCGATGGTTCGAATGCAACGTCCGGTGACAATTTTCCAAACTGAAAGAGAGAAAGGTTTTCGGAAGATTGTTCTTAGAAGCAATTGTGATAGAATTACTTTTGACTGTAGTGTCAACCGATCTGGAAACAATGTAATCGCCTTTGGGCTCCAGACTGACCGATCCGATGATGTCCGTATGCCGACGATAGACCATGCTCTCAGTGGTTGGGAACGCTTACAATTCTCTCGGACTTGGAATCTTGGGAATAAGATACTCAGCAACGATGTTCAACTTCATACGCTTGGCCTTCGGACAGAGATACAAAACCAAACAACGAAAGAATCTCTCACGCAGGTATCGACTTGTATTTTGAAGCATAAAACGCAACTTACGCTTCTGCGGCTCGTCCTTCATGCGCTCCCACTCCTTCATTTCATTGGCATCGAATATTCTGGAGGAGGATTGTAAGATTCAGCATGACCGGGAAGATGTATCTTCGGAGCCAAGACTGGATCGTGAATTCGAATACTTTATATAAGTCCTTTGATTTGCTCCGTACGATGTCTATTGAATAGCAGCTCTCGGACACCAGATGCATGCGCTAAGGGCATGTTTTCGCATACAATGGAGTTGTGGGTTGAATCTAAAATTATTCTCAATAAAATTATAAAAATATAAAATATTGTTTGCCATACTTACCCTTTCCTTGCATTTTTCTATTATTGAAAAATGAAAATGTCAAATATTGTTGACATTAACTGTCAAAAGTTTCACCACAGCAAATAAGAAACTAAAGGTCCGGTTGTAGTATTAATATTGTTTGTTCCTAAGGGTGTCGCGTACTATTTCGATTTTTTTGCGTTCTTTTTAAGTTTTTTAATATTTTTGATACAAATATTGGTAAATAATAATGTAATTATATGCTTAAAGTGCAAAGAAAAAAAATTATATGTTTATTTTTCATATTACATGAATTTTTTTGCATGTTCAGGTTTTATTGAAAAATTTGAGCTCAACGGAATCTACTTTTTTGAAATTTGAGCTATAGGTTTTACACCACGACTGTAATGAGCACACATGCCTTAAAATTGCATAAGTATTAGTGAGAGTTCCCATAAGAAATGCATTGGGAAACTAACACTTATGCACTTTTAAGGTATAAATGTGAAAATTTCAGCTTGTAGGCCGAAAGAGAGCGAACCACCGAAGTCGGGCCTCTAGGTAATATATGTCCTCTATGCATGTGCCTGTGCCTTTTGATGGAGATAAAGCCAGCATTGACATTCCAACATGCTTCTGTTGTGCCTCTTTAAAATCAAATGGATAAAATAATATGTGGAGAACATGAATGTGCCTTAGAAGATGAAGTACAAGGTGTCCTTGAAAAGAAGACAAAAACGAAAATAGAACAAAGTAACAAATTTACCTCTTTCTTTCTCAAAAACACCCTGTAAACTTTTAACACTTTAACAACACTGTAACCCTAATTTTAAAACAGCTCCCAGGCTGACGAATACACTCCATAAACATCATCATTCTCATCACACTCATTCGTCATACCTCATACATCATACTCGTCATCCTTTACGTCAACATGTAAAAAGGTGAAGAAAGTTGAATGTTGTTCACAAAAAGGCAAACAAAAATTTTTGAATTGAGATATAAATAAAAACAAGTATTTTGTTCCTTCCTGATAAATGTACATATAAAACGAAATGGCTGAAAAGAAAGCTCAAGTTTTTATTTTTATTTTTTTAGTTCTCAAACAGTCCCTCGGGTATCAATCATTCGATGTTAAAAGTACTCAGGACTCTGTTGACAACTTGTAACCAACAGATCGATGCAAAAAATGAACATTCAAATTTTTGGTTGCTTTATTTTTGATGATGTTGAGATGATAGTTTTGGGTTGAATGGAAGTAAGTTGAAATTGTGACAGTAGTTGACGTAGGTAAAGTGCGGAATGTAGAATGTACGAGGTGAAGGCCGTCTAAACATTTTGCTATTCAAAAATAAATAGAGACAAATTAAATAAGCCGTAAAACAGTTTTGCGTTTATTTGACCTAGAACGAAAAAAAATCACCACAAAAGATGTTAAAAGAAATTCATTCTTAAGTGTGGTTTAGAGGGTTGGGTTTTCGGACGGAAGTAACATTAATCTTACAGTCAGAGTCGAAACTATTGAAAAACAACAAAAAATTATTCCCATTCTCTTTTGATTAAATCAAAACAACACAAAAACCATTAGAATGATAAAAATGGAAACTAAAACAAAATAAATTGCTTAAACAGTAACCGTCAACCCTCCAGCCATTTATAGTTCTCCCCCATTGAAAAACACCCCATTAAGAAGCACAAACCACTTTAGGTAATTTTCAAACAACATTAAAGCTGCCATTCACAAGATCCTACAACATAGTTAAGCTCCTTCCCAGAAACGCAACACTTTACAAACAGATGGAAAAGTTTTTCTCCCCCTTAGGCCTTCGTCGTAGTCTATGATGCCATGAGGAATTATTTGTATGATTATTTGACTATGCGTCTAGGCTTCCTGACTCTCTATATGAAACCCATTAAAGCGACTGTAGCAAAAACTTTTATTCAATAAACGTGCTCTTACATTAATTTTGGAGAAAGAAACCCCTTTGGGTGGTTTGCTTAATTATGATGATGAAAGGCTGTTTAGGCTGTTTGCCCCTGGAAAAGCACCCATACAAATCAAATCTATTCCGAAATATATATTTGTATTAATTTTCATAATATTCCTATAACCTTTATTGCGTGAATCCTATTATTGCCTATAAAATCTTATACCTTGGCCTGAAATTTCAAAGCCAAGAAAAACGGCAACGATTGGAGCTATTTACTTGATTTTCTTTCGTTTTTGGCATCAAATTCCAGCAACGAAGAGAAAGAAAATAAGGTCTCATCTTTTATGGTAACGAAAGTAACGAAGATGTTGAATAGATTAAGTTTTGGTTTTTGTGTTGCCTCAAACTATTAAAACTCCGAAGGGGAAAGTTGTTGTACTGAAACAGAGCAAGAAATAGGGAGTATGTGAGATTATTTTTCAGACGGAAGGAACTTTCAATGAGTAACAGAAAATGTGACGGGATTTAGTTTTTACTTTGGAGAACTGAAATTCAATGAGTAGGTACTAGGTACGCATTAAGATATACTTGATTGGAAATCAAAAGGAAGAAACCGCAAATTTAACTCTTGAAAGTAGACATTTTAAAAATGATATTTGGAACAAGAATTTTTCAACAGAAGACCAATATTTTGTTTTATTTTTTTTTTGAATTTTATCAGAAAACAGAAATTGAGTTTGTTTTGTTTTTTTGTAACTTTGAACTTGTTTCATAAAATAACGCATTTAAGGCTTTAAAAAAGTATCACAAGAGTGATGGCTTAGTTTCTCAAATGGAATTATTGTCCAGTGTCTGTGAAAAAAGGAAAACAACATCACCAATAAGTCCCCCTCACAAATTTGAATCGACAGACCCTACGCACCACAAGACAAAATCTTCCCAAACTAAACAATAAATCTAGCATTAGAAACACAATACTCGTTGACAGCCAATCTTCTATTTGCTCATCGTTTTCTTCTTCAAATTCAGTGAGAGACACCCACCCACCCAGAAATTGGTTATTTCGTATTATTACTGTTGACTCGCCCCTAAATGTTTGTTGTCATTTCTTTTTGTTTTTCTTTTTTTCTTTTTGGCAAAACCAAAACTCATATTTTTTACGTCAAGTATCGTGAATCGTTTATTTTATACGTTTGCATTTAAATTTCCGTTTTTTGTTTATTTACATGAACCCTGTCTGATTGCACATTGTATTTTCATTTGAAAACAATGTCTCCTTCTCGTGCAAATGTTTGGGTAAACCAATGAGTGCCATTAATCGTTAAACTTAAGTTTTGGGAAGTACAAATTATAAATTATCTTCCAATTCAATACAGTTTAACTGAACAGGCTCAATTTTCATATTCTCAAGTCAAAAACTTGGCACTCAAGTGAGACCACCATCCATGACATGCTGACAGAGCTGAGTGATGTGCAAAAATATTTATCATTTCTTATAATATGACTTAAGGCTAACTAAGTTAAGTTAACGGCCTGATTCTCTGCCTTGCGAGGAATCACAAATCATAAGCCCTTGTGACTATTTATTGCGAGGATTGTTGTGATTCGATAACATTTGTCGGATTCTTCCATAATCCTCACAAGAAAAGTCACAACGAAACTCACCACAGCCAATGTGAATATGGAAATGTCATCAGCTTATCATTGAAAAAATTTAAAAGATTTCAAATTTGCCAATTAACAACTCAGCTCTACAATATGTCTGCAACAGGTATGATAAATTTTATAGAAATGTTTATAATTGGAGTTATAAATAAATAAATTAATATATTTTCAGAAGAAAATCGCGATGGTAAGAGGACTTTAGTGGAGCAACTTGAATACTTCGTGACATTCATGATCGACCACCCGCAGCTCATGGCCAACAAAAATGACCCAACTGATCCGGAAAGGGTAAAAAATTATGGGGTCAGCTGGGAGAAACGTTGAATGCCATGAGTGCATAGTCATTGGGTCATTGGTGTCTCTCAGGGTTCGTAAAAGCCTTCTTCGCTGCAATCTTATCAATTTTATTAGTTTGTTTAAATGATGTGCTGTTGTAAAATTCTTACTTTTCATTAACGGAGGAAACTTCGTCAATAATGTGCGTCATAATCATTTCAACTTCCATTTTTTACTACTCCAAAATCACAATGTCAAATCTCAAATAATTTGCTAGTTATGACCTGCTCTGAAGGAGATCACAATTTCGATTGTTTTTGTGACTCTCACAAGTTGTGACTTTGGGGGAGAATACGAAAAATTCACAAAATCAATTTCACCTCTTCTTATGACTTGTGAGGTATCAGTGATGATGGGGAGAATCGGGCTGTTAGTCTCGTTAAATCCAGAGTCATTCTGAAAGTAGTCTAAAAGCTTTGTTGCGGTTCCACGAATCAACTAGTAAAATAGGTTTATTACACCTTACTGTGTCTTACCTTTTAGTATTTCATTGTGAGTTTTCAACAATGTTCCTAAAAGTTGTTTCTTTCTTTCCCTTGTTGGTGGGAGGAGTAATTTTTTAGTTGGGAATACTTGAAATCCGAACAAAATGGCTGGATTTTATTGTGGCTGGAACCATGAAATTAAGAAGATACCTAAGTCATGACTGAGGTTTGGGAAAAGAAAGTGGAAAGAGATTATAATATTTAACTCACGTTTCGTTACTGTGAAAGGAAGAAGAGACGAGTATGAGTACTTCAGAAAATTTGAGATATACCGCAACTTCCAAACTAGTGAAAGTGTTTCATAATTCCTTAATCCTGATAAAGAAGAATTATTTCCTGCTATCTTAGTTAATTACACAAGTTTTTTTTTTTTTATGCTGCTCTCTTAAGTTAAATGAATGAATTGCATGAGGGAAACTTGAAAAATATCATGCGATTTTTCTCTCCTCCCTAATGATCACAACATTCAGATTTCGTACGTTCTAACTGTCTTTGTCTTTTGTAGGAATGCGTAACGAAAATATATCCATTTTATGACGAAACATAAAATAAAATTCTTCATCTGACGATGACGGTTGACAGTAAAAAAGAAAAGCTATGCTGGGTACTGCAAGATGATGAAAATTACGATAGCAATGATGTTGTTTCAGATGACAGACAATAAACGATTCTTTCTTTATTTTTTGTCAAGGTTAATTGAATTTTGTTTTTTATCACAAGGGGAGAATTATGTTTAATATTTGAAGGTATTTGCTGAGAAGTCGTTGGCCTTCGAAAAAGCTTAAAGATTATTTCTCTTTCGTAGAATTGTGAGGATTTTATTGAAGCCAGGTAAATAGCCTTAACATCGGTTGGTTCTATCCTAATTTGTTGAAGATAGGTAAAGTTTTCTTATGAATTAAACATGAATTTAAAGAAAAAGAATTTTAGCCTTCAAATAAGTTGAAATAAATTAAGAAAATCAACTAAATAAATCTTTAAAATTTCTTCTCTTGTTTTACTTTTCTGTTCAATTTAATTAACAAAGAGAAAAAACTCAATATTTCAATGTTAAATATCAAACTTTTAAGCAAGTTGCTCGAAATTGCCTCGTCTTCAGTTCATTCACATTTACACAAGACACAACTGCAAGGTGTTGAAAGTTCACCATCATCTCTTGCTGTTATCAAAAATGAAGGAACAAGATAACCGTGAAGCATTTTGAAAATTTAAGAAAGATAAATTTCTTCCCTTTAATTATAATAAAATTATTCTTGCCCCAGAATATATGCATGTCTATGTACCGAGCGTAATTATCATTAAATGAGCAATTTTCTTAAAGGGGTTGGGGAGTGGGGAGAGGATGGGCTGATAAAATAATGAACTTGATAATAAGTTTTCAACTTTTCATTCCCAGTCTTCTCGCATTCAGTGATTTTTGGACAGGAATTCTGTTTTTCTTCTTTAAACTGAAGAGTATTGTAAATGTTTAACTTCGATTAATTTTGCATTTGATTTTGGTTTCGGAATATCTTACGTATCGTTGGAGATAAAATTCAAATTCATATTTTGAAAGCAAATACTTAAAAGAAAGCTTTGAAGTAGGGTAACTGCACTAGTTTCCGGACAGGCACCAGTGACCGGACGATTTTGCCTTTATGTGGAACAAAAGAGAAACTAAATACAGACTTGGCAAAAAACAACAAAATACAGAATCAGTAACATTTTCCACATATGCATACGAAGTTTGAAGCCGATCGAATGTATAACGGAAAAGTTATAGGTAGTTTAAGCAGCAGCCACTGCTGTTCTGCTGTTTTCTTAGCAAAAAAATTGTGGCAGACCTTGGAAAAATATACTGGGAATAGTTGATCTTGTGAAGTATTGCAATCAAATGGGGTTTGTTTCAAAGAAAATATAATGAACTTCCAATAACTAAAGAACAAAATTGAGTTTTGCTTTTTTTTAATCGATTTGTTTAAGTGTCCGGTACTGGTACAAAAAATAACGAAAATCTAGTTTCCGGACAGCTCCAAGGTTTTATTTAATTATTTTTTTATGTTCAAATTGCATAAAATTTCCATGGTTTAGTTGGATAGTGAGGATATGAACAGTCTTAACTTTTTTTTTTATTGAAGATGAATGCAAACAACTTAAAAGTAAGCCTTGCACGACATTAGATCGAAGAAATTAGGTATCAGTCAAGCAGCAATAAAGTATGACGAAGTAGGTTCAAAGTCGTCCGGAGACTCTGTTTTGATCGTCCGGTAACTGGTACCGATTTTGGTTTCTTTATATTTCGTCTTAAATCACAATAACTAGGTAATATTTTTTAAATTAATTAGATGTCAAACAGTCAGGAAGTAATTACCAATACAGAAAATGAATTGCTCTATAGTCAACACTTAAGAGAAAAAAGATATTGAGTTTTTAAGTGGAACTGTCCGGAAACTCCATTTAAGATCGTCCGGAGACTAGAACAATCGTCCGGAGACTCCGGAAAATCGCCTTTATTTAGAATTCATCTTTTTAAATCAATGTTTAAAGTTACTTTCAATTCATTCATACACCAAACTACTGAGAAATATCTGTAGTTTTAGCAAAATATTAAGTTTTGAATGAAATACTAACAGAAATAAAGATATTTGCATTGAAAGTCAAAAAAGAAGTTATCTGTCCGGGTACTGGTGCTTTTACCCTACTTAGTGAACTTATATGTTTCCCAGAACTGAGATCTGTTTTATATTTAGGGATAATTACTCACTAGTGTGTTCCAGGTTCTTGTGTTCTTTACATCAGGATTATAATAGATGTGCTTTGCTGCGTACAGATTTTTCTTTGAGAATTTCATTTTATGGGGTTTGAGCACCGCTCGGTTGGGCTCGAAAGATCGAAAACCAAAATCTCTCAAACCAAAAGACCGCAAACTGCTTTTCCGCAGTATTTATCCCAGAATGTCATTCTACAGTAAAACATCCTCCCTTTTTTCATGACAGTTTACGTCTTTTCGTCACTCAAGTGAGAATTAAGGAGATCCAAATTCGGTGCAGACATGTTATCCTGAATTACTGAAACAGGCCACAACTTTTTTCGAAAAATGAAATTTAAGTAGACACCAAATGCTGAGAATCATGGAGAACGAAGCAATTTGATTCTTCGTTCAAATAATTCCATGTACCTAAGCCATTGGTTTTTTGGAAAATTAGTTAGATTCTAGTCGCTTCGTTCTCTATGATTCTCGGCATTTGATGTCTCCTATATTTTCTGGTTTTGAATCACTGAATGATTGCCTTCAAGGAAAAACAATGCTTTTTACATTCTGCCTTCAGACGTTCTTGAAGGCCAAGATCACTACATTTTGTTGCCAATTGTATAATGGCTTAATAGCCCTGGTCTCAGTTTTTGGATTTTAACTATTCTGAATAAATCGGTCTCTGTAGTCTGTACAGCCCATATTGCTCTTTCTCCAATCTGGACACGAGTTTAGTTAATCTTCGTTAAGATGTTTGTTATAGTAGTCAGTTATATCAGTTTTGACAGCCAAGCCTTGCGTTTGTATCACACTATAAATTACATTAAAATTAGGAGATCAAATAAATTGAATGCAAACTTGAATAAGTCTGATTTTCCTATGGCTTCGTTAAGGTTTCCATAAGCGAATAAATCGATGTTATAGCACAAGAAGATTGAAATTCTGATACCTGATTGACTTCAGCTCCTGCAGATCTAAAAGAAATTAAAAATCTTTAATTACAGCATCAACTCGAGAGGCGACAGAATTATTGGCTCTCAAAATCGATTTTTGCTGATATTTTCGTATCAAAATCGTCCGAACTTACGCCATAGTCCTGGTATATGATTTCTTTATAATGAAAACCAAATATTTGATGATGAACTTTCTCCCTAAAGATACTGCACTGTCAGTCCTTATCCTGCAAAAAGTTCTGACTGTAGCAATTTTTACTTTAAGAAACTTTGTAGGTACACTGCACGCCTTGCGTCTCTCTCTCTCTCTCTCTGAAACAGATTTGTATTATGAAAAAAAAAATCAACAAGCAAGGCAACTTTCAACTAAATAATCTTTTTTTTCATTCTGGATATTAAAAGAAACTATAAAATTAATTTTCTTATGCAATAAAAATTTCCGAGAATTTATTATTTTTCCTGATAAAGCAAGACTTTCTAAGAGTAAACAACACTAAAGCTTCGTGCTTTGCACTTGCTCCTTGGAAAAAAGGGTATTATTCCGATTTGTTTGTTTACTTTGAGTGTTCTTTTTATGATTGATTTCTGAGATTTTCAATTTATCATTTCACATGAAAGTATGGAATCAAAGAATAATTATTATTTTCTTTAGGGAATCGGGTGCGCATTTTTAAAGGCTTCCTGGAAGAGTAGGTATTGCTTATTATCTGCTTTTCAAAAAAAAGGGGTCGCTAGGGTATCATGCCCTTTTTTGTTGACAAGTCGGAAGGGTTCATTTGATATGGGCTTTTTAATGACAACAATGAACAATGGAAGTATTATAGTGTGAGTTGGGTCTTATTTCATGATGATGCCCGAAGAAATTTGCATGGATCAAGGGCCTCATAAACAACGGTTCTCAATATAGACGTCATTAAATTTGAATAATTTTGTGTCAACTGTCAGATTTTTTTACTTTTGCAAGGAAAAAAATATTCAAGTGAAGAAAATTAGAAATGGTTCTGTTTCCATACGTCAACTTGCCACAAAGTTCTATTTATCTTTAATGTGAAAGGTACATTTAGGAGACTTGGAATTTAAAATTTTTGACGGAAATTGGCATGAAGATAGGATGAAAGCGAGCTAATTGGTTTAGCTGAAATTCTAAATTTTCCTCTTTTTGATTATGTTCAGGTAAGCGTGCCCTGTGACAACCAACTTTGTTTACTCAAAAGTTAACCACAAATTTAATCCATTTATCTTGAATGCCATATGATTACTAGAACAAAACTGTTCTTAACAAGAATCGTCAATGGTTGCGGAGAACTAATTTCCAAAAAATTTACCTGGAATTTGTTCCTTTGAAAATTGATACTTTCTATCTTTTCTCAATGCTGTCGTTACTGTCGCCAAATTACCACTATTTCAAAGGATGTCAATGTCAACAAAAAATACTTGTACAAAAATTGATTCATTTGAATTGGATCTTTTGAAAGCAGCAGAAGTTTCCACTCCACTTTGGTTTTCTCTTACTGCCACACCACACCCTACGGTGCGGGGAAATAACTCCACGGGAACTAACTCCACTGAGGGATTTGCTTCCCACCAAGTGAGAACTTACTCCACTTTTGTAAAGTGGATCTAGGTCCCATGTACGGTGAGAACTTAGTTCACTTTCTTATGGGAACTAAGTTCACACATTTATACATGGCGCGGGGAAACTGGTCCGGAAGTCAGAAATCCCGAAAAAAACTTTGTGTATACATACATAACTACAACCCTTAAAATGTCTTATAAATAAATAAGATCATTTTTATTTACTACTTATATGTCGACAAAATGGATAGAGCAATTCATTTTTCAAAGCTGTTGCAGTTTCCTTTAATTTGGAAAGCATGCTAGTGTCTGGAAATCAGGTGCTGCACTGCAATGATTCATTTTGAGCATTTTTTTTCACCTTGGTCTGAGGATTATGACTATCTGTAACATTCAAAATCAATTTGGTTTGATTGCTAGCGAAGCTAGCGGAAAAAATTTTGCCCAAAAGAGAATCAATTTGGGGGTGAAAATAAAAAAATTCGCGCGAATTTTTTTATTTTCACACCCCAAATTGATTCTCTTTTGGGCAAAATTTTTTCCGCTCGCTTTGCTCGCTTGCAATTTTTGGTTCAAGCTCCAAATCCTTAAAAATACAATTTTTTTTACCATTTGAGACGGATTGTAGAGTTAAGGTCTAATATTGAAAAAGTAGTAGGTACTTACTGAACATCCAATCAATAAAAAAAAATATTATTGAGATAGCTCAGTTATTTAAGGGGACAAAAAGATGCAACAAGATGAAACTGGGTTCAAGTACAGTGTGCTTGTAGAATGCCCTACTCTCACCGAACACAGAACTTCAGAAGAACGTTTGCATTGGAAAAAGTTTCTTTTATCTCATATAAACTTAGAGCATGCGGCATATTTCAACCGTTATATACCGTTTTACAAAGTGTTTAAAATTAATCGCAAAGGTCAGAAACCCCGACCTATATAGTGGGTCAGATTCTTAAAAATGGGTTTCCGAATGACTAAGTTTCTCAATATTTTTGTACATGCGATTTATTAAAATTATTTTCAGTCTTGAAAACTGAATTTCGGAATAACTTCGTTTTTAAAAGACATTTGTTTTAATTTCACAAACAAAATTGCTGAGTATACTTGAATTCTTATTTTAAATTTTTCTCAATTAAAGTGGCAAATTATTTCAAAATCGAAGGGAATTATATCCACTAATTTTTTTAGGAATTTAATTCCCACTGTACATGGGAACTAACTACACTTTATAAAAGTGGAGTAAGTTCTCACTTGGTGGGAAGTAAATCCCTCAGTGGAGTTAGTTCCCGTGGAGTTATTTCCCCGCACCCACCCTACATCATCTAAAATAATAAATCACTTTTTCTCTTGACTTTTCACAACAGTCTCATTGCCTTCATCTAACGACATACATAGCATTCGTATGAGTGAAGATATTTCCAGGAATAAATAACCTCAAACCGATGCGATGTGTAGGAAAATTACAATTTCGTAAAATTTTCCAGCAGCCATATCCTGGTCCAACATGAACGCAAAAATATTTCTGTGTTCCACGAATAACCAAATTTTGAAACAATATCGGAAGTTGCTGTTGTAAATTAACGAAAATTAATGAATTCGGGTTTTGCTTAGAATAGATTCCACGGAATTCTTGGATTTCAATTATTTTCGTTGTTAGCGTGGGAACGTATTTTAAAGTTTTTTTTTCTTATTTGAAAACTAGATGTTTTGGATTACCTACACATATTTTGATGCTTAATTAGTAGAAAATTGCGATATTCTTTCAAGTTTTGCGAAAACGCGATTCAGCGAATGAAACCCGTTAAATTCTGACAGTACCTAATGAATTTCTAGTTGAAGTGATTTTTTTCAAAATTGTAGTTACTTCTGCAATTTTATGTTTGACTTATTTTTCGAAATAATAAGACGAGAACTAATTTGACTAATCAAACTCGTTGAACATCCAAGCTTCTCTGAAAATTCTGACCTCTTTCACCTTTTTATATTTATTTATATTCCATATTTCATATTTCATATTTATTAATTCATATTTCACATAAAGATTACAATCTTATTATTTGTGAGGGCTTTATACAATATGTTAGAGCGTACGAGAATTTCAAATTTAGTAGAGACTAACAATAAAATTTAAAAATAATAGTGTAAATTTTCTTATCCTATCGATGAGAGCAATTTATAATGTGCTAAATGGCCTATTTGCACATTAACCTTGAAAACCAAACTAAAAATCAACAGCCATTAAGATAACAGTTCAACGTAACCCAAAAGAACCCAATTTCCGTAACTTCTTCAGAAATTTCCCATAAATTATTACCTTTTCACTGGCAAACAGACAAGTGTACTAGGATCACATTACACGAACAACTAAATGTCAAATCACACATTCAGAGTAAAGTGCAGGCCGACAAAACGAACAACTTTTGTCGGTCAAAACGGAAACACAAAGTCATTCTCATTCATTCGATATTCCGAAACGACATGTGAATGGACATGAAAATATGCCTTTTCGTCGGCTACCCAGCGTGCGAACTTAATTCACCATGAACGCAATTATTTCACATCAGGAGAATCTTTCAGGACAACCTCAATTTACGTCATTTGGTTGGAGTCGAAGCGTACGTGCATTTGTGGCATGTCATAGCATTCGTGATGACTTTTGCTGCCTTTTTGTGGAACGAACTCGAAAGAAGAACAAATAAAAAAAAACTAAACGCTTCAATAAATTTTCCTGTCGGTTCCAAAGCTAGTTTCGAAATTCTAGGAGGAGCATCGAACATTGGCTATAGTAATTAAAAAGCCTGATAATTGGAACTGAGGCTTGTGTATACTCTCTTTTTCTGTCTGGCTTTAGGAATCGTTGATCATTCGAACCGGACCGGACATCAAACATTCACATTCATCGTCGTATTGTAAATTAGACTTGCCTTCAGACTACGACGACGAGGATAACAGAAAAATAATATGAGAAAAAGAATTTCTGTGTTCCAGTGTGTTTTTGTGGCCGTTTCTCCTTATTAATATGAATGTAAAGGGCTTCGACAAACGAATTAAGTTGTGCTCCTGTCACTTGGCGATACTACAGAACTGACATAGTCGTCTTTGTCATCATCAGAAGCGAGCGAGAAGCATCCTGGGTTTTCATTTCATTTCAGTGCCGGAGCGCAACAGCCAACAGCAAGAAACTTCAGTCTGAAGGATTCTTCAGCAAAATTGAATTGGCATGCTTTTGTTGGAAAGAGCTGATCCTTTCCACTGTTATACATGCCGCACCACGCCTGCCTGCGTTTCTTCCTCGCCTTTGTCAGTTGCTGTTGCTGTTGTTCAATATTTTGCCATCAAGTGGAATTCCAATTCCAAGTTTTTCATCTTCGACTTTTGACAACACAAGGAAAATCGAGCGAAGTAGTCTGCTCGTCCTGGCGTCCATATTGTAATTTCAAGCTTGCTATACAAGAATGTTGTTGGTGAGTAAGGGATATTTTGAAATGAATGAAGCGACTTCTCCTAAAAATGATGGAAATAAGTGGCAGTCGGGATGGTACATTAACTTAGTTGAATGGCTAAAGATTTTCTTAAGAATTTTCCTTCGAAATTTCTACAATACACGACACGACACACAATTAGGATGAATTTGAAATGGTCCTTCAGTTTCTTTGATGTTGTTTTTAAGGCTGGTACATTGCGCCGAAAAGAGCTGGAGCTGGAGATGATTTTTTCTGTAATGCTGATGATAATGACGATGTCGTTGCTATTTTTGCTCTTTCATTAGTGTTGTTTAATGGAGCAAGCTTGTTGTATTTGCTGCTTTGGCGTGGTGTTTGGAGTGAGGCGGAACTTTGGATTAAATGGAAATTTGTGAACGTGGTGTATTTGATTTAGCGTTTCCCAGGGAATGCGAGTATCCCAGGTAAATTGCTTGTTTTAGCAAATTGGATTTTTATACGAATTTTATGGGGTTTTCAAGGATGATCTTTTTAAGACAGCATTTGCTTAAATAATTTTGCTGTTTCCTTAAAAGAATTCAGGGGAATTGTCAAGAATCTATTTATAATTATATTTTACAGAAGGAATTAACATTTCACATGTAATAAACAATAACTTCGTTAGCACTCTAACTTTTTTGGCAAAGCAATTTTAAATTCAAATTGGCTAGCGACAAATGAACCTTTCAATGAAAGCCTAGCTCAATTTCAAGCCCTATTTACAGAGATATTAACATCACAAACATTTATGTGAGATAAATAGGAGCTGGGAGATAAAACCAAGACAAATTGTTGTGATTAATCGGTAAACAGACCTTAAAGATAGTTTTGGTTTTCAGTGACTAATCGATTGCGCTCAGACCTTTGTTTTCGTGTGTCGTTTGCTACAGGGTACCTGCGAAATACAGTGATGATTGGGGTTTGTAATCGGGGAAATATTTTCCGACGACAAAAATCACAACAAATATTTTTTTGTCTAACCTTGAAAACCAAGTTATCGGAGAGAAAAATAAAGAGTTCAGAAAAAAAAAATAATTATTAATGATTTCAATCCCTGAAATTCAAACATTATCCATTCGACCCTCAAAACAAACCCAACACAATCCCTTCTTATTAGGTTCCCCCACTGCGACGTTTGATCGAATTTCAAAAATATGGTTATTTAAAATTGAATTCCATAAACGAATTCGGCAAAAACATCAACACACACACAGCCAAACAAAAATGCAGGCAAATGTGGGGAACATAATATTAAATAGGCACTTCCATATAATGTGAGTAAACTAATTTATTTATGTTAAAAAATTCGCTGCCGGATGTATTCAATTTGGATGAAAACTCTCTTCCTTCAAAGGTTTTTAAGCAATGTCCTTCTGCTCTCCTCTCTACTTCCTCAAATTGCTGTGTGACGAACAGAACACAAACACAAAAACCTACCTTCCTTGGATATGTATTTTTATGTTTGCCATCGCCCATCGTCTGAGTTGGCAAAGAGCTTCCGTTTTGAAATCCTTGACATCTGTTAGAGTTCATTATTCCTTGTGAGTTGAAAGTAATTTTTTTATTGATAAGCGGAAATACGAGCACTTTTCGTTTCCACAAAGAAAGCTCGTAAATGTGTGTTTAATCTCATTGTGTGGTTGGGAGTTGATAAGGAAGCCTTAAAATTGGATTAGATCAGCTTTTGTCTTGGTATCCTTTTAGCTGAATCATGCTTAATGGCTGGAGATGAGATGACAATTTTGTAAAATTATTTCAATTAAAATTCTCGGGATTTTGAGCACAAAAAATATTCATGATGAACAATGTTGTTTGTTTACTTTTGTTGAATAAATATTTCAACAGTATGGAAGGAATTCTGCTTTTAAAATAATATTAATTCTACTCTACACAAACCCAAATCCTGCTGCAATTTGATTGCGTTAAAAATTTTGTGTTTCCTCAATAAATAAAAACATTCTATTTCCTATTCCTATTTGTATGAACAGCTACTTTTTTCAATAACATTCGCTAATAAAATCCCGCACTAAACAAAAAAATCACAACTCAACAACGAAAATGAAAAAAAGCCCAACATTTAGTACCAAATAAAAATAAATACCTCAATCCACAGGAATGCCATAAATCAGTTGAAATTACTTTACAAAAAAATAAAATAGCACTGGAAATGTTGTTTTATGGTTCCCTTTTAACAGCAACGTCTATCATTGGCTATGAGCAAAAACGAAGAAAAAAACAATTTCATGGGATAGACCTAGCAGTGTTAATAGGCCAGCAAACTGAAAGAAGGAAAAATGAAACATTTCGTAGTGAGAAAGTAAATAAATTTCAATATGCACGAGAAACGAACAAAAAACCGTCTTTTCATTGCAGTAGTGATAATAAGAACCACAGAGCCGAACATAAACAAAATAACCGTGAAATTTGATTTTCCATTTTCATGTTTCTTGTATTTACTTTTATGTACGAAAAAGAAATTAAGAAACATGAACGACACAGCGTGTACTGGAGCAATGGAAAGGTAACGCCCGTCGTGCCTCCAAATTCGTTTTCACAAACTTTGTTAGGAGATCCTAGAAAGTTTCATTTTGTACATAAATGCCTACTTTTTTTCAGTATAATCGAACTTTTTTTTCATTTCTAATTTGTTTTTGTTTTTGAGGGATCAAGGATGGAAAAAGTTGAACGGTCTAAGTCAATGAACTTTTCAATAATAGAATTTGTTTTTACACAGTTAAACCTTCGAATATCACTCAATAAAGTTGGTAAATGTGTAAGTACATTCAGAATGTTTGTTTTACTTGTGTTATGTGTTACAGTTCAGAAGTGGGATAGTGTTTCTTACTTTTCATATCAATTTTGAAATGTTCGGGCTTTCCATTTGTTTTTGAACATACAAATTGTTAATTTTATAAATTCTCTCAAATGATAATATTTATCAATTTGTTGCTTCCCTAATGCTGAATTCTTATCACAAGTTTTAACATATTTCGTGTGCATTGTCAAAAGTTATTTCAAAGTTCTTCATATGGTTGAACCCATCTTAATCTCAAATTAACACTTCTTTTGAGGACCTCTCCCTATGAATAAATTTAGTAGCAGACTTTAAAAGGATAGTGGTTCTATTTTTTTAAGTATTGATTTTTTTTTCTGTTGGATGCATGTATGCAAAATAGTTCCAAAGTAAATATCCCTTAACATCCGAAAAACCGTTTTTTTTGTGAATAAATTATTTGAGTCTGTATTAAAATGTGTCTACCTTTTTTTTTGCTTAAATATATAACGAGGGTATATATGTTTTTTTTTTTGGTTATAGACTTTTTGTCTATTCACAAAGTTTTTCTGTTCAACCTTTAAAACCACAACAAAGTGCTAAATAAATGAACTTGGTTTCTTTTGTTTTTGGGAAGTTTTTACTTTGACAGACATTTAAGGTTGGCTTGATTCTTGATAATTTTAATTATTAATAGCTAAGATATGTTTCCTTAAAACATTTGAATACCCGGTGCTTATAGAAGTATTGTGCATTTTGGAAGTAGCACAGGAGGCTTGGCTGCGAACTCGGCTCTTGTCTTTTCTTTTAATTATATGCATATTAAACAAGTAAGAATTGAATCGTCTGTAATTGCGTTCAGAACGTGTTGAGCGGGAGATTAACCGGAATTATGTGAGTGACTCAACTCTTCAAGACGTATCTTCGTTCTCCATGATTCTCATTACCTCAAGTACCTTAAAAATTTGTAATAAAGTGAGCACATAAAAATGCAATGAAATTGTAAAAAAAAAGTAATTAACAGTTGCAAACTTGTGTCTGGTAATAAATAGTAAAAGACAAATTTGTTTTGAGTTAAAGTACACCTACTCACAATTTAATTTAAAACGTATTAAAAATTTCGTTTAACACCATGAATAATAACTTCCTAAAAATTATTGAAAATTAAAACTTCATGTGATCCATCCATTATTATGCGCTTTCAACGAACTTCTAATTGCGGTCCTGTTAAAGGAGTTTCCTCCTGATGTTGTAGGCCACTCGCATTTCATAATTGAAGATTTTTTAATAGCTTATTTTATGTACATTGTACACACATATATAGTTGGATCTTCCTGTCACATTTAAGACAATAAAACACGTAGAGTATTCCTACTCTTAATTGAAAACTTTACGAAGAAGGAAAATACTTAATGTATAAGAACCCCAACCGTTTTAAGCCCTTAAAAGTTTTATTATTGAAAACGACTCTTACTACAATATCACTTAAAATGGTACTTTACATTCTTTGGGAAGTTTAATATATACGAGAAGTTCCAGAACTGGCACAAGCATTATGTTTCAAGATATTCATAAAAAGTGCTCTCTTTTCCACCCAAAAAATGTTTTCATTATTATCGTTTGTAGTTTCATAAACTTTATCTGAAACAAAAAATAGCACAAAAACGTAATCATAATCTCAATACTAAGCTGCTTACGGAAATATATCTACTAACCTCTGCCATGTGAGTCTCTCAGAGCCTCAGCTGGCCGAAAAAATATGAAAAAAAAACAGTAATTTACATAAAAAGCAAAAGAGATGAAAACTAAAAATACAAAAAAAAACCTTTAGTGCACAGTTTTGCTTCAATCTCTTGCAACAAAAAATCCATCACTGGCACACTGAGTGATGAGATGTTTTGAGTAATGGGTTCATTAGGCGAAAGAAAGAACTATTCCTGATCCCGTCCTGGATAAAAAAAAAATTATTATTATTGCAGAGGAATTTATTCAACTTTTTCTTGTTTGTTTTTGCTACAAAACTTATGAGTGGTTTTAGAGACGCTTAAACGCCTTTGGCTACCTATATCTGCTTTTTCAAATAACAAAAGTGCATTAAAAATTAATTTTATTGAAGAGTTTTTTCTTGAAGCCTTGTGAAAGGAAATGGTACTTATTAATAATTGAAGAGAAATGTTTAGTAATTGAGTAATGTTGTTAGAAGTTTTCTTTTGAAATATTTTGTTTGAATTAGTTTCTTTGAATTTTATGATAATTCACAGATAGTTTTTCAATTTCTTGTCACGTAGACTGGTTGAATTTAACTGATTAACTTTTTGAATTTAATAATTGTTTCTTAATTTAAATCTTTTAATTGGTTGTTTTAAACAGATTTCTTGTTATTCTTACAGAAAAGAGATCAAACAAAAATTCGTGCACTTAAAATTAAAATTGAGAAATCATAACTTCAATCCTACATTCTTATCCAAAACAAAAACAAAAGACGGTCTCAAAGCTCTAGAACTCCAAATTTTGCAAAAACCACGTCTTTCACGATTTTCACAATTACATAATAATTGCCTTCGTTCCTGTCAAAAAAGTTTCCAACACTTTTCTCTGGAACTCGAACATTTAAAAAACTTCTCATAAAACATAATACCAAAAAGTAACCACTCAAACTTCAACTCACAACTCACAACCTGCGAGAACGAGGACGAACATTTAGCACAAACTAGAGTGCACTTCCGAGCAAGAGAGAAAATTGGGAAATTGCAACCTTAAGATCCTGCGGTTACTTTTCAATTGTGAAAACTTCTCAAAACGTGTTAAAAAGTTGAAGTTTTCAGTTCAACTATAAAGTTTCTAATGAAATGTGTTCTTCTTTATTTTGGTTGTTGCATGAAAATTGGGGGGAATAGATTTTGTTTTATGTGAAACTTTGTACAAGCCAATATTGCTTGCAATTATTCTCAAACACACAAACACACAGTCTTGTTCATTGAATGGGGAAACATGATATTTTTGTGTGCAATGTAAGCGGAAACAAATGAAAATTGGATGTTGAAACCATTGTTATTGTGACAAAGGGCAACTGCAATGTACTTATTTTGACTTAATGTAGTTTTTTTGTGCTGAGTTTTGAAATTGATGATTAATGTCGACATTTGAAAAAATAAACTGCACTCGTGCGTGGAAAAAACTATGAACTAAAAAAGTATTTTTGTTATAAAAAGATATAACCAAATTAATTTATCCTTTAAAATCAATATTTAAATATACGAAAATTTCTTTTTATTTACTTTACGCTGAACGACGGATTGAAATGATTTTTCGCCTGCAAAAAATATTTATAAAAAAAACTTAGACTTAATATTTGTACAATGCTATTTCAACTTAATTATTCAGTGATAATTATTTGCTGCCAGGGAACTTTTTAATTAAGTTAAAAAATGTAAACAAAAAACACTGCACTAATGTTTTCCTTTCATACTGCAAATAATTCGGATTTAGTCAATTTTAATGGCAGTCATGAGTGTAAAAAATATAAACAAAAACCGAGAAAATAATTGAGTTATTTGATTAAGTCAAAATGGATTTACTGATTTTTTTGTTGTTGCCTTTTTTTATGTAAAATGGAAACTAATTGTAGAAAATCTGTAGTTGCAATTAGTTCAATTTGTTTTGAAATAAAGCGCAACTAAGCGCTGGAAGGGGTCTTTAAAAAAACATTCACGATCCTTTCTAGTAATAAAAACTCACGGGATGCTTTAAATATCAAAACCATTTCCTTTTTGTTGCACCACACGGTAGTTCCGTTGACAGTTTAATACGAAATAAATCGTTACACCTGAAAGCAAGGTCTTACCGTTTTTTTATTCCTCGCCACATGATAAAGCATTTTATAGTTCATTACCCACTTTTATGTCCTTTTTCTGTACGGAACTTTTTTACCAGTCCTATACCAACAATTAGGACACGTTATACTCAAATAATTATGACGTTTTACGACGTACTTTCATGTGCTTTCCTGATTGCGTATACCAAAACAAAAAAGAAGATTCTATTCCACGCAACATATGCTACTTTCGCAAACATTCCATAAGACTGTCCCCGCCAGGCTCTTAGTCGCTATAGTCGTTCCATTTCAGGAATGGCGTCATTAAAGCCTCCCGAAAACAAGAGAAACAAGACACACACACAAAAGTCCCATCCGTAATTAAATACACCCAGCAACCTGCCATCTACTGATGTTGGATGATGGAAGTGTTTATACTTCCATCATAATACTCTAAGCGACAGCGCTGGCTCATTTCAAAGATTTTAGCCAGAAACAAAACAGGGATAAACTTCAATTCAGATATGTTGGACAAAGAGGCTTTTAGAAACTACCGACGACGACGATGTACAGACGACGACGACGCAAATGTGTATTGTCTCCAGAAAGATTCAAAGGCATTAAGTCTTTGACGTGATCGTGTGACCGCTGGCTTTAATTCTGCTTGTGAGGGTTATCATACACGTCGATGGCAGAAAATCGTTCCGTTGGGAGTAATTTTGACAATGCCTTTCTAGGAATTTGCAACGCTTGCACGAAACTAATAAAACTCCGAAATTGTATGGTCATCTGTTTCGAACAACAATAAAATGAGAAACTCAGTTGTAAATATGACAAGTGAAACGACAAAAGACATGTTTATTGGACGACTGTCTGTGTGACTGGGAATTCAAAGATTTTCGGTTTGGTATGTTCAACGGACATGGCAGTTGTATTGCTTAATGTGATTCGATACAATTTACAAGCTGCTCAAGTGACTTGACGTGTAAAGAATTCATTGGCACTCAATGATTATAATAATGCATGTTTTGGGGGTCATAAAGAGTATTTTTATTGCATCTACGACTCGCATAGTAATTTTTTTCTTAACATAGTATCGATTGATGCTGACAGAGTTTTGCTTTTCCACTAATAATATAATGGAAATTTGACAGTGACAGCTTTTCAGCACTGACTGTGATTTTTGAAGCAACAACCTCGTTAATTTTTTTCATCTAACTCAGAGTTTTCGCAAGTTGTCTTGAAAAAGAAAGTTCACCTTTCATCACCTTTCTGGCTGATATCATTACATGACGTGTTAATGATTCTATAGGACCCATCGAAGGTCCTTTAACGTCTTGGCAAAACGAATTATCAACTGATAAAATAAAATCATCCCACACACACCCGTTTAAACTTCAATCACTTGGTGAAGTTTAATAAAATCCAAAAAATGTTTAAATCTTAAGTAATTTTGGCTTTTTATGAAGTTTAAAAGACTTAAATTTTCTGGTCTCGCAAATTTTTTATGTTCCGAAATAAGTCCTGTTTATTTAACAAAATGTTTGCTTAGATTAAAATATCCTGCCCTCATTTGACTTTAAACATTTTGAAAATCTTGTTAAACAAAACTCATTTCACGTAGTAATTACAAGTCCAAGGCAATGTCACGTGTCATTCATTTTTATTCTATAGACACAGACAACTACAATCTTTTTATTTATTTTCATAATTCCATTCACAGGCAATTAAGTACGGAAAATTAAGAAAAAAATCTACACAAAGCATTCACGTTCGCATCGCAACCATCCCAAATAAGTTTCAGTGAATGTTTCAGAAAAGAAATAAAATTGTTTCATTTAGTTTTTTCCCACGAATACTTATGCTGTATGGAATGTCCTTGTAAACATTCATTAACGTTGTTTTCCATTCAGGATTCGTTAAGAGCTCCACATTAAGAACAAAACCCTAATCTTATTATGCCTTGAACGTGATTCCTCTCCCAGTTTTAATTACACAAGAGGTGTACGCAAAAACAACAACTCAATTAAATTTAACTAAATAATCTCACTATACACATCATATCCTTAGAGACAGCGAGAGAGGCGAATCCTGCGGAAATCGATATCCCTCATCTGTGTCAAGATTTGTGACTAGAATCTATAAATTCTATTTAAATGCAATGGAAGGTCGAAATGCAATCTAGATCTAGTCACGTATGACGCGCAAAAAAAAAACAAACTGATGGAAGGAGAGCAATCCTTAAAACCTTAAAAATAAATCCTCAAGTAAAAACGTCATCAAAAAAAAACCAGAGGGAGACAGGAACAAAACTGATGGAGGATGGGAGACATAATCCCACTAAAAAGACCCAGAGGACATTAAAATGTTGCCTCGTTTTAGTTGAAATAGCTTTCAAACATTGCTCTAGGTATGACATTCGCTGATGTGACATCGTGCCGCGCCGTTACCGGCATTACGATGGCAGGATAAATCACATTATGCAGTAGGGAGATGGAGATGAAATCTTGCCTTTTGTTTGATTCCTCGAAAACAATATTTTCCGTTGGCATGTATCCGGTTCTGGATTTTCGGATATGACATGCTATTTGGATTCATTTGTAATGAAAATCACGAAAATTCCCAACACGAGTGTATCATTCTTCAGCAAACAAGCAGAAAAAAGAAAAACAAAACAATCTGAATAACCCAAGAAAAATGAACAAAGCACAAGTAAGTCTTAAGCCGTGTATAATGAAGAGGAACACCTTTAAGCAGTTTGACAGATTTTTTATTAGATTTGTGCTCAAAGTGGCTTAATTCACTTGTTTTATGAACCCTTGATAGGTGTGGCTATGTTTGCTCGTTGGCAGGATATGCGTATCAATGATTTTGGTTGGCACGTAAGCATTTAATTATGTAAATTGTTATTGGGGGTATTGTTTTTCATTTTTTTATTGAGTTTTCTATCAAAATATCAATTTCCTTTGCAGAACAATTTATTCATTTTGACAGGCATGAAATAACTGGTGCGCAAAAATGCGTACACGTGTTGTTTATTCTCAAACTTTTGTCACACGAAAATTGATGAAGAAAGTAAACAGGTTCGAACCTTTCTTAGCTTTGTTGTTTGTCACTTTTTAAATTTGTCAAATTGTACTTTGGCAGTTTCTCATACTCTCTGGAGAGTGTGATTTGAGCATTCACCTATCGATACATTAGCTCTGAGGAACTGAAATTGACGTTTTTTGTTATTTTGATTAAAAAAGGGTTACTCATACGCCACAGTGAACAAAGCTCATGTTTCCACTTGTTGATCGGGGAATTATGTTCTTTTTTGACAATCTCGTTAGCATTGAATCATAAGAAAACCGAATATTGTCGGGATGACCTCCAGGAACTAATAATTTTGAATACCTTACTTTTTCTTAACAATTTTTAGAGGCGCAGGAAAGCGAAAAATCAACATAATAATAATTTAATGGTAGGGACATGGTTAAAGAACCTAGGCATAGAACAAATTATGGTATGCATGAGCCCTTGACACGAATGAGCAGACTATCTAACTGCAACTCAAACTTATTTGCTTTTAACTTAACTAAAAATCATTTAAAATCCTAATTGAAAGCTAGTGTTCCACGCGCTTAAGTGTCTTATTTGTGTTTTTGTATTTTTATGTTGTTATGTTATTTTTATCTTGTTGTTTCGCTTGTGTAAGTGTTTGTTTGTCTTAGTGTTTGCCTACTCACAACTAACACTGCACTAAGTGATGAGCCGGTGGTATGACACAGATTCGGTGTTGGCAAACCATTGGTCGCTAGACAGAGCTTGCTATAAGCTCTCCTCGACCAATTCTGATAGTGTAAAAAAAAAAAATATGGTTCACCGGGGCGTATACTTACTATTTTTTTTATATTTTCTACATTTCTACGAAAGGACACAATGTAGTTTCTTTTGTTGAAATTTGTTCTTTGCTCTATATTCAATATGCAGAGATTTCAATTAAACCATTATCTGCCAGAAAATCTCGACTTATTGGCATCATGTTGTAGAAGCAGATGGTTTGAAAGGACCGATGTTTCCTGAATAGAATCATATTGGTTGCATTTCTGCTTGCCTCATGCATAAAAACTTTTGTTGAGAACTTGAAAAGTTTTTTATTTTCCGATTTTCTATAGCTTTAAAATGGGGTATATCAATTTTCAAACAATCACCGACCCCATAAAGGCGGCTTTTGAGTTTAAATATAAGGGATTAGGGTTCTGAACCATGAATTATAGTAGGCAATGTTAATGTCGGGGTTTTGATGAAACATTAGAACTGTAATAAAAGAGCGCTCAAAGAAAATGTTAACTTTTCAAAACAATGTTCGAATATGAAATAACTGAAATACCCTATTGTCAATAAGAAAAGATTTATGCAGCCTACGCGATTTTTTTTTAATAAAAATTCAGTAAAATAAAATTCTCCAGTATCCACGCAACATTTTAAATTTAAATATGAAGAATTCGGCAAACGATTCTAATGGGGTGCCTGTACGAAACATCCCTTCTTAATCGACATTAATTCTCCCTGATTTATTTTCCCCAAAAAAACAAAAAGTCTTCGACAAAATTTCTTGAGCAACATTAAGACAAAATTCTTAACATGAAATTAACAGCGAAATAAGCAACGAATAGTAAAATCCTGAATTTCCCTGGAATCTTTCCCCTATTGAAGGGCTTAACATGTATTTCCCATTGCGAATCGAATATTCGATTTCCATTACGAATTAAGCAACAATTTCGGTGAATTTCTACAACAAATTTGCAAGTAAATTAATTAGGAAATGTCAAACTTTTGCACGCTTGCCAAAATCTTAAAAGCCATATGGCAGGTCTGCGGTTGAGTTAAGATTTTATTCAAATCAAAAAAAAATGAATTCTCTGATTTATTCACAGCACAACTTTGAGACATCAGAATCAGATCATCCTTTTTTTTCGTATATTAAATCCCTAAGAAGGTTCATTGAAAGATGGCGCTCGTAAAATCTGAATTTGACATTTGCGATTTTTATAACACGTTTATCCACGCCCTTCAATGACAAAAAAAAAAAACAAATCCAAACCAACCAATGATTTTTAATCCAAGGGAATCCGCATTCACGTTTTCCGTTTTTAAATTGCCTTCAAGGCCAGACCCAAGAAAAACAAATTGAAACGATTTTAATCTTAACCTAATGGAATGGCTAATCCGCTGTTGATAAATATTTAATATTTCCCTTGTGGATTTCAGCTGGATTGACGTGATTGTGTGGGTCGCAACATAACACCACACGCGTAAAAATGTCGTCGTCGGCGACATGTGGCAAGTGGCGAAGAAGATTGTGCGGAATTGTTGCATGTCACTAGGGACAGACGCAAATATCCTGATTGTTAGAATATCCATTAATTTTTTTTGTATCCGCTCACTCATGTGTTATTGAAAGGATATTCATACAGAGTGGGGGATCAGTTTTATTTTAATGTGTTCAAGAGTTCTATTTGTAGTGAAATTCAGTACACTTTGGAAGTTATTTTAATGGTTTCGTGCAGACAATAAAAAAGTAAAATCATGCCAAATGGGCATTACATTTGAATTTTGTTTACCTGAGCCCAACTGACCCACCAGGATTGGAGTTAATCGTTTTTTTTTCATTTGTGGAGTTGTTTTCTCTGTGGATTTATTGATTGTTTTGTTTAATTTTTAAGGACTGTTGTTTTTCGGTTGATTGAAATAAATCATTTTGTTATCCTTTACAATGTTATAATAAAAATGATTAATGACTGCAATTAGGCAAATGGTAATGCTAATGACTTTTGTGGAAGGAAATTTGCAGTTCTGGGTTTGAATGAAAACAAACATTTACATATATGCAGTTGAAAAATAGTTTGCTTACATTATAAAACTTTAAGAACGACTGAAGCAATCGCCTGAAAAAGAGTTGGAAAAAATAAGAGCAGAATCAGTATGTTCGTAATTTTTTGATGCTACCACAATTTGCGCGAATTTTAAACTACTTCTAATAAAAAAAAAACTCATGAACGTGTAAAGGACACGTCTAGCATGAACAATCTGGAACTGACTAGTTTCCCAAAAAATGCGATTGCTTAATAATAAAATTATTTGAACGGAGACTTTTAATGCTTCGTTCTCCATGATTCTCAGCGTTTGGTGTCTCATAAAATTACAGTTTATGAAAAAGGGAAAAGAGTAGATCCTTATGAAAAAGGTAGTATTTTTTCCGGACAAACGTTACACGAGTAAAAGAAATGCGTAAAGAAAACAAAACTTTTCGTTTACTTTTTTCGTGTTAGAAATTTTGAATGCTTGCTTTCATCAAAATTTACGAAAAATCATGACTTTCTTGCAGTAAAAACTTTGACTTTTGTTCGTAAAGGTAAAAAGCATTCCAAATCTGTTGGATAAAGTTCTTTCGTCGACTAATTTGCATTAAGGAAAAACAGCGCCCAAAAAGGATATAGGTACACAACATTGCAAACTTGAGCTGCCAAAAGAATTTTCCTTGGAAGGAACTTAGACAGTCAGCAGGTTTTCCAGAAAAACGAATTATGTAAGCTTCCCGTTTCCTTAATGTTTTTATTCAACTTGACTTTCTCTTCTTTTCCAATGGCTGTTCTTCTTATTTTCCGCCTCAATTTTCATATTTTCCGTCCACTGAATTAGGTTCGGATCACCATGGCAAAGACAAACGGTAAATTTTATATTCCATTTTGTGTGTTCATTCCAAAGTGTTTGTTTTAATCAAGTCCAAACCGATAATCTATAAATAAGAACCATAGAGACACATACACTAATTGACATTTTCTCTAGATTTCTGGCTTTTCTTTCTTGCCTAATCGAAAATTCCTTACTCACTTCAGCTCAAAATAAACCTACTTGGGAAAAGGTCCTTGAATCTATATATTTAAAAGAACAGCTTATTTTCTGTGTTCGTTCGCTAACCGGCCAAACCGCTTGACCGATTTTCTTAATTTTTTTTCTAAACTCAAGAGGAATTGGGGTAGAAGGTTTAGGAAAAACAAAACTTATACTTTTTAAATGACAAATGGTACCAATGTTAAAAAATCATTTTTTTTTTCACTACATCAAATTATGAACAAAACTGATCATTTTCACTTGAAAATTTTGTAAAATATTTTATTTTTATTCATACAAATAAATGTCAGTGAAGAAAAAGAAGACATTTTTTATTCATTTACATGTCCGCTTATATGACAGGAGCCAGTATTTAGTCCTGGACCTATTTAACTGGACACATCATGCTTTGCTGTCGAAAGTCCACATGCGAGGAGCAGAGGTACATAAAGGGTGTTTTTCTTAGAACTTTAAATTGTAATAAAACAACGATGGAATATTCTATTGACGTAATTTTTTATTTATTCGAAAGATAATCTTGTGGCATTACATTTTAAATATGGTTTCTGGCATATGACTGCCACGGCTGGCTCGGATGTAGCCCAATATGGACGTCCAATTTTCGATGACTTTTTACAACATTTGTGGCCGTATATCGGCAATAACACGGCGAATGTTGTCTTCCAAATGGTCAAGAGATTGTGGCTTATCCGCATAGACCAATGACCTTACATAAACCCACAGAAAATAGTCTAGCGGTGTTAAATCACAAAATCTTGGAGGCCAATCGTGAAATCATGAGAATCGGGAACAACGGCCATCTCGTTTTGGGCCCATTCGACGAATTTACGCCTTGCTTGATGATCGTTTGGCTTCAATGCTTGCACGAGTTGGATTTTGCAAGCACCCAAACCAAGATCCTCCATAAAGTGGATGGACACATCCAATTCCTGTGCTCGATGGCGGATGGACTCATTCGAGTCTTCCTCAATGCTACGCTGAACGCTCTACAGTAGCAATAGCTTCTTCTGTATTCACCGTACGGCGTCTCTGGGGATGCGAGTTATCAATTACAGTAAATATGGTGCGAAAACGTCCCATGGTTAATCGATTTAACTGCTCTGATGGACGATTTTGTCGACGATAAAATGCACAGAACCATTATTTTCAAAAAAAAAAAAACTGCACAATTTGCAAGCGTTATGTTCAGGCGTGAGTCTATTCATGATGAATTGCCAAACCAAACTGAGAATAAATCACTTGACAGCTGTTAAATCGCCGTCTTGAAAAGTAATGCAAATTTAAAGTTCTATATCTCGAAAAAAAAACAAGCGTACAAAAACTTTTATAAAACTATAATACCTTTAGGCGATCGATTCATTATACGAAGTTACAATTATTATTCTTAACTTTAACTCAAAAACTATATAGATGATTTTTGTGCTGTAATCGATTGGCCAAGAATTCCCGAGAACAATCGATATTGAAGAAGAAATTCACTCTGAAAATTGTCTTCCTTCTTTGATATGTATGTATGTACAATGTACATGTAGGTCTCTGAGAACAATATAGGAACTTCAAGCCATCTTTGCAAGCCATCCTTATAGAAAACAAAGAGGAATGTATTGTAAATAGGAATGAGAAGCTTACACCCCAATCCATAAAGATGTAAGGGTATGAAAACCATTCCATGGGTAAGCGTAATATGTGGATGTAGACGCTCCCGTTTCTATTAGGTTAAGTTCGTAACATCATCTTTCGTAATTTCCTAACTGCAATTCAAAAAATTCAATTTTGCGTTCTGTTTTTTGGCAAAAGAATGATCACTACAGGCTCCAGGCTCTGGTTCGCCTAAGAGAACTGGAATAAGGTTTCTCTTGAAAGCGTTCATATGCTTTAATGAAAGTAGAAACTCAGTTGTAAAGCTTGGAAAAATTCAGATATTTCAATTCGATTCAAGCAAATCACAGGGCATGGGCAACAAAGCCTGCAATTACGAACTCAGCCAATATCTGTGTTAATCATACATACTTATTCTGGAGTTGCTATAAAGGGCGGCGAGACGAAGTTCGCGGGGTCAGCTAATTTTTTGCCTACAAATGAAAACGGTGTACTAATTTACACGACACAGTTCTTGGGTTCTTTGGATATATGGATATAAGAGGACTGCAGCCAATTATTTAGAGCTAAATAAGTTTAGTAAAACGAAAAAATGGGGTTAAATTTGTATTTGGTGGTTCCACTGCTCTTGAAACACTATTTTCAATTGTAAAATATACACACTGTCCCTTTTTCAAATGCACTGGCTAATGGACAACTCCTTGATATACCTTTCACGTATTTGGAACGAAAAAATACGCCAACAGCTCCTACTGCAACGCTTACCATTATTACGTCATGGTAAACCACCCGACCTTATACAACCGATTATATTGTTTATCAAAAACGAATTCTAATACAAAAAAAATATTAAATAAAGCACAAATATAAAACAAATTAAAAATAAAAACATTTATTTTTGAAGCCCTGCGAAGCGGGCGGGGGTTTTGCTAGTTCTGTATAAATACGGTACACATATGACAAATGCTAATGGTTTCATATTTCGTTTTATGTTATGAAGGTAAGGTTCCATGTAATTGCAGTACCTTAATAAATAAATGTCGCTTCAAACGAGAGGGATTGATATTTGCTTCGATTCCAAGGACAATACTGATGGAACAGCTCTATTACACGGTGAAACTGGAAAAATTCGATATAAGAATTTACTTTTATTATTCACACTCCTAGCAAATTATTTTGCAATTTTGAAGTCATTGGCGTAGAACTGAATTCTTCCGGAAACCATTCTTCCAATCCACAAGAGGAAAGTTCTAGTAGAGTTCTACTTGCAAACTGAGAGCAATTTCTCAATTTAAAAACTCGAGATTGAAAATGTATGGAAGTGAGGCACTAACTTTCTCAACGCAGGTAAGACCGTACTAGAAGAAACCAATTTATCTCAAGTATTTGCTCTGTTTTAGTGGAGTTAATCTTTTGTTCTTAAAAAAAATCTTGCAATCGCAATGTGTATACCTAAGCCTTATAAGAAAACTTATTAAAATTAACATACAACGATGACGACGACGCCACATTGTCTTCATTAACACACAAACACTTTCCTAAAACCAACATCATCGTGACTATGGCATACAACGATGCTCCTTGAAAAACCACGCAAATCCTCAATGTTGTGGTGAATAGATGCAGTGAATGCGCTCAAACGCACATATATGAAGCCTTGGGGTGTGCACACTGCACGCTGTGTAACATTGCCTCATATTCACACATCTAGCTGAATACAGTTTTGCTTCGAACGAACGTACAAAATTGGAGTCAAAAGGCAAGGAACTTTATGGGCCTTGGGGTACAATCAAATTCTCAATTGTTGGCACAGAAAGCATTTGAAAAGTTCTACAAAATTTATCGTTAAGTCAACTTGGGAAGGATGTGAGGAGATGGCGATATTGTGACTGAAAAAAATTGAATTTTAAAATCAACACTGTTCACAGGTGACTCAATTTAAAGCGAGGGTTTTCATAAGACTAAAGGCAAAAAGCAATCCACAATGTGGTGTTATACGAGCTTGTGTGAGGTAACAGAGCGTGGGAATATTTGTATTTCAAATTAGAGATCATCTCATATCTTTGTTTATCAATCGATTGAGAATGAATAGAATCCTCTCTTATTCAGCACATTTCTCTCGTTTTTCGTCACGTCAATTTCGATTGGAATCTTCAGTTTGATTTTGGTTTTTATTCGAACAATAGAAAAATAGATCTGATTTCATGCCAACCGTATGCATTTGTCATCGGCAATCTCTCTCATATGCTCTTTCCCTCCCCCAAGGAGTGTTCTTTCCATATTGAATATGTTCTAAGGAGTGACACAGAACAAAATGTAAGCCCAAGAAAAGCTGAAGAGTTAACTTTTTGATGGCTATTGTATGCATCCTTCTGAACTACGTGCGTCATCGTATCGTAATCGGACACTCACTCAATGGGTGTAGGGCAAATACTCGAAGGCATTCACTTTCTGAATTGAAACATAAGATTAACCCCGATTGCAGATAGCTAGGGATTTGTTGTTTTGGTGCATTGGTGATGTGAAGAGATATGAATTTCCCAAGTGTCCAATTCACTGAAATTGAACAATTGTCTTTCGATACTTAAGGCAAAATATGTTGAATGACGTTTCTTCAATTCCATTCTCTTTCGTTTAGATGACTTTTGAAATCGATATGCAAGCGTTTTGAATATTTTAAACACCTTCATTCAATAGTTCTGAGAACGATCATGATTTTTGGATAAGCAAATCATGTGTTGTGATTTTCGGGGATGTAGAATTTTTCCTTTCATTTTTTGCAGCAATACATTCCCTAGGCTGTTGGCTATGTCAGTTCGAAACGAAAGCCAATCTACAAACATCCAATCTGATAGAATTCGATTGAACAATAGCGAAGGGTTTTCAATTTTTGTTTTGCCCCGCGTAGAAGACTGACTGACACAAAAAAAACGAGTTTCGACAGATCAGCGCTCCTCTTCAAACAATCTTTTTCTGAAAATAACTCAAAATTCCAAAACTTTCACCTGCTTCTCCCATATGGCCCTTACCTACGAAATAGTGTGTGCAAGTTGCATATAAGTGAGTTGAGTTTATTGATTGCAAGCCCTAGGGAATTTCACGATGCAACAACTCGTGCGAGTTAAAAAAAACTAGCTCTCCTTGTTGTTGCAACAACATGATTTATTGGAACACGTCAGTGGCGTTTGCTGACGGATCGGAGGGAAATTTCGCATCAAAACTTTGTTCATAAAAAAATTCTTTTCTTGTTCGAAGATAAGGAAAGTGTTGATTGGCTTTTTATTTGTATCCAAAAGTTTGAGACTTTGAAAATTTTGAGGTAATAATTTTGTTGAATTTCTTCTATTTCCTGTGTGTGGAGATAAGTCTCGTTAAAGAAACTTTCTAAAAATATTGGATATCACCTGAAATTGAGGACAGGAATAAAGTTGCACACACACACGATGTTGCCAGATTTATTGTCTTTTACGTTACGTTTGCAATTGTTTGAAACTCTTTCCGGTAAACTCATTAGTTTTCAAGTTTATTTTCTTTGTAAGAAAAAATTAAATTTCTTGTTTGGTTTTTATTGAAGAAACTTTTCAGCTTCTCTAAAATATTGATATCCGTTTTTTTTTCTGGTGAACACAAGTCTATTTTCTTTCAAGAAGGAATTTATATTTTCTTGATGACTGACCAAAATATTTAGAATTGAATTTTGCAATAATTTTGTCAGAGTTATTTTATTTGGTCTTTTTATTGTGTTGAAAAAGTTTGATTTCTGAAGAAGTCTAATTTGAACCGGCCACCAGATAATCTTATTAAAGTCCTGATTTTCAAAGGAAAAACAATTTCCTAGAATGAAACAATTTTCCAGCTGATTGTTTATTAAGTGTTATTCTGAGAAATGACTCGTTAATTTCTAGAATTGTCACACTTAAACACTTTCAAAATGATTTGTATACAAAACAAAATTAGTTCACAATCATTGTCCTCTCATTTTCAATTGAATTGGCTATGTGCCAATTATTATTTTAGCGCATATTAATTAATGTTTTGATGAAATTGCAATAAACAGATCAACCAAATAGAATCTTCCAAGAAATCACATTTGATTTTCTAATTTTAGTAGATTTTCTAAACGAATATACGAATATAATGGGTTGTTCGTAGAGAAGTTTGATTTAGACAGACGCTTTTTTTGTATAGAATCACGCATTACTCCTATCAAACTGCTTTGTAATTTTCGTTTAGGTACGATTAGAAGTTCCAATTTACACTAGTCGATTCGATAATATTCAACCGGTGAGACCACATCCAAAACGATCTGTTTCCCAGAACTCAATGTAAATCAGGCATTTTATAATGAAATTTGCAAAGAATTGGTTAAAACTTTAAATTGTTCATTTGGGTTGTTGAAAAAACCGATGGGTATGGTGGAAAGACTAGTGGCATCATCCATATTTCTATAAAAATGAGACAAACCAGAATACCGTCAATGGAAACCGTCTTAACGCCATAATAACGGATTCTGTAATTCCTGAAATTCAAACCCAATTTCTCGGTGAACTCTGGCTTCAAAAAGACGGTGACGTTGCTAGCCATAGTGCATGAAACAATAAACTTGGTGAGAAATTATTTTGTCAACACTTAATTTCACGGTTTTGTATGTTTTTTTTCGGATATTTTTCCCAGGGAATATGCAATATCGCCGGGAACAAGTAAGCATACCATGTTGGTATGCTCGAATGAGTCGCCCAAAAGTAGACCCTCCTAATGAACCAACAATTCTCGACACAAGTGTAACCCAAAATATCAGCTATTCCACATGTAAGTCAGACCTCATAATGAATCATTTACTTGTTAATGCGTTTCAAATAAGAAAAGAACATAAAAATATAATAAATAAATAAACTCTGATGATGACAGAGAGAAATATTGGATTTTGTCGATTCTTATGGATCCGATAAAAAATATTAGAATTTTATCTTCTTTTTCCATTTGCCAATACAAAAACCAATTTCAATTTCAAACACATTTTTTAGTGCAATAAACAATTTCAGACTGTTGGGAAATTGATTTTTGTCATCATTCCTCATACATAAAATTTTAAGAGACATCATCTTCATAAAATAAAATGTCAGTTTTAATTTCTAAATTGAATTTCCAAGAAATGCTTGGGAATCCTTTTAATTTTTGTAATTGTTGGAGATGTGTTCTTTAATGCCTTACAAGGGTCAAACAGGCATGAATTTGCATGAAAAGGATACGACAGCAACTGCCTGTTGTGTTTGAAACAAAAAGCTACCTTTTTTTAATTAACCAGAAACACCAGAAAAGATCAGGGTTACTTTTTTCAATGAAAATTAAATTAGAAACAATTAAACGGGGACTTTTTTTCTGACGAAGATGGTATTGATATAATTGGGGTTCACTTGAGGCTTCATTTGCAAAACTGGCTTTCAAATCATTCCTTAAAAAATAATTTTAATACATTGGTTCGCAAGCCGAAGAGGGAAAACATGAACTTAGCTCGAGGTCAATTTAATATGTTTGAAGAGGAAGAAAAATACTCGTCACAGAAAAACACGTGGAAAATCTACAAACGAATTCAATAAAATTTTGGTTTTGATTTTGAAACAAACCGCAACTATCAAAATTGGCAGACCAAAAAAAAGTAAATAAAAGAATTCACAATTTCATGTCAGAATCTTACACACGAAAATAACTCCAAAATAAACACACAAAAGCAAACAAGGAAAAACTCTTTCAAATCCCTTGGATTACTGCCAAAAATCCATTTACTCTTTATTATTATTCTCCACTAATCCTTCAATATGCTACTATGATGATGAAATACCACACCACCCTTTCCGGCATAAGCCAGAACGAAGAACAAAAAAAGAAGAGAGAAAAGAAAAATGATGATGTGTGTGCTGAGCTCTTGATTCTTGAAATTCAATCAAGAAACTCTCTGAGCCGTGTGCGTTCTTCTTACCTAACCTTTCACTTTCTTCCTCTAACCCTATAACAAAACTAGACCCAAAGTTCATATCAAATCAGAAGCAAGTTTGCTATCCTGGCTCTAGGATATTACAGAAAACGAAGAAGGATTCTCCGCACATCGTACATTTTTCCATTAAGTTTTCAATCGATTCGAAAAATTTATTTCCATTAGAACGTGCAGAATGTAGGATACAACAACGAATGAAAAGGATAAACTGACAAAAAGGACATCGAAAGAATGTAAGAAAAGAAAAGCAAAAGAAATCCTATTTGCATAACTGCTAAATGCAATAAAAACCACTTTGTAAATCTTTTACATGACAGGGTTATCTATCACAAGCCAGGAGCCGAGGATTAGGATTAGGACTAAACCATGACACGCCCACTAGTTTGAAGGAAAAATGGCAGAAAACTGTTGTGAACACGAGCTTAAAAAATTACGTTGAATCTTTCCTTTTTCGAACAAGTGACACGCTATGAGTCCGCTTGATACTCACGGGAACTTTTATACTTCCGGATAAGAGGAGAGTTTTTTTGACTTACCAAAGGGAAAAGCATACTTTTCCATCATATTTCTGTTGTTTGTAGAATTGAAATGTACACACCACATCCGATGATGAAAACGAATCACATGACAATGAAAATGGATGTCCTGTGGCCAGTGAACTCTCCTCGAATAAGAAGAGAAGATCTGTTGTCTTTGATGCTGCTTGGTCTTCTGTGAATTGCCGTGTCACAAAATAAATTAAACTGAGTGAAATATGTATTCTTTCTTCTTGTGAACGTAAGAGGAAATTTTCGTTTGACAGGACACAATTACACTTAACAAAGAGGAACACCCTTAGGGCTAACAAGGATGTGACACCTTGTGAAGATGCAGATGCAGACACTTTTACGTTAAACGCATGAAGGGAGACAAAGAAATCACTTTTGACAAAAAACACAATTTTAGACACTCACGAAAGAATATGGGTTACTGCTCTCAAGGCGAGAAAAATTCACTAATTTTCAATCCTTGGATTTTATGCCAATTATTTGCCTATCACTTTAAAGTGTTGATAATGATTTAGATTCACTCGATTCTATGCTCAAGGTCTACGAGAAAATTCAAACGAAATTCCGCCTAATTGGAAGCATACGCAAACAAACATTAAAATTTCCGACCAGAACGAACGATTTGGAAAAATTATCAGCAAGGCTGCGTTCGCGAGAAACACCCAACCAATTTCGCTGAAGGCCAGATATAAACTGATGTGGAAACGTTTTTTGATAGCACAGTTTTCGGATGCCGTCGAATGAAGAAGTTTTTTCTTTTTTCAAGGAGAGGAAATACATGCGCAGGTGGAAGCCGGTGAAAATTTGTTTTGGAGGAGAATGAAAACAAAAATTGAGATTATGGGAAATTATGTTGCAGAGTATTCAGCAACATGTTGCTATCTCTTTTATTGCCTGGTTCAATTATTTCAAGTCTCTTTACCCAAACAAAACTCTTAAGGCAAATTTTAAGAATCAAAAATTATAGTTAAGGCATACATGAATCGAAAGATTACCCTTGGCTACTGTGCCGTTTACTTACTATTTAATAGTTCATTTGGATTTGTATCGCTCACCCAGACAATCTATAGTCAAAATTAAAATTTCAACAGCTCAAAGAATGCCCACAAAGCCTGTCAATCACTTTCCAACCTCTAATTTACTAGTGCCAATTCTCATCAGCTGCATTGATCCACTTTCAATACGCAAACAATCCGACACGCCACAAAATCACCTGTCAAAAATAAACCCCTTTGCCTAATTCAATTCCTGACATTCCACAAATTCACATACAAAAGCTATTCAAAGCATGACAGGATCCATAATATTCGCCTGGCTCAATTCAAATTGAACGGAATTCGTGATTACATGCAAGGACACACAAGACAAATTGTCTACTAGACAAAGTGCACCTACTTACGGGCCAAGGTCGTTGCATGTGCTTCCGTCTGTCTGTCATACATGAAATACACCCTCAGTCAACTGAAATGAAACATATCTGCACGTGTTCCATTCACGTAGAAAACGAATGAAACCGAGATTGAGCTGACTGCAAGTTTTTTAAAGGGATCCCTGACGAGGACAATGAATTCGACTGACTACTCGTCTTGTAACTGCTACTCACAATATACAATTTCATGTAGGTACTCCCAAAATTTGAAATAGGATTATGTATAAATTTTTTTCTAAAAAAAATAAAAGGAAATATTTGAAAGATGAGAAGCGAATTCGTTCGAATGGGTGATTCTGTTTCTTTTGTTTATTAAAACCCCACAAGGATCCCCGAGTATACGAAAGGAATGCATTTCTTTTTGATCACATGCTTTGTCACGGTGAGTTTTCTCTCGGTTGCTGCAGAAAAAACTTCAAAATACACTAAGGGTTGTGATCGTTAATAATAGAAACGCAAACAACAAAATTTGAAGCACGTTATAATAATTTAATTTATTGTACATTGCATTGCTAACATAGCAAATAAAACCGTAACCATTCAAAACAAGCTTTGATAACAATTAGCAATAGCATTTGTAGCATCAGCATAGTAAAAGCCTATGTATAAAAAATTACATTGCAAGCATAGCAAGTGTGAAGATTACAAGGGATCAAGTAGGATTAACTTAGGTGTGCAAAATACGTAGGGCATTATTTGCTATGTTCGGCAATATGGAAAAAATAATAACGAATAATGAAAAGTTAATTAAATACAATTAAAAACAAGAAATTTTTTAAGGAACATTAAATTATGTGAATAATGAATAGTCAAAAATTTATAATAAATGCATTTCTAAACACGCCGGCCCCCCTGAAGGAATTCAGGAACTCGGTAGGATCGCCAGCTTGGTTATTGGGCGTTTAAAAATTCCATTTTTGGTTCGGAGAGACACCACTCGTACTAGGCCGTCATCACCTGGATGCAAAATTTCGACTCGTCCCAAGGCCCATTTCGATGGTGGCAAATTTTGTTCTTTGATGACAACTAAATCTCCAACCTTGACGTTTTGTGTCTTCTTCTGCCATTTTGGACGTTGTTGAAGTGATGTCAAGTAGTCACAGTGCCAACGCCTCCAAAAGCCTTGTAATATGTTTTGTATCAATTGCCATCTCCCAAGTCGATTAATTGGAACTTCAAGGCTGCTGGGCTCCGGAATTGCTGTGTACGGTCGGCCTATAAGGAAATGAGACGGAGTTAGAGGGTTCAAATCTGAGTCGGAAATAGAACAAAGTGGCCTAGAATTTAACAAGGCTTCAATCTGAGAGAGCAAGGTTGTCATTTCCTCAAAGGTCAAAATATTGTTCCCTATAACACGACGAAGATGCTGTTTAACACTCTTAACACCAGCCTCCCAAAGCCCACCAAAGTGCGGGCTATGTGGTGGAATAAACTCCCACCTTATATTCTCAGTCGCCAAAGTCCTTGATATTTGCGCATTGTGGTTTTCAGAGCGAACCAATTTATACCACTCCGACAAAGTGCTTGCAGCCCCACGGAAGTTAGTACCATTGTCAGAGTAGATGATACTACACTTTTCCCTTCTAGCGATGAATCTCCGCAACGCCGCCAAGAACGCATCAGTGGACAAATCGCTTACCACCTCCAGGTGCAATGCCTTAGTCGCCATACATACAAAAATCGAGAAGTAGCCTTTTACAAATTTAAGGTTCCTTCCTCTCGCTAAACGAAGAGTGATAGGGCCCGCATAGTCACATCCTGTTTGATCAAAGGCGAAAGATGGAGAAAGCCGCGAAGAAGGCAGATCTCCCATCAGCTGCTGCGATGTAGCTTGTCGTTGACGGAAACATCCAATACAGTCATGAACGACCTTCCTGATGAGGTTTATGCTTCCCAAAATCCAAAATTCTTGGCGCACTATGGACAAAAGCTCTGAAACACCGGCATGAAGGAATCTCAAATGGAAACTATAAAGAATACGTTTAGATAACAAATGGTTTTTTGGCAATATAATGGGATGCTTCATGCTGAAGGTCGCGTTCAAAGATTTGGAAATTCTGCCTTCAACTCGAAGTAATCCATCATGGTCAACAAAGGGAGCCAACGAGGATAGTTTTGAAGTAGATGAGAGACACTTCTTTGCTTTTAAGCCCGTTATGTCCTTCTCAAAATCGCTCTGAGCCCATATCAAACATTTTTGCTTTGCATAAAGTAATTCCGAGGAACGTAGATATCCACTAACTCGGTCCCCAGGACTAAGCTTACAGTTTTTGGCTCGTCGAACAAATATTGCTACGATGCGAACTACACAATCCCACGATGAAATGCGTTTGCATAGTCTATCAAGGAAGTCTTCATATGGACACACAACATTGGCAACTACAACATCTTTCCTACTCTCCGGTACCTGCTGCAGTTCTTCACTTTCTGCCAACACTCGAAGCTTCTTGAAAGCCATTCTGGTCCTTTCCACCAAATATCCAAATCAAGTAATTTACTGGGCACTTTCCCTCGTGATGCACAATCTGCAGGATTGTCTCCAGAGCGAATATGGTTCCAGTTCGAGCGAGGTAGATTGTCAAGGATCTCTGAAGTTCGATTGGCAACGAAAGTATTCCAACGACGGGGAGGAGAGGACAGCCAAGCAAGAACAATTTGCGAGTCACAAAAGGCAAAGGTCTTGCAGTTCATTGAGCTTCGAACAAGTTGTACCAAACGACATAGCAGCAGCGCTCCACATAGTTCCAAACGGGGAATGCTGAGTTGTTTGATTGGAGCGACGCGAGTCTTGGCAGCGACAAGTTGAACTTCGATTTTCCCGTCTTCAGAAAAGCTTCTTGCGTATACCACCGCTGAGTATGCCTTCTCGGACGCATCAGAAAACCCTATCAGCTCAAATCCTTCGGCATTCATCGTACACCTTCGCAATATCTCAACCCTTTCAAACAAAACCAATTCTTCTCGAAAAGAAATCCAATTTCTAGCTACATCAGTAGGCAGTGGATCATCCCAACCAATTTTCGGTGCATAAGCCCATAACTCCTGGGACATTATTTTTATCAAAATGATGGCGGGAGCCAAAAGCCCTAAGGGATCAAAAATTTTGGAAATCTCTGATAAAAGTTTCCTCTTGGTGGGTGTCGATGAAGAATCTTTCATTGAGATTTTGTAGTTGAAAGTATCGTGATGCTGATTCCAAATTAATCCAAGCACCTTTGTCCAATTATTTACAGAGTCGCGATCAAATGAAATTGTGGGTTCGAAAGTTGTTCCTTCTAACACAGGCCAACAATTAGAGCTCCATTTGCTTAATTCTAAGCCCCCACAAGCCAACAGTTCAACAAGCTCATTTTTAAGCTTCAAAATTTGACTAACCGATTCTGCCCCGGTCATGATGTCGTCAACATAACAATCATGCAAAACAGATAATGAAGCTGTAGGAAACTGGTCCTTGTAGTCCAAGGCAAGCTGTTTCAAAACTCTCATAGCCAAGGACGGCATGATGCGGCAAATAAAAAACCTTTCCATGCGATGGTTCAATCTCATTTTCCGGAATTTTCTTCATATAACCTAACTGCATATAAGCCCTCATGAAACTGCAATAATCTGAGTGAAGACTTGGTTGACGAGCGAAGCGACGTTCCATCGAAAACAACCTAGACAAAGCACCAGAGAGAGTGTTGCTGAAAACTATGTCCTTGTGGCGAAATGGAAGTTTGACGATGTATTTATTGTCAGGCGCACGCGAAAATGTGTTTACAAAGTGGGTGTCCGCGAAATCACCTGAGTCCAACGAATGTAATCTAGGGTCCATCTCTTCAACTTCCCAAAATGACCTCAAAAGTACGTCAACATCCTCATGAAAACCAACTCTCAACGAAACAACTCCTTCCTCAGGAGTACAACCGGTTGTCACCCACCCAAAAATAGTATTGTGAGCAACCAGAACACCAGCTTCGTCCGTCCGTTGACCCTCACACAAAATACTCCAAGCCTTATCAGATCCGAGCAAAATGTCAATGGAACCTGGTTTGTTAAAGCTTGGATCAGCCAAGTTCAAATCATCCAAAAGTGAATATTGATCAAAACGAAACGGTTTTAAAGGTGTGTTTGTAGTAATGCAATTTAAAATGAAGGCGTCAACCTCCAATATATTTTAATCAAAACAAGATTTAAGATTGAGCGAAACAACACCTTGAGTTACACAAGCTTCTATAGAAGAGATCCCTGATATTGGTAGACGAGCGTGACTACGACGGAGACCTAATCTTTTCACCAAATCCTCCGTAATAAAAGATGCTTGGGAGCCAGTGTCTAGCAGCATGCGACACTTATAAGCTTGACCTGATGCACTCATGACCTGCACAACAACAGTGGGCAATATACCAGTTGGGCGAACTTCATTATGCGAGTGATGACTGACAATCGGAACAGTATTCGATTATAAAAGGATAAACAACTAAAACAATTATTTTGTGCACAAGATATATTCGTTAGTGAACAACGACCGCACCCATTTATGATCAGAAACCGACTGACTATATCATCCTTCCATTTCCAACCACACGATCGTTGGCCTCTCTCCTTTCTTGTAAGAAAGGGGTAGTTTTCGTTTTACTCATGTTTTGTAACTGAGGAAAGGTATCAATTTTATCCCTCGTGCAATGTCACTCAACACGATGTAGAAGTTTGGTCTACGCTTTTCGCGAATCAAGGTCTAATTTTTCGAGTAAAAGATATATAAGCCACGGATCTCTCCCTTCCGTCTTCACCGCTTTCAGTCCACGCATTACCTCGTCCGATTTGTCCACTAACCGACGCAAATGTCCACCGTCCACGACCGTTACATTGGGGATTTTCAAAAAACTTTCGATATAACTGTTAACAATGTATAACGGCTTATCAAAACGGTTCTCAAGTTTTTCCCAAGCTTGTTCATAGTTCACGTCCGAAATATCAATCCCGGTTAACAATTTCGCGGCGTCATTTCCTAAGAACGATTTCAAATAACGCATTTTTTGGGCACCAGAGATTTGCTTGCAATCGACACTCCCGAGAAACATATCGCGAAACTCTGGCCATTGTTTGTAGTCCCCACCAAAGGGCGGTATTTTAATTTTTGGCAATTCAATTTCAGAACAAATCTTGGCCGCAGGGGAGGAAAGTGAACTACTTTGTTCGACCGAAGAGTCTACGTTATGCATCGTATTACGAGTTGTTGGAGGAATCGAAGGTGTTAAACTACGGATCGCTTTCAAAAAAGCACCTTTCACTTCCAACTACTTATTTTCCGTTGCCTCGAAGTCCGTTTCAGGGTCAACGTAACCCTCTTCTTCGGAGTATTGAAAAAGTTCAAATTGATTTGCACAAAAAGATTGCCAAATTTCTTCTAGACGTTCCAGCCGTGTCTCAAAATATTCAATTTTTTCAACCTTCGCGTTCGCGTCAATTATATACGAATGCGCACGAGTTATAGCACCCTTCAAATGTCCACGAGTTTGTTTTAACACATTCATTTTTGCGCTTAGCAATTTTCAAAGTCTAACACGTGGAATAATACTTGAACAAACCGCGTTTTTAGAGATCGGATTCCTCAAGCAACAGAACAAAAGGGCTCAAATTCTTAATTCCAAAACCGTCTAGCAAAGCACCTCCTAACAACCAACAGCACCAGCAAATAACAAAATCTCAGCAGCAGAATCACCAACAAAAATGCTCATACGATACAATTTACCTGGAACCAATATGCAATATGTGATATCTGGTGTGCCTCGTGTCCAAATCGCAAGTTCTCGCAACCACCAAAAGCTCCAAATATTTTTTCCAAAATGTCCAAATTTCAAAATCGTTTCCAAAATGTCCAAAATTACAAAATCCGACGACTCGAAGGACCAACTTTGATCGTTAATAATAGAAACGCAAACAACAAAATTTGAAGCACGTTATAATAATTTAATTTATTGTACTTAACAAAATGTTTCTATTAAAAGATCAAGACAAATTATAAGTAGACTGTAGAATGCAGGTAGTGATCTCTTTGGTGGTTGCTGGCAAAGTAGAACGAGAAATAATACACAAATTGATCAAATGCAACCACATTACATTAAGAGCAAAACTATTCATAAAAAACATTGCATTGCTAACATAGCAAATAAAAACGTAACCATTCAAAACAAGCTTTGATAACAATTAGCAATAGCATTTGTAGCATCAGCATAGCAAAAGCCTATGTATAAAAAATTACATTGCAAGCATAGCAAGTGTGAAGATTACAAGGGATCAAGTAGGATTAGCTTAGGTGTGCAAAATACGTAGGGCATTATTTGCTATGTTCGGCAATATGGAAAAAATAATAACGAATAATGAAAAGTTAATTAAATACAATTAAAAACAAGAAATTTTTTAAGGAACATTAAATTATGTGAATAATGAATAGTCAAAAATTTATAATAAATGCATTTCTAAACAGGTTGTTTGAAAGGGTTCAGCTTGTTTTTTTTTGGGTTTTACTTCAATACCTTCACTGACATACTTCTGTTGTTTATTTTTCTTATATTGAAACCAGAACGTGTTCTATGATATAAGTATAACCTAAGGTGGTCGCAAAGCAAATGCGTTCAAGTATACAAATTTTGCTTACCTTCGTTCTCTTTAATTCTCATCAGATGGAAGCTGTTTAGTTAGAGTATTATGTTAATAAAAAACGATACTTTTTTGCACTATCAAATAGTGCATTTCAATGTCAGAGTCAGTATCTAGTTATTGCAATGCTGAGGTAACCTTTAAAGCGCGACAAGTAAAATACGAGTAATAAGAGACTTTTTCAAATACCAAAAAGGCCAAGATCTGTTTTCTTCTCCCTATCCACAAAAGACCTTTATTATTCTCGCAGTCAGAAAAATAAATGAAGATAAACTATAACCCGCCTCTACTTCCATGCAACTACACTAGAATATAATTAATTACAAACAAAGCGAGACTAAAAAACTAACTCGAAACGCGAAAACCAAACATCACCAACTCAAATTTAATTAATGATACAAGTATCCACTTTTGGTTTATTAGAGCAACAGAGTATACTGAAAAACTAAAATAAATGAATCCTCTTATATCGCACTTGCTTTACGCCGAAATTGACCAAAGCAAGAGGATTTAATTAATTTACCGAAAATAATCTCCTCCAACCAAAACAACCTCTAAAGCCACAATACCACTAAAAAATGCAACACTCGTACAAAGAAGAACACTTAAAACTCCAGACGTTTGTTTAATTAAATCCTGATTCAGACAGTGGAATAATTTTGTTAATGCGTCCTACACACCAGCCAGCCAACAGAAATAGTGTGTTTCTTGCAACATTCCTGTGTATGAGGAATCGTTTACAGCAGTAGAAGTAGATTAACGTTTAGTATCCCTGGTGCATGTCCTTTTTTTGTTGCATTTGATCATCAGGCAGGGAAATCCTTACGTTCACCAAAAAATGGTAGCAAAATTGAACAAACAAATTTTAACTCTCCACTAATATCTGGAACAGTAGTCGTTTATCAAGAATTTCTCCTTCAAAGGTTTAACAGAATTACACTTCATGAATTCAACTGGATCATCTTCTTAACAAACACCTACACCACTGATCCGGAGATATGAGTCTTCAAAGACGTGTTTCAACAACGCCCAAGTGCTTGAAGGCATAAAACCTTCTTTCAGAAAATAGTCTGCCTGAGACCGAATTGCACTCTACTCAGCTGCATGATACTCAGCTGAGGCTCAGTATCTTCTAAGTACCTTAAAACCAGTACACGATATGTGCGGATGATTATAGTTCATGGATACAGTCGGGAATCTGAGGCGCCATGCCATGCCATCCTGGATCCAAACACATACATACTCGTAAATCAGTCATTATCTCCTTGCAGTCTGACGAAGAGAAATAACAATAATGTAATTCTGAAACAAAAAATGGGATAATTGTATTGTTTGTTGTCATGGATGTATTCTGATTCAATTATCTTGATGACATACAATTTGTAAAGAGCTTGAATTATCAGCGAAGACGCCTGAGGTCCTTTGAAGGAAAAAAAGAAAATGAATCATGGTAGTTGTGTGTTGTATGTACAATATAAAGGGTTTTTCAATTTGCGCGGGTGATTTGGCGCCCCGTGGCGGCCATTTTGTTTTGGCGACATCTGCCAAATCTTTTGTTTATTTTTCAATTGTTTATGCCAAATCATGGCAAGTTGCACGATTGAACAGCTCGTAACGCAAACGTTGCGCGCATTCCCCCCATTTTACGCGTGTTGGCCCTTCACAGTCGACTCTCCAACGTTTGGTGTCCAAACGACCGAGACGACCGGTTCAGTAAACAAACAGCCAACACCCGTACGTTCAAGGAACGGAAGATCGGCCGAGAACAACGTCCGTGAAAGTGTACAGCAGAACCCGACGCAGTCTATTCCTCCCCTTGCACAAGAATTCGGCCTTTCGCAGACTTCAACTTGGCAAATTTTGCGTCGGGACTCGGGCCTACATCCGTACAAGATCAAATTGACCCAGGAGCTCAAAGTTCATGACCATAGATAGCTCCGTTTGTTCGCTGACTGAACTTCGAATCACATCTACCTGCCCTTATTGAAAAACCTTTTATATTGTACATATTTAAAAGTTGACGGCTTAAAAACAGAATAACGTTTGCGAAACTGATCTCTTGGCTGTCTTCAAAACACTTCCTATGAGTTCATATACAATCCTTTCATCAGTTAAGAAATGTTCGCGTGTTCATTAAATATTAAATTTTAAGACCAAACAATAGTTTTCACTCGATTTGCATGCCCTGTGCGCAACACAAATTATTTTAACAATTTATCCGCAAAAATGCGCTCAAATTACAAAAAAAAAAAAATAAAAATAATAAATCGCAAAACAATCAAAATTGCTTTCGTAAAGCATTTCAATTGCAAAAAATCCTATAAGCTAAAACGAATGCAATACAATACTGGAATTTACATTTTTTTAATTCTAGTTTTTGTTTTAGAATTTACATAAAATTTTAAACACTCGAATGAGTTGGGTGTATTTGCTGTTGCGTAAAATTTAAATTCTCTGCCAACTCATGCAAAATATTGTCACGCAACATGTACTAAGTAGAATGCGTCTCTTTTTAGGTATTACAATTTTTGTAAAATTAAGAGGTGTACTCGGTCTATTGTGAAAAAAATGAATGCACTTCGTGTAAGCTTTTCAATTGTGAGTGTTGGAGTCTTAAGAGCAGGTGGAGCATCCATATTGATTTTCCTGTTGTGTGTTTCTTAGTTTTTTTTTTCAAAATTCCCAACGGACTCCTAAGAATCGCTCCAAATTACTCTCACAATTTTCTGAATTCATTCGAATTGCTTATCGCTTTTCACCATGGTCAGTTGGCGTCCCTCATTCTGTACATACTTTGTCAGTTTTATTTTCAACTGTCACTCTGTCGACCCTTTGAATGATGGAAGCTGTTTTTTTTTTCTGTGTGTTCTTTGCTGTTGAGTTTCATTCCATTTGCCCAATGTTTGATATTAAACATTTATTTCGCACTAAAATATTTTTTTTTCATTCGAAAGATATTTGATGGCTGCTGCAGTTTGTAAAAATAAAAACTTAATAACACGATTGAACAAATCTGTGGCGCACTTAGTATCGCCAAAAAACACAATGTCCTTAGAAACGTTGCATAGTGGCAGTGACAGGTCAAGCGTAATGCGAATGGTTGAGATAAATTGCAGACAGTAAAAAATGGTGTGATATAAAATCGAATTTTCCCTCAAATGAAAATAAAATACAACTTATTGAGGGCTTAATTTTGTTTGACAAGTGGAGGACATTTGATTAAAGAAAAGAACAAATAATTGCTGAAAAGCCAATGTCCACTGTTCAGTTTATTCAAATTAATTAATCCTTTGAAGCTGAAACTAGGGTACAGGAAAGTAATATTATATAAACGATCTGAAGCAGTTATCAAATGTCACTGTCTCAGTGAATGCTGTTGAGTCTGACTGCTGCACAAACGCCACAACAGTAATTGAATCGAGTTACATAATCGGGTGAAAATTTGAGACCAACATCTTTGTTCTGTTTCCGATCTAAATTTTGTCAAACTAGTGGAACGACATTAATGGCGAAATCATGGTTGTGAATTGCAAACCACAAAAGCTTATCTTGTAACAATATCTTACGAAAATCATCGGTAAACTGATAGCACAGATAATAAATTTATACAGATGTGTCACCCTTATGGCGAGAAATGATATATGAAACTGAAAGCTACCAAAAAAAAGCTTTTTCCAAAAGCTTTAACGCATTCACTTAATGCATTAAAAATCTATTTTCGCTCGCCTCATTGCCCATAAATGAATACTTAGGCAAGGAAAAAAGCTTCAAAAAGCTCCTTGTCAGTTAAGGCGTTGTCAGTTAAGAGCAAAATGTTTCATTTTTTTCTGCAGGGATGAGACATCTGTATAAATTTATTATCTGTGCTGATAGCAATTAAGAATTAACAACATCCTTGCTTCAAAATGAAGGAAAACTAAAGGAAAGGAGGCGGAATGGAGTGCAACACACATCGAAGATAGAATGGGATAATCATTCCAAAAGGTAAGTGAATTATTAAATCACTTGGACCAATTTGACCTGTACACCGGAGTGGTTAGTATCGAATGATATTTGTTTTAATCATGGTTCGACAATATGTTGTTCGAATTGGTCTTAACGTGTCCTTTGAAATCGGATTTTTATAATGCACTGCTGAATGGCAAGGACGTGTATTCCCCGTATATAAATATAAAAAAAAAACAATCTGAATTAAAATTTCTAGATCCTCAACGTCATAATGTTTACCAATTTTCTGTGGGCGACAACGATGAATATTCTTTTGAATAAATAACAACAATCTACAAAATTAATTCAATCATGTCATCAGCCGAACTCTTTTTCTCATTCTAAAAAGCAACTCAGTAGTAAAAAAAATTGGGTTTTCCCTTTTTTGAATCTCGGGACCAAAGCAAATCTGGGGTTGAATGTCCCGTCATTTGCGAATTCTTGTAACGATCTTCCTTATCCTCTTGTTTCTATTATGTCAGTAAAAGTTTTATTAACATGAACGAGTGTGTGTTAATATTTGTCACTTTGTCTTTCCATTACCCGTTGGCCGTCTGGCAAATGCTCGATTAGCATTCAAGGCTCTTAGCCTCATTAGGGTCTCTAAAAATATGTATTTAATTCTGTCACACAAATAGACATAAGAACATTCTTGAGTGTCCTTTGACAAATTAAGCTAACCCATGGTTTTCGGTGACTAAAACCGAACCCAAAATAGTGAAAAAAAATCATGTTTATGGGTTTCATTTATAAATACCATATGTATACTATGTAAGGTCAATTAAGTGACCACAGGCTGCAGGGTATGTAAGGCGATTTTCGGGATGCTTCATATTAATGCCAAAAGCAGCAGCTATCCTCTGTTAATGGTGTAGCTCAAATGACACATTCTACTGAATTTAACTAATCTCAATTGGTTGGTTCTGTTTAATACCTTCAGGAGCTTTCAAATTTACATGTCCGGCGCCTTTTACTGCCACAATACACGGTCGAATAATTAATCACTGTATCCTGATCCAAATACTGCCGAAGGATGAAATGCAACTAATTAAAGTTTGATGTTAATTCATTGCGCTAAGCCTTTGGAGCATGAAATATATCATCATCAAAGGTAAGGTGGGCATGGAGTTAATATCCATGTGATTTTTATTGATAAAAGAATGCATTTCCGGACGATTGAAACTTTCATTTTCATCAATTACTAGTCATGTTTAATTAAATAATCTTTGCTTTATGCATTCTTATCAGTTTGTGTATTTAATTTTTAACACTTTAATTGTTTGTGTAAACCCGACAAATTAATATTACTCAATTTATCGACAGACGTGCTACAGATGTGTGCACTGACAATGCAGTTGATATTCAGTAACGCCGGTGTACTTAAAAATTATTAATTTTATGATGCGTGTGATGTATGCGTTGGTAATGGATTAATAAAAATGTACGCAATGATGTATAAAATTAATGAAAGTATTTCCTCTGCAATTTGATTGAAATTAATGAGATGTGACGATTATCTCGGCCAGAGGTGGTATTACTTGTTTACTTGTTTAATGTAGGGAATAATCGTCTGAGTGAAATAATAGTCGAAAAATAGCCTTAAATTATTTGCAGGAATTTTTCATATAATCTTTGATCTCTTGGAGAAATATGGTCAATAGATTTTACACAAAGTTATTTTCTTAGGGCAGCTGAAAAATAACAGCCCTTTGAAGACTTTTTATCGAAAATGTAATGGCGAATGATTTGTGTGTTAATGTGGCTCATGTGAAAGCTGTTAAGGGCTTAAGTATTATTTCGACAACGAGGGCTTGAAATTTAATTAAATTAACAAATCACTCTTCTTAGAAGAAGAAGAAACACCCATTCCGAAACGTAACCTTATTCATGTCAATATACACATCTCCAAGGAGAACAATTTTCACCTATGCCTCATGGGCTTACTCTCATTTCAACAATGGCATACAGCTAAACTATGACATGAAATAGTTCATTTTAACACCACAATAGATGTATGATGATTGGGGAAGGGTACTTTTTGAAGTTATTCCATTTTTAAAGCGTAAGTGACACTTCTTCTGGACAAGAACAAACCGAAATATTAATACAAATATTTTATTGTATTTTTTTGTTACTTTTTTTGAAAGGTTGATTTTCTTCTTGTAAAAACTGATATTTCAATCGAATTTGGTTGTGAGCCAACAATTTTTTTTAACATAAAAAAGCAGAAATTAGTGCTCAATCTATTGATGGAATTTTTTTACACCATATTTCTTTTGAAATGTAAAATTTTCGTTACCTGGTATTCTTTTTAATACATTTTTTTTTAAATAAGCAAAATGTCCAACCAAAGCGAAATCTCATCCATATACAAAAATAATACATACAATTTCTCATTTATCTTAATTTAATGTTTTTTGGGAATTTATTTGAGGATAGAAGTAATTTCTATAAAACGATTTTATAGTATCAATGTTCATTTGTATATGTTTGCCCTATGCATTTATTTATCAAAGTGTCCTGAGAAATCGATATCCTTTGCAGTTTCTGTTTCAGCTGCACAGATCGTAAAATAACCACGTTAATCTACTGATTTATGAAATGCTCTTTTTTTTCAAATTTCATTCCATTTATTGATCGATTTTAGTTTTGTCTTTCCTTTTTTTTTGGATGTAAAAAAAAAATAAAACCATATACGAGTTGGAGTACCAATAAACCAACAAACTCATATTCAATTTGAATCACCATGCGATGTGTATATGTCTGAATATGGAAAAATTCAAATCGAATTCAATCCCAGCAGAAATATAGTTTGTAGGTTCGTTTTGTCATATTCCTTTGGCATGAATCGAACTGGACATGAACATTCATAAAATGGGTTTACGGTGAAAATTGTTTCCATTCAAATATTCTGATGATCCCTTGAAAAAAATATTTTAATTTGGAATTTTTCATAGACTTTAAAAGACTTAGTAAAAATATATATATAAATTCGAACACCACAAGTCTTTCTCTGCTTGCTCAACAGTTTCAGTTTGCAAATAACTGCGAGATAAATCGTGTTTGGCGTTTGAGCAAAATTAAATCAACCCCATGCTGATAGCTCGATAGGTCAATGATTCTCTTGTGGGGCCACCATTTCTACAGCTTTCTGTAATTCAATAGCTGCTGTCTGTTGAGTGACGATGCAGACTCGTTGCTTTTTAACCGAACTTTGTTGGTTCCAACCAGCCAGATTTAATATTCTATAAAACACCCAGACCTCCACGATCACAAGAACACACGTGTCGATTGGAATTTATGTTAAGTCACGACTATTAACACCGCTTCTGATGCTGATGCTGATGGATGTGGTATTGTTTTGCGAGACAGTGCTTTTAGTTTATTTAGAGAAAAAATCATCGACAAAATGTGTGTGAGGGAACATTTTCGTCAGATGAACAAAGGCCTACAGAGTGAGAGTGATGGTGTGGGGGGTTCGTGCAAATTAGAATGTCATATTCAGATTTTTGACGAACGTTTTGCAAAATTTACTTTTATGTCGGGTTTATCAAAAACCGCAACTGAAAAATTATAAATGAAACTAATTGTTTCAAGGGAATGTTGACATGCATTTCGATACTTTTTTGAACTTTTTTCAGACGATGTCAATGTTTCAATGCAATCTCAGTCAGGACTTCTATGAATGGCATGTTTGAATCACATTTTGAAACAATCAAAAAATAAATATTTAAGTATGAAAATTGTTTGTTCAAAATTCCAAACTGTGCATTCATTTTTCATGAAACTATGCATGGAACTCATTTTCAAAAACTAACTTTTATTCATTAGTCTAAAAACCTTATTACCGAAAAGAACCCACATGAGGATTTTTGCGTCAAAATGAAGAATGTAGGTACTCTCAAAATTAAAACCACGATTGATGTCTTTGTTTTCTAATTAAACACAGAAATTTACTATTGTTGTCAAGCAAAACTATAAACTACCACTTTTCACAAAAGTTGAGACAAAAAAAAAATCATCAAAAATAATTAGCTTGGATTCATATGTTGGAAAATGTCAAAGCGACTCCTGAACCATATCCTTCCACGTTCCGACAAACGAGATGCCACTAAAAGTTAGCTTGACCACATTCACACTTCATGCAAAGTTGCTTGTGAATGAACGACACAAAATTAAATACCTTATTATAATGAAATGCACCTTCCATCCTGTTTCTGTTTAAGCTAAGACGGGTAAGAGTTTTATGATAATGTGTCGAAAGGTGACCACACACTATTCTTTTTTATTTCGATTTGACACTTAAGACTGGGTTTCCTTTTTTCTTGAACTCCGAGCTCGTGTAAAAGCATGCACTGGTGTTAGTGAATATTTCCCTTTCTCTTTTTTTTATTTCCGTCTCATATAGCCACTTGAATTGAAATTTCTAGTTTTCTATTTCTAGTTTTTGTATTTTTCTCTGCTCACTCAGAATTCAGTTAGCGATGTGTAAGAAATGAGATTCGCTTACGAAGGTCCACAAAATAGGGATGAAAAAAGAGGTATTTTCGCATGTATCTATTTACTATGTGAAATTGTAAACAGTGGTGTGGACATACACAAAAATGCATCTACATTCTACATACGTATTATCTTATGTGCACTTAGAGTAGGAGTAGCATTCATGAATTCTTGTTTTTCTTTTTTCTTCGCTAATTTTGTAATTCGGGATTATGATGGTTTTGGAATTGTTTCTTTTTTTGGGTTCCTGACGAACGATTTTAATTTTTCTTTGGTTTCATCTTTATATTTATCTATAAAGAGACGTAGGTACTTTTTGACAAGCTATGAAAAATTAAAAAAGTTTAAGACGACATTTTGATCAAACATGATTTTACGATGATAGAAAAATCAAAAAAGTGATTGCCTCAATAATATTATGAAGAAAAATGATTCCAAAATCAAAAATTATTTTTTTGTACCTTTACCTTTATTTACTACTGCAAAATAAAATCAATCTTTTTTTATACAAAAACAAAACAAGATTAGGTCAAGATTAGACATTAGATTGAATTTTATAATTCTTATAATTCTAAAACAAAGATCTCAAAGAAAGAACCATAATTCAAATCATCGGCAAAAACAAAACCCTTTACGTAATCCTAAGAAATGGCACCAGGAAAAACAATCGTTTCTTCATTGCGTAGGTAACAGGTTTGTTCTTCTTCTAAAAGGATATAACGATCCCACCAGCATAGAGAAACGAGAGGAAAAAATGTCATTGCTACAAAAAAACAGAAGCAAAACAAAAAACAAAAAAGAAACAAAACCCTTTACGTCATAATAATAAGAAATGGCACAAACCACCCCGAAAAAAAAGATCGTTTCCTCATTGCGTAACAGGTATTTTACTTCTCAAGCCATTAGCGGGGTTTACATGGTCCAACATGGTTGGACAACATGGTTGGATGAAAAAATGAACTTTGCGTTTACACGAAGTACGATGTTGTCCAACATCAGTGTGGTTATTGGTTCTGGGAGATTTTTATAAAGTTGAAAAAACTCCCTCCAAAACTCATTATCGGTAATTTCCGACATTCCGACTCGACCTCAGAGTAAACGCATATAATAGAAATAAAAAATGAGTGAATGCAGGGAATTTCCCATATTTTCATTTTTCAGGTTTGTCCAACATCTGTTTACACACGTTGGATGGTATGACAAACGAGCAAGTTTTTAAAAAATTTTAAAAACCGTCCAACATGGTTTGTCAAGCGGTTGTTTTAGCGTTTAGATGATCCAACATTGCTGTTGTCAAACCATGTTGTCCAACCATGTTGGACCATGTAAACCCCGCTATTGCACTTGACTCATTTACAAAAAATACTCGCATTCGCATATTCGAAATGAATGCATGCAAATATGACAAATATAGATAGGTACTCAAAACAACGTTTTCATCAAATACCTACAAAGTACATAGTAAGTGATCACAATTATTGCCTATCTATATGTCTGCATATCATAAACATTCCAGAAGTATAAAAAATGAATTTTCATTCTCAAACGAGTTCTATGAGAACGTTTGGTATGAGGAATTTTTTCTCTATCCTATGAAAAAAAAACGAAGAAGAAGAGAATGAAATATAAAAGAACGCCACCTAGTTCAATTCGTTTGAACTGAGTACCTTAGTGTGTGTGAGCAAACGCGAGATTCCTTGTAAAAATGTAAAAAAATTACCCATTTTCGAATATTAATATAAAATAAACGGGTAATCGTAAAATTATTTTAGTTTCTGATTTCTATATAAAAAATATGATAAAAAATTAAAAAAATATATTTGAAAATATTGTTTGCTGCATTCTCCTCATAATTGATACACAAATATTGACTTTTTTAAATGCATTTTTAAATATGTTTTAATTTTTTTCTTTTTTTTCTAAAAACGTTACTGAGTCGAAAAGATATTCAATTTTCATAAAAAAATACTTTTGTTGTTGAGTAAAAATAAATGGGGCTGGAATCTTGTTCACCGCAGAATATTCTAAGAAAAACATGCAATTTTTTACTTTGCACTTCAAAAAAAATTAGTAAAATAATTTATAAAAAAATTAAAAAATTAATGTGATATTATGTACATTTTGACAGTATAAAAAACATATTTTCAATTTTTTATCTTTATTACTTTAGAAATTATTCCAAATAAATCACACCTACTTTTGCTAAATTTTGCCCATTTTTCGTGTTTTCGTTAATTTTTTTTGACGAAACTGGACAAAATATTAAAAAAAAGCCACGTCACTGAACCGTGAGACATTTAAAGAATAGATAAAAAATATAAAAAGAATAAAAAATTAATTTTTAAGGCAACAAAACTGTTCCACCGCAAACGTCTCCAAAAATTTCATAATTTTTCGTTATGCATGACCCTTTTGGGATGAAATACATTTTTCATATTTTTTTTAGTTTATTAACTTCTTAGCTTATTAAATGTATAATCTATAGTCGTTGATTTCATTTAAATATTCGGAATATTTTGGGAGCTACACAGTTTTGCGCAAAACACCAACGAAATTTTCAATGGGAAACCCAGCCTTAATCCAAATTCGTACCTTTTCATTTAATTTAGTAAAACTGTTCACCCCATAACGAAGCCGGTTCTGTTGAACACCATTGCACTTCACTTCAAACACGGATATCTTTGTTCCCAATGGATTAAATGTATAAATCAGGATTCTGTGGAATATATTCTTGAATGCTGAACATTTTGCTTACGGAGAAGTAGCGCCACCGACCAACACCGACACCGAGGTATTGGATCCATGACGGCCACGCACTGCTTCTTGATAGATACCAAGAGTGTCATGTTGCATTCAAGGACCCAAAGTTAAGTGGACATTGCATAAATAAACGAGAAAGTGTTCCTCTTTTGTCCAGATTCATTTTAGTCCTCTTGTATATCTCGTCCTTGTCACGAAACAATTTTTATTTCCTGTGTGGATTAAATGGGGGAGTTTGAGTTGGATAAATAATAATTTCAAGAATAATAAATGGCTCTTAAAGTTGCTTGTATTTTTTTTCGTTTGAGAGACATGTTTTATTGTATCCTTCTTAACGTATTTTTGATGTCAAGGACATATTTTATTCGCTCTGTTGGGTTCGTCAAAAAGGAAAGTTTCAAACATCATGACAATGGATTTATGCACGAATCCAGCAGGAAATGTTCTTTGGAATTTTTTCTTTCTTGTTTTTCGGAAAAAGGACCAACTCCCAAAAACAATGTATAGACAATATTTTTTCCTTCGACTTTTCATATGAATAAATTTTTTCTACTTTTGGATCAGCACAAATTTGTTTAAAGAAACTTTTCATCGCAGCCTTTTGTAATCTTCTTAAAAGGTACCAAGTTTATTTGTTTGTTTTTGTTTTCTTTTTCCAAGCAATTCACTTCAAATTTCTTTAAATTACCTTGAAGTTAACTTTGATATTCCGTAAAACAAAACAAAACTTTTGGTTAGAAGAAATGAAATGAAAAAGAAAAGCATTGCCCCAGGGTTAGTTAAAAATGTTGTTTTCACAATTTAATGAGACTTAAAATTTTAATGCACGAAATAGTATGCAGAAAGATGATAGTTATGAATAAGTTAGAAATTAATCCTGCAATCAAAGGCAAACCGCCAAGTGGGTAATTTTCAAACCGAATTAGAGAACCAAAACAATTGAAGAGAGTACGACACCGTGGGGATTTTTTCTTGGTTCTTTTTGGTTAAATGTTAAAAGAGTTTGTTAAGATAAACATCGGCTTTGTCTTTAGCTCCAAGAATCATCCATCGACTGCCAACATATGAACATTGATACGAAACATTAAACGAAAAAACGATTCAGAAAATAATCATGCAAAAAAAAAACAAGTATAACACAGTGAACAAATTGGGCCTTACCAATAATCAAATTTAGTGACGACTTAAATATTTAAGTGGACTCTAAATAATGAACCATACCAATACTCAATTTAATAGTCAGCTTAACGCTAAACGTCACTCTAAATTTTAGAGTAGAGAAACGCGTGTTTAACTTCGTGATTAAGTGTAAACGTCATGTTTGTGCTGTCATTCTGACAACTTTTTCGTATGTTTTGTTTTGCAACAGATAAAGCAAATTTATTTTTGACCGTGACCGTCGAAGACGAAAATGAAACAACAGAAAATCAAAGTAATTCAGGCGAAGATACAAGCAACCAAAATGTACCTACAAATGAGAACGATGGTGCTGGATCTCAAAGAGATCAAGAGGAACCATCCGACATCGAGATGCACCTGCCAGCCAAACCCAAGAAAAGCGTAAAAAAGGAATCATCTATGTTAAGAATATACCTAAGCACATGAACGTCACTCGCATCCGGGAAATTCTTGGCAATTATGGCAAAATTGGTCGAGTTTTCTTGCAACCTGAAAAAATGCCAGGTTTGCCATTCATTTAGGATTTTATGAGTTCATTTTTATAATTGTTCAATTTCAGTAACCGAAAAACAAAAGAAACGGAAACGTTTATCCCGTCACTTCATTGAAGGTTGGGTTGAGTTCGAGAGCAAACAAACAGCTAAACAGATTGTTGAATTTCTCAATAACAAGAAAATTTCAACGAGAAAGAAATCATATTACCTCTTGAGTGATGTGCTAGCGATCAGAAGTGTTTTTCTTTGTGCTCTCTTTTTAACCACTTTTTACTTCAACCTAAAACTTAATTTGTTTGCTTGCTAAGTTATAAGTTAACTGTAATAAAAGTCCTTGCTTTGGAAAAGATCAAATCAAGTCAAATTAACTTAAATTTGGTAATTGGCAGTGATTTCTTTTTGTGAAATAATCCATTAATTTGGAAGGTTTAATCGCATTTTCTAAATATAAACTCACTCAAAAAATCTACCGCTTACATTGTCAAACACAATATAAACATGACCCACCAACACAATATAAAAACAATGAAGCTGTCAAGCTCTCCGCACACACCCGCACAAGTACAGACACGAGCAGGAAAGGCCAAAATTGCAAAAGACTCACCTAAAATATCAGCAACATCATCTGCATCATCAACATCATCGTTATCAACATCATCTTCATTAACATCATTGTCATCAACAACTGACGTCACTATAATTTTGGGCAAAATAAATTCTCAAGGCGTCTCACTTTCACGACAATTGAAATCAATGGAAGAGAATCTAACAACACGTATCACCGCCATAGAAGAAAAAATGAAATTGATTGATGCCTTGGAAAACAACATCAACAAGCTAAATGACCGCGTCACTGTTTTAGAAACATTTTTTGCACGGGTGGAATGCCTAGAAGGGAAAGTCAACAAAATAATCTCTACAACACCGCTAAACAACAATAACAATGAAGACACCTCTTTTTCAAATAACACCGTTTGCACCGAAATCATTAATCTAAAAGCACAAATTGAAGCGCTAAACGTAAAGAATTTAGCAGCAGATGCCATTCTCATAGGAATACCGACGCTTGCAGGTGAAATTTTAAAAAATATTTTTAATAACATTTGTCACACGTTGAATTTGCAACCACCAAAACTGTGCCGAATTTTTCGCGCAAGCCAAAGAGAAGACTCGATTATAATTGTAAAATTTTTGTCCGCACACGATAAAAACACAACACTTAAGGCGTTTGCCGATTTTCGCAAAAGAAACTCGCGACAGTTAATTTTAAGAGACATCGGTGAAGATTCGAATGCTCCGATCTATTTCCACGAGAGCTTAACCAAAAATAACCGAAACATATTACGACACGCAATTCGTCTTAGGCGAAAACATCAACTGTTTTCTGTTTTCACCTCAAGCGGAACTGTTTACATTAAATTAAATAACAATGATGTGCCTAGAACAGTTAACTCAGTTGATATGCTGAACTCAATGGTCGAAACTTGCAAGCGAAAAGCAAATACAAATAATAATGAAGAAGAGCCAGCAGAAAACAACAACAATGAAATTCTTATTAATTGCAATAATTCAAGTCCCGAAGCTGAGCAAAACAATGACAACAAAAATGAAGCTTCTCAATAATGCATACGCAATGCACACACATCAGTGCTGTCTCCGAAGGAATTTAAGCACTTTTAGTATTTTTTCTTTTTATATATTTCACTTAACTAATTATTCTATTTCACTTTTTTTAATAGCTTTTAAATATTTTCTTCTTTTAAATTTAAACTTTTTAATTGTTTCTAGTCGATTTTTATTTTTGGAAATTTATTCAGCATTTTTCTACCCGAAAAAATTCACACTTTTTTCAGCACCTTTCTTTATAAAACAAAGTTCTTCATTATGCTGTTTCGTTCTTCTCAGGTGGTGTTTTATATATAACATGACTTATGAGTCAAGCTAGAGGTAGAGGGGTTCCACAGGTCAGCAGCAATACAAATTTCAACAAAACAGGGACTATGCTCAAAGTTTTTCGAAACAGATACGATGGATTATCTGTATGTCACATAAATGCTCAAAGTCTGCTGAAACACTTGGATGAATTTAAAAATACTTTCAATGATTCCAAAATGGACGTCATTTGCGTATCTGAAACATGGTTGACCGAACAAGTTGATAGCTGCTTATTGAGCACCGGTAACTTTAAAGTTTTCAGATCTGACCGTATTGTTTCTAGGGGAGGGGGAGTGGCTATTTTCATAAAAAAATGTTTCAAAAGCAAGTTAATAAGGAGTACAGAGAATAATAGTGGATTGCATTACCTATTTATAGAAGTCACTTGTGCATCCAATAAATGTCTGATTGGTGTTATCTACAAACCACCTAAAATAACAGACACAAACGTCATTACAGACATTCTAGAGGAAGTAACACCTAACTTTAACCACATAATTATTGCAGGAGACTTAAATATTGATCTATTAGATAAACATAACAGTAGGACCAAAAATTTCAACGAAAATCTATTATCCATCAACCTTTTTCCAGTTAACACTGATCAACCCACGCATTTTACTTCGTCTAGCTCCACTCTACTTGATACATTCCTGGTCAATCAACCACATCTTGTGAACTTCTATGGGCAGCTTGATGTTCCCGGATTTTCCAAGCATGACTTAATTATCGCTTTTTATAATATTAACCTAAATCTGACCTCAGAAACAGAAAGCATTTCATTTAGGAATTTCAATGCAATCGATATGCAATCATTGGTAACAAGCATCTATAACTCTAATTTAGAAAATATATACTACATCTCAGACGTAGATGAGCAAGTTTATTTCTTTACTAACAAAATTAATGACCTTTTTGACACCTTTGTGCCAATTAAAAACGTGCGAATCAAAAACTCTGAAATAGGATGGTACACTAGTTACATTGATAAACTTATTCTGAAAAGAAATATAGCTTACAAGCGTTGGAAAAGGTTCAAGTTACCACAGTTGTTTACGCAGTACAAAGCGTTAAGAAATACAGTGAATATTCAAATCAGAAATTCCAAGCGAAGGTTTTTTGAGTCGAGATTTAACAATGTTTCTTCCAAAAAACTGTGGAAGAACATAAAATCTCTTGGTATTACGACGAAACAAAAGATTGCTGAGGATGACTGTGATGTAAATGAACTAAACAAACAGTTCGTAAGTTCTGTTTCTGACACAAATAATGGTGTTGCGTTTGACACAAACTTTGAAAGAAGTAATGAGCTTCTCTCAAGTTTCAGTTTTAAAAGAGTTTTTGAAGTTGAGGTATTTAAGGCCGTAAAAGACATTAAATCGGACGCTATTGGACTAGACAATATGCATCCTAAGTTTGTAAAAATTATTCTTACTTTTATATCTCCTTTCTTGACACATATCTTTAATTCAATATTAACAAAGTCCTGTTACCCGGCACTATGGAAAGCTTCAAAAATATTGCCAATTCTTAAAAAGTCAAATTCGCAACAAAAAGAATACCGACCAATTTCCATCCTACCATTCATCTCAAAAGCGTTCGAAAAGATTGTTAGTCAGCAGATAACAGCATTCTTGGAAACACGGAATTTAATTACACCGACGCAATCTGGTTTTAGACCAAAACACAGCTGTACGACTGCGCTTCTTAAAATAAGCGACGACATACGACAACAAATCGATAATAATAAAGTCACAACTCTGGTTCTTCTTGATTTTTCTAAGGCGTTCGACACTGTTTCACATACAATTCTTCTGAAAAAATTGAATTCTTTCTTCTTCTTTGAAAACTCAGCCTTAACCCTCATAGCACAGTATCTAAGCCATCGAACTCAGGCTGTTTTTGCTAACTCTAGGCTGTCGGATTTCCTCCCTACCCCTAATGGTGTGCCCCAGGGATCGATTTTGGGACCACTCTTATTCACACTTTTCAATAATGACCTTCCATCTGTACTCAGGCATTGCAAAATTCATATGTATGCTGACGACGTTCAAATTCATTTGAGCTACAAAATCGGCATGATTGAAGACGCAACTGCCAGAATAAACGAAGATTTGATGTGTATAAACCAGTGGTCCAGGGAGAATCATCTTAAACTTAACCCTAAGAAATGCCAGGCAATCGTTATCAGTAACACTGCAATAGATACTTCTTATTTCCCTAGTACTGAACTTGAGGGGAAAACGTTAAGCTACGTTAGAACAGTTAAGAATCTTGGGATTGTTTTTAATCAGAAACTTACATGGGATGATCACTTGACTTGTGCCGTTGGTCGAATATATGCTGCTTTGCGGGTTTTATATATATCTGCCAGTTATCTTCCAGTTTCAACAAAAATGACTATAGCAAAATCTCTTGTCCTACCAATACTTTTCTATGGCAGTCCCATTTTCTGTGCCCTTGACAGCGCTCATAAACGAAAACTTCAAGTCGCGTTTAATAATGTTGTTCGTTTTATTTATGACTTGCGACGGTTCGATCATGTTTCGATGCAAGCAAGTAGTGTTTTCAACATGACCTTCAACAACTACATAAACTATCAAACTTTGACATTTCTTTTTAGACTTATTCATACTAGATCTCCTGAATATCTATACGAAAAGCTTAGGTTCCCAGTATCACAAAGAAGTAATGTTCTAATTGTCCCTTCCTTCAAATTCAGAAATTCAAAACAACAGTTCTTTGTACACGCTGTTGCCCTTTGGAACTCCTTGCCTGCTAACCTGAGGGGGATAAACAGCAGCACTCGTTTTGAGAACTCTTTAAAGAACTTATACAAATGCTGAAAATGTTTCCAAAATAAAAATCACTTTGTCTTAGAATTTAAAAATTTATGTTATTTAATTTTTTTTTTCTCTTGTGTACATTGTATATACAAAGGATCATGTCATCATGACCATTTATCTAAAAACAACTTTCTTTTCTCTTAACTTCAAGCAAATTGTAAATCTAACATAATAATTTGATTCCTCTTTTTAATTTGATTAAATTTGAATCTGAACTTAATAAGTATTAAAAATAAGACACTATGTTTTAAAATGCTTAATGATAATAAATAAATACAAATACAAATACAAATAACAATTCTATGATTCGCTGTGGAGCATGAAGTATCTACCGAGATTCAAGTGGGTGCATCTGACAGAGCGTATGAACTATGAACAAGCTGTGCACAAGCAGCGAATGATGATGGAAGTCTCACAAGCCAGGAAGGAGACTTCGTTCTTCCAGAATAATTTGGATAAGAGTGAATTTTTCAAGAAATAGAACAAGCAGGCTATTAAAAGTAAAAAATCCGTAGTTGATTTTCATACAATTTTTGGTTCTTGATTATTCTTTTATGCACTGAAATCTGCTGGAAGCTTTTTAATATTTTTGTGTCGAAGGAGTTCTAGATGTCCATAAAACTTGCATTCACAATTTTAGTTTCAAGTTAGTTGATGACAACAGAAAAAAATAAGAATAAAACAAATGTCATTTCGACTGCAGCTGTCTGTTTGGCAACAAATGTAGTAGATAATGTAATAGAGCACAGTTTAGTTGAAGAAGTGTTTAATTTGGTTATTGGTTAAACACACAAATAAACTCGTCTCTAAAGTTTAACGTGGCGTTTATCTAAACGCTTGTTTAGTCAATAATTATTGGTAAGGCCCATTGTCTACAAACGAAACAATTCAATGTTTATGTAGTGAAATTATCAATTTTGAGGCTGAGAATATAATTTGTAAACGTTGACAATAAGTTTAAGTTTATCAATAAAAACAAGCTAAAACTAATTCTTAAGACCAGTGTTCCACGTTCTTAAATGTTTTTTTTTTTTTGTATTTTTTGTATTGTTTGTCTCATTGAAATTTTACTTTTTAATTACTTACTTTCTTGACAAGTGTCTTCTACACGCTTATTTTTTGTTTTAATTTTCTGACTTAAAATTTTTGGATTTTAAATTTCGCAATGTTACTTTTTTTTTTTTGTAAGATTTTTATTTAACTGATTTATTTTGTTTTTCCCTTTTGTACCTGCTTGCATTAAGCAGTCCCTAACTCTTGCCTTCCTAACGTTCGTATCACCATCGCTTTTTTTATTTTATTTATTTCAAATAATTTGTAATTAAGTGCCGATACGACTAGCAACCGTAATTGCAATCGTACTCGGTGAAAATGGACCCCAGCGCGTGCGGTATCTGGGGGGGAAAGAGGCGTGGGATTAAAAAAAAATAACAATTAACTTGATATCGACAAATAGTTTTGAGTAAGAACCTGGAAATGACAAATTAGTAGGTCCGTTCGTTTACCCCATAAAACTGCCCATAACTGCCCAAAACTGCCATATTCTCCCACTTTTTCGTTCGTTTACTGCCACTTAAATTAAAATCTGTCACTTTAGAAGGAGAAAAATATTTCCCCTATCTGCCGATTTTAGACACAAACATTTCTTGTGGCAGTTTGTGTAAGTTCTATCAAACCATAAGAAGTACATTGAATTTTGCTGACGTTTGACATAATTTTGTGCATTCGGTAGATTTTTGGTGTGAAGCGTTCGTTTACGTTCAGTTTTTACACAATTTGCCCAAAAAGTAAAAGAACGGACCTAGTGTTACAGAAGAGTTGCGGAATTATCTGAACTCAAAGTTTTTTTTTTATTTTTTTTTTGCAATTTTCGTTTAAAATGTAATTAAGGCTCCTCTTCTTAACAAATTGTTAAGGCCTATCACTTACGCAAAGTCTATTATTCGCTCCAAAAGCTTGCGTGTGATCATTTACATATAGCTACTTGAATAAAAAGAAAACGCAAAAGGAATCCCTTTATTTCAAAGAAATAAAAACCATAAATTACCTCGAAACGTTCATGTGTACCCTAGGTAGTAAAATACCAATAAGCACCATGTCATCATTTGTAGGCTTAATGCTTACAGCGGTTATGTCAATATTTTGATAAGAACAAAAAAACGAACAGGATATCCAATTTCAGGACATTATTAACCACCACTAAATCCTCATTTGAGCTTTTTGAAGAAAAACGATTTCCTAATTATTTATGTGATGAAGCCATTAATTAAAAATATATTTTTATCATACCTCCTTTTCTACGGTAAAACAAAGACAAAGAAAACAGAATAATTGAATACCCAGTTAAGTTCACAATCAAGTGCTTAGCCGAAAGAAGGAAGAGGGAATTACACAGTAAATTCTGAAACCTGAGTGCCATTCAGTATTCCGAATTCGTTGTTCGTAATTTCGGCGTTTCAGTCGACAACATTGTCGACGACCGATGACACTCTAACCAAACCGACCAGAAACTTCCCGACCCTCCCCAAGTTGATTACAAGCTAACAAACACGAACTTAAGCTGAATATACAATCATTTCCGTATCGAATAAATAAATTCCTTGTTACTTCAATTCATCGGTGTGCAAAATAAAATTAAGGACTTAAGCCAAAAATAAAAACAAAAGACACGGAATAAAGTAAAAGACACAACTCAAAGCAATGAAGCGCAAATACCTCCTTCATTTATGTAAATGAATGTCTGTAAGTGCCTTTTACACGTCCTCGAGTCCTTTTTTTTTTCTTCCTGAATCTTAAGTCGAATACCTTAGTCCCGAATGCTTACACAATCTCAACTCGACATAAACGACATTTGGAGGCAAAAGGCCAAACAAAGTCATTCCAAGAAATTTGAATTTATTTATCGTTGAAGATAATTGTAGCTTAAGCAAGTGATGTATTGCGTGTTGTTTGAGATTACTTTTTCTTGTTCTGATGATTGTTGGGAAAATTCCATTTTAGTTTTTGTTCCCCGAAATAATCCAATTCGATATAATATTGCTTTTTCAGTTTGTGCCACGAGGAACTTGAAAAGAACATGCGTGTGTGGGCCAAAAGGACTATTTTCGTAAGGATTTCAGTCTCATTTAGGAGGTTGAGTTGTTTTGCTTGCCCTTTTCAAGTCTTTCGAAAACGAATTCCAAACTTATTTCAACTGCATTCGGAGATCAAATCTTCGCCACAAATTTATATCAACTCTCAATTTGCTGGCTTTGTTGTCATTTTAAAATTCATGGCCTTTACTCTTTATCTTTCTTTTTTTTTGTTAGGATAGTAATATTTTTATAAGAGCTTTTGTATGTGTGGAAATATGCATTACCATGGTACGTATTTATATTTTTTGAGTGCCCCTGCATAACTCATCATAATCTTTTGTCTGCGGGAAGCATGAAAAAGCAATTTTCGTTCGCTTGCGCCATAACAAAACGTACATAATATATAAACAATTTCCAGAGGCTGGATGGAAACAAAAACAACAACATCACAAATTCGAAAATGAATAAAAACAATAGACGGATATTCTTCAATTCCAGGAAGTTTATTGTTTTTTTTAGAGCTTTGGATTATGTGGCAGAATTTTTTATGTTTTGTTTTGAATTATTTTTTTTCCCAGATACTCACGAAAGGGGTTTAGCATTGTTCATGTAAGCTTTGGTTGTTAAGGACTTTTGAATCACAATAAGTGGAAAATGTAAACTTTGTACTTATGCAACAAATTAATTTGTTTTCAAAGAAACAGCACACAATTACCTAATGTTATGCGCAAGATGTTTAGGGTTTGTCCAATTAATTCTTGTGTGATATTATTCAATGGATATTGCTTACATTTTTGCTTATACAATTTGACAGTCATTATTGACATTGGTATATAAATTGTTGTGTAATTGGTATTATATTTTGTAAGAATCATGGAGAACCAACGTTTTGCATAATTTTTCATACTTCTCTGCTCTTATGTTTTCTTTTTTTGTTGCTTAGAAAATCTGTGTCAATTAGTTGATGAAAAAGAATAAACCTGCCAGCATGTAACGATCAATGATATACATATTTTACACAGTACACAGAATACAAGGTATTGGGGGCTATCGGGAATCTCCCAAGAAATTTTATTTCCCAAGAAAAATTTCATTCCCAAGAAACATTTCTAGTTATCGTGAAACTCCTTCGAAATGATTTTTTCCCAGGGAAAAAACTACCAACTTTAAAAAAACAAAACTATTTTCGAAAATCAATTTTTTTCTTTTTGCTTGGAATAATTTTTGTTTTGTTTGACAATTTTAGTGCGCGTCCGCAATTGCCTTCTTTAAGATGTCTCCTGGAGCTGAGCTGTCGTGGCCAAGATAGGAGGATATGAGCCAGTAGGTGGCTTTATCCGTTGTAAAGACAGCGGTGGTGGTGTCCTTGTCGCTGTAATTGAGGAATAAAAATACATTTAAGTCATTTTTTACTAACATGCATGACCTTGGTTCACCTTTCTGCGATGCATACAATAGCTTATAGCCAGGAGTCCTGAGGCCTCTGATGATGGAGATTGAGACCCACGGCTCCTGTATCAAGACGATGTCTTCCTTGTTTCTATGCAATCGGAGTACCAGGTTGTTTGCGGCCATGATGGCGTGATGGAGATTAATCTGAACTAATCGCAGCATTGCTACTTTTAGTCAGATCAACCTCCACCACTGTTTTATCGTCGTTTTCATCGTCTGAGGAGGAATGAAGTAGGGCTTCCTCACTCAGAGTGATGCCAAAGGTGGAGTCTTCAGTATCCACGTTGGAGTTGCTGTCGACTTTAGGGTTAGCCTCCACGTCGGATGGCTTGTTTGGGGCTATGGAGGTCGATGGTTCTACTTGTGGTGAGATGAGCCTTGACGTCTGCTCATTGATCATGAGAGATGTTACCATCCACATGATTCCTGTCAATGACCGCGGCTATGATCTTGCCTTTGAGCGCATTGCTGAAAGAAAGATCTTTATTGAAGGCTGTTGTGCTGCTGGAATGCACTTTCTGCCTTTTCGCTTCAGGCTTGTCGCCCTCGAGAGACCTATTGCGCTTTGACGTTGAGTCGCTGCCGGTCGGTTTGGTATTTCTGCTAAGAAAGCCACTAGCCCATTCGAGTTTTTGCACCGGGGTTTTTGCCGCCGCCGGTATGACACCGACTGCGGCTAGAATCCTCTCATATTGCATAGTCTTGAAAAAGAAAATGCTTTATTACCATTCCAGCCTGATCGACAATTTTTAAAGGACTGTATCTGAAGAACTCATTTTTCATTCCTAGCAGTTGGTTTTGAAGAAGGACGTCAAAAATGCTCCCAAAGGTTTGTGCTTTGTGGTCTATTCAAGCAAAATAATAATAAAATCGTTTTACCTACTCCTCAAAATAAATAAAAACTCTCTTTTTAGGTCTGCAAATATCTCCTTTCCACTCGAGAAAGGCTTTTGCTTGCAATGTCTCAATCAAAATGAATGGGAAAAAACTCCAGAGAAATAACGAGAAATTTCCCATGGGAAAAGTGTTCATGATCGCAATAAATTTCTAGGGAAAATTCGAACATCATTCTCGAAACGAATTTTCCGAACGTAGGAAATATTTCCAGAGAACTCTTATTCACGATACAAGTTTTCCGAATGTGGGAAATATTTCCAGGGAAATCTCATTCCCGATAGGGCCCATTATATTCCCGATTTTCTTCTTCTCAAGTTCGCGCATATTATGTCAAATTTCAGATCCAAAATGCCATAATAAAAGAAAAGTAAAAAGAAAATAGCAAAACTTTAGATTTCTTTCTCTGTCTGTCTCATTTACTAAAAATATCAGCCATTTTTTTCCCTTGACGAATTTGACATTGGATCTGAAATTTTTGGAATTTCTTTTTGTGCCTTTTCTCACTTCTGTCATTTTGGTTTCTGACAGATGCGCAATATAATACCTTGTATTCTGTGTATACTGTGGTATTTTATAATTTTCAAATTAATTTCAATTAATGGCAAAATTTCATTAAATGATGAAATTATTTTCAAGTATACTTTTGTCATGAAATATTTTATAGCCTACTTTTTGGAGAATTGATTTTTTTAAATTCATATTCATCTTTGCAAGAAAAGTAACATGAGGACCATCATTTTTCAATAAAATCAGAGTTTAAATGATACAATTCTTATTTCTTTTCATTCTTGTGTACTAAGTTTTAGATACTTTGACAGGATGAGATTTGAGTACAGGTTCCGGCAAAAATTGTCCATCGATTTTTACTGTTTAGTACTCATAAGTTTTCTTTATGACAACGTTTGCCGGAGCATGTGGTAAGCTCAGTTGTAAAACTTAATCAATATTTTAATTCATTAACATAGGTACACGCACAGAAGCTTCAGGTGAATGAAGGACATGCATTCGAAACACTGCAAAGATAATTGGAAGACCTTGGGTCAGTATAGAAGCAGCCGATAGCAATATAGAAACAGAAAGCCATAAAAACTAAGTTTTATGTAGGTTTAAATAAACGAGTTAAAAATAAAATCCCAAACGAAACATTTAATGGCATTTAACTTATAAGAAGCTATTACCAAATTGAATGTTTTGCTCGTGATGTTTCAAGTTTTTTATGACAAGTAGTGTCGTCCCCATAAATTCTCCTTGTCGCAAAAATTTCATCGTTCATTTCTTTTTTTATCTCAAGGTCTCCCTTGAAATGCTAGCTGCAAAAGTATGTTTCTCCAACAATTTATATTTCAAATAATATTGAGGAAATTGTTTTTTATGTCAACTGCAGTTGAATTTTATTTCTATCAATAAAAGCGAATAAACGAGGCCAAACGTCGAGAAGAGATCTTTTCGTGTGTGGCATCAAAACAAAAGAAGTAGTTATTGAAAAATTAAACCCTTTTTCATCCTCCTTTCATTGTTTGGGAAAATAATTAAAATACATCTCAGACAGTTACATACATGATTCCCAGATTTCCTTAATAGACCTTAACAATACAATCTCAAAGCTTCAAGTTCTTTTCACCCAAAATACACAAACTTAATTGTCCAGCTGTGTCAACTTGTTCATGTTCAATGTTGACCCAAAATAGACCAACAGAACTAAACACAACACCTGCATAATTATTTCAAATTTAATTTGCAATTTATAGAAGTTCGTAGAAATTTAATAAAGCATAAAATAGTATTAGTATCTCTTCAAGGATAATATTTGACAGAACTTGAGATGAAGCAAATCAAGCGTTGAATTCATTCCTTGTCGTGTTCAACCACCCAAATGTCTGAGATGCCATAATTCAGTAAATATCTTAAGAGTATAGGTTGGATAAAGCTTAAGGATACATCGTATTTATGTTTTGTCTACAAGCAGAGTGCAATATTAAGTTATTTGTTGTATGTTGGTTGATGTAATTCCTTGTGTGCAATCGTGTGCAACGGAAATGGAAATATTTACTAGTGAAACTATGAAATTTCCACGAGGGTATTTCCACAGAATATTTGCGTTGAATGAAACATTTCTTAAATTTTTCAAATGAAGTAGTTTAGCCAAAATGTTTCAGTTTTAATTCCAGGTCAAATAACAACATAACTTGAATTGGCAGAGCCCAGATTAATTTTGAAAAATTTTAACTTGAAAACCGATTCTAGGTCGATTACTTTAACATCGTTCCAAAAGCGAACTTTATACAACTTAGAAACTTGTGTGAGGAAACAATTCCCCAACAAATGGTTTTACCCATAAAAACAATGTTCTCTTCTTCCAAAAGCCAAGTCAGTCAAAAGTGTTCTAGATACATAGCTGGGCACCGTTAATCAAAAAGTTAACTTCGTTAATCGCTAATCCGTTAATTAAAAATTTAACTTCGTTAACAGTTAAAACGTTAAATTTTAGAAAAATTAACGCAAGTTAACGTTAATCGTTAATCCGTTAACACGACATAAAAATTTTATTTTCTAATAAAAATTGGAAGTTGGAAACAAGAAAAGACAAGTATATTTTTTCTTAATATATTAAACTATATTTTATTAGAGTTTAAGTGTTAAAACAACAATTTATTAAGTCATGTATATGAATGTGATTGTTTCCCTTCATGAACATCAGCATGTTGCGAGGATCTTTTCGGCTGAACTATATCCTTGCCCGTGGAGAAGAGACGTTCAACAGCAGTATTGTATTGGATAAACAGATATGCCAATACTTGTTCCCCGAGGAATGCCGCTTCATTTAGCGAGTCTTTGACTTCAAATCTAGCCACGTTTTTACATGACTTTGAGCTTTTTCTGAAGATTGAGTAGAGTTGTAAAAGTCATCCTCATCATCGTCGTTGTTACTCGCGTTGCTGCCTCCGGCATTTACACTCTCTACGTCCTTTGATATTTCGATAGCTTCTTCTTGTAGCTTCTTCTACCCTTTTTTCCCATGCATTTTTTCACTGCATCTACACGACTGTTATCATATTTCTGCAACCATATCAACCGAAATTTAGGGTGAAAAGCCGTGCAGCAAGTTGGCACTGTTTATCGTCCATAAGTGGTCCGAACCTTCTCTCTATGCCGTTTAATAACGCATTGACTAAAGCTGTGCAATTTACGAGGCCTTTAGACTTTATATTTTTTAATTTGAAGACCGTTGCTGAAATGGTCGGTAGCAGTGACCCAAGGTACACTCGACACTCTCTGAGCACGCGCTAAGGAATAGAACAAACATTGTCGTATCGTCGTATTATATACGATTAGTATGGCAGTTTTTAAACTCACAGCCGCTGGAAAAAAGTGGTATTTCAATAACGGCAATAATAACGGCACCCGGAATAATAGTGGCATTTCAAATTTTACTAGGGACCGAATATCGCCGGCACGGCGCCGCACATTTCGACTAGCTCATGATTCGTATAAGAATTGTTGTTTTTTCGCGAAGCCGCGGCCGGAGGTGTACACGGTGAAAACGCTCGGCAATGAATTGAATTTGCGAAATTATATTCTGTATACCTATAGCACCAAAAAAAAAAAAAACACAGACAGGCAGCGAAATAGACAAGTTGCGTGCCGTTGTGTTTCCTGAAGGGTGTTGACTAATTTTTTATAAGTTATAAAAATAATTACCAATAATCTAATTTGAATGTGTATCTGTATGGTATTTTTGTGTTCGATTAACGATTAACGGACTTTGGAGAATTTAACGATCGTTAAAATTTTTTTGAAGTTAACTGAAAAGTTAATCCGTTAATGGGAATGTTAACTTCGTTAATTAACGATTAACGGATTAACGAAAAAATGGCCGTTAATGCCCAGCTATGTCTAGATAGAAATGGGAAAACTTGTAAAATCTTAAATGATCCTCCACAATGACTTCGGCTCCTGTCGTCATGAAAAAAAAACTCCTGAATGCGAGTCAAACCGAAGAAACCGAAGAAGATGAAAGCACCGAGAAGAAAAAAAAAATTATCAGCTCAAGTGGAAATTCACTTTTAATAAGAATGAAAAGGATGTACGCACACCAAATTATGGGAAATCTTAGTTGTTGTGTAAAACCTTACATTTCACGTTCCCATGAGATAAATCTGTTTCTGACACCGAAGAAGCCACAACACTCTTTCCAGTCTTTCCGATAGATGCCACATGTAAGAAGAATAACAATATGGCAGGCGAAAAATTGAAAATGCTCCTTTGAGTTTAAGGGATTTGGAAGTTTATTTTTTCTCTTGTTAGAGATAGTTACATTGCACTGGTGAGAGGTTGTTTTGTTTTCATTATTACATCCCAAGGAAGTGGTCTAATGCGCTCGTGTGCTCTTCAGATGAGTGGTTTGATGTATAACAATATTTCAAAACACGAGTTGAAAAGAAATATTGTTTTTCAATTTCAAGGACTTTTGGATAAAAGTTCATTAGGTAAAGTTCTTAACTCCTCATGGAAAATATTATGAATTTTTTTTTCTTACAAAAATTCTTTAACTTTCCCTCATTCAATTTTCTCCAATGAAGTTCTTGCTTCTTGAATCATAAAATCTTCATCGCCGCCGCGTCAAAAAGCTGTTCACAAGCACACTTTTTCGTTGAATAAAATATGAAGACTTTTAAATCAGATCTTGCTCTCTTCCATGCCCACTTAACCAAATTTTCATAAATATTTGAATAAAACGATTTCCTTTTTGAATGGATATTGGATAATGCATTGAATAAACTCTTGCAAGCTCAATTATTCAGATTTCCCATGGCTTGCATGCAATCTGGATATGCTGATGTGCGGTAAGGTGCATATTTGTTGTTTTCGTTCACCGCAGAATGTACCTTTAGTATTCCACGTTCGAGACACACTTTGACGTATGATATTCCGGGAGGTAAGAGTTTTATGGAAAATACATTTAAAAGGTAGCACGCTTGCAAGAGGTGGGTTCGCGATGAGAAGTCCTTTTCAGGATCATATGGAAATACATTATGCTTTTGTATATTCTTTTGTGACTAGAGGAAGTGCAACCAGTGTTGACAGCAATTTGTAGTGAGGTATTTCCTTTGTTGATGAAGAATTTGCGAGGTAAACATTTTACAGGCTATCATTCTTTTGAATTTTACAGGTTCATAGTTTGGAAGGATTATTCTTGACAAAGGCAAAATTGGTTCTATATGGCTTATGTCAAATAAAGGATTATCGTGTGATCATAAAGAGTGTCCGCAACTTACTTACTATCTCGGCAGCTTCAAAAAGAGGACCTCCTGGAAGGAAAAAATTCAAATCTCTATTCGTGTACTTGATTCCACCATTATTTTTGTTTATCATAAGTAGCAAACACTCATGAATGAAGAATGAAGAATGAAGGGTTTGCATAGCATGTGACGGAGAGCATTGGTCTTGAATTGCTGAACAAGGCAATGATTCGGACCGAAAGAGGGTTCAAAAAAGTTATACATTCGAGTAGTACGGCTAAAAGCAAGACCCTATACTTAACACTACGACCGAAGTTGAGTTCGAGGGTAAATTGATGAGTATTCCCCACGTTCCACAGGTTTCAATGGGACAAAACGTTTTTGGAAAATTGGAATGACTGGCAATCAGCAATTAGCAATTAATTATGTTTGAATTGTAAAATAATTGTTGACTTGCTCTATAATACAAAGAAGCTGGCTTTATTATCCACTCGGTGCCTGTCAAAGCTGCGTTTACTTGAAATTTTAGCTGCTTTTTTTGGTGGAAATAAAAGCAACTACAACAAAACTACCAAGGTAGATATCAAAGGAAAACAAGAAATAGAAAATTTATAAAAATTGTTGACTGGGGTTAAGTGTTTAAATAAACAACTCTCTATCACCTTAAACTCTCATAAAGCTCCATTGAAATGTTTGTCCATTGTGAAAATTAAGTCTACGAAAGTCCTCTTTCTGTCAGCTCGTGCGAAAAAAATTGTTTTCTTTTGAATTCGGTTCATCCAAATGAAATGAAAACAACCAGAAAAATGCTCTGAAATAATCGTACTTTTTCAATTCTGGTAACCGAAGCCAAGCCACATCCAATTTTATTTTGGTTTTCTTGAAATCATTATCTCGCATGGTGATTTTTCAGATAAATGTTATTGTAGCCGTCATATAAATATGAAATCCTTCAAGTTTTTTTCAAGTCGAATTGATGTGAAAAATGACTTCAGTTCGAAGAAATAAAAAATTAATAGTTCCACTGACAACATAATCCTTTTATTTGATGATAAATTAAATAGATTAAAAACTGTTTCCGGATTCATTTCGGAAAAAAATTAATTTCTTTTCCGGGAATTTCCCGTTAACCTCCTATACCGTCTATCAGAGTAACTTCTTATGTATTTCTGTGAAAACGGACTCACATCAACATTTTTCTTTTCACTTAAGAAAAGTAATTCGAATAATATTAATAAAGTTATCAGGAACCTTGAGAGCATTATCCCAATCCAGGACTTACTAAACACAATCTGTGGTAACTTCTCGAAAAACTTTGCAGGTATAAACTCTTTTTCTTGGATTTACTTCTTTTGTTTACTGCAATATCCCAGTTATTGATTTACCAATTTCTTCTTTTTTTTGTCTAGTTCATGACAAAACTCAAATCAATATTGAAAGTTCTTCTTCCTCCACAGTCCACACACCCAGCTCTAGTCTTCAGAATATGATTCCATGGCATACATAACAAGTATTGAAATTTTCGTGCTGGCCCCCATTTCGAAGAAGTTATATCCACCGCTCAACGATGAACAGCCAGAGAAAAACAGACCGATGTCAACCCATTTTATGCTGATTGCACTGCATTTCCATCCGCAGCATGGATATCTGCATCTTATACGAAATAGAACACATCTCATGTGCATGATGGGGACATAAGAAACATTTTCCAGGTACTTATATCCTTGTTTCGTGTGTCTGAATATATTTGGACACAAACTAAAAGCTATATCTAGGAACACACTTACCTAATCAAAGGCTCCATGATGCAAAACACATCCGCATCAGGGAATAAAAACTTCTGGCACTACATTACCAGTAAAATACTGCTGAGCATGCAGAGGGTTTCGAATTTTCGTTGTACATATCTTATTTCGCTTTCTCATAATGTGACGGTGTCCATGTTTTTTGGGAGAAGAAGATTAGCATTTTTCTGATATTTTCAAATTTTAAACACTCTCTTTGGCGTTCATCTTGAACAACGTCTCCCCGTGGCAAATGCAAATGCAGTTTTTTTTCAATTATCATCCAATAATCCATGATATTGCACTGCTCTGAAGCCAACCATCTGCATACGAGTCATAAACTTTCTCACAGGATATGAGCACAATTTCAAGATAACTACCTGACCAGCAGCCTTGAAAACGAGCATGATGCAGCAGGTGAAAAGTTCTTCCAGAAAGGTTATCATTTCAAAATAGGAAAAACAAACTTTTCTCTTAATGCAATTTGTGCCGTTTGTTTTTACCTCAATATTGCACTCTACTTGCCTTTAAACAGGGATAAGAAATTGTTCTGAAAGACTTAACTTGTTAAAAAAGAACTGTTCATCTCATAGTATAGCAAACGACATGAACACAACGGTGGTGCTTTGCCTTAATACCCGCTTAAGGTCTTTGAGAAGAACCATAACTCTGGAGGGTATATAGCAAGAAGTAAGAAGCAAATTAAAAACTTTTTCAACGCCCGATAACATGAATCTAATCAAAGGATTCGGTAACCGGAAAAAACGATGTCATTGCCTAACTTCACTCTCTTATCTTTGCCTTTCTTGGAGGATTTTAGCAAAATCGTTAAAATTTAGATGAAAGTGGGCTAACTTGGCATGTAGGTGGTTGGCGTTAAAAGTGTGTTTGGTTGCATGATTCAAAAATAGCTATTTGGAGGTATTTGTTTGTTGTTTTATAGTTTTTTTTTTTATTTGAAAAAATGCGATGCAAAGAGAGAGAAAAAATCAAAGAAGACTGTGTGTAGTTGTGTGTGAAAGCCTTTAAGAAGTTTAAAGTGTATAGCATGCCTCGTTGACTTGGTTTTATGCAGCTTAAATAAGTCGGTTGAAAAGTAGAAGTTTAAGTTCTAATAGGTGTTTTGTAGTTTGTTTGAGAGGTTTCGAAGAAATTTGAGGTGAAATGCGGTCAATCAAAACTGAGTAGTTCTATAAGAAAAGGAAGCAACTGTTTGAGATTGCTTCGAGTTTGTGGATACAACAGAATCTTTGAAAGTTCAAACTAAAAAGACAATTTAAGATTCTTAAGTAATTTTGATGGTTTTTAAAGTTTTGTCATAAAAATGTTGACAAGGTTGATAATTTAACAAACTAATGGAAGTCTCTAATTTGAAAAGGAAACCTAAAGGTGAGACAATGCAACTTCAAACACTCGTATGGGTTGTTCCCAAAACTAACAAACCAAATCTTTTTCTTAGTTAATCAGTCAGATCCGATTTCGACGAAAAAACTCAATTAATAAGTCCTGTATTCCAATCAATAATGTCAAAAATTCTTCCTTTTGGCTCCCCTTGTTTTAAATACAAATACTTCATCACAAATCCAAGCATAAGAAATAAAAAAAAAAGTTTTGAACGTAGTCGAAAAAATAGTAAAATACGAGAATTAAAATCGAAATGTCCATTTCTATTCATAGTCTGACGGCTTTTTTTTGAAAAATTAATTCCAAATTTTAAGCTGAAACAAGTCGTACCTGATGAGAGGAGAATTCGAGGAAATCCCTAATCGTTTTAACTCACAGTGGATGAAGTAAGAGAGAAAAAATAAGGAAAAAAAGTGTTTACAAGCAATATTCAAAAGCTACCACAACTGACTATGAAGTTTTGAAAAGTTTGAATGATAGTTAACCGTCTGATTGATTTTTCATTAAGAACTTCATGGATACGCAAACATTTCTTACACTTTTTCATTCAAAATCAGAGTAAGCAGTTACTTCCTGCTCACTCCAACAATAAAGTCGACTCAAGAATTAGGGTCTCCTGATATACGTTGGTCTGATTTATCGTATACAGTTTGTAGTTATTTAGATTTGTTCCCAGGGAAATAGGTAACTAGTATCAGTCCTAATCATACTTAAAAACGACTAGCCTCACCATGAAAACATCATCACTTATTTTAGGAATACCTCAAGACTCTGTTTTAGGACCTCAACTGTTTGGTTGCAACAGAATGGGAGTCTATACTCCTATGCCTTCAAAATATGTTTTCAAATGGCTCAATGCAAGGATAGATTTCATTTTTAATGGAAGCCCTATGTACTTTATAAACATATAAGTGTTCATCCTCTATTAGTCACTGTAAACCACAACTATCTGCGAGGTCTGGTAAACGGTTTTCTGTTGTTTGTTTTTGGTTTTGTCCCAGTTATATCACAAAGACAGAAGGCATAACTTCGGGTGCAAATTGAGCTCGGAATTGAGTTTGGCTTTCAGTAGTAAACTCAGGATATCGAACCTCAGAAAATTTCTTGCAATTTCAAACGCCAGATTTTTCAATTTTCCCAAGTAGTATATATCAAATGATGTAGAAGAACAAAGGTCTGTTTAATGTTGTAATGTTTTCAACAACTCCAAAATTTTCATCAATCGTTACACCAATTTATTTCAACATATCACTATCATTTTTTTTCGAAAAGTCAATTTTTCTGTGCGATTTAAAACGGATAATGTTATTATCTTTAACTTCTTTAGATAAAGATTATTCCTCTAGCCACATCAAGTTAATTCCAATAAACACACCCCCTCAATTTTCCATCAAATTGTGTTAACCATCATTTACCATAAATTTTATAACCTTAAGTGAAAGCCAGAATAGGCCCACAGGGACAACGTCAAAATGTCAATAATTTTAAACTTTCCATCAAAGCATGCAAGTTCACACTGAAAAACAAAGAAAAAGAAGACAGAGATCAGAATATTTTGCATATATGCTTTTTTGACGCATATTTTTTTACGTTCGCCAACATCGCGTGGGAAGATATTGTATGATATTGTAAGATATTGTATTCTGGTGGTTGACTCGTGGGAGTAATAAATATCAACAGCCGTTACACGGTTGGCATAACATAAAAATTAGCTTTAGCAACATTAAAAACGTTAAACTTTGTTATGGTCGTTTAGGGAACGTCATAAAAAGCAACATACAAGCTTTTCCATAAATATTTCAAATGAATGCTATGTACGTACTTTATCGGAAGGAAATTAGAGACGAACTGGAAAAGTGGAAACAATTCATGGTGTAGAGAATTGATGTATGTATAGAAACAGAAGTATCTGTGTCAAGCTTAGCTAGGGCCTTTTACTATCCCTATTCCTTCATTACTCTCAAAAACTTTCCTTTCATAACAATTGCACAAGAAACAAATGCCAAAGTCAAAGAAACTTTTTTGATTAAATTGCCTTTAACATTAAGCAATATATTTTCTGCAAAAGAAGTAAAGTGCTCAAGCACATGCTCATTCCATTCAATATATACTCTAAGTTTTAAATAAGCCTTTTGGCATTCAAAATATTTTTTAATAAAAGAAAAGAAAAAAACACACATTTCGATTCCTTTCTGCGAAAATGGATGAAGGAGAAATGTTTTCCTTATATGGACTAAGCTGAAAAAAAATGCATACGTTATGTTTTTGAACTCTCTTCAACTTTTTCAACTGTTTTTCGTTTGTATCAATTTGCGATGGGCTTGCATAAAAAGTTTGCAATATAACTGCAAAGATTTTATCATTAAATTGCCATCAAAACATGAAATCGACCTGTGCTCTTTCTTTTTGAATCTGAAGATATAGGTAAGCTTTTCAAAACATATTTTTTATTTTTGCGTAGGTATGGTCTTGAGCAGAATTCTGTGAAATGTGAAAAATTCCGGAACAATTTCTTTTCTTTTTATTGTCTGCAAAACAATGCAACTTTAAGCCTATATAGATTTTTTTATGTGACCAATTGTTTGATACGTATATCTTTGTTGATTATTTGTATTTATGATAAATACTCATTCGTTTTTGGTCAATTCGATGTTAAATGACAATAAAAAACTTTATCTCATTTTTTTCCCAACGTTTCGTTGTTACTCAAAACTTCTTCAGGGGTTTTATATTAGATCTTTAAAAACATTGACACAAATTAAAAATTGTATTAAGTTTGTTGTTGACTATTGGTTTTCTTAATTTTAACTGGACTTACATTTTGTTTTTTGTTGCTGATTTTTACATTCTTGATTTTTAATATGTTGGTTTTAAATAGGAATTTACAAGATTAATAAATAAATAAATTAACATTGAAACAAACAAAAGACTAATAAACTTAAGAGACTAACAAAAATTATCACAGTGTATTTTTGGCTAAGGTACTTATTTAATGGCTAATGCGTAGCTCACTATTGTGTTGTCACGGTCTTTTTGTGTGTTCGTCGTTCTCGTCAATTTTTCTTGTATGCGCAAACTTTCAAGAGTAAACCTCGCACTTGTTCTCTTTTCTTTGTCAAGTACTCTTACATTATCGAAATTAGGTACATGCCCACTGTCAATAATGTGTTGTGATAGACCCGTCGATGGTTTCTTCTTTTTTATGTCTGCTTTATGCTCCGTCATTCTTATGCCTAGACAACTGTCTCTTTGTTGATCCGATGTAGGTTAGATTGCACTCTTCTTCTTCCGTCCCACCGCAGCATACTTCATAAACAACATTATGTTGTTGGTTTTTTTTCAATCGGTGCTTTAAGCCATTCCTTGAAATTTTGTTTTTGACGTTATCCGTTGTTGTGAATCTGAATTCAAGAAAAACTTATTTCTGAAGTTTCAATTGGAATTCGATTTTGACTCAACACCGCATATGTACCTGGAAAATTGGAATTGTTTGATTCAATCAATAACTAGCTTGAAAAATTTGACTGAGAATGAAAACGCATGAACACAGAGTTTCTTCTATAGCTCGCGAAAAATTCTCCACAAATCTTGAATCTTTGTGTTTAGGAATTTTGTATCAAATCAACACAATCCAATTTCCTTTCCATACAAATATCACGACACAACATCTAACGCAGTTCTATCGAAACGATACAAATAAATTAGCTTCCACTTCCCACCCAAAAATCATTGCTCACCACTCATCAAAGCACTTTAAGACAACATCTGAACCTACCCATAATACGACCAGAAACAGCAGTGAACATTTCTTCCGGTGGAAATGGGTTTTGTTTATCTTCGGTTTCGTCGAAGCCATCAACTAACCAGAAGGAAAAGCTATCACAACGTGAGGAGGCTCTACCACATGAGATTTTCTCCGAATTTACTCTTATAAGTGCTTCCGGTAATTTCATATCCTTCAAAAGGAAACAAAAAATAAGAAAACCAAACAAAATACCTTCACTCCCTAATCCAGAAAATCTCAACATTTTTGTTTTGCGGAAAAAAATTCCTTTGTAAAGAATTATTTCGTTTAGTCCCCATAAATGTTTATAAGCTTCCCTCTTTAGAACTAAGAACTAACCGACAGATGATGCCGACGAGTATCCTTTTATGAATGAAAATATCCTTAATCTGTACCTTTGAGCTGCAGAAAACTCCTAAAGTGAAATAACAATACCAGAAACTAGGAGAATCCTTTGAAGAGCCACCACAGTTTCAAAGTTATAGTAGGTACAGATGATGGCTTGATGGTTATCCCTTAAAGACAGTCAAAAGTAGTCGCTATTAAAATTTTCATGTTCTTCTCAACCAGCACCTCATCTGTAGTTCTAATTTAATGTTAACTTTTTATTCGAAACCATCAACTTACAATTTGAACAAACAGTGAAACCCAGAAGCTCGAGAAATGCACAACATAAAGGTATGAAAATATAGTTTAAAATTTCTGTTGGTAATTCTTGGCAATTTTCATGTTTTGAAATTACAAGACAAAAGATGGTTGTAGTTGAAAAACGAAATTATAGTGAAAAGGAATATTTCTTTATTCTTTACCTACTGTTTGACAAAAGGGGGCGAAACTTTGTCGTTCAATTTGTTATCCTCAGAGGATTTATTCGAAATATGAGTTGATGTTGCACAAGTTTCTGAGATCTTGATTAAATTTTATTTTAGGTTTCATTGAAACACCCTTTGTTGCGCAAACTGTAGGTAATATATTCTGCACGTGCCCGTACGTTTGCTGTAACAAGACAGAGCTTACTAACTTAACTTACAAAAAATATAAAAACAAAAAAAGTAATTAGGCATTCAATTAATTCCACGTCTTGTTTCTAATAAATTAACTCATTGCTACTTCTCAAACCGCATTCCAATCATATTTACATTTTTTAATTACAAAATAGGCAACATTTTGAGCCTCTGTTCAACCCCTCCAATATCAATAGCAAAAAAAAAAACTGTGATTGATTTCTTTCTTATTTCCTTGCAGGATTAATGCAAATTGTTTTTCAAATTAATTTCGTGTAAAACAGGCGCCAATGACCGCGCCGTCACCGCCACAGTGGGACGACCCATGATAAAAAATAAAAAATTCAACTATTTTAGCGGTACTTTAAATTAATTGGTAAGTCATCCCAAATATATAAAAGCTCAAAATGCACTTAAATTTTTGGCTTTTATTTGTTGGTCCGCAAGTTATAGCCACCTGAACATTTCCTTTTTTCCGCTTTTTGTATAAAGAGTTATAAGGTGATTTTTTGTGACTTATTTAATTGCTGTGCAAATATATTCCGCGTTTGAAAATTAAATTGATAATGGAGAGTATTAATAGTGAAGGTATTTAAATTTAAGAAACTTTTGTAAGAAATAGATTTTGTTCGTGTTTTTTTTTTGCGATTTTTGATGCGTTAGTTTGGTACAAGAAAAAAAAACCGAATGTCGAATTTCAAGTTGAGTTTTCTAAAAATAGTCAAAAACGGGTCTTGAGATCTTTTTTGTTTTATAATAAGCAATGTGTCAGTAAACTAAATCACGAAAAAAATCTTGCGCAAGTTTGCGCTTTTTGAAAAAATTGACATTTTAAGGTTCAAGCGTATTCATCAAGCATGGTGACTTTTTAGCAAACATTGATGAATAGTGCATATTCCAGGAAAGTTTCAAACGTTGCTAATAAAATTCAGCAGTTACTCGGCTTGGAAGAGTTGAATGAAGGAGAAAACGAGGTTTTACAAGAAATTTCTAGGCTTTTTTTGTGTAAATTTAAAGCGAAAATGGCAGTGTTCCCAGAGGAAGAAAGACAGGTTTATGAAGGTTCACCAACGGTGACTTAACCTTAATTTGTCCTTACCAGACGTGTTTTTAAATTCCGTTAGTAATAATACTAACTTTTATTCTTAAAATAATGAAGTAAAGAGCCTCCTGATAAACCTTTGCTGTTTCCGAGTTCACTTGAAAAATCATCCAGAACTCTAAAACAAACCTTTTTTTTGTTAAGTGTGTCAATTCACCTGGAACAAGCAAAGGGAGAACTCTTAAACGTCAAATACAGCCAACAAACCAAAAGTTATCGAAAAGTGACCCAAATATAGATTACTATTTGGTAAACAATAACGAAGATCCAGGATTTCTTAGTAATATGAACTACTCATCGGAAAGCGAAAGTAATTAATTTTTCTTAGTCTTTATTATTACAATTATTTATTTTGATATCAAAATCATGTAATTTATGCAAAAAACATAAACTGAAAATGATAAATAAAAAAAGTAAGATAAAAAAAAGTTCGCTGCTCAACTCTTTTGAATAAAATATCCTGAATTCATAAGTTTTAGTGAATCAATTTTCTTTTTTTTAGGTTACAATCATAGATATAAGCACTAAAATACTATTTAAGGCATGTTTGGTTGAAATCTTTATTTTATTCACAAGATATTAATTTTAAAGTGTTTTCTCATACACTCGTCCCACTGTGCGCCGCAGTCAGTCGTACGTTGGCTCTTGTCCCGCCCTTTTGGGCGCCTTGACTATACCTATACCCTCAAAAGGTACAAGCAGAGTTGGGCAAAATTTATTCGAATAATCATTCGAATAATAAATAATCATTTTATTCGTTATTCACGAATAATGAATAATTTCATTTATTCGAAGAAAATTTATTCGAATGACGAATAAATTATTTTATTCATTATTCGAATAACGAATAAACGAATAACGAATAAAATAAACACAATGAATTTGGTAGAACGATTAATGTTTTAATTTTTATTTTTTATTTTATTTTTTTATTAAGAGTTGGTTAAAGCTCCTAAGATTGGACTTCATCACTACTCTTTGTCGGACAGTGTGTTTGCTTTTGGAAAGTTTATCATGGTTGTGTATTATATTTTTTAAATATCCTCTTCACTTCTGGATAGCGATCCAAGGCTTTCAGCCTACGGTTTGGGAATCCTTTGATTGTTACAATTTTAGGTTCACACTTTGTACACTTCAGAATGCTTTTATCACTAGAATATAAAGCGTCATACTTAAGAAATTTTCCATTCAACAAAGTCAATGTCGTTTTTGCACAGATTTGATGCACATGCATACATTGGTAGCACATTCATTAGAACCTGTTGAGATGTTCAAAATGTTTTGATTTTATTGATACATAAGTGCCCAAATTTTCATTTCTAAATCCATAACATCATTTAATGGCTCACATTTAAAAAATCAAAAGTACCTACACCACAACACCACTTTCATCAATAACGTCACCAACTGCTTTGTATGCAATAATAAGAATTAACTATTTCTAGATTTATTTTAAATTTAATCAATTCCAGGGATACTTCAGGGGATAGATTTTTATTACTCTCCCTAATAATTTCCAAGAATTATCAACCGCGGATATTTTGTCTTCTTTTTTCAATATATTTAACAAGAATTTAATGATTCCAAAGGAAACGTAAATAAAAAAATTTAAGATAAACAGACAAATGAAAGAAGGTACAAAGTCGATTTTATTCGTTATTCAGAATAACGAATAAAATCACGAATAATTTACGAATAACGAATAAAATCACGAATAATTTATTCGCGAATAAATTATTCGTGAATAAATTAGTGGCGAATAATTTTTTATTCGAATAATTATTCGAATAAAAATTTATTCGAATAATGCCCAACTCTGGGTACAAGCTTGTAGTACAACCAACGAGAATCTTCAAGGATTTGTTTCACGTCTTCAAGAACTGAATAGGGATTTGGATAGAAACAAAGACAAAAAGGGAGAAAGAGAATAGAGTACTAAAAGAAACAAATGTCCAGTTTATTGGATTAAACTCTGACTTTTTTCGGAGAGAAAAAAAAAAAATTTTTAGCTTAGATCCTTCATCTTCTCTTTGTACTCGCCTTCTAATGCCAATTTGAAGGATAGTTTTTACCAACAAAAATAACCTTGAAGACCCTTCAAGTCGCTTACACTTGATAAGACTTATTTAAAACAATGAGGGACTTCATCTTCCATTAAAAAAAAAAAAACAAAAAAAAAAAAACTTTGGGGCCTTTTATACCAAAGGAAGCTTCTCTGGTAACCTCTTAATATGGTTCAAAGGATGTGTGCAGGACAACTTATAACTTTTGAAATTTCTTTTTTTTTCGTTAAAAATCGGACAACAATCGCTTTTGCAATAAATCGCAAGCCATTAATGACACCGGGACAGGGCTGTTCTTTAATCAACAAAATAAAACTGAGAAAATGTGTATCTCCCTTGGTCTAGTATCTGACTGCATAAACATAAACATTTCATTGAATTGCAAGAAAAATAAAACAAGGACCGAGAAATGAGACAAAACAAAAAAAGGATGTGACAGTTGAAAAGGAGCAATTTAAATGACAAAATGCAGTCGAAATGTGTTTGCTTTGTCACAAATAAAGGATTTCCTTGGAAACATGCTGAGGATACCGCGAAGAAGAAAATGCAGATTGCAGACTTTCACCAAAAAGAGAGACAATCTGGTACTTGAAAAACGCAATATAAACTCTTTTGAATTCATTTTTTTTTGGCTAAAGCAGACTGAGTGCTTTCTAAGCAATATGAATGGGTGAATTATAGTCTTTGGGAAATTATTTGTAGTTTTCTTAAGAATCGGACCTTTTTGATTACCTCAAATTGGGAATTGCTGGCTCTTTTGTTGATCTTCAAGGTAAAACAAATCTTTGAATTTCATTTTATTAGTTGAGGAAATTATTAATGGATTTTATTTTATCTACTAATGAACTCTAGGGAAACTTTAAACTAAATAAAAGTCTTTTGGTTAAATGTGTATACTAAGGAAATTTCATGTTTTAGGCAGTTTAAAACAGATGGTTAAGTTTTTGATGGTCCTCTCCTTTCCTTATTTGTGTTAATATTCGAGACTAATATAATGCTATTAGATATGCCCTTTATCTTCAAAGAATAATTTTAAAACTTTATACAATTATATAATGAGGAAACAGACGTGTTTGTTGGAACAAATAAATATTTAAGAAGAAAAACGACCAAAAATTATTTGAATTATTCGAGTTAATAAAATACACCCTGTTCAGTGAAACTGTTTCTCTTGTTTTTATTTTTTTGAATAATCCTCCTGTTCAGTCATGAAATTCTTTGCATAGCTTCATTTGTATGGAAAAGGTGACTCGATATGATGAGAATCATGGAGAACGAAGTTTTCTTCTTCAAATATTATCTTTATATACAGAACTCTGTACCGAAACCAGAACGAGTAAATTGTTTTGTTATCAGAATTTTAAAGAAGACATTCAGACCGTTATTTTGATGAATCATTTGTAATGGGTTGTCAGAAGTAATTTGGTATAGAAGCCTTAAGGATTTGGACAATTTCTGCGTGTAATAAATATGTATAAACGCAAATTTTAAAATGTTTTAATTGTAAAAAATGTTTTGCCATGCGTATTTAAACTTTCTATTTAATATATTTCAATTGCTAATTTTAATTGTTTCCTGCAAACAATGAGCCATTCGATGAACGATGAACATCGTATGGCATAGATTGTTCCCGTTCAAAGTCTCCTCTCCTTTCTTGATTCTGGTTAAGAATGATGCATGGACTTATTCTTTGCCTCTTTTACTTGAAATTCACAATTCTTTAGAAACTTATCGAATATGCATTTTCACGATATTATTTATTCGTGGAATGTTAACCCCTTTTTGTGATTTTAACCACTTGCATGAAAAAACTAATTGACTTAATTCAATGAAAGCAATTAATTCTGAAAAGATATGTAGGTCAGATTTTTCAAACTTTGGTGTTAGTATCCTCCTTCCAAACCTCACATGCGTTGATTTTAAAACTATGTACAAGAAAACTTAAAAGCTTTTCTGTGTCCAAATTTTAGCACCTCTGATTTAACAGTGGTTAGGTTAGAGGGTAGGCAAGCGGAGGGCTTGATTCTAGCCTCTTCGTACATGGCGCATGACAGGGAGTCACCGCCTGAGGAAGTGCGATTGCTAGCGGCAGAGGCAAAAGCTAGGAAAGCAAGCCTGCTCGTAGGAAGCGATGCCAATGCCAGGCACTCAATCTGGAGCAGTTCTGAAATTAATGACCGAGGTGAGTCTCTCTTTAATTACATTATTGAAAGCAACATGACTATTTGTAACAGGGGTAACACTCCTACTTTTGTCTTTCCGAGTACGGATAACACAGAAGGGTGGGAAGATGTTTTAGATGTTACTTTTGTCAATAATCACGGTAAACTCTCCATCGATAATTGGAGAGTATCTCTTCAAAATTCCTTTTCTGACCATAGATATATTTTATTTGATCTTAAATTTGAAATGGAAACTCCTTCCCATTATAGAAATCCCAGAAGAATTGACTGGAAGAAATTTAGTCAAACCTTTAGCTCAAAGCTACGTAATATAACGAACTCGAGTTACGAGTCGGTTACAGATCTTGAGTTAGAGATTTCAAACTTCGAGGACTCTATAAACACTGCCTTCAAGGTCTCTTGCCCGATAAGATATAGTAAGAAAACCTTTCCACCTTGGTGGAATGATGACTTATCTAATCTGAGGAAAATTACAAGAACCATTTTTAACATCTGCTATAAGCACAAATTTTATCAGCCTTATAAGGACTGCTTGAGAATATACAAGCGTTCTATAGCTAAAGCCAAAAAACAAGGATGGCAAGAGTACTGTCAGTCCATCGAAGATATCAAAGATTCGGCTAGGCTTAGTAGGGTTTTATCGAAAGAACATTCGAACCCCTCATTTCTTAAAAAAACAGATGGAAGCTGGACAGCATCTCCAATGGAGACATTAGAGCTACTAATGAATGTACACTTCCCAGGTTGTGCAGAAGAACCACCCGAATCTAGTCTGACTCTCAACATGCCAACCTCCATAGAGCATGTCAACGCCCTTATAACTAGAGAAAATATAGTCTGGGCTATTAAAACTTTCTCGCCATACAAATCTCCAGGCCCTGATGGAATACTGCCTATAATGCTGCAAAATCAGCTTGAATTAGTGGTTCCACGGCTTGAGAGTATCTTTAAAGGTTGCCTCTTGCTAAACCATGTCCCTTTGTCTTGGAGACAGGTAAGAGTGGTTTTCTTGCCAAAAATTGGTAAAAGAGGGCATGAATCTGCCAAAGATTACCGACCTATAAGCCTTACTTCCTTTCTTCTTAAAACCCTGGAGAGAATCGTAGAATCTCACATAAGGAGTATTCTGAGTAGTTGTCCCCTATCTAACTCGCAACATGCCTACATGAGGGGTAGATCTACAGAGACTGCTCTTCATGAGGTAGTGAGAACGATAGAAAACACGATTCATTTCAAGGAATATACCCTTGCTACCTTCTTAGACGTAGAAGGAGCTTTCAACAATGTCCTAACTGAATCCATCGCAGAATCACTTGCAGACTTCGGTGTAGAGAACTACATTAGAAGGTGGATAATATCCATGCTAAGTAATAGGAGGATTCAATCAAAGTTAGGATATTCAACGTGCACCAAATATGCCAGCAGAGGAACACCCCAAGGAGGTGTACTGTCTCCTCTTTTATGGCTCTTGGTCATGAACAGCATTCTTGTGAAATTCGAGAGTTGTGGAGTGAAAGCGGTTGCGTACGCCGATGATTTGGTCATTCTAGTTTCAGGAAAATTTCCAAGTGTGATCAGCGAAATCACTAATGCGGCTTTGAAGAAAGTAAGCACCTGGGCTGCGAGCTGCGGACTAGGTGTTAACAGTAACAAAACCGAGTTGATGCTTTTCACCACCAAAACCAAGGTATCACCCTTCACTCTACCTCGTTTAAACGGACAAACACTATCATTGTCTTCCAGTGCTAAATATCTGGGCGTAATACTAGACACCAAATTGAACTGGAAGCTTAACATTGAAGAACGGGTGAAGAAGGCGTGTGTTGCCTTCTACGCCTGCAACAAAACATTCGGCAAAAAGTGGGGCCTCCAGTCAAAAATGATAAAATGGACATACACAGCGGTTGTAAGACCGATACTTGTTTATGGTTCCGTTGTATGGTGGCCCGCTCTCAGCAAAGCTTACATAGTAAACAACCTTACAAAGGTGCAGAGAAATGCTTGCGTAGGGATATCAGGGGCAATCAGGTCCTGCCCAACAGATGCACTTAACGTCATCCTGGACCTTCTTCCGATCGACCTGTTTATTAAATATCAGGTGTCCTGCAGTACCTTGAGACTCAAAGAAATAGGCTGCTGGAAATCTAGATCCTATGGGCACTGCAACCAAACAAGCCTTATACCATCAGACATCCTATCCACAACCGATTACTGCATCCCTACCCTAGACACCTCAAAGAAGTTTAGAGTCTTGCTCCCGTCAAGAATCGACTGGGAGGAAGGTGATGTGACGAAAGACTTCGACACAACTATCTTCATGGATGGTTCAAAGATGGAATGCGGTGTTGGTGCAGGTGTCTTCTGTGAATCTCTTGAGATTTCAAAATCCTATAGACTTCCCGATTTTGCCAGCGTATTCCAGGCAGAATTGCTAGCGATAAGGGAAGCTTGTAAAGCCCTTGAAAACATCCGACAGAACCAAAACGTAGCTATACTAACAGACAGTCAGGCAGCTATTAAAGCCATAGATTCAGCTTTATCATCCTCCAAACTGGTCCAGCAATGTAAAGAGGCCTTAAAGGAACTGGATATGAGCGTCACTCTTATCTGGATACCGGGCCATAGGGGCTATGAGGGAAATGAGAAGGCAGATGAGCTAGCTAGGCAAGGATCAGCCCTACACAACTCTCTGGCAGTGAGAGTATATGCTCCTCTTGGAGTTGTGAAGGGCAATATCATGACCAAATACACATCAGAAGCAAATCATAGGTGGAGTAGTTTAACGAGTTGCGTTATATCTAGGAAAATCTGGCCCGCCTATAACAAACCAAAATCAATCAATTTAATTTCCAAACCAAGGCATGACATAGCCAGGATTGTCGCTACCTGCACAGGGCATTGGCCTGTAGGGGAGCATGCGGCAAAATTGGGTATACCACATAACTCTTTCTGCCGTAGCTGTGAGAACCAGGAAGAAAAAGAAACGGTCCCACACTTTCTATGCCATTGTCCGGCCCTGGCTAGGAAAAGAGCACTCCATTTAGGTAAAGAATTCTTCAACGGCATTGAGGAACTCGCAGATTTCAAGATCAAAGATTTGATCTCATACCTCAATAATACAAAGTGGCTTTAGCGCCTCCCGCCCCTCTTCATTTCTCCCTCATTAAATGGCACTATGAGATAATAGGCCGAAGGGTAGAAGAATAATACAACTTTATATATAGGACTGTGCGTGCGGAACATGCATAGCATAATCCTTAACCCATTTTCAATTCCATTTAGAATCTCACGAGGTATGGTATCAAAACGGCGCACTCAGCGCTAATTGTGTCCTGCGCGAAGTAGGACAGCCATTTCTACCTACCATGTACAAGAAATCGCTTAAATTTACTTCCGCTTGAAAATTATCCCAACTTTCCTAACTCATAAACTTAAGTTATTAATTTTTTTTATGATTTAACAAAAAATTATCACTCATTTCACTCAAGCATTCTTCATTAACAAATCGACTGCTTAACCTCGAATATTCCAAACCAGAGCTGTCGCTTGTTGTTACTTTCAAAATTTAGTAGTTTTTTAACACCGTTTTTTTTAGATTTTTTTTTTTAGATTTGACACTAGTTATATTAAATTCCGCTCAACGTCAACGTCCATTAGTTCTTCATCAAAAGTAAATCACGCATTTCCAATATGTGAGTACAAAGTATAGTCAATGGTTCGTTATTTGTATAATTTTTGCCTTCATCCTTCATTTCATTCTTCATTACAAAAGGAACATAAACGAAGCGCAAAACGGAAATTATTATCATTCCGATGAAATTGAAAGGAACGAAAAAAAAGAATGCAACATGAACTTCATTTTCATTCCTGTTGCGTTTGCCCTTTCCGTATAATTAATGAATTATACATTTTATAGTCAAGCATAGAGCAGCTTTTGCTTCAATCGTAACTGTTAAATGAACATAAACTTGGTGTTTTGTTGCCTCACAATTTCTTTCTTTCATATTTTGTTTGCCCGGCATTTTAATGCATAATTATTTTCCTTTGTTTGAGTTTACTACTAAACTCACAAAGAGATGCATTTAAGCTGGAAGAAATATTTTTCTTTTTTTTATGAAAAAGGAAAAAAACATACAATTTTGATAGCGGTCTCAATGGAAGACAAGAGAACGAAAGTTAAACAGTTCTCCACTTGTGGCTTATTATTATGGCCAGTTTTGGATAAAGCAGAATTTAAATTGAGAACTTTTGAAGTGAAAGGAATTTTTTTTAAACTTTATTAGAAGTGAGCCGCAATTGTTTTCAAAAATCTCTTCATTCAAGAAGATTGCTCTCTATTGTTCTTGACTTAATTTAAAGATATCTGTTTTTCCTTTGAACTCTTATTTTTGATTTTGGTTTGTTAAAAAATTCGTATTTTCTTTAATGATTATTATATCCTGAACTTTAACAACCAATTCTGCTTCCATTTGAATGTTTAATATTCAAGAGAAAAATGCATGCAATTCCCTTCTGTTTGAGATAAACTTGAAATAAGTATGATGTTTTGAAAACAAGAAAATAAATTACAGCTCGTTCTTTCCCCGATTTTTAATGAATCTTTGTTTACACTCATCTTTTTCGGTTCATGTTTGTTAACATACCATAAAACTCCCCAAATAAGCCGCTTGGGGCGAGTGAAAAATTCTAGACATTACAAAGTCCTTTCAATCGTTGTAACTTTCTCCACACGGTTAATCCCACAGGCGACGGCGGAGGTTGTAGTTGGTCCCCAAGGAGGTATCGTACAAAGAAAAAACTGTGTTTGCTGAAACGCCACAGAAAGGATGTCGACACGTTACTAAGCCTTGCCAAAAAAAAAAAAAAACAGACTGCTGTCTAATGTTTATACAATTTCAAAAGCCACATCCAAGATTCAACCCTCTTCATGTCATGTGCTACTTGTAAGACTTACACTAGGAATGACCTTGAGACGATGTGTGAAGGCTGTGTCAGAGTTTTAAAGAGGTGATTATCTGACGATAAATCGTTTTCTGATTTATTTTGACAGCACAATGATCCCCGACAACAGGTAATGGGCCACTGAACATTCCAGTCGCTTTGTTTTCAATGGAAGACTGCTTGTAAATTTAATCATGGAATTTTTCAAAAGTTCTTTGATGCAAGAAAGTTGTTATGAAATTATGTCTGGCCAATTGGATAACTAAAAACGTGAAATGAAGAGCTTTTATTGCTGAAAGTTCTTGGAAAAGAGAATCATTCGATAATTCAGTGTTTATTCTTTGATACAATGTCAATCAAGAAGCGAGGTACCTACTCCATATCTTTTTGTGTTTTTCTTTTTTTTTTTAAAGACGTTATTCTTTGATATTTGCTGAGACAAAAGACATGTCTTGCTTGTCTAGATAGCATGCTTTTGTTTCCATCAATATTTGGTTTTCTGACCAAACATTTTTCCGTGGTGACTTTTTTCAAATTGAAAATTAAAATCTTCATCTGAGAAGAGTGAGAAATATCTTTCTCTTACTGAGTTTAAAGAGGATTCCGAGGAAACTATTTTAAAACGTTCGGTAAAAGGACACTTTGTCTTTCCATTATTTGTTGCCCAACACACACAAATGTTTATTTGAAAGAAGCAAATTCAATACGATATATCGAATGTCCTTGTTTTCAATTTTCGAAAATTTCTTTTGCCACAACATGGTTTTGTTCTCTAATAAATGTTTACAGCTTTCAATGTCAATTATTATTGAACCAAGAAATAAATTGAATACGTTGCACAGCAGTTGCAATGCAGAGGAATAAAATATTAAAACGAAGCAGAAAAGAACTCAGATTGAAAGGAAATTTCTTTATGGCCAAAACCTCCTCTGAAACGAAACTAAAAACTACACTCGTGTCAACGTCAAGGTACAATAAGTACAATTTCGAAAGAGAAATTGGCTTTCAATAAGCTGGTAGAATGGAATTGATTAAATGAAAATTATTTGAAATAAATCTGTGGGTACTCAGAACTCACTAGAAAATGCTTCTAAATTCCAATTACTCCAACAAGCTGTTTGATATGTGCGCAATTCCTTCTAAGTTTATTCTTTACAATTCTTCGTTCAATTTACAATGTTAGAATTTGTGCAAAATCATATATTTCACTGGGACAATTAAATTTTCATTAAAGCTAATAGGGAATTTGTTCATCCAATCAGACATTGCTTGGCAAACCTAATTGCTTATTCCATATTTTCATGACAAAACATTGCATGCTAGCTATTTAGCAATTCAATTGTCACGACAGCTCCTTGTCTTTTACTTTTTATTTTTAATTAAGAAAGTAAGTTCTCGAGGAATTAAAACTTTTACCTCTTTGTCAATTATTGCATTGAGAATAATGCAACAAAATTTTAAATGCACTGGAAAATTTCAGCAACGATGAGAAATGATTAAATCATATTTTCTGTGCTGTTCATTTTCGTCCTGGGGGTTATTCATTTTTGAATAATTCAAATGTTGAATACAAATAAAATACTTTCTTTGAAATCAGGAGGGGGATAGAACCTGTCTTGAAAACTGAGTGTTTTGAAAATTCAACCTCAAACAATCCGCACAGTTTCGTGTGCTTGAAATTTCATCATCATTTAACTCAACACTTCTGACACATGACATCATAAATTATTCTAATTGGTAATCAGCTTCGGATGTCATTGCATGTCTTAGTATTCAAAAGGCAAAAGCCAACAACCATCAGGATATCAGAACCTAATTTATCTATTTGAAAACAAACAGAAATCAGGGTCAATAGAAATGACGTCATCAATTAAATTAGGTGCACATAATTGTTCATTCACTTAAATAATTATTACCAAACGTTCGGTTCCTAGTTTCATTAAAATGATGGAACTGTAAATAAATCTTGGTTGCTAGTGCTTCTGATTGAAGTTGTTGTTCGAAATAATGTTTTATGCTATGCCTGAAATTAAGGATACAAACATTGACTCCGCATGTGTGCTGTGAAGCGAGAATAGAAGAGTGTCTGGGAAATTCTAGGAATTATCAACTGGTGCTTGTGCTTGTGCTTGTGAATAAACTTTTCTGAACGGAAATAAATATAATAATTGATTTTTAGTCAGAAATTGCCGATAAAACGGAAGGCGCAGTGTCATAAGTCCGTAGGTCATAAGTCCGTAAAGGACTTTTGACCCACTTAAGTGAGTCAAAAGTTCATAAATAGATTATGAACTTATAACCCACGTAAGTGAGCCAAAAGTCCGCAATAAAAAGAGCCATAAGGTCTTAAACAAACTAAGATTGAATGAAATAAAAAAACAAACCCAGTTTCAGAAAAACCCGAATGAAGTGATGCTTATAAGTCAGAGCTACAGTTTTTTTTTACATCAAATTCACCCTTTTACAAATCAAATTCACCCTTTTACAAATCAAATTCACCCTTTTACAAGTCAAATTCGCCCTTTTACAAATCAAATTCACCCTTTTACAAATCAAATTCACCCTTTTACAAATCAAATTCACCTTTTTACAAATATCTTCATTATAAGTACAGGGTGAATTTGATTTGTAAAAGGGTGAATTTGATTTGTATAAAGGTGAATTTGATTTGTAAAAAGGTGAATTTGATTTGTAAAAGGGTGAATTTGATTTGTAAAAGGGTGAATTTGATTTGTAAAAGGGCGAATTTGACTTGTAAAAGGGTGAATTTGATTTGTAAAAGGGTGAATTCGATTTGTAAAAGGGTGAATTTGAAGTAAGAAAACTGTATCAAGGTAGATATGTTGTAAAAAAAAGACCAGCAACAAATAACAATTTTCGGAAGCATTCTCAGAGAGAATGACTCCAAAAAACCGTACGTTTGGGTCAGAATTTCGTAGGAAATTTTGACGGACTTTTGACTCACTTAGGTGGGTTATAAGTTCATAATCAATTTATGAAGTTTTGACCCACCTAAGTGGGTCAAAAGTCCTTTACGGACTTATGACCTACGGACTTATGACACTGCGCCAAAACGGAAATACTTGCGTCAAATTTCGCAGATAATAGTACAATTCTTCCCCAAAAAGTATTTCAGTTTTCTTATTCACAAGAACAAGCTGAAAATAGACTTCACCAGAATTTGTTCGTACGATAGATTAAAGTCGCTAGGTTCGGACTCAAGGACCTCAAGCAACAACTGTCTCAAACCTGTTCATATTCCAGTTTTCTCTTAATTTTTCAAGCCCTCTCTTTAAAACGGGAGGTGTATAATTAAAATTTGCAACTCATTTTATTCTGAAAATAGTTTTCAGTCACCTCAACGCTCCACTTAACAATTTATGCAAAAATGAAGTAAATTCTGCAAAACGAGAAACTTTAAAATGCTTCCTTAATAAATATTCAGCAAAAAGGAGAAAGGTACCATTGATAGAGTAAATATTTCAGAGAAAAAGTAATTCCAACAATTTGTTTCAGAATTTATTACAATCCCACTCCAAACATATTTCCATCCAACCAAAAGCATAAGTCACTTTCCATCCTCAATGACAACCGACGAACGACAATGAATGTCCATCTGTATGTTAACCTTTTGTAGAATTCAGAGTGTGGCGCCAAGAAACAACAACCGAACGACCAACGACGATCATCATCCTTTAAAATTATAATTTATTCAACATTTTCATTTTTGCAAATCAGTCAAACTTGAATGTAAACCTAAACAGTTTAAAATTTTCTCCAGAGAACCCCGATTCTCTCTGTTCGGAACTTTATGTACAAAACACACAGAAACAGACACTTCAGACAATCGCACGGGCTTGTTGTACAGGAGAACAAGTTTCAGCATTCGCCGTCCTTGTTCTCCGGTCATTCTTTAATAAATGAAATAACATGACAGAGTAGGATTCTTGTTATCATCCAGCTACTCGGCTTAAATGTGAAATAGTCAATCCGTTACTTAAAATTCTTTAAGAAATAGCATTAACGTTTATCAGAAGCGTGTTGTTCTGAGCTTTTTGCACAGGGGTGGCAATCCTTGTTTTTAATTTTTTTTTATAAATTTTTTAATTTATTTCATATATTTTTTAGTTAGTTTAGTTTTAATTAAGGCCATTTAAAAAGAAATTACTTTGACGTCACAAAGGACAATTTTTTTTTTGCACGGAAACACGTAGGCACATCATCAACTTGTTGATAATACACTATCAGAATTTTTGTGATGTTGGTAACCCCTGCTGGTCGTGTCATAAAAATTACAAAATTTGTCGACAAATTTTCATAAAACTTCAGAACAGAAATTCCATTTAGATTTTCTGATTTCGGTGCTTAAATTTTGTATCTGGCTGTATTTGTCCAGAGGCGACGATAAGTGCGGACTGAATTTCAAGCGAAAAAAACAGTTTCGCAAAGAAATCAGAAACAAAAACTTTCACATTGAACCAAAACGTTAGGCCATCATTTAAATTTAGTCACTTAACTTTTTTACTAGGCGAGCTGAAGATGACGACGGACGGCCGAGAAGTTGTTTGAGTGCTTCATTTCTGTCTTTCTGTTTGACTTTTTGTTAAATTTCAACTGTGTTGTTTTTTTTGTTGTTGTCTATGAGCTATGTTTTTGATTGTTTTTCTAATCGTTTGATGAGAAGTGTTGATATCGAAAAGGGTTTGGACTTTGTAGTGGGAGCTGGGAGCACTTCGAGTTCCGACCGAACGCTTCGATCTGTGACAAAAAGTAAAAGAGGTTAGAGTTTGCCATGGTTAAGCAAATCAAATTAGCTATTTTCGTTTAAGGAATTTCACATGGAATGGAAGCGGAAGGAATCGGGAAATAGGATGAATTTTATGTGATAAAAATAGTGTTTTTGAGTATTCAAGAATTAGTCGGCGATTTTACTGTCAATTAAGCAATTTGTCCTTTTTGTGAAATTCTAGAAATTTTAATGATTGAAATAATTCTTTTTTAGAATCTTGTATACCTACGTGAAATGGAAATGCTCAGGGCGAAGGCACTAAGTTTTTAACATTTGACCTTCAATCGAAGAGAGACTATTTTAAGAAAAAGGTCACAATGTAAGGCTACAAATTAATTCGGACATCTGCATAGATAAGTTGTCAGATTCCAAAATCGTGGTAGAAAAACGCGTAAAAATTTCTGAATGCAAAAGAAAATATGTGTAAAAGGATTGGAGCGATTTTTAAACTATAACTTTGTATTTTATTAAAAAAAAAGAAGAAAGTAATCGAGTATTCTCCCTCTGGCATGAACATTGAACAATCTGGAGTTGGCTTATTTCAAGAAAAAGTAAGCGATTGCTTTTGGAATTATTTGAAAGAAGAATTATATTCCTTCCTTCTCCATGATTCTCAGCATTTGATGTCTCATAAAATTACTGTTTTTGAAAAAGGGTGTGCCCTTATTCAGGGTTGTTAGGAAAATTGTAAAAGGTACCAGATTTCGAACCTTGAGTGACGAAAAGGAGTAAATTGTCATGAAAAAAGGTGGTCAAATGACAGCCGGGCAAAAGTAGTGCAGGCAAGTAGTTTTCGGCCATTTGGCTTGCTGTCTTTCGGTTTTCGATATTTTGGTTTTCGATTCTTCGACTCAACCCCGATCAAATAAATAAAATATTTACAAGTTCTTAAGCAACCGGAAGCATAAGTTTCGAAAACAGTTTCCAAAATTTCAATTACATTTTATCTCAGTAATGTTAATATTTGAAAAGCTTTTTAATTAGTAAAAGTTGAATAATTGGATAAGTCTAGACTAGTTCTCAAAAAACTCTTAATCATCACATTGAAATAATCGAAAAACGAAAGTAAAATAAAATTTTGCCTATTAAACAACTCAGCATTAAGCTTTCTAAAAGCAAAACGTTTTCAACTTCAATCACGTTAAGTACTCGGCAAATTCTTCTCCGAATATGGGTTTCCAAAACAAATATCATCTACCAACATTTAGCAAACAACAACTCTTCAGAACAATAAACAAAAACCCAAAGCCAGTAGTTTTGCACAAAATCCCTTTCAAAATCTAATTTAATCTCTCCCAAAATACCTGCTGCCTACTGCTTCTACCTTTTGATTCTACAACAATGCCAACAATGTTGTACCTTGCTTTTTCTCCAAACAAATATGAGGATGTAACATTTTTAGCCCACCCCTCCCCCCTTCCTAGAATTCAAATAAAATAGAATTAAGTTGACCATTGACCAAATCCCTGAAAGTCCTCGTTTCAGTGTCATCCATCATTAAATGGAGCCAGTTGCAATACGTGGCTTACCTCAATCAGCAATCAGAACTTCCAACTTGAGAATGCACAATTACAGTTAGCTGGTCCATAGCGTATCTTTGTGATAATAGATGGTGGAGAGAGCGTTTTAGAATTAACAACGTTTTTGTATGTGGTTGTAGACAAAGCAGATCCTTGTAATAATTGGTATTGCCTCCCATACGAGTGTCATGGAAAATATTTTCCAAAAATAACTTTCATACCAGAGCCAGTGTCTGCACTCCGGTTGAAAGTCATGATGCAGGATTATTTGGGATAATTGCTTTTAAATCATTCAAACTCATCCTCGTCATGTCCTTATACAATTTTGGATTTTTGTGAGTGGGTACTTTCTATATGAGGATGTTTGTGAATGGTGCAAAATGCGTGTTAACATCGTCAACAGGACATGTCGGGACTGGGGGTGTTAAAGAGGTGCTGCATGACTACAACAAGTGTTAAAGTAACGTACGACACGATCATTCTTCCGATTAAGCAGGGATCTTCTATTTTCAGGTCAAGAGTGCTTGCTACAAAACTGATGTTGAAACGCATAGTTGCTGATTGCATTGGAATCGGCTTCTGCTGCAGTTGCTGCTACATGTTTGATAACTACTAAAGTGACTTCTGGTTGGAAGTGAGATTTATTGAACTATGACAGGATTATCTTATTTATTTTCGACATAAATCAAATGTGTACGCAATATTTTCAAATATTAGTTCCTATATGCCCTGCTTGAGAGGAGAAATAGATCGTTGACACGTTGACATTGCGTTTTTGCAGGTCATATTGAAATCTGCTGCATTCGGATGGGTTTTGTGATACGATAAATGGTTAGGGTTCGATATATGTAAGTTAATTCGATAACTTTGAAATTGAAAAGTGCTGTGTTTATTTCGTAAAAGTGTAGCGTACATTTTGAGATTCACTTCAGCGAAATTTTATGGTATCATTCCTAAATGTTTAACTGTTTTGGAAGGACAACATTGTAGGCTTAAGAAAATAAAGAATTCTTAAAAGTAAATAATTTCTTTATTTTAATTAATTATTGGCAAAGAAAAAATGTTCGAATTATTTGTTTGCTGATATTGATGTTGTTCGTTCGCTTGCTGAGTATCGATTGAAGTTGCTTGCTCGGTTGCTTGCTGGGTATCGACTGAGACGAAACAACGAAACTTATTTACGAGGTGAATTTCGTAAACAGCGTTGCCAGCATCCGCCACATAAGTATTGACTTGTCTTGGTGTTTGACCATAACTTTATTTGGAAATCTTCAAGACGGGACCAAGTCTACTCTCGCTGGTTCCATTAAGGATGTACCGACGACAGGTAAAAGGCAGCTCGCTAGAATACAAACATTTTTAATTAAAAACAGATTTCGATATAAATGCAAAAGTCAACTAGCTGCACTTTTCCGTGTAAATAGTTTATTTGTTTTCTTTCATTTTTAATTCACAAACTCTCTCTCAAATATGTGAATCTTATTTCAAAAGGAACCTCTCTACTAAAAAAAAAATCTGCTTGCTCGAACTCTCAACAAGGACCAAAGTTCAATCATCTGTTTGCACAAATCACTAAACCGATTAAGAAGTAAATAGAATTCAATCAATGTTGTAAGATTTTTACTTACTTTTCTTCTTCCCATCTCTGATTTTTATTCTGTTCCAAAAAAAGTGAATTGACGTTGCTAAGAAGTAGGTACTTAGAGCAAATAAGATGAAATATGTTCACTCTCTATTTAAACGTACTTGTTGAAAGCCCTTTGATGAGAAATGGTCATTACATTAAATTCAAACAAATATATTTAAGAAAATTCATTGAGAGGATTTTGTACTTTTGTGCGCTTACACTTAATCGACAAGGCTTTCTTAAAAAGAATTCCAACAGTTCGGATCGACCGCGATGTTAATTGTCGGTTTCCGTTTGAAGAGAGGTTTTTTGTGTCTCGGGTTTCTGAGGATAACATGATTCTTGGAATAGCTTGGCTGATGTCAAATTGTGCGAACACGTCACCAGATAACGAAATTACAAAGTCATGCACAATAACCCCGTCATTGACTTTTGGATTGTTTGATAAACGAAAACAAAACAGTGAAGTAGTATCTTCTGTTGCTGAAGACAAATTGACATGACCTAGACGTTTGAATTTGACCTTGACGTTAATGAATTTGAGTTCAAATTTACTCTTGAAATACTTTTGTCCCTGTTTTTTCCTTGTTTAAAAGGAATTCCTCAGCAAAAAAAAAAAAATAGAACCTCCAAATGCGAAACACCATTCCAATTATTTGATTAATGTTTAACCGTCAAGAGTACTATTTATTGCCTTCTCTTTCTTTCACTTTTTTTGAGTTAAATGCAACAAGCTTCGAGTGTTTCTTATTTTGTCATGGTGTCGTAGGATGTTCGGCTTTGGAATTTTTAATTAATTTAAGGAAATCTAAAGGCCGCGTATTTTTCAAATATTGGTATCAGGTGAAGTATTTTCTCTGCTTTTAATTTGGTTCCCCATTTTATGCAGACACCTGACTTTTCTCAAACCTTGTGTCGCAACGATACAACCAAACAGCAAAAAAAAAGTGAATCTCCCATTGAAAACGTCCGGAAACTGTCGTTTTCGGTAGACATTCACCTTGAGGTGAATGCACACTACAATAAAAGTGAAACAAAAATATGTTTTTATTTTTTTTTTAAACAGAGGAGAGAAATTATTGTTCTTCGTCTTTACAAAAACTCATCGTTACACGATGGTAACATAAACATTCGGTCAGGAATCAAAGGATATGCAGGAACAGGTGAACTTTATTTTTACTATAGTTTTGTATTATTTGTTTGTTTTTTGTCTAAAACAAAATAAAGTTTACGTCCAGGAGTCCCTTCAACATCAAATCAACTTTCACCAGGAACAATTCCAAATGAAAACTTTTAATAAGGCAGCTGTTGGATTTTTAATTTAAATAAAATTCCAACCCCCGAAAGTACAAGCTATGGATTTTTCTGTCTAGAAACCCTTACCCTTTGTTCTGCAAAATCGATTTAGTTCTTTTGTTTGCTTTTAAGTTAAAATTCCTCTATCTTTTTAACTACCATCGAGGAAAGTGCATTTCAACTTCATTTAGAATCGCATCAACATGAAACTACCAGGGAATATAAGAGGTCATCAAATTTGTGCTGAAAGGACATCTCGGTATTGGGGTGCTTAGGCGGTAGAGCTGACCAAAACGTCATCAATCAGGCTGACATCATTGGGATGATAATGGTGCAGGTAAAAAATTGAATTCCTTTATTTTTTATTTGATCTTTATTCACAAGCTGTTCTCGAGACGATCAAAGAATCCATCATCAATTGCTTCAGACAAAACCTCACAACTATATTTTCAAGGTTGATTAGACTTTCCATCGTCTGCTACTCCACCAAGCTTTGATTAAAAACTAATTTATTTTTAACCACACCTACGCCAAATCAAACCATTTTTGATTAAAATTTCCCACCGTCTTATTTTCGTACAAATTAAGTCATAAATCAACATTAAAACCACTTTCACACACAACCAACAAACCTACGATTAATTGAAAACCCAGACAAAACAAAATACCAGACAACCCCAATAACTTACAACTTTGAACACTTTTATTACATTTATTTTAATAAACAAACAAACACACAGTTTTGCTTAAATTTTAATTAAATATTTCCTTACCGAAAACAATATCACGCGCAAAACCCACGTAAAGATGTGTGAATCCTTATTGTGTAGGTATCGCTTGCATATCTATGCAACAGTTCTGATTTACATCGTAAATAATAATTACATCCAGTTAACGAAAACTACGACATGACACACCGTCACCGCCTCACTACCTAGAGATTTAACATCTGTAAAAATCCTTTTCAGTGTGAATGTTGCTGCAAAACAACACATGCCAACTTATGAATGATTTAATTATTCCCATTGTGATTCCCATATCATATACAATAAAAAAACAAATGGAAATATTAATGCATAAACCCATTTAAACTTCCGTTTGCTGGATTGGAGCTGTAAAACCGAAGACATTAAGCTGTTTGTCCTTTTCCGATGTCAAAAACTTTTAAATAAATTAATCACACGGGTAAATACTCATATTGAGTTACTTTTTGATTTAAAGCTCTTTTTCAGTCCTCAACAAAATATAATATTTAATTTTTCCCAATGGCCAACTGATTGATTATACTTAATTAAAAGTACAATATGTCTGAATTTCCTTCCAAATAACTAAAAGGCAAACGAAATGATGGTGTTCCGCAAGGTTGCACTTTCGCAGCGATACTTTTACCAATGCCTCCTGTTTGCCAATTAGTAAGGCTGTTGTTGAAATCTGAGCTGATTTAAAGCAGGCAATTATGAAACTCTGGCTGGGTTGACGATTTTCCATCAGCAACTAGCTTATGTAAACAGCAACAAAGAGAAAAATGTAAAGTCCGAAGTTGCATCTTCTGTGTACAAAGAAGAATCAAGCTGAAAAATGGTTTTTGTGTACTTAAAAATTCTTCTGTTTTTCTGTTTTCTTCTTGTCTTGAGCGAATAATAAACTCGCCGAGTTCACTGTTGCAAGGATTCTGGGATGGAAGTGAAATAAATTAAGCAAAACAAAAAAGGGAAATTGCTTTATTCGCCTCTGGTAACACATTCTCATTACAGATGTGACACTTGAGCAGTTTTTTTTTCGAGTACGAGTAAAAGAACATAGGCACCGGTAATGGGTATACGTTAGAAATCCAGATTCGGTACAAGCAGTGATTTTCTTTTAACATGTCCTGACTCTGAGGTTTGCTTACTCTCAGTGGCGTAGCTAGACCTTTGGGGGCCCTGTATCCAATTTTTTTCGGGGGCCCCCCACCTCTTACCAAAACTGGGCCATAACCTTGTAACCTTTTTTTTTAAATTAAAACACTAACGTCAATAAATAAGATAAATTTAATTCAATGTAAAATGACATAGGAACTTTAAAATAAATGCATACTACATATATAATTATAGGTACAATGATTTATAAAACTTAAAAAAAAATAATATTTGCACTTCTTCTCAAAGTAGGTACTACTTTCCTTGCCTTTTTATTTATTAAATCTTCCATTCCTGAAGAAGATTTCAGTTTTTTAAGATTATTTACTTCTATTGATGAACACTACGGGTTCAAGCCCCAGCTTCGGCAGCATTCTTTTCTACGAAAATCGCCAGCTTATCTGAGGCCACCTGTGCGATAATATGAGACAATAAATATCTATGTCTCCTCCTCTGAGCCACGTAGGTTTATGTTATGTGTGTTTTCTTTCTATGTGTCTATCTGTCTCTTTCTGTTGCATTAATTTCTTCTTCTGTCCCAGACGATGGCCTCAGTCGCCAGTGCTGCTATGTGTCTGTAGTTCGTTACATTCATGTGCGCAGTACCTACCTACTGTGAAATGTCAATGTCAATGTCAATGATGAAAGTGATCAATCTGACAACCTCTTCTGTCCCATTGACGTTCTGAGATAATTTTTTGTTGCTGTGGTTACCGGAAGAGTCAAAAGAGAAAGCATGCTGTTATTACTTCAGAAAAACAAGAAGCAAGACTATTAAATTCGATGACTTATAATTTAGCAAGTTCTTTTATGGAATGAATTTTGAGGGTTTCGGATTTAAGGCATGTTTTTAGAGCAATTAGTTGATTGCAGGAATCACCAGATATGTCTGTTTTGTACTTTTCTACTAGCTTTTTTTTATACGGATCCAACACTTCAAAAATACTACAAAGACTGTAAAGGCTTTGAAATCTTTGCTGAGTTTGTCCAATAAAAATATCCAAGCACTAATAGTAAATATTGCCTTTTAAGTAAATTCCCGGATCAGAAATTCTATGATCTTCTGCCAACTCATCAAAAAAGCGCTTCGTTATTTTCCTCCTTTTATTTTTGAAGACAGGCATCACTCCCCAATCGTTGGCTTAATTTTTGGACTTTTTAAGTAAATCAGTGAATTTCTTTTGATTTCTTTCTTTTTCTAGACCGTCTAAAAGATTTTGAAGCAAAATACTTGCTTTTTGTAAGTCATTTTCCTAATCTTGAAGGGCTTTGGAAACTGGACTTATAATATCAAATAGCGAAGAATAAAATGACATCAACACAATAAAGTCGTAGGTCTCTAAAATGTTTATAACATTTTTACATTCGTCTCCTTCGTCTTTTTTTGTTGTGGTCAAACTGATTTATGGTAAGGTTTTCACTCAGACAATTAACCGGACTTTTTTTTGGTTGCAGATACATACAGGGTTCGGAATGGAGTACTGAATTTTTCAGGTGTGAGTTCATGCAAATACCTTAGTATTTTTGAATCTACCGCTGGTCCCTGGTTTATATTTTTGTGTGATCTTGGAGTTGGTGGCTGTGTCAGGCAGGACGATATATTTTGAAAGCTCGGATAAAAAAGTGTTTGCAGGTTGAAGTTGTAGTATTGTTGGTTGGTAGGACATGAAAAAAACAAAAAGATACACAGGAAAAAAAATATTTGACGCATGTAAAAAATGATTATCGGAACATTTTTTTGTAATAAAACTTTATTAAATATTTATGTGAATTTCTTACACACGTCTTGTGCTCTGTATCTTTGGGGGCCCCTATATCTCGGGGGCCCTGTTACATGGATACAGCTGATACAGCGGTAGCTACGCCACTGCTTACTCTTTTTTTTCCAACTCAAACATAGACACTTTAATGAACTTAAATTATTATGTGGATGGGGACAATTATGTTTTGTGAAGTTTTGGATCATGGAGAAACGTAATTCAAAAGGACTCGTTTCTTCTTTGTTTTTTTATAATCATTATGTCTTTGTGGGGAAGGGAGGAATTTTTAGTATTGTCAACATAGACACGTGTTGGCATTTTGTGCCTCTAAGCAGATGAGAACGTATATTATATCTCTTGGGACGAGTTAAGGATTAAGGTACGGGATAAGGAGTTTTCGGCATAATTCACAAATTAAGAGGCTTAATAAAAGATCCAAGGACCTGGAAGTGTTTCAAAGTTGTTGTCTTAATTAGTTCTTAAGACTTTAATGCAATTTGTTTCTGTGTGTGGAGGGGGTGTTGATGTAATTTTCACACAATTTGTGATCAATTTGACTGTTGAGAAGAAAAAGTTTGAAAATTGAATTTTTTTCATCCTTTCGAACTCGTTGATTATCGGGTTACAATGGTTTGGGGAAACTTTTGCATAAAAAGATGTAATTTTGATGTGTTGAGTCACATACGATTTGAAAACTCAACAATGCAACACGAAATTATTTTTGATGAATACAACAAACAAAAGGTAACTCCCAGTCAGCTTCGTCAAATTCTATTTGGAAATGAACATTCTTAAATCAAAAATTCTCACTTGCCAATCGATCGATCAATCCGGATCCGTTTTGGTTCTGTATGGGAAAGTAAACACGAGCAATCGAGCATCCTATGTCAATAATGGTATTCGTTTTTCGTTTTCATTCATGAAACTTTTAATTTCATTTCATTTCATTTCAGCAGCCTAGGCAACAAGATGTGAGAACAGCAAATTTGCATCGACGTAAATTATGGTTTTTAACAAGTCTCATTTTATCTTATTTTTTTTTTCTCACAAATGCCATTTTATAAAGACAATAACCTGACAAAAGTAATAACTATATTATTTCCTAGGAGGCATTAATTCCATCGCATATCTTAGAAGAAACCGCTTGAACACATTCGACATTATCTTTTTTATCAATCCCCTGTTCCATGACTTCCTTTCTTAAGTAAAATTTCAATTAGAAAATGCAATTAATTTCAAAATAGTTATGTGGATGTCGATCTATCAATTTGTAGATGTAAGATAATATTAGAGGGCAAAATAAAAGACAAGAGTTCTTATCGCTTCTTTTGGTTTATTACAACTGAGCTCTTTCTATAAGCTTAAAAGGTAAAACTGTCGATATTTTTGGTGTACATACTTAAATCTAGTTTAACATACGATAAATCATTCGATTAATGACGTGATTCTTGGAAATAAATGTATATAAACGAAAGTGCAAATGTAAGAAGTTAGAGATGGGATTCATTTAAAATCGATACAGTGATGAGTGTACACAATGTCCCTTACATAGAAAAGCACAAAAAAATTTGCACACGAAAACTCCTTTCAATAGCTTTTGTTGAACCATTGACATAACATAATACATTTTGATTTTGTCTTGATTTTGAGTTTGATTGGTTTTTGCAATGTTATGACAGATGGCTTGTATCGTATGTGTTGAGGTGAAAGGGATATTTCTTCGTAAAGAGACAATGAAGAGCAGGAGGATTGTAATAAATGAAACTATAGTGAAAATGACAGTGCTTGATGGTTATTACATTATACTTGTTAATTGTTGAAATAATCTTTCAGGAAGGAGAAAGGATTTTAGGGATTGGAGTGGTTGTGACGAAAGACTTAAAGGTCTTGTTTTATTAATGCTGATATTGAATAACAAGAAATATTAGAGGAACACTAATGCAGGATGCAGCTTACAAGTGTTGCAAAGAGGAAGAGTATTTTGTGCTGAAATTGATTAAGTTCAAGTAATGTGAGGTTAAGTGGTTTTTAGTTCTTATGGCTTATTATTATAAGTTTAAGATAACCATGGTGATCTTTATATGAAATAGTATCCTGCTCTCAAAACAAAATCAATGAATACCACCAAAGCCATTTCAAGCGTCTGACAAAATTCGTCAGGTCGCCTAGTATTCCGAACTGTGAGTCTTAACCATATGAACAACCAATTTGATTGGTCCAATAGCCTTAGAGGATTATTTTAGGTTATAAAGATTTGTATATAGATAGATAGATAGATAGATAGATAGATAGATAGATAGATAGATAGATAGATAGATAGATAGATTTCTTCTTTATTTTTTCAGTAATAGTTACAGTATTTTATAAAAAGAATACGGACGTGGCTACCTGAGCCGTCTGCCGGTATTGACATTTGATTGCATTAACAAAATAATAAAGAAAATGAAATACATTTATACAATTTAAAATAAAAAGATTTAGAAAATAAAAAAGGTTTGAGTTAAAAATAAGTCATATGATACATTTTGTGCATAGATACTGAGAATTACTATTTGAATAAACTTTTTAATATGAGATGACAAAGCGAGAAAAATGGAAGAGCAAGAATATTGAGTGAGCAATTTTAATGATTTGCAACATAAAGACGATTAATTTTGAAATGATTTAAAACACAAAAATATTAAGAAGCTGATGCGGTAAGATAAGGCGTGCTTGCAGTATTTGAACAGACACTCGTAAAGACCATTTTGGTTGAGGAAGCTTTCGTTAAAATACAATCTTCTTATCTCCTGCAGCATAGGACAGACTGCGATGAAATGGTTCACGTTCTCAAGTTCCCTTCTGTTACATAGATCACAAGTTTGCTGTCTATCATTGCGATGCGGGATAAAATTGAGATCCAATAGTTCAACTCTCGCCTTGAAAATCACACTGATAATTTCCGCAGAAAAACAGTTATCGAAGTACTTGTTTCTTGTTAGCATTTGATGATTAAGATTTTTTTAGACTGCTCTGGATTCTGAAGAGCAGGCTCTGATGATATGTTGATTGAATATTTGTTCGTCAACCTTAGCAATCACCCTCTCAAACATATCTTTCCATTCTCCGACGTTAGCTATAGACGTTGGCATTGCAAGGTTATGTGATAAGGCCATCTGATTCCATTCCCTGAAAGGAGAGGCGTTAGTTGCCATTAGTCTTTCTAAGATTTTTCTGTGAAGACTGTTTTCATTTCTACGTATAACTCTGACAAGGTAGTCCGAGTGGGCTTTTAAATTTCGAATGTATATAGGTGGTAAACCCGATTCGACATGAATGGCATACGTTGGTGTAGAGTTTGGTAGTCTAAACAAACGCTTAAAAAAGTATCTTTGCGTCTTCTCGAATTCCTCAATCGGAGAGATACCGAAGGCTTGCACTCCGTAGCACAAGCATGTGTTTACAGTTGCTTCGAATATTTTGTATTTAGAAACCAGGTCAATATTTGGATTTGCGAAAAGCTTTGGCCACATCAGATTAAGAGCAAGCTTGGCGTCTTGACTTTTCTGTCTGGCATGGGTATCAAAATTAAGATTGAAAGAGATGGTTATGCCAAGATATTTGAAATTTTGAACTACTTCTATGCTCTCACTTCCGATTTTCCAATTTTCTTCACGTTGTCTAGTGCGATTCCTTCTTTCGAAGATCATAACTTTTGTTTTTGAAGCATTGATTTTAAGGTCCCATAAGTTGCAAAAAGATAAGAGTTTGTTTAATTGTAGTTGGAGAGAGAAAGGGTTATCTGCTAGCAGAACCAAATCATTTGCATAGAGTAGCACTTTTATAAACTGGCCAGCAAAGCTTACTCCTCCTGGAAGAATATCTACTATTCCATCAATATATAGTGAAAAGAGTAAGGGGCTAAGTATACATCCCTGCGGAACCCCTGCAGATGTGCTAAACCATTCAGACATATTGGTGCCATCCCATACAGCTGCACTTGATGTGGCGATTAGTTTTGAATAAACTTCTTAGAGCTTCCTAGAAATTCCCATTGATGCCAATTTATATATTAATGCTTGCCTGTTCACTGTGTCAAAAGCTGCTTTGAAGTCAACAAAACAGACGTACATCTTCTTTTTGTTTTCGATGAACTTTCTCGCTATGCTAGTCAGTGCAAAGATATGGTCTGTTGTTGAAAAACCGGAGCGAAAGCCAGCTTGGAATGCGCTTAGTCGGTTAGTGTTTTCTACCCATTGGGAGAGTCTATTGTAGAGAATCGATGCAAAGACCTTCCGAAGCGAATTAAGAATCGAAATTCCTCTGTAGTTTTCCGGCTGGAGTGGATCACCCTTTTTAAAAATTGCAAAAATAATCGCTTTCATAAACGAAATGGGTGGACAAGCATCATTGTATATTTTGTTGAAGAATTCTACTAGATAAGTTTTGAGTTCTTCCGTGCTGTATTTAAAAAATTCTAAAGGGATCCCATCACATCCTGGAGCTTTGTTGTTCTTTAAAAGCGTGAGCGTTAATTCCAGCTCTCGTAGATTTATCGGGCAGTCCAGTTCAGGAACTTGTTCAAATTGCAATGCGTAACTGTATATACTCAATTTGTGCCTCAAGAAGACAGAACAGAACTTATCTCTTGGACAAATATCAATTCCACCGATAAGTAAGGATGACCGTGTGTTTGCCAGCTTATAACTCGAATAGTTAGATCAAGTAAAATGATTATATGAACAAATCAGACAAATAAAGAACGTATTGAGAAATCCAAACATTGCTGGTCTCTACATCGTATATATACGTTATATTTTTTGGTTTGGTTCATTTTATAGTTATTTGAAAGAGTTAATCTTTTTTAATTAACTATTTAGCCTTATCTCTGCTTATTAAACCCTAATCTGCATATTTATTTTGTCTGTAAGGTTATTTTGTATTTCAATTGATATGAAAAGTTGGTGAAAAAAAGTTAAACTTGGAGAATAAAGTTGAAAAAATGTAGATGGAAGTGAGAATGTCGTCATCTGTTTCTTCTCTTCTCGAGAACCAAACCAATTTCAATTGAATTGCCTTGTTGCAAGCAATTGAAGTACTGATTGAAAAATTTCGGGCCAAAAGCCAGGATAAAAACAAAATAAGAACACAAATTTTTCACATCGAACTCAATGATAAAATAAAAACAAATAGCTGTATAGATCAAACTCATCTAAAAGTAATACCCCGGACGGACTCCAATTTGTCGCACAACATTTTTGAAACGAAATCTCAACCTTCTCCCTTTACTGAAACTCAATAGAGATATTATCATGGAAATGTGCAATTCGTTCCACAAGATAAAAAAGTATGTAACTACAATTATCCGTGTTGGAAACTGTTTGTTTCGATGTAAGCTGAAGTTCCTCTCAATCCCCAAGCAAATAGAAAATAATAAGTTTTTTTTTACAGCTCCTGTCTTTTTTTGAAATCCATACGCGGACTGCATCAAAAAACTGAGATACTTTTTTCTGCTTCCTAATTGATGAGCAGTCTTTGGTTGGTTTTGATTGATGACATTTGATAAAGAGAAAAAGAACAAAATTAATTGAGAAAAGAAAAACAAAAATTTAACTTAAACGGATATTGATTTTTCTTTTGCTCGAATTTTCCTCGCGAACGCCACCACCACGATGACGACCGGCGCGAAGTATGTATTCACTTCAAATACCTATCTTGCATGTGGAATTGTGGAGCCACTTGACATGAGTTAGGAACTCCAACTGAGGAGAAAAAGTTAAAATTATATAGGAGAGTATATAGTACACGGAAAGAAATGAAAAATCAGTAATCACGAATTTCCATGTCGTAAATTATGAAAAATCTTTTTTTTTTTCGTAAAATGAGAGTCAAAATTGTAATTCAATCTTTATTCCGTCTAAATTTACAAAACTGTATAATTTGAGAATTACGAAAAAATGTCATGATTTTAGATTTCAATTGTAAGAGCAATTTACAAATTTTGTATTCGTAATTTTAAACATTTGGAACATGATATAAATTGTACGACTAAATAATTCTAATTTACAAAATTAAAGATCGAAATTTATGATCGCAATGTTCTAAAAACAAAGCTCTTGAAGCTAAATGAACGAATTGATCTTAGATAATCGTAGTTTACAAAAATATTTCCTGAATTAAAAAATAGGTGTTTATTAAATCATGAATTCTTATCGCATTTTACTACTTTTGAATCCAAACTGTTTTTTTTTGTTACGATTCTTGAATCGTAAATTACGACAATATTTCCTGAAAAAGAAAAACGTTTTGTGTTGTTTATTTATTCCCTAGTTGTCATGCGGTCGAAAATCAATTCCAATTTTTTTTTAAACGTGAAGTAAATCAGTGTGTAGAGGTTCCGATCAAGAGACCTTCGGTCGTGCTCTCTCATGCCTGGGTTCGAATCCCAGCAGTGCGGTGTGACGGATTTGGAAAAATAGTCGCACTAAGCAGTGCAGAATGAGAAGGAAAGTACGGAGATTGATCGGTAAGAGGAGATAGAGGAAGGGAGAATATAGTACCGGGGAAAGGGCGAGGAAGGGTGAGAGAAAAAGAGGCGAGATCCCCCCGAAACGGTGATGGTGTGGGGGGGGGGGAAACAAAACGGAAAAAAATTTTTTTTTTCTTCTGAATCATAAATGCTTTTTTTTTGTTGCGATGCAAAAGTGTAGAATTACAACTTTTGAGTCGTAATGTCTTCATTTTCCTCTTTTTCGTAAATTACAAACACGAAATCGTAATATTTGAATTCCCAATCCAAGGTCCATAACTAGATTCATTTTTCGCTTGTTTTTCTTGATTTGATCTTCGATTTCTTTTTGTGTACCTAAGATACAGTGGTCGGTCTTTGGGGCAGTGATATAAAATTAACCGAAAAATAAACGCAAAAGAAAAGAAAATTCAGGAACTATGTGGTTCAACCTTTATTCAGGCGTTCACACGGCTAGCAATGGCCTTAAGGCTCCGTGTGAAACACTAAGAAATCCCTGTAATGAAAATCAAAAATAAAATTTGTTGTTGTGAGTGGACTGTGCTTTAATGTTGACCCAAGTGGACGTGGACATGGCATTATGGGTCCCTGGGGCAGTCGCTCTATAGGCACCCGCATGCAGTCCTTGTCCTGGAATTCGAAAGAGATCCCATAACAGTTGCCAGTGCCATGAATGAAATCGTGATTTATTGACGCCTAATAAGGAACAAATGTTTGAATGCCCGTATAACATGCAAGACTCGACAAAACCACACTCATACTCTCAGTCTGGGGCTAGGCGACAAGGATTCTCGACTGTTGCCTGATAGCGACAGCCTACAGAACACAGAGGCGTTCAACTGTTTGTTAGATTAATCTACTCTGTATTGAGTTTTATGTTTGCTTAAAGGGGTGTCGAGTGTGTTCGTTCATGCAATGATGCGGCGAAGTGCTAGAATGCACATTTAATTTGGTGAACATTCAAAAAAGACAAATTAGTGGGTTTTAATTAATTCGTGTTTCTCGGAATGACACTAGTGGCAACTAGGCGACACTTTAAATTTGGCATCTTTATTGGAGTTAAAGATTACTTCTATTGCATTTTTGGCGATTTAAAAGAGTCCTCCGAAGTTTGTGTACTTAGAAATCATGCCAGTGAATGAGAAGACATGATGTAAAAAAATTTAAAAGAGATTTCTTATATACTGCCAGTAATTCGACAGATGCTCCCGTCTGCAAAATAAAATGAAATAGCAATTAAGGAGACAAAGACAGTGAAGGCTTTTCCTGAAAATCCTATATACTTTTGAAAATATATTTGGACACGCGAGTATGTCCTTCATACCGACATACCGTAATTTCGGTATGGCAGGAAAATGTTTATGTTTAAAATTGAAAGAATTATAATGGCGTCGAGTACTGTTTATTCAGAGAAAATATTTCGCAACAAAAACACTTTAGGTCTCATGAACTGTGGATTCCCAAAGCATACCTTCACACGAATGCCCGTGGACTATACAATCAATAAACCATTCAGAGCGAGGTATGAGGCAGGAAAAAAATACAATGAAATATGTACTACGTTGCAGCGATTGAAATTGTGCAGCGAGCTGTATTTATTTTTATCGCCTCGAACGTTTCAGGTTCCATATTGGAGGAAATTGGAATTTGCACAAAACAAGCTCTTCGCAAAGCTTGTTTTTCTGAATTAAGAGGCATTTGCGATATTTGCTGGGGATTTGGAAAGACCACTTCTGTAGACTGTATAACAGTGACGACGAACAAAATCCCGCCCTCAGACAGGAGCCTTTCATTGAACACGATGATAGCCAACAATTCCGTGAACCCGACCTGGAAGAAGTGAAAACGGCAATACCACGGCTGAAATCCAACAAAGCCGCTGGAGCAGATGGTCTAGCTAGCAAGCTATTCAAAGTTGCAGGCGACGATCTAGATAGGAGCATGCAACAAATCATCGCCTACAAGATCCTTTCTGTCGTAATATCTGAACGCCTGAAGCCTTTCGTCAACAATGTTCAGACCAGGAAAGTCAACCACTGACCGAATTTTCACTTTGCGGCAGATCCTGGAAAAAACCTATTAACTCCAAATCGATACCCACCACATTTTCATCGATTTTAAGGCCGCGTATGACAGCATCTACAGAGACGAACTGTATAAAGCTGTGTCTAGTTTTGGCATCTCTGCCAAGCTCGTTTGCTTGTGCAAAATGTCGATGGAGAACTCACGCTGCTCCATCAAGGTTGGCAACGAGCTTACGAAATCTTTCGACGTCAAAAAAATATTCAGACAAGGCGATTAACTGTCGTGCGATTTCCTTAACATTGTTTTTGAGAAGAAGTGCAAAACTCCACCGTCAACACCGTCTGTTCAACTCTGTTCCGTCTGTTCTCGCGTTACGCCGATGATATTCATATAATGGGAAGAACACAACGTGATGTCAATGGCGCCTTTGTGACAATTGAGATAGAAGCGACAAAAATGGGTTTAGCGGTAAATGAGGGAAAAACGAAGTGTATGCTGTCTTCAAGAAAGGACACCCAACACCGACGACGGACAGAACGTCACAATAGACGCATGCAACTTCGAGGTAGTTTAGGAGTTTGCTTAGAAAGCAATTGAGTTTAAAAGCCCTCTCTCGAGTAACTAAGGTAAAATTGTACGACACCCTCATCATCCCAGTCCTGCTGTATGGTACAGAAGCATGGACCTTAATAAAATCGGATGAATGTGCCTTTTTAGGCTGTTTAGAGAAGAAAGTTTTTCGGGTGCATTGATGGGGAATGGCGAAGAAGATGCAACAGCAAACTTTACGGGTTGTAGCCAGAAGGGTTGACCTATCCAGAAGGGTCAAGGTCCAGAGACGCAGATGGCTTGGACATTTCGAACGGATGGAGACCAATGCTCCGGCCCGGAAAGCCTTCGACGCTATTCCCGAGGGACCTAGAAGGAGAGGAAGACCGCGAATCAGGTGACGCACACAAGTCTAAGAGGACCTCAATCAAATTAGAGTGCAAAACTGGAGACAGCTAGCTAGGGACCGAGCTGGCTGGCGGAGACTGTCCCCACACCGTCCACACCGGACTGTAGCGCCACTTTAAGTTAGTAAGTAAGACATTTGCGACCATTTTAAATCCACAGAAAAAAATTATAGGAAAATATGGTAAAAACTCAAGCCAGCCTTTTTATCAAAGAACTCCAGGTCTAATCGTGCCGTGATAAATTACAGGTTTGTTCATAACAGCGATTTAAATTTCTTCAACTTCTTATCCTTCTTAGTATTGTCCTGGGTCATGTTCCTTCCATGATTCCCAGCTTTACACTTCCTGCATTACACTATTAACGATTTTTACCGTCCTCGTAATCGTCATTCGAGTCCTTCTCATTTGAGTTTAAGGCACCGTATTTTTAGTTCTTTTCATTTAAATTCTCGTAATTGTCATTTGAGTTCCCGTCATCGTCCATCGCACTGATCAGAAATAACAAGATACCTACGTTTTAACCTCCAAATACTTCAAACTTAACTTTAACTTTTTTATACACGCATACTCTTGCAGCAAACTTGCTTCTTAGTTTATAGGCAATTGTCATTTTGATAGCAAGCTTTCCTATCTTGTTATAACTGATCACGATCAGTGGTCAATCGAGTTCTCTTCATTCGTTCAGTTCTCGTCATTGTCATTTGAGTTCTTTTCATTCGAATCCGCCTAATCATCAATCGAGTTCTCGTCATCTTCATCGTTTTTCGAGTTCTTTTTATTCGAATTCTCGTCATCATCACTCAATTTTTCGCCATTCGAGTTCTTTAATATTTGAAGAGCAGTAGTATTAGTGATATCGAATAGTTGTATGAATCCATTAAAATCGACCAAATCATTCGAATGCGCCCAAACTACTCAGACGATTTTTTTTTTTTTGGCTGGAGTTATAGCTATTTCACGGGTGCCAAGCCGATCATCAGACTCCTTTATTTTATTAGTGGTGCTGCCTGGTTTTTATTTTTCATATTAATGAAAAACTTTCTGAGTTTACTTTGGGATTTGAACCTAGGACCAGCTAGTTGGGAAGCCAATGCACTACGCACTGCGCTAACCACTCCACTGATTTTTGGTTTCCCATGCAGACTTTTTTGTTTGTTTATCATTGCTATGAACCAAGTGCATTTTTACAAGCTCCTTAAAGTATGCTATCTTGTTCCGCTTTCATTTTTTCTAATTTCCTATAACAAATAAAAAACTGACTAAAAGTCAAAACTTTCAAAAATCTAACCCTCTGTGTACACAAACGAATTGTTGTGACACAAAGATAGGAAATTAGAAAAAATGAAAGCGGAACAAGATAGCATACTTTAAGGAGCTTGTAAAAATGCACTTGGTTCATAGCAATGATAAACAAACAAAAAAGTCTGCATGGGAAACCAAAAATCAGTGGAGTGGTTAGCGCAGTGCGTAGTGCATTGGCTTCCCAACTAGCTGGTCCTAGGTTCAAATCCCAAAGTAAACTCAGAAAGTTTTTCATTAATATGAAAAATAAAAACCAGGCAGCACCACTAATAAAATAAAGGAGTCTGATGATCGGCTTGGCACCCGTGAAATAGCTATAACTCCAGCCAAAGAAATTGACGGAAAAGCCATTGGTGGAAGCACCTCTAAGTTGCTATCGTTGTTCAAACAAACATAAATAAAAACCAAAAGCAGCCTGACTGCGAGTGTTAAATAACACAAAAACAAACTATAACAAATAAAAAACTGACTAAAAGTCAAAACTTTCAAAAATCTAACCCTCTGTGTACACAAACGAATTGTTGTGACACAAAGATAGGAAATTAGAAAAAATGAAAGCGGAACAAGATAGCATACTTTAAGGAGCTTGTAAAAATGCACTTGGTTCATAGCAATGATAAACAAACAAAAAAGTCTGCATGGGAAACCAAAAATCAGTGGAGTGGTTAGCGCAGTGCGTAGTGCATTGGCTTCCCAACTAGCTGGTCCTAGGTTCAAATCCCAAAGTAAACTCAGAAAGTTTTTCATTAATATGAAAAATAAAAACCAGGCAGCACCACTAATAAAATAAAGGAGTCTGATGATCGGCTTGGCACCCGTGAAATAGCTATAACTCCAGCCAAAGAAATTGACGGAAAAAGCCATTGGTGGAAGCACCTCTAAGTTGCTATCGTTGTTCAAACAAACATAAATAAAAACCAAAAGCAGCCTGACTGCGAGTGTTAAATAACACAAAAACAAACTATAACAAATAAAAAACTGACTAAAAGTCAAAACTTTCAAAAATCTAACCCTCTGTGTACACAAACGAATTGTTGTGACACAAAGATAGGAAATTAGAAAAAATGAAAGCGGAACAAGATAGCATACTTTAAGGAGCTTGTAAAAATGCACTTGGTTCATAGCAATGATAAACAAACAAAAAAGTCTGCATGGGAAACCAAAAATCAGTGGAGTGGTTAGCGCAGTGCGTAGTGCATTGGCTTCCCAACTAGCTGGTCCTAGGTTCAAATCCCAAAGTAAACTCAGAAAGTTTTTCATTAATATGAAAAATAAAAACCAGGCAGCACCACTAATAAAATAAAGGAGTCTGATGATCGGCACCCGTGAAATAGCTATAACTCCAGCCAAAGAAATTGACGGAAAAAACCATTGGTGGAAGCACCTCTAAGTTGCTATCGTTGTTCAAACAAACATAAATAAAAACCAAAAGCAGCCTGACTGCGAGTGTTAAATAACACAAAAACAAACTATAACAGATTTTTTTTTATGGTGAATCTTTGACTTACAGCCTGAAACGATCTCACAACTCCAGACAATTTTAATAAAGACTCTGTGTTAAGTTCGCAATTTAGATTTTTACTTCAAAACGACTTAATTCTTAAACCCCTCCACTCCATTGAAAAAAAAGAACAAACAGAATTAATAAAAAAGCAAACAAAATTCCAACCTCACCTGCCAAAACTTTTATGATTGAGTTGATATAAGCACATAATCGCATTTCCAATGCCTGAAACCATAAACAAAGCAGGAAAAAAAACCCTCAGAATTTTGCATCAATCAATTTTTTCAGTCAAAAATTTTCCAACCCACCCAAGTGTTCAAGGTTACAAAACATGATAATAATATTTTAATTCCAACAGAAAAAGAGCACGACGCAGATCTAATAGCAACCAAACCGATAGCAAGCATCCCAGCACCAGAATGGGAGAACCATGCAGAAGCTATTAGCTCACGTAATGCATAAATGAGCAATTTCCATTCTATAGCAAGGACGCGTTGATAAATCGTATTCATTACACCGTAATAATCAAGACGTTATATTGGATATTTAAATTTTGATGAGTTCGTAAAATTGTGAAATAGGTTCACGTGTTGAGATCGAAGGTGGTGGTTTATGGGGTTGAAGCACCTTCTTGAGTAAGGCTGTTAAAAGTGTTTAAGTTCGGAGTTGGAAGTTAATTTTTCATGGACTATTAGTAATAGGTAGATTTTGCCAACATTCGTACTGAGGGCTAACTTTTATTTCTCTCCTCGAAGTTCGTATGTTTTATTTTGTCCAGTAAAGGATGACCATTTTCTATAAAACAAAAAAATAATCTTAGAACCGAACTTAGTTAATCCATTTTGAGGTAGCTTGGACAATAATGGTTCATGAATTAAAGACGAGTTGATTCTATCTTATTTCCCTTTATCTTCGACTAAAAGGACAATAGAAGGCCTTTCAAACAAGAGAAAAATAAAATAAGAGGAAGACTAAATGGAAAACTTTATCATAAGGCGAAGGATGTTGTTATTGCTGAAAAGTAAAGAACAAAAAAAAAAAACTTAAAAATAAAGCTAAACATATTGCAATTTTTTTAAGTGTTTACACTTCAAGAAGGAGCCTTTATTGGGAGGATTATGTCCAAGGAACTTTTTTTTCAAACTTTCCAACAGATAAAAAATAAAAACAAAACTTCAAGGATTAATTAATATTTCAAAAGTGCTTTTTGCTGTATTGCGTTGCTAAAACTTAATGGAGGATTCGATATTAACTTATTCAGTACTTATATTAAAGTGAAATCTACGACCTTGTAAAAGTGATTAAATTTGAATTCTAAAAGGGGGTAAATACAAAAATAAAGCAAACATCTTTTAAGCCTAATCGAAACATGCTTAAATAAATCAATGTCAAACAAACATGTTGTTGCAGAAAATGAAACTCAAAACGGGATTTCTTATAATTCAGTGATGTTTAATGTACAAAGTAGTTTGGACAAGTGAGCAATAAATTCATAGCAAGATTATAATGTTAACTTGGATTATATAAGTTATGAGTACATGAATTCTGTTTACTTAAGAGAGAGTATTGTGTTGATTATGTAATACAGTAGTTGACAAAAGTATTCCAACACTCCCCCACAACGCAATATTTATAAATCTTAACATAGTACAATATTTTATTTATTTTGTAAGCCCATTAAATTTGCAAATTTCAAGTGTTTAATTTTAGCGAGATTTTTAGTTAATAAGTCGGCCATCATATTTTCCGTACATAAATATTTGACTTGGATAAAATCCCTTTCAATCAGCTCGCGGACGAAATGGTAGCGAATGTCGATGTGCTTCGTTCGGGGATGATGAACCTGATTCTTTGCGAGTTGTTGAGCACCTATATTGTCATTGAAGAGAACAATGTGATAATTTTTCAATTTTATATCTAATTCAGTTATTAAATTTCTTAAATAAATGGCTTCTTTACAAGCTTGAGACAAGGCCATTTACTCAGCCTCTATACTACTAAGGGCAACCGATGTCTGCTTTTTAGATTCCCAAGAAATCGCCGAGCCTGCTAGCATAAAAACGAAGCCCGTATAAAATCTTCTGTCGTCAACGTTACCCGCCCAATCTGCGTCAACGAAGCCTTCGATATGTTTGATGTTTTGGTATAATTGAGTTTGAAGTCACAAGTGGTGTTCAAATACCGTAATAATTGCTTTAAAGCCGCAACATGCTCTACGTGTGGATCAGTGTTAAATTGTGAAAGCTTACTGATCGTATACGTAATATCAGGACGTGTACATACAGCCAAGTATAAAAGAGCGCCTACCATTGATTGATAGGATATGGACAGTTCTCTCTTACAATCCTTATCTTCACACTTCAATTTAATTCCTGGATCCAATGGGGTGAATTGTGGTTTACAGGTTGTCATGCGGTATCTCTGAAGTATATCCAATAAATATAATTTTTGATGTATACTTATGGGTCCTCTAAGTCCTTGGCGTTCAACTTGTAAGCCTAAAAGAAAGTTAGTGGGCCTTTATCTACGCAATCAAACTCCTGACTTATTTTGCTTTTGATATCGTTCATAGCCTCTTTATCAGAACATGCAAACATGATGTCGTCTACATATACAAGGATTATGTTAACCTCTGGCCCCTTCTTCATAATATACATGCAATTATCTCCATTACACCTCAAGAAACCAATCGCACGTAGCACGCTGTCTAGTTTCCTATTCCACTCTCTGCCGGCCTGTTTTAGGCCGTATAATGATTTAAGCAGCTTACAAACTTTTTTTGGGTGACGTGTATCAATAAAACAATCTGGCTGTGACATATAAACGGTATCGTTCAGATCCCCATACAAATACGCTGACGTAATATCCAGGTGATCCAACAGCAGCTCACATTCGACTGCCAGAGCGATTATCAAACGAATTGATGAAAAACGTGCGACCGGAGAAAAAGTCTCATTGTAGTTTACTAAAAACTTCTGTGCACAACCCTTTGCAACCAGCCTACACTTGTATCTCTCGATTGAACCATCTGGATTTCTTTTCAAGGAAAAAACCCATTTGCATCCTATTACTTGACTGTTGTCAGGACGATCTACCAGTTCCCAAGTATGGTTTTTTATAAGCGCGTTCATCTCTACATCCATTGCATTCTTCCAATTAGCCGCATCTTTACTTGACATTGCCTCTTCCACCGTCGACGGAATAAATGGGGTACTTTCATCTTCATTTGCATTCAAAACGTTCACAGCTTCAACGAGGTTAAATTGCTTTGTTGGACGACCTGGTCTACCTGTTCGGACTATTCTTGGACGGCCTGGTCCTCTTACTAGATCTACCTTTTGCTCATCCTCTTCATCTGTCTCATCGCACTGTTTCTGTATCGGTTGATGCTGTTCTTCTAAGGCTTCAGGTTGATGATCCACAACATCGGATGTTAAGAAATCGTATCCACTAGAAGTTGGGTTAGAATCAAAATTTTCAAAAAATATGACGTCCCTGCTCTTTTCAATTTTTCGCGTTTTGGGATCGAACAAACGATATGCTTTTGACTCGTCAGAATACCCGACCAAAATGAGCTCCCTTCCTTTAGCAGAGAACTTTGAACGCCCTGGCTTCTTATCTAATACGACCGTCTTTGATCCAAAAACTTTAAGATGAGATATAACGGGCTTTCGACCTGACCAAACTTCATAAGGCGTAATCGTACTAGGCAAATTTGTAGGCGATATGTTTCTTATGTATGCAGATGTATGAATGGCTTCTGCCCATAAGAATTCAGGAAGATTCGATGCCACCAGAAGGCACCTTGCCATCTCTACTAACGTGCGGTTTGCCCTTTCCGCCACACCATTCTGTTGGGGGGTATAAGCCACAGTAAGCTGCCTTTGAATACCACATTGGCTCAAGAAATCGGAAAACGCATTGCTCAAGTACTCTGTACCATTGTCACTTCGAAGTGTCTTTATCCTACAGCCTGTCTCTAGTTCTGCCATTGCTTTGAACCGCTTAAAACATCCGAGGACCTCATCCTTACTTTTTATAAAGTACACAAAGATTTTTCTCGATTTATCGTCTATAAATGTCAGAAAAAATCTAGCTCCCCCAGCTGAGGTTATTTTCATGGGACCACATACGTCCGAGTGTACGACCTCTAGTAATTCCTTGCTTCGATGCAGGGAAAATTTAGGAAACGGTTTTACATTAATCTTTGCCTTAGCACACACCAAGCAATCTATTGTAGAAATGTCAGAATTAAAATCTAGACCGACGATCATATCATTTGATTTCAGTTGCTTAAGGCTCTGAATATTGAGGTGTCCAAAACGCTGATGCCACTTCACAAGACTATCGACATCCTTACATGCGCTAAAATTCAATTTTTCCTCATCAGTCTCTATAATAAACAAATTATTTTTCTGATATGCTTTTAAAACAGGTTGGTTTCGTGTATTTTTGATAATAGCCTTATTCGTAGAAAAATCGACTACACAATTATGCTCAGTAATTTTGCTAACGGAAACAAAATTCCCTCGAAGCTCCGGAACATAGAGCACGTTGTTAAGGATAACATTTCCAAGCAATGACTTCAGACTAACTGTACCTATACCGCTAGACGAAACGGATTTGTTGTCCGCCAAGTGCACCGTTTCTTTACTGCCTAATCTCAGGCTACTGAAAAGATCCTTATTACAGCACATGTGGGAGGTAGCTCCACTGTCCAAACACCACTCATTATTCTGGAGTACTAATGATTCATCAAGATTTGTTGAAAATAATCCAAACGATGCAGTTGGGTGCGACGAACGATTTCCTTTTTGATTGCAATTTGATGCAAAGTGCCCCCTCTTGCCACACGCATAACATTTTCTTTTGTTCTTAGAATTATTTGTGCCAGAAAAATGTTTGTTGTTCGACTTAATATTAAAAATCTGGTGGTTCTCTGTGCTACTATTTCCTTTCTCATGCCTTCTTTGCTCCTCTTCTAACAATTTAATTTTTAAACTAACAAGAGTTGGCAACCTATCCCGACTCTCAATGGCGACGATAAAATTTTCGTATGAATCGGGCAAACTGCACAGCAACATTATTGTAAGCAACTCATCTGGGATATCACATTGGATTTCATGCAATTTTTCAATAAGTTCGTAAAACTGATTTACATGTGTTGACATGGACTGACCATCAGCCATCTTTGCATGCACTAACTTTTTAAATAAACTCACCATTCTTGCTGGACCTTTTGGCTGGTGTATCTCTAAAAACTTGTCCCACGCTGACTTGGACGTCTTACAGTGCTTCACATGCATAATCTCGGACGATTTTACACTTAGTAAAATAGTGGCCAGCGCCTTCCCATCACCAGTGTCCCACGATGCCTTTTCTTCATCTTTTGGCTCCTCCGGTAAAACTCTCGACCCATCAACGAATGACCATAAATCCGCATGCACCAGGATACTCTTCATTTGGATTTTCCACGTCGAATAGTTTTCCCCATTCAATTTATCAATTTGATATAAGGAACTCATCCTTCTTCAAATTCACTTTGTACAGTTCAATTTCAATAAAAAAATTATAAGCCCGAACAAAGAAATCTAATTTACGGTTGGCTTAAGAAAAATGTTCGACAAACGGCACAAAACTGATTTAAGCTTAAACTGTAATTTTTTTTCTATTCGCAATCTGGGCCCATAACCTGTTGCAGAAAATGAAACTCAAAACGGGATTTCTTATAATTCAGTGATGTTTAATGTACAAAGTAGTTTGGACAAGTGAGCAATAAATTCATAGCAAGATTATAATGTTAACTTGGATTATATAAGTTATGAGTACATGAATTCTGTTAACTTAAGAGAGAGTATTGTGTTGATTATGTAATACAGTAGTTGACAAAAGTATTCCAACACATGTTCATCTCTATGGCCTACTTTTGCCTGCCTCGATTTCTCGTTCCAATCGTTTTCCTTGAGCAATTCTTGTTAAATTATCTTACACATTCTCAATTAGAGCACAATCCTTATATTGATTTGGAAACTATTTACACGAGTTTCTGTTGTCATTTCCACGTTGTTAAAGCTTTTGGCAAACAGTATTTTGACAATAAAAAATACATTTTTCAAGTTCAACTGCACGCTTCTGATAGGCAAAATCAAACACCAATTGCAAGAACCTCTTCTACCCAGTCCAAGCACAAAATCCAAAAACAAGAATCCAACAAGAAAAAGAACCAACATTTTCTTCTCAGTTTACTGGAACTAAAAACATCAAGGACACTATCAAAAATTTCTATTTGTGGTACAAGACGACATGACGACACGAGTAACGCATTCTTAAATCGCAATAAAAACGTAAGAACCCGAGACCCAGGTCAATCTTTGCCATTCGTTTTTAATATATTCCCATTCTAGTGAAAAAGTTGTAGGTACCATAAAATATTACTTTTAATAACACAGTGCATGACTGGTCGTCGCCGTCGTGCGTCGTTTCCTCTGAATCTACTTCTTTTTCTTCTTTGGATCTCCTTTCTCCTTCGCAGGTCGTAGTTGTAAGGACGTATTTATGTTTTAAAGGGGTGAAATTTGTTCCACAACCTGATATCTACACAATCCCAGATATCTTCGTTTTAACAAAAAAAGAAAAAGAAGGGATATAAAATGAACAGTAAGAGAAACCAAATGACGTGACATTTAACATTTCAAGACCGTGCCAAAAGGACACTCTCAAAAATGGTTAAGAGGGAAAAAGGTAACAGAGCTTTCAACATTTCATCGTGATTTTTATTTTCCCTTCGTTTTAAGTGGACTTAAGGGAATTTTTCATTTATTGTATAAGATAATAGGTGTCATAATTTAATACCGAGAAATACTTTCAAACAGGGTTGCCATCTGGCATTAAGGGATAATTTACTTTTGAAGACAAATGGATACGATTTATGGCTATCGGTTAGATATAATTCTTAAAGTAAAGTTAGAAGTAAATCAAGTTAAGCCATTTGTGGTGATTTCATAATGGCGGGTGTAACGTTTTAACCCACTGAAGGTATGTGACAATAAGGTTTAAGACTCTTGATCTCTGCTTCAAATTTGACCTGGCAACTTTCACTTTCATCTTATGAAAGTCAAATCCCTGATTACATAACGGCAAACCGTCTCAAAATTAATTTTCTCCCATCCTTGCTTGTGACGTTTGTCAACTTTTTCATTTAAACGTAATCCGAACGCTTTATCTTTATGATAACAAACAAAGACACAAATTTTAATCCAAATATCATTGCCAAACTCATAGATTGTTTTTTGTTATTCAGAAGTCCGTTGCACGTAGCGAATAACGTATGTAGGTACATAAATAATATGTAGGTCCTTATACATAATTCAAAAACTGTTTGTGTGCCGGCATATTCGAGAGAGAGGATTATGTCAGATTCCTACATTTATATTCCCATTTTTCATTCTTTCTTTAGTTCTACAGAATCACACACTTTTGTGAAATTTATTGTTTTACATAGTCGTTGCAGCTGGTTGCAAATAGCTGGCATTCAGCGAAAAGTTCCGAGATCCTTTTTCTATTTAAGTTTCAAAACTGTATCTGAACTCATATTTTGAAATCTTGGCAGGGTGGTTCAGTTTATTCTTCAGTAAGAGAATCGAACCAACAAGCAGATAGTCCACACTTTTGGAAGGTTTGTATACACCCTGTAGACGTTCGCCTATTTGATAATGGTTTAAGCCTCACTTATACAATTTGAAAATTAAATTGAAATTAATGTTCTCTTTGAATACAAAAAAAAGAATATGTTTGTGATAAATCTTGAGGAGTGCAATGTTTTATTTTAATTTTCTTTTAACTTCTTGCTTTTTGGGTTCTCAAGAAATTGATGATGAAATGAATTATTGATTTGAATTGACCTGCTGTTGTGTCCGTTTATTGCGGAAAATAAATGTCTTAGAAGACGTAGAAACGTAGAAATGTATGCATTTTTTTTGTTCATTGAGCAGGAATTTCAGTTAGAGAGGACGCTTGAATTCATAAGAGTGATAGGTTACCAGAATGATTTGAGAAATGAATAAATTTCGTTTCATCATTTTGTTGTTTTAAGAATATGTAAAAGTGGTCACTCTGGCGTATGTGGAATATTTTATTTGAAAATCGTAGGCAATATTGGTGATAGCTTTGAAAATATGTAAAAGGTTCAACAAAAGTTCAAAAGATTCCTTAAATTATGCTTACAAATGAGAGGTACTATGAAGACTTCTGAATTGCGTTAAGACATTTTTAAAAGTCGTTTTCATGACTTGACTTATTTATCAAATTTTTCATTCTAAAAAGGTTCTTTAAAAAATAGTACACACACGCCGTAGTGACTGAAAAACAAAAATAAATACTTTTTTAGTGTCAATTTTCGTCCAATTTATGTGTTAAACTTCCATCCATCGAGTCCGAGGATGAACTCCTGGCTTCCAGCCAGGATACAATTGTAGGTAGCTCAGGGGAAGCTAGAGACGCTAGCACCTCAGAGCAGGCTACACTTAGAGGTAACACGGGAGGTACTAGTACATCTGTGCTTCAGCATCCCTTTCAAAAAACGCCCGTAACTTCAAGTAGCAAGGCTCGCCAGAGCAACGCTACCAAGCCCAACAAGCACTCTCCTGCGGATCAGCTCGAGATCAAGTACAGGAAGGCTACTTTCATTCTTGGCAAGATTGCCGAAAATGAAAAAGCCGGACAATTACATGAGCGTGATGCTGCCGACAAAATTAAATATCAAAAAGTTGTTGAAGAATTCAACAGTCGGGAGAAGAGTGCGCCACCCAGCAAAAAAGAAAAGTCCACCAAGAGGAACAGGTCTCTGGAGGAGGAGAAGCCACCTCAAAAGAGAACCAAACTTGGTGGCAGTGCCAGAAAAGAGACTCCGAGGGCGACAGCGCAACCGCGCGCCTTGAGTGAGGTCGTCAGAGACAACCTCCAGGTGGCGATTGTAGATGAGCTCTCCACAAACAACAGAGCTCTGATGTCAGCGTGGAACTCAATCGAGGCTAAGCTCTCGGAATTGGTCTTCCAGTACACAATCTCGGCAAAAGAAGGTCCCTATCCCAGCTTTGACTCCGGCGAAATGCTCAGGGGTTACAAAGTGATAAGGTGCGCAGACGACTTTTCAAGGGATTTCCTTGGCAAAGGAGTTGCTAAGATTAGCAACGACTGGAAGGGCTTGAAGCTCAAGCTCATTCCTGCCAGGGAGGTTCCTAGAAAACCATTGGCTCGCATCTTGTTGCCGCTCATGAGCATTAAGCCAACTGGAGTGGAGCTGATTAGGAGCCTTCAACGGCTGAATCCGCGGATTCCTATGAATGACTGGGTAGTCATCAAGACAGAGGAACTGCGCAAGAATAGCGCGGTCTATCTTCTGAGGATCTGCGAGGCTAGTCGCAAAGCCATAGAAGAGGCACAGTACAAGCTGAGGTTCGGCATCAAAAGTGTCTCTATTAAGATTCTGCAGAGTCAGGAAGTTGGCCCCACCCTGGGTGATGATATTGTCGAGGTAGAAGATGTCACCATGCAGGTTGGAGCCCCCGGCGAGGCGCTGGATCCTGGCCCTGCAGTTCCATCTGCCAATTAAAAACGACAAGCTACGCGCCATCCAGGCTAATCTGAAGCACTCTAAATGTGCCTCGGATAACCTGAGGATCTTCCTGAGTGAGGAAGATATAGATGTCGCCCTTGTACAAGAGCCATGGGTTAATGGCCTCGCGATTAGAGGCCTTAAAGACAACCAATACGACTTATTCTACAAGCCCGACAATCAGAATCAAGGTAAGCCTAGAGGTGCGGGGAAATAACTCCACGGGAACTAACTCCACTGAGGGATTTACTTCCCACCAAGTGAGAACTTACTCCACTTTTGTAAAGTTTAGTTAGTTCCCATGTACGGTGAGAACTTTGTTCACTTTCTAATGGGAACTAAGTTCACACATTTATACATGGCGCAGGGAAACTGGTCCGGTCCGAAAATGGTTTTCGGGGCTAATGACCCACTATGGTGGGTGTATACATACATAACTACAACCCCAAAATGTCTTATAAATAAATAAGATCATTTTTATTTACTACCTGTTTGTCGACAAAATGGATAGAGCAATTCATTTTCAAAGCTGTTGCCGTTTCCTTTAATTTGGAAAAGCATATTGTGTCTGGAAAGCAGGTGCTGCACTGCAATGATTCATTTTGAGCATCTTTTTTCACCTTTGTCTGAGGATGATGACTACCTGTAAACCTCAAAATCAGTTTGTTTTGATTAGGAGCGAAGCGAGCGGAAAAAAATTTTGCCCAAAAGAGAATCAATTTGGGGTGTGAAAATAAAAAAATTCGCGCAAATTGATTCTCTTTTGGGCAAAATTTTTTTCCGCTCGCTTCGCTCGCTTGCAATTTTCAGTTCAAGTTCCAAATCCTTAATAATACATTTTTTTTAACTATTTGAGAGGGATTGTAGAGTTAATAGAGTCAATAAAAAAATGTTTTTCTGATGGAACTTTTAATGTTATTGAAATAGCTCAGTTATTTTAGGGGACAAAAAGATGCAACAAGATGAAACAGGGTTCAAGTAGTAGTGCTTGTAGAATGCCCTACTCTCACCGAACACCAAACTTCAGAAGAACGTTTGCATTGTAAAAAGTTTTCTTTATGTCACATAAACTTACAGCATGCTATATTTCAATTGTTATATACCGTTTTCGAAAATGTTTAAAATTAATAACAAAGGTCAGAAACCCCGAATTTGATTTCTGCACTAATGAACCACCATTTGGGGGGTCAGATTCTTAAAAATGGGTTTCCGAATGAATAAGTTTCTCAATATTTTTGTACATGCGATTTTTCAAAATTATTTTCAGTCTTAAAAACTGAATTTCGGAAAGCCATTTATTTTAATTTCACAAACAAAATTGCTCAGTGTACTTGAATTTTAATTTTTTCTCAATTAAAGTGGCAAATTATTTCAAATTCGAAGGGAACTAGATCCACTAATTTTTTGAGGAATTTAATTCCCACTGTACATGGGAACTAACTACACTTTACAAAAGTGGAGTAAGTTCTCACTTGGTGGGAAGTAAATCCCTCAGTGGAGTTAGTTCCCGTGGAGTTATTTCCCCGCACCAAGCCTAGAACTTGTATTTTAGCTAAAAAACACTTAAAAGCTTTTCTGTGTCCAAACTTTAGCACTTCTGACTTAACAGTTGTTAGGTTAGAGGGAAAACAAGCGGAGGGCTTGATTCTTGCATCCTTATACATGGCGCATGACATAGAGTCACCGCCTGAGGAGGTGCGTACTCTTGTGGCAGAGGCAAAAGCCAGACAAACAAGTCTGCTTGTAGGGAGTGATGCGAACGCGAGGCACTCAATCTGGAGCAGCAGTGAAATTAATGAGCGAGGTGAGTCTCTTTTTAATTATATAATTGAAAATAACTTGACTATATGTAACAGGGGCAATACTCCCACTTTTGTTTTTCCGAGTACGGACAACTCAGAAGGGTGGGAAGATGTGTTAGACGTTACATTTGTCAATATTTATGGCAACCTCTCCATCGAAAATTGGAGAGTATCTCTTCTTAACTCCTTTTCTGATCATAGACGGATTCTATTTGATCTTAAATTTGAAATAAAATCTCCTTCCCCCTATAGAAATCCAATAAGAATTGACTGGAAGAAATTTAGTCAGATCTTTGGCTCAAAGTTGCGCAGTATACCGAACGCGAGCTACGACTCGGTAACAGATCTTGAGTTAGAGATTTCAAACTTCGAGGACTCTATGAACACCGCTTTCAAGGTCTCTTGTCCGATAAGATACAGTAAGAAAACCTTTCCACCTTGGTGGAATGACGACTTATCTAATCTGAGGAAAATTACAAGAACCATTTTTAATATATGCTATAAGCATAAATTTTATCAGCCTTATAAGGACTGCTTGGGAATATACAAGCGTTCTATAGCTCAAGCCAAAAAACAAGGATGGCAAGAGTACTGTCAGTCCATCGAAAACATCAAAGATTCGGCCAGGCTTAGTAGGGTTCTATCGAAAGAACATTCGAACTCCTCATTTCTTAAAAAACCAGATGGAAGCTGGACAGCATCTCCAATGGAGACATTAGAGCTACTAATGAATGTACACTTCCCAGGTTGTGCAGAAGAACCAACCGAATCCAATCTGACTTTCAACATGCCAACCCCCATAGAGCAGGTAAACGCCCTTATAACTAGATAAAATATAGTCTGGGCTATTAAAACCTTCTCGCCATACAAATCTCCAGGCCCTGATGGAATACTACCTATGATGCTGCAAAATCAGCTTGAATTAGTAGTACCACGGCTCGAGAGTATCTTTAAAGGTTGCCTCTTACTAAACCATGTCCCCAAGTCTTGGAGGCAGGTAAGAGTGGTTTTCTTACCAAAAATTGGGCATGAATCTGCCAAATCTGCATGAATCTGCCAAAGATTACCGACCTATAAGCCTTACTTCCTTTCTTCTTAAAACCCTGGAGAGAATCGTAGAATCTCACATAAGGAGCATTCTGAGTAGTTGTCCCCTATCTAACTCGCATCATGCCTACATGAGGGGCAGATCTACAGAGACTGCCCTTCACGAGGTAGTGAGAACGATAGAAAACACGATTAATTTCAAGAAATATACCCTAGCCACCTTCTTAGACGTAGAAGGAGCTTTCAACAATGTCCTAACTGAATCCATAGTTGAATCACTTGCAGACTTCGGTGTTGAGAACTACATTAGAAGGTGGATAATATCCATGCTAAGTAATAGGAGGATTCAATCAAAGTTAGGATATTCAACGTGTACCAAAAATGCCAGCAGAGGAACACCTCAAGGAGGTGTATTGTCTCCTCTCTTATGGCTTTTGGTCATGAACAGCATTCTGGTGAAATTCGAGAGTAGTGGAGTGAAAGCGGTTGCGTACGCCGATGATTTGGTCATTCTAGTGTCAGGAAAATTTCCAAGCGTGATCATTGAAATCACTAATATGGCTTTGAAGAAAGTAAGCACTTGGGCTGCGAGCTGCGGACTAGGTGTTAACAGCAACAAAACCAAGGTACCACCCTTCACTCTACCTCGGTTAAACGGACAAGCACTATCATTGTCTTCCAGTGCTAAATATCTGGGCGTAATACTAGACACCAAATTAAACTGGAAGCTTAACATCGAAGAGCGGGTAAGAAAGTCGTGTGTCGCTTTCTACGCCTGCAATAAAACATTCGGTAAAAAGTGGGGCCTCCAGTCAAAAATGATAAAATGGACATACACAGTGGTTGTAAGACCGATACTGGTCTATGGTTCCATTGTGTGGTGGCCCGCTCTCACCAAAGCCTACATAGTAAACAAGCTTACAAAGGTGCAGAGAAATGCTTGCGTAGGGATATCAGGGGCAATTAGGTCCTGTCCAACGGATGCACTCAACGTCATCCTGGACCTTCTTCCGATTGAACTCTTTATTAAATATCAGGTGTCCTGCAGTATCTTGAGACTCAAAGAAATAGGCTGCTGGAAACCTAGATCTTACGGGCACTGCAACCAAACAAGCCTGATACCATCAGACATCCTATCCACAACCACCGATTACTGCATCCCTACCCTAGACACCTCAAAGAAGTTTAGAGTCTTGCTCCCGTCAAGAACTGACTGGGAGGAAGGCGTTGTGACGGAAGACTTCGACACAATTATCTTCACAGATGGTTCGAAGATGGAATGCGATATTGGTGCAGGTGTCTTCTGTGAATCTCTTGAGATTTCAAAAACCTATAGACTTCCCGATTTTGCCAGCGTGTTCCAGGCAGAATTGTTGGCGATAAGGGAAGCTTGTACAGCCCTTAAAAATATCCGTCAGAACCAAAATGTAGCTATACTAACAGACAGTCAGGCAGCTATTAAAGCCATTGATTCAGCTTTATCATCCTCTAAACTGGTCCAGCAATGTAAAGAGGACCTAAAGGAACTGGATATGAGCGTCACTCTGATCTGGATACCGGGCCATAGGGGCTATGAGGGTAAAGAGAAGGCTGATGAGCTAGCTAGGCAAGGATCATCCCTTCACAACTCTCTGGCAGTAAGAGTATATGCTCCTCTTGGAGTTGTGAAGGGCAATATCCTGACCAAGTACACATCAGAAGCAAATCATGGGTGGAGTAGTTTAACGAGTTGCGTTATATCCAGGAAAATCTGGCCCGCCTATAACAAACCAAAATCAATCAATTTAATTTCCAAACCTGACATAGCCAGGATTGTCGCTACCTGCACAGGGCATTGGCCTGTAGGGGAGCATGCGGCAAAATTGGGTATACCACATAACTCTTTCTGCCGTAGCTGTGATAACCGGGATGAAAAAGAAACAGTTCCACACTTTCTATGCCATTGTCCGGCCCTGGCCAGGAAAAGAGCACTCCACTTGGGTAAGGAATTCTTCAACGGTATTGAGAAACTCTCAGAATTCAAGATCAAAGATTTGATCTCATACCTAAATATCACAAAGTGGCTTTAACCCCCTCCCCCCTTATTTCTCCCTCACTAAATGGTACTATGAGATAATAGGCCGTAGGGTAGGAGAATAAAATTACATTTTATATTTTACATAGGACTGCCTGTGCGGAACGTGCACCATCCGTAGCCCATTTTCAAATACATTCAGAATTTCACGAGGTATGGTATCAAAACGGCGCACTCAGCGCTAATTGTGTCCTGCGCGAAGCAGGACAGCCATTTTTACCTACCATTACCTACCATTAGTGTCAAGCTAGCAAGCCGCATAGAAAGCTGAAATAAATAAATAAGACATGAACACGAAAATATAAAAACTTAAAGTAATATCTCATTTATTTAACAATTCATTTCAAACACTAACGAAAAATAATTAAATCCCAATTTTAACAACGAAAACAAATCCAAACTTCTTATCTAATCAATTGGCATATTTTTGTGCAACCAATCATGATTACAATCCTCAGCGAAATCACTGCCCTTCAACATCTATTTCGTAGTCAGTAATCCTTCAACACCATCTGGGCTACGTGCATGAATTCTTGCCGTCGAAACACCAACTTCAGCACCAAATCCAAATCGGAATCCATCGGCAAATCTTGAACTGGCATTATGGAAGCCACACGCGCTATCGACAGATTGCACTGCACTCTCTAAATTTTTGAAAAAAAAAAAAAACAAATTAAAGTGAAAATAAAACTGCGATGAAAGCTCGTAATTACCATCTTCCGTAAAAATAACATCTGTGTGGCTGCTTCCATAGATGTGAATATGATCGATGACATCATCAAGATCTTTAAAAATTTTAATGCAACATTCCAAAGCTCCATATTTGTGTCTTAGACTCTTTGCAACCGGTTAGTTTTCAACTAGGTTTTGGTCCAGAGAAGATTTTCACACCCTCGCGTTTGAGCATATTGCAGACGTCGGTAAAGATTGATCCATGCATCAAGTCTTCGTAGATCAAAAAGGTTTCCATTGCATTGCAGTCTGTAAAAAAAGTATGACGTTCCTCAGGGGTTAATTCTTAGACCATAATTACTTATTTGAAAAAAAACAGTTCTTCAAACAAAATGTACTATCAATGTACATCTCTAATCTAAAGCTAATTCAACTTCATTCCATATTTAAGTGACAAACTTTTCATTGACTCTCTTTTCTCAAAAGTCCTTAAGGGAAGTTTTAAATGACGGCCAAAATCCTCGAACGAATAACAACAAACATGTTACTATTTAAAAAACAAAAAAAAAAACTTCCATTAAGAACATAATGCAGTCAACTTTAAAATCCCTGACAGATACTTCCTCTCCCTCCCTCTGATTCAACAAGCGTATAAAATGTATGTGGCTAGTTTACTAACATTTAATGCAATCTCTATGGAAGACACTTAGTGAAAAGTTTGATATCCTATCCTGACCGACAGAATCATACACTCCTGCAAAGTTGGACAACACAAATTATCAGGATTTCAAGTCTGATGCAGAAGTTTCCAGTTCTGAGCAGTTGCAATATGAGATTTTCGACAGAAATTAATTAATATTTCCTGATTGGGATTTGAGTATTGGAATGCCATAAATATGGATGCAATTAATCACTTTTAAGGGGTATGGTTTATTTCGCTTTTTTTTATCTCGGTTTTGGTCGTTTCGCCACGGTCGTTTTGCATTTTGTTATTTCGCATTTCATTCGTTTGGTCTTTTTTGTTGCTTCGCTTTCGATTGTTTCGCTGATTTTTGTTCGCCTTTCAATCTTTTCGTTTTTCGTTTATTTTGCATTCGTTTATTTTGCATTCGTTTATTTCGCTTTTCGATTATTTCGCTTTTTTATTATTTTGATTTTAATTGTTTCGCCTTCATCTGTTTTTTTTTTTTGTTTTAATTTTAATTTTTGTGTACGTAAGGATCCTGAAGACTTTAAAATTCGTGCGAATTTTAAAGTCTTCAGGATCCTTACGTACACAAAAACTAAAATTAAAAAAAAAAAAAAAAAACAGACGAAGTACATATGTACTTGAATTGACGATTTTTTCAAAATAATAGGAAAACCCTTCACGACTTAGTTTATCTAACCTTACGCGGGCGTTTTCAAAGACTAAAAGCCATCTAATGAAGATTTATTAGATAACAATTATTACATTCCCAAGAGAATTAAAAAAAGCGAAATACCTTTTAGCGAGATAACCTGTGGCGAAACAATCGTATTGCAAATTAACAATTTTGCGAGAGAGTTAATGGCAAAACAAAAAGAGCGAAACAATTCTGGCGCGAAACAGGAAAAAAACAAAATAAACAAAAACAAAATAAGTTTTGCGAAATAAAAGAAAATCGAAGAGAGAAAAGCGAAATAACAAAATGCAAAACAAGTTAAGTTATCTTCATGTGTTTTGAGGAAATTTCAAAACTTTATAAGGAGAAAAGGATAATTTTGTTTGGATTGGCTTCGTATAAATTTAACTGACTAATTGGCTTAAATTTGTTTTATTTAATTGAAAGGATATTTATTTGTGAAGTACTGGTTAAGGTGATAAACAGTTTTGTCAATTACCTGCTTACCTGCTGGATAATCACACTTGACATCCCTTGCGATTTTCAGTGCCTTCTTTAGATCAGCATCGTTGTCAATATCGACATGGCACACGCCCTCAGCGTGTCCCAATACTGGAATATGCATAGCCTGCTCCTGAATATTCCGCAACAATTCCGATGATCCTCTGGAATAATAAGATCAATATGATCCTCCATTGACAGCAAGTCACTGATTTCTTCACGTGTCGACATCTTATTGAAATCACATCAAAGAACAACAAATTTATATAAAATACTGTAATGTGTATACACTTTATTTATCGCATACGCTCTGTATCTCCTTCTATTGTAATGTCTAATACTAATGTGTATACTTTATTATTATCTCTTACTCTCTGTATCTCTTTCTATATTTAATGTACACACTTTTCATTACTCTCTTTACTTACTCTGTATCTCTTGTTTATTTAATGTACATACTCTCTTTACTTAATATCGTTTAATTGTAGTAATAAACACTCGTGAGGGGCAATAATTAATTAAGATTAAGAGAAACTTTTTGTTTAGCATTAAGAACGTTAGCCACTACAAAAATCCCAGTATTTTCTCTCGAACGTTCAGCTTCCCCAAGAACCAATAGGAACCAATAGTAGTTTCTAGAACCCATCATTTTTGATATAAATAGCCGTTTGGTGGCGAGGCGAATTAGTTGATTGTGAACTGAGATAAAGTAAAGGTACTGTGTTTGCAAAGTGATAATTGAAAGTGTTGAATAAATAAGTTTGTGAGTAATTGGAATAAAGTGAATTTGTGTTTTATATAAAAAGTGAATAAGTTTTAATTGTCGGACCAAGCCGAATATTACAATACGTATTGCGCTCTGATTGTCAATAAAGAATATTGGTGCCTGTAATGTAGATTGTAGCAATTCTTCTATTAAATTCTTCAACCAGATCATTTCTTTGACTGCGTGAGCTGCTGCCATATACTCGGATTCTGTCTTTGATAGAGCAACAGATTTTTGACGCTCAGAACTCCAACTGATGATGCTATTTCCAAGCATGAAAACATATCCAGATGTTGATCTTCTTGTAGCAATGTCTCCGACATAATCTGCATCACTGTAGCCAGATAAACTTATGTTATTTTCGCTTTTAAATATAATTCCCATGTCCATCGTCCCTCGTATGTATTTAAAAATGCGTTTGACTGCATTAACATGTGCTACTGCTGGTTTCTCCATATAACGACTAACATTTCCCACTGCAAAACAGATATCTGGTCTAGTAGCTAACATCAAATACAAATGCAAATGGAAAGTTGAGACTTCATTATTCAACAAAAGAAATAATTTCTTCATTAAATTAAAGCTTACCTGATAAGAACAGCTCTTACGTCTATACAATTGTCACTTGCTCAAACACTTCAACAAGGCTTTCCATGAAAAGGGATACAGGGTATTCTGGAAAGAGTATTTCAACCCTTTTTATCCAAAGTCTCCCTCTCATAACAAAATTCGCCTTAAAGAACAGAATTTTGAACTAACCTTGTGACTCGAATCAGCAATCTGCTTCAGTCCAACCCACAAATTCTTCAACTTGCCCGAATTCAATGACAATCTCGACAACAACAGCTACGCCAGTCCCGACTTTTCCGCTTCAGCCAAATCCAAGGCATTCGTACTCAATATAAAGTCCTGTTTTGCCACTAAGAGGTCAGCTAGAGTATTGACAGCACTGGCTCGTTGTTCTGGTGTCAGTGCTTGCAGATGTCGTCCACCGGTACCTGCTTGAAATTGAAAACAAACATAATTTTGTTAATAAAGTGATGAGAGCCACCACTCGAGAAATTATAGGAAACTCCGCTAGAAGTCACAGAATCCTCCATCATCTCCCGGCTTATCGTCGTCTACTCAAAAAAGGGAAAATTCCATTTAATTAAAATTAATGCCAAAAAAAGAAGACGGATCTTACCATTTTCAGCCAAGGTTTCGACAGGAGTGGAAAATCCTTCAGTGAACTCGGTGAAGAACGTTCCGATCTTCCTCCCGGCAATTATTGTTTTAATAGCCTTCTCTTGCATAGCGTTGCAAACGTATGATCCAGCACCCAGGTAGCTGCCTTGACTTTCGAATCCATGCCACCGGTGCCGATCTAAAACGACAACGACAACGATGAGGATGATGAAACCATTAGAATGGATGAACAAACTATAAATTCCAAACCATCACGGACGGACAACAAGGCACAAAAAAAATGAATTTACTTTTTTGCCAAACGCAATACTGCGCATATTATTCGAGGTTTAGGTGTGCATAAGCTAGGCACCATGGCGCCTTGTTGTAGATACCGTCAACGTCTGACATCAAAATTAGCAAATCAGCTTGCATTTCTGCGGCCAGCATGGCCGTCAAAGTGTCATTGTCTTTTATATAGCTATACCCTGGAACATATACAGTGGAGGATGAAATTACGATGAGTGAAATAGGAGCAACTCACCTTCTTGGATCCGGCTGGCAGATCATCGTCCTTAAGAAACATTGACGGCGATACGGCATCGTTTTTGTTAATAATTGGAACGATGTTCAAACTAATCAATTCCGAGAGCGTACAGAAGAGATGGTTTCTTGTTTCTTCATTTTAGAAATCTGGTTTTGTAACAAGAACCTGCGAGGAATAAACAAGGAAACGAGATAAAATAAACACTCTGACTTGGGACTTTATTATTGTTTCGAGCTGTGACCTCTGCTTTGATTTTGCAGTTAAGTTAATGCACCAGGGGACTGGAATTGTGCAGTGTTGTGTGGCGTTTATTGTCTTCAATTCACATGAAGACAGTTATTTCCTTAACCTTCTTTTTTTTTGTGTGTGACCTATATCGAAGTGCAAGCAGAGACGAATTTGATTGGTTTTGCATTATTATGCATTGCAGATACTGCAATTTCGGTGCCGTGAACGAAGGCCATATGAACTAACGCCATAATGGCCTTAGTTCTCAATCAAATGTGAACTAACGCCATAATCCGATTATGGCCTTAATTCACAATCGAATGAGAACTAAAGCCATCACTTGAATGAGAACTTACGCCATATGGGGTAAGTTCACATTCAAATGAGAACTGATGCCATAATATGCTTTGAGCTTTGAAGCAAAGTTAGCATAGCAAGTAATTACCTAACAAAATCTCATCGAGATCTCAGGGACCTCAGATATTTCTTAAATGGAACAAGAGATCTCACTCTCAGCGAGTGCTGATATTTTCTTTTAAAATTTCTGAAAGAAAAAAACGTGTTGATCCGTTTTCTTGGTCAGCCATTTGAACGTAATCATGAGTTAACAATATTAATTTCAAGGAATCTCACTGAAATTTGAAAATTGTGCTACACCTAATAATAAGTTGATCGTAGGTGCTTCGTTCGGAAAACTAGTTTACTAGACTCTGAAGTAATAAAAAAAATAGCGTTCTAAGAGCCGAAATTTTTTTTGGCAAACAGAGAAACAATTTGGGGTGTGAAAATAAAACAATTCGCGCGAATTTTTTTATTTTCACACCCCAAATTGTTTCTCTGTTTGCCAAAAAAAATTTCGGCTCGCTCCGCTCGCTTTCTAGTAGTACTGCAGTACGCGATTTTTTGATTACTTTCAAATTGTGGAAAACTAATTTTCCGAATGAAGCATCTACGAAAATATTGAGAAACTTAAGTACTCATTCTGAAATTCAATACAAATATGAAAAATCATTATTTTTGTATTGATTTTTTTATTCGTTTAGAAAACAACTTCATTCGACTACTTTGCAAAACATTATCAACAATTAAACGATTTCATTTGTTTTCCATCCTCGTAAATTTGTGCATAACTCCGCCGAAAAAACGAAGATTTAAAAAATATCATCGAAAACGGATTATTTTCGATTCTGGAGCCAAAAATTGAGGGGACCGCGAAAGTATAAATAACAAAGAAATTTAAGTTAAAAATAAGGCAAATGTGGGACTATTGGTTCTTATATTTGATTTATAGTAACCCGTGTTTAAAATATTTGTGTTTGCGCCCCCTTAACTAATAGAGGCTCCCCCCACCCTCCCCCCCCCCAAAAAATACCGTTCATGTTACTCCTCTTTTTTGGAACTAAGATTTTGACAGCACTGTTTTCATATCTGATAATGATTATCATATAGAATGTACTTGTGCGAGGATGAATCCTAAATTCCATTTTTATTCCGTTCTCCAAATACAAAAAGGAGCACAAAAGGCAGATAGAAGATTTAGAATCAGATAGAGATACAACTTTTAAGAGATATTCATGATACATTCTTGTATTATATTTATTTGCTTTTTTTTGTAAAAGTTGCTGAGTGCTATTTGGAAGGACGAGAAGTAATGATGGTTACGAGTGGAGCTGTTGCCTTGTAGTTAAAAACTTGCACAAGAACTATTTATGTCCCTGTCAATGAGAGAGACTCTATCACCAAAGGATCATCATAATGTAAGTTTCCTTTTTTTTCGTTTGCTCTATTTTGTAAGTATTTGTGTTTTTAATATAAAAATATCTCTCAAAGGACATTTCATTTTTATCTTTATCTTTTTTTGGATTTTGTGTTTGGTGTTTCTGTGTGGAATTATGTACATAATATGTATGCTGATTTTAATTTTGTGCTATTTTATTTGATTTTCATTTCCATTTGGCGCCGCCATACGCCATAGGAAACCCCAATGCTATTGAAACCCAGAGCAGCTGCTGCCGTTGGACAGTCGGGATTGATGTTCGTACAGTATGGAGTTAAGATTGCACAGGTTTGTTTTTTTATTTTGTTTTATTTATATTTTGATTATGTAGCCATTGACAGTTGCGGTTGATGTCTATGTTGATTTCATTTCCTTGGAATTAATATAAAATCAGAGTTCAGTGAAATAAAGAGGCTAAGAATATGAACTCAATTTTGAAAAGGGATGATGAAAAAATAGATAAAAAAAGTTTAATTAAGTGCTTAGTTTGTGTTTTATTAAAGATAATGCATGATTTTTTTCTGGTTAGGTTGCTATTGAATTCGAGGGCAATTTGAATACGAGTTTAATGTCCTAGAAAACGAATAAATCTTTTTCTAATATAGGACCCATGGCAGAGATTTATGGTCATTCTGAGAAGGTCCATTGTTGGCAGAATATGGATGAGACCTTTGTCATGGGTTAAATGATGACATGTCATATTGAAATTTTTGACTCGGGTTATTTTTATTAATTTTTGAATTGGGTTCGAATTCAACCTTTTACGATTGTTTTCAATTGTGTAAATATTGCGATTTTAAAATGTGTCAAATGTCGAAAATAACGTTTTTTTGCGTATTACTCTTAAACGGTGAGTCCGATTGAAAAAATTTCTATGAAAGACATGTAGGTTATGTGGTTTTCTATATAAAAACATTTTTTTTTTTTAAGCTGTCATAAAAAAAAAATATAATTTGGTCAAAACTCAAAATTTCGAATTTTTTATAATTAGCTCCTAAGCCCTGTACAAAATTCGCATAGAGCTGAAAATTGGTACAGAGCATAAGGACATCTCTTTATATAAGATGTCAAAATTCCTCAAAAATCCCACTGGTGCAAAAAAAATATTCAAGGTAAAATATCGAATATGTTGTTTTTTCATATTTAACTCTGTAGATTTTGTTAATCCCTGCAAAAACGAAAGTAACAGTTTTCAAACTTTGATTCCTATCCAAAAGTTGTCTCTTGCCCACACTTTTTTCCACACCACCCATGAGGTAGAGTCCTTGGCTTTATCCTTTTTTTCGTTTGAGCGATCATTTATATGATGTGCACTCAAAATTTCGAATTTTTTATAATTAGCTCCTAAGCCCCGTACAAAATTCGCATAGAGCTGAAAATTGGTACAGAGCATAAGGACATCTCTCTTTATAAGATGTAAAAATTCCCCGAAAATCCCACAGGTGCAAAAAAAATATGCAAGGTTAAATGTCGAATATGTTGTTTTTTCATATTTAACTCTTTGTGATTCCTGAAACTGTTTTCTTTTTGCGCCTAAACAAAATTTATACGTCAAAAATAACTTCTTCCAATTTATGCCTCAGGGCAAAGTTGTTGCCCGAGGCTATGTGGTTAGGTGCGTTGGCTGCTAAGCAAAACGTCGTGGGTTCGAGTCCTACTCGTGCCCATAAAGTTTTTATTTCACCTTTCACGGGAACTGCCTCTTGCGAAGAACTGACAAAACTTCCAAGAGAATCAAACTGTCATGGAAAAGTGCTTCTCAACTTTGCCGTTCGGAATTGGCGTTAAATTGTAGGTCCCCTCAATTCTGCACACGCACTCAGAGAATTGTTGATAAGAGCAAGCCACTTAGAGCTGTCGCGCCACTCTATTTTTTACTAGATCTTATTGTCGAGGCATGATTTGCAAACTCCACGTCGACAATTTGTTTGTGCAATTTTGTCACAAAAAATCTCTCGATTTGAAAATCAACAACCTTAACAAAACACTAACCTAATACTACTTAAGTAATAAATCCCTCGACAGCACTGACTCATAAGCCCTTAATACTCTTAAGCACATTACAAACTTTCCTTTTTAGCATTACGAGATTATATGAGTACCTTGCGTATGGACCTAGACTCGTTAAATAAATTATCATCCTTGACTTGTAGAAACTATATTACCGACTCTTTTCTATGTGTCCTTCTGTGGTAGCATAAACTAGTGGGGTAAAATTGATTTTAGTTAGAAAAGTAATTCTTTTTTTCGGCCCTTAAGAAGTTGTTCGTATGTTTCTTTTTATTGATACCAAATACATCCCTTTGAGGTGAGCCACAAGAGATATCCTTTGTCTGCTTGCTTTATGAATTAACTAGCTGACCCTGCAGACTTCGTACTGCCTCAATCGATAATCGATAACCCTCTTCATCTATCGTTTGCATTGTTTTTTTGTTAATTCGTATGTATGGATCCGTCTTTAAACAAATAAGCGTTATCAAAAAAATAAAACAAAATGGTAAGTATACGGTGCACGGATTTGTAAAACGCGAATCATTTCGGTTTCACTTCGCTCCTCATGTTGATGTTGTGTAAACATTTCGAGTTCTTCGACCGGTTCTTAATCTAATAAGTAGATGATAAGAAGTCAATACTGATGATGATGGAGAGCTTTTGGACCCGGAATTAGAAATTGCATTCTTTTAATATATTTTTGACATCAGTTACAATTTAAGATTGACAGGAATTTGAGTATGAGAAGAATGTTTTTGCCATAAAAAAAAAAATTTACTTTTGTTTCAAGGTCATTGTGGATTTGGACTTGGAGCTCATAAGCTCAATGAGACCTTTAATTTGATATATCACTCGATGGGGTTTCGAAAGTTTTTTTTTCGTGGAGTTCGCGAAATATTTTTTTACGAATTTCGTTTTACTCATGATTTTCCAAATCCAATCTGTCCTACCACTGAATTGAAGAAATGAGTGCTATTTTGCTGATAAAGTTGTGCAATTCGAATGTGCAGAATTCGCAGAAAGTTGCAAAATAATTGCAACCTCATTGAACTCATCAATATTCCAGCAAAATGGTGCCACAAAGATAAAGTTTTCAAGCGGGTTCATTTTCGCTCGTAAATTTTCACACTCGTGTGAGTTTTCTCACAAGAAAAAGACTCAAACAGAAAATCAGCTATCATCTCTTGTTGCAGTGAAATCGATTCAAGTGATGAGCACAGTAAGCAAATTGAACATTTCCTAAGTAGAAGAAACCCCAGCTATAAAACACAAGATTAAGGAATGAAATTGCGGTGAAGTGAACGAAGGCCATATGAACTAACGCCATAATGGCTTTAGTTCTCATTCAAATGTGAATTAACGCCATAATCCGATTATGGCCTAAATACACATTGGAATGAGAACTAAAGTAATATGGCGTTATAGTCCAGACAAAATAAACATTCGACCCAGAAAAAATTCGCATAGAGCTGAAAATTGGTACATAGCATTAGAACATCGATTAAAGTAAAATGTCAAAAGTCCCCAAAAATCCCATGTGCGCATTTAAAGTTATTCAAGGTCAAATGTCGAAAATGTTGTTTTTCATACATATCTTTGAAACGGGGGAAGCTATCAAAAAAAAGTATATGAAAGGCTTATACGCCTTATAATTCTCTAAAAAAAAACATTATGACACTTTTTTTCCTACGAGCAAGGGTTTAGAAAATATTGCGATTTTAAAATGTGTCAAATGTCGAAAATAACGTTTTTTTGCGTATTACTCTTAAACGGTGAGTCCGATTGAAAAAATTTCTATGAAAGCATGTAGGATGTAGGTTATGTGGTTTTCTATATAAAAACATTTTTTTTTTAAGCTGTCATAAAAAAAACAAATATAATTTGGTCAAAACTCAAAATTTCGAATTTTTTATAATTAGCTCCTAAGCCCTGTACAAAATTCGCATAGAGCTGAAAATTGGTACAGAGCATAAGGACATCTCTTTATATAAGATGTCAAAATTCCTCAAAAATCCCACTGGTGCAAAAAAAATATTCAAGGAAAAATGTCGAATATGTTGTTTTTTCATATTTAACTCTGTAAAAATCACGAATTCTCTATTTTCCCATTGTTTAAAATCCATTCAAAATTTGACTTGGGATTTTCTTGCTCTTCTGGAGTTTTCCATTTTACCACTCATTTTACCACAGCTTCATATGAAAGAGTGTTTTTGAGATTTTTGTTTAGCCAATTTTTTTGTTTGCATTTCAAATTTTCCATTTTTCCAATTTTTTGTTTACTTTTTCTTGCTTTCCAGTTCCCTTTGTAAACCAATGAGTTTTCCGAGTTCCTTTCGAAAACCCATTTTGAAATTCTCCAGTTTTCCATTTGAAATTATCCAGTTTTCCATTTGAAAACCAATGCATCTTCAATTACATGCAATTTTCCCTTTGAAAACCAATGAGTTTTCCGAGTTTCATTCCAAAGCCCATTTTGAAATTTTCCAGTTTTCCATTTGAAAATCAATGCATTCACAATTTCATGCAATTTTCCATTTGAAAACCAATGAGTTTTCCGAGTTTTTCATCAAGAACTTTCTATTTTTCCATTCGAAAACCCATTTTGAACCAAAAAATTCCAAGCAAAAAATATCTAATTTCCGGCCTTTGTTTGGTTTTTCCAGTTTTCCCACTCTTCCATGAGGTTTTTCCAATTTTTTTTTTCACAGAAATCATCACTGAATGTAACAGTATGAACCATGAAAATTTCACAAATATCTGTTGGGCCATTTCGGAGTCTATAAGAGACATACAAACAAACAAACAAACAAACAAACACACTTCCATTTTTATATATATAGAGATTCAGAATTTTCAGAAAATTTTTCCTGAGAATTTTTCAAACACAAAAATGTAACTTTGCCTGAAGATGTAGTAAAATCCACACCTTTCAATTTCGCTAGATGGATATTGTTTGTCACTTCCGTAAAAACCAAAGAAAGCTCCATAAAAATTACCAGTCAGTCATATGACTCAAGAAATTTTCCATCTCATTCTTAAAATCAAAGAATTGTGTGCAGTAAAAAATACAAAAGAATACATTATGCTTGATTCGTGTTCATGTTCATACACAGAGACAATCCATCTATCATTATTCATTATCAATTTCAAATCAATCCTACAGAAATATTTTCTTCAAATTACCCGAAAAAAAGCGTTATTTCATTATGCTTAAATTTCTGTCTAAAAAATCTTCAAAGTCAAGAAATCCCTCTTTTAAACCGTTTTGACTGAAATTTTCATTTCAAAACAAAGTTGCCAAGTCATTTTTTGCTTTCCTCACATACAAAAATCCATGTGCGGAACTCATAAAGAGCGAAAAAAGTGACAAAATTGCTGAAATAACACCAAATACACAAAGGATAATAGAACACACTTATTAATGCCTCATAAATTATACTATTTTCTCCAGTCGACACAAAGAAGGGGAAAATGTGAAATTTTTGAGAGGATAAATTTACAAAATTTACAAAGATATCAATACATAATGTGTGAACTCCAGAAATCTCAAAACCAAGAATTAAAATCATTAACTTAACTTTTGAAGGATACAAATTAGAACAACATGCTACTTTACTCTCTTCAAAAGGAGACAGACTTTTTTGGGTGGTGTTAATTGAGATGATAGAAGGGTTCTGTTGGAAAGAACTTGAAAGAAGGAGTTCATTCTACATTAATCCCTCTTAGATGAACTAAAAAAACATCCTCTGAGATATAAGGGATCTTTGGACCAGGAGACGTCTGTCCTAAAAACTTAAGTTTTCGTATTTTATGTGCTGTATGTAAAAGTCATGTAAGCTTGAGAAATTATTTTTCACATGACTTCCTTTGGCGTCTATGGAAGAGTGCGAACCGTCGAGATATTATTTTCTAAGCAAAACTCTGAGAAAAGAATTTTTCGTCCTTAAGATCCACTGTAATAAAAGAACCCTGTCAGTTAGTTCGTCACAAAGTCAATTCGTCACTTAGTCCGCCGTAGAGAGAAAGAGGACGAACAATTTTATGATGAAACTGGACTCAGGTGAACTCAAGAGAAATAAACGATAAGCAGGTCTTATCTACACTTGTATCATGAGAAGATTCCAGTGCCAAAATAAAAACACTTTTACGATGATAAAGATGTGATGCGACGGCGGCGATGACGATGAGACATCATGTAAGACAAAAAATATGTAACCCCAAGTATTTTGTCCTTGAATGTTACAAGGATCTTGAGAGGTATCGATTTTTTGTTCCAGTTTTGTTTACGAATACACTTTTGTCTTTCGAGATTATTCTCCTGTTTTTATATACTATAAACTCGAGACATTCCTAATATTGAATTGTAAAAATTAAACCAAGAAGTATGAGGTTAATTTGACATTAAAAAACACATTGGTCACGATTGAGTGCGTGCGTGGGCCAATAGTAATTAAGTGAATTGCACTCATCATCATCGCCCGGCCGGAGGATGACATCCTTTTCGGGTCTGTTGTCCTTTGTTAATGGAGTAGGGTTAAGTCTAAGTTAAATTAAGGAAATTAATTTTCTGGTTCATAAAATTACGAAATAATTTAATTACCTTGTATCTGGTATAAACAGCTGTCCGCACTTTCTTGTAGTAGATTTTTGATGATATAGTTTCGAAGTGATCAATTAAAATTTAAATTTTTGCTTGCATTACGAAGGAGTAAAGTGCACAGTTCTATTAAAAAAATCTAGTACAATCTTCTACTAGAATAATCTATTACAATTTTTTAAAATTGAAAATTTCATATTATTAAAGTGTGTATACATACATAAGTTGGAAACCTAGACAAGACTTCCTTTCCTTCCAGTAATCCTCGTTCGTTTATTTCATGTTAATTAATTGAACAAAAAATGTAAATCCCAAATAATCTTCATCGTTTGTATATCGATTGTCCTTGTACCATTCTTTATTTATCCTACGTTAATGTTTCCCATCAGATGAAACAAGGATCTTGGAATTAAGAAGGTTTTATCTTAAGAGAAAGCATCTAATGCCTCGTAAACGTTGTGAACCTATTCATATTGCACCTAACCACCTATTTATAAGCTCCCCATCAGAATTTAAAACAAAAAAAGTATCAATGAAACCTCTAACTATCTACCGCCTAGCAGGATTAGAAAAAGAAGAAAATAATCAAAGCAAAATAAAAATACCTGTTCGACAATTGATGCCAATCGTCCCAATACCAGTGCTTGGCTATCCTTACGGGTGATGACAGCGCTGCCAAGTTTAACGACCAATCGTTTGGCGTATTTTAATTGACTTCTTTCCGTGAATGTCACTGTTTTCTTCTCGACGATTAATTCTCGTTTATCATGTTGAATATTTTTGCTCTGTGAACAAAGAAGAATCATGAAAGACCAACAGAAACAAACAAAAATTGAAAGGAATTGGAATAAATTGTTCAAAGCAGACAAAAACCAACTGATTAGTGGGCGGTTATATCCAGTATATGGCTTGAAATAAAAAAAGAGCTTGTTATTGATTTTATTTTTATTCCAGTCAAAAGATTTTGCACGTCTAGTCATTCGGTGTTATGAAGGATATTGTTGAAATCTGATTTTTTTGCTGCTCTGGATAGGGGATGCGTTATCAAGGATGATAATAATATTCACCGAAAGCCGCCGGCAAGTTGATTGAATAAAAATTTTCCAACATAAAAGAAAAAAACTCACACTGATAAATAGGTTCTTAGTATGATTGAGTGACAAGAACGAGTGACTTAATCATAAGATTGACCTTTGACGCATTGAACGAGATCTTGTGACAAAGGAAGAGCTTCAAGATTAATGAAGTGCTGTTTGCTTGAAAGGAATTTTAAGGAATGTTGAACTGGGAATTCTTTGAAAAATTAAGACCGTGTGGTGTTATGCTCGCAGGTGGTTATTGCTATTCATAGTCTGATCTTTGAAAAAGTGTGTAGGCTGGGAAGTTTCTGGTGTTAAATTTATGTTGCAATCAATCTTCATGTTTTATAAATAATTTCCGGTAGAGAAAGCTTCACTTCTTCAGCATTAAAGGAGAGCTGAATGATTTGCTTTTATCTCCTGAATGATTTTCAAAACTTTCGGATTTTATTTTATTTGTCTGAAATAGCTTGTCCTTACACGACTACATTTATAAATATTTTCGTAAAATAGTAAACAAATTCACCTTAAAGAGATAATAGCAGAAAACTGGAGAACAGTTTTTTGTTCTTTGATTTAATTTAAAAAATATAATGTTCATATTCCTTAAAGTACCTATCCTTCTTCTATTATTTATTTTCATTCTATTTTGCTATAATGTTTACTTATGTTCAGAGTTGAAGAATATCATGAGTCAAAACGAGAAAAATTTACAAAACGTGTACAGCACTCGACTGTTAGTAATAATTCACCATAACTCTGTAAGCCCAATAGTCGCTTGAAGGCTCTCCGATAATCCAAATTGAAAATCGTATATATAACCGGATTAAGGCCCGAATTAATGTACCCCAGCCATGTGATGAAGTTCTTGAATTTATCTGTCGGACAGCAGGACAAGCAGAATGGCAAAATGACATACATCAGAAAGAATGGCAGCCAGCAGATAACAAACACCCCCATGATGATGCCGAGTGTTCGTGCAGCTCGTCGTTCTTTCGAGAGTGAAATTTTCTGCTTCTCTTCGATAAATTGATACACTCCGGTTGGTTTCTTGGGCGGGACCTTTGAACTCTTGACTAGGACGCTCTTTTCCAGTTTGTCAGAATTCACGCTCACGCTGATGTTGGCAATCGGACCAGATTCCGATGAATTCTCCGGATTTTTAGGTCGGCGGGATTTTTTCGCCGCCTTTTCGTTGCCATTTTGCTGTGTGTCTTTGGGATTGATGGCCATCTGATCGGAGGGTTTGTTGTGGTGGGAGTCGTGGACGTTTGTTTCACTGCTGATGGAATCTTGGTCTTGCTGTACAGAAGCCATATCTTTTTCTGGTCGATTGCCAGTTCCTCCTCCACCGACGGCATTATTATTGCCGACTATTCCACCACCCCCACCGGCAGTGCCTCCCTTCATGGTGACAATTGTATTGATTTTGGATGCCCGAGCACGTTCTCGCAGACGCCTCCTTGTGGCTATGTAGATTTCGATGTACACGATGGTCATGATGGCCAGTGGAATGAAGAACGACCCCAACGACGAGTATATCACATAGCCGCGGTTTGAGGTGAGTTCGCAGGGTGTGTGGCTAGTAAACTCCTCCGGCCAGTCATTCCAACCGAGCAGCGGCGGTGAGCTTATAAGCAACGACAGAATCCATACACCTGCTATGAGTAAAAGAACCCGACCAACGGTTCTCTTTTGTGCGTAGTTAATGGGATCGGTAATGGCCCAATACCTGTCCAAGGCAATCGCACAGAGATTTAGAATCGACGATGTGCAACAAAGGATATCGCATGTAAGCCACATTTTACACAAATGAATTCCGAATTCCCATCGGCCCAGAATCGAGTAGGCAACATTGAACGGCAACACCAATAGGGCTACGGTTAGATCAGCAACGGCTAGAGAAACTATAAAGAAATTCTGCACTATCCGCAGTGGTTTGTATGTGAATACGCTTAGGATGACAAGGATGTTGCCGATGATGGTGAGTACGATGATTATTGAAAGGATAAGGGCAGTCAGGATGGCTTCCCACTCGGGAACTGCCAAGTCAATGCCAAAATGACTGGGATTGAAGACGGGCGGTGGAACTGTACAGCCATTGTCGTTTGTGATGTCGGCAATGGATTCAGTTGATGTTATGGTAAATAAATCTGACGACGATGACGACGATGTTGTGTTGGGAAGGTTCGTTTCCATTATACGGACATATAAATATTTGTGTGTGTGTGACTAGTGGGTTATATTATATTTGTTCTTGGTTGCCAGGTGCTTTGGAATGCGTTTTCGGTGTGAAATTAGAGGGAAGTCTTTTAATGCATTTAACTGTTTTAACACGGTGGTGATGGCTTAGCGGCTGCTCCTAGTTGCTCGATGTGTTCATCTGTAAAGAGAATAATTTGGGGTGTTTCATTAAAAACGTATGCTTTGAATGTTAAATGGAATATTAATTGAATGTCCAGTAGGGATAACAGATTTAAGTGGTTGTCTGCTGCAGTAGCAAGTTGTAATTGTGCATAATTTGTAGTACACTTTTGTCAAAACAAAGTTAAATTTAAGTTTAAATGGAATCAAAAATAGTTTAATGTGGCGCTTTAAATCTTTGAGAGTCAAAGCCTTTTTGGCTTTCACTCATCAATAACATCCTAAGTACTATTGAATAATTGAGTGGATCTACAATCTTATGCCTATTCCGAACGGCTTAGTTGATAAAAATTTAAATGACAAATTGATGCTCTTTGACGCTACCACGAAAGATACTGTAGCCAACGCTCTAAATCTCAATGCCAGGAGTACTGGCAAGCTTTTTATAGTGATGGGTGAACTTGGTTTTGCTAAGGAGTTTATTTTTTTTAGCAAACTCAGTCTGCCACCTCGATCAATCGATAAAAAAACGATTAATATTGTTTCTGATTTTTCAAGTTTTTGTTCTACTTTCTGTAAAAGCAGTTATCTGATTGTTAAATTTCATAATTGTTTTTTAAAACGGTTTTTCTGGCAATCCGGAAACATTTTGAACGAAATATCCCTCTGTCGACCTAGATTCATATCTCATCCCTCTATTGAGCCATTAATTTTCAAATTTCATCAGCGGATGGTAAAGATTTTGACGGATTAAGGCTTTGGCAAACCGAGATGAATCGTTCAACTCGAGTTGGGAAAACCGAGTTGGAAGTGATTTTCATCGACAAAACTTCTTCCATAACTTTTAGCTATCAAAATCCGAAGAATCCTTTTTCTGGACAAAACTCGATAACAGATCTTTGAATTGGCATTAGTTTCCAGTCATTATTTTTATCATTTGAAATGAGCTAAATAGCTTAACTGAAAATTTGGAATGGTATCAATTTGACATTGCCATTTATGTGTTCTACATGTGTGATGCTTGTTTTCTACGGCTGAGGAATACTCAGTCTGTCCAGGGTGTTCTCGACTAAGCTAAGCACCTAACGTCGAGTTAAAGATCCAAACCAAATAACAAAACTAACCTCTACTACTCGTTTAACAGCTTTTTATTTAACAATGTCTTAGGTCTAACAGAGTTTTAGATCAATTATCTATATCTTAAAAAAATGTTCTTATAATACTTATAATATTGAAGACAAGCTGCTCCCCGCCTCTAGGCTGTGTTTGGATAGTCGCGTTTCCTCGTGGATGAATCTTCGGATTGTATGACTGTCAGTATTTCCACTGAATAAACGATGGCTTTAGCCCTGTCTTTGATATACAAAGGATAACCGGTGTCTACGTCTAGTCAAAATCAGACCTCTGTTCACAATAAAGGCTGTAAAATAAACGGATGAGCAACAATTACTTTTGTTTGTATATTTTCTAGAAGGAAAATTACACAAAATAATCGGTTGGCAAAATATCGGATCGGAGAGAAGCCCCGGTCAGTTGAGAATATATTTTGAAGAATGTATTCCCAAAGCAAAATAAAAATTGGCAGTTCTAAGGATAAGTACCTTCCCAGAAAAATTGTAATAGGATGCTAGCTAGAGCACTCTTCCGAAGCGGAATGGAAACTGATTATTATTAGCGACAGCACTTCCTCTTATAGTTTTTTCTGTCGATTTTGAGTGTGAATCGTAACGTATAACACTCAAATGATTATCATGTGTTGTCGCTTCTTATTGTTGTATTCGATTTTTAGATGTTGTTGCTTCTTTTTGTCGTAATTCGGTTCTCTTCGTTTACTTTGTTATTTCCAGGGGCCTATATTCGTAGGCTATGGGCCCTATCGGGAATGAGATTTCCCTGGAAATATTTCCCACATTCGGAAAACTTGTATCGTGAATAAGAGTTCCCTTGAAATATTTCCCACGTTCGGAAAATTCGTTTCGAGAACGATGTTCGAATTTTCCCTACAAATGTGTTGCGATCATGAACACTTTTCCCATGGGAAATTTCTCGTTATTTCTCTGGAGTTTTTTCCCATACATTTTAATTGAGAAATTGCAAGCAAAATCCTTTCTCGAGTGGACAGGAGATATTTGCAGACCTTAAAAGAGAGTTTGGATTTATTTTGAGGAGTAGGTAAAACGATTTGATTATTATCTTGTTTGAATAGACCACAAAGCACAAACCTTTGGCAGCATTTTTTACGGCCTTCTTCAAAACCAACTGCTAGGAATGAAAAATGAGTTCTTCAGATACAGTCCTTTAAAAATTGTCGATCAGGCTGGAATGGAAATATAGCATTTTCTTTTTCCAAGACTATGCAATATGAGAGGATTCTAGCCGCAGTCGGTGTCATACCGGCTAGTGGCTTTCTTAGCAGAAATACCAAACCCACCGGCAGCGACTCAATGTCAAAGCAAGTAATCAAAACCTGCCCACGCACGACTGGAAAGTCCCAAAGGTTAAGAAGGAGACAGTGGGTCACTATAGATCAGCTCTCTTGGTGATCAATAGGGAATCACTGGCTCCACTGGCCGCGACCAAAGGCGTGATTAGGTATGGTTTCGATGAAATCGTGATTGGTATCTACAAAAAAGACGAAGATTCGCTTAACACGCCCCCCACAGAAGCCCCTTCAGCGGAAAAATGAAAGTCGATGTAACACCACAAGTGGAACCATCGACCTCCATAGCCCCAAACAAGCCATCCGACGTGGAGGCTAACCCTATAGTCGACAGCAACTCCAACATGGATACTGAAGACTCCACCTTAGGCATCACTCTGAGTGAGGAAGCCCTACTTCATTTCTCCTCAGACGATGAAAACGCCGATAAAACAGTGGTGGAGGTTGATCTGACTAAAAGTTGCAATGCTGCGATTAGTTCAGATTAATCTCCATCACGCCATCATGGCCGCAAACAACCTGGTACTCCGATTGCATAGAAACAAGGAAGACATCGTCTTGATACAGGAGCCGTGGGTCTCAATCTCCATCATCAGAGGCCTCAGGACTCCTGGCTATAAGCTATTGTATATATCGGAGAAAGGTGAACCAAGGTCATGCATGTTAGTAAAAAATGACTTCAATGTATTTTTATTCCTCAATTACAGCAACAAGGACACCACCACCGCTGTCTTAACAACGGATAAAGCCACCTACTGGCTCATATCCTCCTATCTTGGCCACGACAGCCTTGCTCCAGGAGACATCTTAAAGAAGGCAATTGCGGACGCGCTCTAAAATTGTCAAACAAAACAAAAATTATTCCAAGCAAAAAGAAATAAATAAAAATATTTCTGTCAAAATTGATTTTCGAAAATAATTTTGTTTTTTTAAAGTTGGTAGTTTTTTCCCTGGGAAAAAATCATTTCGAAGGAGTTTCACGATAACTAGAGTCGTGTTTTTTTTCACTTCTCGGTAGCCAGTAAAGTAATCAAGTGCGAAAAAAACGCTCCAACTCACTCTATCTGTCAAATTCAATTTAAATTTCAATATTGTCATCATTTAATTCTTCAACATTTGATTAATAATTTTCAACAAATCTGAACAAAAAAGTGTGTCCGGTTAAATGTTGTTTATTATTTTTCATTTGCCAACCCGAGAGTTAATAATGCAGTGGAGAATGATAAAAACCTAAGAGAGCAAAAAGCAAGCAAAAAAAACAATTTTTAGCTTCAAAACGAGGTCGCAAAAATTATTCGTCCACATCTCCTATTTAAGTGAAATATTGCAAGATTAAAAAAAAAAAAGATTTTGGAAAACTATTTTTCGTTTTTGTTGGCAAACTCCTCGATTGAAAATTTGAAAATGCAAACAGAAAAAAGGTTTGTATTCGTATATTCGTCGTGTTTTGTGTGGGCTTTTTTTTTGGCAACGGGAAGAGGGGCCACAAACACCGAGCGAAAAAAGCAGCAGCGGCGGCACACAAAAAAAAACATCGTAAAAAAGCCGAATGGGGTTTCTTTTTGTCTTTTTCTAATTCACTTTTTTCCTGGTTGAGAAGCGAGTTGAAGAACCAATCTGGTTTTTCTAATCTCATGGAAATTTATGCTTGATATCGTGTTTTGTGTGGGCTTTTTTTTTTGGCAACGGGAAGAGGGGCCACAAACACCGAGCGAAAAAAGCAGCAGCGGCGGCACACAAAAAAAAACATCGTAAAAAAGCCGAATGGGGTTTCTTTTTGTCTTTTTCTAATTCACTTTTTTCCTGGTTGAGAAGCGAGTTGAAGAACCAATCTGGTTTTTCTAATCTCATGGAAATTTATGCTTGATATCGGGAGGAAGTAATTTTGTGTGAATTCCTAGTTTCCTATTTTCCTATTTTCATATTTTCCAAAGCGCAAAAATCGGAAAAACTTATCGAGGGGCTGTTCCTCCATCTTTTTGTTTGTTTTTCCATCAAATATAAATAATTTTCAAAATTGCCAACATTCGCGTAGCAAAATAATTCTTCTTAACGCCTCAGCGCCATCTACATTTCAATGATATGAAGTTTTATCTCCGCCTTATCTGTCATTATTTTACTGGCCTTTTTATCGACTGTAAAATCAAGTTGTTGTTGTTTGCCAAGGGAAATTTTGCTGTGCTGGCTACAGAGTATTGAAAAAAAACACGCCTTAGAAATGTTTCTTGGGAATGAAATTTTTCTTGGGAAATAAAATTTCTTGGGAGATTCCCGATAGCCCCCTATATTTCAAGGGGTGGTTATTAATGCTTTTTTGGTTTTTGTCGCGGGTCCGCTCCTGAATTTTGTCGAACAAAATAAATTATCTGTAACGCTTCGTTACACATGCTTGACTGATCCTGGTTTTGATCAAAGATGTTAACATCTCCGTAATGTGGTTTCTGAATGCGGTTTTGCGACTAAGCTATGTCATTTAACTTTGAAGAAAGGTTTGTCCAACGGTTTTGAAGCTCAAAAATGACGGAATTTTGTTTTTGTCTGTATGCTACACATGCATGTTCAGAGGTGCATCGCGCGACACCCCGTTTTTAAGGAAATTTGAAAAAAAAATATTCCTTATTATAGTGCTTTGTATGAGCTTTTTGTGTACCGAAAAAAAAATTTTGTGCTCCATTGCAACATTTTTTTTTTTTACAAAAAACCGGGGTGTAGCACGATATCGCTTCAAACCCCGCATGGTGAAGGCATTGAAAAATTCATCAAGAATGCTATCAAAATTAGGTGCTATTTATGTGCTTGCGATAACTGCAAAAATAAATAATGCACTACGTATATACATTTTAATAAATAATTTGTTTATTCTTAAGAGGTGGGGTGGGGTTCCAAAATGCTTAGAAATAAATAAGGACTCTCGGAATACATAAAATTTTCGCACTAGAGTTGTGTGCTAATTATGTGCTGGCAATAATCGCAAAGAAAACCGAGCGCTGACAATGTTCAATTTCAAATTACAAAATTAATAAAAAACTTCATACGTAGCTCACATTGATGCAAAAAATGAGAGAGAAAAATAACAGAAAATAAAAAAGCTTAAGACATGTAAGGAACTGATCGCCAGGTCTATGTTGTAAAGTCCGAATTTGAATTTTGGAACTAACTGGCGATTTCTGTTGAAAATTTGGAATTTGAATTTTTTTGAACCAAACTCGTACAATCCTAATGGTATTGAAACGTTATTCTCACAGGTGAAAAATATTGTTTTCAACCCCTGGTGGCATAATAGTCCAAGAGGCGACCGTCAAATTACTATCTGGATATGGATTTTGTACCCATTATTAGATAGAGTTTTTGGAGAAAAAGACAGCGCCAGGGTTGCCAGTCAAACTCCGGGGCAAAGGGGGTAAAACGGGACACTGATGGTGCGTTCTTTGGCCAAAAATTAACATATCAAAGATATGGATAACATTAGTGTCCAATTATAGACCTCTACGAGACGAAACCCATAATATTAATGGGTTGCATAGTTCAAACCGTGGCGAAGCGGTCGGCAACCGCCTCAGAAGCCACTGATTTTTAACCATAAACAAACCCCTCAGGGAAATGGCTAAATTTGGTTCCGAATCAAGGTCTGAATGTACTCTTAACGAATACATTATAGGGTTGCCTTGTCTAAACCGGAGCAAACCACTCGCCAAACCTACTACAGTGAAAAAAGTGCACGATACAAGTTTTCACTTAAACATTCATAACTTGATTATTGTTTTATCATTTTTTTCTTATATAGCAATTAAAAGCTTTACGTATTGTAATGTGTAAACTCTTTATTTATCTCTTACACTCTGTATCTCTTTCTATTGTAATGTGTATAGTGTATACTTTATTTATCTCTTACGCTCTGTATCTCTTTCTATATTTAATGTACATACTACTCTTACTCTCTTTACTTACTCTTTATCTCTTTTACTCTAATATCGTTTTATAGTGAAATAAGTAAGTAGCAAGAAGTTTAATTGTAGTAGTAAACACTTGTGTAGGAAAGTCAAAATGAGGGGCAACACATAGTGATTAAGAGAAAACTTTTGTTTAGCATTCAGATTCAGATCTTACAAAAATCCTAATATTTTTAGCATTTAGTGGTTAAGGAGAGAACTTCTCGAACATTCAAGCTTCTCCAAGAACCAATATTCTAGTTTCTAGAAACAGTCATTTGTGTTATATAAATAGCCCGTTTGGCGGCGAAGCAGTTAATTGATTGTGATTTGCGATAAAGTAAAGATACTGTGTTTGAAAAGTAATTGAAAGTGTTGAATAAATACGTTTGTGAGTGGTTTGAATGAAGTAAATTTGTGTTTTTTTTTTTTAAGTGAATAAGTTTTTATTATATTACAGTATGTAAAAATTAATAAAATATCAAAACAAGTATAAAAATGTAATTTTGAATATTTAAAATGATTATTTGGATTTAGCGGCATCTTTCATTAAAATAAGGTTTGACCACATTACTCAGTAAACAAACGCTTAAAATTAATTTGGTTTTCAGTGACTTTTAGAAACATTGAATTGACGTTATTCGTCCTCAGAATTTTTTGTTTTAATCATTTCCAACATGGTGGCAACAAGCAGGAATAAAATTTGTTTGCCTTTTTAAGTGATATTTTCTCCCTTCCCCGTTATTTTTCTCTCTCATTTTTTTCATCAATGTGAGCTAAGTTTGAAATTTTTTATAAATTTTGAAATTTGTCATTGTCAGCGCTTGGTTTTCTTTGCGATTATTGCCAGCACATAATTAGCACGCAATTCTAGTATCAAAATTTTATATTTTTCGAGAGTCCTTATTTATTTCTAAGAATTTTGGAGCCACACCCCACCGCTTAAGAATAAACAAATTATTTATTAAAATGTATATACGTAGTGCATTATTTATTTTTGCAGTTATCGCAAGCACATAAATAGCACCTAATTTTGATAGCATTCATGATGAATTTTTCAATGCCTTCACCATGCGGGGTTTAAAGCGATATCGTGCTACACCCCGGTTTTTTGTAAAAAAAAAATGTTGCAATGGTGCACAAAATTTTATTTTTCGGTACACAAAACGCACATACAAAGCACTATAATTAGCAATATTTTTTTTTCAAATTTCCTTAAAAACGGGGTGTCGCGCGATGCATCTCATGTTCAGCCTACTCGGGCTTTCTGCTCCAATAGAACCATAATTTGTTTCAATGTACTTTTCGTGCCAGCGTTTCTAATAAAACCCATCTAACTGCAATTGAATTGCAAGAAATTTCCTGTGTTAATTCAAAAATAATTAAATTTATTCACTTCACTTTGATTTTCACACAAATTAACCAGATTTCCACAATTTAGCTATCACGGTGAGAACCTCGCATGAAATAAATTTTAAATTTACATTTCCTTGCATAGTTATGCATTATTTTCTGTTAATATATTGCTACACCCGCCCACACTCACTTCAATCTTAATTTAATGTACCGTAAAAACAGACCCAAATACACATACCTCCATGCACAAATTTTGACTTTATTTCAGTGTTCAATCGAATGTAACTAATCACAAAAGTATCGCAGAGAATAAAAAAAAAATTATAAACCCCTACGAACAACAAATTTGCAAAAGTATCTGTATCCAGACAAGAACTGAAGTTGAAGTGTTTGATTGTTGATAGAATTTATTATGTGTTATAGTTTGTGTGTAATGAACTAGGAAATATTAGAAACGGTCTTGCGTTTCGTTCGTTACATGGCAATAAATCAAATTGAACCACTTTATTGAAGTGTTTCAAGTGAATTCAAATTTCAGAAATATGAGTATGGTCCTGTGCTATGTGCACTCCTTCTCTTAAAATGGGATCCAATAAAAATAGTTAGGTGCTTGGTGGCGTGCATAATTAAGCCAATTTTATGGTGTAGGGGATGATTGAGTGTGGGTTGGATCTTAAGTGTGTTTAAAGCAGGGAATATTGAGGAACATTATTTATTGATGAATGTAAAGCTTTTGTGGCTGGGAGAGCTCCATGAATTTCATTCACATTCTGATGAAGTAACAAATATTTATTGTTGCTGTGTGGCAAACACATGATTCTGCTGAATATAACAACTTTCCCCTTTGGTTCTAAAAATGCAATCTCCATTGTCTCTGTGACCTCCTTTTCCCAAAATGATGATTTCCTAAATAAAAGTGGGTCAACTTGCGTTGGAAATACAATCGGTCCGTACATTTTTCTGGATCCCCACAACTTTCGATTTTTTTCAATCAATGGCCGAAAACAATACTTCCCAGAAAACCTGTAACCAAGCGGAAATTGTCAAACAATGTTAGTGTAAATATGACAAACACTCAACCAGGAACCAGCAGGAAAATGAAAACAACAACTTGCAAAATCAATTTCACATTCAAGTACGGTGAAAAAAAATCTAGCACTCTTCCCATTCTATTTGTGTCCTGGTTCTAGTTAATTTCAGTATCCTCCCAACTGATGACGACTTGACGGTTTGTTATCGTTGAACAAAAAACGAATGAACACAGACAATAGCAATAAAATTTGAAATTTTCCATAGAAATAACAAAAAAACCAGCTTCAGGTTCTTCACACAGACTTTCGAGTAATTTTTGTTCGTTCTGATTCTGAGTTCAGCCCACTTGACCAAGATTAGAAATCGAAAAAAAAAATTCCATTTGAGCATTCATGGCGCTGAAGGATTAGGTAACAGCGATTGTTTCCGATTCCGGGAAAAATGAATATTTTTTTGATATTTAAGAACTTGTTACTTTTGCGATCTATAACTCCCTCAAGGGAGAATGCACCTCAAATTTGGTTTCGAACAAAAAAGAAGAAAACAAATTTGGCAATATAAATGGGTTTGTCTTGGTTTTGATATCTGATACAATAAAAGAGAGAGAAAAAATCCATTGAGCAGACAGCAAAAAATATGTTTGGAATTGAATTTTTCGTCCTTGTGAAGGGAATATTGTTGTATTATGTTTCAATGTCGATGTCAAGAGCGGAATTTAGCCAGAAAATGATAGAAAAACAATACTCAATGGGATCAACGAACAAGGAATACAAATTAATTGGAAAGCTATAAATAACTGCGCCGAGCAATAAATCTTTCTTGGAGCATTTCTATTTCCAATGATTTTTTTTTTTGTACAAAATACCAGGAAGACAGTTGAGGAGTGGTTGTTTATTTTTTCTTAGGCAAAATGTTTATGATGTTAAAAATAGACTTTAATTTGAAATAAAAGGTTCAATGCCGTCTAGTAAAGTCTATTTGTCAATTTTGTTTGACATAAATAGGAGTAAGGCGATTAGGTACCACTACAAGTATGGTCTTTTACTTTTTTGGTGTACCCGATCTTGATTTATGTTGGAAAAGGTTTCATTTGACACCTTTGTTTTTTCTTATTTAGTTTTTCATACCAAAATAGGTCATCGAAAAAAAAAATGTTTGCAAGTCACGCGACAGTTTTCATCGACTAGTAAAGAAGTTTTCCTGAAATATTTCCTCGAAAGTGCCACTTTCATGTCTTCCTTGTCGCATTTAGTTTCCAAAAACTAGAGGCAAAAAGAAAATCGAAGTAGATGACACTTAATTTTATTTATATCCTCAGGCTGGGTGTTTCGTCGCTGGTTCTTATACGTCTACTTGACAATCTTGACACCTCACCCAATTGCCACTTCAGTGTTGTCACGCTGCTCTTTTGTTAACCTAGAAGTGTGTACTAAAATCAAAACAATTTCATATTTCCGTAAACATTTCCCACCGAGTGCGGGAACAACACTTCTCTTGCAATGTGACATATAAGTGTCACCTAAGTGAGTGACTTTTCTCAGGGTTTAAGTTTGCCCCGACAAAGTGCAGCAGAAAAAAAAATAAAAGCAAAAAGTTCAAGAAGAAAAATAACTTTGCCTCAAGCATGTACTTGTACACTGAAAAAAAAAGAAACGAAAAAACAAATCATCACAAACTAGACAAACGAGTTATTGACAGTCACATCCACATTTGTTTCCGCCTTGAAAAAACGCGCCACATTACATTAAAATTTTGTACACTTACTCACTCGTTGCTGACATCAAATTTGTTTTAGCTTACAAGATCTGTTTCCAGCAGCAGTTACAACTAAATGAGAAGTAGCAAAAAGAAGCGACCCAGAACACCCGCCATTTGTCCCTGTTTCATTAAAAAAATCTCATTCTTCTTTTCTCAAGCGAGAGCAATGACATTGCAAACAGAAAAAAAAGGATTAACCAAGTCTGCACAGTGTACATATAAATGAGATTGAAGAACGCCCGACGCTAAGTGCCAAGCTGGGGGGTATGTTTGCAGGCTTTCTGTATTTTTTTGTCTTTGCAGCATATAGTAGCTGTTCGGCATGCGGAAATGGCATGTTTCATAATAGAGTTATAAAAACGATGTTAGCAAAATGACACCCTTACGACTATGCCACATAGGTTAAGTAGCTTCTCGTACTCTATAACCGGTCCTAATGTTTGAAGGACTATTGCGAGACGAAAAAAATGATACACCCACAAACATGTTATGAAGTGCAAATGGCTTCAATTTCATGTCAAGACTAAATTACAACAACATTACACTCGTGTTGGCTTGGGATGGGACACCGATTTATGTCGTTCTGTCATTTAACTAAAATGTCTCCGTTTTCTAGTGTCGCTACCGTCGCGTCGTCGTGTCACTTAATGTCGAAATCATTGAATTCAAGCTACGCGGCCATTAAAGTCTCATTTGCAGTGATGTTCATTTAAATATCACACGGCGACGGCACTGTATTTGAAGGTCGTTCATATGATGTTAAGATTTGTTGCCTTTTGAAGCAAGAAATGATGTTACAACACATATGTGTAATATTGATGGATAACTGTCATCAACAGAAAATCAGCGACATGAAAATTGAAGAACATGATTTTTTCTTTTCTGTTGTTTGAATTTCAGATGAAATTTGGGTCTTTGCAAAAGGAAATTGAATCTGGAAAAAATTTTTAGATTGAAAACTGTCAGAAATATTTCAACATGTCAAATAATAAGAAATACAAACATATTTGTCCCACATGCATTGAAGGAAATAATAGATGGAACATCATGAGAAATTTACTCAAAGTGAGGTGAAGTCAATTTGGTTTGAATATGAAACAAAGTGTCAGACGAATTCTCTGTTGAGACTGTTGAAAGTCTTCGCAAAATCGATGAAAGTCAGATTTTGTGGGCTAGCAATACAAGAATATACAAGCGGCTTGTTCTCAATCAACGAGGCCTTACTATGTTCTTCAATAAAATGCAGGTGCCATAAATGTCACTCATACGCCATAGTGTACCCCTACAATTGCGTACATTTTTGAATGGCTGTCTTAGTACCCTACATAAAAAGATTCCATCACCGTGAAAATGTAAACAGCAAACACTCTCCCATAAAACGAAAAAATTAAAAATTAATTTGCAACTTTATCATTTAAACTGTTTCTCCAATCTTCATTATACGTTTCAACCGCCCAAAAAATACATAATTACCTTTTTAGTTAAAATCCTATTTACCCGCTGTACAAACGACCAAAGGACCTTTTCTGTAATTCAAACGGAAAATTTGTTTGAAGTCACACGCAAACTTATATTAAAAAATGTAAAAATAAATAAATAAAAAATGAAATTAAAATGAGCAATCATTGCCATGAAAGGTATAACCCTTTCAATTTCTTTTAACTTAACTCGAAACGATTTTTCCAGGATGCTGATGAGATGAGTATTAATATTTTTAATTCATAAATTTTAATATCAATAAAAAGGAACGCCCAAGTGTGGTTTAATTTTTAATTTATTTTTACACCTTTTACATTTTTCAAGACCAAACAGAAAGCAAAAAAAATGAAATTAATTCACTCGTTGAGTATAGGAAGGTTAAGCCTTAATTTCATATCGTATGTGGCTTGTGAGGGACAACATCTGATTTTTTTTTTTGGATTTATTTTACCGGAAAAAAGACTTCATAAAATATAATGGGAACGTAATTATTGCATGCAAATCTCTCAGAGGTCAGCATAAAAATAGTACCTTGTATAGATTTTGTGGCTTAATTGGCTTAAGAGTTTCTCAACCTTGAAAAATGATAACAGCACACAGCTTGTTATGGCTGAATAGCCTCGATAATTATTTGTTCAGTTTAAAAATGAAAAACTGGAAAAATCTTCGAAATAAACTTTGGAAAAATGAAAACCACAACTTTTTCGTTTTATTTACACATCAAAGGTGACATTTATTAATTAGTCTGAAGTTGGTTGAGTTTCAATAAAAAATATACAAATTTGCTTAGTGTTGGCGTTCAGCTTTCTTTTCTTTGGTTTGTTTTTGTTAAGCTGCAAGGCAAAAGTCCACTATATATTCAAATTTTGAGTGCTATCTTTGTAGGTGTATGAGTCAAAAAAGGATAGGGATTCTATAGAGAGATTTGAAGTATTTTTTTTAATTATAAAACGAATTTTAAATTCATAGGAGTTCCTTGTAACATTTTGACCAAATTCATAACTTAATCAGCTTTAAATTTTGTTTACACATTTAACAGAATAACTTTTCCTAGAAAACACGAAAAAAAATCAATAAGCAGTCGGTACACGTATCGGGACGTTTCTTATCCTTCCCGAGCCCGTATGAACTTTAGAAAAACCGCCATCAGCAAAATTGAGTCCCTGAATTAATAGCCAATATTTCTTTGGTAGAGTCCTTCCGCGTTACTCTGTTTGTGTTGTTTATATTTCCCGAGCAGAAGCAAGAAAAAAAGTGTCACCCAACTAGTTCCTTTCGATCGAGATTTATTTGTGTAGCCATAATCCTGAAGCCAATGAATGCAGCACTGCGTAAGGCAATATACCCTTTTGAATTCAACATTTTTACATTTACAATTTGAATTTATCTCAATTCAGGTCGTCCTTTTGACTCATATAGTTGGTCTCGTCCTTACTGCCACCCACATATGGTTGAAGATGTATTGGCTTACACTCTATATACATCTTGTTTGTTCAAACTGGGAAAATAAAAACGTCGAAGTCCTTTTTTTCTGGTCACTGAATATCTAAAACAAGTTTCTTTCAATTTTCCTCAGTTGTTTATATACGCATTACCTACTCGTAACCAGTGGCGTAGATAGCTTTTCGCTATGGGGGGGGATAGATCTAGTTCGCTCATTTTTACTTCCGACATCTATACTAATATATAAAGCTGAAGAGTTTGTTTGAACACGCTTATCTCAGAAACTACTGGTTCGAATTGTAATTGAGTTGGATAGTCCATTAATTGAGGAAGGTTTAAGGCTACATAGCATTAAGCTACGACCAATAGGAGCGAAGAATCAGTGGAAACTGTGAAAAAACGGCAAGAAAGCATTAATTTTTTTGTTTGTGTGAACGCGCTAATCTCAGGAACTGCTAAATCAAATTGAAAAATTCTTTTTGTGTTGAATAATCCATTTATCGAGGAAGGCTTTAAGCTATACAGAGTTACGGTGCGAATAATAAGAGCAGAGCTTCAGTGAAAAGTCTTACTAAAACGGGGAAAAAAATACATATTTGAAGGCTTCGATTTAAGAAGATTTTTGACTTAGGGAGAGTCGACTAATATACAATTTTAAAATAACTTCGCAACCGAATTCCCGCGCATGATGCACAAGTCAAGACGCACCTCTGGCCGGAGCACGAGGGAGAGACGGACGAATTCGCGGGCAACTGCTAGAGTGCTAGTATAGAATAATATATATGAAAAGTTTTAAGTGTTTGTCTGTCTTTCTGTAAACGCACCTGCAGCCTTAACCACTGGTCCGATTGACTTAAAACTTGAAAATTAAAGGTTTGAGCAAATTCGCGTTGGTGCTTTTTTTTATTTTATTTTTAAGATCAGAATTTAGGGAAGCCATCATACAATTTGTTTTGGCGAAAAAACTAAAAGTTTCAATTTTCTCAAAAACGATTTTTTTAAACTTCCTCCAAAACCTCTCATAAAATCGTTTTTTTTTTTTATTAGATTTTTTCGAAAAACAAAACCCTGATCAGCTCCTTTTTTTCTGAAAGTACGTTTAAATTGCCCAAATAATATTTTATTTTCAAACAAATTTTAAAAATTTGTTTGTATTTTTTTAAAACATTTATAAACTTTTTTTCAAAATTCTATACCTCGAAATCGGATCAATATTTAAAATCGAAATTCACGAATAAAATGTTAATTTACATATTCTTGAATACTTTAATTTTAGGAAATTTTCGTAATATTATATATATAAAAAATTAATTTTAAAAAAAGCCACTTCAAATAATTCGTACAAATAACTCGCAAAATTACGATGAATGATTGACAATCTGCCGCTTGTGTAAGGCATGCTTTCTGTAATGGGTAATAGCGCATTTTGCTTTCTGGTTAAAATGAATTAGTGTGAGTTATCGTTACCGTTAGGATTCGCGTTAACTTCACCACAGTTGTGCGAACATTTGTGTTCGTATGGATGAGTGTGTTGCGTGTTTGGGGCGATTTCTTACACCAAATTAACAATGTGACACACGGTGAGAAGAAATTTAAATAACTTTCAATTTTTGTGTCGGTGTGGGCTTTTGTGGAAAGCTGGAGTTAAGCTCTTTTTCTTGCACGTTTATCTATTATTATCAATTGGTGAGAGACGTTAAAAATAAACTTTTTAAAGATCGATACAAGAAAGAAATTCAAAATATTAGGTGATTACTGATTAAATAAATAGAGTGGCGCGACAGCTCTTGAAGAGCCAATGCCTAAGTGGCTTACTCTCATCAACAATTCTCTGAGTGCGTGTGAAGAATTGAAGAGAGGACCTACAATTTAATGCCGATTCCGAACGGCAGAGTTGAGAAGCACTTTTTCATGACAGATTGATACTCTTGGAATATTTGTCAGGTCTTCGAAAGATGCAGTGCCCGTGAAAGATGAAAGAAAAACTTGGCCTGAGTACTCGAACCAACGACGTTCTGCTTAGCAGTCAATGCACTTACCAACTAAGCTACGGGCAACTATATTAGGTGATTAGCCGAAGTAATAATTTCTTTCAGATGAAGTTGACTTTGTGTTTTCCCCGTAGACTGTAGGTATAGAATGTACAATTTACAATGCCTCTAGGAATCCTGTGAGTACTAATAAGACTTGATTCACGTAGGAAGTAGGTACTAACATTCAGAGTGCGTTTCTTTAACTTATTTGGCATGACTTAGTTATGTTGAACAATTATGAATCCCAATGGGGGGGGATATATCCCCCTGATCCCCCCCCTATCTACGCCACTGCTCGTAACTCGTATTATATTGATCGGGGACAAGTTTTTTACTGTTGAAAAATGACGAGGAAGAAGCAAGAAAAAGGAAAATATAAACAGAAGAGGAATATAAAAATCAACATTAAAACCAGAGATTGAAAAAATATGGCATGACCAGAGGGTTGGTAGGACTTTGAGAAAATACAAACGAGTCTCCACATTATCGTCTTTTATCAAGGCATTTAAGTATTTCCTAGTACTAAGAGCACAGGAAGATTAGTGGAAAACTGTCTTTTTGTTATGTCGGTAATGAAGTTCTCCATTTATAAAAAATCAGAATATTATGAAAATATGATTAGCGACTTGTTGATAATTGTTCACTAAATCTTACCTCTACTGTGATCAGTGACGAATAATTTCCCTTGGCTATTTCAATAGGTTTTCTAAGCACACATTCGTTCCTCTTGACAATTCTTTTACCAACCGACTGGTGCTATTTAATGAAAATCAAAAGAAGGGAATCGCTCCACTTTGCGGTTTGTGCTGAAATTTTATTGATATTTTAATGGTTGCTATATGACTAAGTAAATAAAATCGATATACACACTAAAATATATGGATATACAAATTTTTTATGACCAAATCCAATGGTCTGACATCTTAGTCCTCTTTCGGTTCCGTTTGCTTACCAACCTTTGCAGACTTAAAAAAAAATAAAACGATTTTTATCTGCTTCGAGCAAATATCTGTATGATGTGTGTGTCCTTTTATTGTATCAACATATGTTTGGTTGTTTTCATCGGTGTTCTTTGGTTCTTTGTAAATTGAAAGTGGGCGGGCCGGGGCATTTTGTTTTTGCTGATTGATGATGAATCGATATCAATCAGTCATTCGTTGAAACATTAGAAGAATATAAAAATATACAATAAATTGTGTCTTTTGATGACAGGGAAGGGTATGTTTTGTGTGAAGTAATGTGGTTTGTTTGGTTTGAAAGTTTTAAATTACAAAACGGAATAGGATTAGAAGCATCGGCGGGAAGTTGATCAAGCTTTACCTGTTGGTTGAAAACGAAGGAAATACAGCAATTTGAGGTAAGAAAAAAAGTCATCTTTTAAAAATACAAACTTTGGGTTTGTAGTAGAACGAACAGAGTACCGATGACTGACATCGTATTATAATTAGCCGCTTTACAATACATCTACTTACTTTTACCCATTAACTGGGATATGTAAGTGAGCACTGGTTTTTAGTCTAACCCAGCTGGTGCTTATTTTCAAAACCACTGAAAGGTTTCTGCTCATTTTCACGTTTAGTAGTTTACGAAGTTTTATTTCCTTTTAACAATTTTTTAACTGACTTCTTTTTCAAACTGACTGCTTTTATGAAGCCTTATGAAGATTTCACTTAACTTCACTGACAATTAATTTAAAATGAATTTGAATAACGTCCAATGCCCTGTTAAGGCTTTTTTTTGAAAAGGTGTTAGAGTCTACAGAAAATATTTAGGTAACACCCCCAGGTCCGAGTTTGGTTCTCCTTTTTCAATTTATTTATCCGATAAAAAAGAGGCAACTTTTTGCTTTAATTTGTGTTCATTCCCTCTTGCTGCCTTATAAAGAAACTAGCAAAACCCCGCCCGCTTCGCAGGGCTTTAAACAATTTTTTTGTTTTATTTTTTTTTATATGTATGTGTGTGTATGTGCTATATTAAATATTCTTTATTAAAATGCGTTTTTGATAAACAATATTTTTGGTTGTATATGGGCGGAGTTGCCCGGTAGCTTAGTTGGAAAGTGCGTTGGCTGCTAAGCAGAACGTTGTTGGTTCGAGTCCTACTCAGGCCAAGTTTTTATTTCATCTATCACGGGCACTGCCTCTTGCGAAGACCTGAAAAATCTTCCAAGAGTATCAATCTGTCATGAAAAAGTGCTTCTCAACTCTGCCGTTCGGAATCGGCGTTAAATTGTAGGTCCCCTCAATTCTTCACACGCACTCAGAGAATTGTTGATGAGAGTAAGCCACTTAGGCCTTGGCTCTTCAAGAGCTGTCGCGCCACTCTATTTTTTATATGGGCGGATGGCTTACCAACACGTGATAATGTTTAGCGTTGCAGTATAGGAACTGCTGATATCAGATGGGGCACTACATTAGCAAGATCGAAGCAGTTTGGCGTAATTTTCCGTTTTAAATAAATGGAAGGTATCCACACTTGTTCTTTTAACAGTGTATTTGTATATTCTACACTTGGAAATAGTGTTTCAAGATCAGTGGAACCACCAAATACAACTCTGTGGCAATAAGACAGAGTAGCTTATGTCAACATAAGCGATTTTTGAGTTTTAAATGGATTGTTCATAAGCACTTTGAAATCTACATTTCTCTCTCACCCCCATTTAAAAAGATCTCTCCGTTGCAAAGATATCGTACGTTTCATAAACGCTTATGTTTTAACGCCATACATTGCATTCGACAGAAAAGCTTATATTGTTCAATTCTCTTATGTCTTCCAAATTTAGTTATTATGATTTAACAGAAACGCTTATGTCGTATGAAATCTTTTTTTTATTTTACTTTGTTAGCGATATTGAAATCAATAAAATAAATCTATATATACAGGGTGATTCACGAGCGTTGTGCCAAAAAGCTAGAGCGTGTAGGTTGAGTTGAGACAAGAAAAAAATCGTATGGGAGGGGGGGGTCTATTCCTCCCCGTTTAGCCGGGAGGGGCAATTTTCTGAAAAATTGACTTATTTTGTTTAAAAAAATATTAAAAATCAACGGCTTCGTTTAAAACACCGTGCTATACCTTTCTGAAAAGCCAAAAACTTCTTCTTTCACATTGTTTTTAAATTAAATTGTTTTACCGAATAGTTTAAAAAAAATTAATTTTCAAACTCAAAATTTTCAAAAAAAAAAGCAAAAAAAAACATTTTTGAACTAATTTTTTTCAAAATTTTATGTAATTAAGTACTTATTTTGTTTTAAAAATTCAATGTGTTTGTTAATTTTTAGTCGAAAACAGAAAACCGGATGCAAAAATGTCTTTTCGTTTTTGAGAAATTAAGAAAAAACCGAAACCACTTTTTTCTAAAAAAATCTTTGTTTTTATTTTTACCTATCTGGACTTTTAGTTTAATTTATTAGTTTAATTTATAAATTTAAATTTTTGTAATTGGAGTTTTATGAGGACTCAATAAAGTAGAAAAGTATTACATTATCCCTGGATTAACCATTTTGTTTATTGATAACGTCTGAAAACTGACCTGTAATTTTTTCTTACTATACCTTGGGCCGCGGCCACTCACTGGCGAAGAGTTCTACCTGCTAGGGGCTTAAGATAATTAAACCGCATTTTTTCTTGAATGAAAAAAACAATTAACAACCTATAGGTAAATAAAATGCATCGCATATTTACTAAACAACCATTTACAATTAAAATATTAACTCATCAACACATAACAATAACAAACTCATACGCTCGAGAAGAGTTAGCGGACAGGAACTTCTGCTACGGTTTAACTTATTGTCGAGATCGGGAAGCTGAAAGACTCTACGCTGAAAGATATCCCAATAGATGGCGCCCAAGTCGTAGCATGTTTTCAAGAATCCGCCGACGAGAGCACTGAGAGCTAGAAGTGAAAGGTCAATGCCAGACGTTATCAATGAAAAAAATGATTAATCCAGGGAAAATCCAACACTTTTCTACTTTATTGAGTCCTCATAAAACTCCAATTACAAACAATTAAATTTATAAATTAAACTAATAAATTAAACTAAAAGTCCAGATAGGTAAAAATAAAAACAAAGATTTTTTTAGAAAAAAGTGGTTTTGATTTTTTCTTAATTTCTCAAAAACGAAAAGACATTTTTGCATCCGGTTTTCTGTTTTTGACTAAAAATTAACAAACACACCGAATTTTTAAAACAAAATTAGTACTTGATTACATATAATTTTGAAAAAAAATAGTTCAAAAATGTTTTTTTTTGCTTTTTTTTTGAAAATTTTGAGTTTGAAAATTTATTTTTTTAAAACTATTCGTTAAAACAACTTAATTTAAAAACAAAGTAAAAGAAAAAGTTTTTGGCTTTTCAGAAAGATATACCACGGTGTTGTAAACGAAGCCGTTGATTTTAAATTTTTTTTTAAACAAAATAAGTCAATTTTTCTGAAAATTGCCCCTCCTGGCTAAACGGGGGGGAATAGACCCCCCCTCCCGTACGATTTTTTTCTTGTCTCAACTCAACCTACACGCTCTAGCTTTTTGGCACAACGCTCGTGAATCACCCTGTATAAAAGAACAGCCTAATTTTTGTGTTCGTTCGCTAACCGGGCACACTGCTTGTAATAAATAAAATAACCAGCTTCATTCGAGTTTTTTGAGGAAACTTGTGTATATTTAAATTTCTTTGCTAAATTTTAATTGTATTTTAAGCACACTAAGCTCTTTTGTAAAAATTAATAAAATCACAAACGAGATATATTAGGTTTGATAGAACCTCTTATGTCAACATAAGATATTCTATCGAATGTATTTTTCCAAATAACATTTTAGATAAAAATCCATTTTTCTCGAAATCAAGTTTTTTGACATAAGCTACTCTGTCGTATTGCCACAGAACTTTAACCGCATCTTTTTTCGTTTTGCCAAATCGATTCAGCACTAAATACTTCTCGTTCAAAATCGTTGCACATCGATTTCAGAAACACTTTCACTTTTATTTGTACCAGCCATTTTTGCACCTTCACTCAACCTAGCTGATTTTTGTTATTTTTCCTTTTGCTTTGAAAGACACCTTGAATTTACATTACAATAAAAATTGTTTGGAAGTGAAATTTGGCCTTTAGAATCAAGTGAAATTATTCCATTTGTAATATCTAATAACTACTTAGAAGATTTTGTCGCAGATGCATCGTTTTTTAACTGCACACGAACATTTTACGACCAATGTTTTGTTCCTGACATAAAAGAGATTAACTCGCTGGCAGCAATGGAACGTGGTATAATCTACAAAGTTTGTCGAAGGTCATCAGCCAAAAGAATAATGGCGCTGCCGCTAAACTGTTTTTTCCTCACAAATCCTAAGGTCCGATTTAAGGCTCCAAGTAATTTTTTGTGCACCATTGTGCTTTCGTTCCTCAGAATAAACTGAAAATGTCAAAAATGTTGGCCATTCCTGACCGTTATAAAATATTACATGTAATTGTTTCATTTATCTCCATATTCAAAGGCAACTTAAGAGCAGAATGCACTATACGGCCACCATCTATTTACGTGGCTGCGATTCCAGAAGAAGCCAAAGCAAATGCTATTTTATTTTCAGATCGTTTAGATGCTAAAATTAATGACAGCAAATATATTTTTTCCATATCACACTGGCCACTGGGTGCATCTAAAAAATACATACTATTACTCTTATTGATCACAGTATCACACTTTGCATAATGGTGTCATACACATCAGCACGTTAGTTTGGAAATATTTTTAATTCAATGCAACTGTATTGCCTTTCGCGTAGTATTTCTTGATCAAGAACCTCTTGCACAGCACAATTTAGAGCAACCAATCCTAAATGTGATAATGCTTTATTCACAATCCGGGCGAAAGTAATTAACTTCCACGAATCCCTATATTGAAATTGAATTTGAACGGATTCAATTATCCATTAGATTGGCATTAGCAATCATAGCCGTAGCTAGGATTTTGTTTCAGGGGGGGGGGGGGGGTTAAGATAAATGATAATTTTTTTCAAATTTTTAATAAAAAAAGGAAACATATTTATCAAATTTATCGCATTTTGTCAATTCGCCGAAGCTAATTCATTTGTTCACAAAACAATGTTTGATGGAAAATATAACAATAATTCATTGAGTGTATCTTTTACCCCTTATTTATGGAAAGGGGTTGGAAAGGAGGTGCCAGACTGCCAGTGTGCATTGGTCTTAAATACCTGAACATTGCATTGAAATGGAAAGTCAGAGTGTGGAAGGGAGTTCCATTCTTGAAATACGGCTAAAGAACGATTTTGTATATTTGAGAGTAAGCCCGAAGTTGGACTCGAGGGTAAACTGATGGTTAAGATAAGGGCCAGATCAGACGGGGAGAAAAATTTCTTGCACTGTCTTCAGAAACCCAAATATTTTGCGGCATTTTTGGTGACATCGCATATGTGATCGTTCCACAAAAGGTGGTCAGTGATGCACATACCGAGAATCTCTAGATGTTCGGTCTCTTTGATGCAAGTGCCACTCATGGACAGTGGCAGCGGAGGTATATGTCGCTTTAACGATACAAGACAGCATTGAGTTTTTGAAGCATTAAATTCTACGCTATTTTGTATTCTCCATTGTACAATGCTGTTGAAGTCAGTGTTTAATGAGCTTATCATATTTTGCCGTTGCAGTTCCACATCCGAAGAGGAGGGATGTAAGTCTGGAAATGAATAAGAAAAGCTAAGGGTACTATCGTCAGCGAAACAATTGATTGGATAAGAAGTTACAGACAAGAGATCATTTATAAAAATGAGAAAGAGGGTCTGACACAAAACGGAGCCCTGGGTATACCAGCATTTATATTGTTGGTTTCAGACTTGAATCCGTCCAATACAACTTGTAGTGAACGGTTCGAAAGAAAGTTTCTAATCCAACGAAGAAGGGATTCACCGATATCGAAAGATTTGTTCTACTGCTTGGTGAGATAAACATCAGATCACCAGTGGACCTGTTACTATACTGCCGGTCAGTAAGAAGCTTTCGGTCTAAGAGATATTTCTTGAGTTGATAGTTTATCAGCGTTTCCATGACCTTACATTACAAGGAAGGGACGTAAGTGCAATCGGACGATAATTGGAGGGAGAAGAAGATTCGCCTTTTTTTGGAATTGGCCGGACAAATGCTGTTTTCCAACTGCTCGGAACGAGCCCATAACAAGGATAGATGGAAAAGCTTACGCAAGGGTTTTGCCAGCGTGGAAGAACACCTCTAGATTAATAGCAGGGATACCATCCGGACCAGCAGATTAATGTATGTTGAGAACTTCTAGGACTATCGCCACAGCACGAGTGCCGAAGAAGATTTTTCCCATGGAATCATTGACGCACTAAAGAACTGGGGGAATCATGTTACTCTCTAGCAGCTTTCGCGAGAGAGCTAACAACTGGAGTTTTTTATTGTCAACGAGCTAAGGGACCGAAGAAGAAGAAAAATTCTTGATATTTTTTACAAAAGACCAACTCTTACTGCCCTTAGGACATTGCAATATTTTTTGCCTTAATTTTTGGTCATGTAACGACTTATGTAAAAGAAATATGGTAGTAAATGATATCTTGATTATACCAAAACAAATAAAGCTTCAATGGAAAAGTTATAAATTCAGTGTTAGCAAGACAAAACAAAAATCATTAAGTTTTAATCAATAGTTATTTGATTTTGCTTCACAACATTATTTCGGGGAGGGTTAAACCCCGTAACCCTCCCCCTAAATACGGCTATGTTAGCAATGACTATATTGACTCAAGGTCAAGGTCAAACAATGTCTGTTTCTTGCTTACCTATATTTAAGTATTTATTTCTCATCTCGCCTGCCTTCTTATCACCTCCAGAATAATAATTAAAGACAGATTTTGTGAAATCCAATTGAAATAGAGGACGATATTAATTAAGAGTCCTTACGGGACATACAAACAAACCAACATCCATCTAGTTTCACAACAGAATGATTATAAAACACACATACTTTTTTCAATTTCAAAGATTTGAAGTTTTTCTAGCTTAACAACGAATTATCCACCTTTACATTGTACATGTTACAAAAAACCAAACGAAAGCGAAACGCTCATTTCCGAAATTTTCCGAGTTTTCCGCCAAGAAGTTTATATATTTTTATTTTAATATCATCATCATCATCTATCATCATCATCATCATCAAATCAACGCACCTTCAATTCCACGCAATTTTCCATTTCAAAACCAATGATTTTTCCGGGTTTTTCATCAAAAACTTTCTATTTTTCATGTAATAAGCTATTCATAAATATGTAACTGTTGGACCGTTTAAAATTCCATACCGGACAAACATACAAAAAAACATGCAATTAAATGAATATTCAATTCAAAATAAACCATTTGTTTTTATTTTGTGAGATTTAAAAGATTAATGACGTTAATGAAAAAAAACATTCTGGTTTTAAAATTAGAAGGGAATTAATTCTCTTCTTTTCAGAATCAGAACACTGTCACTTTTGCCCAACGCATTCAGAATGCTTTTTTTAACTTCCAGATTGCCAATTAAAAACGCCATAACACTCTTTTCCAATTCCATTCTTTTACAATAATCTTTTCCTCTGACAGTTAATAAAATTGTGCGTCTCTGAGGGCATTGAAGAGGATCTTGTATTCTTTAAAAAGTTGAAAATTCGATGAGCCCAATCCAATATTGGGAATCTTTCAAAATTCTCATCAACGCATTTTTCCAAGCTTTCTTATCAACGCTTTTTCGGAAACTCTTTAAAATGCGAACATCAACCGATCAAACTTCAACACGATACACAAAACACACAGCACAGGTTTGAATATTTATTTGCGGATACCTTCTTATATTTCTCAAATCTATAGTTGCAAACTGGAATATTATATTTATAATGTATTGTTCACTGCACTTTTAAAGGATCTGAGTCTTGAACTTAAATTCTTTTGCAGATATCCAGAAAACATTAAGACTGAAAAATGAATGTTCCTCGTGAACAATAAGAAGCTACTCACCATCACCAATGTAACTTACACTGACATTATTACCATTTCATCACGAATTTTAGCATTAAGTTACATTATGTAGACATCTTGTTCTTAATTTGAAATGAAAATTTTGACTTGTTCAATTTTTTTTGAAAATATTACAAACTTGACAAAATTTTCAATCGAATCGATCAACTTGTACGGTAGTGAGAAAATTATTATTTATTATTCATTTAACATTGGCACCGTTTGTGATTTGGAAAATATACATTTTATTTTTTTTAAACCTTCTACCCTAACACTTCTTGCATTTAGAGAAAAAATTAGGAAAATCCGTCAACCAGTGTGCCCGGTTAGCGAACGAACACAAAAATTAGGCTGTTCTTTTATATATATAGATTAAAAAGGGAAACATGATTTTTTGTTTCTGTGATATGAATAACCCTAATAATAAAAATTACCCTCTCCAACGGGATAAATTTCCTCCAAAGATAAATAACCCTTTTTTGCTTTTTATTCCACAACACCGCGTCGTCTCCATCACTGCCACCGATACTTGCTTGTTTTTCAAAACCAAAAATATTTCCCATCGACAGACGACTGAACATCAATGTTTATTAAAATATTACCTTGGGGCTATTTATTTCCCCCCCTCCAAAAAAAAAAAAATTAAAAAAAAAACTGTCCAAATAATGTTCAAAGCAACGCAGAAAGGAGATTTACTTTGCTGTTATTTCCACATTTACGAAGCCAGCCTTTAAGCTTGCCAATTACGCCCAAAACTCATTTGAATTTTTTTCCTCGTTATTTTCAAAAGAACAAAAAAAAAACATACTGCAAGCTCACACAAATCTGAAACGAGACAAAGTAAGACGAGCAAGAAACCTGGAAACTGAAAAAATTCCAACAACGAAAAAAAGACCATAATTTTGAACATTGTTAAGGCGGATAGATAACTCAATTGTTTTTGGAGTCGTTACGTTTATAGCCATGTTTTTTTCCACTTGTCAACCATAATCGGTAAGGAAGTTCTGGGTGTTGGCAATGAGAAGCTTCTATTTTTTCCGTTTCTATCTATCTTTCACATATGGTGTGGGTGTACGTATGTATATTAATGGTCCTCGCAGGGATATCAAATTGAACGGAATGATTTCGTTTATAATATTTTCCGTGGCAGGAAACGGATCTAAATGGTGATTCCATTTAATATTAATGCGCTAGTGTCAGGTGAGTAGGGAGGGAATCATTGTTGCTTTTTGAGTTGAATTGCAACGCGTTTGGGAGCGGATGTGGCGGGGGAATTTGTTTGTTTTTTACGTTTGTTGAGATTTTAATTTGATACACAAACATTGAACCAGAGCAAATTGCAAGGACTCGCGAACTTAATGGGATTTGAATCGAATTGGATTTAGGGAGAGTCAATTATTAATCGGGCGAATGGTTAAGCCGGGAACGGAAATTTGTTTCGCTTGCAGATTGTTTATTTATACGCCTTCGGAAGAACAACAAAGAAACTGTGGGTGCTTCTTTTTGGATGAAAGCATTTGCATAGTTTTGGAATTGATGCTAATTTATTGAAGGTCATTATTATACAGCGGAATGGAGGATTTAATAAATCGCTTTATTAGCAGCGCGTAATGTCGTCGTTGCGCGTATGAGTGCGGAAAATGGAAGGACTTACAGCAGCCGTAAGTGCTATGATTCAAATTTTAATTTTAATTAATAGTGTGAAATGTCTTATTTGGTAAGTATGCTTTTGAATCGAAAATATTGATTCATAAATGAAAACAGCGTTTAACAAATAAGGTTATAACCTCTACAAATATTTTAACAGTTTTCAATCAAACTGTTGAAACACTCTATAAATAATGGTCTGCTTGGACAGAGATATGGTAAAATATCCATCCATTCCATCGCTCTGCTGCGGTCCAAATCTAATCACGAAGGAAGACATTGAGTGCAAAAGTGGCACATGATCGAAATATTCAACAAATTCAATTGGTTTCTTAGTAGATTAGAATTTTGAAAATTTTTCAAAACCATTTGAAATATTTTTCAATTTTAAAACTTCTATGTTTAAAGCTATGACAAAGCGTCCTTTTTCATCTAAAAATTACACTAAAATAAATTTCTTTCTGCATTAAAAACATAAATGCACACGACGTTTACCCTTCAGAAGCGGAATTTCCTCCTTCCTGTGCCAGAATCACGTAACCATGCCATTCTATTCAAAACAACGCTAAAATAATGCACAAACAGAGCTGCACAATCCACCGTCAACACCAGTAATATGCACCTACTACCATAAATTTTCGCTTATGAGGTTTTACCATAATATTTAAAATTATTGCCATTCTAACGAGAGATTATTGCGTACGTGTAGAATTTCGAAAATTTGCCAAAAACTGCATAAATATGAATAAATTTTAACTGTTATATGCCGCAAGGACTTAAAATAATATTCCCCTTATTGCGGTAGACAGAGAGCTTCTGAATATGGCCATTTAAAATTGTCATAAAAGATTGATTTTTTGGTTTTTGGGTAAATTTCGAACGAATATGAAATATGACATTTAACGATGGATATGACACATCTGACATGTGATTCTGATAAATGACTTTTTGTTATTAAAAAAGCTCAACAGATAGCAACATCAATTTTGGTGGCTAAATAACAGTACTTAGCCATAACCCTGGAGGGATTATTATGGAGGTCGTTTGGGAAGAGCAGATGGATATTATGTACATTGTGGCACGCACCTAGGCGTAAACTATTGATTGTATCGTCAAATTATATTTTGAATTGAAATAAGTAGCGAAATGCATCGGAAAGAGAAATGTGTTATTTCATGAAATATTTATTGGATTACAATGCAAATTGGTTTATTACCTTAAAATTGTTTTTTTTTTTGTAAAAGCGGCCTCAGTACATTTCCCTGTGGCATCACACTAATATTTTCCAGAACACTTCTGCTATGTATGTTTAGAAACCTCAAGACATATTTTATTGAAATTAATAATAAGGCCCGCAATATGGTCCGGAAATTGAATTCAAAACGGTTCCTGGAGTGGACGTAAAACATCCCGTTTCTTGCATAATAAAATAAAACCTCCTCCCAAAAAAGACACATTTGGTTTCTCAGCCGGAAATCAACCCTTCAGGCTTTATTTGCCATTATAGGGAATGGAAAAACAAACTATTTATATTTCGTCACCTTCATTTGTGCCACTGGGTGTTGAATTGATTCACACAAAAGGGTTCTCTTTTGACAGTCATCGTTAAAAAATGTTTTCCATATTGGAAGAAAAGGGTTGTGCGTGAGTAAACAAAATGTACAAGCTAAGCCGAAAGGGTTTAGGCTGTTAATGATTCAGATTTCTAATGAAACACTATGTTTTGAGTTGAACACACCAAAAGCACATAACCTTAATCGAAATAGAATCGATTTCTAGAACGGAAGTGTAGTTTAATTACATTCAAACTTCAATGTGCACAACTATGTAGGTTTGAGAATTGGATGTTTCTTGACTAATGTATTAGTTTGTTAATTGAATGTGCGTTATTCTGCAATTTACCCAACCAATATGCTTAAGAGCGTGACAATCCGCTTTGATTTTGAGTGGAAATTGATTGCTAAGGATAATTAAAATGTAGTTAAACTACTAAGAAGCGGTTTTGGCGATGCTTAACTGTTATTAAGATTAACAAGTCCTTTCAACTAACTAAATCTCTTGATATAAAGGAATTACTAAATGATGTACCACTAGGTACCGTTCTTTAGCCTTTACTTTTTTCTCTTTAGTTGAACTTGTTTATGGAATTAATTGAATTAAAATTTAGCTCACTTACCTAAATAAGAAAACAATATTGTTTTGTTATGTTTACACAAGAAACTGTCACTGACTTTCTTTGAAGATATTAATAGAAAAACTGTCTAGCTACCTTGAATTTTTTCACGCATACAATTTTTTTTCCTGTATGGTATCAAAAATAGACTGCGCTAACATCGCACCCCCTTTTTTGTCTCACAGTTATCAGTTGAAGCGAAGAAAATAAAATTCAAACATCTGATATCATTCAACAGATAGTCATCGTTTATATTATCTAAATGAGCCATTCAAAGCTTATCTTGACAACATCGATGATATGTTCAATTTTACCTGAAATCGTATTACGAGCTATTAGCAAGCGAAACACGCACCGTTTAGTAAGCAGAAGCACTTTATTATAGTTACCCGTGAATGTGACATCACTGGGTGTGCAAAAATAAACAGCACACAAAATAGGTACCTAAACAATGAAATCAGACTAAACCGTTTTCGGATGTTAATATCAGAGCACTTAAACCGTTCACGGTGTTATTGAGTATGCAAAATCGGGAAGTTAGAGATAAGGAGAGCTTTAAATTACATATGTATGCACCTTATCCGATTTAGGTTAACATTTTGTCTAGGAGCGTTATCATGGACGTTGAATGTTTTGTTTATTTATCGAGGGTGAATCAGTCTGATATGAAATTGATAGAACTGCTCAAGTTCATTGTCAAATTAGAAAGAAATCAATATTCCAAAAACGTTGGTAGGGCAGTTCGAAATCTTCCAATCACGAATTTATTTATTTCTATTTTTTTCAGAAAAAAGTGAAGAACCAGCCAAGACGTTCTGTTCAAGAAGGCACTACGTTATCGACGACTATTTAATGAGTGACACCAAAAACCGAAAGAGTCAATTTGAAGTAGGTTAGCAAGGATTTGTCATTTTCAGTAACTCAGTGAAAGTGTAAAATTAAAAATTTCTAATTAAAATGTCCATCAACGAATTCCTAACAACTTCGGCAAATCCGAATTCAGTTGACTGCAGCTGGAGCACCTTAACCATCAATGTTGAATTTTGTGCGGGAAACAAATTATTTTTCGAGAGTATTTCAAAAACACTGACTTTAGTTGATGTTGATACAATAATTCACAGATGAACATTGGATGATGTAAAAAACATACAACCATTGTGGGATTACGAGTACGTCACGATACTGGAACGCCACCAGCACATGGTTCTTCAATTTGTTTTGTCTATTTTACCGACTAAAAGTGCCTAAATTAAATTGTGTGAAAATTCTATTTGGGGCACACACAAAAAAATTTTCCTCGAAAATTGATAATAATATTAATTCTACAGTCGACAATTGAATAATTGTTGAACTGTTTAGAGGAAACCATTACATAAATTTGAAATCCTCATATACATATTTCATTTAAGAATGCAAATTATTTATGAAGTTCTTGGTAGACCGGGCGCTGCTGGGTCGACTTGAGTGAGCACAGAATTTGAAGAAAGGAGTTTTGAACTATGGATTTTATTCTCTTGCCTGCCATTCTTTTAAAACTTATGATGATATGTGTGCTAATGGCTTCGAAATAATAAAGGATTTATTTGTAGAAGTTGATCATACAAAGTTAGGAATCAGAATAAAAACAATAAAAATTTAATTCGATAGCTTATAATTATAACAAATCGGTTGCTTGAGTATTTACATTTGCTTGAGTATTTATACTTGCTTCAACACCCTCTCTCAATCGAATATCGTTATGTGATCAAATTTAATTTCGTTAGTAAATTAAAGAATTGTACACTATCCATTGCTTTGTTCCGATTGGTTTGACTTTTATTAATCCTTTTGTTATGCTATCTCTTACAAACGGATGTTTAATATCGATGTGCTTAGCTCGAATGCTTTCCAAATTATTGGCCATCCAAAACAACCTCCGTAGTGTCTGTGGCTTAGTGGTTAGGTGCGTTGGCTGGTAAGCTGAACGTCGTGGGTTCGAGTTCTACTCGTGCCCATAGTTCTTATTTCATCTTTCACGGGCACTGCTTCTTGCGAAGAACTGTTTAAACTTCTAAGAGTATCAATCTGTCATGAAAAGGTGCTTCTCAACTCTGCCGTTCGGAATCGGCGTTAAATTGTAGGTCCCCTCAATTCTTCACACGCACTCAGAGAATTGTTGATGAGAGTAAGTCACTTAGGCCTTGGCTCTTCAAGAGCTGTCGCACCACTCTATTTATTTATTTTTTTACCATCTAAGCAACCAATTGTCTAGTTTTAAGTCCTAACTTGAGTTTTCTTACAATTATAACTTTGTTAGCCCTTTATTTGATGAAAATTGTGAGAAAAATCGATTTGAAAATGAAAATTGAAACTCAATTCCGAGCTGTGGTTGCCGAGATATTTGCATCACAGCAACTCCTCTTACGTGATAATTAGAAGCCCTTGACAAAAACCAACAAAACACTTTTTGAGGTCATAACTCGGTTACCAGACCTCGCAAATGTTTTTGGTTTCCGGTAACGAATAGAAGGCATGTAGCCTTTATTTTCGTGTATCATTTACCAAAGACTTACAGGAAAAAATTAAAAGTAACAGCGACTTTAAATCGTGGGAATATTTCTGAATTTAATAATAACTTACATTTTCAATGTTTTGAATTTTGAGTCATAGTTCTGATTAAAGTTGCTATTAAAATTTTAAGTCATCATATTTACTGCTACATCCTCAATGCAAGATGCACTACTATAGTATTTCGTTTTTTAATTATCTCTCTTTTTTTGTTGAAATAAAAATTCTAATACTAAATTTTCATTTTCAAAAATAAACAGTTTTCGTTTCGCTTTTGAGTTCATCATAGGAACCATGAAAAAAAAATAAACAAAAAACAAAAATATGGACACGCTTCTCAAAGAAAAGAAAACTCTTCCTTTATTTCCATTTTTTTCTCTTTCTAAAAAAGAACTCGAATGAATCAAATATTTATACAACTATTGTTTGCTGGATTTATAAACAACAACGTATTCGTTTTATGAACTCAAATGCAACCAGCTGGAATAAGGAAAACATAATAGCACAGATAATAAATTTATACAGATGTCTCACCCTTATGGCGAGAAATGATATATGAAACTGAAAGCTACCAAAAAAAAAGCTTTTTCCAAAAGCTTTAACGCATTCACTTAATGCATTAAAAATCTATTTTCGCTCGCCTCATTGCCCATAAATGAATACTTAGGCAAGGAAAAAAGCTTCAGAAAGCTCCTTGTCTGTTAAGGCTTTGTCTGTTAAGAGCAAAATATGTTTCATTTTTCTCTGCAGGGATGAGACATCTGTATAAATTTATTATCTGTGATAATAGTTTGAGTCAAAGATTAAATAAGTAACAAGATGGGAAACTGACTTACGTTTCACTCCCTAGATCCCTCAATTTTCATTTTCTTTCATTTTATTTTCTTTCCTTGTACATGAAAAATATACAAACAAAAACAATATGGCAGGACCATATTTACTGTGTAAAAACACGCATACTTTCACAAAATGTATGGTCCAAACTGTGATTGTATTGGTAAAAAAACGCATACTTTCAAAGAAACTATGGTCCAAAATGTGATAGTATTGGTAAAAACGCTTGTAGGCATCTGTCATTTTGACAGCTTTGTTTCCCATCTCCTTACCATATATAATCTCTGGTTTGAGTATCATCCCGAGATATTTTTGTTTATTTTCTAGTTGAACCCCAAAAACTGTGAAAAAGCACGACAAACGATGCTGAGGAGATAAACATTTGCTATGTGGCGGAGTATTTTTGAATGGAATGCAGGGTTCGGACATGTAATCCGATGGGATTTTTTGTGTGACCAGTACATTTATGTATGAAATTTTCGTTAATAATAATATTTTGATGGTTCCTTACGTTTTTTATTTTTTTTATTTAAAAAAAAATGAAGGTATCATTTGTGTAGACCAAAATCATCAGAACTGAACCCTGTTAAGAAACCTTCCATTACAGAACAAGGACTTGTTTGATTCCCTTCTGTTGTTTCGTCCTTCTTTTTCAGTTTTGAAACATCCCATTCAACGTTGATGTTGATTGCAATTTACAGACATAGAAAAACTGACTGAGGAAGACAACCAACGAAGTATACTTTTAAAGTGAAAAAAAACAAGTAACAGAAAAATGACATTTGTAAACCCATCAAAGCTTATAGCAGGTGTTCATCTTGATTGCTGAAATAAAGAAAATTTATTTATCATTGAATGAAACCACCATTTCCTACAATATCTAAAGATTTCGCTAGCTTGTCTTCTCGGTTCTTCCTAGCAGGATTTTATTGCATTCTTGTTTGGTTTGATTGGCTTATTCTTGTTGTTGTGTTCGAAATTTATTTTGATGGAGATTTTATTGTGTATGAATTATTAAAATCGAATTGTGCTATAAATGCTCTGACTGTCTGGGAAACAATTGTTTCTTCAATAAGAATTAATATGACAGCGAAAAAAAAAATCGGAGCAATAGTAGCATTGAATACTGGCAGTTGTGTGCTTTTCTTTATAATGCCGCCTGAAGTCTTACGTTCTTACCGGAAAAGAAAACATTGTCAAGAATAATTGTTAAAAATTAAAGTTGTAGGTCAGCAAAAATAATTTTAAATTTGAGTTTAAATAATAGTTGGATAGGCGACCGTAGGATTACCTACCTCATCAGCAGAATGGAAAATTTAACCACCATATAATGGTAAATGACATGAAATTTTCAAAACTAGTGGTCGGACAGACTTTTCCTGGGCCTTTTGGCGGTTAAATGGTACTTCCGGTTGCATTTTTTGGTGTCAGCTTATACCATGGGGACATTGGAAAAAGTAAGTAGAAGTCAATATAGACATTTCGTCGTAGATACCAAATCATTATGGTCGGACAGAAATAACCCGGGCTTTCCGTTGTCCCACCATATTAAAAACGGTATTTTTGGTGTCGTCCTACCTCATCGGGTGAGTGGGCAAATGAGGTATCAAATGAAAGCTTAGAACGTCTACATTAAGAATCTACTGGTTGGACAAACTTAAAGGCTGAGTTGCGAAAAAAAAACAAACAAACAAATGATTGACATTATGCTAAAAATAAAACTTAAAAAAAGAGAAAGAGGTTGATAAATGAACACTCACAAAAATCAATCATCTGCTTCGTTCAAATTATTTTGTATATTTCATTTCTTTTCATTATGCCCAATTTCATAAACAAACACTAAAATTACTTTTATCAAAAATCTTTTTAAATTTTATCAGACCCTTAAAATGTTTGAGTTTCACCAACTTAAAATGGGAAATTTCAGGGAATTTTTTGTCAAAATTGACATCCTCATGAAAATATATGAGAAAAAATGAGAAAGCTTTATACTCACTTTTTAAAATATTCAATGACACTTTTAAAATTTATTGAGGCAAAAATGGGCATTTAGTTTTGAAAGGTGTTTAAAAGCTTGTTTACTCAAAAAACGCTTGGTGAAATGAAAAAATCTCATTTTACTGTTTAAAAGCCTCTTAAATGTTTAAAAGTTGTTTATGAAATTGGGCATAAAGCTATTATTTTTTGTTCAGGGCCTCATTTGCTATACGTTCAAAATAAGAAAAAAACAAAACCGACAAATAAACAAATAAACAAATCTCATAAAGTGTGCTTACAAAAACAGGAGTACTTAACGCTCTATGTGGTTTCTTCATCATATAGGTTTTGTTGAAAAAAAAAAACGTTTGATGTAGAAGCTTCTAACCGCAAAACGTGAAGTACACTTACAATGTTTTTTTAAACAAAAAATCAAAAACGAATATGTGTGAGTTTTTTATTGGAAAATTTATTAACCACAACACAGCATCGCTGCATGACGAAAATAATTTTAATTCTTTTTCGCGATTAAATTGTTTCAAAAGAAAACCCCGAAAATTAGTCAAGCGTGATGATAAATTGATTTTGCGGTTAAAGAGGAAATTTATTAACAAAAAAAAAAGATAAGAGAAAAAAGAAACCAAACAAAAAAGTCCTATTATTAGAATTAATTTATTTATTGGTTGGAGGCAAATTACTTTATCGGTTGCTAAATTTTTAAAGAAATTTTCGGGTTCTAGTAGAGAAAGGAGAAAGACTGACAAGATGATTTATGTAAGTTGTGTCAACGGCTTGAAGGGATTTTGCCAGAAACATTTATAAAATGGATTTTTGGAAAGGAAACGTGTGTATTTTGAAATGATGTGAGAAAAGCTAATGTAAACACAAACGCGTTTATTTGCAATCAACATAAATTTTGAACTTTCAACACAAAACACAAAATGTGAGATGAGGTTCGATAGGTAAATGAGAAACTGGAATCACTTTGATGATTTGATTGTGGTGTAAGACATTTTTATGTTTCAAGAAACGTGAGGTTAGTGGTTTTTACTTTGAACTTTTTGTAATCAAGTTCGAGCTATAAATAACCAAGTTTGGTTTTGACTTCAGTCGTTTTTATTTCTTTGAAAATTCTGCCTAAAAGAACAGCAATCAAGTATCAAAGGTTTTCGCGTTTTCCAGGAGATGGTCAAATGAATAAAAATGAATTTTGAAAATAAGCTATGCTTTATAAAATTGTTTGAAATTCCTCTCAATTCAATAAAAGTATCTTTTCTACAGTATTTATCAAACAAACATCTTTCCAAACTATTTTTGCCAAATATATTCCAGATAAACTATCAATTTGCGAATCAATTTGTCTTACAACAAAATGTCACAACAAAATACTGTTCCCATAATCCAAAATATCCTTTCAATTGCATTAAAAGAAGCATACTTTCTTCCCCCACAAAACATTGAATCCTTTTTCCTTTATTTGGGTTGTGAGAATGACGATTTGTTGTTTTGTTTGTATTTGACAGATTGAGTCCATCAAACCTCTACAAATGATAAATTCTCAAATTGAATGATGACACACAATAAATCAATATAATGTACGCACATAAATTTGTTGTTTATCCTTTAGGATGGACAAATTTTTGAAAGTTTTTCGAGACTTAAGGAATGTATTTAAGGGGATTGTCCAGAGGGATACTCTTTATTTTTTGCTTTTATTGTTTTTGATAGATGAGATGACATACAGGACCTTACAAAGGTTAATGAATGTACTTTTATTCATGCGTTGAAGTGTTTGACGTCTTGAAAATGTTATCATATCTTTAGTATCTCTATTTTCCAACTGAAATGAGGGAAGGATAAGATACATATACCCTTTCAAGAACCTTAAATGAATGTGTTACACACGGAGGATTATTATTATGAAAATGAAGAAAGAGATTCACTTCCCAGTCGTACAACACGAATGTGAATTGCATTATGCAATTTTCTAAAAGAAAGTAGTTCTGTCGCAAGACTAAAACAAGCAAAATCCACAAAAACTCACAACTCAAGGTATATGCTAGTCTTTATTTTAAGGACAAAACGGCACACGCATTTCGTGGAACTTCCGTTGTCCTTCTAGCAACATTAAGTCGCATTTAAGTTAAATACTTTTTGTTTTCACTTTCTTTTCTTTTTTTTTATATTCTTTTTTTTCTGGCTTGATGCAATCGTTAAATGGAAAAAGTAATTAAAATTTATTGTACACTTATAAAGCTCAAAATGTACCTTGGTTTTTCATTTTTAAATGTCTAAAACCAGGAAAAGATGGGATGAGATTTTTTGTTAGATGTCTTCCGTCCACTGAACTCATGACATAAAAACACAACCGTTTGTATATTTTGTTCGTTAAATTGAAACAAAATACAAAAATAGCATGCATCAATCTGTCATCTTAAAAGATGTGGTTCGATGTCGGAAACATGAATTTCAAAAGGAAGGCGTTAATTTGTTTTGGATACCTGTCAGCCGCACTTTTGAAAGGGAACCACAAACATATTTTGTCATAATTTAAAAAGAGGAAAAAAGAGGTAGTGTCTACTTAAAGTGACATGTTTTCTTATGTTAAGTAAAAAAACATTTGTTTTTTTTTGTCAAATTTTTGTTTTAAATTCATTGCTGCCTCGAAGAAATTTTTGTTGATCTTCAAAGCTTTGATTGAAAGGTGGAAATGGGTTGGATTTTTGTAATATCCGAATTCGACACATCAGTAATTTGAACTTTATCATGTTAAATCTGTATTCTTAAGATTTCACGCAACCTATTAATAAATTAATTCCAAAAGAAAACCATTGGCCTACAAAATTATCACACCTCCTTTGCCAGCTAAATTTGCACTTAAACTTCCAACATCAACACTTTATTCAGATGCATTATTATTTTCCCTGATGTTCTGCATCAAAAGAGCAAAAAACAAATAAAGAATAAAAGAAAATTATCGCCTGGAATGTGTTTTAAAAGGATTTTCGCTTATTGAATGATAAACGCACAATTTCGTTCGCAAGAAGTGCCACAATACCATCTGGATGATGTAACCTGTATACAACAGCACATTACGTAAAAAGTATAAATTCCCAGTCATTACATCATCATTTTCAGTTGAAAATTGCATTTTTCACTTGGTAGAACCACCATGAGGGAATAACAGACATAATGGGTTTTCATTTTGCGCACACACACAGGCAACTTGTAAATAAATGCCAATAGTTAAAAATGAGAGCATGATGGAAAATGAAGGTAATGCAGAGTGTTCTGAATTTGCATGCAGGTACAGCGAGTAAAATAATTCATCATGAGTTATTGTTTGTTTCTTTTTTTTTCTACGACAAGGATGAGGCAATTATCTCGGAATTAAATGTTTGCATTCATTAAATTTGAATATTGGCATTACAACTTTAAACTTAAAAATGAAAATCACGTTAAAATAATGAAGAAGGAGAAGGGTAAGGAAGTTCACTGTTTTGACAAGAGCAAGATGTATTCAAGTTTCCAAGTCTAGCGACTGTGATCGTACTATAGAATCTTTTTAATGTGAATAATGAGATTGAATAATTTGTCGTTATTTCCTCAAATACAGCGAACTGCCTTGCCATATTTACTCTATACAAGTAAATATTTCAAAGGAAACAACTTCTGTTTTTAGGAAGATGATTCAGAAACTTTTCAAAAATCCATACCACAAATGCAAAAACCATAATTTGCAGCCTAAATTCTTGAAAAACAAACCACAAACACCGTCGTAATTTATACACCCAAAAAGTTTGCACAAACACTCGAAACAATGCATCATGGAATTTTATTTCCACTGTGATTTTCGATTAAACTTTTTGCAAAGTAAAAGTCTTTATTATACAAGCTGATTAAGCTACATGGTTCCTTGTCGTCCTTCTCATCCCTAATCTAATCGCATAATGAAGGCTTCCGCAAGAATAAATGTGTACATATTTCGTTTCATTAAAATACACAAGGACCCAGAGAACAAAACATAAAAAACTTCCCCAGGGATGAAAGCAACCCTTTTACTAGATAATTTACTACATAAAATCCCCGAATTCACTTCACCGCTAATTAATATTCAAAAAAAAAAAAAAATTATTAACTTTTAGGACCTTGATAAAAAGAAACCACAAGGGAAAGCTTCCCCGCGGTAACTAGACAAAAAGATTTAATTCTAAGAATATTTTGCGAATGAAAATATATTCGTACATAAATTTTGCTTTTTAGTCTCTCAGATCAGTAATTTCACCTCACACGATGGATTCCTTATAGCCGAACGATTTTCTTTGAAATAAGTTGACTTATCTTGACATTCAGCTTAATTATCTAAATGGCTGGAAAATAAGGACGAACTTTCGTAATTTTTGTTTCATCTTTGTTTTAATTTATGCTTTTGTTGAAAGAAATGATCTCTGAACAATTTTTGTAATAAGAGATCCTTGGCATTGCAATTGTTATTCAAGTTCATTCTAGTTTATGATCACTTGAATAGCGACTAAACTCAAATTTCCATCAGTTTTATAGTTTCCATTTAGTCGTTTAAAGTTCAGGGCACAATGTTGTTGTCAAATCGTTTATCCTCTGTTCTTTTTAATATATTTGGTATTTTATATTCCGAACAATGGACAATGTTTGAATTTCTTAAAAAGCTACAAAAATGACGACTTTTTTGTGATTTCCTTAAGGACGCACCGTCATGAATGGAAGGACCACTAGTCCCATAAGGCTCGAGCTAACAGAAAATGAAAAGTTTTTAAAAAGTCGTGGAATCATTATTACAAGGATGATGATAACATCGGGTAGCAGAGGTTGAATTGGCGTTCAGCAGGGTTGGAATTTTTATTGGAGTTGGAGAGAAAAGCTGTTTTTTCCTTTTTTTTGTAACGATTATGTCCTTTGGACAGTTTTGTTTTCATTTTTTCTATGAACATAAAAATCAGCCTTTAGAATAATAATACCTCGCCTAAAAAGGAACTTATCGCAATGAACCGGAAAATACCATTTTTAATACATACTTCGATGGTTGTTCGGGGGACTAAAAATCGATTCGCGGAAAAAAATTCCATTACCAAAATTGGCAGGCATAGATTTTTCAGGTTTATTTCATTAAATGAAATTTAATACGATATGAATATGAATACCTAGGACAAGCATTAAACATCAAAAACTGGCACAGCCGCCCATTTTAAAAGTCTTCTTAGTGTTGGATATGGACGGTAACCGCTAAAAATCTGAATAGTGTTGTTTCAAATTCCGAGAACTTCAACTGCAGAAAACATAAAATCAAAACATTTTTACTAGTTAATTATAAACAAATATAAACTCTGTAGAAAAATCGAAACTGATGCATCCGCATATTAAATTCCAACAACTCCATGACTCTTGAGTTCTCGCAACATAACAAAACGTCAGCAAGCGAGTAAAATGTTTGCATAATTACAATTTCTAAAAATTCCCACCGAAAGGATAATTTTCATTTATGTGAATGAAAGTAATTTTGCTTCAAATGCAAATAACCATGCAGCAACCACACACGGGCATCATGTTACATGAGTATATGGTCTCAGGACGCAGAACGCTCGCTCGTCCCTCGAGTAATAAATGGATGCTCGAGTAGAGGAAACATGGGTTATTGGAAATAACCTGAATGATTTAACGAGAGAACCTATTTGGAGAAAGTGCACTTATGGGGTTAAATGGTGGAAAAATTCTTGTCTGATTGTGAATTAAAAGTTTTTTGAATGTCATGATAGAGTCGTTAAATTTTTACGATTTCGCAAGACAATTTTTGAAGATGCATAATTCAAAGATGGTTCTGTCTAATGACTTGAAATTATCACCCTACAAAACACATCCCCAAGGGTTTCAGGAATTTGTAAATGAAGTCCCATTGATTAATTTCTTCTATCTGGCACCAAGCTGTGAATTAGTAATTGATTTATTTCATTCTAATTACCATCGAAATATTTCTTCTACTCGCAGTCGTCTGTCCTCTGCATATCAATTACAGAAGAAATATCATAAAACTCATAAATAAATTCCGACTGCCTGACACCACACGGAGCGATAAACAATGTGATTTGTGGTCTTCACGACACGCACACATGTTACACGCTACAAATCAATTTCATATTTTGAGTGATTGTGGTTGTATCCTTTTAACAACTTTTCTCGTTTTCATTACCATATTAACGCTATATTACTTGTCAAACCCTTCAATGAAGGATTTAAAGTAATTAAAACTCATTATGATGTGGAAATCTTTAATTGTGATGTGTGTAAGCCCTTTTTTGGGTTCCGTAAATGAATACCCTCTTCTTGATGAGCCAGAGCAATAACCAGGATGAATGGATGGATGGGGAAAGTTTATGAAGTTGAGATGGCTTGAATTTATAAATTCATACACAAAACCACATAATGTTACATATGAATGGATAAGAGGGATCGCTTAAACGAGTTCTTGTTTTAAATCGTTAAATTCAGATCGCTAAAATTATTCTGTTGTTCCGTTAATTTATTCAAAACATTGCTTTTGATTTATGGTTCGACTTATAGACGCGAGCTTCTTTTAACTTTTTGACATAATTTATTCTTAAAATCTTTGTGGAACTACTAGAAATTTACATCCGAAGTGGTTGGTACTGAAAATCATAGACTCTTAAAATGTAATTGAATAAAGAAGTGCGAATAAAGTCAAGATCAGAGGTTAGATTCTCTATAGGCTCTGTATTGTAAACATTAGCTTGTAAGATCTTATCAGCACTTAATGTTTATTTTAGTTTCTAGTGAAGGTTGAAAATAGCGGCTTCGTCATTTTTCATGCAAAACCAGTTCCGTCTACTTACCTATCTACAACTGTTTACAATATTTAGATTTTGTACAACTATTAAGAATTTATTATAACAACAAATCATTAGGTCATTCCACTGCGGAAGAGATAGACGACTATCAAATTTGGCTTTCTAAATAGTTGATAATCTAAAGCTTTTAAGTGGCGACTTCGAGATTCAGAAAACATAATTTCTACTCTCAAAACATTTCTGACACTGCTGAAGCAACATCGTTTTTATTTTTCGTCCGCCGGAGTTAGAATTTTCGTGTTAAAAGTTTTAATATGTAAGATTCATTGGCTAACATGTGAAAACTAACTAAGTTTTAAATTTCCTACTTATTTTTGTTTCCATTTTTAAGAATTCGAGCCGTTAATATGGGGGCACCAAAACTACTATCACTTTTGTTTATTTCATTGCTGGTTATGACTCATCTAGTCGAGTGCAAGCGACGTGACAGTGAAAGCAGACACAGAAGCAGTGGACGGACTTCACATTCCTCTTCATCGAGAAGAACTTCGCATGGTTCCCATTCTCACAGTTCACCTTCGCATAGCTCGCATTCCCATTCGCCGTCTCACAGTCCATCTTCACATAGTTCGCCGTCGCACAGTTCGTCTTTGCATAGTTCGCCATCACATTCAACCGATCATTCGAGTTCGCGTTCCCGTGTGAATTCCCATACAACTTTGAATTCGAACTCACATCACGATTCACCAAGCTCAAACGAATCTGGGCATAATACTCCTAGACGAGGGTACATCACCAAGTTCCACGAAGCAGAGGCTTCACAGTCAACAAAACATTCAGACGGTGATGACGAAAAGCCGAAAAGACATGAAACCACTACGCCAAAGTCACATAAGCCAACTGACGCACCTGCACCTAGTTATTACGATTCCCCTAATTCAAGTCATGTTGGTCCGACAACACCGTCGATCTTGCAGGAATTAGGTCAACGTATTGGTACCCGTTTGAAAGAAGATCGTGCTAAATATGCGACATCTACTACAAAGCGTCCTGTTACTACCACCACCCCTACATACGAAGAAAACATGCCATACCAACCACCTGCAACTGGCCCAGGTTTTGCTCCACCAGCTCCTGTTCCTGCCCCATCCATGCTTGCCGCTCCGTCTCAAGCTATGCCGGTTTATAACACTCAAGCTCCTGCTCCCTCGATGCTCGCCGCTCCAGTCCAGTCCCTTTAGCGCCTTTTGCTCCAGGGACTCTAGGCAATATTAATGCACCAAATTCTCCACTACCAGGCGCTGCTCTAAATCAAATACCACCAAATAGCGTCATTTGTGTTCCGGCCATGGTTAATGTCGCTGATCCTGCTGATCCAACGAAGCAAATCCAAGTTCAACAAACAACTTGTTATCCTGCTCCTACAGCAAGTGCACCCACACCTCCTCTTGCTTCCCCAAATGGAATCCCAACAGTACTAACGGTTACTTCAGCTCCACCCGTTGCTTCAGCTGAACAAACTCAACAACCAAAAATTGACCTACGTCAATTGTAAAAGGCGATTTGGTCCAAATAACTAACAATATTGTTATCTTGTGATTATTATCTATTCATTTCGATTTTTCTCGGGAATTTTGTCATTAAATTTGGAAAGAAAAAGATGTCCAACATGTTAAATTGCTGTAGCCCACTTGCCACTTAAAACCTTAATAACAATAAAATTGCTCATAAAAGTTTAAGAGAGCTCTTGCAAAATTAAAAATTATTATTGCTCCGCAATTCGTGAAATTAAATTATAATTTGGATTAATGTCACAATCTGAAAAAAAGATCATAATCCTCATAATTTTTTAACGTCAAGAAATTAGCAAAATTTAACGGCCATAAACCATACTTTATGGGCAAGGGACGAGGCGGAATTTTTGTAAATAAATTCATTTGGCGGATAATGAGTTCTGTCAGGAATAAAATTATACAATTATTGTTAATGACCTCATGCAGTGTGCAAGCATTTATTATTTTTGTAATTGCGAGATCATTAATCAGTTCGGTTGCAGACGTCCAAATAAAAATAAAAATACCTGTTCTCAGGACGAAAAAAAAGAGCAAGCATAAATCGGAGTACTTTATCCCGTTTCAGAGGACGCAATGTGTTTTGTGCTAATGGGTAACCACTTCGCTTTAACTTTATGATATCAATTTTGCCTTGGGTTTCGTGTCACATTCTTTTTTAGTGTTTAAACTGAATGTGTGTTTGATAATTTTGGTAATGGAGGTAAGTTGTGACTTGTGTTGTTAGTAATATCGATTCGAAATTGCGGGAAAATGTTTGCGAACATTTTTGCCAATATCTCGGCTACCTGGCCTACAACAAACTTGAAACCCAATTTGTTGAATAGAGTTCGACAAGACCGTTCTTGTATCATTCGATGGGTTTTGGAAGAATTTTTGTTTCTACCCAAAATTTTTGCAGGGGTTAGCATGACTTTTCTCAAGAATCTTAAAGAAATCGATTTCGCTCAATTCAACATATTTCATAGTTCTCATTATCCTGAGCTTACTGCTACAACTTACTTACTTACTTACTTAACCGGCTGCCCATCCGGCATCCATGAAGGATCTCAGCCTGAAACACTGCAGCCTTCCATCGGGTATACGGTCCCTCGCTGTAGAGTAGGACTGGTAAAATCAAAATATTGTAAGACACTTTGTCTTTCGAGTGAGGGGTTTTGCCAATCCGAAGCAGCAGCGGTTCGCTAGATTAATATTTCTTCGGATCTCCACTAAGGTGTCGTTTGTGGGATTGATGTTTGTCCCAAGGTCGGTGAACTCCTTAACTACCTCGAACTTCCTGCTATCAACAGTGAAGTTTTGTCTTAGGCGGTGGACAGATGTTGCTTTGTTTGTTGAAAGTATTCTTTGTTTTGTCCTCATGCACTTAAAGACCGACGAATTTCGCCTGTTTTGCAATCTCTTGGATCAACCGTTGATGTCTAGTCGTTCGCATAGCCTAGGAGCTGGTTGGATTTGTCGAAGAAAGTGTTTTCTGTGCTCACGCCTGCATAGCGCAATATCTGCTCCAGGAGTATGTTGAAGAAATAATATGACAGCGCATATCTTTGCCTGAACCCTGTGCATGTTTGAAACAACTTCGGATGAGCTGTTACCCATTTCCTCACTGCACTGCGTATTGCTTAGCGTCGTACGGCACAGCTGGATCAGTTTGTTCGGGATCCCGAATTCAGACATCGCCATCATAAGCTCTTGGCGGTGTATGATATCATAAGCAGCTTTGAAGTCGATGAAAAGATGGTGGGTTTCGCCTTGAAATTTGTTGGCCTTTTCCTGGATTTGTCTCAGTGTGAATCGTTGTTCTGCCTGGCCTAAAGCAACACTGGTACGTGTTGATTATTGTGTTGCAGAACGGTTTAAGACGCTCTTACAGTACGTTGGATATGATTTTGTATGCAACACTAAGTAGGGATATGCCTCCGTAGTTGTTGCATGACATAGGATCGCTTTTTTTTGTAGATGGACATATGGAGCTTATCATTCTTCTTCCCATGTTGATGACCTGGTGCATGCGGTTCATCAAAACACTTCCTCCTTAAAGAGTTCCGCAGGTATGCCATCCGACCGGGTGGATTTGTTATTTTTAAGTTTCTGGATGGCTCTTTTTACCTTCTGTGCTGGGGGCTGGGACTGGGTCTTCATTGACTGGCCTTGTTTCTCTTTTGTCATTGGCTCGCACGACATTATTTAGTAGCTGTTGGAAGTGCTGCTTGAAAACATATATACAATTCCCTATTCTTCAGTGACTAGCAGCCCTATTATGACTAGCAACTATCGACTTGATAGTTGTAATAAATAAATTTAATGAATTCGTATTATGACCATCAACTGTCAACATTTTTTATCGACTTTTTAATTTTATTAGATTTAATAGCTATTGTGAATTTTTTTTTTGATAGACACGGAATTACGAATATCAAAAAATTTGATAAACATCAACTTTTCTATCAACTAAAAATTGCTGATTGAAACGGAAACAATCAAATTGATTTGGTCTTTTTAAAGGCGAAAAAGTCAAAAAGAATTAAAATTTCGAGTTGCACTCATAACTGTTTTTATTATACTTCAAGTCTGCAATACCTACAATTTTTGTAATACCTTAAATGGTTTCCGTTTTATTTAAGAAAAAAGTTTCCAAGTCATTTTTGAAAAAAAAAAATTTCACTATATTTCACGTTTGACATTTGTTTTGATTTGAATGCAGTCGTTATGATCATAACAGATTCAAATCATTCCATCAGATAAATTGATCCACTTACATTGATAATTCCTGTAATTTGATGGATTGTCTTTAAGTACCATATCTTAGTCCTTGTCAATTCATTTACAAAATCGTTGTGAAAAATAATACCTAATTGGTTAATTGACGTTCGCCAGGGCTTTGGGTTACAACAAGCAACAAGTACATCAGCATCTTGCTTGTTAATTTATAAATATTATTTTTTCACTACCATTGTATGGGTCTTCACGGCATCACCTTTCCAAACGCCAAACGACGTCTTTAATGGTTTCAACCTTACGGTTGAGAGATTATTTTAAGCTCCAGAGATTTTGTTATATTTTTGTTTTTGTTTTTCTTGGCCTTCCGGCTGAGTTGTTTTTTTTTTTTTTTGTTAACTTGAGAAAAAAAACATATGGGGTGATGATAATGTCTGTAGCTTTAAGGATATACAAGATTATAGCACTGATGATAAGATAGCCCTGAAAGGTGTTCTTTGAACTTTAACTAAGATTTTTTAACAGACCGGAAATGAGGTGGGTATAAAAATCAAATCAAATCACCCAAGCATAGTCTTCTGGGGTATGGTCTAAAATTAAAATAGAGTCTATAAATAGACTCAAGAGTGCTGGAGACGCAGACAATCATATTTATGATTTCAAGCGTTTAGAAAATCATTATTAACATATTTTAACACTCTTGTTCGCCTTATATGATGGATCCACACAGCACAGACTTTCAGACTATTGTTTGTACAGTCTTCTTGCGCAGACGAAATTCAATAGAATCAAAATTGGTGTCATGGGGACCCACTATTTATGAGCATTGAGAATAAAGAGACTATAAAATAACCTCAACAGAGGATGATGAGTTGTATAACGAACTGTATAATAATTAGCTACGAAAAAAGTCTTAGAATCAGAAGAAAACAGAGTAATTTGAATTCCCTCAAATGCCAAGAGTCCTTGAAGCGTCCAACAAACACATAATACACAAACAAATCTTAGAAAACGATTCTCTGGAGATATTATTGTTTTTATGATTTTTAATTTTGCTTTTTAACAACCATCTGACCTCCATTTACCATTTAATTATTCCGCTTTGAAATTAAAAGCAACTCTGACGACAAGAACTTTGGAATTTAGCTTTTCTCGTCGGTCGTGAAGCCAAAACTTGACTACATGATTCATGGCAGCCAACAAACACACACAAGAAACAAAAATTGTTGTTCAATAATGTTTGTGTTATGGGTCCTTTACAGTGTGGCTTAATACCAGAAAATTCAAGGAATCGTTGATCTCCTTGACAACAATTTAATTTACTTGAATCTGGAACGAACTTTGATATCTGTGTGGAAAACTAATAAAATTAACAAGAATTTAAATTCAAAAGGCCAATCAAGGACTGCATTCTTAATTTTGATTTAGTTTTTGTTTACAAATCAGAAGAAAAGGAGTGCAATTCTAAACGTTCAAAGCTAAAAACAGTTCACGCACTTGAGAATATTTATGACCCCCACAAACTGATTTCTGGCCAAAAGCAATCGCTTTTCGGATTTAAATTGACCAAAATCGATTTGAAAGAAAAAATATAATCTCGCTATTTCACCTCAGTCCACTTGACCAGTTCAAAAGCAAACAGAAAAAAAATCAAGGAAAACCGTTTACTTTTTATGACGGGTTTCCGAACATATTTATAATCAACTTGTTTTTTTTTTGTTTTGTTTTGTGAAAACCTATAAATTGAACGAATGGCTGGCTCAAAGAAGGTAAAACATTTATTTAGTGCAAAGAATCGTGAAATATTTTTTCTTTGATTCGAAATTGGAAAATACAAAAAAGTAAACCTAGAGAAGTTTTATTTTTTAACATTTCAAGGACACTTCGGGTCATTTTTGAAAAGTTAATTGAGTAATTCATTTTTCTGTTTGAAAATTAAAAAAACAAAAAAATAATAAAATTGGTTGTTTGCAAGCGGAAAATGGCAAAGGAATGTCCTGAAGCTTGAGTGGGAATTTCTGTGTTTCCCTTTGAATTCCAATTATGTTTTAAAAATTCAATCAAAAAATTACATCACTGATTCTCATAGACCTGGAAAATACTGTTGCCCAAATTTTGATCCTTTTTTGTTGAGAGACTTTTCTCTATGCTAAGATCCCTGATAGCTGAACTTATTCGTTAACTTGCGAGAATCATCATCAAACAATAATCATCTCATTTTATTATCCTGTTCTTTATGATCATTGTCCATTTGTGTCTTCTTTGATGATTTCCTTCCTGTTTGTCAATTTTTTTGCAATGGATATTCTTGTGTTTGACGTTTAATTTCATTTCGATATTATTGATCTAAGCCAGCAAAAAGCATGCCTCAACTCCTGACTGTTGGTATTACCATAAACAGCCTCATACAATATGTAATGAAATGATATGCACATTCTTCACATCCGGTTTCCTGTCACGTCAATTCCAAAAAATTCCGAAGCCTAGATTGCCTAAAACGGAAGTACATATACGTTTTTATTTGCATGTCGGCTTAGGGGTTTGTGTAGTATGGCAGCGATGGCGGTATGATAAGGCATCATAACAGATGTGTATGTGTGTGTGTGGTTTGTAGTTGGTTTAGTCATAGTACCATCGTCATAGGTGTTGATGTTAAATCCCTGATTATGGGTTAAGTTTATGAGTTTTCATTTTGATTTTTGAGCGTGACAGGAGGCAGGCAGACATTCCGTTCGATTTTGCTCATTTATGTTGTCTTGTTTATTTATTTTTTTTTCGTTGCAATTGAAGAGTGATAGGCTGTGGGCTTAATTGATCTCTACAAATAACAAAACGCAATTTAGAAAAAGCACAACAAAAATCAATGTCAGACTAACGTTTTATTTTAACTAGTTTGCTCATTTTGTCGTCAATTGAATTTTGAAATGTGATTTGGTTGACCTCAGAGATTGCAGGTGTATTTGTATAACTATTCATTAAATTTATTTGGAGTTCTAGGCTGGGGAAAAGGGTCTAACTTTTGAATTATGGCTGCTTCTAAATAGATAAATATTCCTATGAAAATATTTTTGGGTCTACAACAGTTGATTTTGTGTAACGTGCCACTAACCAAACTAAATATTTGATTTTTGTTATAAATAAATCATTTTCAATGTTTTTAGTTTAGCTTTAAGTTTTTGCCTAATCCTGGAATTCCTAAAGAAGCGATAATATGATCCTGTTTTAACACATTTCAATATTATTTCGTACGAATTTGTGGTTCACTTGGTAAATTAACCAAAGGTCGAGAAAATGTTTGGTTGGAAGAAACATTTTTGCCAATATTTGCCTTTCAGGCCGTCTAAAATATTGAGGAGATTTCAAAAAATATAGCTTGACCAGACCTTTCGTTCGATGTATCACTCGATGTGTTTTGGAAGAATTTTCCAAAATTTTTAAACTTCAGTTCAACTAAGGTCTGACTCAAAACAAAACAAATAAAAACACAAGTCGTATCTTCAAAACGTCATTGAAGCAATGTAAGTGAACTACGGCGTATACTTACTGTTTTTTTCAATAAGCAGATGGAATACTTGTATTGCAAAATAGTATAGAACATTATGACTTTTCCATACAGCAAAGCTCGCTTAATGAGTAGGTACGCTATTTATGATTCTACTTATTTCCTTGCATAAACATTGTATTTGTTAAGGCGCACTTTAAACTTAAATACCGTAAAGACTTTTGTGATTAAAAAAGAAGACCCTTGACCCTACTTACACAAAGTCATTGCATACTTAATGGAGCTTTCCATTTTGTTTATTTAAAGTCACATACAAATTTCTCTTATCTCAAAAATTTTAATATTTATGATTTTTTAAATCACTTCTGGCCTTCTCTTCGGTCGAAATTTAATTTTCTCTTTGACCGTGAACAAACAATTCGTTATGAATTTATGCCCACAGAATTAAAACTTTTTCAAGACATTCCTAATGCGCAGTCTTTCGAAGATCGCAAACAAACAAACAAAAACAAAACTTTCACTTGCTCTTTAAAGTAAATTACAGTACACAAGAGATACCTTCAACCAATCGTAATCCTCAAGTATTTGAATCAAATTATTATAAGTGTGAAATCCTTGGTCTAACCAAACAAGGAAGTACAAACACAAAACTCTACTCATAACTTTCCCCAAAAAACCCTAAAATCCTCTCAAAACAAAGCAAATCTAACTTTCTCCCAATCTTTTCCTGTAGATAGATAGATAGATAGATAGATAGATAGATAGATAAAAAATTTTATTTTCTGAATATTAACAATTTCATGGTTTTCCTTATAATATAAATTAAATGAATGACAATAACATTTTATGTTGCCTGTCAGGTTAAATTGTTTACTTAAGTAAAAATCTTTTCCTGTATACTTTCCATAAATTAATCGAATTAATATTTCATTGTTCATTTTCCCAGATGAGAAAAGACGCCTCTAAGTAGGTCCCCAAGTGGTTTCGAAGAGTCGTATTTGTGTTCTTCTTAGTTGAGGGGACTCCGAGCTCAACACTAAGCACTCATGTAGAGTAATGTTTGTTTATAATTCAATTAGTTATTTTCTTTCTTTTATTGAGAGTGCCCAATATAATTTAGTATTTTTTGGGATGATTATATCACGAAAGTCGCTTCATTTTTGTATCTAATTGCTGTTTGATGAAATAAGTAGATACTTAAGGGCATAAATCGGAGTAATTTGGAGACAAATTGCTATCGTTTGTCCTCACTACTTAAATAATAATACGCCGCACAGTTGTCCAAAATGACTTATCTCGTTGCAAAAATCATAACTTTTGAACGGATTGAGGTAGCGGTACAATTTTTTTTTTAATTTGAAGGAAATTTCCAGGGCTGTTACACCAATGAATTTCAAGAAAATTATTTCACAGGGTGTTTCGGAATCATCGGCCGAAAACAAATTTTCTCAAAAAACTAAGTTTATAGAAAAAAAAATTGAAGTAAAACTTTAAAAATTGTCTTTTGTTTTGCAAATGTTGACAAAAACAAAATGATGGCCCCCTAAGTGTTTATAGGGTGTTCTAAAATAAAATTCATCACAACAGTGGATGCGAAAATTTGGCAAAGAAACTTTTTTTTTTTTTTGCTTCAAGCGGTTTATACCTTTTTAAGTGACATATTTTATGTGAAACAGTAAAGGGAAAAAATAAACGGACCAAAAATTAAAAAAAAAATCAAGTATAATTAAAAACATATAGGTATACATATATTAAATAAAAAAATATACATAAACTATCTTAAACAATAATTATAAATTTTCAGTAAAAAGTTCACTGCCATCATCATCACTTTTAATATTTAATAGACTAATCAGCTCTGGACAGTAGCTTTTTTTGGGCTCTTTTTGGGATCTAACGTGTCTTAAATATGAAACAAGTGGATCTAATGATATGGATAGCATAATCAATAAATCTTCATTTTGTCGTTTCCTTGAAACCTTGAGAGTATTGGATAATCGATATCGCTTGTAATCTTGTAATTTTTCTTCGAAATATTGCTCGTTGTTTCCATTAGTTTCCTCCTTTTGGTGTATTCCGAACATGCCTGCAAGGATTTCGGAGGCCTTCCTCTTGATGTACTTGGCCCTCACTGTCTTCAATTTCAACCTCTTGCATAGTAAATGTTCCATTCAAAAATTCTTCATTTTTAGTTTGAAAATCTTTCTTTGTGTCTACTACTTTGTGTTCATTTTTGCTTAAATAAAGCATATAACTTTTGAAGTTTCTTTCTAATTCCTTCATTAACACTAATTTCTGAGTATTGATTCTGAAACAATTGTACAAATTCTTCAGAATTCGAAGCATTGTGAAAATGTTCCAAAAGGACTTTGTTTGAAATATTCATATTCGAATTAAATTAACACGATCCGATCTTTAGTCAAACGTTTTGAAAACTAATGAAGTTTATCCATTGTCAGAGTTTATATAACAGATAAACATGCACATGCACAAGGATTATTTTACCTGTGAAATTTAAGCTACCCAAAATACATTACTTATTACTTTATTAGCTCTTTTGGGTAAGTGAAAAAAAAAAAATATTTCCCTCTACCTGTTTTATTGGACCATAAAATAATGATATATAATTAAAAATATCCTTCAACCTTAAATATAATTAGTAGGTATCAAAAAATTAATCTCTTGTTTACCTAACTTAAGATTTATAATAATCCTTTTGGCTTAGTAATTGCAGGAATCTACTTAAATAGGAAAATGAAAGTAGGCAGATTATAAAAATTGGTAGATATGGTAAAACATTTTGCAAAACCTATATCAATTTATATTCGTAATAAAATCCGAGATAATATTTTTTTTTATTCTAATGCAAAAAAAAAAAATTAAAATTTCATCCTCTGCTGGTTTTTACAAGTATCATACATTTTATGATACTTTTGGGTTTTTCGACAACCTTATGAATGACTTTTTTATTCATTATTATTATCATTATTAAAATAAATTAAGAAAATGTTATGTTTACGACGCATTTTTCGAAAAAAACTGACATCAAAGTAAAAAATTAGCACGGACAAGAACAACGAAACATCCTTCAAAAAATAATATCTGACCAATAAAAAAAAGATAAAAAAAATTGTAAATGCAGTTACAATGGATAATATTTCTTCTAAAAATTAAAACCTTAACATCGTTGCTAGCATTACTATTAACAGAGAACTAAGCGTTTACGTGGATCAAGGTATGCCAAAGTAAGCGTTTTCTCAAGCCTTTATTTTTTCTTCAAAGTACAAAATCTCGGCAGTGCGCAAGTATGCGCAGCTAAATATTTTTCTTTTGGCTCAACAATTGGTTGATACACATACCCTATTCGGCTTAATGCATGGACTTGGATGGATTTTTTTGTAGCTCTATTCAAACTCGATAAATTGTAAAAAAAATGGTGTTTTTTTGTTTCATTTATTAAAACCTTAAAAATTATTTTTTTTGTTTTTCAATTTCAAATTTAAATTTACTTATAAGTAATTAAACCAGGAACTATTAACAAAAAATAAGATTTTTCATTCAATATGCCATAATCGCAAAAATGAAAATAAGGAATTTAGTTTTTTTTTTCTTTTTTTTTCTCTAGAAAAAAATTAACTAACTTTGAAGAGCCCTATAAATTAAACTAGTGATCAAAAAATTATTTTGTTTGCTGTTTTTGAAGCTCTGTCTATATTTCTCTTAGAAATAAAAAACAAAACGATAAAAATAAAACATCAGATTTTGTATTTTTGCCACGACTTTTCCCTTTTTGGACAACTGTGCGCCGCCGGAGAATGAGAAGGAGCACCTCTGACGAATGGTAAAGCAACATCAAAAGCAATCAATCTCAGTTTTGTATTAAATTGTTTTTTTTTATTTCTCGTTATACAGAAAAAATTACTTAGTTCATTTTTGTGAAAACTCAGGGCCCTCGACTTGATTCGGGTACCCTTACAAACGTGGTGGAAGGTACACTCTAATCGATTGGTATGGTAATTTTTCTTTCATACTTTTAAGCTGTGTTGTAGGTACTGTGTTGTGTCTGTGCTTGAAAAGAAAAACACAACTGTAATTTATTCAGAAAATAAATTATTTTCAGATAAATAAGAAATAACTGCGGTTGTTTGTTGGTTTTTATGAAAAACGATCTATCATCGCCAGTTCCACGGAAAAATTGGTTGAAAAATTAGAATCACATCAATGAGCACAGTTAAAGACACAGTCGGAGTCACTTAAATGGAAACATGGAGATAATGAATACACGATCGAAAAGAAGTGGAATTAATTTTCACTCTGTTTCTGTTGGGTTTGAAATTTCTGTCTTAAACTCTTATTCCTTTTTCTTTATTTTACATTTTTTCTAAGAGAAAAAGAATAGCAGAAAACGCCTAACCTTGAGGCACTCCATTCTTAAACAGCTTCGTGTACCAATGTTTCCTTCTGATGCAACTGACTTTATCGTCCAGATTGTGATATGCTTATTTTCTTGTACTGCAAAAGTTTAACTTGTCACTTTAAAGTCCAATGCACCACAACAAAAAAGAGACAGTAAAAGGGTAAAGAACGATAGAAATTCAAAAACAATGAAAAACTAACCGTCCACAAGCTCATCGTCATCAGGCTTAACAAATCAAGAATGCAACAAGATACAACCAGACCATTAAGCGTCCTTGGGGTAATACTTCCTTCCCTCCTCATGTCTCCCCGACAATGTAAGGATGTTGTAGGGAATTTTTAAATTAAATCTGCATGTCTAGAAAAATAAACGAAGACATAAACATTTCAGCTATCTTGTCGTATTTTTTTTTCTTTTTATTGGTATCCTTGTTTTTTTCTCTTCTTTCTTTTTTCCTATTTGTGCAAATTAATTCGCTACATGCATATTGCTAACTTAAAGAATCCAATTGAATCTTTTTCTTTGTCTCTTTAAAAGCAGAGACAGCTTATTGGTTGAATTAAATTTACCTTTTTGTTGGCGTTTCAAGTGGCGATGGGTTTGTAGAACCGCTGTCGGTTCTTGAAGGCCACAAATGATAAAAGAAGATAATTCGAAGAAATTCAAATGAAAAACGTTCTCAGACGGCAAATGTATTTCAAAACATGGTTCTGAGTATTTGTTAAATAAATTTGTGTCACGAGTGCGGCGACGCATTTATCAAATTGGAAATTCAATATTTTTAATGGTTAACTACCTGTGTACCTTTTTTTGTTGAAATCATATTTTTCTACGAATTGAATAAACAACTTTTTGATTTAATATCTATACGTTTCGTAAATGGCGCCCAACACAAAAACACTCGTATTCTATTTAATTCAAATTAATGAAAATAGAAGAAATAAAATGAGCTTTCACAGGAATCAGATTTAAATTATGTAACTTGTGTAGAATTTTATTTCGTTAAATGGCGCCCAACGTTCCCAACCCAGCACAACACTTTTTCAATGGTGAATATGAACGCATTTAAAGATAGTAATAGATTTACAGAGCTTGCATCAATCTAGTCTTCTAAGAGCATTTGTTATCTAAGGATCCTATTAACTGCAAAACATCTCCCCAAAGGATTAACAATGTCCCCAAGGAAGCTCACTCTTTATTCAACCGATAATTAAAAAAAAAATCCACCACTGATATTCAACTCGATGATTGTCCTTCTTTTGTGCATCGTCACCATTATCATGGTCGTTGTCAGTTTGTCCTTGTTGTTGCTGCTAACAATGCTATCTGGTGTGTCACCTAATTGCCTGAACGAGGTTTGATGCTTTGGTTGTCTCTCTTCTCCTTCTTTATTCTTTTTCTTTTCTCACTCTTTCAATGTATACTATAGAAATTGAATAGCAACGACTTTTGGCCTTGTCAGTAAATGCCACTCAATTAAGGACGATGGACATCAATTAAGTGGTAGGTTTTTTGGTATTATTATTAGGAGACCCTGGATTTTTTTTTTCAAGTATTGTCATTATTTTTTTATTTTTGAAATCGGCTTTGATTTCATTCATTATAAATGATTTGTGAGATTATGATTCCCTGGACATATGGCCGGTACAAAATTATAAATTAATACCTCTGAATCTTGCATAAGATTACACAACTTTCTCTCCTCTTCAACTCAGCCATCAGCCACATGTTATTGTCTTTCTCATCAAGCACACATATTCACTCTGTTGGTCTCTGCATGTCTTTCGGAGAATAACAATAAAATACGTTCCTTAACGAAGATTTTAATTAAATCGAAATTTAATATCCAGTTGTTGTCTGTAGGAAACTGAGATTTCATCTTGATAATTGACAGAGTGTGTCTTTGTTTTGTATGAGAGTAGGTAACTTAACTTCTTCTGGTGAATGAAATTGCAGGAATTTCTCAATTTTTCTTTGTTTTAAAAAAGTTTTTGATGTCAAATAATGTGTTCAGGTTTTAAGAAATGCAAACAATTTTGACAGAAGTTCTCAAGAAATTTTCAATCTCAAGAGAAGCTCATTTAAATGTTGCAAGAAAACCCCAATCAACCAATTTCGATAGAATTTTGATGCCTCATTAAGTTCTAGTTGAAAATTAGTGCAGCATAAAAAGCATTCGAGTATTCTGTTGGGTCTGCGTTCAAGAAGAGAAAATTCAATGTTAAGAAAATGCAACACAAAATAATTAAAAGGGTGTTCCATTTCCAAAAAAGGAAATAAGAGTTTGAATAAAAAAGAGTTGAAATACATTTTGTGACCTCTTTCACGATCTGTCATAGATACAGTCAAAAGCCATGAAAACCATCGAAATTGTGATCAGCATCATAGTGGGTTACAAGTTCCAACTAATATATTGCAGTGACTATTTTTTGCATTCCCAATAATCAAGTTGATGTATTGTGTTCATTTAGCAGTCTTGACAAAAAGTGACAATACAATAATTACACCATGCTTTGATGAATTTCGTGGCGGTTATAGCAGAATTACAATAACCATTATAGTCACACTAGCTTGTCATTTGTGACTGATCAAAATGGCGGAATCAGGCTGTTTATAAAATAAAGAAAATAAACATAATTGACGCCAACAATTGATGCAGCAAAAATAATCTCAAAGTTAAGGAGGGGCACCCTCTAGTTTTAAAGAATAAAAAAACATGGTATCGAAAAGAAAACCGAACAAAAAAGAATAAGAAATATTCACAGAGGAAGGAAAAAAATTTGTATGGTATTGAATGCATTGAAATAGTGAATTTGTTGCTATTTCTGAAATAAATTGCAATATTGAAGTTCAAAATGTTAATTGCTGTGAAGTTGAAAAACGCTAGTTTTTTCTTCCTTTCGTTCAATTAATTCCTTGTGATCTTTCTTTCGATAAGAATTGTTTCTGTTTGACTGATTTCTTTCAAAAACAAGTTGTGTTCCATCGAGTTCAATCATTGAGAAATTTCATATTTCTTTTTACTTTTTTGAAGAAACAATAAAGTAGTTGGAAACTGTGCCAAGTGTGTTTTGTTAAGCTCTCACGGAAGTTACTTTTTGAAAGTTTGGTGAAACAAATGTTTTTTTTTTTTACGAAAACAAAAACAATTTCTTTAAAGTTGAAAATAATTCAAGGCTGATAGCTGAATGGCTTTTTAAGAAATTAATTTTATTATTCAGCCAAATGATTCGAAACTGTTCCATTATTGTTATATTTTGTATTCTGTAAAGTGCAAAGTTTTTTAGAAGTATACAAAAATTGAAAATTAAATGCTGACAAATGGGAATGTTAGAAAAAGAGGAACAAATAAACAGAAATACAAACAAAACTGATAAACAAATGAGAAATGTTTGTACCTTTTCATTTCATAAATGAGAAATGTTTCCAAAAACTAGAACTTTTTTCGTATGAAATTTCTAGGAAAATTTAGTAGCAGAGGCAAAGTGGTTTTGTGCGGTTTCTGTTACGCATAACGTATGAGTTCAAATCCAACTCGTGGCTTTAAAGTTTTTATTTCATCTTTCATGGGAACTGCCTCTTGCAAAGAAGAAGCCTAAAATAATATATCAAATGATTCAAGAAAACATAGATCTGTTCATCCTCTAAAGCGTATTGTGATCTCCTAATACAACAATATACACAACAATATACTTTTCTTAGTCTTCACCTTAGGCACTGGTTCTTAAGAGTTATTCAGTCTTCTCAGTACTTACAAAAGGGTCCGGGACTAAACTGCTTAGTCAGTCACTCTGTCTGAACTCTTAGAATAAAGTTTGTCTATGAGCAGCGGCGGATTTAGAATTTCAATGTGGGGGGGGGGGGGGGGGTTTCGATTGGAAAAAATTGTCAGTTTAAATCTAGTCTATGGAATTTATGTGTAAAACGGCCCATATGTGCGCACAAAAAAATATGAAATGTGTGTGAAATGAATAAACATGCACATAGACATCAAACCGATCGTGAAAACACACTAAAAATCGAAAAGTTTTGATTTTTACTCACACGGTTTCGCACACCAAAAATATTGCGCACACCAGCCCACAGACGGCACACATACACCGATGTTCACACAATTTTGCTGTGTATGGGCCGTTTTACATAGCTCATCTTCGAATTCGTTTCACAATACACCAAACGGTTTCGAAAATTTTGGTATCTTGGTCCCGAAAAATTATTTCGTTGTTGATAAGTGCAAGGGATTATACGAATTTTATGCTACGGTTCTTGACTGTTCTGAAAATGGGTTCGTAGATGTGAAGAAGGCGAGTTTGATGAAAAATCTATTTGAAGCAATTGACGTAGGGATAATTTTCATATGTTTATAAGTTAAATTACATGTCGATTTTTTTTTCAATGGGTAATCACGATGCTTTTCCAAACGTGACTACAATACTTCGTATTCTAACAGTTTTAGCAGTTTCAACTGCGATGACAGAACGTACATTTTCTGCACTCAAAAGACTGAAAACATATTTGCGAAGTACTATTGGCCCAGAACGGTTAAATGTGCTTGCATCATTATATTCATTATTCATTACGATATTCCATTTACTCTGAATGAAATACTTGATGAATTTTTCAAAAAACCTCGCAGATTGTAACATGCGGAAAATTTTGATGATATAATAGGATTCTTTTTCGACATCGAGACTATTATATTGTACTAGCTGACCCCGCGAACTTCGTCTTGCCGCCCTTCAGAGCAACTCTAATAACAGTTTTCCATTTGGAAACCAATGAGTTTTCCGAGTTTTTTATCAAGAACTTTCTGTTTTCCATTCGATAACCCATTTTGAAATTATCCAGTTTTCCATTTTAAAACTAATGCACCTGCAATAATATGCAATTTTACCTCTTTGAAAACCAATAAGTTTTACGAGTTTTTCATCAATAAATTTCATTTTTAAGCCTAGTACGCTGATCGCGCTAAATTTTAGCTCACGAATTTCTCTCCAAACATCAGCTAAATTCCCGGCTAAATTTTGACACAAGATTATTTTGGAGACTATGGAACAGTTTGTTCGGGTACTACTCTGAAAGTCTGAAACTCACAAATCCTATCATTGTAATTTTTTTTTTATATGGAGTTTTACAGATTTTGAGCTCAATCATGTCAATAGAATCAGGCAGTAAACAAACAAGGCTACAGAATTTGTGTCAAAAAGAGCTGTTTTCTGAAAAAAAATATTTTGCTAGTCAGAGGCAAATGAAACAACAATGTCAAATAATGTCAAAATTTAGCTCTAGAATAATGTACCGGACATTTATTTCACTAGCTAAATTTTGACAAATTTTGATTTTTGATTATGTAGAGTTACGAAAAAAATAAAATATTTTTAGCTAGAGCTGCGTACCTCTTCGCTTAAAAGCTCAGCTAAATTTTAGCTCCGCTAAATTTTGGAGAGAATTTCGTATGGAAGCTAAAATTTAGCTCGATCTGCGTACTAGGCTTTATATTTGAAAACCCATTTTGAAACAAAAAAATTTCCAAGCAAAAAAAATCTTATTCCCGACCTTCGTTTGTTTTTCCAGTTTTTCCAATCTACCATGAGGTTTTTCAATTTTTTTTTTCACAGAAATCATCACTGAATACAACAGTATTAACCATGAAAATTTCACAAATTTATCCATTTACAGAACAATGTCTGTGCAGCGAAACCTACCGGTTCCGCTAGTAATTAAAAAAAAAATTCTCTAAGAACCATCTACAGACTAACACGAACAAAATAAAAACCAAATCCGCCCAGACGTTTGTGAGTTATGCGGTCATACACGAACAGGATTTCATTTTTATATATAAAGCCTAGTACGCAGATCGAGCTAAATTTTAGCTTCCATACGAAATTCTCTCCAAAATTTAGCGGAGCTAAAATTTAGCTGAGCTTTTTAGCGAAGAGGTACGCAGCTCTAGCTAAAAATATTTTTTGTTTTCGTAACTCTACATAATCAAAAATCAAAATTTGTCAAAATATAGTGAGTGAAATAAATGTCCGGTACATTATTCTCGAGCTATATTTTGACATTATTGTTTTTTTGTAAATAATTTATTTATATTTCAATTGCATACGCCAACGGATGTGTTTTATGAAAATTGGCTTCTAACAACTTTTTGTTTGCAAAAGAATTTTCTTAAACCTTAAGGTTACGGTGGCGAATAGATGTGTTATTAAATTTCTAATGAAGACAATTTGAAAATTCTACTATCACCAGCCTACCATCAAACAAAATTGAAGTGCAAACAGTACGAAATAATTCCTTTGCAAGCAAACGACCGTCTTGTTGGTTTTTCCTTGTCTTCAGCTAAGCCAACATCCGCCCACTGTTTTCGCAAATTATCTTGCCAAATGGATAATAACTCGTTTCAGGCTGTGATTTTGAAAGCTATGAGTTGTCACACAATTCACTCCCTGGCAATAGTCGAGTGTCAAATTTTGTTCAAGTGACAAAAAAAAATGCAACGAATATTCGGGAAGCTGTTTTTTATCAGCTTTTTGCATTGCATGCCGTTTATGGGGCTGTGAATTTCTCTCGAATTATTCAATTGTCCGACCAGATTCGTCAAACCGATGAAATACGTTCCTTGGTTGTCTTATCGCAGAAAAGTCTCCAAAATAATCTTGTGTCAAAATTTAGCCAGGAATTTAGCTGATGTTTGGAGAGAAATGTGTGAGCTAAAATTTAGCGTGATCTGCGTACTAGGCTTTAAGATGTAAAATTCAAAAGGTGTTTATTAGAAGCAAATACATGTTAATTTCAAATAAATATTTACAGGAAATATGTCAAAACTTGAAAAAGTATTATGCCTGGCCTGGCCTTTTGTTGCGAAATTATTTCCAAACCTCATATCGAACAACATGCGAATTATTTTTGAAAGAATAAGTTGATCAATTGATCTGCTCTGAATCGGCTGGATTAGATTTCCTGTTGAGTTCAGTCTATAATATGTTAGGCTCAGGTTTTTAGGGGGGGTTGAAAAAATGGCGCCTAAAAACGGTTTTTTGGGAATATCTCCTTTCCGACGCATTTTACGAAAGAAATATCTTATACAAAATTAAACTAGAAAAAATTTCCTACTGTTTATGTATCAATAATTTTTTCATAAAATCAATAGTTTTTGGCGTACGAGCGCCACAAAGTATCATTCATCATATTACGAGAAATACCTGCGCTTCAACTGAATAAGCACAAAATTTTTGTGAAGTTTGTTGTCCATTTTTTCCTAACTTTGAACGTTAATGCATCATTTGATGATGCTAACCGATAGCTTATGATGTTGAGAAAACAAATCAAAAAGAATAATTTAAAAAAGACCACTATTTTTACCTGCCTCTCATGCAAAGCTTTCAAGATTGAAAAACTCTTCTTTTTTTTTTGCGTCAACTGAATAAGCACACGATCTTTCACTCTCATTATTTTAGTTGGTTCTGAGAGTTTTAAGTTAATTGGTATACCAAATCAAAAGTTGAAGTGCTGTGAGTGCATTTAGCCGTTAAATTAAAATTAAAAAAATATGGTTAGATCAGAAGCTTTAATAGTGTCGGACGAGTTAGGGTTGATTCGTTAAAAGAATAAAGACTGACCGTACGTGCTATAGCTACCAACGTTGATCGGAGTCTTAGTGTTGTCTATTCGTACCTCAGAAACCAAAGTTTGTACGAGAAAAACATGAAAGTTAGTAAAAAACGGCAACATTCGAAGTTGATCGACGAGCAATTTTGAGATGTGCTTCCAGTTCATGTGGCTCCGCAGTAAAAATTAAACAAAAAGTTGGTGTAACTGCAGGTGTTTCAACAGTCCACAGAGTACCAAACAGCGCAGATCATTTAAAATGATTGCAACTCCAAAAGAAACCACCATTAAACGAGCAACGAAAAGATATTCGTTTAAGATTTTCTAGACTCGATGTGAGTTGGAAAAATGTGTGGCACAACGCGGTTTTTTCGGATGAGAAGAGTTTCAATTTTGATGTCCCTGATGGTTTCAATTATTACTTTCACGATTTGAGAAAAGAAGAACGATTTTTAGCGCGGCATCATGGTGGAGAAGGTGGAGTTATGATATGGGGAGTAGTTAGCTACTATGGGACTATTGAGCTTGAGTTTTAAACCTCAAAAACGACTGCAATTACCTACAAAAGAATATTGGAAACAAAGTTTCCTTCATTTTCGGATATTTTTGGACCCTATCAATGGATTTTCCAATATGACAACGACCCCATCCAAACGTCGTGCACTGTCAAAAGTGGGATACAGGACTAGAATGTTAAATTACTTCAACGGTCGCCCTATTTGCCTGACCTGAACCTCATAGAAAATGAATGGGGATGGTTGGTACGTAAAGTCTATGAGTCAGGCCGTCAGTTTAAGGACAGAGAATCGCTTATTCCAGCCATTAAGTTACCATGGAGAGAAATTTCGCTGGACTACTTAAAGAGTTTATACGATTCCATGCCAGCCCGAATTTATGAAGTAATCAAGAATAAAGGTGGTAGTACCCAATACGAGAAATAACCAATAAAAAAAATATTTAAAGAAAATTTTGTTCTTTTCTTTCCGTTTGATTTTATTTGCATTTTTAAAAGTTGTGCTTATTCAGTTGACGCAAAAAAAAATGAGTTTTTCAATCTTGAAAGCTTTGCATGAGAGGCAGGTAAAAAATAGTGGTCTTTTTTAAATTATTCTTTTTGATTTGTTTTCTCAACATCATAAGCTATCGGTAAGCATCATCAAATGATGCATTAACGTTCAAAGTTAGGAAAAAATTGACAACAAATTTCAGAAAAATTTTGTGCTTATTCAGTTGAAGCGCAGGTATTTCTCGTAATATGATGAATGATACTTTGTGGCGCTCGTACGCCAAAAACTATTGATTTTATGAAAAAATTATTGGTACATAAACTGTAGGAAATTTTTTCTAGTTTAATTTTTTACAAGATATTTTTTTCGTAAAATGCGTCGGAAAGGAGATATTCCCAAAAAACCGTTTTTAGGCGCCATTTTTTCAAGATGGCGGCGCGAGCGGCGGGGGTACGAGGTGGCAAAGTTGAAATTCGAAAAGAGCATACCCAAATCTATAAATTAACCAATTTTCAAAACTCCCGGAAAACTTTCCAGGTAAAACTACCAAATGACTGGACTATTAAGGATATCCCAGTTTTGCATCAGCAGCTGACATCTTTGCGGTCAGTGGCAGCACCGACCGCGGTAGAACACAGAATGCAAGGTCTCTGGTTTTTCGTTCCCCATAAGCCGTTTCACTTTGAGACAGTGAAGGAGACCAAGAAGTTTTTTTGGGAGGCGAAATAATTTAAAGTGGCTATTATCCTAATAGAATTTAGTTTGCCTTGTGCAAGAAGGAAAGTTGCTTTCAAAGTTTTCTGCTGCAACAAAATGAAGCCCAAACTTAATGCAGCTGATCTCCTTCCATGGGGGTTGAATGTTGACGAAAACAAATTTCATTAAGAACTGTACAAAGCTTCAACGGCGAAGGTGACACGTTTTTGGAGAGAGGTGAAAAGGGACCTTGCGTGTCTTGAATTCTTGGTGAAATAGTGTTTTGTTTTGATGGCTTTGGGAAAACATGGATGCTGACAGTTTTATGGTGATTGTGTTTTGTGATCAGCACTTGAATGACTCACGAAGGAAGAGGCTAATCCTATTCTTATATCGATTTTTGCAAAGTGAAACAAACACTTTTACACTCATTCTTCTATTTTCTAAAATAAGCGTTGAATCTGTCTAATTAATGATTGATGATTACAAGCTTTTCTCTTGTTGTTCTTGTCATTGTCCGAAAAAGCATTGTTTGCCATAAAAAAGAGAAAGTAGAACACCAAAATCTGTTGGAAATCATTTGATTAATTAGTTAAGTGTCATTTCATAAACCTTTCATAATGATGAAAAAAAAGAGGCTGAATCTGGGTGCCCTCAACTCAACCAGAACTTATTTTCGCTTTGGGGGTGAAATTAATAGCTAAGCAAAAATTCATGTCAGGCCAACAGATAAATGATGCTTTCGTCTTGGTGTTTTGTTTCAAAAATTATGAAGCAGAGAATGAACAACAAAAAAGTTAATTAATAATCACGGAGCTTAAGGTTGCATTAGGATACCTCTTTCATGGAGGGTAAAATTTATCAAGAATCCTGTTGCTCGAAGCAAACGAATAAAATTAAGAAACAGTGTTTGTTGAGTTTTGAGGTTAAGGACTTTATATTATAAGATCCTCTTTTTATAATTTTAATACATTCAAAGGGTCTTCCTACCATTATTATACCAGAGACATAGTGAGCGCATTAAGAATTAAGGGATGAGTTGGAAAGGAAGTGTCGTTGTATATGGGGAATGATTGGAATAGATCTCCACATTCACGGCGTACGGCTAATAAAGAAATCTCTGTGCTTAACAGTATTTCCAAAGTTGGGCTCCATAGTAAACTGATGATCACTCCTGGAAGTTAGAACAGAACTTAAAAGTACTTTGAGTCGGAGGCCGTTCAAAGCGGAGAACTGTGGGTCACCGTCCAAAATTTATATTAGCTTCATTTTTATTTTAACCAAACAAGCGATATCATAAAAAAATGATACAAAACTTCGTTTTAAGAAAATCGATACTTTTACATACTCAGATGAATATGTCGGCGGCACGTTTTTACAAAAACAACCTCAATTACCCAAATAAATGCGATCAAAGAACAAACAAAATATTGACAAAATTAAGGAATTTCTTAAACGATTTTTTTCACTCCCACGCGTCTTACAAATTTCGATACCCCAAAGCCATAATCTATTCGTCACAAAATTTAATCTACGTTTCCTTGATAAAAGCACGACTCGTGTCTTTTTTTTTTTTTTGTCAAACCAGGGAAAAATAAAAACCGTTTAAGGCACGCTCTCAATACTCACATATCCCATTAATCTGACAGAAAAAAAAAGACAAAACAAAAAAACCATTAAACAAGAACATATTGTCATAATAACGATTCCTTCTTGTGTTGTCGTTCGGTGGTCTCAATCATAGCGCTGTGCCTTTCGATGGAGATAAAGCCAGCGTTAACATACCAACATGCCTCTGTTGTGCCTCTTTAAAATCAAATGGATAAAAAAAATAAGTGGAGAACATGAATGTGCCTTAGAAGATGAAGTACAAGGTGTCATTGAAAAGAAAACAAAAGCAAAAATAGAAGAAAGTAACAAATTTACCACTTTCTTTCTCAAAAACACCCTCTAACTGTCAGCACTTTAACAACACTGTTTAACTTTAATTTTAACACAGCTCCAGGGTGACGAATACACTCCATCAACATCATCATTCTCATCACACTCATCATTCGTCATACGATAACTCATACACATCATACTCGTCATCCTTTACATCAACATATAAAAAGGTGAAGAAAGTAATACCCCACTGGCATGAATGTTGTTCACAAAAAGGCAAACAACAAATTTTGAATTGAAATTTAAATAAAAACAAGTATTTTGTTCCTTCCTGACGAACATATTAAACGAAATGGCTGAAAAGAAAGCTCAAGTTTTTATTTTTATTTTTTTAGTTCTCAAACAGTCCCTCGGGTATCAATCATTCGATGTTAAAAGTACTCAGGACTCTGTTGACAACTTGTAACCAACAGATCGATGCAAAAAATTAACATTCAAATTGTTGGTTGCTTTATTTTTGATGATGTTGAGATGATAGTTTTGGGTTGAAAGGAAGTAAGTTGAAATTGTGACAGTAGTTGACGTAGGTAAAGTGCGGAATGTAGAATGTATGAGGTGAAGGCCGTCTAAACATTTTGCTATTCAAAAATATTTAGAGACGAATTAAATAAGTCGTAAAACAGTTTTGCATTTATTTGACCTAGAACGAAAAAAGAACGCCACAAATTAAAAAAAATCATTCTTAAGCGTGGTTTGGAGAGTTTTCGGACGAAAGTAACATTCATTTCACAGTCAGAGTCGAAACTATTCAAAACCAACAAAAAATTATTTCCATTCTCTTTTGATTAAATCAAAACAACACAAAGACCATTAAAATGATAAAAATGGAAACTAAAACAAAATAGATTGCTTAAACAGTAACCGTCAACCCTCCAGCCATTTATATTTTTCCTCCATTGGAAACACCCCATTAAGAAGCACAAACCACTTTAGGTAATTTTCGAACAACATTAAAGCTGCCATTCACCTGCCTCTAACATAGTTAAGCTCCTACCCAGAAACGCAACACTTTACACACATATGGAAAAGTTTTTCTCCCCTTTAGGCCTTCGTCGTAGTCTATGAAGCCATGAGGAATTATTTGTATGATTCTTTGACTATGCGTCTAGGCTTCCTGACTCTCTATATGAAACCCATTAAAGCGACTGTAGCAAAAACTTTTATTCGATAAACGTGCCCTTACATTAATTTGGGAGAAAGAAACCCCTTTGGGTGGTTTGCTTAATTATGATGATGAAAGGCTGTTTGCCCCTGGAAAATCACCCATACAAATCAAATCCATTCCGAAATATATTTGTATTAATTTTCATAATATTCCCATAACCGTTATTGCGTGAAGACTATTATTGCCTATAAAATCTTATAGCTTTAACGATTGGAGCTATTTACTTGATTTTCTTTTCTTTTTGGCATCAAAATAGAAATTCCAGCAACGAAGAGAAAGAAATTGATTTCAAATAAGGTCTCATCTTTTATTGTAACGAAAGTCAGGAAGATTTTGAATAGATTAAGTTTTGGTTTTTTTGTTGCCTCAAACTATCAAAACTCCCAAGGGGAAAGTTGTTGTACAGACCAAGAAAAATAGAGTATATGTTAGATTATTTTTCGGACGGAAGTAACTTTCAATGAGTATTATTAAATGGGACGGCAATTATTTTTTACTTTGGAGAACTGAAATTCAATGAGTAGGTATACGCATTAAGATATACTAAATTGGAAATCAAAAGAAAGAAACCGCAAATTTAACTCTTGAAAGTAGACATTTCAAAAATGATGTTTGGAACAAGAATTTTGCAACAGAAGACCAATATTTTGTTTGAGACTTTCTTTTGATTTTTAACAGGAAACAGAAATTGAAATTGTTTTGTTTTTTTTTTTTGGTAAATTTTAACTTTCTTCATACAAAACAATACATACATATAAAGCTTTAAAAAAGTATCACAAGAGTGATGACTTAATTTCCCAAATGGAACTGTTGTCCAGTGTCTGTGAAAAAAGGAAAACAATATCACCAATAAGTCCCCCTCACAAATTAGAGTCGACAGACGCTACGCACCACAAGAAAAAATCTTTCCAAACTAAACAATAAATCTGGCATTAGCAATAGAATGCCTGTTGACTTTATTTAACAAAGAGCTTTCAGCCAATCTTCTATTTGCTCATCGTTTTGTTCTTCAAATTCAGTGAGAGCTTCCCACCAGAATTTGGTTATATTATTACTGTTGACCCGCCCCTTAATGTTTGTTGTTCCTACTTTTTTTTTTGTTGCAAAAACCAAAACTCTTATTTTTTACGTCAAGTATCGTGAGTTGTTTATTTTGAACGTTTACATTGAAATTTCCATTTTTTTTTATTTACATGAACCCTGTCCGATAGCGCATTGTATTTTCAATTGAAAACAATGTCTTCTTCTCGTACAAATGTTTGGGTAAGCCGATGAGTGCCATTAATCGTTAAACTTAAGTTTTGGGAAGTACAAATTATAAATTATCTTCCAATTCAATACAATTTAGCTAAACAGGCTCATTTTTCATTTTTTCAAGTCGAAAACTTGGCACTCAAGTGAGACCACCATTCTTGACATACTGACAGAGCTAAGTACCATTTCGTTACAGTGACGTGCAAACATATTTTTCATTTTTTATACTACTAAGGCTGACTAAGTTTAGTTATATCTCATTGTATCCACAGTCAGCTCTGCGAAGAGTGGGTAAGGGTTTGGAAAGGATTGCTTGCAATTCCAAGTACAGATTTCTTGCCGCTCATGTGCGGAAGGTTCAACCTCCAAGTGGTGCAGAGCGTCAACCTGACTCCGTCAGGGCGAATGAACCTACGTTTTTATTGTACATGTATCAAAATCACTTTTTACCCAAACGCCGTGATTAATGAGACTGTACTTGAATATCATTGTGATAGAATAAGGCACTAATGAGTGTTTATAAAAAGTTGTTGTTGCATGGCAATATGTCATGCAGTCTTCCATATTGGTCACCCAACTCTTTTCTGGATAAAAGACTGCATGACAATGGACACCAGTGTTCCTGTGAGCCGATAAGTCACGAAGCTGGAAAATTATCCTTTTGGTTTGTACGGATGTGTGATAATTTCACACATCCGATAGAATGTATGATGATAATGTCATACATTCACGGAGTACAAAATAACAAAAGAGACGACCATGTCTTCTGAAAAAACTGGTACTCTGGGGTAGTTGATGCCCGGATTCTAATTGAATCTTCAACTACAGTTGCGGTCGGCCCCCTTGTGGGAGTTTCAGAGTGGCTGTGGTTAACGAGAAATGCGTTCTCGGTAACTGAGTGATGGTGTTCCTTAAGCTCAGTTACATAGATAAAAACACATTTACCAGTATGGCTTTTTTTATCGGGAAAAGCAAACTGGTACTTGAGAAAAATGGAATTGGTGGAAGACAAAGTCTATGGCAAATGGGACATATGTAAAAGACTAATTTTGTGCCTTTTCCCTTATCTACAAGGCAATACACCAAAATATGCATGTAATTCATGCATATAAAATGGAGTGGATTGGAAATCAATCCACCACGAAATTAAGGCCTCGGGCCAGGTGTTCGTGTGTAATTGTTTTCATAATCTGTATCCACAGTCATTCTGAAAGTATTCTAAAAAGCTTGTTTGCGGTTCGACGAATCAACAAGTAAAATATGTTTATTGCACCTAACTGTGTTTTTGGTTTTAATATTTCATTGTGAGATTTCAACAATGTTCCTAAAAGTTTCTTCCTTTCTTTATCTTGTTGGCGGGAGGAGTAACTTTTTAGTTGGGAAAACTTGAAATCCGAACAATATGGCTGGATTTTATTCTGGCTGGAACCATGAAAAAAAAGAAGATGTGATAACTTTTATAAGATATACATAAGTCATGACTTTGGTTTGGGTTTTAAAAAGCTCCAAAGGAAAGGAAAGAGATTACAACATTTAACACACGTTTTGTAACTGTAACAGGAAAAAGAGACGAATATGAGCACTTCAGAGAATTTGACCCAATTTCCAAACTAGTGCAAGTGTATCATAATTCCTTAATCCTGATAAAGTTACAAAAATTAAATTCATGAAGAATTATTTCCTGCTATCTTAGTTAATTACACAAGTTTTTTTTTTTTTTGCTGCTCTCTTAAGTTAAATGAATGAATGCATGAGGGAAATTTGAAAAATATCATGCGATGACCATCCTACTTCTTACACAACATTCAGATTTCATACGTTCTAACTGTCTTTGACAATTAAAGCATCATAGTCTTTTGTAGGAATGCGTAACGAAAATATATCAATTTTATGACGAAACATAAAATGAAATCCTTCATCTGACGGTTGATAGTAAAAAAAAAAGCTTTTATGCTGGGTACTGCATAGAAGATGATGGAAATTATGATAACAATGATGTTTTTTCAGATGACAGACAGTAAACAATCCTTTCTTTATTTTTTGTCAACGTTGATTGAATTTTGTTTTTTATCACAAGGGGAGAATTATGTTTAAAATTTGAAGGTATTTGCTTTGAAGTCATTGGCCTTCGAAACAGCTTAAAGATTATTTCTCTTTGGTAGAATTGTGAGGATTTTATTGAAGCCAGGTAAAGAGCCTTAACATCAGTTGGTCCTATCCTAATTTTTTGAAGATATGAATTAAACATGAATTTAAAGAAGAAGAATTTTAGCAACCACTCGTAGCCTTCAAATAAGTTGAAATAAATTAAGAAAATCAACTAAACAAATCTTCAAAATTTCTTCTCTTGTTTTACTTTTCTGTTCAATTTAATTGACAAACAGAAAAAAACTCAATACTTCAACGTTAAATACCAAACTTTTAAGCGAGTTGCTCGAAATTGCCTCGTCTTCAGTTCATTCACATTCACACAACTGCAAGGTGTTGAAAGTTCACCATCATCGCTTGCTGGTATCAAAAATGAAGGAACAAGAGAACCGAGAAGCATTTTGAAAATTTAAGAAAGATAAATTTCTTCCTTTTAATTATAATAAAATTATTCTTGCCCCAGAATATATGTAATGTACCGAGCGTAATTATCATTAAATGAGCAATTTTCTCAAAGGGGTTGGGGATGGGGGAGAGGATGGTTTATAAAATAATGAACTTGGTAATAAGTTTTCAACTTTTCATTCTTCAGTCGTCTCGCATTCAGTGATTTTTGGACAGAGTTGGGAATTCTGTTTTTCTTCTTTAAACTGAACAGTTTTGTAAATGTTTAACTTCGATTAATTTTGCATTTGATTTTGATTTCGGAATGTCTTGCGTTTGGAGATAAAATTTAAATTTATATTTTGAAAGCAAATAGTCAAAAGAAGAAGAAGTACTTAGGTTAAATTTACTCTTAAGCGATATAAGTTTTGTGTTTATTAAGTGAACTAATATGTTTCCGAGAACTGAGATTGGTTTTATGTTTAGGGATAATCACTCACTAGTGTGTTTCAGGTTCTTGTGTTCTATACATCACGATTATAATAGATGTCTTTTGCTGCGTACAGATTTTTCTTTGAGAATTTCATTTTATGGGCTTTGAGCACCGCTCGCTAGGGTTCGAAAGATCGAAAACCAAAATCTCACAAGCCAAAAGACCGCAAACTGCTTTCGCGCAATATTTTTCCCAGATTGTCATTCTACAGTAAAATATCCTACCTTTTTTCATGACAGTTCACGTCTTTTCGTCACTCAAATCTATGAAAATTGAAAATTGAGGAAGGAGACCCAAATTTGGTACAGACATGTTATCCTGAATAACTGAACCAGGCTTCAACTTTTTTTGAAAAATGAAATTTAAGGAGACACCAAATGCTGAGAATCATGGAGAACGAAGCAATTTAATTCTTTGTTCAAATAATTCCATGTAAGCCATTGCTTTTTTGGTAAATTAGTCAAATTCTATTTAAAAAAATAAATAGAGTGGCGCGGCAGTTCTTGAAGAGCCAAGGCCTTAGTGGCTTACTCTCATCAACAATTCTCTGAGTGCGTGTGAAGATTTAACGCCGATTCCGAAGGGCAAAGTTGAGAAGCACTTTTCATGACAGATTGATACTCTTGGAAGTTTTGTCAGGTCTTCGCAAGCGGCAGTACCCGTGAAAGACGTAATAAAAACTTTATGGGCACGAGTAGGACTCGAACCCACGACGACGTTCTGCCTAACAGCCAACGCACCTAACCACTAAGCTACGCGCAACTGCAACAGATCCTATTTAAACCTTAATTTAATTTGTTGTTTGTTGTACCTAATGTTGTAAGCAATCACTTTTTATTTTATTTAAAAAAAAAACCAAGAGTGTCCTTCTAGCATGATTGATCTGGAACTGTCTAATTTTAGTGATTTCACAAAAAAGCAATTGCTTATATGGAATTATTTGAACGAAGAATTATGTCACTTTGTTCTCCATGATTCTCAGCGTTTGATGTCTCCTACATTATCTGGTTTTGAAGCACTGAATGATTGCCTTCACATATACCTTTTGAAGGAAAAACAATGCTTTTAACATTTTGCCTTCAGATGTTCTTAAAGGACAAGATCACTGTACTTTGTTGCAAGATTGAAATTCTGATACCTGATTTACCTGCGGATCTAAAAGAAATTAAAAATCTTTAAATACAGCATCAAGTCGAGAGGCGACAGAATTATTGGCTCTCAAAATCGATTTTTGCTGATATTTTCGTATCAATATCATCCGAACTCACGCCATAGTCCTGGTCCTGGTATATGATTTCTTTATAATGAAAACCAAAACCTTATCCTGCAAAAAGTTCTGACTGTAACAATTTTTACTTTAAGCAACTTTGTAGGTACACTGCACACCTTGCGTCTCTCTCTCTCTCTCTGAAACAGATTTTTATTATGAAAAAAAAAATCAAGAAGCAATTCAACTTTCAACTAAATAATCTTTTTTTTCATTCTGGGTATAAAGAGAAACTATAAAATTAATTTTCTTCTGCAATAAAAAATAAAACAAAAAAAACAACGTCAAGTGAATTTATTCACGTTTCCGAGAATTTCTTATTTTATCTGATAAAATGCTTATTGAGTTTTTAAAATTGAATATACCTTCTTAGCAGGACATTCTAAGAGTAAACAACACTAAAGCTTCGTGCCTTGCACTTGCTGCTTGGTAAATAAAAGGGTATTATTTCGATTTGTTTGTTTTCTTTGAGTGTTCTTTTTGTGATTGATTTAAAAGATTTTCAATTTATCATTTTCACATCATGAAAGCATGGAATCAAAGAACAATTATTTTCTTTCGGATTGCGGGTGCGCAATTTTAAAGGCTGCCTGGAAGAGAAGGTATTGCTTATTATCTGGTTTTCAAAAACAGGGGTCGCTAGGGTATCCTGCCCTTTTTTATTGACAAGACGGAAGGGTTCATTTGATATGGGATTTTTAATGATAACAATGAACAATGGAAGTATTATAGTGTGAGTTGGGTCTTATTTCATGATGATGCCCGAAGAAATTTGCATGGATCAAGAGCCTCATAAATAACGGTTCTCAATATAGACGTCATTAAATTTGAATAATGTTGTGTCAACTGTCAGAATTTTTTACGTTTGCAAGGAAAAAAATATTCAATTGAAGAAAATCAGAAATGGTTCTTATCAAAATAGAGTTTCCATACGTTAACCTGCCACAAAGCTCTATTAATCTTTAATGTGAAAGGTACATTTAGGAGACTTGAAATTTAAACCAACTTTGATATTTTGACAGAAATTGGCATTAAGATAGGATGAAAGCGAAAGGGCAACACTGTTCTATTCTTGGTAAATTGCTATTTGGTTTAGCTGAAATTCTAAACTTTCCTCTTTTTGATTATCTGCCAGGCAAGCGTGTCCTGTGACAACCATAACTTTGTTTACTCAAAAGTTAACCACAAATTTAATCCATTTATCTTCAGTGCCATTATGATTACTAGAACAAAACTGAACTTAACAAGAATCGTCTTCTTTGCAAAGCAATAGTTGCGGAGAACTCATTTCCAAAAAATTACCTGGAATTTGTTCCTTTGAAAATATTGATACTTTCTATCTTTTCTTAATGCTTTCGTTACTGTCGCCAAATTGCCACTATTTCAAAGGATGTCAATGTCAACAAAAAATACTCGTGAATAAAAATTGATTCGTTTGAATTGGATCTTTTCAAAGCAGCACAAGTTTCCAGTCAACTTTGGTTTTCTTTTACTGCGACACCACACCCTACACCTACATCATCTTAAATAATAAACCTTTCACAACAGTCTCATTGCCTTCATCTAACGACATACATAACATTCGTATGAGTGAAGATATTTCCAGGAATAAATAACCTTAAACCGATGATGTGTAGGAAAATTTCAATTTCGTAAAATTTTCCAGAAGCTATATCCTGGTCCAAGATGAACGCAAAAATATTTCTGTGTTCCACGAATAACCTCAATTTTGAAACAGCATCGGATGCTGCTGTTGTAAATTAACGAAAATTAATTAATTCGGGTTTTGCTTCGAATGGATTCCACGGAATTCTTTGATTTCAATTATTTTCGTTGTTAGCGTGGGAAAGTATTTTAAAGTTTTTTTTTTCTTCTTATTTTGAAAACTAGATGTTTTGGATTACCTACACATATTTTGATGCTTAATAAGTAAAAAATTTCGAAATTCCTTGAAGTTTTGCGAAAATGCGATTCAGCGAATGAAACCCGTGAAATTTTGACAGTAATGAATTTCTAGTTGAAGTGATTTTTTTTTTCAAAATTGTAAGTTACTTCTGCAATTTTCTGTTCTACTTATTTTTCGAAATAATAAGACGAGAACTAATTTGACTAATCAAACCCGTTGAACCGAAGCTTCTCTTTCACCACAACCCTCTTTACTCCCCTTAGCTTGTCAGATGTGTAAATTTACTTATCCGATCGATGAGAAAAATTTATAACGTGCTAAATGGTCTATTGCACATTAACCTTGAAAACCAAACAAAAAATCAACAACCATTAAGATAACAGTTCAACGAAACCCAAAAGAACCCGTAACTTCTCCAGAAATTTCCCATAAATGATTGCCCACTTGTCTGTTTGCCAGTGGAATGGCAAACAGACAAGTGTACTGGGATCACATTACACGAACAACTAAATGCCAAATCACACATTCAGAGTAGAGTGCAGGCCGACAAAACGAACAACTTTTGTCGGTTAAAACGGAAACACAAAGTCATTCTCATTGATTCGATATTCTGAAACTACATGTGAATGGGCATGAAACATGTGCCTTTTCGTCTGCTACCCAGCGTGCGAACTTAATTCACCATGAACGCAATTATTTCACATCAGGAGAATCTTTCAGGACAACATCAATTTCAGTCATTTTGTTGGAGTCGAAGCGTATGTGCGTTTGTGGCATGCCATAGCATTCGTGATGACTTTTGCTGCCTTTTTGTGGAAGGAACGCAAAAAAAGAACAAATTGAAAAAAAGCTATGTTCGACATTCTAGGAGGAGCATCAAACATTGGCTATAGTAATTAAAAAGCCTGGTAATTGGAACTAAGGCTTGTGTATACTCACTTTCTCTGTCTGGCTTTAGGAACCGTTGTTTATTCGAACCGGACCGGACGTCAAACATTCACATTCATCGTCGTATTGTAAATTAGACTTGCCTTCAGGCTACGACGACGAGGATAACAGAAAAATAAAATGAGAAAAAGAATTTCTGTGTTCAAGTGTGTTTTTGTGGCCATTTCTCCTTATTTATGAAAAAAAAAAATGGCTTCGGCAAACGAATTAACTTGTGCTCCTGTCACTTGGTGATACTACAGAACTGACATAGTCGTCTTTGTCATCATCAGAAGCGAGCGAGAAGCATCCTGGGTTTTCCATTTCATTTCGGTGCCGGAGCGCAACAGCCAACAGCAAGAAACTTCAGTCTGAAGGATTCTTCAGCAAAATTGAATTGACATGCTTTTGTTGGAAAGAGCTGATCCTTTCCACTGTAATACATGCCGCACCACGCCTGCCCGCGTTTCTTCCTCGCCTTTGTCATTTGCTGTTGTTCAATATTTTGCCATCAAGTGGAATTCCAATTCCAAGTTTTTCATCTTCGACTTTTGACAACACAATGAAAATCGAGCGAAGTAGTCTGCTCCTCCTGGCGTCCATATTGTAATTTCAAGCTTGCTATACAAGAATGTTGTTGGTGAGTGTAGAGAGGGATATTTTGCAATGAATGAAGCGACTACTCCTAAAAATTATGGAAATAAGTGGCAGTCGGGATGGTACATTAACTTAGTTGAATGACTAAAGATTTTCTTAAGAATATTCCTTCGAATTTTCTACAATACACGACACGACACACAATTAGGATGAATTTGAAATGGTCCTTCAGTTTCTTTGATGTTTTCGTTGAGCTGTTTTTAAGGCTGGTACATTGCGCCCAAAAAGAGCTGGAGATGATTTTTTCTGTTATGCTGATGATAATGACGATGGCGTTGCTATTTTTACTCTTTCATTAGTGTTGTTAATGGAGCAAGCTTGTTGTAGGTGCTGCTTTGGTGTGGTGTTTGGAGTGGGGTAGAACTTCGGATTAAATGGAAATTTGTGAACGTGGTGTATTTGATTTAGCGTTTCCCAGGGAATGCGAGAATCCCAGGTAAATTACTTGATTTAGCAAATTGGATTTTGGTGCGAATTTTATGGTTGGTTTTTCTAGGATCTTTTGAAGACGACATTTGCTTAAGTAATTTTGCTGTTCTTTTAAGAGAATTCAGGAGAATTGTCAAGAATCTATTTATGAACAATTATATATTTTGTACTGAAGGACTTAACACTTCACATGCAATAAACACTGATTTCACTTCGTTGGCACTGTCACTTTTTTGGCAAAGCAATTTTAAATTCAAATAGGCTAGCGACTAATAAGCCTTTCAATGAAACTCTAGCTCATTTTCAATCCCTGGTTACAGAGATATTAACATCACAAACATTTATATGAGATTAATAGGAGCTGGAAACCAAGCAAAATTGTTGTGAGTTCATTACTCGGTAAACAGACCTTAAAGATAGTTTTGGTTTTCAGTGACTGATAGATGGCGCTCAGACCTTTGTTTTGTGGTTGAATGATTATTAAACAACACACAAGAATTTTAAGTGATGGTAAAAACAAATCTTTTCAAGTTTAAATTATTTAAATTTTATTTATTCTATGTATTGGTAAATATTTTCAGTTTGAAATTTGAAATAAGAATAGTTAATTTTTTAAGTAATAAAAATATGACAAACATAAATGATTTTTCAATTCTATAAAGTATAATATATATAGTTAAGCAGTTTTGATCAAAGTGCTTTTGGTTGCTACACTATTCCCCCCTTAAGAGGTTTCTGCAAGAAACTTGTGCTTGAAAGTAACTTTTTTTTGGCTTTCTTGAATATGTTTTTAACGGCTTATCCATAGCTGATCCCCACATATGGGCGGGTAATTGTTTGGTTCCAGCTGTATGGGTACTTGATTCAGGAATATCTGCATCCGTTTTGTTTACATAGCGTCGCCCGAGAATTGGTTTGTTCCATACGCCACTTTTGTCGGTTTTGAGTTAGGAATGGATTCTATGGGAATTTTGTATGCTCTTTCTAAATCTGTGATCAGATTTGCGCTACGTCTTTTCAATCCCGAGATATCCAATATCAATTTTGTTCCATATCCACCAAAATCAACATTTTCTAGAATTGTTTTGTGCCATAAACCATTTTTTGGCGTTTGGGACATTTTTTCCATATAAAATTTGTCAAGTTTTTTGTCAGAATTGTTTTGTTCCACGTGCATATTACGGTGACAAGGGATAGAAAAAATCCTAAGAATGTTGAGAATTGGTTTGTCCTACGTGCACTTGTGTTAAAGAAATGCTATGTTTATGGGACAATCATCGCAAACAAAATTTTAGTATTGGTTTGTGCCATATCCATTACAATTGTGTAGATATCCCGAGACAATGGTATGAAATCAGTTAGTCGTGGCTTGGCTTGGCAACTACTTGACTCTTCAAGCGATGAAGATGGTAATGAATTCAATTTTGAACACTTTTTTCGAAGAAGGTTAAGTTCAAATGACTCTGCCCTTGATTTGCAAGATAGTCACTCAAAAGTGGAAAACTTCATTGAAACTATAGATGCATACAGTGAAGAAGATTTCAAGTCGCATCTGCGGCTGAACCGCTTGACTATAAATCAGTTAACAAGTACATTACTTCCTTAAGAATTGCTGTACCTTTTTTTTTATTTAACTGCGTTTTTTTTAGTTGAATATTCACAGTCGGAGTTCATCTCAAATCCATCAACTTCGTTTTATGCTGGAAAACCTAGTATTGGCGCAAAAAATAGAGGTACTCATCTATGTATGGTACATAAGCAACACTATCACTTTTAGGCAATTGGGGAATCTATTCGGTGTATCAAAATCTTCAGCCTCGGATGTTGTGGGTGGAGTAAGCAGCTGGCTTGTTTCCAAAGCAGATGTGTATATAAAGTGGCCACAAGGGGAAAGTATCTCTGAAAACTGCCGTCAGTTCGAAGCAAAAAAGAAACTACGAGGTGTAATCGGTGCCATTGATTGCACGCATATTACGATTGCTGCACCAAAATTAAACAAAGAGCGATATTACAATCGTAAGCAAAACTTTACCATTGTTTTGCAAGGGGTCGTCGATGCTGAAAAAAAAAATTCATTGACATTTGTGTTGGCGAGCCAGGATCCTTACACGATAGTCGTGTTTTGCGAAGATCGGCTTTGTATAGATGAGCTCACTCTTACTTTGCCCAATTGTTGTCCAACAATACATTTCTGTTGGGTGATTCAGCCTACCCTGCTTCAAAAAAGTTCCACCTTACAAGGACTACGGCCAACTTACGGACCAACATCTAGCATTTAACTACCTGCATTCAGCTACAAGAATGGTAGTTGAAAATGCATTCGGCTTGTTTAAAGGACGATTTAGACGCCTAAACTTTGTGATAGCGCAGTAGAACTACTTTAATTTTTTTTTTTTTAAAGAAAAATGTTTATTTTATTTTATTTTTTTTTTTTAATAAAGGCTTTATTGAAAACAAAGATATAATCGATTTTCTTTTAAAATTTTAGCATCCAACTACATGCTTTCTTGCCTTTCACATTATGTATTGATGGGAATTGGTTTGTGCCATATCCATTTTTGTGTGTCCCACGTGTATGGAAAAACAAATCATTTTCAAAATGTATGAGGTGGGACACAAGCCAAAAAAGTAGACTTTTGTGCTGATAAAGGTATCTTGTTAACGGTAAGGCAAAACACTTTGAAAATTGGTAGGTGAAGTCTTAATAAGACTAACTTCAATTTAAAAAAATAAAAAAAAAATCCTATCGCACAGTTTCGGAGTACTAACCACGCGAACCTTTAAATGCGTTTTTCTCGAAAAAGTGCCGATGCCGTATGGAACAAACCAATTCTCGGGCGACGATAGGCTGGTTTCAATCTGCTTACGGAAATGTTTTTTTCGATACCATTTATGTCGAGTTTGTATACGATGTCGGATACTCTTTCAATAATTTTACATGGTCCAACAACGTAAGGTTGTTCTAATGGCGCTTTAACATGATCACATCGAAGAAACACATGTGTACATATATTTAGATCCTTAAGGACGAATATCTTGCTTTTTGTATGATGAGCAGTTGGAGTCGGTCTTAGTCCACGCATAAATTCTCTATGCTTTTCAATAAAAATTTGTGGATTTCCAGGTTGATCATAACTTGCCAAAAATTCCCCAGGAATTTTCAGGTTTGTCCCATACAACATCTCTGCCGGAGTCGCTTGAATGTCTTCTTTGAAACTAGTGCGAAGTCCAAGCAGAACTGTTGAAACACATCAGTGCGGCTTTTAGAGTTCTATGCCATCTTTCGACCATCCCGTTTGATTGGGGATGATATGGCGTGGTCCTGTTCTTGCGAGCTCCTATCAATCTGGCTTATGCTGAAAACAATGCTGATTCAAACTGGGATCCTTGGTCGGAAGTAATTGTTGCTGGTGTTCCATAATGTACGATCCAGTTGTCCCAAAAAGCTGTCACAATTGTCTCTGCAGTAATATCCTTTATTGGAACTGCTACGGGCCATCTGGAAAAACGATCGATTATTGTCAGGAAATATTTGAATCCTTTGTAGTCTGGAAGCATGATGATATCTAGATGAATATGGTCGAATCTGTTGTCAGGAATGTTGATGTGCTCGGCTCGTAATTTGTTGTGTCTTTGAATTTTCGACCTTTGGCATGCCAAACACTCTCGAGACCATTTGATAGCATCTTTTCTAATTCCGGGCCAGGTGAATTTTTCTCTGAGACTTTTTGAAGTACTTCTTCCGCTGGGATGGGAGAGGTTGTGAACAATTTCAAAAGCTTTTAGTCTTAATGATTTCGGAAGAAATGGACGAACGGTTCCGGTTGAAATATCACAGTAAATTTGTACGTCGTTATTGATCGTTATTTTTTGAATTTTGAGTTTTGGATTTTTAATTATTTCTTTCAACTCTTTATCATCTTCTTGTTCTTTTTGAATGGTTTCTGGATCCAGGAGTGTGGGCATGTCGATTGCATTGATACGAGATAAAGCATCCGCCACAATGTTTTCATCTCCTTTCACATAGACAATTTGGGTTGAAAATTGAGAAATGTAATCAAGTTGTCTCAGTTGTCGGTCGGAAGCTTTTTCTAATTTTTGGCTAAATGCTCTTGTCAGTGGTTTGTGATCTGATCTGATAACAAAATCACGAACTTCTAACAGATGTTTGAAGTATTTCAGTCCAGCAAATATAGCAAGTAGTTCCCGATCATAGGTACTATATTTTTTTCGGAGTCGGATAATTTCCTTGAGAAAACCCCAATTGGTTTCCACGTTTCATCTTCAAATTGCTCAAGTGCAGCACCTATTGCAACATTTGATGCATCGGTTGTAAGGGTGATTGGAGCTGTTGGTGATGGAAATGCCAGAAGAGTTGCTTCAGCAAGGATGCGTTTACATTCAGCAAAAGCGTTGGTGGATTCCTGTGTCCAGTCGATTTTAGTCTTGTCGTTCTTTTTGGAGTCCTTGATGTAACTGTTCAATGGCAACATTATGGTTGCTGCATTTGGTATACTTCTCCTATAATAGTTTATTATACCCAAGAATCTTCGGAGTTCCATGACTGTTTGCGGTTTTGGGTATTTAAGAATTTGTTCAAGGCGTTCTGTTATGGGGGTTAATCCATGTTGATTGATGCAGTAGCCCATGAAATCGACTTGTTTTTTACCAAACTTGCACTTGTTGACGTTGATGGACAGGGCATTTTTCTGCAACCGCTCGAAAACTTGTCTCAAATGATCTTGATGATCTTCGTTAGTAGACATCACTAAAATGTCATCTACATATGTAGGCAAATACAAAATTTAGTTCTCGAAAAATTGAATCAACAAATCTTTGGAACGTTTGACTTGCATTTCGCAAGCCAAAGGGCATCACAAGGTACTCATATAAGCCCCATGGATTATGATTGCAGTTTTCTTGATGTCTTTTTCGTTCATAGGTATTTGATGATATGCTTTCTCTAAATCTATGGTAGAAAATATTGACTTACCCTGAAGAAGAGGAAAAATGTCGGTTATCATCGGCGGAGGATATTTGTCTGGAACTGTTGCAGCGTTTAGCTTCCTGTAGTCTCCGCAAAGTCTCCAGGAACCATTCTTTTTCTTAACCATGTGAATAGGGCTTGCATATGGACTGCTTGATGGTCTTATTACTCCACGATCGAGTAGATCCAGAATTTCTTCTTTTCCAGCTTTTGCCTTTTCACCGGCTAGTTTGCGACACTTTTCAGAAAGAGGTGGACCGTTGTTAAGGATGATGTGATGAGAATAATCGGCATTAATCTTCTTTTGTGTATTTATTGTAAAGGGCCTCGTTATTTCAACATATTGTTCAAGCAAGGCTGAGTATGGCATGCTGGAACTAATGGTTGAAATATTATATGTTGAAGTTTCATACATATTACCACTTTTGACTATTTTTGTTGTTGCATCAATGAGACGTTGATTCTTTAAGTCGATTAAAAGCTCATAATGAGTGAGGAAATCTGGCCCAATGATAGGAGATTGCACATCACCAATGATAAATTGCCATTTTAAAGCTCGGCGTAATCCCAAAGCAACCGTGATGATTTGGGTTCCGTAGGTCTTGATTTCGGTTTGATTCGCAGCAAAAAGTTTTATATCACTGACATCCAAAGGCTTCTTAACGGTTTGTATTGTATTTTGTATTTGTATTTGTATTTATTTATTCATTCATTTACATAGGTAGAGGTTTATAATAAATAATCATTTAAACTTATAAAGAAGAGTTAATATAAAAAATTCAACATTTAAGAGATAGTAACTTGTAAAGTGTGCTCTTCAATAACAATAAATTTAAGACACGTTAAAACCAAAACCTATACAATAAATGAAATGGATACAATCTATAGCGAGCATATAGCTGAAGCTAGTATCGATTGAACCAGAACATTAAACAAAAAGAACCAACATTTTATAACTAGTGTGTGAGGCTAAGTACCAAGTTTTAGATAATTGTCTTTTAAATTATCATATTTTATCCTTTAATTTCTTACTTTTCTATCAATTTAAATTTTCAATTTGATAAGTGTCGAAATTAAAAAGCCAAGATTTTATTTTAACGAGAAATACTTGTAACTTCCTTAAACGTCGAATGGAATCGGGTAATTTGTTAAACAATGTAGGAGCCACTACTGTAAAGAACCTTTTGAAATGCATTTTACTAAAAGAAGGAATATTGACATAATTACTGTGATTAACTCGCAAATTATGTAAGTCATTCCTTCTTAAACATAGATGACCACTTCTGATGAAAAATATCTTAAGAACTTTATAGTAGTAGAGATGCTTTAATGGAAGGATTTTAAGACCCTGGAACAGGACAAAACTAGAATGAAAACGACTTTTATTACAAATAATACGTACAATATGCTTTTGAGAAACAACGAGTGGATTAATTTTATTCGAATAAGCACCACCCCAACAAGTTAAGCCATATTGAATCTTTGATTGAACAATACCATAATAAACCATGACAAGAAGTTGTTTAGAGCAATAAGAACTTAAATTGTAAAAATGCCTAGAACAGCACAAAAGATATTTTTTTAATGAGTCAGTATGATCGGTCCAGCTTAGTTTACTATCAAGAATGACTCCCAGATACTTGAAAGAATGTACAAATTCAATACGGAAACAAAATTTAGAGCAAGGCACATTAGCGCAAAATGAAAAATTTTCCGAAAAACACTGATCAATTCTCAAACCAAATTTAAGGCAATCAGAAGAATGGTAGATAATATCACAATCCACTAATGAAGAACCTGATAAACTGAAATACATCAATTTAGTCTTACAACTCAAAATCATTTTATGAATATAGAACCAACGTCTTAGAATGTCCATATCAGCGTTGATGCCAGCAAAGAGATCAAGAGGTGACTTACAACCATAGGAGAATGCTATGTCATCAGCAAAAGCTGTTGGGGTACCAACAAAGTTTTGATCAAAAATAGAATTGATATAAACGAGAAAGAGCAAAGGACCTAAGACTGAACCTTGCGGGACGCCAATAGTTATGTAGCACAGTTTACTAAAAGAATTATTAATTTTAACCATTTGCGTTCGGTTAGATATATAGGAAGCAAACCAATTATAAACAAAGCCACGAATTCCCGCTTTGTAAAGCTTATCTAAGAGGATACCATGGTCAACTAGGTCAAATGCTTTAGTAAGATCAATAAAAAGCCCAGCAGTAAACAGATTATTATTAATACAATTATAAACTTCAGAACAAAACTTCAAGAGAGCATCTTCAGTAGATCTACCAGAGCGAAACCCAAATTGGCAATTATTGAAAAAATTGTTATTATTTAAGAATTTTAAAATTCTTGTCTTCATACATTTTTCAAACAATTTAGCACAAACGGGTAACAGAGAAATAGGCCTATAATTGTTGACATCCGAAGTGTTTGACTTTTTGTGCAGGGGAATAACTTCAGCTTTCTTTTTGGAATGACAGATACTGCTGATCTAGAGTCGATGAGATATCTGGTATTTGTTAATTTGTCGAAGATGTGCAGACGGCTTTCTTTAATATGAACAGTGCTGGTTTTGGACTTGATATTTTTGCTGCTGTCGTCAACCAATTCGACTGGCGACAGCAATTTTAATTTTCCGAAAAATTTGGCTGTTCTGCTTTCCAAGAACATGGTTGACTGCATTTGAAAGAATTACTTCCAAATCTCCTATGAACATAGCAAGTACTATTTGCATTCTTCAGGCTATTTCCAGCGGTGTTATGCTTGGAGTTTGATCTTCCTCGTGAACGAGATGCATTACGAGATCTAGATCTGGAAAAGCGGAAGTCTTTTTGAATGTTACATACTTTTTCTGACAAATCTTGAATAGCCTTGCTCATCAATTCAATTTCTTTGTTAATGCTGGGTGATACTGCCTGAATACATGGATTTTGCAATTTGTGTTGATCTGAGACTGCATACACTGATGATGATGATGAACTGTTACCATTGATTTGAAAGATCTTATCAGCCATTTCTGCCAAATCGTCCAAACTGGTTGTCTCAGGTAAAATCGTCAACAAAACTCGACATTGGTGAGGAATTTGTTCAAAAAAGAATGTTCTGAGAAGAGTTGTATTGCATTGATTTGAAGCCAGACTTTTGATGTGGGCAAGAATTTCACTTGGCTTTTTACCGAGAACATCTTCCCCACGAAATAGACGCCTTAGCTTTGTTTCAATAGATTCAGCGTAGCTCTTGATAAGTCTATTTTCAAACTCTTCATACTTTTTCTTGATGCTAGTGTCAACTGCCAAATCAGCTACCATCTTCAAAACGTCACCCTCCATGTTTACCAGAATTTGAGAGAACTTTTGGTCATCGTCTTCAATATTGGCTAGTTTAAACGCTGCTGCAACCTGTGTCAACCAAATATTAGGCTGGGCTTTGTCAAAATTAGGCAACCGCAGCTTCACATTTGGTTGTTTCGAGGCATCTGAACCGTTATTGACTTTCTGCTGGTTAATTATCTTCAAACGTGCGATTTCATCTTGGAGCTGATTGATGACGTGAGATTGGTTACCATCATCTGGTTGTTGCTTGTCTTCATTTGATTCCAAAATTGTTGTGATAAGCTTTGAGATTTTGTTATATTGGTCATCAATGGAATCCCTTTCCGACTCTGCACCTTGATATATTTCTTCTCCTTCATTTAGTTCAATTTGTTTTGCATCAATTTGATCTTGGACTTCATTAAATTGCCTATAAAGAGTCTCAAGTGAATCTAATTTTGTCTGGGCCTGGAGAATTGTTCTATTTGGAACGCTGATATAATTGGAGATTTTCGTTAACAATCCTTTTATTGAAGTTCTGCGTTGTATTAACTTCTGGAGCTCTTCTGCCATGACTGTTGTAATTTCTAAGATTCCTTGAAAAACTGTGATTATTATGTTGACCGATCACGTCGGGGTCACCAAATTTGTGGTTGAATGATTAACAACACACAAGAATATTAAGTGATGGTCAAAACAAATCTTTTCAAGTTTAAATTATTTTAATTTTATTTATTCTATGTATTGGTAAATATTTTCAGTTTGAAATTTGAAATCAGAATAGTTAATTTTTTAAGTAATAAAAATATGACAAACATAAATGATTTTTCAATTCTATAAAGTATAATATACATATAGTAAAGTAGTTTTGATCAAAGTGCTTTTGGTTGCTACAGTTTTCGTGTGTCGTTTGCTATAGGGGTTTGAAATCGGGGAAACATTTTCAGACAGCAAAAATCACAACAAATATTTTTTGGTCTAACCTTGAAAACCAAGTTATCAGAGAGAAGGATAAAGAGTTCGGAAAAAAAAGCAAAAGTGATCTTAAATTAATAATTTCAATCCCTGAAATTCAAACATTATCCAATCGACCCTCAAAATAAACCCAACACAATCCCTTCTTATTAGATTTCCCCCACTGCGACGTTTGATCGAATTTAAAAAAATATGGTTATTTAAAATTGAATTCCATAAACGATAAGTGCTCGGCAAAAACATCAACACACGCACAGCCAAACACAAATGCAGACATATGTGGGCAACATATTAAATAGGCACTTCCATATAATGTGAGTAAACTTATTTATTTATGTTAAAAAATTCGATGCCGGATGTATTCAATTTGGATGAAAACTCTCTTCCTTCAAGGCATTTTTAAGCAATGTCCTTCTGCTCTCCTCTCTACTTCCTCAAATTGCTTCGTGACGAACAGAACACAAACACAAAAACCTACCTTCCTTGGATATGTATTTTTATGTTTGCCATCGTCTGAGTTGGCAAAGAGCTTCCGTTTTGAAATTCTTGACATCTGTTAGAGTTCATTATTCCTTGCGACTTGAAAGTAATTTTTTTATTGATAAGCGGAAATACGAGCACTTTTCGTTTCCACAAAGAAAGCTCGTAAATGTGTGTTTAATCTCATCGTGTGGTTGGGAGTTGATAAGGCAGCCTTAAAATTGGATTAGATCAGCTTTTGTCTTGGTATCCTTTTAGCAGAATCATGCTCAATGGCTGGAGATGAGATGACAATTTTGTACAATTATTTGAATTTAAATTCTCGGGAGTTTTGAGCACATAAAATGTTCATGATGAACAATGTTTTTTGTTGTCTTTTGTTGAATAAATATTACAACAGTATATGGAAAGAATTCTGCTTTTAAAATAATATTTGATAAAAAAGAACAATCCATAAAGTTATTCTACTCCACACAAACCCAAACCCTGCTGTAGGCAAGATTGCGTTAAAAATTTTGTGTTTCCTCAATAAATAAAAACATTCTATTTCCTACTCCTATTTTTGAACCGCTACTTTTTTTCAATAATATTCGCTATTAAAATCCCGCACTAAACAAAAAAAATCACAACTCAACTTTCCCACCCAGAGCGAAACGTTCAGTGCGGAAATGAAAAAAGGCCCAACATTTAGTACCAAATAAAAATAAATACCTCAATCCACAGCAATGCCATAAATCAGTTGAAATTACTTTACAAAAAAAATAAAATAGCACTGGAAATGTTGTTTTATGGTTCCCTTTTAACAGCAACGTCTATCATCGACTATGAGCAAAAACGAAGAAAAAACAATTTCATGTTATAGACCTATAGACTGGAGCAGTGTTAATAGGCCACAAAACAGAAAGAATGAAAAATGAAACATTTCGTAGTGAGAAAGTAAATAAATTTCAATATTCACGAACAAAAAAACCGTCTTTTCATTGCAGTAGTAAGAAATGATAAGAACCACAGAACCGAACATAAACAAAATAACCGTGAAATTTGATTTTCTATTTTTATGTTTCTTGTATTAAGTTTTATATACGAAAAAGAAATTAAGAAACATGAACGACACAGCGTGTATTGGAGCAATGGAAAGGTAACCTTTTTTACATATGCCTTCTTTTTTTCAGTATAATCGAACTTTGTTTTCATTTCTAATTTGTTTTTGTTTTTGAGGGATCAAGGATGGAAAAAGTTGAACGGTTAGACCGTCAATGAACTTTTTAATAATAGAATTTGTTTTTACACAGTTAAACCTTCGAATATCACTCAATAAAGTTGGTAAATGTGTAAGTTCATTCAGAATGTTTGTTTTACTTGTGTTATGTGTTACAGTTCAGAAGTGGGATAGTGTTTCTTACTTTTCATATCAATTTTGAAATGTTCGGGCTTTCCATTTGTTTTTGAACATACAAATTGTTAATTTTATAAATTCTCTCAAATGATAATATTTATCAATTTGTTGCTTCCCTGATGCTGAATTTGATTCATAAGAATTAACATATTTCGTGTATGCTGTCAAACAAGAAAAGTTATTTCAAAGTTTTTCATTTATGGTTGAACCCATTTTAATCTCAAATTAACACTTCTTTTGAGGACCTCTCCCTATGAATAAATTTAGTATCAGACTTTTAAAAGATACTGGTTCTATTTTCTTAGTATTGATTTTTTTTTCTGTTGGATACATGTATGCAAAATAGTTCCAAAGTAAATATCCCTTATCATTCGAAAAACCTTTTTTTTTGTGAATAAAATATTTGAGTTTGTATTAAAATGTGTCTACCTTTTTTTTGCTTAAATAAATAACGAGGATATTTTTTTTTTGTTTTTTTTTTGTTATAGACTTTTTGTCTATTCACAAAGTTTTTCTTTTCAACCTTTAAAACCACAACAAAGTGCTGAATAAATGGACTTGGTTTCTTTTGTTTGTCCATTTTGAACAGTTTTTGGGAGAGTTTTTACTTTGACAGACGTTTAAGGTTGGCTTGAGCTTTTTCTTGATAATTTTAATTATATTAATAGCTATAAGGACATGTTTCCTTAAAAAATTTGAATACCCGGTGCTTATAGAAGTATTGTGCATTTTGGAAGTAGAACAGGAGGCTTGGCTGCGAACTCGTCTCTTGTCTTTTCTTTTAATTATATGCATTCTTAAGAAAATTTGATTGAAAAATATGTGCGATATTTGCATATTCAACAAGTAAGAATTGAATCGTCTGTAATTGCGTTCAGAACGTGTTGAGCGGGAGATTAACCGGAATTATGAGAGTGACTCAACTCTTCAAGACTTATCTTCGTTCTCCATGATTCTCATTACCTCAAGTACCTTACAAATTTGTAAAAAAGAGTAATTAACAGTTGCAAACTTGTGTCTGGTAATAAATAGTAAAAGACAAATTTGTTTTGAGTTAAAGTACACCTACTCACAATTTAATTTAAAACGTATTAAAAATTCCGTTTAATACCATGAATAATAACTTCCTAAAAATCATTGAAAATTAAACCTTCATGTGATCCATCCATTATTATGCGCTTTCAACGAACTTCTACCTGCGGTCCTCTTAAAGGAGTTTCCTCCTGATGTTGTAGACCACTCCCATTTCATAATTGAAGATTTTTTAATAGCTTATTTTATGTACATTGTACACACATATATAGTTGGATCTTTCTGTCACATTTAAGACAGTAAAACACGTAGAGTATTCCTACTCTTAATTGAAAACTTTACGAAGAAGGAAAATACTTAATGTATAAGAACCCCAACCGTTTTAATTTTAAGCCCTTAAAAGTTTTATTGTTGAAAGCAACTCTTACTACAATATCACTTAAAATGGTACTTTACATTCTTTGGGAAGTTTAATATATACGAGAAGTTCCAGAACTGGCACAAGCATTATGTTTCAAGATATTCATAAAAAGTACTCTCTTTTCCACCCAAAAAATGTTTTCATTATTATCGTTTGTAGTTTCATAAACTTTATCTGAAACAAAAAATAGCACAATAACGTTATCATAATCTCAAAACTAAGCTGCTTACGGAAATATACTAACCTCTGCCATGTGTCTCTCAGAGCCTCAGCTGGCCGACAAAATATGAAAAAAAAACAGTAATTTACATAAAAAGCAAAAGAGATGAAAACTAAAAATACAAAAAAAAAACCTTTAGTGCACAGTTTTGCTTCAATCTCTTGCAACAAAAAATCCAACACTGGCACACTGAGTGATGAGACGTTTTGAGTAATGGGTTCATTAGGCGAAAGAAAGAACTATTCCTGATCCTGTCCTGGACAAAAAAAAATTATTATTATTGCAGAGGAATTTATTCAACTTTTTCTTGTTTGTTTTTGCTAGAAAACTTATGAGTGGTTTTAGAGTTGCTTTAACGCCTTTGGCTATTTCCGCTTTTTCAAATAACAAAAGTGCATTAAAAATTAATTTGATTCAAGAGTTTTTATTCTTGAAGCCTTGCGGAAGGAAATGGTACTTATTAATAATTGAAGAGAAATGCTCAGTAATCGTGTAATGTTGTTGGAAGTTTTCTTTTGAAATTTTTTGTTTGAATTAGTTTCTTTGAATTTTATGATAATTCACAGATAATTTTTCAATTTCTTGTCACGTAGACTGGTTGAATTTAACTGATTAACTTTTTGAATTTAATAATTGTTTCTTAATTTAAATCTTTTAATTGGTTGTTTTAAACAGATTTCTTGTTATTCTTACAGAAAAGAGATCAAACAAAAATTCGTGCACTTAAACTTAAAATTGAGAAATCATAACTTCAATCCTACATTCTTATCCAAAACAAAAACAAAAGACGGTCTCAAAGCTCTAGAACTCTAAATTTTGCAAAAACCACGTCTTTCACGATTTTCACAATTACATAATAATTGCCTTCGTTCCTGTCAAAAAAGTTTCCAACACTTTTCTCTGGAACTCGAACATTTAAAAAACTTCTCATAAAACATAATACCAAAAAGTAACCACTCAAACTTCAACTCACAACTCACAACCTGCGAGAACGAGGACGAACATTTAGCACAAAATAGAGTGCACTTCCGAGCAAGAGAGAAAATTGGGAAATTGCAACCTTAAGATCCTGCGGTTACTTTTCAATTGTGAAAACTTTTCAAAACGTGTTAAAAAGTTGAAGTTTTCAGTTCAACTATAAAGTTTCTAATGAAATGTGTTCTTCTTTATTTTGGTTGTTGCATGAAAATTGGGGGGAATAGATTTTGTTTTATATGAAACTTTGTACAAGCCAATATTGCTTGCAATTATTCTCAAACACACAAACACACAGTCTTGTTCATTGAATGGGGAAACATGATATTTTTGTGTGCAATGTAAGCGGAAACAAATGAAAATTGGATGTTCTTGAAACCATTGTTATTGTGACAAAGGGCAACTGCAATGTACTTATTTTGTCTTAATGTAGTTTTTTTGTGCTGAGTTTTGAAATTGATGATTAATGTCGACATTTGAAAAAATAAACTGCACTCGTGCGTGGAAAAAACTATGGACTAAAAAAGTTTTTTTTTATAAACAGAGATAGAAAAATTATTTTATACTCTAAAATCAATATTTAAATATACGAAAAATCTGTTTATTTACTTAACGCTGAGCGACGGATTAAAAACGATTTTTCGCCTGCCAAAAATATTTATAAAAAAAACTTAGACTTAATATTTGTACATAGTTATTTCAACTTAATTATTCAGTGATAATTATTTGCTGCCAGGGAACTTTTTAATTAAGTTAAAAAATGTAAACAAAAAACACTGCACTAATGTTTTCCTTTCATACTGCAAATAATTCGGATTTAGTCAATTTTAATGGTAGTCATGAGTGTAAAAAATATAAACAAAAACCGAGAAAATAATTGAGTTATTTGATTAAGTCAAAATGGATTTACTGATTTTTTTGTTGTTGCCTTTTTTATGTAAAATGGAAACTAATTGTAAAAAATCTGTAGTTGCAATTAGTTCAATTTGTTTTGAAATAAAGCGCAACTAAGCGCTGGAAGGGGTCTTTCAAAAAACATTCACGATCCTTTCTAGTAACAAAAACTCACGGGATGCTTTAAATATCAAAACCATTTCCTTTTTGTTGCACCACACGGTAGTTCCGTTGACAGTTTAATACGAAATAAATCGTTACACCTGAAAGCAAGGTCTTACCGTTTTTTTATTCCTCGCCACATGATAAAGATTTTAATAGCTCATTAACCGCTTTTATGTACTTTTTCTGTACGGAACTTTTTTATTAGTCCTATACCAACAATTAGGACACGTTACACTCAAATAATTATGACGTTTTACGACGTACTTTCATGTGCTTTTCTGATTATATACCAAAACAAAAAAGAAGATTCTATTCCACGCAACATATGCTACTTTCGCAAACATTCATAAGACTGTCCCCGCCAGGCTCTTAGTCGCTATAGTCGTTCCATTTCAGAAATGGCGCCATTAAAGCCTCCCGAAAACAAGAGAAACAAGACACACACACACAAAAATCCCATCCGTAATTAAATACACCCAGCAACCTGCCATCTGCTGATGTTGCGAAGCAAAGTGTTTATACTTCCATCATAATACTCTAAGCGACAGCGCTGGCTCATTTCAAAGATTTGATAAATGAGCCAGAAACAAAAGAGGGATAAACTTCAATTCAGATATGTTTGACAAAGAGGCTTTAAGAAACTTCCGACGACGATGTACAGACGACGACAACGCAAATGTGTATTGCCTCCAGAAAGATTCAAAGGCATTAAGTCTTTGACGTGATCGTGTGACCGCTGGCTTTAATTCTGCTTGTGATGGTTATCATACACGTCGATGGCAGAAAATCGTTCCGTTGGGAGTAATTTTGACAATGCCTTTCTAGGAATTTGCACGCTTGCACGAAACTAATAAAACTCCGAAAATGTATGGTCATCTGTTTCGAACAACAATAAAATGAGAAACTCAGTTGTAAATATGACAAGTGAAACGACAAAAGACATGTTTATTGGACGACTGTCTGTGTGACTGGGAATTCAAAAATTTTCGGTTTGGTATGTTCAACGGACATGGCAGTTGTGTTGCTTAATGTGATTCGATACAATTTACAAGCTGGTCAAGTGACTTGACGTGTAAAGAATTCATTGGCACTCAATGATTATAATAATGCATGTTTTGGGGGTCATAAAGAGTATTTTTATTGCATCTACGACTCGCATAGTAATTTTTTTCTTAACATAGTATCGATTGATGCTGACAGAGTTTTGCTTTTCCTAATTAATTGCAAAAAATCTGTAGTTGCAATTAGTTCAATTTTTTTTGAAATAAAGCGCAACTAAGCGCTGGAAGGGGTCTTTAAAAAAAGCGATCACGATCCTTTCTAGTAACAAAAACTCACGGGATGCTTTAAATGTGTGGTGTACGCAAAAACAACAACTCAATTAAATTTAACTAAATATGAACGCTAATCTCACTATACACATCATATCCTTACAGACAGCGAGAGAGGCGAATCCTGCGGAAATCGATATCCCTCATCTGTGTCAAGATTTGTGACTAGAATCTATAAATTCTATTTAAATGCAATGGAAGGTCGAAATGCAATCTAGATCTAGTCACGTATGACGCGCAAAAATAAACAAACTGATGGAAGGAGAGCAATCCTTAAAACCTTAAAAATAAATCCTCAAGTAAAAACGTCATCAAAACAAAAACCAGAGGGAGACAGGAACAAAACTGATGGATGATGGGAGACATAATCCCACTTAAAAGACCCAGAGGACATTAAAATGTTGCCTCGTTTTAGTTGAAATAGCTTTCAAACATTGCTCCTCTAGGTAAAATCACATTATGCAGTAGGGAGATGGAGATGAAATCTTGCCTTTTGTTTGATTCCTCGAAAACAATATTTTCCGTTGGCATGTATCCGGTTCTGGATTTTCGGATATGACATGCTATTTGGATTCATTTGTAAAGAAAATCTCGAAAATTCCCAACACGAGTGTATCGTTCTTCAGCAAACAAGCAGAAAAAAGAAAAACAAAACAATCTGAATAACCCAAGAAAAATGAATAAAGCACAATCTCGAGCTCAACTTAAACAGTAACACGTTGTCTCTACTCGTAAATCTTAAGCTGTGTATAATGAAGAGGAACAACTTTAAGCAGTTTGACAGATTTTTTATTAGATTTGTGCTCCAAGTGGCTTAATTCACTTGTTTTATGAACCCTCGATAGGTGTGGCTATGTTTGCTCGTTGGCAGGATATGCGTATCAATGATTTTGGTTGGCACGTAAGCATTTAATTATGTAAATTGTTATTGGGGCTATTGTTTTTCATTTTTTTATTGAGTTTTCTATTAAAATATCAATTTCCTTTGCAGAACAATTTATTCATTTTGACAGGCATGAAATAACTGGTGCGCAAAAATGCGTACACGTGTTGTTTATTCTCAAACTATTGTCACACGAAAATTGATGAAGAAAGTAAACAGGTTCGAACCTTTCTTAGCTTTGTTGTTTGTCACTTTTTAAATTTGTCAAATTTTACTTTGACAGCTTCTCATACTCTCTGGAGAGTGTGATTTGAGCATTTACCTATCGATACATTAGCTCTGGGGAACTGAAATTGACGTTTTTTGTTATTTTGATTAAAAAAAGGTTACTCATACGCCACAGTGAACAAAGCTCATGTTTCCACTTGTTGATCGGGGAATTATGTTCTTTTTTGACAATCTCGTTAGCGTTGAATCATAAGAAAACCGAATATTGAAAAATAATGCTTGTCGGGATGACCTCCAGGAACTAATAATTTTGAATACCTTACTTGTACTTGTACCTAACAATGTTTAGAGGCGCAGGAAAGCGAAAAATCAACATAATAATAATTTAATGAGAATATGGTTCACCGGGGCGTATACTTACCATTTTTTTATATTTTCTAGATTTCTACGAAAGGACACAATGCAGTTTCTTTTGTTGAAATTTGTTCTTTGCTCTATATTCAATATGCTGAGATTTCAAGGAAACAATTATCTGCCAGAAAATCTCGACTTATTGGCATCATGTTGTAGAAGCAGATGGTTTGAAAGGACCGATGTTTCCTGAATAGAATCATATTGGTTGCATTTCTGCTTGCCTCATGCATGAAAACTTTTGTTGAGAACTTGAAAAGTTTTTTCTTTACCGAATTTCTTTAGCTTTAAAATGGGGTATATCCATTTTCAAACAATCACCGACCTCATAAGGGCGGCTTTTGAGTTTAAATATAAGGGATTAGGGTGCTGAACCATGAATTATAGTAGGCAATGTTATTGTCGGGGTTTTGATGAAATATTAGAACTGTAATAAAAGAGCGCTCAAAGAAAATGTTAACTTTTCAAAACAATGTTCGAATATTAAATAACTGAAATACCCTATTGTCAATAAGAAAAGATTTATGCAACCTATGCGATTTCTTTTTAATAAAAATTCAGTCAAATAAAATTCTGCAGTATCCACGCAACATTTTAAATATAAAAAATAAATAAAAATAAATAATTCATTTATTGATTTGCTGTTTTGATACAATTGTTTACAATTTATTGAATTTACAGCTATGGCATTGCCGTCAGCTCGATTGGCAAGTTTAAATAAATGTATCTTTTCGTTATAAAAAAATAATAAAATAGGTAAAAGGTAAAGAGAAAAAAGAAAAAAAAGATTATTACTATTCAAATTCTTGTATTAGTAACATCCTATACTTATAAATATCTTTCAAAAATGAGGCGAGTGTTTTCCAGTTGGTTTCGTTCAAAAGCTTTATGGTTTTTTGCATTGATAGTGTTCTTTTCCCGAAGTACGAATTTCGTTGAGATGCGAAAATGGGACACATACTTATGAAGTGAAATGAGTCTTCTTTGGATTTTAAATTACACAGAGTACAAAACTGGTTGAAGCTTTCATTATAGGGTGTTCCGTTAAGTCCTAAGACTTCGCATCTTGCTTTGAAAATTAGCGAGATTTCCTTGTAAGACAACGAATCGTTGAAGTAGTTTGATTGGAAGGACCTCATACTGAGTTGTGAGTACAGAATTCTACTATGTGAATTGCGAGCATTAGTTTTAAAATCATCACGCACTGAGTTCTCGTGTTTGCTGATTAAGCGGTAAAGCTTTTCTTTAAGCTCAACCCAGTTATTTTCTTCCAGTGAAATCACCTCATCAAACCTTATTGCCATGTTTTTCCACTTTTCCATCCACCAATCCTCATTTCTTACTTCGAATAATAGCATCTTTTTGGTTAGCCGATCATCTGAGTGTTGTAAGACTTTTACGATGTAATCTGCCTGAGACTTCAGTGTACTGGTGTAGAGCTTGGGGAGTCCTGTTTCTATGTCTACTGTAGGGCAGTTTGAAGAGTTTCTTCAAGAAATTTCTGTGGAATTTTTCAATCGCTTCTTATTCATCCGCACCCCATACTTGAGCAGAATAGCAAAGTGTAGTCTTCACAACAGCGTCAAATATTTTGTATTTTGCAGAAAGAGGTATCCGTTGATTTGAAAACACATTTTTCCATGAGAGATTCAACATACTTTGACACGAGTTAGTTTTTTCGATTAGGTGTTCATTGAAATCCAACTTGGTGTTAAGTTTTACTCCCAAATATTTGTAATCACTTACTGTTTCCAAAAGGTGGCCGTTGAAGTTCCAATAGTTTCGGTTTTGGTTTCTACTAGTTCTTGAAAACACCATTACTTTAGATTTGTTGGCGTTGATAGTAAGATCCCATTGTCGACAGTAGTCCGAAAGACGGTTTATCATCAGCTGAAGCACTTCGGCTGACTCCGATAGTAAAACCAAATCATCGGCATACAGCAAAACTTTGATTGTCATTCCGGCAATTCGAACTCCACCGGGTAGATAAGCCACTATATCGTTGATGAACAATGAAAACAGCAGGGCACTAAGTAGACAGCCTTGTTTGACACCATTATTCGTTGTGAACCATTTTGAATAAATTGATCCATCCCACACAGCAGATTGTGAGTTGAGATACATTTCTTTTATTATGTGTATGAATTGTGTAGAAAGGCCTATCTGCGAGAGTTTGTAAAAGAGTGCATTTCGATTTACCAAGTCAAACGCTGATTTGAAATCGACAAAGAAAACAAAAACATTCTTGTTCCTTGCATGGAAAGCTTTGACGATAGAGGTTAGCGTAAAAATGTGGTCAGTGGTTGAATAATTTTTTCTAAAAACGGCTTGAAATTCTGTGAGGATATTGTTGACGTTAACCCACGATTCCAATCTTTCGGAAAGAATTCCACAAAACAACTTTGAAAGGGCATTCATGAACGAGATTTCTCGATAGTTTTCTACTTGGTCAAGGGGTCCTTTTTTGTGGATCGGAAAGAAACATTTTAAATATAAATATGAAGAATTCGGCAAACGATTCTAATGGGGTGCCTGTACGAAAAATCCCTTCTTAATCGACATTAATTCTCCCTGATTTATTTTCCCCCAAAAAACAAAAAGTCTTCGACAAAATTTCTTGAGCAACATTAAGACAAAATCCTTAACATGAAATTAACAGCGAAATAAGCAACGAATAGTAAAATCCTGAATTTCTCTGGAATCTTTCCCCTATTGAAGGGCTTAACATGTATTTCGCATTGCGAATCGAATATTCGATTTCCATTACGAATTAAGCAACAAATTTGCAAGTAAATTAATTAGGAAATGTCAAACTTTTGCACGCTTGCCAAAATCTTAAACCCCATATGGCAGGTCTGCGGTTGAGTTAAGATTTTATTCAAATCAAAGAAAAAAAAATGAATTCTCTGATTTATTGACAGCACAACTTTGAGACATCAGAATCAGATCATCCTTTTTTTTCGTATATTAAATCCCTAAAGAGGGTTCATTGAAAGATGGCGCTCGTAGAATCTGAATTTGACATTTGCGATTTTTATAACACGTTCATCCACGCCCTTCAATGACAAAAAAAAAAAAAAAACAAATCCAAACCAACCAATGATTTTTAATCCAAGGGAATCCGCATTCACGTTTTTCGTTTTTAAATTGCCTTCAAGGCCAGATCCAAGAAAAACAAATTGAAACGATTTTAATCTTAACCTAATGGAATGGCTAATCCGCTGTTGATAAATATTTAATATTTCCCTTGTGGATTTCAGCTGGATTGACGTGATTGTGTGGGTCGCAACATAACACCACACGCGTAAATATGTCGTCGTCGGCGACATGTGGCAAGTGGCGAAGAAGATTGTGCGGAATTGTTGCATGTCACTAGGGACAGACGCAAATATCCTGATTGTTAGAATATCCATTAATTTTTTTATTTCCACTCACTCACATGGGTTATTGAAAGGATATTCATACAGAGTGGGTGATCAGTTTTATTTTAATGTGTTCAAGTGTTCTGTTTGTAGTGAAATTCCCTACACTTTGGAAGTTGTTTTAATGGTTTCGTGCAGACAATAAAAAAGTAAAATCATGCCAAATGGGCATTGCATTTGAATTTTGTTTATCTGAGCCCAACTGACCCACCAGGATTGGAGTTAATCGTTTTTTTTTTTTATTTGTGGAGTTGTTTTCTCTGTGGATTTATTGATTGTTTTGTTTAATTTTTAAGGACTGTTGTTTTTCGGTTGATTAAAATAAATCATTTTGTTATCCTTTACAATGTTATAATAAAAATGATTAATGGCTGCAGTTAGGCAAATGGTATTGCTAATGACTTTTGTGGAAGGAAATTTGCAGTTCTGGGTTTGAATGAAAACAAACATTTACATATATGCAGTTGAAAAATAGTTTGCTTACATTATAAAACTTTAAGAACGACTGAAGCAAACGCCTGAAAAACAGTTGGAAAAAATAAGAGCAGAATCAGTATGTTCGTAATTTTTTGATGCTACCACAATTTGCGCGAATTTTAAACTACGTATTACTTTGTATTCTAATAAAAAAAAAAAAAAAACTCATGAACGTGTAAAGGACACGTCTAGCATGAACAATCTGGAACTGACTAGTTTCCCAAAAAATGCGATTGCTTAATAATAGAATTATTTGACCGGAGACTTTTAATGCTTCATTCTCCATGATTCTCAGCGTTTGGTGTCTCATAAAATTACAGTTTATGAAAAAGGGAAAAGAGTAGATCCTTATGAAAAAGGTAGTATTTTTTCCGGGCAAACGTTACACGAGTAAAAGAAATGCGTAAAGAAAACAAAACTTTTCGTTTACTTTTTTCGTGTTAGAAATTTTGAATGCTTGCTTTCATCAAAATTTACGAAAAATAATGACTTTCTTGCAGTAAAAACTTTGACTTTTTGTTCGTAAAGGTAAAAAGCATTCCAAATCTGTTGGATAAAGTTCTTTCGTCGACTAATTTGCATTAAGGAAAAACAGCGCCCAAAAAGGATATAGGTACACAACATTGCAAACTTGAGCTGTCAAGATAATTTTCCTTGGAAAGAACTAAGACAGTCAGCAGGTTTTCCAAAAAAACGAATTATGTAAGCTTCTCGTTTCCTTTATTTATTTATTCACCTTGACTTTCAATTCTTTTCCAATAGCTGTTCTGCTTATTTTCCGCCTCAATTTTCATATTTTCCGTCCACTGAATTAGGTTCGGATCACCATGGCAAGGACAAATGTAAAATTTTGTATTCCATTTTGTATGTTCATTCCAAAGTGTTTGTTGTAATCAAGTCCTAACCGATAATCTATAAATAAGAACCATAGAGACACACACTAATTGACACTTTCTCTAGATTTCTGGCTTTTCCTTCTTGCCTAATCGAAAATACCTTTCTCACTTCAGCTCAAAATAAACCAACTTGGGAAAAGGTCCTTGAATTATGTATAAATACGGTACACATACGACTAATGCTAATGGTTTCATATTTCGTTTTATGTTATGAGGGTAAGGTTCTATGTGATTGCAGTCCCTTAATAAATAAATGTCGCTTCTAGTAAGAGGGATTGATATTTGCTTCTATTCCAAGGACAATATTGATGGAATATCAGAATTTACTTTTATTATTCACACTTCTAGCAAATTATTTTGTAATTTTGAAGTCATTGACGTAGAATCGAAGTGTCTATGTCTATGAAATGAATTCTTCCGGAAACCATTCTTCCAATCCACAAAAGGAAAGTTCTAGCAGAGCAGAGGAAATTGCAAATTATTAGAACGTAAAAACTACAACAACATAGTCAACCAAAACCCGCACCCTTTAATCAGGGCCCGATCTAGCTTTTCTGCCGCTCTAGGCAAAAGTATTATTTGCCGCCCTTTAAAATCACATTTTAAAAGGCATGAAAAGTTATTTCTACTGTATATATGTATGCAGTGCCGGCTTTAGGGTATGGCGACCCAGGCGGTCGCCTGGGGCGCCACAATCCAGGGGCGCCGCGACAGCTGGCATAACTTCAACATTAGGCAAGAAATATATCAACAAGTTGTGAAGTTGTCAAGCTCTTGCTCAAAAAATTCATATCGAAAAGTTTCATTACTTTCATCTTGTTTTGTTATTGCAGACTATTTCCAAATGTCATTTTGTTTTTATTTTCACCATACACTACACATAGAAAAGATAAGAGTGAATTGAGGTAGTGTTAGGTAAAAAAAATCTTGAGTTTTGTTATGGCATTGTATTTTTAATCGCTATAGCTTCTCACCAGTTGGCGCTGTTAATTTCTTATTGCGTTTGCATTATCTATTTTAGTAAGGCATCTTTCCGTTTAAGGCGCAACCAGTCAAAATCAACCCATAGACTTTTATAGAGATTAGAAATACAATGGATATACATATCACATTATACAATTATTATCATTAGAGAAGAGATTGCAAATTAGGTATTTTACAATAACTGTCAACTATTTTTTTATTATTGTTTTTGCTGTCATCCAGCAAATTTTGTTGTAATTTTCCTCTGTTCTTGGCATTTTGACATTTTTGCTTGTAAATTTGCGGAATGATGAAGAATCAAATATCGTAACATATTTAAAAATACATTTAACATGGTAATACTAAAACTAGTTGTAGGAGAGGCGCAGTGACCACGGAGTCACTAGAAGTTATGGAACGATATTTAGAAGATTATTTTGTGGTATGGCGATTTTCGGCACAAGGCACGTTATATCCACGGTAGTCCAAGGGGAGCCGCAAAATCCCACCCCTCCGACGAGCAAGCCCAATTGGCCTTTTGCTAGCGTGCCTGCCGGAAATTCACCCCAAGCACAATCTACTCAAAATAGATCAAAATCTTTGAGATATTGTGGAACACGGTATAATGGTGTATTAGCATACGATTGTAATAGTTCAATAAAAACAGCTTAAATACTGTGAGAAGTTCTAGCATTTAAAACTATAGGTTTAGTGAAATCTTAGAGCTCATTTGAGTTCTAACTCAATTTTTCTCCAAGTTCTTACACGTTAAAACTTCGATTTAGAACTTTGTCATAGTTAGAACTTCGATAAAATTAGACCCTCGCATTCGGGGGTCTAGTGCCTTGAAACTCGGTTTATTTATAATTTCCTTTTTTCAACGTTTAAAATAACAGAGAATAAAAGGTGGAAGGAGATATAGAAAATGGATCAAATATTCGATGATTTCCTATTTATGGATGTTGACTTTGAGTACGATGCGAACGTTATCCTGGAAGAACGGCGTATTTACCAAATGTCAATACGTGCCAATATTAATACATGGGACGACACTGATTTTTTTCGGCGCTTCCGTTTATCAAAGCAAACGTTTTTAGCAGTCCTTTAACTGGTGGCACAAGACCTTCAACTTCAACAATCACGGTAAAATTGGAATGAATTTACTATGCACTTTTTTTTCTTGAAAGTTTTTCGAATCCCACATTCTACGTAAAAGCCAACGCACATAAGCACCACACCACGGGTATCACAAATATAAAAATAGGTACACACATACAAGAAAAAAAAATAAGCAAAGCGCCGGGTGGCTAAAACGTTTCAAAAACATGCTTGAACTAGGTTTCAAAAATAACAAGTTCTAAGCGCTTGGAACTCAATGATGATTTCAGATCGAGTTCTTGAGAAGTGAAGAAATGTCTCGAGTTCCAAATATTCTAAAAACTAAGTTCTAACGTTAGACCACTAGATTCAATAGGTCGAGTTTTAAAGGGAATTTAGAACTTGGTGAGGAAATTGCGCATAATCTTATCGAAGTTCTAAATCGAAGTTCTAACGCATTAGAACTTGGTGAAAAATTGACTTAGAACTCAAATGAGTTCTAAAATTTCACTTAAGCGAGTTTCAAGGGTTAGAACTTTGTCAAGAAACTAGGTGTAAGTGTATTTGTGTTTGACATTTTCAATAGAAATCAGTATTAACAGGATAAAATTAATTATTATTACTAAATTATTAAGAAAAATTAATAAAAAATGCATGTAAATATGAATAGCTAGCGTGTAAGATAGTGACTTGAAATGTTTTTTAATATTTGCGTATAGCATAAATTCTACCTTTTCATCAACTTGCAATTTTTTAAGTGAGATACAAGTTTCATCTTTTTTTAATTCTGGAGGAGGCAATATAATTTGTTGTTAAAAATAAAGGGCGCCAAATATTTGGCTCGCCTGGGGCGCCAAGATAGCTAAGGCCGGCCCTGTATGTATGCGTGTATTGTACGTATTCAGATAATATAAATCTTCTGGACATCTATGAACATAAACATCTATAAACATTATGCTTGTTCAAAATGTTTCCAATACTTGTTTTGTGAACTTATGTGTGTTTGCTTCCATGCATCGACTTATAGTCCAAGATCCCAGAGCAATCAGACATAACTTATTTTCACACGGATGAAACTTGAAGTTTTCAGTAGCGTCTCGGGTGCCTTGAATAACTACGCGTTTTGTGGAACTTGCCGAGTGACACCTGGGCAGGTACCAGGTGAGAAAGGTAACTAAAAATAAGTTCTATCTTACTTAAATTCACATGGCTGATTTTTATATATGTCATGTAGAATATTATTTTAAAGTATTATCATAAGTGTCAGACACTTTTGATGGACCAGAGCTTTTGTCAGACGCTTTTAGTTTTAAGCTACCCAAAAAATAAATGAACTTTACTTATTTTTACATGTCTGATTTTTGAATATGTTATTGAAGTATTTATTTAAAAGTTATATTCAATCAGTCAGACAAATTAGAGTGACCAAACATCCCCTAAGACAAAAATTATTCAGCCAGAAGTATGAGGGCGAGAGCACTATGCATGCGCCTCAAAGTCAAAAATTTTAATGTACTAAGAATACTTACTGTTTTCGATCTGAGATTTTTGCATCTTTATTTCAACAAAATTAACTTTAACAAAGAAATAATTAATAAATATTAAAGTAAATAAGTTTATAGCATATATAGCATGAACAATGCCCAGTGTCACCCATAGGTTACAAAGAAGTTTATCTAAGCATGGGAATTGAAGAGTTTATAAGGGGAACCGAGTTATTGTGGACGTCTCACTCACTCTGAAAGGCATGCATAGTGCTCTCGCCCTCATACTTCTGGCTGAATAATTTTTCTCTTAAGGGTGTTTGGTCACTTTAATTTGTCTGACTGATTGAATATAACTTTTAAATAAATACTTCAATAATATATTAAAAAATCAGACATGTAAAAATAAGTACAGTTCATTTATTTTTTGGGTAGCTTAAAACTTAAAGCGTCTGACAAAAGCTCTGGTCCATCAAAAGTGTCTGACACTTATGATAATACTTTAAAATAATATTCTACATGACATATATAAAAATCAGCCATGTGAATTTATGTAAGATAGAACTTATTTTTAGTTACCTTTCTCACCTGGTACCTGCCCAGGTGTAACTCGGCAAGTTCCACAAAACGCGAAGGTATTCAAGGCACCCGAGACGCTACTGAAAACTTCAGGTTTCATCCGTGTGAAAATAAGTTATGTCTGATTGCTCTGGGATCTTACTCTATTATCATTGAAATGATAATCATAAAAAAAAAGAATAACAGATAATTTTTTATTTAATTTTAATTTTAGCAAAAACAGGAATAATAATTCATTTCTGAAAACAAAACAATTTCAATTAAAAAATTATTTTTAAAGTAACAAAACTTAAAAGTAATACAATCAATTTTCACATAACGTCAAAATCGCAATAATTAAAAAAACAACAAATAATAATTGTATCTTTTAAGATAAACAAATTCAGGTAAAATATTTAAGTAAATAATTAAACAATGGTATAAAAACAGATAAAGGGTGCTTTCATAAATGCATGGTTGCAAAAGTCTGACAAATGCATATTTTTCATAAATGCAAATGACAAATGTCAGATGTTCATAAAAGCAAAAAGCAAATATTTGCAGCGCAAATGTGCAAATATAAAAACTCACATGCAATCTGAATTTCTTTCTCAATGAAAGAGACAGGTATATAGTAAAAAGGATTTCCCAGGGTGTCTTTTGTCACATGACGCAAATCATAAAAAAGTGTTCATAAATGCAGCGTAAAACACATGCGCAAGTATTTTGTTTGACGTTAATATGATTGCAATTGATCGCATGTAAACAAAGCAACCATGCATTTATGAAAGCACCCAAAGTTTTTACTAAAATTGCAGAACTCAGCCCCTTAGCTCTTAGCAAAGCAGAGTTAGAAAAAAAGAGTTCCAGAGAGATAGAGTCCCGACTCCCGACTCTTTTCCCCCTTCCCCTGCATAGTTCACCCACCAACTCCCTTATTTCTCTCTTTACTTCGCACTTTCGCAGGCGTGTAAGCTGTAAGGTTAGTTTAGTTCAAATCAGGGATGGAAATTGTCAATTTACAATTGTACTTTTTTTATAATTTGCACCCACTCAAGGGATTTTCTTATACCCTTTTTATGCCACAGACACAGTGAGTGCATTAGGAAGAAGGGAAGGGGTTGGAAAGGAGGTGTCGGTGTACATTGGTCTTGAATTCTTGAACATTGCAATGATTGGGAAAGACAGAGTGTTGAAGAGAGTTCCACATTCGCGTAGTATGGCTAAATAATGATTCTCTATACTTGAGAGTACATCCGAAGTTGGGCTCGAGCGTAAACTGATGGGAATTCCTAGAAGCGCGAGTATTACGGGCGAATTGTTTGAGGGGAGGAATGCAACTGGCTATTTCACTTGAGCAATTACCGTAGAAGTAACGGTATAACAAGGAGAGGCACGCAACGTTACGAGGGTGAATGAGTCAGTGATCTCTCTATCAACAATCATTCTTACACCTCTTTTTTGTATTGCACCCAAGAGGCTTAAGTAAGTTGCTGGAGCACCAGCCCAGAGATGGGAATTGTACTCAAGCTGAAAAAAAATTTAAATTGTACTGAATTGGAACCAACTGTATCGAAAACCAATTTCATAGAAAAAAATCAGAAAATAATTTTTTTTTATATTAAAAGAATTTTTTTTATAATACTCTGCCAGCCATAAGGATAGAAGCAATCATTTCTTTCTGATAAATTGCGCTGTTTTCCTTGGTCTCATTTTAAAGTACCAAAATTATACATTGATTAGAAGCGTTATGTATTAAATTCTCTGTGAGATTGATCCACAAATGTGTTAAATTAGTTGCAGTTAACCATTTATTTTCGCTTTTTTTCTAAATCACTCAAAAAACAGATTTTATATGCCTCATAAGGATAGAAGCGCCTCTTATTTCACCTAGAATCGTCATTATTTATCACGATGACTTGAAAAAAAAATTTCGTTTTAGGATGTAAGAAGTCCTTATCTTTAATTAATAAGAATGTAAAAAAACAGTTAAAAAAAAAAGTAAACATCGGGTTAATACATTCCTACCCCTTCCTAGGCTTTTCAATCAGTATTATAGCCAAGAATAAAGGATGAGTAGACTATGTTTTTTGAAAATCAGATGTTCATTACTTTTTATGTCATGCAAAAAAATAGTGGGGGGACAAAAACACTCCATACATTCAAATGAAGGCCAAAATTAGACTAACTGCAACAAGAGCATCTCGTTTTCTGAGCAAAGGAGAATGGGCAAAAATATATGGGAGCTGGTCCACCTAGTGAACAGAAACCCCACCTATGATAACAACTTAATACTATGGAGTATATCAACATTTGAATATTTTTTTTGTCAAGAACAATGGGAGATGGGTAAAATAAGCGACCAAAAAATATAAAAAACACTTTGCGAAATCGAATAAACAAAGTAGAATTTTACTATATTACATGATAGTATCATCAAGACAGTGACATATTATCCTAAAGGCAAACTAGGCACGTGCCTAGGGGCGCGGCAATAAAGGGGCGCACAGGCGTAGTAATTCTTACAAGTGTCAAATAATGCGAGTTCATACGTGGTTCTTAAAGTAACAAACTTGTGAACTCGAATTGCACTTGCATTTTTTGTTAAAATAAATTTCGGTCCAGAGCAATTACTCTTACAGTACAGAGTCAACTCGGTTTGCCAACTCGGATATCAACATAGCTTTCTTCTAATTTTGTATGCGTTTTTGAATAGGTATTGATTTTAATTATTGTAGGGGCAAATAACCTAATGGTCGAAGAGTTCATCAGCGGATGGCAAGGATTTCGAAGGATTTAAAACCTAATTTTTCTTTCTAGATTGATTTTCGGGGCCATCCGATTTGAGAACCGAGTTGCCCCTCGGATTGCATAAGAACCAACTCGAGTTAACTTGGTTTACAAAATTTACGTCGCGGCAGATCATTAATTAACCAAATTCGCTTTCGGACAATACTAATAGATCTCAAGTTAACTAAGTCTCTTTTTCCTTGGCCCCTATTTTAACGCCTTTTCTTTAGGGGCGGTGCAGCGATTTCGGTCAAACTATAGTACGAGATATTTCCATATAGGGGCACCAGTGAGATGCTTGCCTATGGCGCCCTCAACCTTTAATCCGCCACTGCATCAAGAATAACGTTATTCATGCTGAAAGCTGGTGGTATGAACACGCCTTGATGTAGGGCCCAAGATTGTTTGAAAGCATTTCTTCCTTCCGCTTCCGGATAAACAAGAATATATGTATAGTATTGCTATGCCGGGACTGTATATTTGCTCTCAGTAAAAATGTTCGTTGTCCTGGGTGTATGTTGTATCGATTTAAATCTCTAAGATTGTGATCTGTGTACAAATCGATGGTAAAAATTCCATTATTAAAATGCTCAGCACAGTATGAGCGGGCAAGTTTAATATGGTAAGTTCCCAGAGCGATCAAAACAAGATCTTCTTCTTGTAATTGTGGAAAATCTGCAAGCTCTGGTAGATTTGCTTCCATAGTCACGTATTCTGCCAAATGATTTTCCAAATTCATTTTTTCATTTATTATAGCGATAATCTGCTCAGCATGTGCATTATTGGCGATAGGTAGATGAAAAGCATTGATTAAAGCTGCAGCAATGCGGAAATTGTCAACCATTTGTGGTACGGATTTGTTAAAATTGTCAAATCGAAGTAACTTAAAATCTGTCTGGTCTGTGGAGAGCTGGGAACTGTTTCTGTCTTTAGTAGGTGGCATATATGCTTCATATCCGCATGCTTCTAAGTGTGGCAGAGCATCTCTAAAACCACGGTCCAGGATGAAAACATCATTATTTGAAAAAAAAAACAGTGAAACGCACTTTCTTCATTATTAACCATTGTTGACATTATTGTAGCATCTGATGTAGTTGCGGCGTAAGGACCAGTTACATCAATAATGTAACCATTGCTGCAAACCATAAGAAATGGCTTCAAAAGATTGCGGTATTTGTGAAAACTGTATGATTGTCGTTGAAAAAAGAAATTGCTACTTTTTTGTATGTAAATATAAGTCCCATCACAAATAGTAATCCATTTTGAATTTTCTGATCCTCCAAAAAGTGCATTTGGGATCAATAAATTCTTGGTTAACGCTTCATTACGCGTTATATGGTCAAGACCTTAGTGTAATGGTACAAAGTAATGGTGTTTGCTCGTGTATTTTTTGAAATCAGCTATTGTAAGTCCGGTCCAGTGTCGTAACTCATTTGCATCAATTTCGTTTAGATCAAAGATAAATATAGATGACGGGTTTTCGATCGCGGATCTATAAACGGATATTATTCCGAGTATGTCATCTTCATTAAAGTCTTGAGACACATTGCCGCTTAATAACTGTTCCCAGTCTTGACATATTATATGTTCATTACAAACTCGAGCGCTAGGTGGTATGTAAAAGTTATGAGAGGATAGCATGTTAACTTTTATGCTGTTGAGAATTCTAAGTAGTGTCTCATTTAAACAGCCCCCGAAAATGCAGTGTCTTGCAGTATTAGATGCCCTCGCAAGGCGTGGAGGATTTGGTAAAACTGTAGGAATAGGCAAATTCTCAGATATATTGTCAGCTTCATTGACGTGATTCCTGGCGGCTCCTTCTGCTCTATTCATCCTTTGGCAACAACTATGACACATGAAGGCATCTTGATCGATGGCAATCTGTACGGCAGGGGACAGCAAAGAGTGAAGACCCGAAATTTTTTTGAATTTCTAAATGTATGTCTTACTTCGAGAGGATAACAAGAATGTTGCCTTATGTATTCCCAAACAAAAGGTCTTGCTCTTGACCGCAGTAAGGTTTGTGTTACTAAATGTCGTCGCTGTCGCAATACAGAATTGTCACATACAACATAAAACTCGTCTGTTTTCTTTCATTTTGAGTGTCGAAAGCCAAAGACAATTAGTAAATGAATGAAAAAATATCGTGAAAACTTCAGTCGAAGAAAAGCGAGTGAAAGCTAGTGCTATGGTTACTACGGATCAAATAAAGAAAGCAAGAATGGAATCGGCTAATGCGATAGTCGATAGTTGAAAGTAAAAAAACGACATTTTCGCTATAAATCGTCGATTTTGATTATAAACTATCGACTATAGCCTTATCCGATTGCAACCCATAATTTTGGTATTGTTTAGTGATAGTATCATCAAGAATCATGATATTCCTGTTGACGAACATAAGCATAAAAGCTCCTTAATATCGGACTGCATAAAAGTCACCAAAAGTAATCCGTTTGATAATTTTAACGGAAAAATATTTAAATTAATTTTTTCATTAATTGCAATCTTCGTTGCCATGTACTGCTGGAACCCCATGGTTTACAGATTTGTGCCCATGTAATAAAATGATGTACTAAAACAAAGCTTTCCAACGATGTATATCTCATTCGTGGACGCTCGGTGGCCCAATTTGCCCATTCTCCTTTAAGACAAAAGAGGAACTTAATGCCATCAAATTAAAACTACATTAAATGCTTTACATTCTCTGTAAAAAATAATGTCAAAAAGCAATCATTTATCAATTGTGACGAAGATTACATGAAGGTATAGCAAAGGTTCAGACCATTCCAATAAATAATAAAAAATTTCTACAACATGACAACGGCAATGCAGTTCTGTCTGCAATTTTTCAAATTGTATCGAATAAAGACAAATTGTACTTTTGTACTCCGAAAAACTAAATTGTAGGTACCTATCAACTTCGATACAATTGTATCGAATTTTCCATGCCTGGTTCAAATAGTTCAAATGAATTGAGCGACGCATGAGGCAAGACGAACGAGCACGAGCACGAACAAAAAAATATTCTTAAGATATCAATTCTCAAGTAAGAAATGTGTAGTCGTTGTTTGTAGGAAAAAGAGAGAAAAACACTCTCAGTCGGGAATCGGGACTTCATTTATGTAGAAACATTTGTAGTAAAAAAAGTCATTAATTTTTTCAACCATCGATTTTGCCGCCAAAAAAGTTATAACTTTGTAAATTGAAATGTTACAAATCGGTTACATAACTGTTTCAAGTTGTTTTCCAAAAATTGGTGTTGTTATTATAAGGTTATATAAAAGTCAATCATTTGAAAGTTGATAAAACGTTTTTATTACATCTATAAAATTTCTATTTCGTTATCGTCTAACTTAAACGTTAAAATAACATCCTTGCAACAATCTGTAAGAACGTTTATGTAACTTCAATATAATTTACAATTTAGAAGAAGGAGAGAAGTTACAAAAACATTTTAGTAACGTTTTTATTCTCAGAACGTTTATTTGAACAGAGTTTTACTAAACATGTTTATACAACCAGTATATAATAAGGTATTAATGAATATCGTCGGTATCCTGCAAAAACATCTCAAGTCACATTTTTGTGTTTCTGAGTTATTGAAGATTTAAAGTTTATGGCGGCTGGAAAAATCACTAAGCAGTTTCGATTTGAAAATTGTAATTAAAATCTGATAGTAAAAGTATTTATAAATAAGATGAAACCAAAAAATTTAACTCAATTCAATTTATTCAACTTTTTTTTATACAAAAATTAAATTAATCTTGGACATAGGTCTTTTTTGCATTAAAAAAAAGGTTTAAAGGGACATGGGTTTTTTATGAACATTTTTTTTTTATGTATTATTCTTGGTCTGATTCCGAATCCTCATTTATATCGGGCTCTGGGGCCTTATTTCTGATGATTTTGCTTGTTTTTAAGTTTTTGTACCATTGGTGAAACTCTTCCGGTATGGCTCCTGACTTGCAAAGACTAAGTAAATCTTTTTTCTTTTCCACACTTATAGGAAGGCTGCTGTTATAGACTCTTTTGATGGTAACTTCTTTTAAATTAATTGGACGACCTTTACCAAAAACACGTATCTCTTTATAAGTTTCAGTGTGGTCATATTTGTATTCCATCACACCAGGTTTTATCTTTTGGTACCTAAAAGATTTTACTTTTAACCAGTTAACTTTGTCTCCATTTTCGTCCAAATTTTTGTTTTTTATAATATCCGACAGTTGTGACAAGTCCAGAAAGTCAGTGTATCGCATTTGGGTTATATTATACGGATTTCCTTTGCTCTTAAGTCTTTTGGAACGTGCGAGTCTGAATATAGTCAGCCAGTCCTGGATCGTATAGACTGGAACATTCTTTTTTTGCCTTTCGATTGCGCAGTGCATGCTATCAACTTCCATGTAGCTGTGTCCACTTTCCAGAAATTTGTGTTCAATTGTATCTAAATTTAAAGTTTGAACCAAATAGAGAAATAATATTGAAATATTTTTATTTCTATTTTGGCCACTGCACGTATCAGAAAAAAAGACACTTCTTTTATTTTTGGTGATAGTTGATGCAAATACTTATACAAGCACGAACCAATTTCATTGCTTCCTCTTTTGCCATCAGTTTCTGTCCAAAAATAGCAAAAAGCATTGTTAGGTGGAACGGCGTTGTAAATAGTTAAGTTATATGCACATAGTTTTCGGCTGTAATACATTGGACTTACATCGCTTGGAGGAATTTGCAACACCGATTGCAAGTCGAATGTGCATGCCATGAAATTAGGCTCCTTGATGGCCCTTTCTTTGTCCAAGGATTTTGCTTCTGAACATTCTTTTTTTCTCTTTAAATGGGCAATGTAATCAGCATTTTGGCTATCTTTGCCTTTTTCACATGCTTGGCATTGATCTTTTTTTGGACGAAAGAACGACAAATTGTAGCACTCACCGAAAACTTTCCTGTAGGTAGTCGATGCAGGTATCTTTGTTGACGTGTCACTCTTGTATTTTTCTACGAATAAGGCATACATTTTTGATATACTCAGATTTGCATCTAAATACATCCGATTAGAACTTTTGCGGCAGTAGTGAGACTCTACAGTTGGAAAGCTTTCGATGTGGTCCTTAATGCGTTTCAAATTTTCATCCGAAATTTTATTTGCGGGTTTTGATCTGCCCCTTTCGTCTTCTTTACAAAAAACTCCGGTTGGCCCTTTATATTTAAACGCCGTTTTAATTGTGCTACTCGAAATACTTAGGGTCCCACAAAAAAAGTCGCGACAAACCCGTACATTGGAGTTTTCATTTTTCAAAAAGTACGATCTAGCTACACTACGGTTAACTTTTTTAATTGAAGATCTTACTCGGGGCCTTTGTATCTGCGAATCGACGACCGCCTTTAAAATGAAATCTTTTTGGCGTTGATATGGTAACTTCCAAAAGTCTTTGCACATTTTTAGTCGCTGTTCTTCCGTAAATTTCTCCTTGCATTTAAAACGACATTTTTCACACTTGGATTGCTTGGGATTCTTACCTCGTATTAAATCAGCATGCTTTAAATTTCGTTTCCATAGTTCTGGACACGATTTTCTCCACCTTCTATTTTTCTTTTCAGTGATTGGTGTTTCTGCAGTAGATTCTTGAGGCGCCTCCAAAACCACGACATCTCCTTCACCATCATTATCGCTTGATTCGTTGTTGTTGTCAGGAATATAATCAAGGTCATCATCGTCGCCTGAAAAATCTTGATCAAGGCTTGATTCATCCCATTCTTTTTCACTGTTTTCTTTACTACATCCAGGAATGGGTTCTTGAATATCTAAACATAAAATTCAAAATCGAATTTAAGCCTTACATACATCATGAAATGATTTTCAAAAATCAGGAAGTACCATTTGATACCGTAGATTTTGTTTTTGAAGCTCTTGAAGTACTGGGTTTGTTAAAATTTATAATATCACAATTTTTATTGGAATGTTCTGAAAGTAATTAATCATTAAGTTAAAAAACGTTCTAGCTATTCTGAAACAAAATAATAACCTTTTTTTAACGCAAGCTGTAGAAGAGCAGCACTTCGGCCTGAGAAATTCATTTTTCTTAAAGTAAAGTAAAAAAGCTCAACCTATTCACATGAACAACTTTCAATAGTGGTCATTTTTCTTAACGTAAATTCAAAGCAAAAGTATTTGGGAAATCCCCTAATAAAAAAATTCAAGTAGGCCATGAAATAGTTTTTTATTTGAATTTCAGTACTTGGGCTTTTTTTGCAGAGAAAATGAAAAGAAGGAAATAAAAGAGTTGTGCAAAAAGGACCCAAGTCCACTTGGGTCTTTCTTGCTCTACGCATTTGGATGTTTTGGACATAGAATGGATGGTTTTGATACAATAACTACATAAATACTTTAAATAGAGATGGGATTTTTTTTCACGACATGGATTATGACTTTTGGGACATTTTTGCATTATTAACTCTATTTCCCAAAAAAGTGGACTTGGGACGTTTTTGCAGGATACCGACGATATGTTCTCTTTAATTAATGCTCAAAATAGTTATGTATTTATATATGTAATGAAAAAAGCCATACCTTAAATATTAAATGGCTTATTTAGAAAGAGTATGCATAAACGGAGGGGATTTTTTGTTGTTGTTAAATTTGTTACAACATCAAAACAAATATGAAACTGTAAATGTTTTATGTAATGTTGTTGTTTTCTATTAAAAAAAAAAAAAAAACATGAATATAACAAACAAAATGTTTATATAAACATAGTTGAAACAAACTTGAAATACAACTGAAATATAACTGAAATATAACTGATTGTTTTGTTTTTGGAGACTTTGTTATATTTTGGTTTCTAATTTTTTAACATGAAACAAAGATTGCTACAATATTAAAACAAATTTGTAACCAAGGTACTAGTATTGAAAAAAAAAACATTTGGCTTGTTTTTGAAACAAAACTACAACATTTCTTAAGATGCAAGAGATGTTATAGTTGAGTTTCTGTTGTTTTTTCAAATTCCGAATCATCGGTCTCGGTTTCAGATGATTTGTTAATATAATGCTCAGTTAACTCATCAGCTTCTTCAAAAAATAAATTCGTATGCCTTATTTTAATAACTGGTTGAGGAATGCAGTTTGCTTCGAAAGCAGAATATTCCTCATGCTTTCGTCTCGATAAAAGCCCCGACCTCGGTCAGTAAACTATGGAGTTTTCATGGTCTATCCAACCATTCGGAGCAAAACTGAATTTCTTACCATATTTTGTCCCCTTTTTTTATTCTAAAACTAAATAAGGCATTTTTTAGACAACTAACTAACTAACTAACTATATTCGCAAACACAACCCGATTCCGTCGCTTTTCAAAATAACACACACATGAAATAACTGTGAAGTAATATTTAAGTTGGCACAATGTTACAATATAGTTGGCGCTACGCTTTGCGTTGACGTTTACGGTCGTAAAGTTCTGTTCAAGTAACTACAATGTTTCAAAAACGTTGGCGCTACTCTTTGCGTTGACGTTAAGGGTTTCAGAGTTGTATTGTTATAATAAGGTTCATGGTATGTTATTATTAAGTTCAATAAATCGACCATGAAAATTATACAAAAACAAATACTTTTTGAAATGAAATGAAAAGACTGACTTTACATGTCAGAGTTGCCGCTAGATTCAAAAACTTTACAAGTCATAAAATAATTCGTAGATTTCATTAGCGTTTCTGTAAGAGATTGTAATCGAAAATTAAAGTTTTTTTTTACACATAACGCAATTTGCAAAAAGGCCTTAAGGCCTTGTGTGAATTGAGTAAAAATGTGCATTAAAACTAGACGTTTGGTGAACTAACGCTTAAGTGAATCAGCGAATACATGCAAACCCTATGAGCAAACCGTAATTTACTTAAGCAACGTTCGTTAACTTTTCGTTCAAATTTTACTAGTGCGGTTCCATTCACTCATTGCTTAAGTGAATTGGACAATTTGAAGAAGAGAAGCCCAAGCCTACTATTTTTGCTTTCGTCTGGCGTTATGACATTAGCTTAAGTTCTTGAGATTTTTTTAATCCCTCTTAATATAAGACATTTGTATTTATTTATATAGGATTTGATATAAAATGAGAAAAGTGAACTTTTTACATTTACTTGATTTCTTTTATAACATTTTTATTTTAAAATATAAACAAAAAGTGAACTGCGGCAACTCTGATGAACAAAGATCAAAGTTTAATCCTAGTTTTTGTTTGATTTTCTTCCTGTCACAAAAAAATAAGGTTTTTATAACATCGAGATTTAAGTTTCAGTAACGTTTTAGAAATGATGACAAGAAAAATTAATTCATCTATGTTTTATAAACAACATAAATTAGTTACAATGAGGATCTTATTTCCTGAAGTTTCTACTTTGTTCAATCTATGTTGTAATAACATATAAGTTATAATATCAAAAGACAATGTTTTATTGATGTTTCCTGCAACAAGTGCCATTTTGTTCATAATCTAATGACTGTAATGACCCATTATTAGAATTTGATTTCATATGGTTTATTTTTAAACTGATTGTTCCAATTGGTTTCACTTTTTCCATTGTGAAAGTCAATGAAAATGGATAAAAGATTCGTTTCCTAACGTAATCCATTAATATTTTTGCAACTTCAAAGCCTCAATACAAACATGAATATTTTTCTATTTTTCAATTTTTCGCCCAATTTTAATTTTTTGGGTGGCGCGTAAGTTTTCTAGAAGTAGAACATCAATATTTATGACAAAAACAGAGTTGCACTAAGATTTTCTGTTTATAAACGACCAAAACTCGCCTTTTCAATAACTATATTAGACGTGTTGATCTTATTCAAGGCTTTGAAGTTTATCTTTTTTATGACGTGATTAAAAACATTATACATTTTGAATGAAATTGATTAATAACTTAATAGAAACTTTTACAATGTTTTCTGAAACAATGTTTCTCATTATATTATAACATAGTAGGTAGAACGAAATAGTTAAAGTTATATTCATGTTATTAAAATTTATTTTAAACTCTTCGTGCTTGTTTTAGCTGTGTTACAATATGTAACAAAGTATCTTTGCATAAACATTTTTGCAACATTAGTAGAACTTATCTGCAAGTTCAATTAAAGTTGCACAAATGTAATGTTAAGTTACATGTAACATTATGTAGTTGAAACAACATTTATGAAACTGAGAAATAACAAAGTTTAACCTCTTTGAAACTTATTTACAACCTACTTGTTGCAAATCGAGAGGGGAAACGCGGCTATTTGGGTTACACAATTGTTTTAAATTGCGTTACTGTAATATATGGGCAACAACTTGATTGTTTTATTTTAGTTATAAATACCAAATGAAAACCCGTCTGTGCTACTCGGGTAGGCAATTGCCCCTTTTGCCCTCCCCTAGATCGGGGCCTGCCTTTAATGTTCTATATCCACACAACATACCTCTTTTGAATTTGAACAATTTCTCAATTCAAAAGCTTGAGATTGAAAATGTTTGGCAGTGGGGCATTACCTTCCTCAACACAGGTAAGACCGTTCTAGAAGAAACCAATTTATCTCAAGAATTTGCTCTGTTTTAGTGGAGTTAATCTTTTGTTCTAAAAAAAAACTCACAATCGCAATGTGTATACCTAAGCCTTATAAGAAAACTTATTAAAATTAACATACAACAATGACGACGACGCCACATTGTCTTCATTAACACACAAACACATTCCTAAAACCAACATCATCGTGACTATGGCATACAACGATGCTCCTTGAAAAACCACGCAAATCCTCAATGTTGTGGTGAATAGATGCAGTGAATGCGCTTAAACGCACATTTATGAAGCCTTAGGGTGTGCACACAGCACGCTGTGTAACATTGCCTCATATTCACACATCTAGCTGAATACAGTTTTGCTTCGAACGAACGTACAAAATTGGAGTCAAAAGGCAAGGAACTTTATGGGCCTTGGGGTACAATCAAATTCTCAATTGTTGGCACAGAAAGCATTTGAAGAGTTCTACAAAATTTATCGTTAAGTCAAGGGTGTGAGGAGATAACGATATTGTGACTGAAAAAAATTGAATTTTAACAGAGCGTGGGAAGATTTATATTTCAAATTAGAGATCATCACATATCTTTGTTTATCCATCGATTGAGAATGGATAGAATCCTCTCTTATTCAGCACATTTCTCTCGTTTTTCGTCACGTCAATTTCGATTGGAATCTTCAGTTTGATTTTGGTTTTTATTCGAACAATAGAAAAATAGATCTGATTTCATGCCAACCGTATGGATTTGTCATCGGCAATCTCTCTCATATGCTCTTTCCCTCCCCCAAGGAGTGTTCTTTCCATATTGAATATGTTCTAAGGAGTGACACAGAACAAAATGTAAGCCCAAGAAAAGCTGAAGAGTTAACTTTTTGATGGCTATTGTATGCATCCTTCTGAACTACGTGCGTCATCGTATCGTAATCGGACACTCACTCAATGGGTGTAGGGCAAAGACTCGAAGGCATTCACTTTCTGAATTGAAACATAAGATTAACCCCAATTGCTGATAGCTAGGGATTTGTTGTTTTGGTGCATTGGTGATGTGAAGAGATATGAATTTCCCAAGTGTCCAATTCACTGAAATTGAACAATTGTCTTTCGATACTTAAGGCAAAGTATGTTGAATGACGTTTCTTCAATTCCATTCTCTTTCGTTTAGATGACTTTTGAAATCGATATGCAAGCGTTTTGAATATTTTAAACACCTTCATTCAATAGTTCTGAGAACGATCATGATTTTTGGATAAGCAAACCATGTGTTGTGATTTTCGGGGATGTAGAATTTTTCCTTTCATTTTTTGCAGCAATACATTCCCTAGGCTGTTGGCTATGTCAGTTCGAAACGAAAGCAAATTTACAAACATCCAATCTGATAGAAGTCGATTGAACAATAGCGAAGGGTTTTCAATTTTTGTTTTGCCCCGCGTACAAGACTGACTGACACAAAAAAAAACGAGTTTCGACAGATCAGCGCTCCTCTTCAAACAATCTTTTTCTGAAAATAACTCAAAATTACAAAACTTTCACCTGCTTCTCCCATATGGCCCTTACCTACGAAATAGTGTGTGCAAGTTGCGTATCAGTGAGTTGAGTTTATTGATTGCAAGCCCTAGGGAATTTCACGATGCAACAACTCGTTCGAGTTAAAAAAAAAAAACTAGCTCTCCTTGTTGTTGCAACAGCATGATTTATTGGAACACGTCAGAGGCGTTTGCTGACAAATCGGAGGGAAATTTCGCATCAAAACTTTGTTCATAAAAAAATTCTTTTCTTGTGCGAAGATAAGGAAAGTGTTGATTGGCTTTTTATTTGTATCCAAAAGTTTGAGACTTTGAAAATTTTGAGGTAATCATTTTGTTGAATTTCTTCTATTGACTTTGCGTGGAGATAAGTCTCGTTAAAGAAACTTTCTAAAAATATTGGATATCACCTGAAATTGAGGACAGGAATAAAGTTGCACACATACACGATGTTGCCAGATTTATTGTCTTTTAAGTAACGTTTGGAATAGTTTGAAACTCTTTCCGGTTAACTCGTTAGTTTTCAAGTTTATTTTCTTTGTAAGAAAAAAATAAATTTCTTGTTTGGTTTTTATTGAAGAAACTTTTCAGCCTCTCTAAAATATTGATATACGATTTTTTTTTCTAGTGAACACAAGTCTATTTTCTTTCTTGCTACTGAGAAAGTTTTCAAAAGGTGCATGGGGTTCAAGAAGGAATTTATATTTTCTCGATGACTGACCAAAACTTTTAGAATTGAATTTTGCAATAATTTTGACAGAGTTATTTTATTTGGTCTTTTTATTGTGTTGAAAAAGTTTGATTTCTGAAGAAGTCTTATTTGAACCCGCACACCAGATAGTCTTATTACAGTCCTGATTTTCAAGGGAAATACATTATTGAATTTTTCCTAGAATGAAACAATTTTCCAGCTGATTGTTTATTGTCACGAGAAGTGTTATTCTGAGAAATGACGCGTTAATCTCTAAAATTGTCACACTTTAACACTTTCAAAATGATTTGTATACAACATAAAGTTAGTTTACAATCATTGTCCTCTTATTTTCAATTGAATTGGCTATGTGCCAATTATTATTTTAGAACAAATTAATGAATGTTTTGATGAAACTGCACTAAACAGATCAACCAAATAGAATCTTCCAAGAAATCATATTTTATTTTCTAATTTTAGTAGATTTTCTGAACAAATATACGAATATAATGGGTGGTTCATAGAGAAGTTTGATTTAGACAGAGGCTTTTTTTTATAGAATCACGAGTGACTCCTATCAAACGCTTTGTAATTTTCGTTTACGTACGATTAGAGGTCCCAATATACACTAGTCGATAATATTCAACCGATGAGACCACATCCAAAACGATCTGTTTACCAGAACTCAATGTAAATCAGGCATTTTATAATGAAATTTGCAAAGAATTGGTTAAAACTTTAAATTGTTTATTTGGGTTGTTGAAAAAACCGAAGGGTATGGTGGAAAGACTAGTGGCATCAGCATCATCCATATTTCTATAAAAATGAGACAAACCAGAATACCGTCAATGGAAACCGTCTTAACGCCATAATAACGGATTCTGTAATTCCTGAAATTCAAATCCAATATCTCGGTGAACTCTGGTTTCAAAAAGACGCCGTCGTTGCTAGCTATAGTGCATGAAACAATAGAATTGGTAAGAAATTATTTTATCAGCACTTAATTTCGGGAGTGGTACGAAATCCCCAAAAGACAAAATCACCATGGGGACAAAATCTCCAAAAAAAAAAATCCAACTTGCCAAAATCTCCACGACAAAATCCCCACGGAAAAAATCCCCAAAGAAAAAATACTTTTTGCCAAAATCTCCTTGAAATCTCCAAATCTCCAATATTCAGGTACGTCTACTTACACCGTTCCTCTCACGACATGTGCATGACACTGTTATGACATGACAGTTTGTCATTTAAAATGAATTACACGTTTATTTCTTAAACAACCTTAACTGAATACAATAATACCTCCAAAACAAATATGTTCAAGTAGTGAATCATGCGATTAAATCGCGCGATTTAATCGCATGATTCACTACTTGAACATATTTGTTTTGGAGATTTTGGCATGGAGATTTTGTCCATGGGGATTCTCTCTTTGGAGATTTCGCTGCTGGAGATTTCAGTTTGGGGATTTTGGGTTTGGGGATTTTCGCTTGGGGATTTTGGCTTGGGGTAAACGTCACCAACCCCTTAATTTCACGTTTTTCTATGGTTTTCTTCAGATATCTTTCACAGGGTATATGCAATATCACCGGAAACAAGTCAGTATACCAGTTGGTATGCTCGAATGAGTCACCCAAAAGTAGACCCTCCGAATGAACCAAGAATTCGCGGCACAAGTGTAACCCAAAATGTCAGCTAATGCACATGTAAGTCAGACCCCATAATGAATCATTTACTTGTTAATGCGTTTCAAATAAGAAAAGAACATAAAAATATGTAAATAAACTCTGATGATGACAGAGACAGATATTGGATTTTATGGATTCTTATGGATCCGAAAAACTATATTAGAATTTTATCTTCATTTTCCAATTGCTTTCAATACAAAAACCAATTTTAAACACATTTTTTTAGTGCAAAAAACAATTTCATAGACTGTTGGGAAATTGATTTTTGCTGCCTTCCTTATTCCAACTTATCGTTCCATGAGTAAAAGAAATACCAATTTGTCATCATTCCTCATATATAAAATTTTAAGAGACATCATCTTCCAAAAATAAAATGTCAGTTTTCGTTTCTAAATTGAATTTTCCAAGAAATGCTTGGGAATCCTTTTAATTTTTGTAATTGTTGGAGATGTGTTTTTTAATGCCTTACAAGGGTCAAACAGGCATGAATTTGCATGAACAGGATACGACAGCAACTGACTGTTGTGTTTGAAACAAAAAGCTACCTTTTTTAATTAACCAGAAACACCAGAAAAGATCAGGGTTACTTTTTTTTACAATGAAAATTAAATTAGAAACAATTAACCGGGGAATTTTTTTCTGACGGATGGTATTGATATAATTAGGGTTCACTTGAGGCTTCATTTGCAAAACTGGCTTTCAAATCATTCCTTAAAATACAATATTAATAAGTGGTTCGCAAGCCGAAGAGGGAAAACATGAACTTAGCTCGAGGTCAATTTAATGCCTGAAGAGGTTTAAATCACCAAACGTTTGGTTCTTTTTAATTAAGAAAAAACTCGTCGCAGAAAAACACGTGGAAAATCTACAAACGAATTCAATAAAATTTTGGATTTGATTTCGAAACGAATCTCAACTATCAAAATTGGCAGACAAAAGAATTCACAAACTCATGTCAGAAACTTACACACGAAAATTACTCCAAGCGCATGCTGCGAATCACTTTATCTTATAAAAATCTTGACCGCTTCACGGATTTCTGCAGGAAAAAAAACGAACGAAAAATAAACACACAAAAGCAAACATGGAAAAACTCTTTCAAATCCCTTGGATTACTACCAAAAATCCATTTACTCTTTATTATTATTTTCCACTAATCCATCAATATGCTACTATGATGATGAAATACCACACCACCCTATCCGGCACAAGCCAGAACGAAGAACTAAAAATGTGCACGACTCGGTCGTACGAACTTGCTCCTGTATTCCAAATTTTATGTTGATTTTTCAAATTAAAAAAAAAAAAATAAAATTTGAAAATGTACCTCGTAAATACATTTAATTCCAAAAATTTAAATGCCAAACAAATTCAAACCTTATTCTTGATTTATTGAATTTTTGTTTTGAAAATCGTCGGAGCCGTTTTTTTTTAAATTAATTTTTTATATATAAAATTTTTCGAAAATGTCTTAAAATTAATTTGGGTATGCAGTATTCAAGAATATGTAAATATACATTTTATAAGTAAGTTTTGATTTTTAATATTGATCCGTTTTTGAGATACACAATTTTGAAAAAAAAAGTTTAAAAATATTTTTTAAAAATCCAAAAAAAATTTTGAAAATTTTTTGAATACAAAATATTTTTTGGGCAATATATGCGTACTTTCAGAAAAAAAATTACGCTGATCAGACTTTTATTTTTCGAGAAAATCTAATAACAAAAAAACGGTTCTATGGGAGGTACCGTTTTCGAGCAATACAAAATTTTTTTTTTTACATAAAATACATGAGTGTTTAAAAAAATAAGATTCGAGGAAGTTTAAAAAAAAATCGTAGGAGCCGTTTTGGAGAAAATTAAAAGTTTTGGTTTTTTGCCATAAAAATCGTATGGTGGCTACCCTAAATTTTGATCTTAAAAAAAAATGAAAAAAACTAGGATATGAGTTTTTGCTCAAACTTCTAATTTTTAAGTTTGAAGTCAATCGGACCAGTGGTTAAGGCTGTAGGTGCCTGTAAACTTCCCGACAGACAGACGGACGGAATCGCCGGACCCACTTTTTTCGACTTCTCTATCATCGTAATGTCATATCTCATCATCATCTCAAATTTTTTTTTTTACGAATTCAATACTTGCCATATTATATTCTATATGTCGCAAGTAAAAAAGAAGAGCGAAAAAAAACGATGATGTGTGTGCTGAGCTCTTGATTCTTGAAATTCAATCAAGAAACTCTCTGATCCGTGTGCGTTCCTCTCACTTAACCTTTCACTTTCTTCCTCTAACCCTATAATAAAACTAGACCCAAAGTTCATATCAAACCAGAAGCAAGTTTGCTATCCTGGCTCTGGGATATTACAGAAAACGAAGAAGGATTCTCCGCACATCGTACTTTTGCCATTAAGTTTTCAATCGATTCGAAAAATTTATTTCAATTAGTACGTGCAGAATGTAGGATACAACAACGAATGAAAAGGATAAACTGACAAAAAGGACACGAAAGAATGTAAGTAAAGAAAAGCAAAAGAAATCCTATTTGCATAACTGCTAAATGCAATAAAAACCGCTCTGTAAATCTTTTACATGACAGAGTTATCTATCACAGGCCAGGAGCCGAGGATTAGGACTACACCATGACACGCCCACTAGTTTGAAGGAAAAAAGCAGAAAACTATTGTGAACACGAGCTTAAAAATTCGGTTGAATTTTCCTTTTTACGGAAAAGTGACACGCTATGAGTCCGCTTGATACTCACGAGATCTTTTATACTTCCCGATCAGAGGACAGTTTTTTTTTTGACTTACCAAAGGGAAAGGCATACTTTTCCATCATATTTCTGTTGTTTGTAGAATTGAAATGTACACACCACATCCGATGATGAAAACGAATCACATGATAATGGGAATGGATGTCCTGTGGCCAGTGAACTCTCCTCGAATAAGAAGAGAAGATCTGTTGTCTTTGATGCTGCTTGGTCTTCGGTGAATTGCCGTGTCACAAAATAAATTAAACTGAGTGAAATATGTATTCTTTCTTCTTGTGAACGTAAGAGGAAATTTTCGTTTGACAGGACACAATCACACTTAACAAAGAAGGACACCCTTAGGGCTAACAAGGATGTCGATGTGACACCTTGTGTAGATGCAGATGCAGACACTTTTACGTTAAACGCATGAAGGGAGACAAAGAAATCACTTTTGAGAAAAAACACAATTTTAGACACTCACGAAAGAATATGGGTTACTGCTCTCAAGGCCAGAAAAATTCACCAATTTTCAATTCTTGGATTTTATGCAAATTATTTGCCTATCACTTTAAAGTTTTGATAATGATTTAGGTTCACTCGTTTCTATGCTCAAGGTCTACGAGAAAATTCCCACGAAATTCCGCCTAATTGGACGCATACGCAAACAAACATTAAAACTTCCGACCAGAACAAACGATTTGGAAAAATTATCATCAAGGCTGCGTTCGCGAGAAACACCCAACCAATTTCGCTGAAGGCCAGATATAAACTGATGTGGAAACGTTTTTTGATAGCACAGTTTTCGGATGCCGTCGAATGATGAAGTTTTTTTTCGAGGAGAGGAAGTAGGTACATGCGCAGGTGGAAGCCGGTGAAAATTTGTTTTTGAGAAAAATGAAAACAAAAACTGAGATTATGGGAAACTATGTTGCAGAGCATTCATCAACATGTTGCTATCTCTTTTATTGCTTGGTTGAATTATTTCAACTCTCTTTACCCAAAGAAAACTTTTAAGGCAAATTTTAAGAATCCAAAATGATAGCTAAGGCAGATATGAATCGAAAGATTACCCATGGCTGCTGTGTCGTTTACTTACTATTTCGTTGTTCATTTGGATTTGTATCGCTCACCCAGACAATCTATAGTCAAAGAATGCCCAAAAAGCTTGTCAATCACTTTCCAACCTCTAATTCTACTAGTGCCAATTCTCATCAGCTGCATTGATTCACTTTCAATACTCAAACACCCCGACACAAAACGAAATCACCTGTCAAAATGAAACCCCTTTGCCTAATTCAGTTCCTGAATTTACCCACAAACTCACATATAAAAGCTATTCAAAGCATGACAGGATCCATCATATTCGCCTGGCTCAATTCAAATTGAATGGAATTCGTGATTACATGCAAGGACACACAAGACAAATTGTCTACTAGACAAAGTGCACCTACTTACGGGCCAAGGTCGTTGCATGTGTTTCCGTGTGTCTGTCATGCATGAAATAGACCCTCTGTCAACTGAAATGAAATATATCTGCACGTTTTCCATTCACGTAGAAACGAATGAAACCGAGATTGAGCTGACTGCAAGTTTTTTAAAGGGATCCCTGACGAGGACAATGAATTCGACTGACTATACTCGCCTTGTGTGTCTCCAGTGCTAAATATCTGGGCGTAATACTAGACACCAAATTGAACTGGAAGCTTAACATTGAAGAACGGGTGAAGAAGGCGTGTGTTGCCTTCTACGCCTGCAACAAAACATTCGGCAAAAAGTGGGGCCTCCAGTCAAAAATGATAAAATGGACATACACAGCGGTTGTAAGACCGATACTTGTTTATGGTTCCGTTGTATGGTGGCCTGCTCTCAGCAAAGCTTACATAGTAAACAACCTAACAAAGGTGCAGATAAATGCTTGCGTAGGGATATCAGGGGCAATCAGGTCCTGCCCAACAGATCCACTTAACGTCATCCTGGACCTTCTTCCGATCGACCTGTTTATTAAATATCAGGTGTCCTGCAGTATCTTGAGACTCAAAGAAATAGGCTGCTGGAAATCTAGATCCTATGGGCACCTCAATCAAACCAGCCTTATACCATCAGACATCCTATCCACTACCACCGATTACTGCATCCCCACCCTAGACACCTCAAAGAAGTTTAGAGTCTTGCTCCCGTCAAGAATCGACTGGGAGGAAGGTGATGTGACGAAAGACTTCGACACAACTATCTTCACGGATGGTTCAAAGATGGAATGCGGTGTTGGTGCAGGTGTCTTCTGTGAATCTCTTGAGATTTCAAAATCCTATAGACTTCCCGATTTTGCCAGCGTATTCCAGGCAGAATTGTTAGCGATAAGGGAAGCTTGTAAAGCCCTTAAAAATATCCGTCAGAACCAAAATGTAGCTATACTAACAGACAGTCAGGCAGCTATTAAAGCCATAGATTCTGCTTTATCATCCTCTAAACTGGTCCAGCAATGCAAAGAGGCTCTCAAGGAACTTGATTTGAGCGTCACTCTAATCTGGATACCGGGCCATAGGGGCTATGAGGGAAATGAGAAGGCAGATGAGCTAGCTAGGCAAGGATCAGCCCTTCACAACTCATTGGCAGTGAGAGTATATGCTCCTCTTGGAGTTGTGAAGGGCAATATCCTGACCAAATACACATCAGAAGCAAATCATAGGTGGAGTAGTTTAACGAGTTGCGTTATATCTAGGAAAATCTGGCCCGCCTATAACAAACCAAAATCAACCAATTTAATTTCCAAACCAAGGCATGACATAGCCAGGATTGTCGCTACCTGCACAGGGCATTGGCCTGTAGGGGAGCATGCGGCAAAATTGGGTATACCACATAACTCTTTCTGCCGTAGCTGTGAGAACCAGGAAGAAAAAGAAACGGTCCCACACTTTCTATGTCATTGTCCGGCCCTGGCTAGGAAAAGAGCACTCCATTTAGGTAAAGAATTCTTCAACGGTATTGAGGAACTCGCAGATTTCAAGATCAAAGATTTGATCTCATACCTCAATAGCACAAAGTGGCTTTAACGCCCCCCCCCTTTATTTCTCCCTCATTAAATGGCACTATGAGATAATAGGCTGTAGGGTAGGAAAATAATACAACACTATTATATAGGATTGTATGTGCGGAACATACATAATCCATAACCCATTTTCAAAGCCATTTAGAATCTCACGAGGTATGGTATCAAAACGGCGCACTCAGCGCTAATTGTGTCCTGCGCGAAGCAGGACAGCCATTTCTACCTACCTACCTATACTCGCCTTGTAACTGCTACTCACAATATACAACATGTACCTACTCCCAAAATTTGAAATAGGATTATATATTTTTTTCTAAGAAAAATTAAACGAAATGTTTGAAAGCTGAGAAGCGAATTCGTTCGAATGGGTGATTTTGTTTCTTTTGTTTATTAAATCCACACAAGGATCCCCTAGTATACGAAACGATTGCATTTCTTTTTGAACGCACGCTTTGTCACGGTGAGTCTTTTCTCTCGGTTGCTGCAGATAAAAACTTCAAAATACATTAAGGGTTGTTTGAAAGGGTTCAGCTTGATTTTGGGTTTTACTTCAACACCTTCACTGACATACTTCTGTTGTTTATTTTTCTTATATTGAAACCAAAACGTGTTCTATGATATCAGTATGACCTAAGGTGTCCGCAAAGCAAATGCGTTCAAGTATACAAATTTTGCTTACCTTCGTTCTCCTTAATTCTCATCAGATAGCGTCCATGAAAACTGTGTAGTTTAGAATATCATGTTAATAAAAAACGATACTTTTTTGCACTATCAAATAGAGCATTTCAATGTCAGAGTCAGTAGCTATAGTAATGCTGAGCAAACCTTTAAAACGCGGTAAATTAAATCCTATACGAGTTAAAAAAGACTCTTTAGACTCCAAAAAGCTCCAAGATCATTTTTCTTTTCCCTCCCCACAAAAGACCTTCATTATTCTCGCAGTCAGAGAAATAAATGAAGATAAACTATAACCCGCCTCTACTTCCTTGCAACTACACAAGAATTTAATTAATTACACACAAAGCGAGACTAAAAAACTAACTCGAAACGCGAAAACCAAACATCACCAACTCAATTTTAATTAATGATACAAGTATCCCCAAACAAGCAAAATACAAGCAGAAACAGAGTGAAAAACTAAAATAAATGAATCCTCTTATATAGCACTTGCTTTACGCCGAAATTGACCAAAGCAAGAGGATTTAATTAATTTACCGAAAATAATCTCCTCCAACCAAAACAACCTCTAAAGCCACAATACCACTAAAAAATGCAACACTCGTACAAAGAAGAACACTTAAAACTCCAGACGTTTGTTTAATTAAATCCTGATTCAGACAGTGGAATAATTTTGTTAATGCGTCCTACACACCAGCCAGCCAACAGAAATAGTGTGTTTCTTGCAACATTCCTGTGTATGAGGAATCGTTTACAGCAGTAGAAGTAGTTTAACGCTTAGTATCCCTGGTGCATGTCCTTTTTTGTTGCATTTGATCATCAGGCAGGGAAATCCTCACGTTCAACAAAAAATGGTAGCAAAATTGAACAAAAACATTTTAACTCTCCACTAATATCTGGAACAGTAGTCGTTTATCAACAATTTCTCCTTCAAAGGTTTAACAGAATTACACTTCATGAATTCATCTGGAACACCTTCTTAACAAACACCTACACCACTGATCCGGAGATATGAGTCTTCAAAGACGTGTTTCAACTACGCCCAAGTGCTTGAAGGCATAAAACCTTCTTTCAGAAAATAGTCTGCCTGAGACCGAATTGCACTCTAAGATGCATGATACTCAGCTGAGGCTCAGTATCTTCTAGGTACATTAAAACCAGTACACGATATTTGCGGATGATTATAGTTAATGGATACAGTCGGGAATCTGAGGCGCCATGCCATGCCATCCTGGATCCAAACACATACATACTCGTAAATCAGTCATTATCTCCTTGCAGTCTGACGAAGAGAAATAACAATAATGTAATTCTGAAACAAAAAATGGGATAATTGTATTGTTTGTTGTCATGGATGTATTCTGATTCAATTATCTTGATGACATACAATTTGTAAAGAGCTTAAATTATCAGCGAAGACGCCTGAGGTCCTTTGAAGGAAAAAAAGAAAATGAATCATGGTAGTTAAGTGTTGTATGTACAATATAAAGGGTTTTTCAATTTGCGCGGGTGATTTGGCGCCCCGTGGCGGCCATTTTGTTTTGGCGACATCTGCCAAATCTTTTGTTTATTTTTCAATTGTTTATGCCAAATCATGGCAAGTTGCACGATTGAACAGCTCGTAACGCAAACGTTGCGCGCATTCCCCCCATTTTACGCGTGTTGGCCCTTCACAGTCGACTCTCCAACGTTTGGTGTCCAAACGACCGAGACGACCGGTTCAGTAAACAAACAGCCAACACCCGTACGTTCAAGGAACGGAAGATCGGCCGAGAACAACGCCGCGGTCCGTGAAAGTGTACAGCAGAACCCGACGCAGTCTATTCCTCCCCTTGCACAAGAATTCGGCCTTTCGCAGACTTCAACTTGGCAAATTTTGCGTCGGGACTCGGGCCTACATCCGTACAAGATCAAATTGACCCAGGAGCTCAAAGTTCATGACCATAGATAGCTCCGTTTGTTCGCTGACTGAGCTTCGAATCACATCTACCCGCCCTTATTGAAAAACCTTTTATATTGTACATATTTAAAAGTTGACGGCTTAAAAACAGTATAACGTTTGCGAAACTGATCTCTTGGCTGTCTTCAAAACACTTCCTATGAGTTCATATACAATCCTTTCATCAGTTAAAAAATGTTCGCGTGCTCATTAAATATTATATTTTAAGACCAAACAATAGTTTTCACTCGATTTGCATGCCCTGTGCGCAACACAAATTATTTTAACAATTTATACGCAAAAATGCGCTCAAATTACAAAAAAACAAAAAAAATAAAAATAATAAATCGCAAAACAATCAAAATTGCTTCCGTAAAGCATTTCAATTGCAGAAAATCCCATAAGCTAAAGCGAATGCAATACAATACTGGAATTCACATTTTTTATTGCTAGTTTTTGTTTTAGAATTTATATAAAATTTTAAACACTCGAATGAGTCGTATTTGCTGCCAACTCATGCGAAATATTGTGACGCAACATGTACTAAGTAGAATGCGTCTCTTTTTAGGTATTACAATTTTTGTAAAATTAAGAGGTGTGCTCTGTCTATTGTGAAAAAAAATGAATGCACTCCGTGTAAGCTTTTGAATTGTGAGTGTTGGAATCAGGTCAGCAGGTGGAGCAGGAACTTCCATCATCCATATTGATTTTCCTGTTGTGTGTTCCTTAGTTTTTTTTTTTTTCAAAAATCCCAACGGACTCCTAAGAATCGCTCCAAATCACTCTCACAATTTTTTGAATTCATTCGAATTGCTTATCGCTTTTCACCATGGTCAGTTGGCGTCCCTCATTCTGTACATACTTTGTCAGTTTTATTTTCAACTGTCACTCTGTCGACCCTTTGAATGATGGAAGCTGTTTTTTTCTCTGTGTGTTTTTTGCTGTTGAGTTTCATTCCATTTGCCTAATGTTTGATGTTAAACATTTATTTCGCACTAAAATATTTTTGAACTTATTTTCATTCTAAAGATATTTGATGGCTGCTGCAGTTTGTAAAAATTAAAAACTTGATAACACGATTGAATAAATCTGTGGTGCGCTTAGTATTGCCAAAACACAGAATGTCCTTAGTGACGCTTGCATAGTGACAGTGAAGGTCAAGCGTTATGCGAATGGTTGAGATAAATTGCAGACAGTAAAAAATGGTTTGATATAAAATCGAATTTTTTGTCAAAAAAAAAATACAATTTACTGAGGGCTTAATTTTGTTTGACAAATGGAGGAAATTTGATTTAAGAACAAAAATAATTGCTGAATTGAATTTGTCAGAAAACTCTTGAAATTAATTTGCAATCAGTCGAAAGCCAATGTCCACTGTTCACTTTATTCAAATTAATTAATCCTTTGAAGCTGAAACTAGGGTACTGGAAAGTAATATTATATAAACGATCTGAAGCAGTTATCAAATGTCACTGTCTCACTGAATGCTGTTGAGTCTGACTGCTGCACAAACGCCACCACAACAGTGATTGAATCAAGTTACATAATCGAGTGAAAATTTGAGACCATCATCTATGTTCTGTTTCCGATCTAAATTTTGTCAAATTAGTGGAACGACATTAATGGCGGAATCATGGTTGCGAATTGCAAACCACAAAAGCTTATCGTGTAACAATATCTTACGAAAATCATCGGTAAGCTGATAGCAATTAAGAATTAACAACATCCTTGCTTTAAAATGAAGAAAGGAGGTGGAATGGAGTGCAACACACACCGCAGATAGGATGGGATAATCATCCCAAAAGGTAAGTGAATTATTAAATCACTTGGACAAATTTGTCCTGTACACAGGAGCGGTTAGTATTGAGTGATATTTGATTTAATCATGGTTCGACAATATGCGGTTCGAATTGGTCTCAACGTGTCCTTTGAAATCAGATCTTTATAATGCACTGCTGAATGGCAAGAATATGTATTCCCCGAATAAAAAGAAAATAAATAGAGTAGCACGACAGCTCTTGAAGATCCAAGGCCTAAGCAGCTTACTCTCAATCAACAATTCTCTGAGTGCGTGTGAAGAATTGAGGGCACCTACAACGCCGATTCCGAACGGCAAAGTTGAGAAGCACTTTTTCATGACAGATTGATACTCTTGGAAGTTTTGTCAGTTCTTCGCAAGAGGCAGTGCCCGTGAAAGATGAAATAAAAACTATGGGCAAGAGAACGACTCGAGCCCACGACGTTCTGCTTAGCAGCCAACGCACCTAACCTCTTACTAAACCACGGGCAACTGCCCCGAATATAAGTATAAAAAAAACAATCTGAATTTTCTTGATTCTCAACGTCATAATGTTTACCAATTTTCAGTGGGCGACAATGATAAATATTCTTTTGAATAAGTAACAACAATCTATACAAAATTAATTCAATCATGTCATCAGCTGAACTCTTTCTCTCATTCAAAAAAGCAACACAGAAGTAAACGATTGGGGTTTTCCCTTTTTTCAGCTTCGGGACCAAAGAAAATCTGGATTTGAATGCCCGTCATTTGCGAATTCTTGTAACGATCTTCCTTATCCTCATTTTTCTATTATGTCGGTATAGTTTTATTAACTTAACGAGTATGTGTTAATATTTTTCACTTTGTCTGTTAGCCGGCTGGCAAATGGTCGATTAGCATTCAGGGGCTCTTAGCCTTATTAGAGTATATTATGCATTTCATTCTGTCACACAAATGGACAAAAGAACATACTTGAGTGTCCTTTGACATATTAGGCTAACCCATGATTTTTGGTGACTAAAACCGAACCCAAAAGAGTGAAAAAAATCGTGTTTAGGGTTTCATTTATAAATACTATATATCCCTTGCCCTTGGGTAAGGTTAATTAACTGACCACAGGCTGAAGGGTATTTAAGGCAATTTTCGGGGTGATTGATATTAATGCCAAAAGCAGCAGCTATCCTCTGTTAATGGTGTAGCTCAAATGACACATTCTACTGAATTTAACTAATCTCAATTGGTTGGTTCTGTTTAATCCCTTCAGGAGCTTTCAAATTTACATGTCCGGCGCCTTTTACTGCCACAATACACGGTCGAACAATTAATCACTGTATCCTGATCCAAATACCGCCGAAGGATGAAATGCAATTAATTAAAGTTTGATGTTAATTCATTGCGCTAAGACTTTGGAGCATGAAATATATCATCATCAAAGGTAAGGTGGGCATAGAGTTAATATCCATGTGATTTTTATTGATAAAAGAATGCATTTCCGGGCGATTTAAACTTTCATTTTCATCAATTACTAGTAACGTTTAATTAAATAACCTTTGCTTTATGCATTATTATCAGTTTGTGTATTTAATTTTTAACACGTTAATTGTTTGTATAAACCCGACAAATTAATATTACTCAAGTTATCGACAGACGTACTAGAGATGTGTGCACTGACAATGCAGTTGATATTCAGTAACGCCGGTGTACTTAAAAATTATTAATTTTATGATGCGTGTGATGTATGCGTTGGTAATGGATTAAAAATGTACGCAATGATGTATAAAATTAATGAAAGTATTTCCTCTGCAATTTAATTGAAATTAATGACAGGCGACGATTATCTCGGCCAGAGGTGGTATTACTTGTTTTTTATTTGAAACTTGTTTAATGTAGGGAATAATCGTCTGAGTGAAATAATAGTCGAAAAATAGCCTCAAATTATTTGCAAGAATTTTTCATATCATCTTTGATCTCTTGGAGAAATATGGTGAATAGATTTTACACAAAGTTATTTTCTTAGGGCAGCTGAAAAATAACAGCCCTTTGAAGACTTTTTATCGAAAATATAATGGCGAATGATTTGTGTGTTAATGTGGGTCATGTGAAAGCTGTTAAGGGCTTAAGTATTATTTCGACAACGAGGGCTTGAAATTTAATTAAATTAACAAATCATTCTTCTTAGAAGAAGAAGAAACACCCATTCCGAAACGTAACCAAACCACATTATTGTCAATACATATCTCCAAGGAGAACAATTTCACCTATGCGGCATGGGCTTACCCTCATTTCAACAATAGCATACAGCTAAAACTATGACATGAAATAGTTCGTTTTAACCAATAAAAATAGAGAGCTAGTCAAAGGCAATAACTTTTTCAGCTTGACTTCCAAGGAACTTGTCAATCATAGCTTGGAGAAGGGTACTTTTTGAAGTTATTCCATTTTTAAAGCGTAAGTGACACTTCTTCTGGCCAAGACCAAACCGAAATATTAATAAAAATATTTTATTTTATTATTTTGTTACCATTTTCGAAAGGTGGATGTTCTTCTTGTAAAAACTGATATTTTAATCGAATTTGGTTGTAAGAAAACAATTTTTTTTTAACACAAAAAAATCAGAAATTCGTACTCAATCTTTGATGGGATTTTTATTACACCATATTTCTTTTGAAATGTAAAATTTTCGTTACTTGGTATTCTTTTTTAATAAAAAATATATAAAAAATGCAAAATGTGTAACAAAAGCGAAATCTCATCCATACAAAAATTATACATAAAATTTCTCATTTATCTGAATTTAATGGGTTTTGGGAATTTATTTGAGGATAGAAGTGATTTCTATAAAACCATTTCATAGTTTCAATGTTCATATGTATATGTTTGCCCTATGCATTTATATATCAAAGTGTCCCTTTGAAGTTTCTGTTTTAGCTGCACAGATCGTAAAATAACCACGTTAATCTTCTGATTTATGAAATGCTCTTTTTTTCAAATTTCATTCCATTTATTGATCGATTTTCGTTTTTCTTTCCTTTTTTTGGATGTAAAAAAAAAAAACAACGCCATAGACGAGTTAGAGTACGAATAAACCAACAAACTGTTATTCAATTTGAATCACCATGCGATGGGTATAATATGTCTGAGTATGGAAAAATTCAAATCGAATTCAATCCCAGCAGGAATATAATTTGTAGGTTCGTTTTGTCATATTCGTTTGGCATGAATCGAACTGGACATTCATAAAATAGGTTTACGGTGAAAATTGTTTCCATTCAAATATTCTGATGATCCCTTGAAAAAACTGTTTTAATTTGGAATTTTTTATAGACTTTAAAAGACTTAATAAAAATATATATAAATCCCTACACCGCAAGTCTTTCTCTGTTTGCTCAACAGTTTGTAAATAAGTGCGAGATAAATCGTGTTTGCCGTTTGAGCAAAATTAAATCAACCCCATGCTGATAGCTCGATAGGTCAATAATTCTCTTGTGGGGCCACCACTTCTACAGCTTTCTGTAATTCAATAGCTGCTGTCTGTTGAGTGACGATGCAGTGCCGAGCCAGATTTAATATTCTATAAAACAACCAGACCTCCGATCACAAGAACAAACGTGTCGATTGGAATTTATGTTAAGTCACGACTATAAACACCGCTTCTGATGCTGATGGATGTGGTATTGTTTTGCGAGACATTGCTTTTAGTCTTTTTAGAGAAAAAATCATCAACAAAATGTATGTGAGGGAACATTTTCGTCAGACTAACAATGGCCTACATAGTGATGGTGTGGGGGTTCGTGCAAATTAGAATGTCATATTCAGATTTTTGACGAACGTTTTGCAAAAGTTATTTCTATCTTGGGCTTGGTAAACCGCAATTGAAAAATTATAAATGAAACTAATTGTTTCAAGGGAATGTTGCATACATTTTGATACACTTTTGAATTTTTTTCAGACGATGTCAATGTTTCAATGCAATCTCAGTCAGGACTTCTATGAATGGCATGTTTGAATCACATGTTGGAACAATCAAAAAATAAATATTTAAGTATGAAAATTGTTTGTTCAAATTGCTTGACAGAAACTAACCTAAACTCAAGTTCAAAATTCCAAACTGTGCATTCCTTTTTCATGAAACTATGCATGGAACTCATTTTCAAAAACAAACTTTTATTCATTAGTCTAAAAACCTTATTACCAAAAAGAACCCACATGAGGATTTTTGCGTCAAAATGAAGAATGTGCTCTGAAAAATTAAAACCACGACTGATGGCTTTATTTTCTAATTAAACACAGAATTTACTATTCTTGTCAAGCAAAACTATGAACTACCACTTTTCACAAAAGTTGAAATAAAAAAATCATCAAAAACAATTAGCTTGGATTCATATGTCGGAAAATGTCATAGCGACTCCTGAACCATATCCTTCCACGTTCCGACAAACGAGATGCCACTGATCGCTACCTTGACCACATTCACACTTCATGCCGAGTTGCTTGTGAATGAACGACACAAAATTAAATAATTATAATGAAATGCACCTTCCATCCTGTTTCTGTTTAAGCTAAGACGGGTAAGAGTTTTATGATAATGTGTCGAAAGGTGACCAGCTTTTTTATTTCAATTTGACTTTTCATTTAATTTAGGAGAACTGGTCACCCTATAACGAAGCCGGTACTGTTGAACACCATTGCTTTTCACTTCAAAAACGGAAATCTTTGTTCCCAATGGATTAAATGCATAAATCAGGATTCTGTGGAATATATTCCTGAATGCTGAACATTTTGCTTACGGAGAAGTACCACCGAGGTATTGGATCCATGACGGCCACGCACTGCTTCTTGGTCGATACCAAGACTGTCATGTTGCATTCGAGGACCCAAAGTTAAGTGGACATTGCATAAATAAACGAGAAAGTGTTTCTCTTTTGTCCAGATTCATTTTAGTCCTCTTGTATATCTCGTCCTTGTCACGAAACAATTTTTATTTCCTGTGTGGATTAAATGGGGGAGTGTGAGTTGGATAAATAATAATTTCAAGAATAATAAATGGCTCTTAAAGTTGCTTGTATTTTTTTTTCGTTTAAGAGACATGTTTTATTGTGTCCTTCTTAACGTATTTTTGATGTCAAGGACATATTTTATTCGCTCTGTTGGGTTCGTCAAAAAGGAAAGTTTCAAATATCATGACAATGGATTTATGCACGAATCCAGCAGGAAATGTTCTTTTTCATATGAATAAATTTTTTCTACTTTTGGATCAGCACAAATTTGTTTACAGAAACTTTTCAACGCAGCCTTTTGTTATCTTCTTAAAAGGTACCAAGTTTATTTGTTTGTTTTTGTTTTCTTTTTCCAAGCAATTCACTTCAAATTTCTATTACCTTGAACTTAACAATTTTTTTTGATATTCCGTAAAACAAAACAAAACTTTTGGTTAGAAGAAATGAAATGAAAAAGAAAAGCATTGCCCCAGGGTTAGTTAAAAATGTTGTTTTCACAATTTAATAAGACTTTTAAAATTTAAATGCAATGTAAGTCATGAATAAGTTAGAAATTAGTCCTGCAATCAAAAGCAAACCGCCAAGAGGGTAAACAATTGAAGGGAGCATACCGACTCCGTTGGGATTTTTTCTTGGTTCTTTTTGCATAAATGTTAAAAGAGTTTGGTAAGATGAACAAAGACTTTGTCTTCAGCTCCAAGAACCATCCATCGAATGAAAACATACATTCAAAATTTAAGGAAGGATTCAGAAAATATCTTGAAAAAAAAAAAACAAATGTACGCCACAGTGAACAAATTGTCTACAAACGAAGCAATGCAATGTTTATGTAGTGAAACTATCAATTTTGAAGCTGAGAATATAATTTGTATCTTAATGTTGACACTAACAAATTTGATCTTGACAACTAGTTTTAAGTAATGTAGCAGGGAATTTAAATGTTATTTGGAACAATAAAGAAAATAACCAAACACGTTTATTTTATTTAAAGATTTTTATTAAGCCGTTTTCACAACACGTCCACTTCGTTCGGATGATGCGTATAGAATGAATCTCTTTCTTTCTTATTTTCGTTCTTAAAACTAGTTACACACTAATACATACAAAACAGTAAGAGAGACAAAGCAAAATAAAAGAAACTAATGCATGTGTAGATGACTATCGGTTGTTCAAATATAAAAGTATTCGGTTTGGGTTTGACTCAATATGTGTATAACAATGTCTTACGGGAAGAGTAACAATAACTAATACATGTGTAGATGACTATCGGTTGTTTGAATATAAAAGCGTTCAGTTAGGTTTGAATCAATATGTGTACAACAATGTCTTAAGGGGAAGAGTAACAATAATCATTATAGCAATACGGTAGCATGCAATACCTTAACATAAATATGTGCTTACTACTACAATTCGGCCATCCTGACCTTTGAGATCACCTGATCTCTACTTTGTTTTACATTTTCCACCTAACCAAGGTTTCATATTGCCGACCGCCCACACCCCTTGATATGGTAACCGTGACTGTTGAAAATTGTCTACATCTTCGAGCAGATATCTGTCATTTCGTAGGACTTTAGCAACCCGATACGGTCCTCTAAATTTCGGGATCAACTTCTTAGATGCGCCGGGATGTGAGTCAAAATTTTTTATCATTACATAGTCTCCTGTTTCGTAGGATGTAGGATTACACCTTTTCTTGTCCACGTAATTTTTGTTGTAAGTCTGAGACTTTTCTTGTTCTATCACCGCTTTCTGTCTTATCTCAGTTAAATCCCGTTTTCCTATCCCGTTTTCAACTTCGCTTAAACTTTCAACGATTCTGTCTATTGGCTTACCTTTCTGACTTACCCCAAACAACATCACGCTCGGATGTTCTTTTATCGTTCGATTTACTGTATTATTTATTGAATACTCTACCTTTTCCAATATGTGATCCCAGTGTATACCCTCTTCTGGTTTGACAAGTTTTGCTATCATTGGCCCTAAACTCCTATTGACTCTCTCTACCTGTCCGTTTGCTTGAGGCGATCCTGTTGCAATTTTTACATGCTGAATATCCCTTTCAGATAGAAACTCTTTAAATTCATTTGCTGTGAAGCAACTTCCTCTGTCTGACACTACGCATTTTGGCTTACTATATGCCCTAAAGTAATCAACCAACGCTTGCATTACTTCTTTAGTGTTTGTTGTCTTAGTAGGGTACAGTCTCACGAACTTTGTAAAAGCATCTATTACTACCAGTATATATTTCTTTACCTGTCTTGAATTATCCACCGGTCCATAGTGATCTATGTGTATTACTTCGAACGGAACTTTTCCTTTCGGTATAATATGGAGAAAGCCTTCTTCTCGACCTTGTTTAGCGGAAAAAGAAATACACTTAAGACAGTTTTGTATATGCGTACCTATCTTTTCTCTCATTTTAGGGAACCAATAACTTTTTGATATTAACTCAATTACTTTGTCTGTTCCTACATGACCGACTTCATCATGGTATCTATACATCACGTGATCTTCCATTTGTTCTGGCACTAGAAATACTACATTACCATCATTTTTCTTTTTATATATCACTCCGTTTCTCATTTCATATAACCCATGTTCTGCATTTTCTAACATTTTTTTCAACTTAACTATTTTTTCATCTTTCCCTTGGCATATAATTAAATTTTCTTCAAAAGTATTAGTTTCCAACGTTAAAATATTCGTCGTCCTACTTAATGCATCAACATGTTGCATGCGAGTGCCCGCCCGGTGCTCTAACGTATAATCGTAATTTTGTAATTCCAATGCCCAACGAGCAATTCTTGGGTTGAGTTCTTTCTTGTTTAAAGTAAGGGTTAGAGAATTGCAATCTGTAACTATCTTAAATTTTTTGCCTTGAAGATAAATTCTAAACCTACTTAGGGCATTTATAATTGCGAGCGTCTCCAACTCGAAGCTATGAAATTTTGATTCAGCATCTGTCGTTCTTTTGGAATAATAGAAGACTGGATGCAACTTTTTGTCTTCTTTTCTCTGTAATAGAATTGCTCCAAACCCTAGGGCACTGGCGTCGCAATGCAACTCTGTCTCATCTTTTGGGTTATAAATTGCCAGTACTGGCATTTCTATCAATTTAGTTTTTAGTAACTCAAAAGCTTCCAATTGCTCTGGACCGAAATTAAATTTTCTATCTTTTCTAATCAAATCGTATAAAGGTTTTGCAATAGTCGAGAAATCCTTAACGAACCTACGGAAGTATGAGCATAAGCCCAAGAAACTCTGTACTGTGTGAGCATTTTGTGGAACCGGAAAGTTTTGTATCGCTTCGATACCCCTATCATCAGCCTGAATACCTTCACCAGTAATTGTAAAACCCAAATATTTAATTTTACTTTGAAGAAACTTACATTTGTCTATTCTAAGCTCCAGTTTATTTTCTACCATTCTCTTAAAAACTTCCTCAAGAATCAAAAAATGTTCGTCATAGGAATTCGTAGCTATCATTAAATCATCCAAATAGACTATCACCTTATCGTTTCTTATCATGTCTGCAAATATTTTGTTTATATGTCTTTGAAACGTTGATGGCGCGTTTTTGAGTCCAAAAGGCATTCTTAAAAATTCGTATTGGCCTAACGGTGTAATAAACGAAGTAAACTTAACCGAATCTTCGTGCATATATACATGGAAGAACCCATTCTTCAAATCCAACTTTGAAAAAATAGTTTTACCCGCCATTCTGTCTAACAAATCGTCAATTATCGGTATGGGGTAGCTATCTTTTGACGTTACCTTATTTAAAGTTCTAAAATCTACACACATTCTAAGCTCTCCAGTTTTCTTCTTTACTAAGACTATAGGTGAAACGTACTCGGACTCGCTTTCCCTAATATAGCCTTTGTCTAAATATTCATCTAGCAACGAACTGAGTTCTCCTTTCTCAGCATAAGATAACCTTCTTGGACGACAATGAAAAGGTTTCACATCATTTAATGATAATTTCATTTTAGTTTTTACCAAAGGTTCGGCGGGGCGTTCGGCATACATATAACTATTCAAATATAACTCGTTTAATTGTTTTTTATACCGACAATCATTTAGCTCATCCACTTCTAAATTTAAATTTTCGCTATCAGTTTCTTCAATATTAATAGACATTAATTCTCTTTCAAAATTCGATCTGTTGTCAATTAACATATTTTCATTTTTGCAATTTTCTAATTCAGAAAAAAATTTGAACCTTCCATTATTTAAAAAATCTCGTCCCAAGATTACCTCATATCCAGTCGTGCCGTCATCTACCACTAGCAAATCTACATTTATCTCAATATCTTTATAAATAACTACACCAGACAACATTCCATAAATTTTCAGTTTACTTTTATTGATTCCAAAATAATTTTGTTTTTTTACACTGTTAAGTTCGATCAGTTTAATATGTTGTGGTGTCATTGACTTTTTAATAAGGCTGACAGGACTACCGGAATCTATGAGGCAATCTAGAGAAAAATTTTCACAATTTTTTGAAAAAATAAAACATAACTTTCTTACATAATCATCATCTTCGGTCTTGTCTGTGAGCTGATGGACAAGTGATTTCCGTTCTGGGCAGGCTGCTACTATGTGCCCCATCTTTCCGCAAGCATAACACGCTCCATATTCTCGCTTCGGTTTCTTACACTCGTTTGCCATGTGTCCAATCGAATTGCAGTTATAGCATCTCATCGTTGTCTTACTCGATCCTGTTGTTACCCTCGACGTCCTTCTTGCCGATCCTGTTGTCGCTTCAGTTGCCGATCCCGTCTCGTTCCGTGTCGGTCGTTGTAGTACTTTATTGTAGGCTTTGTACAAGGCCGCTTTGGTAGTAAATGCGCCGACGTATGCGTATAGCCTCATGTCTTCATCGGTGAAACCATCAATAATGTACTCTACCAGCTCTTCTTCTTCCATCTCCAGACCCGCAGCCAGTCTTAGCTTGTCGCTATAGTACTCTCCAAACGTCTCCGACAACGCCCATTTTCTTGCTTCAAACCTTTTTCTTGTCGCCATTCTATTTTCTTTCACCTCGAAAATTTCCCTCAACGACTGGGAAAGGGTTTCGACACTCTCGCACAAGAAATTCGGCTGTGCGTGCAACCACTCCTCCGCTTTCCCTTTTAACTTCGACACGAAAAGTGTGAGCAGCATGTCTTCGCCTACATTGTACATTTGTTGCACATTTTTTAACTGTGTCAACCAAACTTCAATATTAGCACCACCGTTGTAGTCTGGGACGAGGTCTTTGTATGCAGTGTATGGTTGAATGTTGCTTGTTGTCATTTCTGTCGTTGTTTCTGTTGTTGCTCTTGTCATCGGTCCCGTTTCCATCGCTGCTGTCGATCCTGTTGCTGTTGCTGTTGTCGCTCCTGTTGTCAGTTCTATAGCACCATCCGTTGTCTCTCCCGTTTCCACTCTAGCTGTAGTCATCTCCGTTGCCACTCCCGTTGTCAAGCTCATCATCTTTCTCAACAGCTCGTTTTCCCTTCTTGCTACATCTCTTTCTCTTTTCAAAAAAGCCACCTCTCGTTGTAGTAACTCGTGGTCAATCTGTTTTTGACGATCCGTTAACGTATGCTCAGTTTCTTCATGTGTTTCGTTTTCATTAGGAACACGTTCCTCCTCGTCGCCGTCGTCGTCGTCGTCGTCATCATGTGATTCCTTCTCGGGAGCATTTTTCTTCGGCGCTTCTCCACGTTGTTGCAATGGGATTTCGCTGAGACGAACAGCCAACGTCGCCTTCTTTCCACTGCTCTGTTTTCCTAACCGTTGTAGCCATTCGCGCAGCTGGGCGGCTGTGTAGTCTGATGCATGGACTATATCTTCCATTTTACCGAAAAGCGAAAAGTGTGCAAACAGAAAACAACCACCGAAAAAAAAATTTCACAGCAAGGGGAAAGAGAGAAAAAAAAATATACGACGCGTTACTTGACAAGAAAATGTGCGACGCGTTATTAGGCGAGAATGAATTCTAGAACTTTCACAGCAGAGGCAGAGATAGAGAAAAAAAAATTTAACAATCTGTTTTTTGAGTTTCGTTTTTTTTTTTTTTAAACTTTATTGGATCTTGGATCCCACTTCTGATATTTGTAGCAGGGAATTTAAATGTTATTTGGAACAATAAAGAAAATAACCAAACACGTTTATTTTATTTAAAGATTTTTATTAAGCCGTTTTCACAACACGTCCACTTCGTTCGGATGATGCGTATAGAATGAATCTCTTTCTTTCTTATTTTCGTTCTTAAAACTAGTTACACACTAATACATACAAAACAGTAAGAGAGACAAAGCAAAATAAAAGAAACTAATGCATGTGTAGATGACTATCGGTTGTTCAAATATAAAAGTATTCGGTTTGGGTTTGACTCAATATGTGTATAACAATGTCTTACGGGAAGAGTAACAATAACTAATACATGTGTAGATGACTATCGGTTGTTTGAATATAAAAGCGTTCAGTTAGGTTTGAATCAATATGTGTACAACAATGTCTTAAGGGGAAGAGTAACAATAATCATTATAGCAATACGGTAGCATGCAATACCTTAACATAAATATGTGCTTACTACTACAGTAAGAACCTGGAAATGACAAATCAGTGTTAGAGAAGAGTTGCGGAATTATCTGAACTTAAACTCTTTTTTTTTATTTTTAATTTTGCAATTTTCGTTTAAAATGTAATAAAGGCTACTCTTCTTAACAAATTGTTACGCAAAGTCTATTATTTGCCTCCAAAAGCTTGCTTGTGATCATTTACATACTTGAATAAAAAGCAAGACGAATCCCTTTATTTCAAATAAATAAAAACCATTAATTACCTCGAAACGTTCATGTGTACCCTAGGTAGTAAAATACCAATAAGCACCATGTCAACATTTTGATTAGAAAAAAAAACGAACAGGATATCCAATTTCAGGACATTACTAACCACCACTAAATCCTCATTTGAGCTATTTGAAGAAAAACGATTTCCTAATTATTTATGTGATGAATCTATTAATTAAAAGTACATTTTTATCATACCTCCTTTTCTTCGGTAAATCAAAGACAAAAAAAGCACAATAATTGAATACCCAGTTAAGTTCACAATCAAGTGCTTAGCCGAAAGAAGGAAGAGGATATTACACAGTAAATACTGAAACCTGAGTGTTATTCAGTATTCCGAATTCGTTGTTCGTAATTTCGGCGTTTCAGTCGACAACATCGTCGACGACCGACGACACTCTAACCAAACCGACCAGAAACTTCCCGACCCGCCCCAAGTTGATTACAAGCTAACAAACACGAGCTTAAGCTGAATACACAATCATTTTCGTATCGAATAAATAAATTCTTTGTTCCTTCAATTCATCGGTGTGCAAAATAAAATTTAGGACTTAAGCCAAAAATAAAAAAAAGACACGAAATAAAGTAAAAGACACAAATCAAAGGGATGATGTGGGCTGGAAGCGCAAATACCTCCTTCATTTATGTAAATGAATGTCTGTAAGTGCCTTTTACACGTCATCGAGTCCTTCTTTTTTCTTCCTGAATCTTGAGTCGAATACCTTAGTCCCGAATGCTTACACAATCTCAACTCGACATAAACGACATTTGGAGGCAAAAGGCCAAACAAAGTCATTCCAAGAAATTTGAATTTATTTATCGTTGAAGATAATTCTATCTTAAGCAAGTGATGTATTGCTTGTTGTTGGAGATTACTTTTTGTTGTTCTGATGATTGTTGGGAAAATACCATTTTAGTTTTTGCTCCCCGAGATAATCCAATTCGATATAATATTGCTTTTTCGGTTTGTACCACGAGGAGCTGAAAAAGAACATGCGTGTCTGATTCCAAAAGGACTCTTTTCGTAAGTATTTCAGTCTCATTTAGGAGGTTCAGTTGTTTTGCTTGCCCTTTTCAAGCCTTTCGAAAACGAATTCCAAACTTATTTCACCTGGATTCAGAGATCAAATCTTCGCCTTCGCCACAAATTTATTTCAACTCTCAATTTGCTGGCTTTGTTATCGTTTTATAATTCATGGCCTTTACTCTTAATCTTGTTTTTTTATTTTTTTTGTCGGGAGCAATATTTTTTATAAGAGCTTTTGTATGTGTGGAAATATGCATTACCATGGTACATAATAAGTTTTTGTGTTCCCCTGCATAACTCATCATAATCTTTTGTCTGCGGGAAGCATGAAAAAGCAATTTTCGCTTGTGCCACAACAAAACGTACATTTATGAATAATTTCCACAGGCTGGATGCGGATGGAAACAAAAACAACACAAATTCGAAAATGAATAAAAACAAAAGACGGATATTCTTCAATTCCAGGAAGTTTATTGTTTTTTTTAGAGCTTTGGATTATGTGGCAATATTTTTTATGTTTTGTTTTGAATTATTTTTTTCCAGGTACTCGCGAAAGGGATTTAGCATTGTTCATGTAAGCTTTGGTTGTTAAGGACTTTTGAAACACAATTAAAAAATGATTAATCCAGGGAAAATCCAATACTTTTCTACTTTATTGAGTCCTCATAAAACTCCAATCACAAAAAATCAAATTTATAAATTAAACTAATAAATTAAACTAAAAGTCCAGATAGGTAAAAATAAAAACAAAGATTTTTTTAGAAAAAAGTGGTTTTGATTTTTTCTTAATTTCTCAAAAACGAAAAGACATTTTTGCATCCGGTTTTCTGTTTTTGACTAAAAATTAACAAACACACTGAATTTTTAAAACAAAATTAGTACTTAATTACATAAAATTTTGAAAAAAATTTGTTCAAAAATGTTTTTTTTTTTTGCTTTTTTTGAAAATTTTGAGTTTGAAAATTTATTTTTTTTTAACTATTCGTTTAAACAATTTAATTTAAAAACAAAGAGAAAGAAGAAGTTTTTTGCTTTTCAGTAAGGTATAGCACAATGTTGTAAACGAAGCCGTTGATTTTAAATATTTTTTTAACAAAATAAGTCAATTTTTCAGAAAATTTCCCCTCCCGGCTAAACGGGGGGGATAGACCCCCCCCCCCTCCTATACGATTTTGTTCTTGTCTCAACTCAACCTACACGCTCTAGCTTTTTGGCACAACGCTCGTGAATCACCCTGTATATAATTACTAGCCGACCCAACAGACATATGCTCTCAAAGGAAATAAGATTAATTTTGTTTTCATTTCATTTCATATGTATAATGAAATGGGTTTTATGGTTTGATTAGAAATGTGTTTGTTTTTGTAGAAAATTACTCAGGGTTGTTACATAATTTTGTCTTAGTTATAATTCAAACTATTTGACCGTCTTGAGAGCAACAACTGCCGGGTCCGCTAGTAGACTGAATTATGAAGTCTTTTTTGAATTAGGTTAAATAATTTAATTTGCAAGTATGTAACGATCAATGATGTATTTTATGCATGAATGACATAATTTCAAAGCACACTTTTAAAATGATAAAAATATTTTTAAGTGTACTTTTGTCATGAAATATTTTATAGCCTACTTTTTGGAGAATTGATTTTTTTTAAATTCACATTCAGTCTCTGCAAGAAAAGTTACACGAGGACTATCATTTTTCAATAAATCAGAGTTTTAATGATACAATTCTTATTTCGTTTCATTCTTGTTTACTAATTTTTAGATACTTTGACAGGACGAGGTTTGAGTACGGATTCCGGACCAAATTTTCCATTGATTTTTACTGTTAAGTACTCGTAAGTTAACTTTATGACAACGTTTCTCAGAGTAAGTGGTAAGCTAAGTTTTAAACCTTAATCAATATTTTAATTCATTTACATAGTTACAACATCTGATTTAAATCGGTCTAGACGTTTGGGAGGAGCTCGTCACAGATGTACACGCACAGAAGCTGCAGGTGAATGAAGGGCATGAATTCGAAACACAGCGATCTTTCAATTACCCTGAGTCAGTATAGAAGCAGCCGATAGCAATATAGAAACAGAAAGACATAAAAACTAAGTTTTTATGTAGTTTTAAACTAAGTTCTTATGTGGGTTTAAATAAACGAGTTTAAAATAAAATCCCAAAAGAAACATTAAATGGCATTTAACTTATAAGAAGCTATTACCACATTGAATGTTGTGCTCGTGATTTTTCAAGTCTTTCATGACAAGTAGTCACGTCCCCATAAATACTCCAAAAAATTCTCGCAAAAATTTCATCGTTCATTTTTTTTTTATCTCTAAGTCACCCTTGAAATGCTAGCTCCAAAAGTATGTTTCTCCAATAATTTTCTATTTCAAATAATATTGAGGAAATTGATTTTTATGTCAACTGCAGTTGAATTTTATTTCTATCTATAAAATCGAATAAACGAGGTCAAATGTCGAGAAGAGATCATTTCGTTTGTGACATCAAAACGAATGAATAAGTTATTGAAAAATTAAACCCTTTTTCATCCTCCTTTGATTGTTTGGAAAAATAATTAAAATATAGGACAGTTACATATCTACATAATTCACAGATTTCCTTAAAAGACCTTAACAATGCAATCTGATTAATTGAGGCTTCAAGCTCATTTCACCCAAAATGAACAAATTTTACTGTCCAACTGGACCAGCCTGTGTCAACTTGTTCATGTTCAATGTTTACCCAAAAAAGGCCAACAGAACTAAACACAACCACTGCATAATTATTTCAAATTTAATTTGCAATTTATAGAAGATCGTTGAAATTTAATAAAGCATAAAATAGTATTAGTATCTCTTCAAGGATAATATTTGACAGAACTTGAGATGAAGCAAATCAAGCGTTGAATTCATTCCTTGTCGTGTTCAACCACCCAAATGTCTGAGATGCCATAATTCAGTAAATATCTTAAGAGTTTAGGTTGGATAAAGCTTAAGGATACATCGTATTGTATGTTGGTTGATGTAATTCCTTGTGTGCAATCGTGTGCAACGGAAATGGAAATATTTACTAGTGAAACTATGAAATTTCAACGAGGGTATTTCCACAGAATATTTGCGTTGATTGAAACATTTCTTAAAATTTTCAAATGAAGTAGTTTAGCCAAAATGTTTCAGTTGTAATTCCAGGTCAAAACACAACATAACTTGAATTGGCAGAGCCCAGATTAATTTTGAAAAATTTGAACTTGAAAAACGATTCTAGGTCGATTACTTTAACATCGTCCCAAAAGCGAACTTAAAACAACTTAGAAACTTGTGTGAGGAAACAATTCCCCAACAAATGGTTTTACGTTTACCCATAAAAGCAATGTTCTCTTCTCCCAAAAGCCAAGTCAGTCAAAAGTGTTCTAGATAGAAATGGGAAAACTTGTAAAATCTTAAATGGTCCTCCACAACGACTTCGGCTCCTGTCGTCATGAAAAAAACTCCTGAATGCAAGTCAAAATAATCTTTCATCAAATCAATCCCCGAAGAAGATGAAAGCACTGAGAAGAAAAAAAAATTATCAGCTCAAGTGGAAATACACTTTTAATAAGAACGAAAAGGATGTGAAGGATGTACGCACACCAAATAATGGGAAATCTTAGTTGTTGTGGAAAACCATACATTTCACGTTCCCAGGAGATAAATCTTTTTCTGACACCGAAGAAGCCACAACACTCTTTCCAGTCTTTCCGATAGATGCCACATGTAAGAAGAATAACAATGTGGCAGGCGAAAAATTGAAAATGCTCCTTTGAGTTTAAGGGATTTGGAAGTTTATTTTTTCTCATGTTAGAGAAAGTTACATTGCACTGGTGAAAGGTTGTTTTGTTTTCATTATTACATCCCAAGGAAGTGGTCTAATGCGTTCGTGTGCACTTCAGATGAGTGGTTTGATATATAACAATATTTCAAAAGACGAGTTGAAAAGGAATATTGTTTTTCGATTTCTAGGACTTTTGGAGGGATGTTCATTACTGAAAGTTTCTAACTCCTCATGGAAAAATATTATGAATTTTTTTTTTTTTTACAAAAATTCTTTAATTGCTACACAAACTTTCCCTCATTCAATTTTCTCCAATGAAGTTCTTGCAGAAACAAAAAATCTTCATCGCCCGTCAAAAAGCTGTTCGCAAGCACACTTTTTCGTTGAATAAAATATGAAGACTTTTAAATCAGATCTCGCTCTCTTCCGTGCCCACTTAACCAAATTTTCATAAATATTTAAATAAAACGGTTCCCACTCTGAATGGATATTGAATAAACTCTTGCAAGCTCAATTATTCAGATTTCCCATGACTTGCATGCAATCTGGATATGCGGATGTGCAGTAAGGTGCATATTTATTGTTTGCGTTCGCCGCAGAATACGTTCGAGACACACTTTGACGTATGATATTCCAGGAGGTAAGAGTTTTATGGAAAATACATTTAAGAGGTTACACGCTTGCAAGAGGTGGGATCGCGATGAAAAGTCCTTTTCAGGATCATGGAAATACATTATGCTTTTGTATTTTCTTTTGTGGCCAGAGGAAGTGCAACCAGTGTTGACAGCAAATTGTTGTGAGGTTATTCCTTTTTTGATGAAGAATTTGAATTTTATAGGTTGATAGTTTAAGAGGATTATTCTTGACAAAGACAAAGTTCTTTATGGCTTATGGCAAATTAAGGATTATCGTGTTATCAGAAAGAGTGTCCGCAACTTACTTACGATCTCGGCAGCTTCAAAAAGAAGGAAAACAGTCAAGTCTCTTTTTGTGTACATGATTCCACCAATGATTTGGACGGAAAGAGAGTTGAAAAGAGTTATACATTCGCGTAGTACGGCTAAAAACAAGTCCCTATAAGGGCTATAAAACGTTTTTGGAAAATTGGAATGACTTGCAAGCATTGACGCAGCAAAAGAATTTGCAATAAATTATGTTTGAATTGTAAGATAATTTTTGACTTGCTCTACAATACAAAGTACCTGGCTTTATAGTCCGCTCGGCTTCTGTCAAAGCTGCGTTTACTTGAAATTTTAGCTGCTTTTTTCGGTAGAAATAAAACCAACTACAACAAAACTACCAAGAAAGATATCAAAGGAAAAAAAAAGAAATAGAAAATTTATTAAGACTGTGGCCTGGGGTTAAGTGTTTAAATAAACAACTCTCCCTCACCTTAAACTCTCCCAAAGCTCAATTGAAATGTTTGTCCATTGTGAAAATTAAGTCCACGAAAGTCCTCTCTCTGTCAGCTCGTGCGAGAAAAAATTGTTTTCTTTTGAATTCGGTTCATTCAAATGAATTGAAAACAACCATAAAAATGCTCTGAAATAATCGTACTTTTTCAATTCTGGTAACCGAAGCCAAGCCACATCCAATTTCATTTTGGTTTTCTTCAAATAATTATCTCGCATGGTGATTTTTCAGGTAAATATTATTGTAGCCGTCATATGAATATGAAATCTTTCAAGTTTTTTGGGGCGCACAAGTCGAATTGATGTGAAAAATGACTTCAGTTCGATGAAATAAAAAAATCAATAGTTCCACTGACAACATTATCCTTTTATTTGTTGATAAATTAGTTTAAAAACTGTTTCCGGATTAATTTCGGAAAAAAATTAATTTCCTTTCCGGGAATTTCTGGTTAACCTGATCCTCTGACACCGATCCTCGGACTCACATCAACATTTTTCTTTTTCACTTAAGGAAAGGATTTCGATTGATATTAATAAAGTTATCAGGAAACTTTAGGGCACTATCCCAATCCAGAATATTGATTTCGTTCAAGTTCTTCAAAAGACATACGGAACTCATAGTAAACAACTTACTAAACACAATCTGTGGTAACTTCTCGAAAACCTTTGTAGGTATAAACTCTTTTTCTTGGATTTACTTCTCTTGTTAACTGCAATATCCAGTTATTGATTTACCAATCTTTTTTTTCTTTTTTTTTTGTCTAGTTCATGACAAAACTCAAATCAATATTGAAAGTTGTTCTTCCTCCACAGTTCACACACCCAGCTCTAGTCTTCAGAATTTGATTCCATGGTATACATAACAAGAAATGAAATTTTCGTGCTGGCTCCCATTTCGAAAAAGAAATATCCACCGCTCAACCATGAACAGCCAGAGAAAAACAGACCGATGTCAACCCATTTTATGCTGATTTCACTGCATTTCCATCCGTAGCTAGATGTCTGCATCTAATACGAAATAGCACCCATCTCATGTGCATGGGGATATAAGATACATTTTCCAGGTACTTATATCCTTGTTTCGTGTGTCTGAATATATTTGGACACAAACTAGAAGCTGTATGCAGGAACACACTTAGCTAATCAAAGGCTCCATGATGCAAAACACATCCGCAGGGAATAAAAACTTCTCACACTACATTACCAGGAAAATACTGCTGGGAATGCAGAGGACTTCGAATTTCAGTTGTACATATGTTATTTCGCTTTCTCATAGTGTGACGGTGTCCATGTTTTTAGGGGGAAGAAGATTAGCATTTTTCTGATATTTTCAAATATTAATTTAACACTCTCTTTGGCGTTCTTCTTGCACTACGTCTTCTTTTTTCTTCGTAAATGCAAATGCAGTTTTTTTCAATTATCATCCAAGAATCCATGATATTACACTGCTCTGAAGCAAACCATCTGCATACGAGACATAAACTTTCTCACAGGATATGAGCACAATTTCAAGATAACTGCCTCACCAGCAGCCTTGAAAACGAGCATGATGCAGGTGAAAAGTTCTTCCTGAAAGGTTATCGTTTCAAAATAGGAAAAACAAACTTTGCTCTTATAGCACAATTTGTGCCGTTTGTTTATACCTCATTATTGCACACTACTTGCAGTTAAACAGGGATAAGAAATTGTCCTGAAAGAGTTAACTTGTTAAACAAGAACTATTCTTCTCATAGTATAGCAAAAGACATGAACACAACGGTGGTGCTTTGCCTTAATACCCGCTTAAGGTCTTTGAGAAGAACCATGACTCTGGAGGGTAGCAAGAAGTTAGAATCAAATTAAAAACTTTTTCAACGCCCGATAACAAGAATCTAATCAAAGGATTCGGTAACCGGAAAAACGATGTCATTGCCTATCTTCACTCTCTTATCTTTGCCCTTCCCTCTATCTGTTGAAGGATTTTAGCAAAATCGTTAAAATATAGATCAAAGTGGGCTCACTTTTGGCGTGTAGGTAGTTGGCGTTAAAAGTGTGTTTGGTTGCATGATTCAAAAATAGCTCTTTGGAGGTGTTTGTTTGTTGTTTTATAGTTGTTTTTTCTTATTTGAAAAACGTGTGATGCAAAGAGAGAAAAAATCAAAGAAGGCTTTGTGTGGGGTCGTGTGTGAAAGCCTTTAAGAAGTTTAAAGTGGATAGCATGCCTCGTTGACTTGGTTTTATGCAGCTTAAATAAGTCGGTCGAAAAGTAGATGTTTTAGTTCTAAAAGGTATTTTGTAGTTCGTTTGAGAGGTTTCGAAGAAATTTGAGGTGAAATGCCGTCAATCAAAACTGAGTAGTTCTATAAGAAAATTAAGCAACTCTTTGAGATTGCTTCGAGATTGTGGATACAACAGAATCTTTGAAAGTTCAAACTTAAGACAATTTAAGATGCTAAAGTAGTTTTGATGGTTCTTAAAGTTTTGTCATAAAAATGTTGACAAAGTTGATAAGTTAACAAACTAATGGAAGTCTCTAATTTGAAAAGGAAACCTTAAGGTGCGACAATGCACCTACAAACACTCGTATGGGTTGTTCCTAAAACTAGCAAACAATATCTTTTTCTTGGTTAATCAGTCAGATCCGATTTCAACGAAAAAACTCAATTAATAAGTCCTGTATTCCAATCAATAATGTCAAAAAGTCTTCCTTTTTCTCCCCTTGTTTTAAATGCAAATGCTTCATCTCAAATCCAAGCATAAGAAAAAAAAAAAAAACGTCTGACGTCTGGATACAGGGCTTAAGGTAAACTGTTTTAACTCACAGGGGATGAAGTAAGAGAAAAAAAAAGAAAAAAGTGTTTACAAGCAAATCAAAAGCTACCACAACTGACTATGAAGCTTTGAAAAGTTTGAATTATAGTTAACCGTCTGATTGATTTTTCATTAAGAACTTTATGGCTACGGAAACACTTCTTACAATTCTTCTTACTTCCTGCGTTGGGCCCACTCCAACAATTAATTCGACCCTAGAATAAGGGCCTCCTGATCTATGTTGGTCTGATTAATCCTTTACAGTTTATAGTTATTTAGTTTGTTCCCAGGGATAGGTAACTGGTATCAGTCCTAATCGTAATTAGAAACGATCAGCCTTACCATGAAAGCATCATCACTAAACTCCAACCTCTGCAGATCGAATATTTAAAGGAATACCTCTCTGCCTAAGGACCTCAACTGGTTGCTTGCAACAGAATGGGAGTACCTATAGACCTTCAAATGGCACAACTTAAGGATGGATTTCATTTTTAAGGGAGGCCCTATGTACCTACTTTATAAATATTGAAGTGTTCATCCTCTATCAGTCACTTTAAATCACAACTATCTGCGAGGTCTGGTAAACGGTTTTCTGTTTTTTTTTTTGGTTTTGTTCCTGTGATATCACAGAGACAGAAGGCATAACTTCGGTAGCAAATAGCTCGACAACCAGAGCTCGGATTTGAGTTTGGCTTTTAGTAGAAACCTCAGAAAATTTCTTGCAATTTCAAATTGCCAGATCTCTCAATTTTCCCAGGTGGTAAATATCAAATGATGTAGAAGAACAAAGTGTAATGTTTGCAACAACTCCAAAATGTTCATCAATCGTTATAGGGGAGTCAATGAAGCATTTTAGGTCCGAATTTTTTTTACTGTGAACCGATTTGTATGAAATTTTGGAATTAGGCTCGTCTTACCCTTAACTTCAAAAGTGAAAATGATTTGAACTGCGGTACCATCCTGGGGGTGGTTGCCACCCCTTCTCGGGGGTGATTTTTTTTTCTTCAAAATAACCTCGGATATCGATAGAAGGCCTAATTTTAAGCAAAAAGTCATATGTAAAGTTTTTCAAAAAATCCAACACTTTTCAAGTTATTGGCAATTGAAAATTCGAAATTTTTTCACGTTTTTCATCGGTTTTTTGCAAATATCTCCAAAAATATACGTTTTATCGAAAATTTTATTGCAAACAAAACTGTAGCAGGTAAGACAATGAACAATTTGGTTTTTTATAAAGTATTCTAAGTGCAATATTAAGCTAGATATTAAAGATCAAAGCCGTTTTTTACTTTGTCTGAAATTTAATCGATGTGGTCAATGCCATCTAGTGGCGAGCAGATGCATTTTATGCATTCTAATACAAAAAGGTTTCATAGTGCTTGAAATAAGCTTTAAGATGAGCACTATTAAAAGTCTTTTGCACGTAAGATAAGTGAGCTGTATTGCAAATAAGGGGAGCATCTAATGTTTTTTTCTTTTAAATCAATGGGTTTCTTAAGTGCCATTTCCACCAAAATTAAAGTTAATTGTATTCCGCCTAGATATAACTTTATTATGAAGAGTTTGATAGATAGTATCAGTTTTGCTGCTTCAAGACACATATTTTTTAAAAAGCTCACGATTAAAAAAAAAGAAAAATTTCAAATTAAAAAAAAAAACACTTTTTTTTCATAATATCTCAAAAATGACATAGCATGAAAATTGAAGGAGTTATGGTCCAAAAACTTATCATATTTTTTTTTCTACTTAGTAACTGTAAATTTCGGAGTGTTATTATTGCGAATTTTCATTTGCCAATAACTTGAAAAGTATTGGATTTTTTGAAAAACTTTACATATGATTTTTTGCTTAAAATTAGGCCTTCTATCGATATCCGAGGTTATTTTGAAGAAAAAAATTCACCCCCGAGAAGGGGTGGCAACCACCCCCAGGGTGGTACCGCAGTTCAAATCATTTTCACTTTTGAAGTTAAGGGTAAGACGAGCCTAATTCCAAAATTTCATGCAAATCGATTCACAGTAAAAAAATTCGGAGGTCAGGCCGTATTTTTCGCTTCATTGACTCCCCTATTATAACAATTTATTTCTATATCACTCTCAATTTTTTTTTCGAAAAGTCAATTTTTCGATTCGATTTAAAACATCTAATTATCTTTAACCTCTTTACAAAAAGATTATTCCTCTAGCCACATCAAGTTAATTTCAATAAAAATACCCCCTCAATTTTCCATCAAATTGTGTTAACCATAATTTACCATAAATTTTATAAACTTAAGTGAAAGCCAGAATAGGTCCACAGAGACAATGTCAAAATGTCAATAATTTTAAACTTTCCATCAAAGTATGCAAGTTCACCCTGAAAAACAGAGAAAAAGAAGACAGAGACCAGGATATTTTGCATATATGCTTTTTTGACGCATATTTTTTTTACGTTCGCCAACATCGAGCGGGAAGATATTGTATGTTTCTGGTGGTTGACTCGTGGGAGTAATAAATATTAACAGCCGTTACAAGGTTGGCATAACATAAAAATTAGCTTTAGCAATATTAGAAACGTTAAACTTTGTTATGGTCGTTTAGGGAACGTCATAAAAAGCAACATAAAAGCTTTTGCATAAATATTTCAAATGAATGCTTTGCACGTACTTTATGGGAAAGAATTTAGCGATGAACTGGAAACAATTCATAGAGTAGTGAGTAGAAGTATGTACAGAAGTATCAGTGTTAAGCTTAACTGTGCCCTTTAACTATCCCTATTCCTTAATTACTTTCAAAAACTTTCATTTCATAACAATTGCACAAGAAACAGATGCCAAAGTCAAAGAAACTTTTTTGATTAAATTGCCTTTAACATTAAGCAATATATTTTCTGCAAAAGAAGTAAAGTGCTCAAGCACTTGCTCATTCCATTCAAGATATACTATTGCTTTTAAATGAGCCTTTTGGCATTCAAAATATTTTTAATAAAAAAAAGAAAGAAAAACAAAAACTCACATTTCCATTTCTTTCTGAATGAATGAATGAAGGAGAAAGGTTTTCCTTATATGGGCCAACATTAAAAAAATGCATACGTTATGTTTTTGAACTCTCTTCAACTTCTGTTTCAAGTTAACGTTAGAAAGGTATTTTTTCGTTTGTATCCCTTTGCGATGGGCTTGCATAAAAAGTTTCCAATATAACTGCAAAGATTTTATCATTAAATTACTATCAAAATATGAAATCGACCTGTGCTCTTTATTTTTGAGTCTGAAGATAGGTAAACTTTTCAAAACATATTTTTTTATTTTTGCGTAGGTATGGGCTTGAGCAATGTTCTGTGAAATGTGTAAAATTCCGAAACAATTTCTTTTCTTTTTATTGTCTGCAACACAATGCAACTTTTAGCCATTCCTTGAAATTTTGTTTTTGACGTTATCCGTTGTTGTGAATCCAAGAAAAATTATTTCTGAAGTTTCAATTGGAGTTCGCTTTTGACTCAACAACGCATATTTACCTGGAAAATTGGAATTGGTGCAACTATTTTCATTGTTTGATTCAATCAATAACTAGCTAGACAAATTTGATGTAGAATGAAAACACAGAACACAGAGTTTCTTCTATAGCTCGCCAAAAAATCTCCACAAATCTTGAGTTTGCGTATAGGAATTTTGTATCAAATCAACACAATCCAATTTCCTTTCCATACAAATATCACAGCACAACATCTAACGCAGTTGTATCGAAACGATACAAATAAATTGGCTTCCACTTCCCACCCAGAAATCATTGCTCACCACTCATCAAAGCACTTTGAGACAACATCTGAACCAACCCATAATACGGGCAGAAACAGCAGTGAACAATTCTTCCGGTGGAAATGGGTTTTGTTTATCTTCGTCGAAGCCATCAACTAACCAGAAGGAAAAGCTATCACAACGTGAGTAGGCTCTACCACATGAGATTTTCTCCGAATTTAACCTACTCTTAAGTGCTTCCGGTAATTTCATATCCTTCAAAAGGAAACAAAAAAATAAGAAAACCAAACAAAATATCTTCACTCCCTAATCCAGAAAATCTCAACATTTTTGTTTTGCGGAAAAAAAATTCTTTTGAAAAGAATTATTTTGTTTAATCCCGTTTATAAGCGTCCCTCTTTAGAACCAAGAACTAACCGACCGATGATGCCGACGAGTATCCTTTTATGAATGAAAATATCCTTAATCTGTGTCTTTGAGCTGCAGAAAACTCACAAAGTCAAATAACAATACCAGAAACTCAGAGAATCCTTTGAAGACCCACCAGTTTCAAAGTTATACTACAGATGATGGCTTAATGGTTATCCCTTGAAGACAGTCAAAAGTAGCCGCTATTGAATTTTTCAAGTTCTTCTCAACCAGCATCTCACCTGTATTTCTAATTTAATGTTAACTTTTTACTTGAAACCATCAACTTACAATTTGAACAAACAGTGAAACCATGAAGCTCGAGAAATGCACAACACAATGGAATGAAAATATAGTTTAAAATTTCTGTTGGTAATTCTTGGCAATTTTTCATGTTTTGAAATTAGAAGACAAAACATTGTTGTAGTTGAAAAACGAAATTATAGTGAAAAGGAATATTTCTTTACTGTTTGGCAAAAGGGGGCGAAACTTTGTCGTTCAATTTGTTATCCTTAGAGGATTTATTCAAAATATGAGTTGATGTTGCACAAGTTTTTGAGATCTTGATTAAATTTTATTTTAGGTTTCATTGAAACACCCTTTGTTGCTCAAACTGTAGATAAAATATTCTTCACGTGCCCGTACGTTTGTTGAAACAAGACAGAGCTTACAGACTTAACTTACAAAAAATATAAAAACAAAAAAGTCATTACGCATTCAATTAATTCCACGTCTTGTTTCTAATAAATTAACTCATTGCTACTTCTCAAACCGCGTTCCAATCATTATTTACATTTTTAATTACAAAATAGGCAACATTTTGAGCGTCTGTTCGGATTAAACCTCAACCCCAATTCAATGAACTACTAATTAATTACTTAGAGGTTCCCATATGGAAAGCTAAAGTAAAAAAACTGTGATTGATTTCTTTCCTATTTGATTGCAGGATTAATGCAAAATTTTTTTCAAATTAATTTTGTGTAAGAAAACCGCCAATGACCGCGCCGCGCGCCGCCGCCACTGTAAGTTGTTCGTTGGCTCTTGTCCCGCCCTGCATGCCGGGTGCGGCGCCTTGACTATACCTACGCATAAAAGGTACAAGCTTGTAGCACCAACCAACGAGGATCTTCAAGGATTTGTTTCACGTCTTCAAAAACTGAATAGGGTTTGGGATAGAAACAGAGACAAAATGGGAGAACGAGAATAGAGTACTAAAAGATACAAATGTGTCAAGTAGAATGATAAAGATACGACTTTCATTTTCCAATCAATCCAGTTTATTGGATTAAACTCTGACTTTTGTTGGAGAGAAAAAAAGAAACAAATGTTGGCTTGGATCGTTCATCTTCTCTTTGTACTCGCCTTCTAATGCCAATGCGAAGGATAGTTTTTACCAAGAAAAATAACCTTGAAGACCCTTTAAGTCGCTTGCTTAGAAACACTGAGGGATTTTATCTTTCATTCAAAAAAAAAAAAAAACAACAAAAAACATTGGGGCCCATTGTACCAATGAAAGCTTCTCTCTCTGGTAACCTCTTAATATGGTTTAAAGGATGTGTGCAGGACAACTTACAACTTTTGAAATTTCTTTTTTGTTTTGTTAAAAATCGGACAACAATCGCTTTTGCAATAAATTGCAAGCCATTAATCACACCGGGACAGGGCTGTTCTTTAATCAACAAAATAAAACTGAGAAAATGTATATCTCGCTTGGTCTAGTATCTGACTGCATAAACATAAACATTTCATTGAATTGCAAGAAAAATAAAACAAGGACCGAGAAATAAGAAAAAACAAAAAAAGGATGTGACAGTTGAAAAGGAGCAATTTAAATGACAAAATGCATAGTCGCAATGTGTTTGCTTTGTCACAAATAAAGGATTGCCTTGGAAACATGCTGATGATACCGCGAAGAAGCAGGGGCGGCAGAACGATTTTTGTTTAGGTGGGGTGCAAAAAAAAATATTTTATCTTATTCAAAAATTGAATTTTTTCGGCGTCTACTACGATTCTCGATATGAATAAAAAAATTCTTCGGCTACGCCCAAAACTTCGGCCTAGTATTTACCGAAGCCGAAGATTTGGCCGAATTCGACCGAAGCCGAAGCCGAAGCCGAAGGTTCGGTCGGACACTAACTAAAATCAAGCAGAAAAAAAAGATAAAAAATAATTCATGATGTTGAGCCTTTGACCGATGGATAAATAAGTCAAATCACTTGGTCAGTCTCAGTCAATCAATCGAGAATTATTGCAACAATATTCATAATTTCATAACATTTTTTCTCCTCAATTAACTTAAAAAAAATTGGTATATTTCCAAAGCCAGAAGGTGGGGTGCACCCCATGCTCAGAAATTTTAGGTGGGGTCCATACCCCACCCACCCCATACCTTCTGCCGCCCCTGCGAAGAAGAAAATGCAGATTGCGGAGTTTCACCAAAAAGAGAGACAATCATCTGGTACTTGAAAAACGCAATATAAGTTCTTTTGAATTCATTTTGTGGCTAAAGCAGACAGAGTGCTTTCTCAGCAATATGAATGGGTGAATTATAGTCTTTGGGAAATTATTTGTAGTTTTCTTAAGAATCGGACCTTTTTGATTACCTCAAACTGGGAATGGCTGGCTCTTTTGCAAAACAAATCTTTGAATTTCATTCAGACGTGTTTGTTGGAACAAATAAATATTCAAGATGAAAAACGACCAAACTAGATTTGAATTATTCGAGTGAAGAAAAAAATACATCCTGTTCTGTGAAACTGTTTTCAAAAGTGGTATGTCTCTTGTTTTTTTTTTTTTTTTTGTTAATAATCCTCCTGTTCACTCATGAAATTCTTTGCATGGCTATGTAAATTGTTGTGGTTTTTAGGATTTTAAAGAAGACATTCTGACCGTTATTTTGATGAATCTTTTGTAATGGGTTGTCGAAAGTTATTTGGTATAGAAGCCTTAAAGAATTGGACAATTTCTGAGTGTAATGAATATGTTTAAACGCAAATTTTAAAATGTTTTAACTATAAAAATGTTTTAAACTTCCTGTTTAATATATGTTAGAGATCGAAAACACTTTGAATTATTTCACTTGAACGTATAGTGAAGATTTGATCGAATTATTTTTGAGAATAATTCTATTGAAATGTCAACAAAAAACGGTATAAAAAGGAGAATCTGTTCTTCTGGAGTTCAGTATCGTCTGGACTGTGAAGGAAGTGAGCCAAACCAAGACTTGGCACAGAATCTTCCTTTTTACAAAAGTGAACAGTAAAACCAGTTCTAAAATTTATCTTTATCATCAGAAGTGGGATAAACCAAACGTTCCTGAAGCATAAATGAATACAAAAAATAATAATAATAATACAAAAAAAAAAAAACAAATCAATTCCCAATTGGTGCTGCTGACTTTGTATTGGTGAGTTCGTTCCAATTTTCCTTTTCTTCCAAATGTTAAACGGAAATGAAGACACTGGGGATCGAGGCTAGGAGCAGCAATTAGTAATAACGGTAGATGCAATAAACCAAATACTAAAGGCAACACAACGTCAGGAAAGAGATGATTCTGTGGGTTTCCCTTGCTTTGACCCAGATCACTCTAGAGTAGACATAAATAAATGGTGTTCGGACATCAAAACGAGGGTTGAACGCGACAACATGTCCGACTTTGACATCATTCCCAGAGTGAGGTCAGCCTTGATGGGGAGGGCTATGGTGTGGTATGACAAGCATGGGTATCAAATTTATACTTGGCAAGATTTATCTGCATCACTGATATACACATTCTCGAGCGCATCAAATGTAATTGAGCTGCTGAGAAGCGTGGCAAATATAGAAAGTGAAACATTTCCATCGTTTGCTGACTTTGTCATGGAAAAAGTAGCCCAAATAAATAGATTGAGTTTTGATTTGACTGAGGAGACCACTGTAAGAATAGTAATAGGTTGTATTTCTGATATAAGCCTGCGTAACTCTTTGACATTCGTTATGCCAAAAACAATTCAAGATTTAACAGAACACCTTTCGTCAATCCGTGAGCGTCCACGTAGAAAATTAAGAGAACACCAATTGACTAGAATGGAACCGAGCTCAATGGTTTACAAACGCCCACGTCTCGATAATGAGAGACGCTGTTTCAATTGTGGTTTGACCGGTCATTTAAAAGTTAATTGTCCAAAATTATCAATTTTTGGTACTGGTTCGGCGGTGTCAAAGGAACCAATGACAAAAAAGGTTATTGAGAGTTGTTCATTTTGTAAAAAGAAAGGCCATAGTGAAGATGCTTGCTGGACTAAACAACGTACATCAGAATGTTGATGCAGCCGAAGGTTAGTATATACTGTTGATGTATAGAGAAATTCATAACTAAGCTGAAGATTGCCTCTGAGTTATGTTAGACAAGCTTTCCTAAGTACTGAGCCTCTGAGTTGTACTCTTTCATTTCTTCAGTTTATGCAGACAAGCATGAAATGCCACTGAGCTGTATCTTCTGTGGGTTGATTGAAGCAAGGTTATGGGATGCTTGTGTATTGTTTATTAAATTTGACGGTCATTTTGGTTAAATAGACAAGCTTGCCTAAGTACTGGGTCTCTGAGTTGTACTCTTTCATTTCTTCAGTTAATGCAGACAAGCATGAAATGCCGCTGAGCTGTATTTTCTGTGGGTTTGACTGAAGATGCGAACAAGCGGAGTTCTTAAGCCAAGCCTCTGAGCTATAGGATGATTATTCCCAGTAGTATAGACAAGTTGAAGTAACCTCTGAGCTATAGATATCTTCCAAGAGTTATTGCAATTACCCAGAAATGTTTTGATGAATCTACATTGATTGGGTTTGTATTTGCAGATTTTGAAGATTTTCAAAACAAAAAATTACAAGTATAACGGAAACGGAAACAATACAGAGAAGATGCAGAGATTTGAAATTTTGAAAGCTACTGCATTTATGTTTTTTGTTTATAATCATACTGACAGTGTTCAATAAACTAGTTGTCATGTTTTGAAGTTGATGTGATGTTTTGTTTCATCGAGAGCGATGAAAAACGCAGGATGGCCGTGTTAGAGATCGAAAACACTTTGAATTATTTCACTTGAACGTATAGTGAAGATTTGATCGAATTATTTTTGAGAATAATTCTATTGAAATGTCAACAAAAAACGGTATAAAAAGGAGAATCTGTTCTTCTGGAGTTCAGTATCGTCTGGACTGTGAAGGAAGTGAGCCAAACCAAGACTTGGCACAGAATCTTCCTTTTTACAAAAGTGAACAATAAAAGCCAGTTTTAAAATTTATCTTTATCACAAAATTAGTGAACAGTAAAACCAGTTCTAAAATTTATCTTTATCATATATTTCAATTCCTAATTTTAATTGTTTCCTGCTAACAATAAAGCATTCGATGAACGATGAATGTTCATGTTCAAAGTCTCCTATCCTTTCTTGATTCTGGTTAAGAATGATGCGTTTTATTATTATTATTTATTCTTTACCTCTTTTTACTTGCACTTGCATGAAAAAACTAATTGACTTAATTCAATGAAAGCAATTAATTCTGAGAAGATATGTAGGTCAAATCTCTCAAACTTTGGTGTAAGTATCCGTCTTCCAAACCTCACGTGCGTCAACTTCAAAACTAAGTACAAGAAGTCGCTTAAATTTACTTCCGCTTGAGAACTATCCTAACTTTCCTAGCTCATAACCTTAAGTTATTAAATTTTTTATGGCTTAGCAAAAAAACTCAATCATCCTTCATTAACAAATCGTCTGCTTAACCTCCAATATTCCAAACCAGAGCTGTCGCTTGTTGTAACTTTCTTTATTTAGTAGTCACGCAGCACCGTTGTTTTTTTTTTATTTAATAATACAAACACATTTTTTTTTTGATTTGACACTAGCTATATTAAATTCCGCTCAACGTCCATTAGTTCTTCAAAAAACGCAAATCACGCATTTCCAATATGTGAGTACAAAGTATAGTCAATCGACAGCCCTGATTTAAAAGTCGTTCATTATTTGCATAATTTTTCCCTTCATTTCATTCTTCATAAAGAAAAAAAAAAAAAAACAAAACATAAACCAAGCGCAAAACGGAAATTATTATCATTTCGATGAAATTGAATAGGAACGAGAAAAAAGAATGTTACATGAACTTCATTTTCATTTCTGTTGCGTTTGCCCTTTCCAAAGAATTAATGAATTATACATTTTATACTTAGCATAGAGCAGCTTTTGCTTCAATGGTGACTGTTAAATGAACATAAACTTGGTGTTTTGTTGCCTCACTATTTCTTTCCTTAATTTTTTGTTTGCCCGGCATTTTAATGCATAATTATTTTCCTTTGTTTGAGATTGCTACTAAACTCACAAAGAGATGCATTTAAGCTGGAAAAAATAATTTTTTTGATGAAAAAGGAAAAAAAGATAATTATTAATAGTGGTCTCAATGGAAAAATGGACAAGGAACTAAAATTAAGCGGTTCTCCACTTGTGGCTTATTATTATGGCCAGTTTTAGGTTAAGCAGAATTTAAATTGAGAAATTTTTAAGTAAAGCCGCAATTATTTTCAAAAATCTCTTCATTCAAGAAGATTGCTCTGTATTGTTCTTGACTTAATTTAAAGAGCATTCTGTTTTTCCTTTGAACTCTTATTTTTGTTTTTCGGTTTGTTAAAAAATTAATATTTTCTTTAATGATTATTATTTCCTGAACTTAAACAACCAATTCTGCTTCCGTTTAAATGTTTAATATTCAATAGAAAAGTGCATGCAATTTCCTTCTGTTTGAGATAAACTTGAAATATAATGTTTTGAAAACAAGAAAATAAATTACAGCTCCTTCTTTACATGACTTTTAATAAAACTTTGTTTACACTCATCTTTTTCGGTTTATGTTTGTTAACATACCATAAAATCCCCAAATAAGCCGCTTGGGGCGAGTTAAAAATTCTAGACATTAAAAAGTCCTTTCAAACCTTGTAACTTTCTCCACACGGTTAATCCCACCGACCGGCGCGCGGCGGCGACACGGTGGCCGGCGGAGGTTGTAGTGGCTCCCCAAAGAGGTGCGGTACAAAGAAAAAACTGTGTTTGCTGAAACGCCATAGAAAGGATGTCGATACGTTACTTAGCCTTGCCAAAAAAAAAACAAAAAAACAGCCTGCTGTCTATCCGATTTCAAAAGCCACATCCAAGAGTCAACCCTTTTCATATCATGTGCTACTTGTAATACTTCTTATTCTAGGAATGACATTGAGACGATGTGTGAAGTGCGTGTCAGAGTTTTAAACAGGCGATTATCTGACGTTAAATCGTTTTCTGATTTATTTTGACAGCACAATGATCCCCCACAACACGTTATGGGCCACTTAACATTCCAGTCGCTTTGTTTTCAATAGAAGACAGCTTGTAAATTTGATTTTGTAATTCTTCAAAAGTTCTTTGATGCAAGAAAGTTGTAATGAAATTATGTCTGGTCAATTGGGAAACTAAATACGATGGAACGAAGAGCTTATTTTGCTGAAAATTCTTAGAAAAGAGAACCACTCGATACTTAAAAAGCAGAGAGGTACCCTGGGCCGGCCTTAGCCATCTTGGCGCCCCAGGCAAGTCAAATATTTGGCGCCATTTGATCCATTTTTGTATATCTCCACCTATTATTCTCTTTTATTTTACTTTCCGAAAATAATTACAAATTTAATTCATTTCGCTCGTTGAAAAAACGAAATCTATACCTACTAATATATAAAGCTGAAGAGTTTGTTTGTTTGTTTGAACGCGCTTATCTCAGGAACTACTGGTTCCAATCGTAAAGTTATTTTTGTGTTAAATAGTCCATTAATCGAGGAAGGCTGTAGACTACATTACATTAAGCTACGACCAACAAGAGCGAAGAATCTGTGGGAGATGTGTAAAAAACGGCATTTTTTGTTTGTTTCAATGCGCTGATCTAAGGGACTGCTAAATCAAATTGAAAAATTCTTTGTGTATTGAATAGTCCATATATAGAGAAAGACCTTAAGCTATTCAACCTTACGCTATATTACGAATAATAAGAGCAAAGCATCAGTGAAAAGTGTTGCTAATAACGGGGAAAATTAGTATATTAATATGAAAGCTTCGAGTTGAGAAGAATTTTGACTTAGGGAGAGTCGGCTGTAATACAATTTTAAAATAACTTCGACGGACGAGGAAGAGGTTAGTGCACCTCTTGCGGGAAACTGCTGGTTATAATAAACCTAGTTTTAAAGCACTAGGCCCCCGAATACGAGGGTATAATTTATCGAAGTTCTAACTATAACAAAGTTCTAAATCAAAGTTCTAACGCGTTAGAATTCGGTGAAGAATTGACTAAGAACTAAATGAGTTCTAAAATTTCACTACCAACTCTTAAGGGCCAGAGCTATGTCAAGAAATTAAGCGTTAGAACTCAAATGAGTTCTAAAATTTCAATAAACCTAGTTTTATACTCTTGATCCACAGGATGTCAAGGATTTTGGTCTACGTTGAGAAGGTTGTCCTTGGGGTGAGCTGCCGGCAGGCACGCAAGCATGGCCAATTGGGCCTGCTCGTTGGAGGGGTGGGATCTTGTGGATCCCTTTGGACTACCGTGGATAAAACGTGCCTTGAGTCGAAAATCGTCTTACCACAAAAAAATCTTCTTAATATCATTCCATAACTCCTAATTTACATTATTCTAAGGGTAACATGATCTTTTTCATCTGAGCTCATAGGTGTTCTTAGCCCTGCAGTGTTCCCTTAAGTCGCTATCATATTATATATCTACTTCTCCTAGTATGAATTTCTAAAGATATTATGATACCGAATGAATGTATTCCACAAATTTACAAAGAAAAAATGTCAAAATTGCAAGAACAGAGGAAAATAACAACAAAATTTTCTGGATGAGAGCAAACACAATAATAAAAAATAGTTGACAGTAATTGTAAAATACCTAATTCGCAATCTCTTCTCTAATGATACATATGAATTTTCTATAAAAGTCCAACGGTTGATTTTGACTGGCGGCGCTAAAAGCGGAAAGACACATCACTAAAACAAATAATACAAAATACAATAAGAAATTAACAGCGCCAACTGGTGAGAAGATCCAGCCCTATATCAAAAAATCTCATAGTAGCGATTATAAATACAAAGTAATAACGAAAGTCAATGTTTTTTTTTTACCAAACACTACCTCAAGTCTCTCTTGCATTTTCTATGGTAAAAATTAAAACAAAATGAAACTAGTGAACATTTTTTGAGTTTCCTATGAATTTTTGAGTTAGAGCTTGACAAATTCACAATTCGTTGAATTAATTCTTGCCTATGTTGAAGTTATGCTGGCTGACGTGGCGCCTCTCGATCGCGGCGCCCCAGGCGACCGCCTGGGTCGCCATACCCTAAAGCCGGCACTGAGGTACCTACTCCATTTCTTTTGTGTTTTTTTCGTTAACTTATAATGAAGACGGTTTTCTTTGCTGTTTGCGGAGAAAAAAGACTTGTTTTAACATGTCTTGCTTGTCTAGACAGCATGCTCTTGTTTCCATCAATAACCTATTTGGTTTTCTGACCAAAAAACTTTCTGCGGTGATTTTTTTTTGTAAATTGAAAATCAAAATCTTCCTCTGGGAAGAGTGAGAAATATTTTTCTCTTGCTGAGTTTAAAGCGGATTCCGAGGAAACTTTTTGTACAAAAGGTTGGAAGCCAAAAAAACGTTCGGTAAAAGGACATTTTGGGTATTTATATTTATAAACGCTTTGTCATTCCATTATTTGTTGCCTAACTTAGAGTTATTTCTTCTTACATACACAAATGTTTATTTGATAGAAGCAAATTCGATATACCGAATGTCCTTGTTTTCTATTTTCGAAAATTTCTTTTGCCACAACATGGTTTTGTTCTCTAATAAATGTTTACAGCTGTCAATGTCGATTATTATTGAACCAAGAAATAAATTGAATACGTGGCACAGCAGTTGTTGCAATGCAGAGGAATAAAATATTAAAACGAAGCAGAAAAGAACTCAGATGGAATTTAGAGATGAAAGGAAATTTCTTTATGGCCAAAACCTCATTTGAAACTACACTCGTGTCAACGTCAAGGAATAAGTACAATTTCAAAAGAGAAATTGGCTTTCAATAAGCTGGTGGAATGGAATTGATTAAGTGAAAATTATTTGAAATAAATCTGTGGGTACTCAGAAATCACTAGAAAGTGCTTCTAAATTCTAATTACTCCAACAAGCTATTTGATATGTGCGAAATTCTTTCTAAGTTTATTCATTACAACTCTTTGTTCAATTCACGAAAGTTCTAAAGTTGGAACTTGTGCAAAATCCCATAATTCACTAGGACAATTAAATTTCCATTAAAACTAATAGGAAATTTGTTCTTCCAATCAGATATTTCTTGACTTAATTCAGCTCTTAAAAAACATAATTGCTTATTCCATATTTGCATGATAAAACATCGCATGCTATTTTTATATAATTCCATTGTCACGACAGCTCCTTGTCTTTTGCTTTTTATCTCTAATTAAGAAAGTAAGTTCTCGAGGAATTAAAACTTTTACCTCTTTGTCAATTATTGCATTAAGAATAATGCAACAAAATTTTAAATGCACTGGAAAATTTCAGCAACGATGAGAAATGATTAAATCATATTTTCTGTGCTGTTCATTTGAGGTTAAAACAATTCATTTTTTTAAATTCAAATAAATTACTTTCTTTGAAATCAGGAGGGGGATATAACCTGTCTTGGAAACTGAGTGTTTTGAAAAATCAACCTTAAACAAACCGCACATTTCGTTCGCCTGAAATTTCATCATCACTTAATTCAACACTTCTGAGTTCTGACACATGACATCATAAATTATTCTAATTGGCAATCAGCTTCAAATGTCATTGCATGTCTGAATATTCAAAAGGCAAAAGCCATCAACCATCAGGATGTCAGAACATAATTTATCTATTTGAAAACAACCAGAAATCAGGTTCAATAGAAATGACGTCATCAATTAAATTAGGTGCACATAATTGCTCATTCACTTAAATTATAACCAAACGTTCGGTTCCTAAAATGATGGAACTATAAATAAATCTTGGTTGCTTGTGCTTTTGCTTGAAGTTGTTGTCCGAAATAATGCTGTATGTCTGAAATTAAGGACTCCGCATGTGTGCTGTGAAGCGAGAATAGAAGAGTGTCTGTGAAATTCTAGGAACTATCAACTGGTGATGAGCGTTTATTTGACAACGTGTGCTTGTAAGGACTGCATAATTGAAGAGAAAAACAATTTTGCCTGGATACCTTTCTGAACGGAAATAAATAATTGATTTTTAGTCAGTAATTGCCGATAAACGGAAATACTTGCGCCAAATTTCGCAGATAAATAATAGAATTATTCCTTAAAAAGTATTTCAGTTTTCTTATTCACAAGAACAAGCTGGAAATCGAAATAGACTTCACCAGAATTTGTTCGCACCATAGATTAAAGTCGCTAGGTTCGGACTCAAGGACCTCTAGCAACTACTGTCTCAAAACTCAAACCTGTTTGTATTCCAGTATTCTCTTGATTTTTCAAGCTCTCTCTTTGAAACGGGAGGTGTGTAATTAAAATTTGCAACTCATTTTATTCCGAAAATAGTTTTCGGTCACCTCAACGCTCCGCTTAACAATTTATGCAAATATGTTGAAAATTCTCCAAAACGAGCAACTTTAAAATGCCCCCTTAATAAATATTCAGCAAAAGGAGAAAGGTACCATTGATAGAGTAATTATTTTAGAGAAAAAGTAATTCCAACAATTTGTTTCAGAATTTATTGCAATCCCATTCCAAACATATTTCCATCCAACCAAAAGCATAAGTCACTTTCCATCCTCAATGACAACCAACGAACGACAACGAATGTCCATCTGTATGTTAACCTTTTGTAGAATTCAGAGTGTGTCGCCAAGAACACACAGCCGACCGACCAACGACGACCGAGCATCATCATCCTTTAAGATTATAATTTATTCAACATTTTCATTTTTGCAAATCAGTCAAACTTGAATGTAAACAGTTTAAAATTTTCTCCAGAAAACCCCGAGTCCCCGATGCTCTCTGTTATTTACAAAATACACAGAAACAGACAATCGCACAGTCTTGTTGTACAGGAAACAGGACAACAAAGTTTTGGCATTCGGCGTCGTGCGTCGTTCGTCGGCCATTGTATAATAAATAAAACAACATGACAGAGTTAGATTCTTATCATCATCCAGCTACTCGACTCAACTGTGAAATAGTCCCTCCAGCCATTAACGTTACTTAAAATTCTTTCAGAAATAGCTTAAACATTTATCAGAAGCGTGTTGTTCTGTGCTTTTTGCACAGGGGTGGCCACCCTTATTTTTAATTGTTTTCATACAATTTTTAATTTATATCAAATATTTCCATATAATGTACCTATATAATAATAAACAAGTTAAAGCCATTTAAAAAGAAATTACTATGACGTCACAAAGGACCATTTTTTTGCATGGAAACACGTACATCGTCTACTTGTTGATAATACACTATCACAACTTTTGTGATGTTGGTAACCCCTGCTGCTGGTGTCAAAAAAATTACAAAACTTGTCGACAAGTTTTCACAAAACTTCCCAACAGAAATTCCATTCAGATTTGCTGATTTTGGTGCTTAAATTTTGTATCTGGCTGTTCGTCCAGAGGCGACGATAAGTGCGGACTGAATTTCAAGCAAAAAAAAAAGTTTCGCAAAGAAATCAGAAACAAAAACATCCACATTGAAACAAAACGTTAGGCCATCATTTAAATTTAGTCACTTAACTTTTTTACAAGGCGAGCTGAAGATGACGACGGCTGAGAAGTTGTGTGAGTCCTTCCTTTCTGTCTTTCCGTTTGACTTTCAGTTAAATTTCAACTGTTTTTTTTTTTTTTTTGTGTCTATGAGCTAAGTTTTTGATTGTTTTCCAAATCGTTTGATGAGAAGTGTTGATGTCAAAAAGTGGTTGGAGTGGGAGCACTTCGAGTTCCGATGAAACGCCTCGATCTGTTACAAAAAGTAAAAGGGGTTAGAGATTGCCATGGTAAGCAAATCAAATTATGTCTTCGTTTAAGGAATTTCACAGGGAATGGAATCGGGAAATGAATGAATTTTATGTGATAAAAATAATGTTTTTGGGTATTCAAGAATTAGTTGTCGATTTAACTGTCTATTAAGCAAATTGTCCTTTTTGTGAAATTCTAGAAATTTGAATGATTGAAACAATTCTTTTTTAGATTCTTAAGCGTGAAATAGAAAATGGGCGAAGGCACTAATTTTTAAACATTTGACTTTTAACAGAAGAAAGACTATTTCAAGAAAAAGGTCGCAATGTAAGGCTACAAATAAATTCGGACATCTGCAAAGATTAGTTGTATGATTCCAAAATCGTGGTAGAAAAACGCGTACAGATTCCTGAAAGTAGAAATCGCAAGTATCTACAATAGAGCGAACTTTAAACTATAACTTTGTTATTTATTTAAAAAAAGATGAAAGCAATCGAGTATTCTCTTGGAATAATGCTATATTTGATGTCTCATAAAACTACTGTTTTTGAAAAAGGGTATGCCCTAATTCAGGGCTGTTAGAAAAATTGTAAAGGTTCCAAATTTCGAACTTCTTAATTCTCATAACTTTGAGTGACGAAAAGGGGGAAATTGTCATGAAAAAAGGTGGTCAAATGACACTCGGGCAAAAGAATGCAGGCAAGTAGTTTACGGCCATTTGGCTTGCGGTCTTTCGGTTAACCAGATTTTGGTTTTCGGTTTTTCGACCCAACCCCAAACAAATTCTTAAGCAACTGGACCTGAACATGAGTATCAGAAACAGTTTCCAAAATTTCAATTACATTTCATCTCAGTAATGTTAATATTTGAAAAGCTTTCTATTTAGTAAAAGTTGAATTGGATAAGTCTAGACTAATTCTCAAAAAACTCTTGATTACATTCAAAATATATAGTTTTCTAAGTTCATCACATTGAAATAATCGAAAAACGAAAATAAAATAAAATTTTGCCTATTAAACAACTCAGCATGAAGCTTTCTAAAAGCAAAACCTTTTCAACTTCTATCACGTTAAGTACTCGGCAAATTCTCCTCCGAATATGGGTTTCCAAAACAAATATCAACTACCAACATTAAGCAAACAACAACTCTTCGGAACAACAAACAAAATCCCAAAGCCAGTAGTTTTGCACAAAATCCCTTTCACAATCTAATTTAATCTCTCCCAAAATACCTGCTGTCTACTGCTTCTACCTGTTGATTCTACAACAATACCAAAAACTTTGTATCTTTCTTTTTCTCCAAACAAATATGAGGATGTAACATTTTTAGCCCACCCCTCCCCCCTTCCTAGAATTCAAATAAATAGAATTAAGTTGACCATTGACCAAATCCCTGAAAGTCCTCGTTTCAGTGTCATCCATCATTAAATGGAGCCAGTTGCAATACGTGGCTTACCTCAATCAGCAATCAAAACTTCCAACGTGAGAATGCATGATTACAGTTAGCTGGTCCATAATGTATCTTTGTGATAATAGATGGTGGAGAGAGAGTTTAGAATTAACAACGTTTTTGTATGTGGTTGTAGACAAAGCAGATCCTTGTAACAAATGGAATTGCCTCCCATACGAGTGTCATGAAAAATATTTTCCAAAAATAACTTTCATACCAGGGCCAGTGTCTGCACTCCGGTTGAAAGTCATGATGCAGGATTATTTTGGATAATTGCTTTTAAATCATTCAAACTCATCCTCGTCATGTCCTTATACAATTTTGGATTTTTTTGGGTGGGTACTTTCTATATGAGGATGTTTGTGAATGATGCAAAATGTGTGTAAACATCGTCAACAGGACATGTCGGGACGGGGGGTGTTAAAGAGGTGCTGCATGACTACAACAAGTGTTTAAGTAACGTACGACACGAGTATTCTACTCGCAGGGATTTTCTATTTTCAGGTCAAGAGTTCTTGCTACAAAACTGATGTTGAAACGCATATACTTGCTGGTTGCATTGGAATCGGCTTCTGCTGGAGCTGTAGTTGCTGCTACATGTTTGAAAACTATGAAAGTGACTTCTGGTTTGAAAAGAGATTTATTGAACTATGACATGAATCAATTGCGTACGCAATATTTTTCAATATTAGTTTCCAGGGCATATGCCCTGCTTGAGAGGAGAAATAGATCGTTGACACATTGACATTGCGTTTTTGCGGGTCATATTGAAATCTGCTGCACTCGGATGGGTTTTGTGATATTTGGCGTACGATAAATGGTTCGGGTTCGATATTAATTAAATCAATAACTTTGAAATGGAAAAGTTGTTGTGTTTATTTCTTGAAATTGTAGCAGATATTTTGAGTTGGAGACTTCAGCGAAATTTTGTGGTATTCAAGGCTCTTGAATCATTCCTAAATGTTTAACCGTTTTCAACATTATGGGTACGGACTTGTTTTGGTGATTGATCATGACTTTATTTGGAAATCTTCAATACCGGACCAAGTCTTCTCTCACTAGTTCCATTAAGGATGTACCGACGATAGGTAAAAGGCAACTCGCTAGAACACGAAAATTTTTAATTAAAAAACAGATTTCGATATAAATGCAAAAGTAAACTAGCTGCACTTTTCCCTGCAAATAATTTACTTGTTTTCTTTCACTTTTAGTTCACAAACTCTCTTCCAAATATGTGAATCTTATTTCAAAAGGAACCTCTCTACTAAAAATCCTCTTCGAAGTTTCCAATTGTTTTCCTTGCAAATTTCAAGCATAATATAATAAACTAGCTGACCCGGCAGACTTCGCACTGCCTAAATCGATAAATAAAAGATCTAAACTTTTGTAGCCCACTACACAACCCGCTACCCTGCTACCCCACTACTCTGTTACCCAGTTACCCCGCTACCCATCACCCCACTAAACACTGCCGGCTACCCAGTATTTCTACGCGCTACACGCTACCCCGTTACATGTTATCCCGCTTCCCCTTACACTGCTTCTAACTACTCACTATCCGTCAACCCGCTACCAGCTTCCCATTACCCCGCTACCTCATCAACCACTACCCTGGCCATTTCTCATGAAAACGGCTTGGTCGTACTTTGTACAAAATACTAAGAACCCATCTACGCTACTAACCGAACATTACCTCAACACTTGGTTCAAATCAGTGAGTCCTCAGCGAATTTGTATGAGATTTTTATATATCTAAGAAAACAACTTTTACTTTGTCAGCTAGTAAGGTCGTGACAACTCAGAAATCTTCGTTGCCTCATGTACAACAACTTTGTTAAGGATATGGTCAAATGCATAGTTAACGTTCTATAAGGAAAATTGTGTTTCCACATTTTTTGCTATATCTTATGAACGGCTTGGCCGATTTTGTACAATTTTCTTAAAAACCCTACTGTAATAATACTCTAACATTTTGTCAACATTTGATGACAAACGGCACGAACTTTCCATTTTACGAACTTTCCGTTTTACCATTTCAAAAGTAACGCATTTCATTTGAAAGAGTGTTTTTGAGATTTTGTTTAATCAAATTTTTTTTGCATTTCAAATTTTCCATTTTTTTTTTTAATTTTTCTTGCATTCTAGTTCCCCGTCACAAATGTTCGAGTTTTCCATTTGAAAACCACTGCACCTGCAATAACATGCAATTTTCCCTTTGCAAACCAATGAATTTTCCGAGTTTTTCATCAAGAAATTTCTTTCGAAAACCCACTTTGAAATTTTCCATTTGAAAACCAATGCACCTGCAATAATATGCAATTTTCCCTTTTAAAACCAATGAGTTTTCCGAGTTCCTTTCGGAAACCCATTTTGAAATTTTCCAGTTTTCCATTTGAGAACCACTTTACTACAATTACATGCAATTCTTCCCTTGAAAACCAATGAGTTTTCGGAGTATTTCATCAAAAAAAATCTTATAAAAAAAAGACCTTAACTTTGCCCACTACCCTTCTACCCTCCATAGCTACCTTCTTCCCACTACCCGCTACTTCTACTTGCTACCCGCTACCCCCTTACCCGCTTCTCGCTACCCCCACTACCCCGCTACTCCACTTCCCGCTTCCAAGGCCATATCTCAAAAGAAACAAATCTAAAAAAGGAAAAAAATATCGACAACAAAAAAATGTAATTTTTTTACAAATATTTTCTTCACTGACATTTTTTTTGTGTGATGAAAATAAAAATATTTGACGAAATTTTAAATGAAATTGATTAATCGTAGGTATATTGATATATTTTGCTGTAGTGTGAAAAGCATTATTTTTAACATTTGAACTGTTTGTGATTTAAAAAGTACTAATTTTGTTTGTCTTAAACCATCTTCCCTCAATCCTCTTTAGTTTAAGACAAAAATTAAGAGAATCGGCCAACCGGTTTTTATGCCTATATGCCGCAAACGAACGTCGCTAGATTTTTATAATATGTAAAGATATACATAGATATCAAAAATATTGATTCAGAACTTTCCTTCTTCGGAAAACATTAAATATGAAAAATGAGAAAATAAACAAAAACAAAAATATAAAAGCACACAAGTATCATTCTGCTTGCTCGAACTATCAACAAGGGCCAAAGTTCAATCATCTGTTTGCCCAAATCACTAAACCGATTAAGGAGTAAATAGAATTCAATCAATATTCTAAGATTTTTATTTGCTTTTCTTCTTTCCATCTCCGATTTTTATTCTGTTAAAAAAAAAGTGAATTGACGTTGCTAAGAAATACCTACTTTAAGTCACAAGGTTCCTTAGAGCAAATAAGATGAATATATGTTCATTCTCTATTTAAACGTACTTGAAAAAAGAGAAATGTTCATTACATAAATAACCAAAAATATATTTAAGAAAATTCATTCAGAGGATTTCGTACTTTTATGCGTTCACACTTCATCGACAAGGAATCCTTAAAAAGAATTCCAACACATCGGATCGACCGCGTTGTTAATTGTCGGTTTCCGTTTGAAGAGAGGTTTTTTTGTGTCTCGGGTTTTTGAGGATAACATGATTCCTGGAATAGCTTGGCTGACGACAAATTGTTCGAACACTTCACTAGATAACGAAATTAAAAAGTCCTACACCCCGTCCTTGACTTTTGGATTGTTTGGTAACAAAAAAAAAAAAACAGTCAATTAGTATCTTCTGTTGCTGAAGACAAATTGACATGACCTAGACGTTTCCCCATCCGTTAATGACTTTGAGTTCAAATTTACTCTTGAAATACTTTCGTCCCTGTTTTTCCCTTGTTTAAAAGGAATTCCTCAGCAAAAAAAAAAAAAATAGAATTACCAAATGCGAAACACCATTCCAATTATTTGGTTAATGTTGACTTTGTGTAATTATGTTTTGTGGAGTTGGTCATCAGTTTAACCGGCAAGAGTACTATTTTTTGCCTCTCTTTCTTTCACTCTTTTTGAGTTAAATTCGATAAGCTTCGAGTGTTTCTTGTTTTGTCATGGTGTTGTAGAATGTTCGGCTTTGGAATTTTTAATTAACTTAAGGAAATCTAAAGGCCGCGTATTTTTCAAATATTGGTATCAGGTGAAGTACTTTCTCTGCTTTTAATTTTGTCCCCCATTTTATGCAGACAACTGACTTTTATCAAAACTTGTGTCGCAACGTTACAACCAAACAGCAAGGAAAAAGAAAATCTTTCGGTAGACCTTCACCTTAAGGGGAATGCACACTACAATAAAAGTGAAACCAAAATATGTCATTTTTTAAACATCGTTACACGATGGTAACATAAACATTCGGTCAGGAATTAAAGGATATGCAGGAACAGGTGAACTTTATTTTTACCATAGTTTTGTATTATTAGTTTGTTTTTTGTCTAAAAGAAAATAAAGTTTACGTCCAGGAGTCCCTTCAGCATCAAATCAACTTGCACCAGAACAATTCCAAATGAAAACTTTTAATAAGGAAGCTGTTGGCTTTTTAAAGGTACATTCATTCCAACCCCCGAAAGTACAAGCTATGGATTGTTCTGTATATATAAACCTTTACACTTTGTTCTGCAAAATCGATTTAGTTCTTTTGTTTGCTTTTAAGTTAGAATACTTCTGTCTTTTTGACTACCATCGAGGAAAGTGCATTTCAACGTCATTTAGAATTGCATCAACATGAAACCACTAGGAAATAAAGAGGTGATCAAATTTGTGCATCTCGGTCTTGGGGTGCTTAGGCGGTAGAAACGACCAAATCTCAGTCGTAGTGTGGAAACGTCATCGATCAGACTGACATCATTGGGATGATGATTTGATTTGATTTTTATTCAGAAGCTGTTCTCGAGACGATCAAAGAATTCATCACCAATTGCTTCAGGGAAAACCTCACAACTATATTTGCAAGGTTGATTGGATTTTCCGTCGTCTGCTACTCAACCAAGCTTTGATTAAAAACTAATTTTTTTTTAACCACACCTACGCCAAATCAAACCATTTTTGATTAAAATTTCTAGTGTCCGACCGAAGGTCGATTTTCTGCCGAAGCCGAAGCCGATGCCGAATGTTCGGCTAAATAAAAAGCTTCGGCTGAAGCCGAAGCCGAAGCCGAATGTTGAATGAAGTGAAGAATTCTCATTTCGGATAAGAAAAAAATATTTTGTCTTATTCAAAAATTGATTTTTTTTCGTCGCCTACTACGATTTCCGATATCAACAAAAAGTGCCAGGCAATTTTCGACGCCTACTATGATTTAACATTAATAAACTCAAGCTTCTGTGTCCAACAATTTCAAAAATTCAAAAATTGAATTTATTCGGTGCCTACTACGATTTTCGATATTAATAAAAAAAATTCTTCGGCTTCGGCCAAAACTTCGGCCTATTTTATACCGAAGCCGAAGGTTTGGCCGAATATTGTTTTTTTGGCCGAATTCGACCGAAGCCGAAGCCGAAGCCGAAGGTTCGGTCGGACACTAAAAATTTCCCACAGCCTTATTTTCGTACAAATTAAGTCATAAATCAACATTAAAACCACTTTCATGGCTTGAAAGTAGTTAATGGTATTTTCCAGAGAAACCAAAAATAAAACTTGAGCACAACCAACAAACCTACGATTAATTGAAAACCCAGACAAAAAAAAAATATAAGACAACCTCAATAACTTACAACTTTGAACAATTTAATTACATTTATTTTAATAAACAAACACGCACACAGTTTTGCTTAAATTTTGATTAAATATTTCCTTACCGAAAACAATATCACGCGCAAAACCCACGTAAAGATGTGTGAGTCTTTACTGTGTAGGTATCGCTTGCATATCTATGCAACAGTTCTGATTTATATCGTAAATAATAATTACATCCAGTAAACTAAAACAACGACACGCCACCACCGCCTCACCTTTTTCAGTGTGAACACACGCCAACTTATGAATGATTTAATTATTACCAATGTGATTCCCATATGCAATAAAAAAACAAATGGAAATATTAACGCATAAACCCATTTAAATCTTTGTTTGCCGGATTGAAGCTGTAAAACCAAAGACAATAAACTTTTTGTCCTTTTCGGATGTCAAAAACTTTTTAAATAAATTAATCACTCGGGTAAATACTCATATTGAGTTACTTTTTGATTTAAAGCTCTTTTTCAGTCCACAACAAAATATATTTAATTTTTTCGAAGAGTCAACTGGTCAAATATCCTTAATTAAAAGTACACTCCATCTGAATTTCCTTCCAAATAACTAAAAGGCAAACGAAATGATGGTGTTCCGCAAGGTTGCACTTTCGCAGCGATACTTTAACCAATGCCTTCTGTTTGCCAATTAGTCAGGTTGTTGTTGAAATCTGAGCTGATTTAAAGCAAGCAATTATGAAACTCTGGCTGGGTTGACGATTTTCCATCAGCAACTTGCTTATGTAAACACCAACAAAGAGAAAAATTTAAAGTCCGAAGTTGCATCTTCTGTGTACAAAGAAGAATCAAACTGAAAAATGCCTTTTGTATACTTAAAAATTATAGCTTTCTGGTTTCTTCTTGTCTTGCAGAGATCACTGTTGCAAGGATTCTGGGATAGAAAAGAAATAAATTAAGTAAAACAAAAAGGAAAATTGCTTTATTCGCCTCTGGTAACACATTCTCATTATACATGTGGCACTTGAGGAGTTTTTTTGTTCGAGTACAAGTAAAAGAACATATGAACCTGTAATGGGTATACGTTGGAAATCCAGATTCTGTACAAGCAGTGATTTTCTTTTAACATGTTCTGACTCTGAGGTTTACATACTCTTTTTTTTCAACTCAGACATATACACTTTAATGAATTTAAATTATTATGTGGATGGGGGCATATGTTTTGTGAAGTTTTGGATCATGGAGGAACGTAATTCAAAAGGACTCGTTTCTTCTTTGTTTTTCTATAATCATTAGGTTTTCGTGGGGAAGGGAGGAATTTTAAGTATTGTCAACATAGACATGTGTTGGCATTTTGTGCCTTTGAGTATCTTTTGTGACGAGTGAAGGAGTTTTCGGCATAATTCACAAATTAAAAGGCTTAATAAAAGATCCAAGGACCTGGAAGTGTTTCAAAGTTGTTGTCTTAATTAGTTCTTAAGACTTTAATGCAATTTGTTTTTGTGTGTGGAGGGGGTGTTGATGTAATTTTCACACAATTTGTGATCAATTTGACTGTTGAGAAGTAAAAGTTTGAAATCGTCCTTTTTACGTAAAGTACTTTCGAACTCGTTGATTATCGAGTTACAATAGTTTGGGGAAACTTTTGCATAAAAAGATGGTAAGTTTGATGCGTTGGGTCACATTCGATTTGAAAACTCATCAATGCAACATGAACTCATTTTTGAAAAAATCAACAAACAAAAGTTATCTCCCAGTCAGCTTACTCGATGTCAAATTCTATTTGGAAATGAACATTCTAAAATCAAAAATTCTCTTCAATCGATCAATCAATCCCGATCCGTTTTGGTTCTGTATTGGAAAGAAAACACGAGCATCCAATGTCAATAATAATATTCGTTTTTCGTTTTCATTCATGAAACTTTTAATGAACGGACTGACGCGAATAGTTCCAAGTAAGCAATAAAATTCAATGAAATCCATTTTTGATCTTTGGATGATGATGAATTTGACAACTGGTGTAGAAATGGCAGCGAGTTATTAGGAGTTCTAGTAACAGGATGTGAGAAGAGCGAATTCGCAGGGACGTAAATTATGGTTTTTAACAAGTCTCATTTAATTCTTATTTTTTTTCTGACAAATGCCATTTTATAAAGACAATAACCTGACAAAACTTATAACTATATCATTTCCTAGAAGGTATTAATTTCATCTCATATTTAAGAAGAAACCCCTTGAACACATTCGACGTTATCTTTTTTATCACCCCCCTATTCCGTGACTTCCTTTCTAAAGTAAAATTTCAATTAGAAAACGCAATTAATTCCAAAATAGTTATGTGGATGTCGATCTATTAATTTGTAGAAAAGCACAAAAAAATTTGCACACGAAAACTCATTTCAATAGCTTTTGTTGAACCATCCATCGTCATTGTCATCATCATTTTTCATTTCTCGTGATTTAATACATTTTGATTTTGTCTTAATTTTGAGTTTAATTGGTTTTTGTAATGTTATGACAGATGGCTTATATCGTATGTCTTGAGGTGAAAGGGATATTCCTTCGTAAAGAGACAATGAAGAGCAGGAGGATAGTAAAATGAAACGATAGTGAAAATGACAGTGCTTGATGGTAATTTCATTATTCTTGTTAATTGTTGAAATAATCTTTCAGGAAGGAGAAAAGATTTTAGGGGTTGAGTGGTTGTGAAAAAAGACTTGTTTTTTTAATGCTGATATTGAATTACAAGAAATATTAGAGGGACACTAATGCAGAATGCAGCTTAGAAGCATTGCAAAGAGGAAGAATATTTTGTACTGAAATTGATTAAGTTCAAGTAATGTGAGGTTAAGTGGTTTTTAGTTCTTATGGCTAATTATTATAGGTTCAAGGTAACCATGGTGATCTAATAATAATATTCTGCTCTCAAGGCAAAATCAATTAATTCCACAAAAGCCATTTCAAGCGTCTGACAAAATTCGCCAGGTCGGCTAGTATTCCGAACTGTGAGTCTTAACCATATAGTTATATGATATGACTCAAATAAAACAAACTGTTAATTATTAATGTACAAATAAGTTCTTTATTTTAATTATTACACATTTTTAAGTTACTTAGTTATTAAGATAATTAGCTTAGACATTAGTTGTAAGTATTTTAAGTTGAAGGTGTTTTGGAACAACCAGTATTTTATAAGATGTGTCTCAGACAAACAGCACTTACGGACTAACTAACTAAAGCGAAAAACTTTCCTACAACAGTGGATTAAAAAGAGCTTATAATCCCTAAGCGTCGGTTTGTTGCTAGGCAAATATAAATGAGAGAATATTTCTCTAACTTAATCTTCGCTGAAGACTAAGTTAGAAAGAATTGTTGAACTTATTAAGCAAACTAGGTTTTTGTTGAGCAAAAACCTAGTTTGATTTGAATATTTAGGACGAGTTTACATTTTACTGTGGTGAGAAAGTTTCATTATGTAACACTTCCCCCACCAAATTATTTTTGGTCCCCAAAAATATATATTTTCCTTATAACTACTTATATCTAAGGTATTGACATTATTTCCTTACAATTAACATGTTAATTTTAATCACACAAAATCCAGATTATAACAACTTAAATTAACAATTATTTCCTTGAAGGTTTATGTTTTACAAAGTTATATAATTCGATTTTTTCTCTTACGTTAAGTTATTGACATTTTAATTTAAACTAAATTTATCCAATTAGTCTATTGTATCTTCTCTAGTACATTTTACTAATATCTCACAACTTCAGTTTATCAGATTCCTACCAGAGTAACTCTTTTCCACAATGGAACACAACCGAAACAAATTTATAACTAATTGGAACACGTCCATTTTCCAACCTAAACACATTTATCATACTGGATACGTTCATTTTGTGAACGCACCCCAACGAAATGTCAAAACAAAGGAGAACACAAAAGACAAAAGGAAGTGACAAACTGTCTGAGATTTTGCTGTTATGAATTCAAAACGGCATTTGATAGATCACAACTTGATCTTTTTCTCTATTTCCAAGTTAAAATTATTTTCGAAATGGATAAAAATAAATAATAGTACGACTATGAAGCTGTTCAAAACATTCTCAAATAGAAAAAAGAAAACTCCAAATAATTTGAAGAAGAAAAAAAAACAAGACAAGAAGAAAATATTCGATTCGGCCGGTGCGATGTAAAGAGAAAAAAAAATTATTGTAAGTCTTTTATCTAAACGTTTAAATGTTCTGGTGTTTGTATCTACGTTTCAATTGTTTTTTGTAATATTTTGTGTTGCGTTTGGTGGATCTATCCACGACATAATTTCCCTCTTTGGTAAATGTGTTTAATTTCTTATATTTTGGTCTGCTTTTCATCGGTGTTCGATTTCTAACAATGTCCGGACATTGGTCTGTTGTTTTGCTGTCATTAGTGTCCCTATTCATTTTGAGAATGCGTGTCTCCTTGTTCTGAATAAATTTCCTACATAAGTCTTCAATTTCTTCTTTTGGGATATTTTTGCAAATGAAGTCAATTGGTCTACATTTCGTGGTGGAGTGAAGTGTGTTGTTATACATATTTATAATTCTGAAAATTTTTTCATTCAGATCTGAGTTATCCTTAGTCGCATTGAGTAATCTAAGGTGCTCATTCAACGTACCGTGCAGTCGCTCAATGTCGGCATTTCCTGTTTTTATAGCAGCCGTTGTCTTATGAAAATGTATGTCGTTATTCTTAAGAAATTGTTCGACTGCAGTATGTAAAATGCATGTTTCACCGTCCGAAACTATTTTATTCGGTTTACCTAAGTATTGAATTCTTAGTTTTATAGCTTCCAAAATCGAAATCCAAGTTCTGTCTTCGAGGGGATGAATCGTTGCATACTTCGAAAATTTGTCGATCGTGGTGAAGTACATTTTTCCCCTTTCAGGGAACCAAATGTCGACGTGGATAATGTCGTTTATGTGTTGTGCACTCTCACTCACTTGCATCGGTATTCGAAGCGGTTGCCGATCATGTTTCGCAACGTTGCAAACCTCACAATTGTTGACATATTTTTGTATCTCGATTTGAAGCTTTGGAAAATAAATTTTAGTTTTTAGTTCGCAAAAAATTTCATTGATGCCTCTATGATTCTTTGAAAGATGTTCACTTTCAATAATCTTAAGAAGCTGATTTTTGTCAGTGATGTCTTCGAGCTTTTTAGTTGATCGCAAGATTCTTAAGTTCTTATTGAGGGAAAAATATTTAACGTAAAAATTTTGAAATTTTAAAAATAATTCTATGTTTTCGCAATAAATGCAAACAAGACCTTTGTCCATGAGGATTTTTTGCATTATTTCAAGTAAATTATTTTTGTTTTTGTCTATTTGAATGTAGTTCTGAATTTTTTTGTGTACTAATTTTAATGAAAACTTTTCTCGGGGGCCATAGCTCAAATGCAATTGGTTTTTGAAAATATTAACAGGCTGTTCTGTTATGAAGATATGGAGCGATTCGTCCTCTAAAGCACTGTGCATGGTTGCACCTGTAGACAAAATATCCTCATTGTCTGCTTGCGCGATTACAACATCTGCGTTGTTTTCGCTTTGCTGATCGTCGTCGTCGTTCGAGTTTTGTTCATTGATGTACAACTCTGCAAAATAAACTTCTTTGTTTTCAGGGTTGCAAACGAGAGATGTATTCGATGATCTAACCTCTTCGTTAGATCCTGGTTCGAAATGTTGAATTTGGTCAATAAATCTACTTAGACCGTCAGCTACGCAATTCTCTTTCCCCTTAAGGTACTCGATACTAAAGTCGTACTCGTTCAACATTATCTTCCAGCGCTGTAATTTCATATTTGGTTCTTTTATGCCACTCAACCACACCAACGGCTTATGATCTGTTCTGACAGTGAACCGTCTACCATACAAATATGGCCGAAAATATTTAACTGCCCAAACCACAGCCAAGAGCTCTTTCTCTATGGTCGAGTAGCTGAGCTCGTGCTTATTCAGGGTCCTAGAAGCATAAGAAATCGGGTGGCAATTTTGGCTGAGGACGGCTCCAAGTGCATAGTTTGAGGCATCGGTTGTTAGAATGAAAGGGACTTTGAAATCGGGGCTTTTTAAAATTGGGTCAGACGTAAGTAATTTTTTTAGCTTTTCAAATGACTTGATATACTGTGGGTCTAAACAGTTAACTTTTACGTTTTTTTTTCAAATATTTAATCATAGGGTGTGCAATTTTTGCGTAATCTTTCATAAATTTACGATAATATCCTGTTATCCCTAAAAACTCTTTTATACCCTTAACATTTGTTGGCAGTTTCATTTGCGAAATTGATTCAATTTTTTGTGGGTCTGGTTTAATACCGTTACCGGATACAATATGACCCAAGTAAGAAGTTGACAATTCGGCGAAACGGCATTTGTTAATGTGTATTTTTAGGTTTGAGTTTTTTAAAACTTGAAGGATTTTTCTCAGAGATTGTAAATGTTCTTCGAAGCTAGTGGAAAAAATAAGGATATCATCCAAATATACTACGCAGATTTTGTTAATGAAATCTCTAAGAACGTGATTCATTAATCGTTGAAATGTTTTTGGGGCGTTTTTGAGGCCAAAAGGCATCCTCAAAAACTCGTAATGCCCCGTTTTAGTAGAAAAAGCCGTTTTTGCTCTGTCATTTGGTTCGACCTCAATCTGATGAAAACCTTTAACTAAGTCAATAACAGAAAAATAATTGCATTTGCCCAGCTTGTCGAAAATTTCGTCCGAGTTCATCATAGGAAAGCCGTCATCGATCGTCTGATCATTAAGCTTCCTGTAATCGATGACAACTCGCCATTGTTTATTGCCATGATGATCATCTTTTTTGGGGACGATCCAAATTGGCGAATTATACGGGCTGTTACTTGGTGCAATTATTTTTTGTTCCAACATTTCACGGATTTGTCTATCCACTTCATCCGAATGTATTTCTGGATAACGATAGAGTTTGCTGTAAATTGGAACTTCGCTTATTGTTTTGATTTGGTGCTTTATCTCGCTTGTAAAAGTGAGATCGCTTCCATCTTTGTAAAAAATAGTTTGGTAAGATCGAATAAGTGTTTTAATTTTAGAAACGTCGTATGAACTTAAATGTTGACCAATGATATTATTGTCCATCCCAGAGTCAGATACTTCACCACAAAAAATGTTTAATGCTTCCTCTTCAAAACAGAGTCCACCATACATCTCTTCTTCCTCATTGAAATATAATGGAATTATTGCTGAATCTGTTTTCAAAACTCGGTTTTTGAAATCAATAACAGGGTTGAGTTGAAGGAGAATATTATTTCCTATCAACCCATCAAAATAATTATGAAAATTAAATTCTATAAAATTGACAAAACAGTTTGGCTTATTAAATTCTTTGAAAATGGGTATTTGAAATTCAACACTTGTATGGACATTGCGATCGAGAACTTTCAGTGTTATATTTTTTGATAGTATTTCCCATTTTGGGTGGCATACTTTTTCATTTACAATACTGTATTCGGCACCGCAATCAATTAAGAATTTAAGGGGTCTAATTTGGGTTTTAACAACTATATAGGGTAGTTGTCTCCTTGAACATAAGAAAAATTTCCACGGTTCTCGCAAGCACCATTTTGAAGCCGGCTTTGCTCGTTTAATGAAATGTCCATTGGCTCTCCGAATCTGTTTGAACCTCGCGTTTGTCCACTATTGGTGTTGTTTCGAGATATACTTCTGTGGTTATTGTTATTGTAATAATTGTTCTGACCTGATTGACGACTTCGATTGAAATTGGGATTTTGACGTGGCTGATTGTTAGAATTATAATTCTGACGTGACTGACTACTTTGATTACTATTTATATTTTGACCTGACTGGTAACTTGAATTAGAAAAATTAAATCTGTTGTTAAAATTTTGACGCGGTTGAAAACCATAGTTTTGCTCATTGCTGTTATACCTTTGACTTGACTGACGATTCAGATTCGACCTATTGTTTTGAGAGCTTAGAAAATTGTTGTCAAATCGAGTATTAGGACCATACTTTTGGTGATTGATCTCAAGAATGATTTTGAACGCATTTTTTAAAGAATCGGGATTTCGGCTTAGAACGATGGACTTAGTAGGTTCCGGCAGATTGTGTTTGAATGATTCAAGGGCAATTCTGTTGTTGGACTCAATCATTTGAGTTATGTTATTCGCGTCGGTGTCTAACAAATAAACGTTATTTATTCTAGTTAGTAAATTATTAATTCGATTATAGTAATCCTCAATATCCACCACAACCCTAGCCGTACGAATATTATCGATAAGTTTTTCAACTGACAATCTCTCCGTGAATCCATTCTTCAAGACTTCTCTTATCTCGGACCAAGTTGTGAGTCTGCCATGTTTATGAAGTTCACTTCTTGCTCTACCAACAATTTTATCCTTTATGTAACCAGTTAAGACTATTCTACCAGAGTCATCAAAAGAGTTAATCACAAATGAAATGGCGTCCACTCTGTCAAGAAAATCTAATAAACATTTGTTGTTTCCATCAAATTCTGGAAGTTTCGTTACGAGTTCTAATGCTAATTTAAATTTCTCTGCTGGATTTAAACCTTCCATTCTTACAATTTTATTCTAGTTAATTTTTTCGTATTTCAAAATTTATTTTTGTGTCTTTTTTTTTGTTATATTTATTTTTTCTACAATACCTTAAATTAAGAATAATCTTTAATTTACAATTAAAAATGTCCTTAAATAATCTTAATACGTATACCTACATATAACACGCTGACTTCGATTTTGATGAACTTTACCGCCGATTGGGATTTTCCGTTTTGCATGTGTCTTCCACGTGGGTTTTTTTAATTTGTTCTGGGCTCTTTTTGCTGCCAATGCTTTGTTTTATTTTTCCAATGTCTTTTTATTTATTATTATTATTATTTTTTTGTTTTTAAATAATATTTTACTTTTTTTTCAGCAGTAGTAGCTAAGTTTTTAATAGATTTCACAACTTTTTATTGTTTGTTCTTAATTTATTTTGTTTTTAATATTTAGATTTTCATTTGAGTCACAATTTTTCGAAGCGGTTGGGGCGTTTATATGTGGATTTTTGTCTATTTTGAACACATTTTTTTTATTATTTAATATAAAAGTGTAGTTTCGACACTATTTTTATAGGTTCACTTTTTTTATTTTTACAATATTTCAAAACACAAAACACGTTTTTGTTTTACATTGTTAGTAAGACTGTACTTTTCAAACACCAAATTCTCCTTTTTTCCCGACTGCGCCAGTTATATGATATGACTCAAATAAAACAAACTGTTAATTATTAATGTACAAATAAGTTCTTTATTTTAATTATTACACATTTTTAAGTTACTTAGTTATTAAGATAATTAGCTTAGACATTAGTTGTAAGTATTTTAAGTTGAAGGTGTTTTGGAACAACCAGTATTTTATAAGATGTGTCTCAGACAAACAGCACTTACGGACTAACTAACTAAAGCGAAAAACTTTCCTACAACAGTGGATTAAAAAGAGCTTATAATCCCTAAGCGTCGGTTTGTTGCTAGGCAAATATAAATGAGAGAATATTTCTCTAACTTAATCTTCGCTGAAGACTAAGTTAGAAAGAATTGTTGAACTTATTAAGCAAACTAGGTTTTTGTTGAGCAAAAACCTAGTTTGATTTGAATATTTAGGACGAGTTTACATTTTACTGTGGTGAGAAAGTTTCATTATGTAACAATATAAACAATCAATTTGATTGGTCCAATGGCCTTAGAGGATTATTTTAGATTATAAAGATTTGTATTTACTCAATTTGTGCCTCAAGAAGGAAGAACAGAATTTATCTCTTGGACAAATAGCCATTCCACCGACGAGCAATGATGATCGTGTGTTTGCCAGCTTATAAGTCGAATAGTTAGAACAAGTAAAAGAAGGATTATATGAGCAAATCATATAAATAAAGAACGTATTAAGAAATTTAAACTTTTCTGGTCTCTACGGCGTATACGTAATATTTTTTGGTTTTCATTTTATAGTTATTTGAAAGAGTTAATCTTTTTTAACTAACTATTTAGTCTTATCTCTGCTTATTAAACCCTAATCTGCATAATTATTTATTTTGTCTGTAAGGTTATTCGTATGTCACTTGATATGAGAAGTTGGTGAAAAAAAGTTAGCTTGGAGAAAAAATATGAATTTGAAAAAAGTAGATGGAAGTGAGAATGTCGTCTTCTGTTTCTTCTCTTCACGAAAACCAAAGGCTTGTTTCCAATTTCAATTGTAACAAGCAATTGAAGTACTGATTGAGAAATTTCGGGCCAAAACCCGGATAGAAACAAAATTACAACACTAATTTTTCACATCGAACTCAATGATAAAATAAAAACAAATAGTTGTATAGATCAAACTCATCTAAAACTAATACCTCGGACGGACTAAAATTTGTCGCACAACATTTTTAAAACGAAATCTCAACCTTCTCCTTTCACTGAAAGTCAACAGATATTGTCACGTATTGCACCGGAAATGTGCAATTCGTCCCACAAGATAAAAAAAAAGTATGTAACTACAATTTTCCGTGTTGGAAACAGTTTGTTTCGATGTAAGCTGAAGTTCCTCTCAATCCCCAAGCAAATAGAAAACAAAATAAGTTTTTTTTTTATAGTTCCTGTCCTTATTCGAAATCCATACGGACTGCATCAAGTTTTAGAATCCAATGAACCAACAAGAACAAGGATTGGCTTTTGGCTAAATGTGAGTAGAAATTCAACGATAATTTCCACAAAAAAAAGAACTAAATCACCAATCTAACCCCTGTCGGTCGTACTGTGAGACCATACAAAAAAAAATCAATGCATCACGAAGTTGTGAAAATAAATTAGCAGATCACAACTCACATGGAAAAATCAATCCATTTCGAGTTCATTTTATAAATTCCCATCACAAAATGTATTGCGAGTAAAAAATCCTTAAAACTAAACTGAAACCAACACCAACCAATTGGTACAGAAAAAAAAATTTAGATACCTTTTTCTGCTTCCTAATTGATGAGCAGTCTTTGGTTGGTTTTGATTGATGACATTTGGGAAAGAGAAAAAGAACAAAATTAATTGAGAAAAGAAAAACAAAGATTAAACATAAACGGATATTGATTTTTCTTTTGCTCGAGTTTTCCTAACGAACGCCACCACCACAATGACGACCGGCGCGACGTATGTATTTCACTTCAAATACCTATCTTGCATGTGGAATTGTGGAGCCACACGACATGAGTTAGGAACTTCAAGTGATGAGAAAAAGTTTAAATTATATAGGAGAGGGTATAGTAAGATACAGGGGTCGGTCGTTGGGAAAGTGGTATAGAGTTAACCGAACAATAAACGCAAAAAAATAACCAAGAAAATTCAGGAACAATGTGGCTTAGCATTTATTCAGGTTTTCACACGGCTAGCAAAGGCTCCGTGTGAAACAGCAACAAATCCCTGTAATGAAAATCAAAAATAAATCGTGTTGTTGTGAGTGGACTGTGCTTTAATGATGACCCAAGTGGACGAGGACATTGGTCCCTGGGGCAGTCGCTCTATAGGCACTCGCATGCAGTTCATGTCCTGGAATTCGAAAGAGATCCCATAACAGTTGTCATTGCCATGAATGAAATCGTGATTTATTAACGCCTAATTAAGAACAAATGTTTGCATGTCCGTATAACATGCAATACTCAACAAAACCTCAACAAACCAAAACACTCATACTCCGAGTTTTGGGCTAGGTGACAGGACGCTCGACTGTTGCCTGATGGCTACATTCTACAGAACACATAGAGGCGTTCAGCTGTTTGTTAGATACATCTACTTTGTATTGAGTTTTATGTTTGCTCAAAGGGGTGTCGAGTGTTTTCGTTCATGCAATGATGCGGCGAAGTGCTAGGATGCACATTAAATTTGGTGAGCATTCAAAAAAGCCAAATTAGTGGGTTTTAATTAATTCGTGTTTCTCGGAATGACATTAGTGGCAACTAAGCGACACTTTAAATTTGGCATCTTTATTGGTTTTATTGCATTTTTGGCGATTTAAAAGAGTCCTCCGAAGTTTGCGTACTTAGAAATCATGAGAGTGAATGACAAGACATGATGTACAAAAATGGAAAAGAGATTTCTTATATACTGCCAGTAATTCGACAGATGCTCCCGTCTGCAACATAAAATGAAATAGCCATTAACGAGACAAAGACACTGAAGGCTTTCCCTGAAAATCCTATACACTTTTTAAAATATATTTGGACACGCGAGTATGTCCTTCATACCGACATACCGTAATTTCAGTATGACATGAAAGTGTTTATGTTTAAAATAAAAATAATTATAATGGCGTTGAGCACTGTTTATTCAGAGAAAATGTTTCGCAACAAAAACATTTTAGGTCTCAAGAACTGTGTATTCACAAAGCATACCTTCACAGTCACAGGAATGCCCGTGGACTATACAATCAACAAAACCATTCAGAGCAAAAAATATGTTTTTCAAAAAAATTCCATGCCTTCTTCCAATTAAAAACCGATTTAAGGCCAGCCAACCACGTCCACATGCGAAACTTTTTAAGCATCCATGTTAATTTTTATCATTAAAAAGCATTCGGTCCGGTTAACCCACTGCAGGTGAATCGAAATGCGTAAGTATCCTGCTGGTGTCCAGCTCATAAGAATCTTGTAGATGAATGCGCCATACTACACAAAAAAATAAAACTACACAACAACTAAAAAACAATTCCCCATCAAGGACCAAAATGAGCAGAACATTTTTTTGTTTATGCCCCCACAGGATGTTGCAGTGCAAGAGCAAGCATTATCGTGTCACACTTTATGACCCGAGCCGTATAGAATAAATCATCGTGTCGGTTGTCCACAAATACGTAGGTAGTTATAGTGTACACCATAGACATCCAGATGGCATCCTTTTACGCTCGTTGTCATGGTCACGACATGTGATTTTGTATAAAGCTTCTGCAACGACCACCACTTGATGGTATATGGAATCCTATCTTGTGCGATTTGTTGAAGTATGAGGCAGAAAAAAAAACAATAAAATTCTACGTTGCAACGATTGAAATTGGGCAGCGAGCGTTACTTATTTTCATCACCTCGAACGTTTCAGATTCCATATTGGAGGAATGTAAATCGGAACTTGCAAACAACAAACTCTACGCAAAGCTTGTTTTTCTGTTTTTGTTTTCTTGTTTTTGCCACAGTTTTGAAAAATGGAAAAATAGAAATTGCATTTTGGTATTTTAATTCAGAGACATTTTGAACATTTGCTGGGGTTTCGGAAAGACCACTTCTGTAGACTACATAACGGCGACAATGAACGAAATCCCGCCGTCAGCAGGAGCCTTTCAACGAACACGATGATAGCCAACAATTCCGTGAACCCGACCTAGAAGAAGTGAAAACGGCTGAAATCCAACAAAGCCGCATGCGACGATCTAGATAGAAGCATGCACCAAATCATCTATGCCCTCAGCATTTTTTGCCCGAACCTGGAAAATGGATATCCTCTAAATTGCGCCAACTACAGAAGAATCAGCCTACTTAACATCACCTACAAGATCCTCCCTGCCGTAATATGTGAACGTCTGAAGCCTTTCGTCAACAATCTGATTGGTCCTTATCAATGTGGCTTCAGATCAGGAAAAACAACCATCGACCAAATTTTCACTTTGTGGCAGATCCTGGGAAAAACTTATGAACTCCAAATCAATACCCACCACCTCTTCATCGATTTGAAGGCCGCATATGACAGCATCTACAGAGACGAACGTCAAAACTTATAAAGCTAAGTCTAGCTTTGGCATCCCTGCCAATCTCGTTAGCTTGTGCAAAATGACGATGGAGAACTCACGCTGCTCCACCAAGGTTGGCAACGAGCTTAAGGAATCTTTCGGTCAAAAGGATTCAGACAAGGCGATGCACTGTCATGTGATTTCTTTAACATCGTTCTTAAGAATATAGTGCAAAACTCCACCGTCAACACCAGAACTATCTTTCAAAAATCTGTTCAACTTCTTGCGTACGCCGATGATATTGATATAATGAGAAGAACACAACGTGATGTCAATGGCGCCTTTGTGAGAATTGAGACAGAAGCGACAAAAATGGGTTTGGAGGGAAAAACGAAGTGTATGCTCTCTTCGATGAAGGACACCCAACACCGACGGATCGGACGGAACGTCACAAAAGATGCATACAACTTTGAGGTAGTAGAGGAGTTTGTCTACCGAGGTTCCGCTGTCAACACGGACAATAACACCAGCACCGAGATCAGTCGAAGAATAACTCTTGCTAATCGCTGTTTCTTTGGGCTAAGAAAGCAATTGAGTTGAAAAGCCCTCTCTCGAGCAACTAAGGTAAAAATGTACAACACCCTCATCATCCCAGTCCTGCTGTATGGATCTTGACAAAATTGGAGGAATATGCATTAGGCTGTTTAGAGAAGAAAGTTCTTCGGGCCATCTTTGGCCCCGTGTTGCATTGATGGGGAATATACAACAGCAAACCTTACGGGTTTTACAATGACATGGACCTAGGCAGAAGGGTCATGGTCCAGAGGCGCAGATGGCTCGGTCATTTAGGATGGATGGACACCGATGCTCCGGCCCGGAAAGCCTTCGACACTATTCCCGAGGGAGGTAGAAGGAGAGGAAGACCGCCACTCAGGTGGCGCACACAAGTGGAAGAGAACCTCAATCTACTTAGAGTGCAAAATTGGAGACAGCTAGCTAGGAACCGAGCTGGCTGGCGGAGACTGTTGATTGAGGCCCAAGTCCACACTCCGGACTGTTGCGCCACCTTAAGTAAGAAAGTAAGACATTTGCAACCATTTTAAATCCACTGAAAAAAATTATAGGAAAATGTGGTAAAAACTCAAGCCAGCCTTTTTATCAAAGAACTCCAGGTCTAATCGTGCCGTGATAAACAACAGGTTTGTTCATAACAGCGATTTAAACTTCTTCAACTTCTTATCCTTCTTAGTATTGTCCTTGGTCATGTTCCTTCTATGATGCCCAGTTTTACACTTCTTGCATTACACTATCAACAATTTTTACGAATATACGAATCCTCGCCATCGTCATTCGAGTCCTTCTCATTCGAGTTTAAGGCACCGTATTTTTAGTTCTTTTCATTTTAATTGTCGTTATTGTAATTCGAGTTCTCGTCATCGTCAATCAAGTTCTCTTCATTCGAGTTCTCGTCATCGTTTTTCGAGTTTTTTTAATTCGAATTCGTGTAATCGTCATTCGAGTTCTTTTCATCATCATTCGAATTCTTTTCATTCGAATCCACCTAATCATCAGTCGAGTTCTCGTCATCGTCATCGTCATCGTTATTCGAGTTCTTTTGATTCGAATTCTCGTCATTGTCACTCAATTTTTGGTCATTCGAGTTCTTTTTAAATATTGAGAACAGTAGTATTAGTGATATCGAATAGTTGTATGAATCGATTATAATCGACTAAATCGTTCGAATGGCGCCCATAACTACTCAGAGGATTTTTTTTTTATTGTGAATTGTTGATTTACAGCCTGAAACGATTCCACAACTCCAGACACTTTTAATAAAGACTTTGTGTTAAGTTCGCAATTTAGATTTTTATTTCAAAACGACTTAATTCTTAAACCCCTCCACTCCATTGTAAAAAACGAGCAAACAGAATTAAAAAAAAAAAAAAAAACAAACAAAAATCCAACCTCGCCTGCCAAAAATTTTATGATTGAGTTGATATTAGTACATAATGGTATTTCCAATGCCTGCAACCATAAACAAAGCAGGAAGAAAAAAACCCTCAGAATTTTGCATCAATCAATTTTTTCAGTCAAAAATTTTCCAACCCACCCAAGTGTTCAAGGTTACAAAACATGGTAATAAAATAATATTTTGATGCCAACATAAAAAGAGCACAACGCAAATCTAATAGCAACCGACAACAAGCATCCCAGCCCAGCACAAGAATGACAGAACCATGCAGAAGCTATTAGCTCACGTAATGCATAAATGAGTAATTTCCATTCTATAACAAGGACGCGTTGATAAATCGTATTCATTACACCGTAAAAATCAAGACGTTATATTGGATATTTAAATTTTGATGAGTTTGTAAAATTGTTAAATAGGTTCTCGTGTTGAGATAGAAGGTGGTAGTTTATGGGGGTGAAGCACCTTCTCGTGAAGAGCTGTCATATGTGCTTAAGTTCGGGGTTGGAAGTTAATTTTTCATGGACTTGGAGGAGAATGAAATTAGAAAAAATAACACCTCGAGAAAGACAAAGAATTAAAGTGTTTGTGTCACCGATGTTTGTTTGCGCTTCTCTTGCAGTTGTCCGTAGCTTAGTTGGTAAGTGCGTTGGCTGCTAAGCAGAACGTCGTTGGTTCGAGTCCTACTCAGGCCAAGTTTTTATTTCATCTTTCACGGGCACTGCCTCTTGCGAACACCTGACAAATCTTCCAAGAGTATCAATCTGTATTGAAAAAGTGCTTCTCAACTCTGCCGTGCTGAATCGGCGTTGAATTGTAGGTCCCCTCAATTCTTCACACGCATTCAGAGAATTGTTGATGAGACTAAGCCACTTAGGCCTTGGCTCTTTAAGAGCTGTCCACTCTATTTATTTTATTTCTTGCGCTCATTCAGCAGGAGTGGTTTTTATTTTGTTTTTATGATTCCAGAACATGTCTTCAATTAAGTTTCGAAAGCAGTAAAATTGACGATATTTTATGATGAAACTCACTTCACTTAAGGATTTATAATTGTCACCTAACTTGATTTAGGTCTTTCAGTGACCAACTTATTTCAAAAGCTCTTAAAACAATTTAACTCTCAAACTAAAAAATTATATTATTAGTAGGTAGTATAAGGTACTACCTACCGTACTGGGGGCTAACTTTTATTTCTCTCCTTGAAGTTGTAATTCCAAAAAAATAATCAGAACCAAACATAGGTAATCCATTTTGAGGTAGTTTGGCCATTAATGATTTATGAATTGAAGACGAGCTGATTCTATCTTATTTAATATACCCCCTTTATTTTCGACTAAAAGGACAATAGAAGGCCTTTGAAACAAAAGAAAAAGAAAATGAGAGGAAGACAAAATGGAAAACTTTATCACAAAGCGAAGAATGTTGTTGTTGCTGAAAAGTTAAGAACAAAACAAAAGAAAACAAAAAACAATTTAAACACAACGCTACACATATTGCAATTTTTTAAGTGTTTACACTTCAAGAAGGAGCCATTGTTGGGAGGATTATGTCCAAGGAACTTTTTTTTTGTAAACTTTCGAACAGAAAAAAAATAAAAACAAAAATTCAAGGATTAATTAATATTTAAAAAGTGCTTTTTGCTGTATTGCGTTGCTAAAAGTTGATGGAGGATTCGATATTGATATTGACTTATTCAGTAAACAGTAAGAATTTTTGGTCATTTGTTAAAAATATGAAGAATTCTTCTTCTTCCTCGGTCCCTACGCTCGTTGACAATGACACTCCAATTGTTAGCTCTCACGCGAAAGCTAACCTTTTTGCTAGGCAGTTCGCCGCCAACTCTTCGCTGCCTGAAAGTGTCATGACTCCTCCAGCTCTTGAGCGCGTCAATGATTCCATGGGACAAATCTTCTTCCGCACTCGCGCTGTGGCGAGAGTCCTAAGGGATCTCAACATACATAAATCCGCTGGTCCGGATGGTATCCCCGCTATTGTTCTGAAGAGGTGTTCTTCCACGCTGGCAAAACCCTTGCGTAAGCTTTTCCATCTATCCTATTCTTCTGGGCTCGTTCCGAGCAGTTGGAAAACAGCATTTGTCCAGCCAATCCCAAAAAAAGGCGAATCTTCTTCTCCCTCCAATTACCGACCGATTGCACTTACGTCCCTTCTTTCTAAGGTCATGGAAACGCTGATAAATTATCAGCTCAAGAAATATCTCGAAGACCGAAAGCTTCTTAATGACCGGCAGTACGGCTTTCGCAGCAACAGGTCCACTGGTGATCTGATGGTTTATCTCACCGAACAGTGGAACAAATCTTTACATCGTTTTGGAGAAAGTAAGATTGTTGCACTTGATATTTCAAAGGCATTTGATAAAGTCTGGCATCTTGCTCTCTTATCGAAAATGCGTGCCTTCGGTATCGATGAATCCCTCCTTCGTTGGATTAGAAATTTTCTTTCGAACCGTTCTATACAAGTCGTATTGGACGGGTTCAAGTCTGAAACCCATAAAATAAATGCTGGTGTGCCCCAGGGCTCCGTTTTGTCTCCGACCCTCTTCCTCATTTTCATTAATGATCTCTTGTCTGTTACTTCTAATCCAATTCATTGTTTCGCTGACGATAGTACCCTTAGCTTTTCATATTCGTTTCCAGACTCACACCCCTCCTCTTCGGATGTGGAACTGGAGCGGCAAAATATGATAAGCTCATTAAACTCTGGCTTAAACAGCATTGTACAATGGGGAATACAAAATCGCGTAGAGTTTAATGCTTCGAAAACTCAATGCTGTCTTGTATCGTCGAAGCGAGACATACCCCCCTTGCCATTATCTATGAGTGGCACTTGCATCAACGAAACCGAACATCTCGAGATTCTCGGTATGTGCATCACTGACCACCTCTTGTGGAACGAGCACATTTGCGATGTCGCCAAAAATGCCGCAAGATGTTTGGGTTTCCTAAGAAGGTGCAAGAAATTTTTCTCCCCGTCTGATCTGGCTATTATCTATAAGACTTATATTCGTCCAAATCTTGAGTATAATTCCCATCTCTGGGCTGGTGCTCCAGCTACATATTTAAGCCTCTTGGATGGTATTCAAAAAAGAGCTATAAAAATGATTGGTGTGAGAGACATCACTCAGACATTCACGTCATTGGAACACCGTCGTAACGTCTCATGTCTCTCTTTGTTCTACCGTTACTTCTATGGTAATTGCTCTAGTGAAATAGCCAGTTGCATTCCTCCCCTTAAGACATTCAACCGTAATACCCGCGCCTCCATTAATGCCCATCAGTTTACCCTCGAGCCCAACTTCGGACGTACTGTTAAGTATAGAGAATCGTTCTTTAGCCGTACTACGCGAATGTGGAACTCCCTTCCACGCTCTGTCTTTCCCAGTCATTGCAATGTGGATGAATTCAAAACCAATGTACACCGACACTTACTTTCAAAACCTTTTCAAAATTCTTAATGCGCTCACTGTGTCTCTGGCATAATAAGGGTATAAAAAGCCCCTTTAGTGTGCGCAAATTATAAAAAAAAAAATTATGTTAAAGTGAAATCCACGACCTTGTAAAAGTGATTAAATTTAAATTCTAAAAGGGGGTCAAACCTGAAAAAGTGTAAAAACAAAAATAAAGCAAACATCTTTTTAGCCTAAGCGAAACAAGCTTAAATAAAGCAACGTCAAACAAACAGGTTCATCTCTATGTCCTACTTTTGCCTGCCTCGATTTCTCGTTCCAATCGTTTTTCTTGAGCAATTCTTCTCAAATTATCTTACACACTCTCTATTAGAGCACAATCTTTTTTTTGATTTAGAAAATATTTACACGAGTTTCTGTTGTCATTTCCACATTGTTAAAGCCTTTGGCAAACAATATTTCGACAATTTTCACCTAAAAAAAAAAATACGTTCTTCAAATTCAACTGCACACATCTGATAGGAAAAATCAAACACCAATTTCAAGAACATCTTCTACCCAGTCCAAACATAAAATGCAAAAACAAGAATCCAACAAGAAAAAGATCCAACATTTTCTTCTCACTTCAAATTCTCGAAGTACCTTTCGATTCCGTTTACTGGAACTAAAAACATCAAGGACACTATCAAAAATTTCTGTTTGTGGTACAAGACAACGACGACGACACTAGTAACGCATTCTTAAAACGCAATAAAAACGTAAGAACCCGAGACCCAGGTCACTTTTTGCCATTCGTTTTTAATCTATTCCCATTCTAGTGAAAAAGTTGTAGGTACCATAAAATATTACTTTTAACAAAGCAGTACATGACTGGTCGTCATCGTTTCCTCTATATCTACTTCTTCTGCTTCTTCGCCTTTCTTCTTCCCAGGTCGTCGTTGTAAAGATGTAGTTATGTTTTAAAGGGGTGAACTTTGTTCCACAACCGGATATCTACACAATTCCAGATATCTTCGTTTTAACAAAAAAAGAAAAAGAAGGGATATAAAATGAACAGTCAGAGAAACCAAAGGATGCGACATTTAACAATTCAAGACAGTGCCAAAAGGACACTCTCAAAAATGGCTAAGATGGAAAAAGGTAACAGAGCTTTGAACATTTCATCGTCATTTTTATTTTGCTTTCGTTTTAAGTGGACTTAAAGGAATTTTTCATTTATTGTTTAAGATAATAGGTGGCATAATTTAATACCGAGAAATACTTTCATACAGGGTTGCCATCTGTCAGTAGAGGATAATTTACTTTTGTAGACAAATGGATACGATTTATGGCTATCGGTTTGATATAATTCTTAAACTTAAGTTAGAATTAAATCAAGTTAAGTTCTTTGTGGTGATTTCATAATGGCGGGTGTAACATTTAGACCCACTTAAGGTATGTGACAATAAGGTGAAAGACTCTTGATCTCGATTTCAAATTTGACCTTGCAACTTTCACTTTCATCTTATGGAAGTCAAAGCCTTGATTACATAAGGGCAAAGCGTCTCGAAATTAATTTTCTCCCATCTTTGCTTGTGACAATTTTCAACTTTTTCATCCAAACGTAATCCGAACGCTTAATCTTTATGATAACAAAAAATGACACAAAATTTTAATCCAAATATCATTGCCAAAACTCATACATTGATTTTTTTTTCAGAAGTCCGTTGCATGGAGCGAATAACGTATATAGGTACGGTACATAAATAATATGTAGGTCCTTATAATTCAAAAACTGTTTGTGTGCCGTGCCGGCATATTCGAGAGAGAGGATTATGTCAGATTCCTACATATATTTCCATTTTTCATTTTGTAAAATTTATTGTTTTACATACTCGTTGCAGCCAGTTGCAAATCCTTATGCTAGCTGGCATTCAGCGAAAAGTTCCGAGATCCTTTGTCTATTTAAGCTTCAAAACTGTATCTGAACTCATATTTTGAAATCTTGGCAGGGTTGTACAGTTTTTTTCTTCAGTAAGAGAATCGAAACAACAAGCAGATAGTCCACACTTTTGGAATGTTTGTATACACCCTGTAGACGTTCTCCTATTTGATAATGGTTTATGCCTCACTTATATCATATAAAATAAAAAAAAATAAAAAAATAAATAAATTAATGTTTGTGGCAAATATTGAGAAGCGCAATATGTTGTGTTAACTTCCTTTAACTTCTTGCTTTTTGGATTCTCAAAAAATTGATGATGAAATGAATTATTGATTTGAATTGACCTCCTGTTGTGTCCGTTTATTGCGGAAAATAAATGTCTTAGATGACGAATTCATAATTCTTAACGTAGAAATGTATGAATTTATTTTTGTTCATTGATTTATTCGAGCGAGAATTTCAGTTAGAGAGGACCCTTGAATTCATAAGAGTGATAGGTTAACAGAATGATTTGAGAAATGAATAAATTTCGTTTCATCATTTTTTTGTTTTAAGAATAAGTAAAAGTGGTCACTCTGGCGTATGTGGAATATTATATTTGAAAATCGTAGGCAATATTGATGATAGCTTTGAAAATATGTAAAAGGTTCTACAAAAGTTCAAAACATTCCAATTTGAATTGCTGTTCGCCCTGAAGATTCGCTCGAAGATTTCAAATTGCGTTAAGCCATTTTTAAAAGGCGTTTTTCATGACTTGACTAATTAATCAACTTTTTCATTCTCTTTAAAAAATAGTACGCATACGCTGTAGTAACTGAAAAACAAAAATACATACTTTTTGAGTGTCAAGCTAGCAGGCCACATCGAAAGCTGAAATAAATAAATAAAACAGGAACACGAAAATGTAAAAACTAAAAGTAATATCTCATTTATTTGACAATTCATTTCAAACACTAACGAAAAATAATTAAATCCCAATTTTAACAACGAAAACAAATCCAAATTTCTTATCTAATCAATTGGCATATTTTCGTGCAACCAAGCACGATTACCGCCCTCAGCGATTATCACTGCCCTTCAACATCCATTTTTTAGTCAGCAATCCTTCAACACCATCTGGGCTACGTGCATGAATTCTTGCCGTTGAAACACCAACTTCAGCACCCAACCCAAATCGGAATCCATTGGCAAATCGTGAACTGGCATTATGGAAGACGCACGCAATATCGACAGATTGATGGATTTTACCAGCTGCAGCTGCACTATCTAAATTTAAAAAAAAAAAATAAAAAAAAAATAAAGTGAAAATAAAACTTTGATGAAAGCTCGTAATTACCATCTTCCGTAACAATAACATCTGTGTGACTACTTTCGTAGGTGTGGATGTGATCGATGGCATCATCAAGATCTTTGAAAATTTTAATGCAACATTCCAAAGCTCCATATTCGTGTCTTAGACTCTTTGCAACCGGTCGGTGGACCGAAGGTTAGTTTTCAACTAAGTTTTGGGCCAGAGAAGGTTTTAACTCAATCGCGTTTGAGCATGTTGCAGACGTCGCGTCGGTAAACATTGATCCATGCATTAAGTCTTCGTGGATCAGTAGATTTTCCATTGCATTGCAATCTGTAAAAAAAATTATGACGTTCCTCAGAAGTTAGTTCTTAGACCATAATTATTTATTTGATATAAATTCTTTGAGCAAACTGTACTCCATGTTGAAATTTATCTCTAATCTAAAGCTTATTCAACTTAATTCAATATTATTGTGACAAATTCCTGATTGACTCTTTTCTCAAAAGTCTTTTAAGGACATTTTAAACGACGAACGAATAACAACATACCTATATATATATATATTACTTTTAGTGAAAATATTTATTTAAAAAGTATTCGAAACACACTCAACTTTGAAATCCTCGACAGATTACTTCCCCTCTCTCTTTCTGATAGAACAAACGTATGTAAGGACTCTATGACTAATTGACTAACATTTATTGCAATCTCGATGTAAGATACTTAGTGAAAAACCTTGGTATATTTAAATAAACATTAAAACAAGCTGCAGATAGACAGACAGAAACATATGAGATTTTAGATTTTTATTTTCGCGGACGATATTCATTTTTATAAGTTAGGTTTTTTTGGAACTTACCGCGTTAATATAAGAAATACTTTCAAATTTCTTTTCCCGACGTTTCGAAGAAATTATAGTCTTCGTGGTCACGGGATGAGACTGACGTTTGGTAGATGTTATTTAAGTTTTGTTTTTTAGCTTTCGCTCTTAAATTGTACCGGTGCGTAGATGTTGTTGCACTTGGGTCGCTTGTGGGTGGTGTATTTGTTGTTGGCTGTTGAATACAAGCAAAGCTGACGACGTCGGCTACAGCTGTTTTGGTTTTATGCACTTTTGTTTTGTTTATGAGAGGATCCCATGTTGGCGATAATTTGTAGCTAGAGTCTCTATTGAAATTTTGATGTTTTTTAATTTCAATTGCTTCTCTTACGATCCTAGGTACATAAAACTTTTCATTTGAGATCGATCTGGCTTGATCAAACCGGATAAAGTGATCCTCGTTGTAGGCCAAATGTTCACAAATTGCTGATCCTCTCATAAACAAAACAAAAGTGTATAAAACCAAAACAGCTGTAGCCGACGTCGTCAGCTTTGCTTGTATTCAACAGCCAACAACAAATACACCACCCACAAGCGACCCAAGTGCAACAACATCTACGCACCGGTATAATTAAAGAGCGAGAGCTAAAAAACAAAACTAAAACAACATCTATCAAACGTCAGTCTCATCCCGTGACCACGAAGACTGCAATTTCTTCGAAACGTCCGTCGGGAAAATAAATTTGAAAGTATTTCTTATATTAACGCGGTAAGTTCCGAAAAAACCTAACTTATACAGACAAAAACATATTTGAGAATTGGAATGCCATAAATATGGCTGCAATGAATCACTTTTAACTTTTCTTCATGTCTTTTGAGGAAATATCAAAACTTTTAAAGAGAAAAGGATATTTTTGTTTGGATTGGCTTCATATAAATTTAATTGACTTTTTGGTTTGAATTTTTTTTATTTAATTGAAAGGATATTTACTTGTCAAGTGCTGGTTAAGGCGATAAATGGTTTTGTCAATTTGCTTACCTGCTGGATAATCACACTTGGCATCCCTTGCAAGTGCCCTCGTCAGTGCCTTCTTTAAATCAGCATCCTTGTCAGTATAGACATGGCACACACCCTCAGCGTGTCCCAATACTGGAATAGACTGCTCCTGAATATTCCGCACGAATTCCGATGATCCTCTGGGAATAATGAGATCAATATGATCCTCCATTGACAGCAATTCACTGATTTCTTCACATGTCGACATCTTTTAGAAATCACATCAAAGAACAACAAATTTACATAAATTACAATAACAGTCAAGTAAACAAAAAAACTCATCACCCACCAAGGAAACGGCTTTCTCAGCAGCAACTGTTGTCAATGATTCCTTCACCAATTCCATCAAAATTAATACTGTAAGTTGCTTCCTTCCCTACCTTAAGTAACAAACCAATAGCCGATGCCATTTCGAATGCCGCAACTTGAGGCAATGATTCGGGACGTGATTCGAAAACAACTAAGAGCACACCAATTGTCACAGTGACTTGTGTTAGTCCCAAATTGTTGGCTAATTTCGTGCGCCTAAAGACATTATGTGGAAATTGAAATTTAAATAAATTTTTGGTTTTCCGAGAAGAAAAGTAGTTTTAAGTTGGGGTAAACTTGTTTTGAGTGTTTGTTTCTTTTAAGCGAAATTTGCAGAAGAAAACAACAGAAAGAAATAAACAATACCCGTGAAACAAGCGAAGACAGGGTTAATAATGGTTTGGAGTACTTTTTGATTAGAAAAGTTTCGATTAGTTGATAAATTGTTGAAGTTGAAGGGGAGGAAAGTAGGGCTATCAATACGACAGACTTCGTCGATTTTTAATTTTATTTTTTTTCAGGATACGTGCTTGTGTTTTTTTGAGTTTTAGATTGAGCAGGTATCTGCGATTAACCTACTTTTGGGTCTTCGCCCTTATCGATATTTTCTTTTCTATTGATTTCATTTTGTTGATAAGCTGTCTAAAAGTTTAGCAAAGATTTTTCTTAAACTTTTAATTCCATCCAGTTTTTTTTATAAAACTTTTTTTTTTGAAGTTTCCAATCAAAGTGCAAAATATTGAGGAAAGCAATGTTGTAATTGTTTGTTAGAATGGCGGATTTTCGTGGAATTTTTAAAGCAATGGTGTTTTAAAACCTGTGTTTTGCAACCAGGACAAGTAATTTGTGATTTAAAATTATGAATTCGTAGAATGCTTTGATGTTGACATTTTGCAACAAGCAAACATATCTAAATCAAATGTTGACAGTTTTGAAGATCCTGTAGGTAACCTTTACAAAGACAACTATGGAAACGGTTCGAAATTAATAGCCAATTTATTTTTCCTTGACAACACTTATGAATCCGTTATTTTTTGAAAGAATTTTAAAACGATAACGCCTACTTAAAAAAGAGTCTAAGGAATAAGTTAAAAGGTTAATTGTGTTACACAAATTTCAAGAAACCTGACATTAAACAACAATTTTTGGGAGAGAAGCGGAAATCTAATCATCAATTAAACAGATTCGAGTTCCAAAGAGTCTTTCCTGAAAACAGTTCGAGAACAACTGCAAATGGAAAGTTGAGACTGCTATGAGGTCTTTTACAGAAAATGAGTTTTTTTTTATTACTCAACAAAAGAAATAATTTCTTCAATAAATTAAAGCTTTTCTGATAAGAACGGCTCTTACGTTTATGCAATTGTTCCTTGCTCAAACACTTCAACAAGGCTTTCCATGAATCCCTATTGGATTCCCTCTTCTGGAAAGGTGATTTTAATATCAAGCAGAATCCAAGTCTCCCTCATTTAACGAAATTAAATGATAATAATGAATTCCCCCTAAAGAACAGAATTACAAACTAACCTTGTGACTCGAATCAGCAATCTGCTTCAGTGCAACCGCCAAATTCTTCAACTTGCCCGAATTCAATGACAATCTCGACAACAACGGCTTCGCCAGTCCGACTTTTCCGCTTCAGCCAAATCCAAGGTATTCGCACTCAATATATAGTCCTGTTTTGCCACCTTGAGGTCAGCTAGAGTATTGACACCATACTGGCTCGTTCTTCTGGTGTCAGTGCTTGCAGTTGTCGTCCAACGGTACGTGCTTGAAATTGAAAACAAACATAATTTTGTTAATAAAGTGTTGAGAGCCACCACTCGAGAGATTATAGGGAAGTCCGCGAGACGTCACAGAATCCTTCATCATTTCCTGGCTAATCGTCGTCGTTCAAAAAAGGGAAGATTCCATTTAATTAAAATTAATGTCAAAAAAAGAACACGGATCTTACCATTTTCAGGCAAGGTTTCGACAGGAGTGGAAAATCCTTCGGTGGACTCGGTGAAGAACTTTCCGACCTTCCTCCCGGCAATTATTGTTTTAATAGCCTTCTCTTGCATAGTGTTGCAAATGACAACACTCACTCCACGATCCAGTGCCCAGGTAGCTGCCTTGATTTTCGAATCCATGCCGACCTAGAAGGGCAACTACGACAACGACAACGATGAGAATGGATGAACAAACTATAAATTCCAAGCCATCACGGACGGACGACACGGCACAAAAAAGATGAATTTATCTTTGATTTTTTTGCCAAACTCAATACTGCGCATATCATTCGAGGTATAGGTGTGCATAGCGTAAGTTTAGCACCGTCGCGTCCTCCCATGGCAGCTTGTTGTAGATACCGTCAACATCTGACATCAAAATTAGCAAATCAGCTTGAACTTCTGCGGCCAGCATGGCTGCCAAAGTGGCATTGTCTTTTATAGCTATACCTTGGAACATGTACAGTGGAGGATGAAAAAACGATGAGGGAAATAGGAGCAACTCACCTTCTTGGAAACATTGGCGGCGATACGGCATCGTTTGTATTAATAATTGGGACGATGTTCAAACTAATCAATTCCGAGAGCGTACAGAAGAGATGGTTTCTTGTTTCGTCATTGTAGAAATCAGGTTTTGTTACAAGAACCTGCGAGGAATAAACAAGGAAACGGGATAAAATAAACACTCTGACTTGGGACTATATTATTATTTCGAGCTGTGACCTCTGCTTTGATTTTGCAGTAAAGTTAATGCACCAAATGACTGGAATTGTGCAGTGTTTTGTGGCGTTTCTTATCTTCAGTTCGCATGAAGACAGTTATTTCCTTAACCTTCTTTTATCGAAGTGCAAACAGAGACGAATTTTATTGGTTTTGCATTACTATGCATTGCAGATACCGCAATTTCATTCCTTATTCTTGTGTTTTATAGCTGGGGTTTCTTCTACTTAGGAAATGTTCAATTTGCTTACTGTGCTTCTGCTCATCACTCGAATCGAATTCACTGCAACAAGAGATGTTGCTGATTTTCTGTTCGAGTCTTTTTCTTGTGAGAAAACTCACACGAGTGTGAAAATTTACGAGGGAAAATGAACCCGCATGCAAACTTTGAGGCACCATTTAGCTGGAATATTGACGAGTTCAATGAGGTTGCATTTTTTTTGCAACTTCCTGCGAATTGGCCATGCACAACCGAATTGGAATATACTCTTGATAATTTTATCAACAAAATAGCACTAATTTCTTCAATTCAATGACACGACAGATTGGATTTGGAAAATCATGAGTAGGTAAAACAAAATTCGCAAAAATATTTCGCGAAATTTACGAAAAAAAACTTTCGAAACCCCATCGAGTGATATATCAAGTTAAAGGTCTCATTGAGCTCCATCCACAATCAACTTAAAGGAATTTTAGCAACCTGGGTATCAAACAAAAGCATTTTTTTTTGTTTTTGCGGCAAAACGCAAAAACATTCTTCTCATACTCAGATTCCTGTCAATCTTAAATTGTAGCTGATGTCAAAAATATATTAAAAGAATGCTATTTCTAATTCCGGGTCTGAAAGCTCTCCATCATCATCAGTATTGCCTTCTAATCATCTACTTATTAGATTAAAAAAGAGTAACCTCAATAGTTACACAATATAAAACAATCGTAAAAGGTTGAATTCGAACCCAATTCAAAAATTAATAAAAATATCCGGAGTCAAAAATTTCAATATGACATGTCATCATTTAACCCATGACAAAGGTCTCATTCATATTCTGCTATTGACCTTCTGACCATAAATTTCTTCCATGGGTCCTATATTAGAAAAAGATTTATTCGTTTTCTAGGACATTAAACTCGTATTCAAATTGCCCTCGAATTCAATGCCAACGTAACCGGAAAAAAAAATCATGCATTATCTTTAATAAAACCCAAACGAAGCACTTCATCTAAACTTTTTTTATCCATTTATTCATTATCCCTTTTCAAAATTGAGTTCATATTCTTAACCTCTTTATTTCACTGAACTCTGATTTTATATTAATTCCAAGGAAATAAAATCAACATCGACATCAACCGCAACTGCCAATGGCTTGGCTATATAATCAAAACATAAATAAAATAAAATAAAAAAACAAACCTGTGCAATCTTAACTCCATACTGTGTGAGCATAGCATCATACAAGGACATCAATCCCGACTGTCCAACGGCAGTAGCTGCTCTAGGTTTCCTATGGCGTTTGGCGACGCCAAATGAAAATCAAATAAAATAGCACAAAATTAAAATCAACTCTATGACATAATTCCACACAGAAACACCAAACACAAAATCCAAATAAAGATAAAGATAAAAATGAAATGTCCTTTGAGAGATATTTTTACATTAAAAACACAAATACCTACAAAATAGAGCAAACGAAAAAAAAGGAAACTTACATTATGATGATCCTTTGGTGATAGAGTCTCTCTCATTGACAGGGAAATTAATAGTTCTTGTGGAAGTTTTTGACTACCAAAGGCAACAGCTCCACTCGTAACCATCATTACTTCTCGTCCTTCCAAATGGCATTCAGCAACCTTTACAAATGTTGTTGAGAGGGGAAATGAGAAAAAAAAGCAAATAAATATATCTAATACAAGAATGTATCATGAATATCTCTTAACAGTTGTATCTCTATCTGATTCTGAATCTATTTCTATCTGCTTTGTGTGCTCCTTTTTGTATTTGGAGAACTGAATAAAAATGGAATTGAGGATTTATCGTCACATGTAGGTACACAGATAATCAGAATCACTATCAGATATTGAAAACAGTGCTGTCAAAATCTTAATTACAAAAAAAAGAGGGGGGGGGAGCTAAGAAATGTATTGCTGCGTATAACTGTATTGTTATGAAAAAAGGTTTACTTTCAGGTATCTGTATAATAACTGTATAATAACTTCTTGCAATTTTTGCTTTAGACCTAAGTCTACTATCAGTTATCGAAAATTAGAAACACTTGCTAGATCTAGTTGTCGAGACATGATTTGCAAACTCCACGTCGACAATTTCCTACTTTTGCAATTTTGTCACAAAAAAATCTCTCATGATTTGAAAATCAAAAACCTTACCAAAACACAAACCTTACACTACCTAAGTAATAAATCTCTCGACAGCACTGACTCATAAGCCCTTAATACTCTTAAGCACATTGCAAACTTTCCTTTTTAGTATTACGAGATTATATGAGTACCTTGCGTATGGACCTAGACTCGTTAAATAAATTTTCACGCTTGACTTGAAGAAACTATATTACCTTCTGTGGTAGCATAAACTAGTCGGGTAAAATTGATTTTAGTTAGAAAAGTAATTGTTCGTATGTTTCTTTTTATTGATACCAAATACATCCCTTTGAGGTCAGCCACAAGAGATATCCTTTTTCTGCTCGCTGTATGAATTAATACAGAATTTTCAGAAAATTTTTCCTGAGAATTTTTCAAACACAAAAATGTAACTTTCCCTGTAGTAAAATCCACACCATTCAATTTCGCTAGATGGATATTATTTTTCACTTCCAAAAAACCAAAGAAAGCTCCTTAAAAATTACTTAAGAATTTTTCCATCTCATTCTTAAAATCAAAGAATTGTGGGCAGTAAAAAGACTTTTTTGGGTGGGTGATGATTGAGATGATAGAAGGGTTCTGTCGGAAAGAACTTGAAAGAAGTAGTTCATTCTTTATTTATTCCTGCAAGATGAACTAAAAAATACTCTCTGAGCTCTGGGCTGGTATTTTTGCGCCAGAAGACATCTTAAAACTTAAGTTTTACAATTTTATCTGTTGTAGTTCAAGTCATATAAGCTTGAGAAATAATTTTTCACATGACTTCCTTTGGCGACAGTGGAAAGGTGCGAAAAGTCAAGATATTATTTTCCAAACAAAACACTGAGAAAAAAGACTTTCGTCCTTAAGAGCAACACTGCCAGTCCATTCGTTACAAAGTCAATTCGTCACTTAGTCCGTTATAGAGAAAAAGAGGACGAACAATTTTATGACTTAACTGGACTCATATGAACTCAAGAGGAAAATAACCGAATAAACAGGTCATGTCTACACTTGTAGCATGAGAAGATGTCAGTGCCAAAATAAAAACACGTTTACCATGATAAAGATGTGATGCGGCGGCCGGCGGCCGGCGGCGATGACGATGAGACATCATGTAAGACAAAAAAATATGTAACGGCAAGCATTTTGTCCTTGAATGTTACAAGGATCTTGAGAGGTATCGATTTTTTGTTCCAGTTTTGTTTACGAATACACTTTTGTCTTTCGAGATTATTCTCCTGTTCTTATAGACCATAAACTCGAGACATTCATAATATTGAATTGTAAAAATTAAACCAAGAAGTATGAGGTTAATTTGACATTAAAAAACACATTGGTCACGATTGAGTGCGTGCGTGGGCAAAGAGCAATTAAGTGAATTGTACTCATCATCATCGCCTGGCCGGAGGATGACATCCTTTCGGGTCTGTTGTCCCTTGTTAATGGAGTAGGGTTAGGTCTAAGTTAAATTAAGGAAACTAATTTTCTGGTTCAAAAAAATACGAAATAATTTAAGTCCATTTTATCTGGTATAAAAAGCTGTCAGCACTTTTCTGTAGTAGATTTTAGATGAGATAGTTTCAAAGTGATCAATTGAAATTTAATTTTTTTCTTACATTATGAAGGAGTATAGTACACAGTTCTATTAAAAAAATCTAGTACATTCTTCTACTACAATAATCTATTACAATTTTTTAAAATTGAAAATTTCAAATTATTAAAGTGTGTACATAAACCTAGACAAGACTTACTTTCCTTCCAGTAATCCTCGTTCGTTTATTTCATGTTAAATAATTGAACAAAAAATGTAAATCCCAAAAAATCTTCATCGTTTGTATACCGACTGTCCTTGTACCATTCTCCATTTATCCTACGTTATTGTTTCCCATCAGATGAAAAATGTATTTTTAGAGACAAGGATCTTGGAATTAAGAAGGTTTTATCTTAAAAGAAAGCATCTAATGCCTCGTCAACGCTGTGAAACTATTCATATACGTTACGGTTGCACCTTACCAGTAACCACCTATTTATAAGCTCCTCATCAGAACTTAAAACAAAAAAAGTATCAATTAAACCTCTAACTATCTACCACCGAGCAGGATGAGAAAAAGAAGAAAATAATCAAAGCAAAATAAAAATACCTGTTCGACAATTGATGCCAATCGTCCCAATGGCAGTCCATGGCTATCCTCTTGGGTGATGACGGCGCTGCCAAGTTTAACGACCAATCGTTTGGCGTATTTTAATTGACTTCTTTTCGTGAATGTCACTGTTTTCTTCTCGGCGATCAATCCTCGTTTATCATGTTGAATAGTTTTGCTCTGTGAACAAAGAAGAAGCAAGCAAATCATGAAAGACGAACAGAAACAAACAAAAATAGAAAGGAAATAGAATAAATTGTTCAAAGCAGACAGAAACGAACTGATTAGTGGGCGGTTATATTTATTATTTATTTTATTTATTTATTTATTTTAAAAAGTTAAAGATACTATCTGTTGTCTAGGACAAGTGGCGAAAGTATCTCGCTAAAGATATTACAATTTTTTACTTGGTAAATAATAATACACATCCAAAACTTATTGTGGGGTTTAAGTGTCGGAATAGAAAATCGGATCAACTTTAGAAAAAAAGAAAAATAAAAAAATAAAAAAAAATACATCATAAATAAAACGCAAAAAAAGAAACAAGAAATTACAAAAGCTTAAGCAAAACATTAGGATACAAATTTCAAGTTAAAACTTTTAAAATGTCATTAATTTCATTTAAATCAAAATTAAAAAGCCAATTCTTAACCTTCCTGCAAAATGAGTATTTTGAGCGAATGCAACGAATATCAAGTGGTAAGGTGTTATAAAGTCGTGGAGCAACGGATGTATAAAAGCTCAAGAAATGTTGAGTTCGGTGCGGTGGAACGAATGCAAGATTTCTTTCACTACTACGTAAAGAATACTCAGAACTCATATAACGATTAAAAAGATAGCCACTTCTTAAGAAGAATATTATTTTTAAAACTTTGTAAAAGTAAAGATGCTTTAATGGGAGTATGCGTGATCCTAAAAATAAGGAAAAGCTGTGTTCCAACCTTCCTTTCATCCAAATAGTACGTAGGATTCGTTTTTGAGTTACTAGTAAGGGTTGCAAATAGTTTTTGAAAGTACCACCCCAGCAAACTAAACCATATTCAAGTTTGGATTGTACAAGACCATAGTAGACAGTTTCGAGGAGTTTTCTACCGCATAGTTTTCTTAAGTGAAACATAACATAAGTAGTAGAAAGTAAATACTTCTTTAGACACAATGTATGCGCTTGCCAGTTCATTTTGTTGTCAATTATTAAACCAAGATATCTATACTCAGATACTTGATCAATACGGAAACAATTTGAAGCACATCCCACATTAGCAACATTGGAATCAGAAACAGCACCGGGAGAACAGTTTAAAGTTGAGTATTTACAATCGCTACTATGCAGAATCAACAAGGGGGGATAAGTTTCCAAAACGGGTAAATTAAAGAACATTATTTTTGTCTTATCGCTAACAACAAGTTTATGCATTGCAAACCAATGTCTCAACAACTCCAAATCGTGATTAATATCAGATATCATATCTAACAACGACACACTGGAATAAACCAATGCTACATCATCAGCGAAGCCAGTTTTTTTGCCCTTTAAGTTCAAGCTAAAAAGAGAATTTATGTAAATAAGGAATAAAATCGGTCCAAGAACTGATCCCTGAGGCACTCCAATGTTAACAATACAGCTATCACTGTACTGATTTCCTACTCTCACCATTTGCATTCTGTTTTTAAGAAAAGAGGAAAACCAATCCAGAATATTGCCTCTGAAACCAGCTTTTTCCAATTTAATCAAAAGTATCTCATGATTCACCGTATCGAAAGCCTTAGTAATATCAAGAAACAGGGCAGCAGTGAATTTTTTTGTATTTAAGCTATCATAAACAATCGAGCAAAAACTAAGCAAGGCGTCTTCAGTTGATTTTTCGGCTCTAAAACCAAATTGATAACAGCTAAAGAAAGAAATACTTTCAAGGTAAGATACGATTCTCGATTTGACGACTTTCTCAAATATTTTTGAAAAAACAGAGAGAAGGGAGATAGGTCTGTAATTTCTTATTGAATTTTTATCACCTTTCTTGAAAATAGGTATCACTTCGGCTGATTTCAAAGCAACTGGAAACTTTCCAAGAGAGATACTTTTATTAAATAAGTTAGTCAAGATATCAACAATGTTGAGGCCAATTTTTTTGATAAAATCATTGGAAAAACTATTCATTGTTTTGGAGTGAGAGTTATTCAGCCCTTTTATGATTTTATAAACTTCAAAAGAAGAAATAGGCGTAAAGAAAAAACTGTCGCTTAGGCTAACATCATTAAAGCAATTATTATGTGTATATGTAGAATTGTGAATCCCTGCATCAATTAGAGTCTTGGTAGGTATATTAGTGAAATATTCATTGAAAATCTTAGCCATGTTTGAATGATCAACAATATAGGAGTCATCAAAATATATAGTACGAGGAACTTCAAAAATTGTATGTTTATTGAATAATTCATTAACTATTCCCCATTCGTTTTTTGAATTTCCTTTGGCTACATGAAACTTGTTAATATAGTAATTTTCCTTGCAAATTGGAACTTCGAGACTTACCTCCTTACATAGTTGTTCATATTTATTTCGGAGAAAAACATTGTTGGGATGTCTCCTACACTTTACCCTTATACTATTTTTTTTCTTGATTTTATTAAGCAAGAAACCAGACATCCAAGGTTTTAATTTAATGAGCTTTTTCTTACGGTTTACTACTGCTTCTGAACTTTGAATGTAATAACCATTTAATAAATTAAGAAAATTGTCAAAAGCAATAGAAGGGTCAGATTCAGTATCTAAATCAGCCCAATTTTCGTACAACAATAAAGAATTAAGGCGCTCAAAATTTGTTGTCTTGATTTGCTTATAAGAAGATTGGTTAGAAACTTGATTTAATGGTTCCGTAAAGTTGAAAAAAAAGACACGTCATGCAATGATCAGAGATCTTCATATCAGATATAGAACTTGAAAGGTTGAGATTTACTCTCATATCCAGCCTTGCAAAAATATGATCAATGCACGTTTTAGAAGTGGACGTAATTCTAGTTGGTTCATTTATGCAAGATTCAAGTCCATTTGATGCCATTAAGGTCTTATAATTATCTACTGACAAAGATTCAATTAAGATATCAATGTTAATATCTCCTACTATGAACAAATTAGAAGCACTAGTAACATTCAAAATGGATGAAAGCTCCTCTAAGAAAACATCTTCACTAATATGGTGAAATCTATAAATACACAAAAACACTAGTTTGATCGCATTAATAGTGAAAGAAATCTTAAACATATCCGCACTTGATAGAACAAAACTCATGAACTCACAATTAAGTTCTTCTTGAATAAATACAGCAGTACCACCCGACGCATAAGTGTTATTACACTTTGCATAAAAATTATAACCAGGAATCTTAAAAAACTCTATTTCATGCTCATATATCCATATTTCAGTAAGGAAGATAACATTCGGCTTATTTGCAAAAGATTCAAAGTGAGCTAAAAATAAATCAAAATTTTTACGCAAACTTCTGATGTTTTGATGGACAATAAAAAAGCAATTTTTATACTTATAAGAGTTAAACACACTGTTATACAATTCTCTATTAAAAAAACAAAAAGGAGTTACTAATGAATCATTATTAAAATTAGGTACGAAATTTGAACTCATAGTTGATTTATTTTATTAAGATCTTCAAGTGAAGAAATTCGAATAGTTTTTTCTCCTTCTTGTTTTTTTAATAATATAACTCCATTTTTGATCCAAAGATATGAATAATTATTATCTGCTTTGAATTTTCTAGCCTTATTGAATAATAATCTGTTATATGTTGTTAGGCTTTCATTAATGAAGATAGGCTTATTGCCATACTGATTGCCAAATATTTTAGTAGAAAGTTGCTTTTTTCGTTGATTGGAGAGGATATTCTGCTTACATTCCAAAGTTTTGAACTTAACGCATACGACGTTAATTGGTTTCATGTTAGTTGACGTAGAAACTTTATTGTTGCCTTTAATCGTTTTTGAGTAACAATATTTAATCTCATCAGCAGTGATGTTTGAATCAAGGCCCTTAGCAATGCATTTAATTGTAGAGGCCAATACACTTTCATTCTGGATAACTGGTAATCCAACAATGTCAACACATTTATTCAGGGATTTTTGTTGCAAACAATTAACTCTATTCGAAAGATCATTAACTTTATTCAATAAAACAGAATTTTCCTCTTGAAGCTTGCTTATTTGAGACAGTGCGTTGCTGTTCGTTTCTTTTAGAGAAAAAATTTCTCTGTTTAGAGTCATAATCTCTCTATATACCACTTCAAGTGTTATGTTTTGAGTATTGTTGTTGCACTCTATGGATAGCTTTGGATCATTATTATTCGATGTCGCAGAGATGACTTGAGCAGCTTGTGATGGAAGAAAGGAACTTTGAGAGGATGGCGGTGGCGGTGGATGCTGTGGCGAACAGGTTTGTGCCTGCGTAGGTGGAATCAGGTGCATTGACGAATGTTGATGATTAGGTGATGATTCGGTGTGTGATGATTGTATGGATGATGATGAGGCTGGAGTGAGAGGTGGATTCGCCGATGATTTAGATTGAACATTTAATATTGTAGAAGAGACTTGAGTTGTAACAGAGGATAAAGGTGGGGAACTATTAGAAGAAGTTTGTTGTTGATTTGTGTATGATAAGGTAGAATGAGACTGATGTGTCTTAGAATTTTTGGCGGGAGAATTACGAAGAGAATCTCGTCTTTGCTTACTGCACGAAGGGCAACGATAATCCATGCGATTTTTTTGCATATAATCTTTATCAGATTGTTTTAAATTAACACACTTTAAATGAAAATGAGTATGGCACTGATGACACTGTATTTTTGCATCATGACGATCGACTTTTAATTGGCAAATGCAAGACATAATGTAAATTGTTTATTGATATCACTAGCTATAAGCTTTTTTTTTTTTGTTTATTTTACTTGTTTTATGTTTTCTAGAAAAAAAAATGAAAAACTAATTCACGACACGAGTGTACCCCACAATGTCACTCAGTGAACTTCGAGTGGCTTTTGGAATAAAAAAAGGAGCTTGTTATCGATTTTATATTTATTCCAGTCAAAAGATTTTGCACGTCTAGTCATTCGGTGTTATGAGGGATATTGTAGAGATCTGATTTTTTTGTTGCTTTGGTCAGGGAATGCGTTTTCAAGGATGATAATAATATTCACCGAAAGCCACCGGCAAGTTGATTGAATACAAACTTTCCAACATAAAAGAAAAAACTCACACTGATAAATTGGTTCTTAGTATGATTGAGTGAAAAAAATGAGTGACTTAATCGAATCAATCATAAGATTGACCTTTGACGCATTGAACTAGATCTTGTGATATAGGAACAACTTCAAGATTAATGAAGTGCTGTTTGCTTGAAAGGAATTTAAAGGAATAATAAACTGAGAATTTTTTGAAAAATTAAGGCCGTGTGGTGTTATGCTCGTAGATGCTTATTGCTATTTATATTCTGATCTTTGAAAAAGTGTGTATTTTGGGAAGTTTCTGGTTTTAAATTGATGTTGCAATCAATCTTCATGTTTTATAAATAACTTCTGGTTGAGAAAGCTCCACTTCTTCAACATTGAAGGAGAGCTGAATGATTTGTTTTTATCTCCTGAATGATTTTCAAAACATTCGGATTTTATTTTATTTTATTCGAATAGTTTATCCTTACACGACTACATTTATAAATATTCGCGTAAAATAGTAAACAGATTCACCTTAAAAAGGTAATAGCAGAAAACTGGAGAACAGTATTTTGTTTTTGTAATTGAATTTCACAAATTTAATGTTCAATTCCTTATAGTATATTTTTTCTATTAATTATTTTAATTCGGTCAGTACTCGACTCGTGGTAATAATTCACCTTAACTCCGTAAGCCCAATAGCCGCTTGAAGGCTCTCCGATAATCCAAATTGAAAATCGTATAGATAACCGGATTAAGGCCCGAATTAATGTACCCCAGCCATGTGATAAAGTTCTTGATTTTATCGGTCGGAGAGCAGAACAGGCAGAACGGCAAAATGACATACATCAGAAAGAATGGCAGCCAGCAGATAACAAACACCCCCATGATGATGCCGAGTGTTCGTGCAGCTCGTCGTCGTGCTTCTCTTCGATAAATTGATACACTCCGGTTGGTTTCTTGGGCGGGACCTTTGAACTCTCGACTAGGACGCTCTTTTCCAGTTTGTCAGAATTCACGCTCACGCTGATGTTGGCAATCGGACCAGATTCCGATGAATTCTCCGGATTATCACTAACGTTAGAGATTTCTTGATTGGTTTCAGGCGGTGGCAGCAGACGTTCTTGGATGATTTTGAGATTTTTGCCATGCTTGATGGAATCTTTGATTTTAGGTCGGCGGGATTTTTTCGCCGCCTTTTCGTTGCCATTTTGCTGTGTGTCTTTGGGATTGATGGAAATCTGATCGGAGGGTTTGTTGTGGTGGGAGTCGTGGACGTTTGTTTCACTGCTGATGGAATCTTGGTCTTGCTGTACAGAAGCCATATCTTTTTCTGGTCGATTGCCAGTTCCTCCTCCACCGACGGCATTATTATTGCCGACTATTCCACCACCCCCACCGGCAGTGCCTCCCTTCATGGTGACAATTGTATTGATTTTGGATGCCCGAGCACGTTCTCGCAGACGCCTCCTTGTGGCTATGTAGATTTCGATGTACACGATGGTCATGATGGCCAGTGGAATGAAGAACGACCCCAACGACGAGTATATCACATAGCCGCGGTTTGAGGTGAGTTAGCAGGGTGTGTGGCTAGTAAACTCCTCCGGCCAGTCATTCCAACCGAGCAGCGGCGGTGAGCTTATAAGCAACGACAGAATCCATACACCTGCTATGAGTAAAAGAACCCGACCAACGGTTCTCTTTTGTGCGTAGTTAATGGGATCGGTAATGGCCCAATACCTGTCCAAGGCAATCGCACAGAGATTTAGAATCGACGATGTGCAACAAAGGACATCGCATGTAAGCCACATTTTACACAAATGAATTCCGAATTCCCATCGGCCCAGAATCGAGTAGGCAACATTGAACGGCAACACCAATAGGGCTACGGTTAGATCAGCAACGGCTAGAGAAACTATAAAGAAATTCTGCACTATCCGCAGTGGTTTGTATGTGAATACGCTTAGGATGACAAGGATGTTGCCGATGATGGTGAGTACGATGATTATTGAAAGGATAAGGGCAGTCAGGATGGCTTCCCACTCGGGAACTGCCAAGTCAATGCCAAAATGACTGGGATTGAAGACGGGCGGTGGAACTGTACAGCCATTGTCGTTTGTGATGTCGGCAATGGATTCAGTTGATGTTATGGTAAATAAATCTGACGACGATGACGACGATGTTGTGTTGGGAAGGTTCGTTTCCATTATACGGACATATAAATATTTGTGTGTGTGTGACTAGTGGGTTATATTATATTTGTTCTTGGTTGCCAGGTGCTTTGGAATGCGTTTTCGGTGTGAAATTAGAGGGAAGTCTTTTAATGCATTTAACTGTTTTAACACGGTGGTGATGGCTTAGCTAGTTGCTCGATGTGTTCATCTGTAAAGAGAATAATTTGGGGTGTTTCATTAAAAACGTATGTTTTGAATGTTAAATGGAATATTAATTGAATGTCCAGTAGGGATAACAGATTTAAGTGGTTGTCTGCTGCAGTAGCAAGTTGTAATTGTGCATAATTTGTAGTACACTTTTGTCAAAACAAAGTTAAATTTAAGTTTAAATGGAATCAAAAATAGTTTAATGTGGCGCTTAAAATCTTTGAAAGTCAAAGCCTTTTTGGCTTTCACTCATCAATAACATCCTAAGTACTATTGAATAATTGAGTGGATCTACAATCTTATGCCTATTCCGAACGGCTTAGTTGATAAAAATTTAAATGACAAATTGATGCTCTTTGACGCTACCACGAAAGATACTGTAGCCAACGCTCTAAATCTCAATGCCAGGAGTACTGGCAAGCTTTTTATAGTGATGGGTGAACTTGGTTTGCTAAGGAGTTTATTTTTTTTAGCAAACTCAGTCTGCCACCTCGATCAATCGATAAAAAAACGATTAATATTGTTTCTGATTTTTCAAGTTTTTGTTCTACTTTCTGTAAAAGCAGTTATCTGATTGTTAAATTTCATAATTGTTTTTTAAAACGGTTTTTCTGGCAATCCGGAAACATTTTGAACGAAATATCCCTCTGTCGACCTAGATTCATATCTCATCCCTCTATTGAGCCATTAATTTTCAAATTTCATCAGCGGATGGTAAAGATTTTGACGGATTAAGGCTTTGGCAAACCGAGATGAATCGTTCAACTCGAGTTGGGAAAACCGAGTTGGAAGTGATTTTCATCACTTTTAGCTATCAAAATCCGAAGAATCCTTTTTCTGGACAAAACTCGATAACAGATCTTTGAATTGGCATTAGTTTCCAGTCATTATTTTTATCATTTGAAATGAGCTAAATAGCTAAACTGAAAATTTGGAATGGTATCAATTTGACATTGCCATTTATGTGTTCTACATGTGTGATGCTTGTTTTCTACGGCTGAGGAATACTCAGTCTGTCCAGGGTGTTCTTGACTAAGCTAAGCACCTAACGTCGAGTTAAAGATCCAAACCAAATAACAAAACTAACCTCTACTACTCGTTTAACAGCTTTTTATTTAACAATGTCTTAGGTCTAACAGAGTTTTAGATCAATTATCTATATCTTAAAAAAATGTTCTTATAATACTTATAATACTGCAGCGAAGACAAGCTGCTCCCCGCCTCTAGGCTCGGTGTTTGGATAGTCACGTCTCCTCGTGGATGAATCTTCGGATTGTATGACTGTCAGTATGTCCACTGAATAAACGATGGCTTTTGCCCTGTTTTTGATATACAAAGGATAAACGGTGTCTACGTCTAGTCAAAATCAGATCTCTGTTCACAACAAAGGCTGTAAAATAAACGGATGAGCAACAATTACTTTTATTTGTATATTTTCTAGAAGGAAAATTACACAAAATAATCGGTTGGCAAAATATCGGATCGGAGAGAAGCCCCGGTCAGTTGAGAATATATTTTGAAGAATGTATTCCCAAAGCAAAATAAAAATTGGCAGTTCTAAGGATAAGTACCTTCCCAGAAAAATGGTAATAGGATGCTAGCTAGAGCACTCTTCCGAAGCGGAATGGAAACTGATTATCATTAGCGACAGCACTTCCTGTTATAGATTTTTCTGTCGATTTGAGTGTGATTTCGCAATTGAATTGCAAGTAATTTCCTGTGTTAATTCAAAAATAATTAAATTTATTCACTTCACTTTGATTTTCACACAAATTACCAGATTTCCATAATTTAGCTATCACGGTGAGTACCTCGCATAAAATAAATTTTAAATTTACATTTCCTTGCATAGTTATGCATTATTTGCTGTTAATCGATTGCTACACCCGCCCACACTCACTTCAATCTTAATTTAATGTACCGTACAAACAGACCCAAATACACATACCTCCATGCACAAATTTTGACTTTATTTCAGTGTTCAATCGAATGTAACTAATCACAAAAGTATCGCAGAAAAAAAAAAAAAAACTATTATAAACCCCAACGAACAACAAATTTGCAAAAGTATCTGTATCCAGACAAGAACTGAAGTTGAAGTGTTTGATTTTTGATAGAATTTATTATGTGTTATAGTTTGTGTGTAATGAACTAGGAAATATTCGAAACGGTCTTGCGTTTCGTTCGTTACATGGCAATAAATCAAATTAAACCACTTTATTGAAGTGTTTCAAGTGAATTCAAATTTCAGAAATATAAATATGGTCCTGTGCTATGTGCACTCCTTCTCGTAAAATGGGATCCAATAAAAGGAGTTAGGTGCTGTTGGTGGCGTGCATAATTAAGCCAATTTTATGGCGTAGGGGATGATTGAGTGTGGGTTGGATCTTAAGTGTGTTTAAAGCAGGGAATATTGAGGAACATTATTTATTGATGAATGTGAAGCTTTTGTGGCTGGGAGAGCTCCATGAATTTCATTCACATTCTGATGAAGTAACAAATATTTATTGTTGCTGTGTGACATACGATTCTGCTGAATATAACAACTTTTCCGGGTTGGGGTCAAAATTCTGCCGGGGTCAAAATTATTTTGTCAAAATTCTGCTTTCAAAATTCTGCTTTTCAAAATTCTGCTTTTAAAATTCTGCTTTTCGAATTTCTGCTGCTCAAAATTCTAAATTCTTAAATTCTGCTTTTCAAAATCCTGCTTACCAAAATTCTGCGAATAATATATTATTCGCAGAATACCTTCTCTCATTAGAGATTAGCAGAAGATTATTTTGTGTTTGCATAGGTAAATAGTTACATCAGTATGTATAATATGTACCTACTTTATCTCCTGTAAGCTGTAAGGTTAGTCTAATTTGTTACGCCTTCGAGTTAGTGTTCAAATTTTACCATGAATATTTCGATTGTAAAATCCAATAAGGGAAAAGATAAACTTTGTGTTGATGCTATATGTTTTATCTTGAAAAGTTACACAAATGCAAAACCTGCTAATCGACTTAGAGACAAGTGCAAGGGACGAATAGTGACTAAATTGAATTTTGACCCCAACCCGAAATTCGTTTGTGTTTATGAATAAACAGACATAAAAAAAGCAGAATGTTTTTATTTAAAACAGCCAGTGTTCCGTAGCCCAGTAGAAAAATCGAATAAGAAAAATAAAACACACGATTTTATAGTGGAAAAATAATTAAAAAACCACTTTTATACTTTATTCTATCCGACTCTCCACGTCTTTCCGTGGCTACGATTTCTTTCGGTCTGACTGTTTTTAGTCTTACAGAATGAGCTTCAGTACTTTTTCGAACACGAAATAAGCTCTTTTTCGAAATATAAGTTTATTCTACTTCAATCATCGGACCCCGAGAGTTGCCATCTCTCGGTGTTCGATACAGTCCCGGCGAAAACCTACGGTTTTCCACCCTTTCACATTTTATTTAAGTCTATCCTAAAAATCTTAATGAATGTATATAACAAAAAAGGAATATGAAATATCTCATGGTCTTATCGTTTCTAATCAGTAGGCAGGATGCAGATCTTCTGTACTGGCCTTGTCAATTGGTTGGTTGCAGTGGTCACGACTACATTCCTTACCAGACCGTCTTTGCTCCGGATTAATCTTGATATACGTCCCAATGCCCATGCCGAGGGCGGGAAGTTCTTGCTCTTCATTATGCACAACTGTCCTTCTTTCAACGCATCTTTCTCTCTCCGCCATTTCTTTCTTTCCAGTAGAGTAGCCAGATACTCTTCTTTCCATCTTGCCCAGAAGTGGTCTAACATAGTCTTTCGCTCTTTCCATAGTCTTGCTCCATGTGTATTGAGTAACTCACCACTAGCAAACGGTAGGGGAAGTACCAATGGCTCGCCGACCAGAAAATGTCCCGGCGTTAGCGCCTGTAGATCGTTCGGATCGTCACTGATGGGATTTAGCGGTCGCGAATTCAATATAGCTTCTATCCCCGTAAGCAATGTTGACAACTGCTCATATGTCAAAATCTTTGCACCAATCACTCTCGTTAAGTGGAACTTCATGGACTTGACTGCTGCTTCATATATTCCACCTTGGTGTGGAGCCGCAGGAGTCATGAATTTCCATTCTGTCCCTTTCCTACCCAGAAAATCCAGGGTGTCTTTCCCGTGCCAAATCTCTCTCGCTCTTTCCAACTCTTTCGCTGCTCCGACAAAGGACGTGCCATTGTCACTGTAAATTCTCTCGCATCTACCCCTACGCGCAATGAATCTCTCGTAGCAGGCGATAAAAGCCACGGATGACAGATTCGATACTATATCAATATGCACCGCTCTTGTCTTGAGACAGACAAATACTGCCACCCAGCATTTCTGTCTTATAATTTGTTGCCCAACTCTGTCTATCATCTTGATCTCGAATGGTCCCGCATAATCTACTCCAGAGTGTAGAAAAGCCTTTCCCGGTGTCACTCTTTCCTTTGGCAAATCAGCCATTAATTGTGTTTCGAACCTATGCACAGTGGGTACCCGCCCATACAAAGTGCGGTCAAAAATATTATTCTTGCTTTTTTCCAATAAAAACCTGGGGATATGATTTAAGATTGTTTATTTGAACATAATTATAAGGAAAAAATAACAAAAAATAACATAAATATTGAAATATTGAAAAAAAAACTATGTTTTTATTAGCACTTCTGCTGTTTTCGATAACAGACATTTCTTTTTACTAGGCTATTTTCATAAATTGGAAATAAACGGGTCGGAAGTTAATAAAAGACGTTTAAAAGGTCCTTATTTGTTATTACGTGAGACATTTTTCTTGTAAAATTTAATTTTGTATATCCTTGTTCCTTGACTGTTAGGCTTTTTCACTCAATTTTACACTGAATTTAAGCTATATATGGTCACATAAACGGTTGTAACTTCAAAAGGGGAAAAAAGTGAAATCAAAGTTATTTTGAAAGGTTAGACAATATTCTACATTTTAATACCAAATTTTTAGAATGAGCTCGGAGGGAACCCAACTAAATCTCTAATTTACTTTAAAAAAGTCTTTGAAAAATATTTCAAAAACTACATTACGAAGGAGACCCCTTATAAGTACACCTGTATATATTTTACAATAAAATGTATGTTTTTAGAAAGAACTAACCTTCTAGTTTAATATCCATATTTAAGAAAATAATGTTAAGCTTTTTTCAACACGTGTTATCACTACCAAAAGGTCACAACCAAAAAATTGAACTGATAAGCGAAATGTGCATTCTAATATATGGTCACTTTGAAGGGCTTACAAGTAATAAACAAAAAAATACCATACAATCTTTTTGTTGTTTTTGATTAACGGGAATGTCTTTAACATAATTTCATCAAAAAATTTTGGATTTATGACATTCACTTTTTTATTTTTGACCTATGGCGGGACCCACTGTGCTATGATTGTATCGAACACATACCAAGCACTTATGTAAAAACATTCTCAACTCATTTCTTAGCCTCGGAAGCCAGAATCTTTCTCGTATATGCTGCATCATAACCTGCACAGCCCCGTGCCTTGTAGCTCTGTGGGCGCTGTCCATGATCAGCCATGCCAACCGTGAACCCTTGGGCACGATTGCTGGATGACGTCTCTCGTAGTCTATCTCCGCTCTTTCCAGACGTCCTCCGACCCTTAGTATGCCTTTGTGATCTAGCATGGGTTTCAGGGACTCGATATCGCTTCTTTCCGGTAAACATCCCTCTTTCCTCAAATGCGTAATGTCTTTCCCAAAATAACTTTCCTGTTCTTTCCGTAATATGTAATCAATTGCCTGACTCTTATCATAAGCTGTCAGCTGAATGTATGTCTTTCTATTTCTTTCCTTCAAACGCTTCGAACGTTTATGTCTTTTCCCATAACTTCTTTCCTCCTCTCCTCGTCGTTTCGCCTTTTCTTTCAGTGCATTAACATATCGGAAGATAAACCTATTATGTTTATCGCTCTCTCCAATGTGCGTGCATATTCAATTACTGACACACTCTGTCCGTCTTTCGTGCGTATTGCCAATGGCTCTGAAAACTTGGTTATTGCCAATATGCCAATACTCTCATCTCATCCCTCCCCCCATCTGCAACATTTGGCACAAAATGTTCAGATTTCCAAGAGGATCGGGATTGCTGTAACCAATCCGGACCGTACAGCCAAAACTTGTTATCCACTAGCGCCGATGGCTTAACTCCTCTGCTTAGGAGATCGGCTGGATTGTCTTTCGTGTTTACGTGCTTCCACTTTCTTGCCTCTGTATTTGTTTGTATTGATGAGACCCTGTTCGCTACAAAGGTCTTGAGACTGCAAGGAAGTTTATTTATCCAATGCAGTGTTACCAAAGAGTCTGTCCATAAATTATATTCGACATCTTTCCATTCCATTGTGGCAATTACATTATGTATCAACCTTCCCAAAAGCTCCGCTGCAGACAATTCCAGCCTAGGAATCGTTACTGTCTTTAGCGGCGCCACTCTCGTCTTAGCTACAAGAATGTTTGTAGTGATCTTTCCGTTCGGACTTTCCGTCCTTACATAAATGACGGCTCCGTATGCTTTCTCGGAAGCATCCGAAAAGCCATGTAGTTCTTTCCGAAGACTAGGAGATGTACCTAGCCATCTATCGATTCTCATGTTCTCCAAGTATATTATGTCTTTCCAGAAGTCTCTCCATCTCTTTTGCAACTCTCCTGACAATTCCTCATCCCAGTCGACATTTAGCCTCCATATGTCTTGGATGATAATCTTTCCTATTATCGTTGTCGGCGCTATGAAGCCATTTGGATCGTATAACTGCGCTATACAACCGACAACCTTTCTCTTTGTCATCTGCTCTGTCTCTGGTGCCTTCACTACAAATGTGAATTGATCTCTTTCCAAAAGCCATTTGAGGCCTAATATAGAAGTCTTTCCTTCGTCTTGGAATAGCACTGATGATTCTTCTTCATCGTTCATGTTCTTCATTAGGAGCCTGGAATTGGACTTCCACTTTCTCAGTTCGAATCCTGCACCCTTGAGTACAAGATCTATTTCTCTCGATAGCATTGTTGCATCTTCTATGGAATCTGCACCTGTTGTGCAGTCATCCATGTAAAAGTCTTCCATTATCGCCTTGGCGGCCTTAGGAAATTCTCTTTCCGCGTCTTTCGCACATTGTATAAGCGCTCTTACCGCGTTGTATGCTGACGAGGTCATCCCGTAAGTAACGACCGTTAACCAATACTCTTTCAGTCTTTCTTTGGGACTCTCTCTCCAAAATATTCTTTGCAAGTCCCATTGGTCTTTCGCCACCTTTATCATTCGGAACATCATTTTTATGTCAGCGTTTATCGCAATCTTGTGCCGACGAAAACGCATTAAGGTATCAAATAAGTCTTTCTGTAGCTTCTCTCCATTCATCTGTATTTCATTCAATGAAATACCTTTGTCTGTCTTACAACTGGCATCAAAAACGACCCTAAATTTCTTCGTCACACAATGATGAGGTATATGATAAATGATCTTTCCTTGGGCTTCGCCTTCTACAGGCCTCATGTGCCCTAGTCTTTCGTACTCTCTCATAAACTCTGTATACTTTGCTCTTAATTCGCTGTCACCTGCCAGCTTTCTTTCTAATGCGAAAAATCTACGTTTCGCTACAAGCTCTGTAGTTCCTATGTCTTTCTCATATTCTTTCAGTGGAATTGTGACTATGTACTTTCCGTCTCTATCACGCTGATATGTCTTTCTGAAATTCTGCTCTACTTGCTCCTCCTCTTCCGTTCTCGTAGAAGCGAGCCCAATTTCGTCCAAGGCCCAGAATCTCTTGAGCAATTCGTGCAGATGGCTGTTGTCTATATGTGCTATGAATGCTCGCTCATTGACTTCTCTATCACTTGGTCTTTCCTGCTCTCCAAGAATTACTTTCCCAAACGTCGTGTTCATACATAGGACGCCCGATGGATGTCTTCCCTCTACTGACACCAACATCTCCGCCAGGAATTTACATCCAAGCAGGAGATCAATTGGTCCTTCTTTCCAGTAATAAGGATCAGCTAGGATCGACTCTTCGAACAGGTGTTTGTCTATCCCAACGATGTCGTGCCTCAATTGATATCGATTGGCTTTAGGCAGGACATAAAACTCTTGCTCAATATAGTCTTTCGTGTCGAACCAGGGACAGAGCCTGATCATAACCTGATGCTTGATAGAACAGGGCTCCCCATCGATGCCGACAATTTTTCTTGCGACCTGCCTCATTGGCAACGACCATCTTTCCGACAACTGATGACTTATCAAGTTTGGCTGAGCCCCAGTATCTAGTAAAGCTCAATACGGCCCTGTCTTTACCCCATCTAACATCAGCCTTACCTGGGCTGTTGACGTCAAAATAAAATGCCTACCTTTCCTATCAATAAAAGAGCTCGAATAGTCGTTATCAATATTTTTCTTTTTTCTTTTAAAGTTGTCCCATGAAGCAATACTATCTTCATTGGACGTTGAGTTTGGTCTTTCCGGCGTTCTCTCCCATGGTCTTTCCTCTTTCATCTTTCGTTCGTCTTTCCTGCCAGAATGTGGGCCTTCTTGCTAGGTGGCGCCTCTAGTCATTTGCGTTTTGCTTGTTGTCTTTCGAACTCTCCCTCCTCTTTCGCTCGTCTTGCACCCGGAAGACTGTTCCCTCCGCCTTTCGTAGCTTTTTCATCGGGCATAGCACGCTGTTGTGCATCTGCCTACCTGGACATCTAATGCACGGCCCTTGATAGCAGGTGCTTGGCGTATGCCCTAGCTTCAAACAATTAGAGCAGAGCCCCATTTCTTTCACTGCCTGGTTTTGTGCCATTAAGTTCAGCACTTGAAATTCTGGGCAGTTCCAAATAGGGTGGTACATCGATCGGCACATGTTGCATGGCATTTTCTTGATCGTCTCTCTCTCACTAGCTCTCGGGTATCTGCCATTTGGCTCCGTCTTTCCAAGTCTCGATTGATGCAATGTGGACGGTCCATCTCTAGCTCTGTAGTCAGGTCGACTGTTGTGCTGTGGACGGTCCCTCTGCACGTCTTTCCAGGACTTGCCTCGCCTGTTAAGATGTAGACGGCCCGTCTCTGTATCCTTCCTGCACTCTTTCCAGTGACGTAGCACGTCTTTCCAGGAAGGTGCACATTTCGGGCACCGTGGAAAACTCGGAGGTTCTTGTCTCCCCCCCATTTACAAGCTGTGTCTCGTCTCTTTCCAATTGGGCGTGTCTTTCCATCATCACAGCAGAGGCAGTGAAGAACTGCTCTTCCGCTTCAACAAATTTTCTTTCGATTTCCGCCAATTTAAGGACATCGTTCGTCTTGGCGATCTCTTTCTCTCCGGTCTTGACCTGTTGCCAAGCATCTTCAATGGCTTCTAGCCGAACCTTGATAGCCTCCAAGGTGGTCTCGGAGAAGGTGGTGGACCTTGTGAAGGCCACCATTCTCGACATGGCATTGCAGCCCGCCTTGAAAGTATACTCGTAATTTTCCTTCTCCATATCTTTCCCGTCTTTCCTGTCTTTGGTGTCTTTCGTGTCTTTCTGTGTGAAATCAAATGAAAATGTGTCAAGTAAATCTAACAGTTCAAAGAAATGAATAACCTGAAATTAATTTAAAGGAAGCAAATTGGCTGGCTGTGTCGTTCGCTTTCTATCTCTTCTCTCCCTGTAAAAAATATAATTCTCTCCTTTTTCCTGGTAGCTCGCACCACTGTGCTTGAGCCCCGGCCTCTCCAAAGTATTTGGCAACTCGCACCACTGTGCTTGAGTTCCTAGTCTTTCTTCAAAATATTTGGCAACTCGCAACACTGTGCTTGAGTTCCAGTCTTTCTGTCTTTCTTCAAAATATTTGGCAACCTCGCACCACTGTGCTCTCAGTTCCAGTCTTTCTCTTTCCATATTCTTTCCTTTCTCTCCTGCGTAGTTTATTTTAAAACGAAAAAATAATAAAAAGAATACACAGCAAAACACAAAACAAACTAAAATGTGCCGATGCTACTTTTCCTAATTCCCATCTCTATTTTTCCTAAACTGGTCGACCAGAAAACCCCCTTTCCCCTTCCTGTCCTGCTCGCACATGCACCTACACACACAATCACTTAACCTCATCTTCTTGATGCTTCTTTTGATCACCATTGCACAAAACCAAAAATAAAACCACTTCTTTTGCTTCCCTCTATTCTTTCTTCTTTTCAGCATACACTTTTCCGCGACGACACAGCACAACACTTATTAAATGTATATTACTCTTACCGTTCTTTCTCTTAATTAATATTTTTCTTTCCTGGATGCAAAATATTCTTTCCACAATAAATCAATCTTTCTTATAATTTTCTCAAGCAACACAATTTGGTTATTGCACTGAACAATTTAATTTTTGCTGTTTACTGTCCTCTTTTTTTTTTAAATATTCCACTTTTCAACTGCTGATAATTCACTTGAAAATATTCTGACTGCTGAAGGCGACGTACATTTATAGAAAGACGACGCTCATCGCAGCTGCAATTTGAATTTGTATTTGCTAAGCCGCTTGGCATAGCTCTTTCCTTTTCTTTCGCATTCTTTCCAACCTGTAATAAAAAACATATTCACAAACTCACATGCGCGTCCGCATGTTTGTTTGCTCGTAACCATATATTTGAAATATAAGGGGAAAAGAGAAAAAGACAAAAAAAGGGTATATGCGCTTTTTTGGTGGTTGTTTTGCCACCGTGCAGATGTTCGTTTTTTTATCTTTCGTTTAGCTTGTGCGCTTGTGCAATGGATTCAGAAAGGGGAAAATAAGACGAAATGTAAATAATATTTTGTTCGTCGCGACGCCAACTGCGTAGTTTCATGTCTTTCGTTTGTGTTTATTTTTAGGTAGGAAAACTGATGTTCGAAGCAATGTCTTTCGTTTTATGTATGTGTTCGTTTTTTCGTGCGTACATACTTGTGTATATTGGTAACGCATTGTCTTTAGTGCTGTATCTTGCGTTCATGTCTATGCGTGTTTTTCTTTCGTATTTTTTGTTTTAGGTAGGAAAACCGTTGGGGTTTTTTCTTTTTTAAACGCTGCTATTTTATCTTGGGTAGCAACGATTTATTTCGTTTGCTTACCGTAATAATAGCGCTGTCTTTCCATATAAGGCTAATGAATGTTCTTCTTTCGATGTAGGGCAATAATGAATATTCTTACCAATATTTAAAATTTATTTTTTATGCTTCTTTCCGTCGATATGACTTTTTCTTTCGAAGCGTAGTGGACTGTATTTCTCTCCTTTCTCTCGAATAACTTACTTTCCGTACGTGCTTCTTTCCTGTAGTAACCTGTCTCAAATTGGACTTTCTTTCACTGCTTCTTTCCGACTTGTTTGTTTTTTTTTAAAAGGACACTTTCGACACTTTCACTTTCCGCACTGGAGTTATCCGACTCGACATGGACCAAATGTTCCGTAGCCCAGTAGAAAAATCGAATAAGAAAAATAAAACACACGATTTTATAGTGGAAAAATAATTAAAAAAACACTTTTATACTTTATTCTATCCGACTCTCCACGTCTTTCCGTGGCTACGATTTCTTTCGGTCTGACTGTTTTTAGTCTTACAGAATGAGCTTCAGTACTTTTTCGAACACGAAAAAAGCTCTTTTTCGAAATATAAGTTTATTCTACTTCAATCATCGGACCCCGAGAGTTGCCATCTCTCGGTGTTCGATACAGCCAGAATTTTGAAAAGCAGAATTTGAAAAAACAGAATGTTGGTGACCAGAATACAAAAAAAAAGCAGAATTTTGAAAATCAGAATTTTTCGGTTAAAAAGCAAAATTTTGAAAAGCAGAATTTTGAAACCAGAATTATGACCCGCTCCCAACTTTTCCCTTTGGTTCTAAAAATGCAATCTCCATTGTCTCTGTGACCTCCTTTTCCCAAAATGATGATTTCCTAAATAAAAGTGGGTCAACTTGCGTTGGAAATACAATCGGTCCGTACTTCTTCTGGATCCCCACAACTTTCGATTTTTTTCAATCAATGCCCGAAAACAATACTTCCCAGAAAACCTGTAACCAAGCGGAAATTGTCAAACAATGTTAGTGTAAATATGATAAACACTCAACCAGGAACCAGCAGGAAAAGGAAAACAACAACTTGCAAAATCAATTTCACATTCAAGTACGGTGAAAAAAATCTAGCACTCTTCCCATTCTATTTGTGTCCTGGTTCTAGTTACTTTCAGTATCCTCCCAACTGATGACGACTTGACGGTTTGTTATCGTTGAACAAAAAACGAATGAACACAGACAATAGCAATAAAATTTGAAATTTTCCATAGAAATAACAAAAAAACCAGCTTCAGGTTCTTCACACAGGCTTTCGAGTAATTTTTGTTCGTTCTGATTCTGAGTTCTGCCCACTTGACCAAGATTAGAAATCGAAAAAAAAATTCCATTTGAGCATTCATGGCGCTGAAGGATTAGGTAACAGCGATTGTTTCCGATTCCGGGAAAAATGAATATTTTTTTGATATTTAAGAACTTGTTACTTTTGCGATCTATAACTCCCTCAATTTGGTTTCAAACAAAAAAGAAGAAAACAAATTTGGCATCAAAATTAATATAAATGGGTTTGTCTTGGTTTTGATATCTGATACAATAAAAGAGAGAGAAAAAAATCCATTGAGCAGACAGCAAAAAATATGTTTGGAATTGAATATTGTTGTATTATGTTTTAATGTCTATGTCAAGAGCTTAATTTAGCCAGAAAATGATAGAAAAACAATACTCAATGGGATCAACGAACAAGGAATACAAATTAATTTGAAAGCTATAAATAGCTAACTGCGCCGAGCAATAAATCTTTCTTGGAGCATTTCTATTTCCAATGATTTTTTTTCTTTTTTTGTACAAAATACCAGGAAGACAGTTGAGGAGTGGTTGTTTATTTTTTCTTAGGCAAAATGTTTATGATGTTAAAAATAGACTTTAATTTGAAATAAAAGGTTTAATGCCGTCTAGTAAAGTCTATTTGTCAATTTTGTTTGACATAAATAGGAGTAAGGCGATTAGGTACAACTACAAGTATGGTCTTTTACTTTTTTGGTGTACCCGATCTTTATTTATGTTGGAAAAGGTTTCATCTGACACCTTTGTTGTTTCTTATTTAGTTTTTCAAAGCAAAATAGGTCATCGAAAAAAGAGAAATGTTTGCAAGTCACGCGACAGTTTTCATCGACTATTAAAGAAGTTTTCCGGAAATATTTACTCGAAAGTGCCACTTTCATGTCTTCCTTGTCGCATTAAGTTTCCAAAAACTAGAGGCAAAAAGAAAATCGAAGTAGATGACACTTAATTTTATTTATATCCTCAGGCTGGGTGTTTCGTCGCTGGTTCTTATACGTCTACTTGACAATCTTGACACCTCACCCAATTGCCACTTCAGTGTTGTCACGCTGCTCTTTTGTTAACCTAGAAGTGTGTACTAAGGTCAAAACAATTTCATATTTCCGTAAACATTTCCCACCGAGTGCGGGAACAACACTTCTCTTGCAATGTGACATATAAGTGTCACCTAAGTGAGTGACTTTTCTCAGGGTTTAAGTTTGCCCCGACAAAGTGCAGCAGAAAAAAAAATAAAAGCAAAAAGTTCAAGAAGAAAAATAACTTTGCCTCAAGCATGTACTTGTACACTGAAAAAAAAAGAAACGAAAAAACAAATCATCACAAACTAGACAAACGAGTTATTGACAGTCACATCCACATTTGTTTCCGCCTTGAAAAAACGCGCCACATTACATTAAAATTTTGTACACTTACTCACTCGTTGCTGACATCAAATTTGTTTTAGCTCACAAGATCTGTTTCCAGCAGCAGTTACAACTAAATGAGAAGTAGCAAAAAGAAGCGACCCAGAACACCCGCCATTTGTCCCTGTTTCATTAAAAAAATCTCATTCTTCTTTTCTCAAGTGAGAGCAATGACATTGCAAACAGAAAAAAAAAGGATTAACCAAGTCTGCACAGTGTACATAATAAATGAGATTGAAGAACGCCCGACGCTAAGTGCCAAGCTGGGGGGTATGTTTGCAGGCTTTCTGTATTTTTTTGTCTTTGCAGCATATAGTAGCTGTTCGGCATGCGGAAATGGCATGTTTCATAATAGAGTTATAAAAACGATGTTAGCAAAATGACACCCTTACGACTATGTCACATAGGTTAAGTAGCTTCTCGTACTCTATAACCGGTCCTAATGCTTTAAGGACTATTGCGAGACGAAAAAAATGATACACCCACAAACATGTTATGAAGTGCAAATGGCTTCAATTTCATGTCAAGACTAAATCACAACAACATTACACTCGTGTTGGCTTGGGATGGGACACCGATTTATGTCGTTCTGTCATTTAACTAAAATGTCTCCGGTTTCTAGTGTCGCTACCGTCGCGTCGGTCGTCGTGTCACTTAATGTCGAAATCATTGAACTCAAGCTACGCGGCCATTAAAGTCTCGTTTCCAGTGATGTTCATTTAAATATCACACGGCGACGGCACTGTATTTGAAGGTCGTTCATATGATGTTTAGATTTGTTGCTTTTTGGGGCACGAAATGATGTTACAACACATATGTGTAATATTGATGGATAACTGTCATCAACAGAAAATCAGCGACATGAAAATTGAAGAACATGATTTTTTCTTTTCTGTTGTTTGAATTTCAGATGAAATTTGGGTGTTTGCAAAAGGAAATTGAATCTGGAAAAAAATTTTAGATTGAAAACTGTCAGAAATATTTCAACATGTCAAAAGAAATACCAACATATTTGTCGCACATGCAATAAAGGAAATAATAGACGGAAGTCAGGTGAAGTCAATGTGGTTTGAAAAAGTGTCAGACGAATTCTCTGTTGAGACTGTCGAAAGTCTTCGTAAAATCGATGAAAGTCAGATTTTGTGGGCTATCGATAAAAGAATATACAAGCGGCTTGTTCTCAATCAACGAGACCTTCCTATGTTCTTCAATAAAATGCAGGTGTCATAAATGTTACTCATACGCCTACCATTCCGTACATTTTTGAATGGCTGTTTTAGTACCTTACATTAAAAGTTTCCATCACCGTGAAAATGTAAACACTCTCCCATAAAACGAAAGAATTAAAAATTAATTTGCAACTTTATCATTTCAACTGTTACTCTAATCTTCATGATACTTTTCAACCGCCCAATAAATACATAATACCTTTTTTGTTAAAATCCTGTTTACCCGTTATGCAAACGACCAAAGGACCTTTTCTGTTATTCAAACGGAAAATTTTATTGAAGTCACATGTCACACGCAAACTTATATTAAAAAATGTAAAAATAAATAAATAAAAAATGAAATTAAAATGAGCAATCATTGCCATGAAAGGTATAACCCTTTCAATTTCTTTTAACTTTACTCGAAACGATTTTTCCAGGATGCTGATGAGATGAGTATTAATATTTTTAATTCTTAAATTTTAATATCAATAAAAAGGAACGCCCCAGTGTGGTTTAATTTTTAATTTATTTTTACACCTTTTATATTTTTCTAGACCAAACAGAAAGCAAAAAAAATGAAATTAATTCACTCGTTGAGTATAGGAAGGTTAAGCCTTAATTTCATATCGTATGTGGCTTGTCAGAGACAACATCTGATTTCTTTTTTTGGATTTATTTAACAGCAAAAAGGACTTCATAAAATATAATGAGAACGTAATTATTGCATGCAAATCTCTCAGAGGTCAGCATAAAAATAGTACCTTGTATAGATTTTGTGGCTTAATTGGCTTAAGAGTTTCTCAACCTTGAAAAATGATAACAGCACACAGCTTGTTATGGCTGAATAGCCTCGATAATTATTTTTTCAGTTTAAGAATGAAAAACTGGAAAAATCTTCGAAATAAGCTTTGGAAAAATGAAAACCACAACTTTTTCGTTTTATTTACACATCAAAGGTGACATTTATTAATTAGTCTGAAGTTGGTTGAGTTTCAATAAAAAATATACAAATTTGCTTAGTGTTGGCGTTCAGAATGTTAATTATGACAAACTTCAGGTTGGAGCCAACACAGCTTTTTTTCTTTGGTTTGTTTTTGTTAAGCTGCAAGGCAAAAGTCCACTACATATTCAAATTTTGAGTGCTATCTTTGTAGGTGTATGAGTCAAAAAAGGATAGGGATTCTATAGAGAGATTTGAAGTATTTTTTGTAATTATAAAACGAATTTTGAGTTCATAGGAGTTCCTTGTAACATTTTGACCAAATTGATAACTCAATAAGCTTTAAATTTTGTTTACACATTTAACAGAATAACTTTTCCTAGAAAACACGAAAAATATCAATAAGCAGTCGGTACACGTATCGGGACGTTTCTTATCCTTCCCGAGCCCGTATGAACTTTAGAAAAACCACCATCAGCAAAATTGAGTCCCTGAATTAATAGCCAATATTTCTTTGGTAGAGTCCTTCCGCGTTACTCTGTTTGTGTTGTTTATATTTCCCGAGCAGAAGCAAGAAAAAAAAGTGTTACCCAACTAGTTCCTTTCGATCGAGATTTATCTGTGTAGCCATAATCCTTAAGCCAATGAATGCAGCACTGCGTAAGGCAATACACCCTTTTGAATTCAACATTTTTTACATTTACAATTTAAATTTATCTCAATTCAGGTCGTGCTTTTGTCTCATATAGTTGGTCTCGTCCTTACTGCCACCCACATATGGTTGAAGATGTATTGGCTTACACTCTATATTGTACATCTTGTTTGTTCAAACTGGGAAAATAAAAACGTCGAAGTCCCTTTTTTTTCTGGTCACTGAATATCTAAAACAAGTTTCTTTCAATTTTTCTCAGTTGTTTATTTATACGCATTGCTCGTAACTCGTATTATATTGATCGGGTCAAGTTTTTTTCTGTTGAAAAATGGCGAGGAAGAAGCAAGAAAAAGGGAAATATAAACAGAAGAGGAATATAAAAATCAACATTAAAACCGGAGATTGAAAAAATATGGCATGACCAGAGGGTTGGTAGGACTTTGAGAAAATATGCCGTGAAAAAACAAACGAGTCTTCACATTATCGTCTTTTATCAAGGCATTAAAGTATTTCCTAGAACTAAGAGCACAGGAAAATTAGTGGAAAACTGTCTATTTGTTATTTCGGTAATGAAGTTCTCCATTTATAAAAAATCTGAATATTATGAAAATATGATTAGCGACTTGTTGATAATTGTTCACTAAATCTTACCTCTACTGTGATCAGTGACGAATCATTTCCCTTGGCTATTTCAATAGGTTTTCTAAGTCCCCTATTACACGTTGACTCACGACTCACTTTTGAGTTTCTTTATACATTTTTATTCCGTGAGGCAAGCGCTATTACACGTTGACTCGTGCCCCATGCCTCAAATTTGAAAATTATTGTTTGTTTTGTTTTGAATGCTCCTTCTTCTGCTCATACGGAGTTACACACTTTTCTGGTTTTGCAAACAAATCCGATGTTGTTTATCCCAGCAACAAGAAAATCGAATGAAAAAGAACAGCATAAAACGAGTATGAGAAAAAGAAACGTCAAAGTGAGTCTACTAAAAATTTGCCCGAGCCTCACCGGAAATTTTTTTTTGCATCTCATTTTCTCACGGTGGGGGTGCATAACTTCACAGGTCATAACTTCACATGGGTCATAATTTCACCTCTATTGGGTTATAATTTCATTTTTTTCGGGTGAAATTGTTTCCCACCTTAGGTGAGCAATAATTTCACCTGAAATTTGGGTGAAATTATTTCCCACCTATTAAGTCATAACATGGCGCAGGGAATCTGGTCCCGAAGTCAGAAGTCCCGAAAATGGTTTTCGGGACTAATGACCCACTATTTTTATTTTGGGACAACTAACCCACTATGATGGGTCATACGTCCAGACATTAAATTGCGGGTTTCTGACCTTCGCGTTAAGTTTTAAACATTTTCTAAAACAGTAAATTGAGTGGACAGTTTTTACATATTTTCAATGCTCTAAGTCTATGTGACGTTGAGGAAACTTTCCAATGCAAACGTTCTTCTGAACTTTGATATTCGGTAAGGTGAGAGTAAGGCAAGCAAACTGTAGTTGAAGCCAGTTTCATCTTAATACACCTTTTTGTCATCTAAACTAACTGAGCTATTTCAATGACATTTTCAGCTCCATTGAAAAGACATTTTTGTATTGATGTGTTCAGTGTCCTTGCATCATGTGAATGCAGACGTAAGTACTATTTTTTCAATGCTATCAGTTGGCAATTCCTATCAAGAAAATGTATCCATTATTGAGTTTCTCAATGCTTAAACTTAACTCTACAATCAGTTTGAAAAGTTTTATAAAATTAAATTACAAATTTGGAGCTTGAACCAACAAAATGTATAGCAGGTACAATTGCTAGAGAGCGAAGCGAGCGGAAAAAATTTTGCCCAAAAGAGAATCAATTTGGGGTGTGAAAATAAAAAAATTCGCGCGAATTTTTTATTTTCACACCCCAAATTGATTCTCTTTTGGGCAAAATTTTTTCCGCTTGCTTCACTCCCAATCAAACCAAATCAAATTTGAATGTTACAGATCCTCATCATGCTCGAAATGAATAATTGCCCTGCACATTGGACTACTGACCCACCATAGTGGGTTATTTTCAGAGTCTTGAAAACTTAATTTCCGAATGAAGCGTGTATCAACATGTTAAGAAACTTAGTTGTACGGAAATTCAGTTTTCAAGACTCTGAAAATAATAAAAAATCGAGCCAGAGTAATCGAGTTTTTGGTAGACAAATTATGTATAAGTAAATAGTACAAAATGATAATTTCTTGCAACAGTAGTAAAAAGTGAAATTATATCCCTATTTGAGTGGGCAATAACTTCACACAGAAGTGAAATTCTGGCCTTCAAAAAAGTGAAGCTAATTCCCACCTTAGATAGGACACAACTTTACCAGAAGAAAGTGAAATTATAACTCACTAGAGGTGAAATTATGACCCATTTGAAGTTATGACCCGTGAAATTATGCACCCGCACCTTTTCTCACATCTGCTTTCTTTTTCGCACTCATGTGAGTCGTGAGTCGTGAGGCATCGTGTAATAGCAGACTAAGCACACATTCGTTCCTCTTGACAATTCTCTTACTAACCGACTGTTGCTATTTAATGAAAATCAAAAGAAGGGAATCGCTCCACTTTTGCGGTTTGTGCTGAGATTTTATTGATATTTTAATGGTTGCTATATGACTAAGTAAATAAAATCGAAATACACTCTAAAATATATGGATATAAAATTTTTTTATGACCAAATCCAATGGTCTGACATCTTAGTCCTCTTTCGGTTCCGTTTGCTTACCAACCTTTTGCAGACTAAAAAAAAAATAAAACGATTTTTATCTGCTTCGAGCAAATATCTGTATGATGGTATGTCCTTTTATTGTATCAACATATGTTTGGTCGTTTTCATCAGTGTTCTTTGGTTCTTTGTAAATTGAAAGTGGGCGGGCCGGGGCATTTTGTTTTTGCTGATTGATGATGAATTGATATCAATCAGTCATTCGTTGAAACATTAGAAGAATATAAAAATATACAATAAATTGTGTCTTTTGATGACAGGGAAGGGTATGTTTTGTGTGAAGTAATGTGGTTTGTTTGGTTTGAAAGTTTTAAATTACAAAACGGAATAGGATTAGAAGCATCGGCGGGAAGTTGATCAAGCTTTCTTGTTGGTTGAAAACGAAGGAAATACAGCAATTTGAGGTAAGAAAAAAAGTCAGCTTTTAAAAATACAAACTTTGGGTTTGTAGTAGAACGAACAGAGCACCGATGACTGACATCGTATTATAATTAGCCGCTTTACAATACATCTACTTACTTTCACCCATTAACTGGGATATGTAAGTGAGCACTGGTTTTTAGTCTAACCCAGCTGGTGCTTATTTTCAAAACCACTGAAAGGTTTCTGCTCATTTTCACGTTTAGTAGTTTACGAAGTTTTATTTCCTTTTAACAATTTTTTAACTGACTTCTTTTTCAAACTGACTGCTTTTATGAAGCCTTATGAAGATTTCACTTAACTTCACTGACAATTAATTTAAAATGAATTTGAATAACGTCCAATGCCCTGTTAAGGCTTTTTTTTTAAAAGGTGTTAGAGTCTACAGAAAATATTTAGGTAACACCCCCAGCTCCGAGTTTGGTTCTCCTTTTTCAATTTATTTATCCGATAAAAAAGAGGCAACTTTTTGCTTTAATTTGTGTTCATTCCCTCTTGCTGCCTTATAAAGAAATTAAAAAGGGAAACATGTTTTTTTGTTTCTGTGATATGAATAACCCTAATAATAAATATTACCCTCTCCAACGGGATAAATTTCCTCCAAAGATAAATAACCCTTTTATGCTTTTTATTCCACAACACCGCGTCGTCTCCATCACTGCCACCGATACTTGCTTGTTTTTCAAAATCAAAAATATTTCCCATCAACAGACGACTGAACATCAATGTTTATTAAAATATTACCTTGGGGCTATTTATTTTCCCCCCTCCGAAAAAAAATTAAAAAAAAACTGTCCAAATAATGTTCAAAGCAACGCAGAAAGGAGATTTACTTTGCTGTTATTTCCACTTTTACGAAGCCAGCCTTTAAGTTTGCCAATTACGCCCGAAACTCATTTGAATTTTTTCCTCGTTATTTTCAAAAGAACAAAAAAAAACATACTGCAAGCTCACACAAATCTGAAACGAGACAAAGTAAGACGAGCAAGAAACGTGGAAACTGAAAAAATTCCAACAACGAAAAAAAGACCATAATATTGAACATTGTTAAGGCGGATAGAAAGCTCAATTGTTTTTGGAGTCGTTACGTTTATAGCCATGTTTTTTCCACTTGTCAACCATAATCGGTAAGGAAGTTCTGTGTGTTGGCAATGAGAAGCTTCTATTTTTTCCGTTTCTATCTATCTTTCACATATCGATGGTGTTGCGCAAAAAGGGCCAATCTGATATTTTCAATCGGGTTTCTAAGATTTATTAATTTCTTATTGTGCTAATTTAGTTGTTTAAGGCACCAATTTTGGTTCATCTGATTGATAAACATATCCTGTGTAATATAAAAATTAAATTAAATAATTCAAAAAGCGTTTTGTCAGCATTAAATAATAAAAATAACAGCATAGTGTAGTTTGGCCCTTTTTGCATAAGATCAGTTTCTGTCAACACAAACTAAAAAAGGCCAATCTGACAGATTGGCCCTTTTCGCTTCAATACTTCCATAGCTAAACCACAAGAACAGGACCAATCGGCTACTCTTTGAATCAAAATAGATAGGAAAACAAAAAGTGAATTATTTATCTATATTACCAAGTAACAATTTCATTTTTTATTAAAATAAATTTTAAATTTTGTTTTTTTTAATTTTTATAAAATTATTTTCATAACGAATTAAAAAAAATGTAAATTAGGTATCCTCCACAGCACTCAATTCGTCTTCGTCATACCATCATCATGTCTTATACAGGTAAATCTGGCTGATCTCTGAAACTTTCCCCTGCTGGTAAATCTGGCTGATCTACGAAACTTTCACCTGCAGCAGTATTTTAGTTCGCCTCCAACTCTTCGCTGCCTGCCAGAGAGTGTCATGACTCCTCCAGTTCTTGAGCGCGTCAATGATTCCATGGGACAAATCTTCTTTCGCACTCGTGCTGTGGCGAGAGTCCTAAAAGATCTCAACATACATAAATCCGCTGGTCCGAATGGTATCCACGCTATTATTCTAAAGAGGTGTTCTTCCACGCTGGCAAAACCCTTGCGTAAGCTTTTCCATCTATCCTATTCTTCTGGGCTCGTTCCGAGCAGTTGGAAAACAGCATTTGTCCAGCCAATTCCAAAAAAAGGCGAATCTTCTTCTCCCTCCAATTATCGTCCGATTGCACTTACGTACCTTCTTTCTAAGGTCATGGAAACGCTGATAAACTATCAGCTCAAGAAATATCTCGAAGACCGAAATCTTCTTAATGACCGGCAGTAAGGCTTTCGCAGCAACAGCTCCAATGGTGATTTGATGGTTTATCTCACCCAACAGTGGAACAAATCTTTACACCGTTTTGGAGAAAGTAAGATTGTTGCACTTGATATTTCAAAGGCGCAGGTGGTCATGGTTCAGAGGATAGAGTAGTGGATTGCTAAGCCGAACGCTACGGGTTCAAACCCCAGCTTCAGCAGCATTCTTTTTCTACAAAAATCGCCAGCCTATCTGAGGCCACCTGTGCGATAACATGAGACAATACAAATCTAAGTCTCCTCCTCTGAGCCACGTAGGTTTCTGTTATGTGTGCTTTCTTTCTATGTGTCTATCTGTCTCTCTCTGTTGTATTAATGTATTGTTCTGTCCCAGCCGATGGTCTCAGTCACCAGTGCTGCTATGTGTCTGTAGTTCGTTACATTTATATGCGAAGTACTGTGAAATGTAATGTAATATTTCAAAGGCATTTGATAAGGTTTGGCATCTTGTTCTTTTATCGAAAATGTGTGCTTTCGGTATCGACGAATCCCTCATTCGTTGGATTAGAAATTTTCTTTCGAATCGTTCAATGCAAGTTGTACTAGACGGATTCAAGTCTGAAACCCACAACATAAATGCTGGTGTGCCCCAGGGCTCCGTTTTGTCTCCAACCCTCTTCCTCATTTTCATTAATGATCTCTTGTCTGTAACTTTTAATCCAATACATTGTTTCGCTGACGATAGTACCCTTAGCTTTTCTTATTCGTTCCCAGACTCACATCTCTCCTCTTGGGATGTGAAACTGCAACGGAAAAATATGATAAGCTCATTAAACTCTGATTTAAACAGCATTGTACAATGGGGAATAAGAAACCACGTAGAGTTTAATGCTTCGAAAACTCAATGCTGTCTTGTATCGTCGAAGCGAGATATACCCCCCTGCCACTGTCCATGAGTGGCACTTGCATCAAGGAGACTGAACATCTCGAGATTCTCGGTATGTGCATCACTGACCACCTCTTGTGGAACGGGCACATATGCGGTGTCGCCAAAAATGGCGTTATGTTAAGGTTTCTTAAAGCGATGCAAGAAATTTTTCTCCCCGTCTGATCTGGCTATCATCTATAAGACATATATCCGTCCAAAGCTTGAGTACAATTCTCATCTGTGGGCTGGTTTTCCAGTTACTTACTTAAGCCTCTTGGATGGAATACAAAAGAGCTGTATGAATGACTGGTGACAGAGAGATCACTGACTCATTCACCCCTTTAGACCACCGTCGTAACGTTGCGTGTCTCTGGTTAACCTTTACTTCTGCGGTAATTGCTCCAGTGAAATAGCCAGTTGCATTCCTTCCCTTAAACAATTCACCCTTAATACTCGCGCTTCTAGGAATGCCCATCAGTTTACCCTCGAGCCCAACTTCGGTCGTACGCTCAAGTATAGAGAATCGTTCTTAAGCCGAACTACACGAATGTGGAACTTCCTTCCACACTCTGTCTTTCCAAATCATTGCAATGTTCAGGAATTTAATGCCAATGTACACCGGCACCTCCTTTCCAACCCCTTTCCTACTTCCTAAAGCACTCACTGTGTCTCTGGCATAATAAGGGTATGAAAAACCCCTTGAGTGTGTGCTAATTATAAAAAAAAAATTATTAAAAAAAAACGTGCAAAAAACATTATTTAGAACAATATTTCAAAAGCTACTATGATTCCCATAGTTTGTACCCAGTACACAGTGGTGCGAACTTTTAAGTTTTAGCAAAATACTATTCAAAATTTAGTTTTTGATAACCTTAAATAGTTTATAATGGTAAAAGTGGAACGCTTTCAAAGCAGATTGGCCCTTGATCTCCAAACATAACTACTCATCATACGAAATTTGCAGATTGGCCCTTGCAGATTGGCCCTTTTGATTTGTTGCTAGACGGTAAGCTCAAACAGATTGGCCCTCGTCATGAAATGCAGATTGGCCCTTTTTGCGCAACACCATCGATATGGTGTGGGTGTACGTATGTATATTAATGGTCCTCGCAGGGATATCAAATTGAACGGAATGATTTCGTTTATAATATTTTCCGTGACAGGAAACGGATCTAAATGGTGATTCCATTTAATATTAATGCGCTAGTGTCAGGTGAGTAGGGAGGGAATCATTGTTGCTTTTTGAGTTGAATTGCAACGCGTTTGGGAGCGGATGTGGCGTGGGAATTTGTTTGTTTTTTACGTTTGTTGATATTTGAATTTGATACACAAACATTGAACCAGAGCAAATTGCAAGGACTCGCGAACTTAATGGGATTTGAATCGAATTGGATTTAGGGAGAGTCAATTATTAATCGGGCGAATGGTTAAGCCGGGAACGGAAATTTGTTTCGCTTGCAGATTGTTTATTTATACGCCTTCGGAAGAACAACAAAGAAACTGTGGGTGCTTCTTTTTGGATGAAAGCATTTGCATAATTTTGGAATTGATGCTAATTTATTGAAGGTCATTATTATACAGCGGAATGGAGGATTTAATAAATCGCTTTATTAGCAGCGCGTAATGTCGTCGTTGCGCGTATGAGTGCGGAAAATGGAAGGACTTACAGCAGCCGTAAGTGCTATGATTCAAATTTTAATTTTAATTAATAGTGTGAAATGTCTTATTTGGTAAGTATGCTTTTGAATCGAAAATATTGATTCATAAATGAAAACAGCGTTTAACAAATAAGGTTATAACCTCTACAAATATTTTAACAGTTTTCAATCAAACTGTTGAAACACTCTATAAATAATGGTCTACTTGGACAGAGATATGGTAAAATATCCATCCATTCCATCGCTCTGCTGCGGCGCGCGGTCCAAATCTAATCACAAAGGAAGACATAGAGTGAAAAAGTGGCACATGATCGAAATATTCAACAAATTCAATTGGTTTTTTAGAAGATAAGAATTTTGAAATTTTGTCAAAACCATTTGAAATATTTTCCAATTTTAAAACTTCTATGATTAAAGCTATGACAAAGTGTCCTTTTTCATCTAAAAATTACAATAAAATAAATTTCTTTTTACATTAAAAACATAAATGCATACAACGTTTACCCTTCAGAAGCGGAATTTCCTCCTTCCTGTGCCAGCATCACGTAACCATGCCATTCTATTCAAAACAACGCTTAAATAATGATGCACAAACAGAGCTACAAAATCCACCGTCAACACCAGTAATATGCACCTACTACCATACATTTTGGCTCATGAGGTTTAACCATAATATTTAAAGTTGTTTCCATTCTAATGGAGAGATTATTGCGTATGTCTAGAATTTCGAAAATTTTCCAAAAACTGCATAAATATGAATAAATTTTAACTGTCATATGCCGCAAGGACTTAAAATATTCCCCTTATTGCGGTAGACAGAGAGCTTCTGAATATAGCTATTTAAAATTGTCATAAAAAGCGCGTCTGACTTTTTGGTTTTACGGTAAATTTCGAACGAAAATGAAATATGACATTTAACGATGGATATGACACATCTGACATGTGATTCTGAAAAATGACTTTTTGTTATTAAAAAAGCTTAACAGATAGCAACATCAATTTTGGTGGCTAAATAACAATATTTAGCCATAACCCTGGAGGGATTATTATGCAGGTCGTTTGGGAATAGCAGATGGATATTATGTACATTGTGGAACGCACCTAAGCGTAAACTATTGATCGTCAAATTATATTTTGAATTGAAATTAGTATCGAAATGCATCGGATAGAGAAATGTGTAATTTCATGAAAAAATATTGATTGGATTACAATGCAAATTGGTCTATAACCTTCAAATAGAATTTTTAATAAAAGCGGCCTTAGTACACTTCCCTGTGGCATCACATTAATATTTTCAAGAACACTTTTGTTATGTGTGTTTAGATGTCTTGAAATATATTTTTTTGAAACGAATAATAAGATCCGCAATATGGTCCGGAAATTGAATTCAAAACGGTTCCTGGCGTGCGTAGGCGTAAAATATTTTGTTTCTTGCATAATAAATGAAACCTCCTCCCAAAAAATTCACATTTGGTTTCTCAGCCGGAAATCAACCCTTCAGGCTTTATTTGCCATTATAGGGAATGGAAAAACAAACTATTTATATTTCGCCACCTTCATTTGTGCCAGAGGGTGTTGAATTGATTCACACAAAATTGTTCTTTTTTGACAGTCATCGTTTCCCATATTGGAAGAAAAGGGTTGCGTGGAGTAAACAAAATGTACAAGCTAAGCCGAAAGGGTTAAGGCTGTTAATGATTTAGATAATCGAAATAGAATCGATTTCTAGAACGGAAGTGTAGTTTAATTACATTCAAACTTCATTGCACAACTATATAGGTTTGAGAATTGGATGTTTCTTGACTAATGTATTAGTTTGTTAATTGAATGTGCGTTATTCTGCAATTTACCCAACCAATATGCTTAAGAGCATGATTATCCGCTTTGATTTTGAGTGGAAATTGATTGCTAAGGATAATTAAAATGTAGTTTAACTACATACTAAGAAACGGTTTTGGCGATGCTTAACTGTTATTAAGATTACCAAGTCTTTTCAACTAACTAAATCTCTTGATTTAGAATAATTTCTAAATGATGTACCACAAGATATTGTTCTTGGGCCTTTACTTTTTCTCTTTGGTTGAACTTGTCAATATATAAGCTTGTTTATGGAACTAATTGAATTAAAATTTAGCTCACTTACCTCAATAAGAAAACAATATTGTTTTGTTATGTTTACACAAGAAACTGTCACTTACTTTCTTCGAAGATATTAATAGAAAAACTGTGTAGCTACCTTGAATTTTTTCATGCATACAATTTTTGTTTCTCTATGGATATCAAAAATAGACTGCGCTAACATCACACCCCCTTTTTTGTCTTATACTTATCAGTTGAAGCGAACAAAATAAAATTCAAACATCTGATATCTTTCAACAGATAGTCATCGTTCATATTATCTAAATGAGCCGTTCAAAGTTTATCTTCAATTTTACCTGAAATCGTATTACAAGCTATTAGCAAGCGAAACACGCACCGTTTTGTAAGCAGAAGCACTTTATTATACCATGAAAGTGACATCACTGGGTGTGCAAAAATAAACAGCACACAAAATAGGTACCTAAACAATGAAATCAGACTAAACCGTTTTCGGATGTTAATATCAGAACACTTAAACAGTTCGTGGTGTTATTGAGTATGCAAAACCGGGAAGTTAGAGATAAGGAGAGCTTTAAATTACATTTGTATGCACCTTATCCGATTTAGGTTTACATTTTGTCTAGGAGCGTTAACATGGGCATTGAATGTTTTGTTTATTTATCGAGGGTGAATCAGTCTGATATGGAATTGACAGTACTGCTCAAGTTCATTGTCAAATCAGAATGAAATCAACATTCCAAATCGTTTATAGGGCAGTTCGAAATCTTCCAATCACCAATTTATTATTTCTGTTTTGTCAGAAAAAGTGAAGAACTTGTCAAGACGTTCTGTTCAAGAAGGCACTACGTTATCAACGACGATTTAGTGAATGACACCAAAAACAAAAATAGTCAATTTGAAGTAGGTTAGCAAAGATTTGTCATTTGAAAGTTGTAAAATTAAAATTTCTAATTAAAATGTCCATCAACGAATTCCTAACAACTTCAGCAAATCTTAATTCAGTTGACTGCAGCTGGAGGACCCTAACCATCAATGTTTGAATTTTGTACGTGAAACAAATTATTTTTCGACAGTATTTGAAAAACACTGACTTTAGTTGATGTTGATACAGTAATTCACAGATGAACGTTGGATGATGTATAAAAAATACAACCATTGTGGGATTACGAGTACGTCACGATATTGAGTGCTTATTTGAGTAGGAACGCCACTAGCACATGGTCTACAATATTGTGTTGTCTATTTTACCGACTGCCTAAATTAGATTGTTTATAATTCGTACAAATTGGAATCTAAACATAGAGTGAGAATTCTATTTGGGGCACACATGAAAAAACATTTTCCTCGAAAATTGATAATAATATTAATTCTACAGTCCACAATTGAATAATTCTTGAACTGTTTAGAGGAAACCATTACATAAATTTGAAATCCTCATAATAATATAATATTATAATATTATATTATATTATAATATTTGAATAATATAATTTTATGAAGTTCTTGGTAGACCGGGCGCTGCTGGGTTGACTTGAGTGAGCACAGAATTTGAAGAGATAACTTTTGAACAATATATTTGATTCTCTTGCCTGTCATTCTATTAAAACCAATATTGATAGATGTGCTAATGGCTTCGAAATAATAAAGAATTAATCTGTAGATGTTGATCATACAAAGTTATGAATCAGCATAATAACAATAAAAATTTAATTCTTGATTGCTTGAGTATTTTCATTTGCTTGAGTAAATATACTTGCTTCAGCTTCAACACACTCTCTCAATCGAATATCGTTATGTGATTAAATTAAATTTCGTTCGAAAATTCAAGAATTGTAAACAATACATTGCTTTGGTAAAGATGTCGGCTTGTTGTTCTTTTGTTCCGATTGGTTTGACTATTATTAATCCTTTTGGTAGGTAATGCTATCTCTTACAAACAGATGTTTAATATCAATGTGCTTAGCTCGTTTGCTTTCCAAAACAACCTCCATAGTGTCCGTGGCTGAGTGGTTAAGTGCGTTGGCTGCTAAGCAGAACGTCCTTCGTGGGTTCGAGTCCTACTCGTGCCCATAGTTCTTATTTCATCTTTCACGGGCACCGCCTCTTGCGAATAACCGACAAAACTTCTAAGAGTATCAATCTGTCATGAAAAAATTGCTTCTCGACTTTGCCGTTCGGAATCGGCGTTCAATTCTTCACACTCACCCAGAGAATTGTTGATGAGAGTAAGCCACTTAGGCCTTGGCTCTTCAAGAGCTGTCGCACCACTCTATTTATTTATTTTTTAACCTTCTTAGCAACCAATTGTCGAGTTTTGAGTTCTATTGCAATAAACCATCGATCGGTCGACACAAGAACTACCTTGAGTTTTCTTACTTTATAATCAAGGGGTGAAAAAAGGATTCGGTTTCAATGCAGACAGAATACTTCTTAGCCTTTTATTTGATGTACAATTGTGTTGCTATTGTCGGGGAAAATTGTGAGAAAAATCAATTTGAAAATGAGGGAAAACACTTTCGAAGAATTAACATTTTTGCCAATACCTCAAAAACATTTTGATGAATTTTGACAAGGCAAAACTCAATTCCGAGCTCTGCTTGCCGAGATATTTGCATTATTAGAAACCAATAAAACACTTTTGAGAACATAACTCGGTAACCAGACTTCGCAAATGTTTTGGTTTTCGGCAACGAATAGAAGGCATGCAAGCCTTTATTTTCGTGTTTCATTTACTAAAGACTGACAGGAAAAATTTATAAGTAACAGCGTCTTGAAATTGTGGGAATATTTCTGAATTTAAAAATAACAACATTTTCAATGTTTTGAATTTTGAGTCACAGTTTCTGATTAAAGTTGCTTTTAAAATTACAAGTCATCATATGTTACTGCTACATCCTCAACGCAAGACGCACGACTATAGTACTTCGTTTTTTAATTTTCTTTCTTCTTTGTTGAAATAAAAATTCTAATAGGTAGCTACTAAATTTTCATTTTCAAAAATAAACAGTTTTCGTTTCGCTTTTGAGTTCATCATACGATTAAACAAAAATAAACAAAAACATGGACACACGCTTCGCAAAGAAAGCTCTTCCTTTATTTCCATTTTTTCTCGTTCTAAAAAAAGAACTTGAATAAATCAAATATTTATACGACGATTGTTTGTTGGATTTATAAACAACTACGTATTCGTTTTATCAGGGGCGATTCCTCATAGTAACCAAGTATATCGGCGGTAAACCAAGAATTTAAAAAAAAAATGTATTTTCAGATATTTAATATTCTTCCGCAAATCAACAGTTCAAAAATTTATAGTTTCAAACACTTTAATAAATGCCTGAACACAAAAAGAAAAAACAAAGTTTAGCGCGAAAAAAGCGATTCCCTTTGACCCAGAACGTGGCATACACAAGAAATAACTTGTGCAGAAAATCTATTTGATACACCGCTTTGCTACCGTAAACAATTGCGGTTACTATTTTCATACAATCTTTAAAAACAGTAGACACAAACATTATAAACGCCTGTAAAAATAAAAAGAATGGTTATCGCAAAAAAAAAGTGATTCCCTTCCCTTTGATGAGAATTTGGCATACACAAAAAATCTCTGATACCGTAAAAATTTGCGGTAACTATTTGCATACAATATTCAGAGAGAGATAGACGCATACATTCCATTAAACGCCTGTAAAAATAAAGAGAAGGTTAACCGCAAAAAAAAGCGATTCCCTTCGACTGAGAAGGCGGCGGCGGCGACAACGTAGAAGGAGAATACAGAAACAGCAACAGAAACAGATACACATTTTTAACTCTTAAGCAACTTTCGTGCTCGTAGTCGTAGTGTTTCTATTTCTATATCAATTAGCACGACGACGTACGACGACGCACGTGTTCGCCAACACGAAACGATTATGCTCATAGTCGCTGTTTTGATTTTTCTGTATCTATTATAATTACGGTGACCATATTTTCTGAGATAAAATAATGAACAGTATATTTGTGTACTTTTAGTATTCATTTCATTACTTTTTTTTTATTTGATTCATCTCTTTTACAATTATAAAAATATACGTGCAATGAAATGAATTCTGTGTTCCGTTTGTTTTGTTTTGTAATTTATTTTTTTAATTTGTTTTGTGATCCTACATACATCACTCGTTGAATTAATGTCATTGTAATAATTGTGTTATTATTTATTTAATTATTATTTCTTTGTGTACTTTTATTATTTATTTTGTTTTTTTTTTACTTTTTTTTTTTTTTTAATTTTATTAATAATAAAATTAACGTGCAATGTGTAAATTTTATATTCCTGTTTTGTTTTGTAAAATTATTTTTGTTTGTTTTGCAAACATAAATCGCTTAATATAACTTTTTTTTATTATTATTTATTTTCGTATTTTAGTTTTCATTTAACTCATAATTTTTCACTATATAAAATTAACATTTTTCCTTACTAAAAATTTTATCATAAATTAAAAAAAAAACTTTTGAACAACAACAGTTTTGAGTTTTTTTTATTATTGTCTTAACTTTCCCGAGGGTCGTAGGTAAACCAAGGATGAGGACCAGGAATCGCCACTGCGTTTTATGAACTCAAATGCAACCAGCTTGAAAAAGGAAAACATAATAGTTTGAGTATCATCCCGAGATATTTTTGTTTATATTCTAGTTGAACCACAAAAACTGGTAAAAAGCACGACAATTGATCCTGTGGAGATAAACATATTTTTGAATGGAATGCAGGGTTCGGACATGTAATCCGATGGGATTTTTGTGTTATTAGTTCTAGTACATTAATGTATGAAATTTTCGTCAGTAATAATATTCAGATGGTTTCTTAAGTTTTTTTTTTATTTTTACAAAAATGAAAGTAGGTTAGGTTAGGTGATGTGGGGTGTGCACTGTGCAGGGAACTAACTTCACTGGGAAGGGGAACTACCTTCACATGGGAATTAACTTCACCTCAAGTGGGAAATACCTTCATTTTTTTCTGGTGAAGTTATATCCCAACTATGATGGGAAATTACTTCATCAGAAATTTGTGTGAAGTTAATTCCCACCCGTAATTCAAAGATTTTAAGAGAAACAACCAGCCAAATGAAGAAAATTATGAATAGGTATATGAATTCAAAAATGTCATGTTTTGATTATTAGCAGCCAGAGCAGACAAAGAGCTTAAGTTCATAGTTTTAGCTTCAGTTTTTAATAAATCGAACGTTCTTTGTATATTATTTGTACTAAACCAGGGACTTATTGCACCATTTAGAAAAATTGGGATTGGTCCTCAGCTTTGGTATAATATCGTGTATTTTACACACCCTTCTGCGGATTGCACGCGTATAATGGAACATCCTTAGGTTTACTTCGGGAAATTCAATATACATACAAAGCGAGCCGATTTTTTTTTTGCCAAACAGAGAAACAATTTGGGGTGTGAAAATAAAAAAATTTGTATTTGAATTGATCAGCTTAGTTCATATTTTGTTGTATCATGTTGCATCATTTTTTAAGATTTGCACCATTTGTGATTTGAAAAGTATACATTTTGTTTATCCTAAACCTTCTACATTATTATTCTATAGTTAAAAAAAATTAAGGAAATCGGTCAACCGGTTTGGCTGGGTTAGCAAACGTACAGAAAAAAAGCTATTCATTTAAATAGATTTAAAGAATAAAGTACTCTTAAAAAATCATGACCAACTTCCAATGCTTAGCAGATTTTTCAATGCAAATATTAAAACAGAAAAGAATCAGGAACCCCACGAATCTTTCTTTCACCCCACTACTGGATATAAATGTATCATTGGTTTTGATGCGAAAGTAAACTACAAAACATGATAATAATGTGTAATTCTTATAAAAAGAAGTGAAATTAATTCCCACCTTCTGTGGGAAAAGCTTCACATCAAAGTGAAGTTATTACCCACAGAAGAGTGAAGTAATATCCCACCATAGTTGGGATATAACTTCACCAGAAAAAAGTGAAGGTATTTCCCACTTAAGGTGAAGTTAATTCCCATGTGAAGTTAATTCCCATGAAGTTAGTTCCCTGCACCGGTGTGCACAGCGTGAAACTGTTGCATACACGGGGTCTACTAATTCATTGTGATCACCTATAAAAAATAAAGGTAGCATTGATGCTCCTCAAAATTGCCGATTTACGTTAACTGGCTCGTTAACAAACCAGCCTGTGCTATCTATAAATTTCCTCATGTTTGCCATTGAGACCTGTGCTAGATCATCCAGTTCCCCAACAAACCTGTTCCCTAAATGACGGAGTCGGTTAGTTTGGAGGTTCGGACAGTCACGGAGCAGGTGTTTAATGGTTTCTATTTCCTCCTCATCCTGACAGTTTCTACAGAAATCGGGTGCAAATGCCTCTATCTTGTTGGCCATTGTGCCAATGGTGCAATGACCTGTTAATTTTAATGTTCCTTTTACTCAACGATAGAATATACTGAGTTTCCTTTTCATTAGTGTTAGGCCATAAACTTCTAGAGATTACAATTTTTATTTTTATTTAAGGTCTGTCTTCCTCTTGAGTACCCCAATAGGGACGAGTGGTCCCCTAGCCCTATTTAAATGGTCGCTACCGCTACTACTTGTATCTGCTTCTGACCCTTTCCTGGCTTGTTCATCTACTATTTCGTCCCCTTCTATATTACTATGTCCAGGAACCCAGCAGAGCTGAACTTGGTTAGTATGGCAGATTCTATTTAATTCCTTCCTACAGTTTAAAACTGCCTAAAGCTTTGATAGCAGCCTGGCTGTCCACGAAAAAAGTAATATACGAAGAGTTTAGCTTTTCATGATGTGCCAATTCAGCTGCATTTTCAATGGCATAGATCTCGACTTGAAAGACACTACAGTCAGCTGGGAGTTTATACGACTCTCTGATGATGAGAGATTGGCAAAACACTCCAGCACCTGTTCCTGATTCCATTTTTGAACCATCAGTGTAGAAAGGGATACCCCGTTTACTTATAGGTAAGTGAATTAGGATCCCAACCCTGTCTTTCTGGTATGCAAATAGAAAAGTTCCTATCGAAATCTAGTAAATAAAAAAAAAAAAAAATAGAGTGGCGCGACAGCTCTTGAAGAGCCAAGGCCTAAGCGACTTATAGCCTTTTCCCACCGACTTGATTTAGCTTATTTGATTTATAAATCAAGAAAGCGTTCCCACTGAACTTTTTACTTAATTGAGCTTGACATTTATCACAATCTTGACATTTTTTTGAATTTTTCAATAAAATATATCAATATATGACACAAAAATTTGAATTTTGACTGTCAAAAAGAAAAAAAAATGAATTAAAAATGAATTTTATTCATTACTTCAGCATGAAATCATTCAGCCTGGAATCATCGAGGTGATTTATACCTAATTAAAAAATAAACAAGCTAAATCAAGTAATTTCAAATGATTGAAAATGTATGGCAAATCATGAAATAAATTATGTGTTTAATAGCCTTTTCCCACCGACTTGATTTAGCTTATTTGATTTATAAATCAAGAAAGCGTTCCCACTGAACTTTTTACTTAATTAAGCTTGACATTTATCACAATCTTGACATTTTTTTGAATTTTTCAATAAAATATATCAATATATCATATGACACAAAATTTGAATTTTGACTGTCAAAAAGAAAAAAAAATGAATTAAAAATGAATTTTATTCATTACTTCAGCATGAAATCATTCAGCCTGGAATCATCGAGGTGATTTATACCTAATTAAAAAATAAACAAGCTAAATCAAGTAATTTCAAATGATTGAAAATGTATGGCAAATCATGAAATAAATTATGTGTTTTAGCTAAATCAAGTTGTTTTAGCTAAATCACGTTGGTGGGAATAGGCTATTAGCTAAATCAAGTTGTTTTAGCTAAATCACGTTGGTGGGAATAGGCTATTACTCTCATCAACAATTCTCTGAGTGCGTGTGAAGAATTGAGGGGACCTACAATTTAACGCCGATTCCGAACGGCAAAGTTGAGAAGCACTTTTTCATGACAGATTGATACTCTTGGAAAATTTGTCAGGTCTTCGCAAGAGGCAGTACCCGCGAAAGATGAAATAAAAACTTGGCCTGAGTGGGACTCGAACCAACGACGTTCGGCTTAGCAGTCAAAGCACTTACCAACTAAGCTACGGGCGCTACGGCGAAATCTAGTAAAGGGGGAATGTAATCAGTGGTCTCCATCAGTCCTGGAATTGTGTCATATCTTTGTAAGATTGACCCGTGTCCATAAGCGCTGTGCTTCCAAAAACTTATTTCTTTTAAACGAATTGCAGTTTTGGCTGCCGTGCACCTTATGAACTCATCCAGAGCCGGGAGATCCAAGATCATTTCCAACACAGCTTGTGGTGTAGCTCTCTGAGCCCCTGTTATTCCTATACAGGCTAGTCTCTGTAACTTATTCAGATTCTTGAGATAGCTTGATTTTTCCACAAAAAAGGTATCATTTGTGTAAACCAAAATCTTCAGAACTGAACCCTGTTAATAAACCTTCCGTTTCAAAGAACATTACAGAACAAGGACTTCCTTGATTCCCTTCTATTGTTGTGTTTCGTCCTTTTTTTTCAATTTTGAAACATCCAATTCAATGTTGATGTTGATTGCAATTTACAGACATAGACAAACTGTCTGAGGAAGAAAACCAACGAAGTATTATGTAGGTACTTTTAAAGTGAAAAAAAACAACAAGTAGCAGAAAAAGGACAATTTTAAACCAGGTGTGTATTTTGATTGCAGAAATTAGGAAGTGAAGGAGTAATCAGGGCTAACAATTTATTTATCATTGAAGAAAACCACCATTTCCTACAATATCTAAAGATTTTGCTAGCTTGTCTTCTCGGTTCTTCCTAGCAGGAAGAACCTTGTTGTTGTGTTCGAAATTTATTTTGATGGAGATTTTATTGTGTATGAATTATTAAAATCGAATTGTGCCATAAATGCTGTGACTGTCTGGGAAACAATTGTTTCTTCAATAAGAATATGACAGCAAAAAAAAAACAAAATTCGGAGCAATAGTAGCATTGAATAAAGACAGTTATGTGCCTTTCTTTATAATGCCGCCTGAAGTCTTACGTTCTTACTGGAAAAGAAAACATTATCAAGAATAATTGGTAAAAATAAAAATTGTAGGTCAGCAAAAATAGTTTGAAATTTGAGTTTAAATAATAGTTGGGGAGACGACCGTAAGAATATTGAAATTATCAAAACCAGTGGTCGGACAGACTTTTCCTGGGCCTTTTGGCGGTTAAATGGCACTTCCGGTTGCGTTTTTTGGTGTCAGCTTATACCATGGGAACAATTTTTTTTTTTTTAATTCCCACGCCTCATTCCCCCCCAGATACCGCACGCGCTGGGGTCAATTTTCACCGAGTACGATTGCAATTACGGTTGCTAGTCGTATCGGCACTTAACTACAAATTATTTGAAATAAATAAAATAAAAAAAGCGATGGCGATTCGAACGTTAGGAAGGCAAGAGTTAGGGACTGCTTAATTCAAGCAGGAACAAAAAGGAAAAACAAAATAAATCAAAGTTTAAAAAAAAAATCTTACAAAAAGCAAAAAAAAAAGTAAAAATGCAAAATTTAAAATCAAAAATTTTAAAATTTTAAAGTCAAAAAATTATAAAAACACGACAAAAAAAAACAATAAATAAGCGTGTAGAAGACACTTGTCAGGTAAGTAAGTAAGTAAAAAGTAAAAGTACAATGAGACAAACAATTCAAAAAACATTTAAGAACGTGGAACACTGGTTTTAAGGAAATGGGAAAAGTAAGTAGAAGTCAATAGATATTTCGTCGGGTGCGGGGAAATAACTCCACGGGAACTAACTCCACTGAGGGATTTACTTCCCACCAAGTGAGAACTTACTCCACTTTTGTAAAGTGTAGTTAGTTCCCATGTACGGTGAGAACTTTGTTCACTTTCTAATGGGAACTAAGTTCACACATTTATAACTGGTCCGGAAGTCAGGAGTCATTCGTGTATACATTCTACAACCCCAAAATGTCATAAATAAGATCATTTTTATTTACTACCTGTTTGTCGACAAAATGGATAGAGCAATTCATTTTCAAAGCTGTTGCCATTTCCTTTAATTTGGAAAAGCATGAAATTCGCGCGAATTTTTTTATTTTCACACCCCAAATTGATTATCTTTTGGGCAAAATTTTTTCCGCTCGCTTCGCTCGCTTCCAATTTTTGGTGCAAGCTCCAAATCCTTAGGAATACAATTATTTTTAACCATTTAAGAGGGATTGTAGAGTTAATAGAGTCAATAAAAAATGTTTTTCTGATGGAACTTTTAATGTTATTGAAATAGCTCAGTTATTTTAGGAGACAAAAAGATGCAACAAGATGAAACTAGGTTCAAGTACAGTATGCTTGTAGAATGCCCTACTCTCACCGAAAACCAAACTTCAGAAGAACGTTTGCATTGGAAAAAGTTTTCTTTATGTCACATAAACTTACAGCATGCGGTATATTTCAATCGTTATATATAGGTACCGTTTTAGAAAATGTTTTAAATTAATAAGGTTAGAAACCCCGAATTTGATTTCTGGACTAATGAACCACCATATGGAGGGTCAGATTCTTAAAAATGGGTTTCCGAATGACTAAGTTTCTCAATATTTTTGTGCATGCGATTTTTTAAAATTATTTTCAGTCTTAAAAACTGAATTTCGGAATGACTTCGTTTCTAAAAGCCATTTATTTTAATTTCACAAACAAAATTGCTGGGTGTACCTACTTGAATTTTAATTTTTTCTCAATTAAAGTGGCAAATTATTTTCAATTCGAAGGGAACTAGATCCACTAATTTTTTGAGGAATTGAATTCCCACTGTACATGGGAACTAACTACACTTTACAAAAATGGAGTAAGTTCTCACTTGGTGGGAAGTAAATCCCTCAGTGGAGTTAGTTCCCGTGGAGTTATTTCCCCGCACCATTTCGTCGTAGATACCAAATCATAATAATATGGTCGGACAGAAATAACCCAGGCCTTTCCCTTTGTCCCACCATCTTAAAACCAGTATTTTTGGTGTCGTCCTACCTCATCGGGTAAATGGGCAAATGAGGTATCAAATGAAAGCTTAGAACGTCTACATTAAGAATCTACTGGTCGGACAAACTTTAATGCTGAGTTGAGAAAAAACATTAAAAGTAATTAACAGACTTTTTTTTTTAATGCGGTCGGTCTCATGATTGACATTATGCTAAAAATAAAACTTAAAAATGAGAAAGAGGTTGATAAATGAACACTCACAAAAATCAATCATCTGCTTCGTTCAAATTATTTTGTATATTTCATTTCTTTTCAATAAAGCTATTATTTTTTGTTCAGTGCCTCATGTGATACATACGTTCAAAAAGAAAAAGACAAAACCGATTAAAATACAAAAATAAAGAAATCTCATTAAGTGTGCTTACAAAAACAGGAGTACTTAACGCTCTATGTGGTTTCTTCATCATATAGGTTTTGTTAAAAAAAAACTTTTGATGTAGAAGCTTCTAACCGCAAAACGTTAAGTACTTTTACAATGTTTTTTTAAACAAAAAATCAAAAACGAATATGTGTGAATTTTTTATTGGAAAATTTATGAACCACAACACAGCATCGCTGCATGATGAAAATAATTTTAATTCTTTTTCCCGATTAAATTTTTTCAAAAGAAAACTCCGAAAAGTAGTCAGGCGTGATGATAAATTGATTTTGCGGTTAAAGAGGAAATTTATTAACAAAAAAAAAGAAAAAAAAGTCCTATTATTAGAATTAATTTATGTATTGGTTGGAGGCAAATTACTTTATCGGTTGCTAAATTTCAACAGAAATATGCGGGTTCGAGCAAGGTATGATCACTGCACGTGGAAATGTGACTGACAAGACGATTTATTTAAGTTGTGTCAACGACTTGAAGGGATTTTGATAAAAGCATTTATCAAATGGGAAGGAAACGTGTGTATTTTGAAATGATGTGAGAACGAGAAGCTTATATAAAAACAAACATGTTTATTTGCAATCAACATACATTTTGGAAAGAAAACAATGTGAGATGGGGTTCGATAGGTAAATGAGAAACTGGAATCACTTTGATGATTTGAATTTGATGTGGTGTAAGACATTTTTATGTTTCAAGAAACGTAAGGTTAGTGGTTTTTACTTTGAACTTTTTGTAATCAAGTTCGATTTGTTAATAACCAAATTTGTTTTTGACTTCAGTTTTTTTATTTCTTTGAAAAGGTTTTCACTTTTTTCAGGAGATTGTTAAATGAATAAAAATGAATTTTGAAAATAGGGTATGATTTATAAAATTGTTTGAAATTCCTATCATTCAATAAAAGTATGTTTTCCACAGTATTTATCAAACAAACATCTTTCCAAACTATTTTTGCCAAATGCATTCCAGATAAACTGTCAATTTGTGAATCAATATGTCTTACAACAAAATGTCACAACAAAATACTGTTCCCCTAATCCAAAATATCCTTTCAATTGCCATTAAGAGAAGCATACTTTCTTCCCACAAAACATTGAATCCTTTTTCCTTTATTTGGGTTGTGAGAATGACGATTTGTTGTTTTGTTTGCATTTTGACAGATTGAATCTATCAAACCTTCACAAATGATAAATTCTGAAATTGAATGATGATCCACAACAAAACAATATAAAGTACGCACATAAATTTGTTGTTTATCCTTTAGGATGGACAAATTTTTGAAAGTTTTTCGAGACTTAAAGAATTTGTTTGAGGGGATTGTCCAGAAGGATACTCTTTATTTTTTGCTTCTATTATCTTTGATAGATGAGATGACATACAGGACCTCACAAACGTTCACGAATGTACTTTTATTCATGCGTTGAAGTGTTTTTTATTTTGAAAATCTTATCATATTTTTAGTATTCCTTTGCCAACTGAAATGAGGGAAGGAATAGACACATTTACCATTCAAGAACCTTAAATAAATGTGTTACGCACGGAGGATAACGATTATGAAAATGAAGAAAGAGATTCACTTCCCAGTCGTACAACACGAATATGAATTGCATTATGCATATTTCTAAAAAAAAAGTAGTTCTGTCGCAAGACTAAAACAAGCAAAAGCCACAAAAACTCACAACTCAAAGGTATATATATACAGTGCCTTGCATAAGTATAACCGCACCCGAAAAAATGCATTTAAAAGAAAACCTACAATAGGAGTGACTCCTTACTATTTTTTTATTGAGTTGCATCACTGATCAAGCAAATTGAGAAGAAAATAAAGTACCGTTGTTTCCTCTCCTGGTGTTTAAAAATTAAAAACAGATTTTAATGTATTGCAAAAATATAACCGCATTTATTGCTTTTTTTTTAAGTTCATTTTTAACAAAAAATTAATATGCAATTTTGTTGCCTCTATTTTCCACCAATCTTAGAATTCTTTTTGGCATACTATTAACTAGATTTTTCAATATAGAGTCGTCTAAAGCGTTCCATTCTGTCACAACTGCCTCTCGCAGCTCAGCAACACTAGCAAATTGCTTATTATGGCCATAAATTTTGCGAGTTAAAATTCCCCAAAGATTTTCGATGTGGTTGCAATCTGGAGAATGTGACAGCCCTTCCATCAAATTCATGTTTTTCGATTCGAACCAATCCAAACTTTGACGACTTACATGAATTGGGGCATTATCTTGCTGGAAGACATGCTCAAGTCCCAAATTCTCCTCAAGGACCGAAGTGGAGTCAGAACTGTTCATTCTGGTAGAGGTGAAGGCAAGTGCAACCTTACCTACCACGCTCGCAGAAGGCCCCCCAAACCATACAGCTGCCACCACCAAAGTTCCTCTTGGAAAAAAACTTTTTCTCTTTCCTCAAATCGTGTCAATATCCGCTAAAACCATCTGGTCCATCGAGATTAAACTTTTTTTCATCACTAAAAATAACCTTATAAAAAACATTCATTCCAGTATGCCATTTGGAATAACGAGATTTTAGTGTAGATTAATAGAAAGTCACTTACGGTTTTCCAATCCCGATTTATGTTTTGGCGGGCAAATTCCAATCTTTTTTGTTTGGAGCTGGCACCATTTTGCCCTGAACAATCACTCCACTGCTTTTTAAAGCACGAGAAACGGTTGAAACCGAAACTCCTAAATCCAATTCGTTACGAAATTCCGGCAAAGAATGCACTGAATTGGATGCAGCATTGATTAAACGCCTCTTGTCGCGACGTGTCAGCTTCTGCGGACGCCCGGGTCTTATTTTTGTTCCATAAGATTCTGGATATTTAAAAAAATTTCGAACGACACGATCCGATCGTGAAATTCGTCTTCGCCAAGATTTAGCCTTTTTCAATTTCGCTTAAATGCGTACCACGTGGCATAGTTGTTTTTTATTTGAAAGCACTTGACTGAATGCAGGTTCAAAGAGATGTGCATTGTGCGGTTACATTTTTGCAATACATCAAAATCTGTTTTTAATTTTTAAACACCAGGAGAGGAAATAACGGTACTTTATTTTCTTCACAATTTGCTTGATCAGTGATGCAACTCAATAAAAAAATAGTAAGGAGTCACTCCTATTGTAGGTTTTCTTTTATGCAAGGCACTATAATATTCGTGGAATTTCCGTTGTCCTTAGCAACTTAAGTCCCATTTAAGTTAAATACTTTTTGTTTTCTCTTTTTTTTTTAATCTTTTTTTTTGTCCTGGCTTGATGCAATCGTTAAATGGAAAATGTAATAAAAATTTATTGTACACTTATAAAGCAATAAATGTACCTCGGTTTTTCATTTTTAAATGTCTAAAACCAGGAAAAGGTGGGATGAGATTTTTTGTTCGATGTCTTCCGTCCACTGAACTCATGACCTAAAAAAACAACCGTTTGTATATTTGTTCATTAAATTGAAACAAAATACAAAAATTAGTATGCATCAATCTGTCATCTAAAAAGATGTGGTTTGATGTCTGAAACATGAATTTCAAAAAGGAAGGCGTTAATTTGTTTTGGATACCTAATCTGTCAGCCGCATTTTTGAAAGGGAACCACAAAAATATTTTGTCATAATTTAAAAAGAGGAAAAAAGAAGTAGTGCCTACTTAAAGTGACATGTTTTCTTATGTTAAGTAAAAAAAAACATTTTTTTTTGTGAAATTTTGTTTTAAATCATCATTGCTGCCTCGAAGAAAATGTTGTTGATCTTCAAAGCTTTGATTGAAAGGTGGAATTGGGTTGGATTTGTAATATCCGAATTCGACGCATCAGTAATTTGAACTTTATCATGGGAAATCTGTATTCTTAAGATTTCACGCAACTTATTAATAAATTAATTCCAAAAGAGAACCACTGTCCTACAAAATTATCACACCTCCTTTGCAAGCAACATTTGCACTTAAACTTCCAACATCAACACTTTTTCCAGATGTAATATTTTCCCTGGTTCTGCATAAAAAAAAGCAAGTTCGTCAAGTGTTCGAAGATTCCGGTTGTGCAGTGCTTTGTCTCTTGTTCTAGTGTTTATTTTTATGTCCCGTCCTCGTCCCTCGCGTCCGTTAACAAAAAACAAAAAAAATAAAATTAAATTAATAAACGCCACCAACAAAAAAGAACAATAATAAACATTAAATAAAACACTCAAACCCAACATAAAAATATTCTAAAATGAGCAAAAAAGAAAACCAACAAAAAACCATCGCAATCAACCAACAACAATAAAATTGCAAACAACACCAAAAACTGCACCCACAAAAAAAGACTTAAAAATACCCGCTAGCCACAAGAGCACAGTAAGTACATACCCATCCCGTTCTCCTCGTTTCCCCGTCGTACAATTGACAGCTTATCATATGCATTACATTGCATTGAGCTTTTTTTTTTTACTCATTCAATGTGTGCATATGGTGTGTTGTCAATAACAGATGAATAGAGATTAACTGTTTGAATTCCAGGGTCGGATCGATTCACGCTGCCGTTAAGGCATAACACTGACAGTGGCGCTGAATCGTAAAGATTTCTGTTATTCAATTCAGTAACTCTTTTAGATCTTGTCTGTTTTGGTCTTTTATTTTTTTTTTTACTTGCAATGATCGATAATTTCAGAGTCGATTATTGCAATATTCGTGGGCTGAGAATTAATTTTCTTGCTGTGTACATTCACACTGTTACAAACAGGCCAGCTGTTTTGGCACTGAGTGAAACCCAAGTAGGTGAGAATACCGACCCTACTGAATTTTTTATTCATGGGTATTGCTTAGTGCCTTTATTCCTCTCCCACCATGGTCTCGCCGTCTACATTAGGGATGATGTCGCTTATCAATTCCTTCCACAATACGGACATTGCTCCGACCCTTTTTTTAATCTTATGTGGTTCAAGTTCACCATAAATAAGCACATCATCCACTATTGTTTCCTCTATCGAAGCCCAAATTTGGACAGAGCTTCAACTTCTCGTGAATTTGATTTTCTGTCTGACTCCATCCAAAGAATTGTTTCCCTGTACCCTCACACTGAAATCGTTATTACGGGCGATTTCAATGTACACAATTCTTCGTGGCTTCTCCATTCGGGCCAGACAACACCCGAAGGAATGTGTGCTGAAATTTTTGCTGAGTTTAACCACCTTACTCAGCTGGTCACTGAGCCCACTCGAATATCGGATATTGATGGCCAAGCGGAAAATACTCTTGACTTGTTCCTTACGTCCGACCCTGATAAATACACTATCAGTGTATTAACGCCTCTAGGCAGATCAGACCATAGTGTAATATCTGCAAATTTCTCGTGCCAAACTAATCCAGTTAAAGAAAGAGCTCCGAAGAGAACCGTATGGCAATACGAGAAAGCCAACTGGGACGGTCTCAATAACTTCTTCCGGATCTTTAACTGGTCACTATGCTTCCTCGATAGTGACGTAGACGCCAGCGCAGATATGATCACTAATATGATTATCTTGGGAATGAAAACTTTTATCCCGAATAGAGTTAAAAGCATCAAACCTAAGGAAAAATCATGGTTTGATTCAAGCTGTAAAGAGGTTATCAGGGAAAAAGAAGTAAAGTTCCGGTGTTATAGAGCCAACCCAACTGAGGAAAACCGGAACAAGTTTAAACAAGCCAGGAAGGCCTGCAATGCCCATATTCGTAGGACTAAGTTTTTGCATGACCAAAAATTAAGGCAAAAAATACTGCAATGTCCCAAAGGCAGTAAGAATTTTTGGTCTTTTGTGAAAAATACGAAGAATTCTTCTTCTTCCTCGGTCCCTACGCTCGTTGACAATGACACTCCAGTTGTTAGCTCTCTCGCGAAAGCTAACCTTTTTGCTAGGCAGTTCGCCTCCAACTCTTCGCTGCCAGATAGTGTCATGACTCCCCCAGCTCTAGAGCGCGTCAATGATTCCATGGGGCAAATCTTCTTTCGCACTCGTGCTGTGGCAAGAGTCCTCAAAGATCTCAACATACATAAATCCGCTGGTCCGGATGGTATCCCCGCTATTGTTCTGAAGAGGTGTTCTTCCACGCTGGCAAAACCCTTGCGTAAGCTTTTCCATCTATCCTATTCTTTTGGGCTCGTTCCGAGCAGTTGGAAAACAGCATTCGTCCAGCCAATCCCAAAAAAGGCGTATCTTCTTCTCCCTCCAACTATCGTCCGATTGCACTTACGTCCCTTCTTTCTAAGGTCATGGAAACGCTGATAAACTATCAGCTCAAGAAATATCTCGAAGACCGAAAGCTTCTTAATGACCGGCAGTACGGCTTTCGCAGCAACAGGTCCATTGGTGATCTGATGGTTTATCTCACCGAACAGTGGAACAAATCTTTACATCGTTTTGGAGAAAGTAAGATTGTTGCACTTGATATTTCAAAGGCATTTGATAAAGTCTGGCATCTTGCTCTTTTATCGAAAATGCGTGCTTTCGGTATCGATGAATCCCTTCTTCGATGGATTAGAAACTTTCTTTCGAACCGTTCAATACAAGTTGTATTGGACGAATTCAAGTCTGAAACCCATAACATAAATGCTGGTGTGCCCCAGGGCTCCGTTTTGTCTCCGACCCTCTTTCTCATTTTCATAAATGATCTCTTGTCTGTAACTTCTAATCCAATTCATTGTTTCGCCGACGATAGTACCCTTAGCTTTTCATATTCGTTCCCAGACTCACATCCCTCCACTTCGGATGTGGACCTGCAACGGCAAAATATGATAAGCTCATTAAACTCTGACTTAAACAGCATTGTACAATGGGGAATTAAAAACCGCGTCGAGTTTAATGCTTCGAAAACTCAATGCTGTCTTGTATCGTCGAAGCGAGATGTACCCCCCTTGCCACTGTCCATGAGTGGCACTTGCATCAATGAGACCGAACATCTCGAGATTCTCGGTATGTGCATTACAGACCACCTTTTGTGGAGCGAGCACATATGCGATGTCGCCAAAAATGCCGCAAGATGTTTGGGTTTCTTAAGAAGGTGCAAGAAATTTTTCTCCCCTTCTGATCTGGCTATTATCTATAAAACATATATCCGTCCAAAGCTTGAGTACAATTCCCATCTCTGGGCTGGTGCTCCAGCTACTTACTTAAGCCTCTTAGATGGAATACAAAGAAGAGCTGTAAGAATGATTGGTGACAGAGAGATCACTGACTCATTCACCCCTTTAGACCACCGTCGCAACGTAGCGTGTCTCTCCTTGTTTTACCGTTACTTCTATGGTAATTGCTCTAGTGAAATAGCCAGTTGCGTTCCTCCCCTCAAACAATTCGCCCGTAATACTCGCGCTTCTAGGAATGCCCATCAGTTTACCCTCGAGCCCAACTTCGGACGTACTCTCAAGTATAGAGATTCATTCTTTAGCCGTACTACGCGAATGTGGAACTCTCTTCCACACTCTGTCTTTCCCGATCATTGCAATGTACAAGAATTCAAGACCAATGTACATCGACACCTCCTTTCCAACCCCTTCACTTTTTCCTAATGAACTCACTGTGTCTCTGGCATAAAAAGGGTATAAAAAACCCCTTGAGTGGGTGCAAATTATAAAAAAAAAAACAAATAAAGAATGAAAGAAAAATTATCGCCTGGAATGTGTGTTAAAAGGATTTTCGCTCATTGAATTATAAACGCACAATTTCGTTCGCAGGAAGTGCCACAATACCATTTGTATGATGCAACCTGTATACAACAGCACATCACGTAAATAGTATAAATTCCCAGTCATTACATCGTCATGTCTTTCGTGATTTTTCTTTTTTTTTTTAGTTGAAAATTGCATTTCTCACTTGGTAGAACCACCATGAGGGAATAAAAGACATAATGGGTTTTCATTTTGCGCACACAGGCAACTTTTAAGTAAATCCCAATAATTAAAAATGAGAGCATATGATGGAAAATGAAGGTAATGCAGAGTGTTCTGAATTTGCATGCAGGTACAGCGAGTAAAATAATTCATCATGAGTTATTGCTTGCTTTTTTTTTCTACGACAAAGATGAGGCAATTAGCTATCTCGGAATTAAATGTTTGCATTCATTAAATTTGAATATCGGCATTACACCTTTGAACTTGAAAATGAAAATCACGTTAAAACAATGAAGAAGGAGAAGGGTAAGGAAATTCGCTGTATTGACAAGGGCGAGATGAATTCAAGTTTCCAAGTCTAACGACTATGAGTGTACTATAGAATCTTTTTTATGTGAATAATGAGATTGAATAATTTGTCGTTATTTCCTCAAATGCAGCAAACTATCTTGCCATGTTTACCCTGTACAAGTGAATTATATCAAAGAAAACAACTTCTGTTTTTAGGAAGATGATTCAGAAACTTTTCAAAAATCCATATTATAAATGCAAAAACCATAATTTGCAGCCTGAATTTCTGAAAAAAAACATCGTCGTAATTTATACACCCAAAAAGTTTGCACAAACACTCGAAACAATGCATCAAGGAATTTTATTTCCACTGTGATCGAGGATTTTCGATTAAACTTTTTGCAAAATAAAAGTCTTTATTATGCAAGCTGATTAAGCTACATCGTTCCTTTTCGTCCTTCTCATCCCTAATATAATCGCATAATGAAGGCTTCCGCAAGAATAAATGTTTACATATTTCGTTTCATTAAAATACACCAGGACCCAGAGCACAAAACACAATAAACTTCCCATGGGATGAAAGCAACCGTTTTATTAGAAAACATAAAATCCCTGAATTCACTTCACCGCTAATTAATATTCTAAAAAAAAAATTATTAACTTTAAGGACCTTGATAAAAAGAAACCACAAGGGAAAGCATGCCCGCGGTAACTAGACAAAAAGATTAGAGGATATTTTGCAAGTGAAAATACATACATACATAATTTTTGCTTTTTAGTCTCTCGGATCAGTATCTAATTTCAACTCACACAATGGATTCCTTATTGCCGAACGATTTTCTTTGAAAAAAGTTGACTTATCTTGACATTCAGCTAAATTATCTAAATGGCTGGATAATAAAGACGAACTTTCGTAATTTTTGTTTCGTCTTTGTCTTAATTTACGCTTTTGTTGAAAGAAATGATCTCTGAACAATTTTTATTCAAAATAAGATATTCCTGGCATTGCAATTGTTATTTAAGTTCATTCTAGTTTATGATCAGTTGAATAGCGACAAAACTCAAATTTCCCTGAGTTTTATAGTTTCCATTTAGTCGTTTAAAGTCAAATCGTCTATCCTCTGTTCTTTTTAATACATATTTGGTATTTTATATTCCGAACAATGGACAATGTTTGAATTCCTTAAAAAGCTACAAAAAAGATGACTTTTTTGTGATTTCCTTAAGGACGCACCGTCATGAATGGAAGGACCACTTATCCCATAAGGCTCGAGCTAACAGAAAATTAAAAAGTTTTTAAACAGTCGTGGAATCATTATTACAAGGATGATGATAACATCGGGTAGCAGAGGTTGAATTGGGGTTCAGCAGGGTTTGGAATTTTTATTTGAGTTCGAGAGAAAAGCTGTTTTTCCTCTTGCCGTAACGATTATGTCCATTGGACAGTTTTTGTTTCGATTTTTTCGATAAACATAAACATCAGCCTTTAGAATAATAATACCTCGGAAAAAATGGTTATCGCAATGAACCGGAAAATACCATTTTTAATACTTCGGTGGTTGTTCGGGGGACCAAAAATCGATTCGTGGAAAAAAATTCCATTACCAAAATTGGCAGGCATAGATATTTCAGGTTTATTTCATTCAATTAAAATTAATACGAAATTTGTGGATGAGTGAAGGCTGAGCCGGTGGTCTATTGGGCATACTATTTCAGTGATTGAGAACGCTTTTCCACGAAGCGATGTGAATATCTAGATGTCTCCTAGTGTTGTTACATGGTTGGTAACCCCTAAAAATCTGAATAATGTTGTTTCACATTCTGAGAACTTCAACTGCAAAAAGTATAAAATCAATCATTGCTTATTACATTCCTCCATCATCAAATAATGACACATATAGCAGATTTTTGGACTCCCTTGATTCTATAAGCGATATGTTGGAACCTTCAGACGAATTATTGATTGTTGGCGACTGTAATCTGCCGAATATTGAATGTTCAAAACTTCCGGATAGTAATGTATTTTCTGCGTGCAATATATCTTCAACCAATGAATCTCTCTTGGTTGATGGAATGGCTTCTATGGGACTAAGTCAAATCAATGGCATTAGAAATCAACTTGACAAAATTCTTGACCTCGTTTACTTTTCGGATGACAATTATTCTGATTGCTTAGTACTTTCATCAGATACTGTACTTGTTGATGAAGATCGTCACCATCCTGCGCTATCCATCTCTTTAAGTATAAGTATTATAAGCTCTACTATTGATTGTAAGACATATGCATGAATTCAATTTTAGGAAATGTAATTTTGCCGATCTCTTTCGGTTGCTTCGTGATATTGACTGGGATATTTTATTTAATAATGCAAATCTTGATGAAATGGTATTTAGTTTCTATAAAATACTTTTTGATTGTTTTTACAAACTATTCCTTTAAGAAGAAAAAGGGACTTAAATTCTATTCCACCGTGGTTTGATCCTCATGTAAAAACACTTAAAAATAGAAGGAACAAGTCATGGATCAAATTGAATAGATCTTGGAACAACGAAGCTCAAATTGAATATATTACTCATAGAGACGAATTTATTAACTACACGAATCTTCTTTACTCAGACTACATATCTCAAATAGAACATAATCTCAAGTCTAATCCCCGTGAATTTTGGAAGTATGTTAATTGTAAGAGGAAATCGGATGGGACCCAACTAACTTGACTTATAAGAATTCGGTCAGCCATTTGCCTGGAGAAATAGCATGCAATGCGAATTTTTCCTAGGTGCATTTGGTAATGTTTCCATGCACGATATTAATAATAACAATAATTCTAGCAATAATTTTAACGTAAATGGGTTTTCGCATCTAAATTCGATAGTTTTTACAATTTCAGAGGCTAGTATACTTAAGTACATTGAAAATGTAGATGATTGTTTATGTCCGGGTCCTGATGGTTTGCCGTCTTTTATGTTAAATAAAAGTGCAATATATATGTCATATCCCTTGTTTTTGCTTTTTAACAAATCCCTTAGCTGTTCGGATTTCCCAACACTTTGGAAGAGTTCATTTTTAATTCCGATTTATAAGAAAGGTATGAAAAATCAAGTGACTAATTATAGACCTGTAGCCAAACTGTCCTCCATACCAAAATTATTTGAAGCAATTATTTGTGATACGCTGTCATTTCATTGTTCGTCTATTATATGTGAAAACCAACATGGCTTTGTTAAAAAAAAATCTACTGTGACAAATTTACTTCAATTTACAACATACTGTATTGACGCATTTGAAAAGAAAGAACAAGTTGACTGTATTTTTACTGACTTTTCTAAAGCCTTTGACAAACTAAACCATAATGTTCTATTGAATAAATTAAGTGCGATTGGTTTTAATGAGCAATTTATCAAATGGCTTTCCTCTTACCTTCATGATAGGCTGTATAGTGTAATCTTTAAAAATGAACGCTCTAAAATTTTCAAAGTCAACTCTGGTGTTCCACAAGGTAGCCATCTTGGTCCTCTATTATTTGTGTTATTTATTAATGATCTTCCTTCTGTGTTGGTAAATTCTATGTCTCTTATTTATGCTGATGACGTGAAAATTTTTCGAAGAATTAATTCAGTAAATGACTCTGATCTTCTTCAAGAAGATCTCAATAGATTTGGGGAATGGTGCAATAATAATGGTCTTGTCTTAAATATTGATAAATGTAAAGCTATGTGTCTTACTCGTAAGAAAAATATTATTGACTATTCTTATTTATTAAATTTGACGACTCTTTGTAAAGTTTCTTGTATTTCTGATCTTGGTGTAGTATTAGACTCTAAACTTTCCTTCAATTACCACTTTGACTATGTAATAAATAAAGCTAACATGACTCTTGGCTTCATTAAAAGATTTGGACGGGAATTTCATGACCCATATGTTCTAAAATCCCTATATGTCTCGTTTGTAAGGTCTATTTTAGAATATGCATGTGTTGTTTGGGCCCCTTACTATACAGTACATATTAATAGATTGGAGTCTGTCCAAAGAAGGTTCCTGAGATTTTGTCTTCGGTTTTTTTATTTGCCCGATAGATATAACTTACCACCATATGCTGATCGTCTGAAACTTATTAACCTTCCGACTTTATCTAGTCATAGGGCTTATCTGCAATTTTGTTTTACTGTTGGTGTTATAAATGGTTCAATTGCAGCTTCAACGATTCTATCTCAATTAAATTTTAACATTAATAACTATTCTCTAAGAAGACAGTTACCACTTTGTAACTCATTTTGTAGGTCAAACTACGGATTGAATAGCCCTGTTAATCGTCTTATTAATGTTTATAATAAAAATTATGACTTAATTGATTCAAACGATCATAATGTAAGAACGTTCAATTTCAAATCAAGATTCTATATTGTTAATTCATGAAGTTGATAACTTAATTTAAACTTTTTTTTTTTTTTTTGTTCTTGTTATTTCTTAAATTAGTTAGTAAGTTTTTTATGAAACCGTTAGAATTTAACGTATTGAATAAATAAATAAATACTAGTTAAAATGTTAATTATAAGCAATTTCTTAAAATTCTTTAGAAAAATCGAAACTGATACATCCGCATATTAAATTCCAACAACTCCCTGACTCTTGAGTTCTCGCAACATAACAGACAGTCAGCAAGCGAATAAAATGTTTACATAATTACAACTTTTAAAAACTCCCACCGAAAGGATAATTTTCATTTATGTGAATGAAAATAATTTTGCTGCAAATGCAAATAACCATGCAGCAACCACATACGGGCATCATGTTACATGAGTATGGCCTCAGGACGCAGAACGCTCGCTCGTCCCTCGGGTAATAAATGGATGCTCGAGTTGAGGAAACGTGGAGTTTGCCAACAACCTGATTTTAACTGAAATACTTAACTAGCGAACTTGAAAATTTTCCATCATGCCTGAGGGTTCTAGTTTGTTATTGTTGTGTAGAGTTTTACTTTTTTTGGTTATTTAATGAGAGAACCTATTAGGAGAATGTGCACTTATGGGGTTAAATGGTGGAAAAATTCTTGTCTGATTGTGTATTAAAGATTTCGCAAGACAATTTTTGATGATGCATAATTCAAGAATGGTTCTGTCTAATGACTTGAAATTAACACCCTGAAGTGATTTTTTCCGTTGAATATACAAATGGCAACACATCCCCAAGGGTTTCAGGAATTGATTAATGAAGTCCCATTGACTCATTTCTTCTTTCTGGCACCAAGCTGTCAATTAGTAATTGATTTATTTCATTCTAATTACCATCCAAATATTTCTTCTACTCGCAGTCGTCTGTCCTCTGCATATCAATTACAGAAGAAATATCATAAAACCTCATAAATAAATTCCGACTCGCTGACACCACACGGCCACGGGGGCGATAAACAATGTAATTTGTGGTCTTCACGACACGCACACATGTTACACGCTACAAATCAATTTCATATTTTGAGTGATTGTGTTTGTTTCCTTTTAACAACTTTTCTCGTTTTCATTATCATATTAACGCTTTATTACTTGTCAAACCCTTGAATGGAGGATTAAAGGTAATTAAAACTCATTTTGATGTGGAAATCTTTAATTGTGATGTGTGTAGGCCTATTTTTGGGTTCCGTAAATTAATATCCTTTTCTTGATGAACCAGAGCAATTACCAGGATGAATGGATGGATGGGGAAAGTTTATGAAGGTTGGATGACTTGAATTTATAAATTCATACATAAAACCGCATAATGTTACATATGAATGGATTAGAGGGATCGCTTAAACGAGTTTTTGTTTTAAATCATTAAATTCAGATCGCTAAAATTAATCTGTTGTTCCATTAATTTATTCAAAACATTGCTTTTGATTTATTGTTTGACTTTTAGACGTGAACTTCTTTTAACTTTTTGACATAATTTATTCTTAAAATCTTTGTGGAACTACCTACCTACTATAGAAATTTACATCCGAAGTGGTTGGTACTGAAAATCATAGAATCTTAAAATTTAATCGAATAAAGAAGTGCGAAAAAAGTCAAGATCAGAGGTTAGATTGTCTATAGGCTCTGTATTGTAAACATTATAGCTTGTAAGATCTTATCAGTAGTTAATGTTTATTTTAGTTTCTGGTGAAGGTTGAAAATAGCAGCTTCGTCATTTTTCATGCAAAACCAGTTCCGTCTACTTACCTATATACTGTTTACGTTTTTTAGATTTTGTAAACTTTAATAGTTTGTTAGAATTAATTATAACAACAAATCATTAGGTCATTCCACTGGAAAAGATAGACGACTATCAAATTTGACTTTCTAATTGATAATCTAAAGCTTTTGAGTGGCAACTTCGAGATTAGGAAAACATAATTTCTACTCTCAAAACATTTCTGACACTGCTGAAGCAACATCGTTTTTATTTTTCGTCCGCCGGAGTTAGAATTTTCGTGTTAAAAGTTTTAATATGTAAGATTCATTGGTTAATATGTGAAAAGTAACTAAGTTTTAAATTTCCTACTTATTTTTGTTTCCATTTTTAAGAATTCGAGCCGTTAACATGGGGACACCAAAACTACTATCACTTATGTTTATTTCACTGCTGGTTATTACGCATCTAGTCGAGTGCAAGCGACGCGACAGTGAAAGCAGACACAGAAGCAGTGCACGGACTTCACATTCCTCTTCATCGAGAAGAACTTCGCATGGTTCGCATTCTCACAGTTCACCTACGCATAGCTCGCATTCCCATAGTTCGCCGTCTCACAGTTCATCTTCACATAGTTTGCCGTCGCACAGTTCGTCTTCGCATAGTTCGCCATCACATTCAACCGAGCATTCGAGTTCACGTTCCCGTGTGAATTCCCATTCAGCTTTGAATTCGAACTCGCATCACGATTCACCAAGCTCAAACGAATCTGGTCATAATACTCCTAGACGAGGGTACATCACGAAGTTCCACGAAGCAGAGGCTTCACAATCAACAAAACATTCAGACGGTGATGACGAAAAGCCGAAAAGACATGAAACCACTACGCCAAGGTCACATAAGCCAACTGATGCACCTGCACCTACTTATTACGATTCTCCTAACACAAACAACAATAATAGACATTGCGATAGTGGAACAAGTCATGTTGGTCCGACAACACCGTCTATCTTGCAGGAATTAGGTCAACGTATTGGTACCCGTTTGAAAGAAGATCGTGCTAAATATGCGACATCTACTACAAAGCGTCCTGTTACTACCACCACCCCTACATACGAAGAAAACATGCCATACCAACCACCTGCAACTGGCCCAGGTTTTGCTCCTCCAGCTCCCATTCCTGCCCCATCCATGCTTGCCGCTCCACCTCAAGCTATGCCGGTTTATAACGCTCAAGCTCCTGCTTCCTCGATGCTCGCCGCTCCACCTCAAGCTATGCCAGTTTATTACGCTCCTTCATCACCACCAGTCCCTTTAGCGCCTTTTGCTCCAGGGACTCTAGGCAATGTTAATGCACCAAATTCGCCACTACCAGGCGCTGCGCTAAATCAAATACCACCAAATAGCATCATTTGTGTTCCGGCCATGGTTAATGTCGCTGATCCTGCTGATCCAACGAAGCAAATCCAAGTTCAACAAACAACTTGTTATCCTGCTCCTACAGCAAGTGCACCCACACCTACTCTTGCTTCCCCAGATGGAATCCTAACAGTACCAACGGTTGCTTCAGCTCCACCCGTTGCTTCAGCTGAACAAACTCAACAACCAAAAATTGACCTACGTCAATTGTAAAAGGCGAAGAGGTCCAAATAACTAACAATATTGTTATTGTGATTATTCTCTATTCATTTCGATGTTTCTCGGGAATTTTGTCATTAAATTTGGAAAGAAAAAGTTGTCCAACATATTAAATTGCTGTAGCCCACTTGCCACTTAAAATCTTAAAAACAATAAAATTGCTCATGAAAGTTTAGGAGAGCTCTTGCAAAATTAAAAATTATTATTGCTCCGCAATTCATTAAATTAAATAATAATTTGGATTAATGTCACAATCTGAAAAAAAGATCATAGTCCTCATAATTTTTTAACGTCAAGAAATCAACAAAATTTAACGGCCATAAACCATACTTTATGGGCAAGGGACGAGGCGGAATTTTTGTAAATAAATTCATTTGGCGGATAATGAGTTCTGCCAGGAATAAAATTATACAATTATTGTTAATGACCTCATGCAGTGTACAAGCATTTATTATTTTTGTTATTGCGGGATCATTAATCAGTTTGGTTGCAGACGTCCAAATAAAAATAAAAATACCTGTTCTCAGGACGAAAAAAAAGAGCAAGCATAAATCGGAGTACTTTATCCCGTTTCAGAGGACGCAATGTGTTTTGTGCTAATGGGTAACCGCTTCGCTTTAACTTTATGATTTCAATTTTGCCTTGGGTTTCAAGTTACATTCTTTTTTAGTGTTTAAACTGAATGTATGTTTGATAATTTTGGTAATGGAGGTAAGTTGTGACTTGTGTTGTTAGTAATATCGATTCGAAATTGCGGGAAAATGTTTGTGAACATTTTTGCGAATATCTCGGCTTCCTGGCCTACAACAAACTTGAAACCCAATTTGTTGAATAGAGTTCGACAAGACCGTTCTTGTATCATTCGATGGGTTTTGGAAGAATTTTTGTTTCTACCCAAAATTTTTGCAGGGGTTAGCATGACTTTTCTCGAGAATCTTAAAGAAATCGATTTCGCTCAATTCAACATATTTCATAGTTCTCATTATCCTGAGCTTACTGCTACAACTTACTTACTTACTTACTTAACCGGCTGCCCATCCGGCATCCATGAAGGATCTCAGCCTGAAACACTGCAGCCTTCCATCGGGTATACGGTCCCTCGCTGTAGAGTAGGACTGGTAAAATCAAAATATTGTAAGACACTTTGTCTTTCGAGTGAGGGGTTTTGCCAATCCGAAGCAGCAGCGGTTCGCTAGGGTAAAACTTCTTCGGATCTCCACTAAGGTGTCGTTTGTGGGATTGATGTTTGTCCCAAGGTCGGTGAACTCCTTAACTACCACGAACTTCCTGCTAACAACAGTGACGTTTTGTCTTAGGCGGTGGACAGATGTTGCTTTGTTTGTTGAAAGTATTCTTTGTTTTGTCCTCATTCACTTCAAGACCGACGAATTTCGCCTGTTTTGCAATCTCTTGGATCGACCGTTGATGTCTAGTCGTTCGCATAGCCTAGGAGCTGGTTGGATTTGTCGAAGAAAGTGTTTTCTGTGCTCACGCCTGCATAGCGCAATATCTGCTCCAGGAGTATGTTGAAGAAATCACATGACAGCGCATCTCTTTGCCTAAACCCTGCGCATGTTTGAAACAACTTCGGATGAGCTGCTACCCATTTCCTCACTGCACTGCATATTGCTTAGCGTCGTACGGCACAGCTGGATCAGTTTGTTCGGGATCCCGAATTTAGACATCGCCATCATAAGCTCTTGGCGGTGTATGATATCATAAGCAGCTTTGAAGTCGATGAAAAGATGGTGGGTTTCGCCTTGAAATTTGTTGGCCTTTTTCTGGATTTGTCTCAGTATGAATCGTTGTTCTGCCTGGCCTAAAGCAACACTGGTACGTGTCGATTATTGTGTTGTAGAACGGTTTAAGACGCTCTTACAGTACTTTGGATAGGATTTTGTATGCAACATTAAGTAGGGATATGCCTCGGTAGTTGTTGCATGACATAGGATCGCTTTTTTTGTAGATGGACATATGGAGCTTATCAAAAAGTCAGTGGGCATACATTCTTCTTCCCATGTTGATGACCTGGTGCATGCGGTTCATCAAAACACTTCCTCCTTAAAGAGTTCCGCAGGTATGCCATCCGACCGGGTGGACTTATTATTTTTAAGTTTCTGGATGGCTCTTTTTAGTTTAGTTTATTTTGTCAATCAGAAATATTCTTACAGACTCGATTACAAAATATTTAATAAATAGGACAAGAAATATTTACAGTGTAAAAATACAAAAATTCATCTAAGTAAGACTAATATTGAAACGTAAAACTATGCAGAATACATTAAAATATACAGAAGTTTTTTCTTAAAGGTTACTCTAGAACAGTCTTCAAAAAAATCAATTAAGTTACAGACTGAGTTTGCCTCTTTGATGCATCTTGAAATCGGTGCGTTTGATCCATAAGTTGTTCTATGAAAACGTTCAAAAAATAAAACTGTAACTCTAAGACTTCTTAAAGGAACACGAAAACAAAGTTTACTCAGAAGGAATGAACAATCAATACGAGACTTAAGAACATCGCGAACAAATATAATAGCAAAATATTTTCGTCTTAAAACAAGAGTTTGAATCCCAAGTAATAAGCACCTAGTATTGTAGCTGGGCATATCATTGTTTGAAAAGTTAATCTTAAAGAGAGCATATCTTGAAAATCTTCTTTGAACCCTTTCAATCCTATCCGCTCATTTGAATAGTAAGGATTCCAAATAATAGCGCAATACTCAACAACAGAACGAACTAAAGTAAAATATAGTGATTTTAGTGTGAAGATATCAGAAAATTCCCTAGAATTTCGTTTGATAAAGCCCAACATCGCATTGCTTTTATTTGATACATAATCAATATGAGCCTTAAAGGAAAGTTTTTCATCCAGGATGATACCGAGGTCTTTTTTTTGGGAAATTCTTTCTAAAGAGGCATCATTCAACTTGTAAGCTTTAGATTGAGAATTAATATTGTTCGTTAGCGATGAAACCGGTTTAGAATGGAATTCGTTGTACTCTTTTTTGTTATATTTTTTTGCGTAATGAGGGTGAAGGGGTCAAAGTCAAACTGTTGTTCTTAGCAGATCCAGGAAGGCTTAGGGGGGACGATGATGATAGTCTATATGGATTTTGTCTTACTTTATGAGACACAAACTTGCTTAGTTCTTTGTTTCTTAATTTCGTTTGGGAGCGAAGAGTGCGCGGGGGAGGTTCTGATAAAGGTTCTGATGATGATGACTGACAGTTCAGACATTTTAACAATGCACGATAAGAGATCAATTTTTTTACACGAGTCACAAAACAAGCACAAATTTGTATTCGCTTTAAGAGATGAAAAAACACTTTTACAAACTCTAGCGCAATCACTATGGAAAACTAATAAACAAATTCCACATTTAATTGTATCTGAGGTGGGTAGTCACAGATTGCATTTAGAGCATATGGAACTCATGAAAACTTCAAAAGATAGATGAAACGATAGTAAAAAGATCACAAATTTATTGTTCTGAGCTTAGAAAAGAACGTCTTGCCTCGTTGACTAATCATTCGCGACTTTTTACCTCTTCTATGCTGGGGGCTGGGACTGGGTCTTCATGGACTGGCCTTGCTTCTCTTTTGTCATTGGCTCGCTACACATTATTCAGTAGCTGTTGGAAGTGCTGCTTGAAAACATATACAATTCCCTATTCTTCAGTGACTAGCAGCCCTATTATGACTAGCAACTATCGACTTGATAGTTGATGTAATAAAGAAATTTAATGAATTCGTATTATGGCTATCAACTGTCAACATTTTTTATCGACTTTTGAATTTTATTAGATTTAATAGCTATTGTGAATTATTTTTTTTGATAGACATGGAATTACGAATATCAAAAAATTTGATAAACATCAACTTTTCTATCAACTAAAAATTCATGATTGAAACGGAAACAATCAAATTGATTTGGTCTTTTTAAAGGCGAAAAAGTCAAAAAGAATTAAAATTTCGAGTTGCACTCATAACTGTTTTTATTATACTTCAAGTCTGCAATACCTATACAATTTTTTTAATACCTTAAATGGTTTCCGTTTTATTTAAGAAAAAAGTTTCCAAGTCATTTTTGGAAACATTTTTATTTCAAATTTGAAAAGTCAAACATTGATATAAACAACTCGGGCACAAAGAAATTTTGATAAATATTGAAAATCGTTCAAAAATAACAAGTTGATAATCATAACACGAAACTATCAACTATTTGATTGAAGCTATCCACTATCAAATTGATACTCATAACAGGGGTGTAGATTTTATTAATTTGATTTGAATAATCGAAGTGATCATTCGAATTACAAAATGTTTGCTTGAAATTTTAAATTGTAAACACCAAACTTGATAATATGTACTAGTTGTTTTTCAATCGAATACTAATAGTCGTTATTCAAATACTGCTCGTAATAATCGTAATTCGATCTTTTTTCATTCGATTACTAATAATGATGATTTTCATTTGAATGCTAATAGTCGATTATTTTCATTCGAATACTAATAAGTAGCAGTTCCACTGGTACTAGCAGGTTTAAGAAATTATCCGAATGATTTCACAGTGCATGATCGAATGATATCGAATAGTTTCTTGAATCGATTAAATCGTTCGAATGCGCCCATCACTAGATATTTCACGTTTGACATTTGTTTTGATTTGAATACAGTCGTTATGATCATAACAGATTCAAATCATTCCATCAGATAAAATAATTGGGTAATTGACGTTCGCCAGGGCTTTGGGTTACAACAAGCAACAAAAACATCAGCATCTTGCTTGTTAATTTATAAATATTATTTTTTCACTCCCACTGTATGGGTCTTGACGGCATCACCTTTCCAAACGCCAAACGACGTCTTTAATGGTTTCAACCTTACGGTTGAGAGGTTATATTAAGCTCCAGAGATTTTGTTATATTTTTGTTTTTGTTTTTCTTGGCCTTCCGGCTGAGTTGGTTTTTTTTTTTTTTTGTTAACTTGAGAAAATGTCTGTAGCTTTAAGGATATACAAGATTATAGTACTGATGACAAGATAGCCTTGAAAGGTGTTCTTTGAACTTTAACTAAGAATTTTTAACAGACCGGAAGTGAGGTGGGTATAAAAATCAAATCAAATCACCCAAGCATAGTCTTTTGGGGTATGGTCTAAAATTAAAATAGAGTCTATACAAAGACAATCATATTAATGATTTCAGGCGTTTAAAAAAATCATTATTAACATGTTTTAGCACTCTTGTTCGTTTTATGGTGGATCCGCACAGAACAGACTTTCAGACTTTAGTTTGTACAGACTTCTTGCGCAGACGAAATTCAATAGAAGTCGGAATCAAAGTTGGTGTCGTGGGGACCCACCATTTATGAGCATTGAGAATATAGAGACTATAAAAATAACCTCAACAGAGGATGATGAGTTGTATAACGAACTGTCCAAATAATTAGCTAAGAAAAAAGTCTTAGAATAAGAAGAAAACAGAGCAATTTGAATTCCCTCGAACGCCAAGGGTCCTTGAAGCGTCTTACAAACACAAAATACAGAAACAAATCTTAGAAAACAATTCTCTTGAGAAATGATTGCTTATTATGATTTTTAATTTTGCTTTTTTACAACAGTCTGACCTCCATTTGCCATTTAATTATTCCGCTTTGAAATTAAAAGTAACCCCGACGACAAGAACTTTGGAATTCAGCTCTTCTCGTCGGTCTTGAAGCCAAAACTTATAACTACGTGATTCATGGCATCCAACAAACACACACAAAAAACAAGAATTGTTGGTTAATAATGTTGTCTTATGGGTCCTTTACAGTTTGGCTTCATACCAGAAAATTCAAAGAATCGTTGCTCTCCTTAACAACTATTTAATTTACTTGAATCTGGAACAAACTTTGATCTTTGTTGAAAACCACTTTTTGAAATTAACTAGAATTTAAATTCATAACGCCCATCAAGGATTGCATTCTTAATTTTGATTTTTGTTTACAAATCAGACGAAGGAGTGCAATAATTCTAAACGTTCAAAGCGAAAAACAGCTCACGCCCTTGAGAGCATTTATGACCGCCACAAATTGATTTCTGGCCAAAAGCAATCGCCTTTCGGATTTCAATTGACCAAAATCGATTTGAAAGAAAAAATATAATTTCGCCTCAGTCCACTTGACCAAAAACCGGTTACCTTTTATGACGGGATTCCGAACATATTTATAATCAACTTGTATTTTTTTTGTGAAATCCTATAAATTGAATGACTGGCTCGCTCACAAAGAAGGTAAAATACTGATTTAGTGCAAAGAATCGTGAAATATTTTTTCTTTGATTCCAAATTGGAAAAGGAAACTTCGGGTTATTTTTGAAAAGTTAATTGAGTAATTCATTATTTTCTTTGAAATTTCAAAATAAAAAAAAATCATAAAATTGACTCTTTGCCAGCGGAAAATGGCAAAGGAATATCCTGAAGCTTGAGTGGGAATTTCTGTGTGTCCTTTTGAACTCCAATTATTAATTTTTAAAAATGCAAGCAAGAAATTTCATCACTGACTTTTCATAGACATGGAAAATAATGTTGCCCAAACTTTCATCCTATTTTTGTTGAGAGACTTTTCTCTATGCTTAGATCCCTGATAGCTGAATTATTTGTCTGGATTTTAAACTTACCCAACTTGCGAATATCTTCAAATAATTATCATCTCATTTTATTATCCTGTACGTTATTGTCACTGTCCATGTGTGTCTTTTTTTATGATTACCTTCCTGTTTTTAAATCTTTTTTGTGCAACGGATATTCATATTTGGTGTGTTAGACGTTTAATTTCTTTTCGATATTATTGAGAAAAGCCAGCAAAAAAAGCATGCCTCTACAGCCTCATATAATAAAAATTATGATATGCACATTCTTCACATCCTGTCACGTCAATTCCAACCCCAGATTGCCTTAAAAGGAAGTACACAAACGTTTTTATTTACATGTCGGTTTAGGGGTGTGTGTGGTATGGCAGCGATGGCGGTATGATAAGGCATCGTAACAGATGTATATGTGTTTGTGTGGTTTGTAGTTGGTTTAGCCATAGTACCATCGTCATAGGTGTTGATGTTAAATCCCTGATTATGGGTTAAGTTTATTAGTATTTATTTTGATTTTTGAGTGTGACAGGGGGCAGGCAGACATTCCGTTTGATTTTGCTTACTTATGTTGTTTTGATTATTTTCTTTCTTTTTTGTTGCAATTGAAGAGTAATTGGCTGTGGGCTAAATTGATGTCTACAAATAATAAAACGCAATTTTAGAAAAGTGCAACAAAAATCAATGTCGGACTAAATTATGGAACCTTATTTTTTAATTAGTTTGCTCATTTTGTTGTGAATTGAATTTTGAAATGTGATTTGGTTGACCTCAGAGATTGCAACTGTATTTGTACAACTATTCATTAAATTTATTTGGAATTCAAGGCGGGGAAAATAGTTTTTGCAGTGGTAATATAAGCGATAATATGTTCCCGTTTTAACACATTTCAATATTAATTCGTACGACTTCGTGGTAAATTCACCAAACGTCGAGAAAATGTTTGGTTGGAAGAAACATTTTTGCCAATATTTGCCTTCCAGACCGTCTTAACTTTAGACTCTAAAGTATTGAGGGAACTTCAAAGAATATAGCTTGACCAGACCTTTCGTTCGATGTATCACTCGATGTATTTTGGAAGAATTTTCCAAAATTTTGGCAAAAATCATGTCGGCTTCCATTCTTTTTAAACTTCAGTTCAACTACGGTCTGACTCAAAATAAAAAAAACACAAGTTGTATATTCAAAACGTCTTTGAAACAATGCAAGTGAACTACGGCGTATACCTACTATTTTTTCAATAAGCAGATGGAATGCTTATATTGCAAAATAGTATAGAACATTATGACTTTTCCATACAGCAAAGTTCGCCTAATGAGAACCCTATTTATGATTCTTCTTATTTCCTTGCATATGCATGTATTTGTTAAGGCGCACTTTAAACTTAAATACCGTAACGACTTTTGTGATTAAAAAAGAAGACCCTTGACCCTACTTACACAAAGTCATTGCATTCTTAATAGAGCTTTCCATTTTGTTTATTTAAAGTCACACAAAAAATTCCCTTATCTCGACGATTTTAATATTTATGTATTTTTGAATCATTTCTGGCCTTCACTTCGGTCGGAATTAAATCTTCTCTTTGACCGTGAACAAAGAACTTTTATGAACTTTTGCGTACAGAATTCAAACTTTTTCAAGACATTCTTAAGCCGTAGACTTTCTTAAAAAAAAAACCAAACAAACAAACAAACAAACAAACAAACAAAACATTCACTTTCTCATTTAAGTAAATGAATTACAGTACACAAAAGATACCTTTAACCAATCGTAATCCTCAATCTGAATGAAATTATTATGAGTGTGTAATCCTTGGTCTCACCAAACAAGGAAGTACAAACACAAAACTTTACTCATAACTCGCCACAAGAAACCCTAAAATCCTCTCAAAACAAAGCAAATCTAACTTTTTCCCAATCACTTCCTGTATACTTTCCATAAATTAATCGAATTAATGTTTCCTTGTTCATTTTCCCCGATGAGAAAAGACTTCTAAGTAGGTCCCTAAGTGGTTTGGAGAAGTCTTATTTCTGTTATTTTTTTGTTGAAGGGACTCAGCCAAAAGCACTCATGTAGAGTAACGTTTGTTTAATTCAATTAGTTATTTTCTGCCCAATATAATTTAGTATCTTTTGAAATGATTATGTCACGAAATTCGCTTCATTTTTGTATCTAATTGCTGTTCGATGAAATAAGTAGATACTTAAGGATACAAATCGGAGTACTTTGGAGACAAATTGCTATCATTGGTTCTCACTAGTTAAATAATAATACTCCGCCGCCGGAGAATGAGAACCACCTCTGACGAAATTTAAAAGGTAAAGCAACTTCAAAAGCAATCAATCTCAGTTCTGTATAAAATTGCTTTTTTATTTCTCGTTATTTCTCGCCCTTGGAAATACAGAAAAAAAAACAGGAACCTCGACTTGATTCGGGTTCTCTTACAAAGGTGAGCAGATGGAGGTAGTCACACCCCAATCGATTGGTATGGTAATTTTTCTTTCATACCGTTAAGCTGTGTTGAGGGTATTGTGACTATGGCTGGGTTGTTGTGTCTGTGCTTGAAAAGAAAAACACAAATGTAATTTATTCGGAAAATAAATTATTATCAGATAAATAAGAAATAACTGCGGTTGTTTGTTGGTTTTTATGAGAAACGATCGATCATCGCCAGTTCCACGACACAGTCGGTGTCACTTAAATGGAAACATAGAGATAATGAATACACGATCGAAAAAGAAGTGGAATTTATTTTCACTCTGTTTCTGTTCGGTTTGCAATTTCTGTCTCAAACTCTTATTCCTTTTTCTTTATTTTACACTTTTTCTAAGAAAAAAAGAATAGCAGAAAATGCGTAACCCTGAGGTATTCCATTCTTAAACAGCTTTGTGTGCCAATGTTTCCTTCTGATGCAACTCAATGTACCGTCCAGATTGTAACTATGCTAAATTTTCTTGTACTGCAAAAGTTTAACTTGTCACTTTAAAATCCAATGCACCACAACAAAAAAGAGACAGTAAAAGGGTAAAGAACGACAGAAATACAAAAGCAATGAATAACCAACCGTCCACAATCTCATCGTCATCAGGCTTTACAAATCAAGAATGCAACAAAATGCAACTAGACCATTAAGCGTCCTTAGGGTTATACTTCCTTTCTCCCCTCCCGTTTCCCCGTCACTGTCCAATCTATTAAAATGCAAGGATGTTGTGGGGAATTTTTAAATTAAATCTGCATGCCTTGAACAAAAAAAAAACGAAGACATAAACATTTCAGCTATCTTGTCGTATTTTTTTTTCTTTATATTGGAATCCTTGTTATTTTGTCTTCTTTCTTTTTTCCAATTTGTGCAAATTAATTCCCAACATGCAGCTGGCAAACTTTAAGAATCCAATTCAATCTTTTTCTTTGTCTCTTTAAAAGCAGAGACAGCTTATAGGTTGAATTTAATTTAGCTTTTTGTTGGCGTTTCAAGTGGTGATGGATTTGTAGAACCGCTGTCAGTTTTTGAAGCCCACAAATGGAAAAAGAAGACAATTCGTAGAAATTCAAACGAAAAACGTTCTCAGAAATTTTAATAAGAGGACGGCGAATGCATTTCAAAACATGTTTCTGAGTATTTTTTGTGTCACGAGTGCGCCGACATTTTTATCAAATCGGAAATTCAATATTTTTAATGTTTAACTACCTGTGTACCTTTTTTTGTTGAAATAATCATATTTTTCTACGAATTGAATAAACAAATTTTTGATTTAATATACGTTTCGTAAATGGCGCCCAACACAAAAGCACTCGCGTATTCTCTTTAATTCAAATCAATGAAAATAGAAGAAATAAAATGAGCTTTCACAAAAATCAGATTTAAATTGTATAAATTCAATTGTAACTTGTGTAGAATTTTATTTCGTTAAATGGCGCCCAACGTTCACAACCCAGCACAACACTTTTTCAATGATGAATATGAACGTATTTTAAGATAGTAATAGATTTAGAGAGCTTGCACAAATCTAGTCTCTTAATAGCACAAGTTATCAAAAGATCTTAGTAGCTGCGTTTTATTATCGTCACTAACCCATATGGGTTATCCCGTGATAATAAAACGATGTGGGTTAAAAAGGTTGAAGTTCAGTTCCTCAGCTGAATTTTATTTTGCTTTTCCACAAACAACTTGTTTTTATTAATTAATTGGATTGACTCTTATCCTATGGCATTATAAAACTGTGAGTCAGAATGGAATACGCGTAATTTTTGATTAATATGGCTGATATTAATAAATCTGTCTACAATAACTTCTTTTTTGTCTCACACTCGCCATCTATCCGCCATATTTTGAGTTACAGAATAAACCTCGATAGCTATCGGGGGTCCCAGGTTGTTGTTGTTTTGTGTACAAAAAATTAACCCATATTGGTTAGTGAGGATAATAAAACGCGGATATTAACTGCAAAACATCTCTCCAAAGGATTAACAATGTCCCCAAGAATGATGCTCACTCTGCACCTTATTCAACCCATAATTTAAAAAAAAAATCCACCACTTATATTCAACTCGATGATTCTCCTAGTTTTGTGTATCGTCACCATTATCATCGTCGTTGTCTCTTTGTCCTTGTTGTTGCTGCTAACAATGGCTTAATGGAAGCGTGGGATGTATCTGGTGTGTCACCTAATTGCCTGAACGAGGTTTGATGCTTTGGTTGTCTCTCTTCTCGTTTTTATTCTTTTTCTTTTCTCACTCTTTCAATATGTATGTAGGTACTAAATAAATTGAATAGCAACGTCATTTGGCCTTGTCAGTAAATGCCACTCAATCAAGGACGATGGACATCAATTAAGTGGTAGGTTTTTTGGTATTTCTATTAGGAGACCCTGGAATTTTTCTTGTTCAAGTATTGTCATTATTTTATTTTTGAAATCGGCTTTGATTTCACTCATTATAAATGATTTGTGATATTATGATTCCCTGGACATATGGCCGGTACAAAATTATAAATTAATACCTCTGAATCTTGCATAAGATTACACAACTTTCTCTCCTCTTCAACTCAGCCATCAGCCGCATGTTATTGTCTTTCTCATCAAGCACACATATTCACTCTGTTGGTCTCTGCATGTCTTTCGGAGAATGAATAACAATAAAATACGTTCCTTAACGAAGATTTTAATTGAATCGAAATTTAATATCCGTTTGTTGTCTGTAGGAAACTGAGATTTCATCTTGATAATTGACAGAGTGTGTCTTTGTATGAGAGTAGTTAACTTAACTTCTTCTGGTGAATGAAATTGCAGGAATTTCTCAAATTCAATGTTTGGCCAATGGAAAGAAAATGCAACACAAAATAATAAAAATAAATAAAAATAAAAGGGTGTTCCATTTCCAAAATAGGAAATATGAGTGTGAATAAAAAAGAGTTGAAATACATTTTGTGACCTTTTTCGTGATCTATCAAAGGTACAGTCAAAACTTTATAGGGCCACGAAAACTATCGAAATTGTGATCAGCATCAGAGTGGGTTACAAGTCACAACTAATATGTATATTTAAGTGACTATTTTTTGTATTCCCAATGTTCAAGTTGATGTACTGTGTTCATTCAGCAGTCCTGACAAAAAGTGACAATACAATAATCACACCATGCTTTGGTGAATTTCGTGGCTCATTTTCTTATGACTGTTATAACAGAATTCCAATAATCCTTATAGTCACAAGAGCTTGTCACTTGTGACTGATCGAAATCCCGGAATCAAGTTGTTTCTAAAATAAAGAAAAAAAAAATTGTGCGTGTCAGCTCCGACGCGCGACTGGAGTTCACTCAATAAGAATGATTTGATTACCTTAAAATATATAATACGCAAAGGATTGAATTCATATATTCATTTATCTATTCATAATAATTTGATAAAATATATTATACTTAAATTAATTATAATTAAATTAATTAATGATGAAAATTCAAATTGGTCCACATTTATCGTGCATTATTGCATACAAAATGGAATTGAATGTTGATAAATTTTACATTGAATTAAAGCCTGAAGCCTTGTGCTTCTTAAGAGATCTTAATCTTGAAGATCCGATTATTAGAACGCACGCTAGGAAGCTTTTAATCGAAAAACAACGATCGAATTTTGGCCATAGCGGGATTCTCCCACATGATGTGTCATTTTGTATGAACCAAGCAGGTCGTTTGTGTGCAATAAAATTTATTTTAAAATCGAGATTGTGAGGCTTGTACTAGACGTATCCTTACAAATGAGGTATCAAAATCACCGTTATTTCATGTAGATTAGACATATGGAAATTTCAACATCCAGTCTATAGGATTAAAACTTTTATACCAATTTATGTGAAAATGTCTTAATTGGCTATATTAATGAGTTACCGTTATAATTAAAGTATAATAAATTGAAGAGCATGAAATTCTGTATCATGTGTGAAAATTTCACCGTTCTACGTTGAAATCTCTGTTCAATAAATTAGATTCGAAATGGCACTAAAACTTTTACCCTCTCTTTTCACCCCCCCCTCGGTTAATTTTTTTTAAACTTTGAATGTCTTACTTATTTATGTTTAGTCAAAAGCCATACAAATAAGTTTTAAACTTCTAACCTAACCGACCTCCATACAAACTTTGACATAACATTTCAACCTTTTGTGACCTTTTCAACCCCTTTTATTGCGTTAAAAACACCGTATGGCCCTTCCACAGGTTCTAGTCTATCTTACTACCAAATTTCATCTAAATCGATCCAGTAGGTTAAAAGTTATTAAGAGTTAAAAAAAGCGTTGGTAGTCAATTTTCGTAACGCTTTTTTCAATGATTGATTTTACTATCCATATTTTTTCCATACCGGGGTCTATATATGAATCGATTCTAAAGGAGTAAACTCCAAAAAACATATTTGACGCCTAAAATTGATGCAGCAAAAATTAACTCAAATATGGTATCGAAAAGAAAACCAAACAAAAAAGAATAAGAAATATTCACCGAGGAAGGAAAAAAAACTTGTATGGTATTGAATGCATTGAAATAGTGAATTTGTTGCTATTTCTGAAATAAATTGCAATATTGAAGTTCAAAATGTTAATTGCTGTGAAGTTGAAAAACGCTAGTTTTTTCTTCCTTTCGTTCAATTAATTCCTTGTGATCTTGCTTTCGATAAGAATTGTTTCTGTTAGACTGATTTCTTTCAAAAACAAGTTGTGTTCCATCGAGTTCAATCATTGAGAAATTTCATATTTCTTTTTACTTTTTAGATGAAATAATAAATTAGTTGGAAACTGTGCCAAGTGTGTTTTGTTAAGCTCTAATGGAGGTTACTTTTTGAAAAATTGGTGAAATAAATGTTTTTTTTTTTTTTGTACGGAAACAAAAGCAATTTGTTTAAAGTGAAAATTATTCAAGGCTGATATCTGAATGTCTTTTCAGAAATTATTTTTATTATTCACCCAAATGATTCGAAACTGTTCCACTATTGTCATATTTTGTATTCTGGTCCTTTTCCAAGAAAATCCATTATGGAAGTATGTAAAATGAAAGTGCAAAGTTTTTTAGTAGTATAAAAATATGAAAATAAAATGTTGACAAATTGGAATTGTTAGAAAAAGACAAACAAATAAAAAGAAATAAAAACAAAACTGAATATGCAAATGGGAAATGTTTGTACATTTTCATTTCATGAATGAGAAATGCTTCCAACAACTAGAACTTTTGTCGTAATGAAATTTCTAGGAAAATATAGTAGTAGTGGCAAAGTGGTTTTGTGCGGTGTCTGTTACGCAGAACGTATGAGTACAAATCCAAATCGTGTATTTAAAGTTTTTATTTGATCGCTCATGAGAAGAAGAAGCCTAAAATATATAAAATGATTCAAGAAAACAAAGATCTGTTCACTCCCTATAAACCACAAAAAACCAAACCTATCTACGAGGTTTTTTCCCTAAAGCGTGTTGTGATTTCCTAATATACTTTTCTAAGTGTTCACCTAGGCATTGATTCTTTAGAGTTGTTCAGTCTTCTGAGTACTTACAAACGGGTCCGGGACTAAACTGCTTAGTCAGCCACTCTGAACTCTTAGAATGAAGTTTGTCTATGAGGACGATGAAATGTCATGAAGACGAACTTTATCACAGGATGACAAAATGTTTGCATTTCATTTTTAGACGCGCTGAGAAAAATTCAATGTATTAGGTAAGACTTATATGGATTTTGTAAATCCTTTTTGCTCGCGGTGTTTTGTCTGACGAAGTTAAAAACACCCAAAGCAACGCCTCGAAAAGACATAAATGTGTGGAAAGTAAAATAATAAATCGTATTGTTTTGTTTGCTTCAAAATTAATTGCCGAAACGGAGTCCTTGAATTTACTTTAACAAACAAACTTTGCAGACAGCAGACGCTACACTTATTTAAATTGCCTGTTTCGATAAAAATAAAAACAAAAGCCAACTCACCTTTATTTTATATACGAAGGCAAAAAATTATCGAATTTTTTGTTGCCTCGATTCAGCTCCATTTTGATATAACCTGAAAAAATAAATTAGAAAAATTCTCTTGAAGTGATATGTCATCTCAGAAATAACGTATTTATTTTTAGCCTGAAAATGTTATTTAAAGTTCAAAATCGTTATCTGCAAGCCACAAAGCATAAATTCAGGTTCATGTTACCCATCAAAAGTCGATATAATCCACGTCATCATGATCAGAGAAGCCTTCAACTTTTTTGCATGATAGTCATCAAAAAGCCTTTTGAATGACAATACCCACGTTAATGTCAAACAAATTTTTTACTTAAATTTATTTTAAGTCACAAAGCCCGCCAGCAAATTTTCTATTTCTGAGTTTAATACTTCCCTTAAAGTCCCAACATCAATTAGATTGTAGAGATTTTGTCTTGAGTGTCTATTGAAAAGTCTTATCAAACTCGAAAATTGCTTAAGCATCAATTGGCAGATTGGTTACTTTCGAACACATCTCTGAATTGTTAATTTTGAGTAAAGCTTGAGGCATAGACAGGAGATTATAGGAACACTTGAATGTCCTCAATTCCTCTTTGGTTCCACATTTTGTCTGTTCTCGTATATAAAAACCATAACGTCAAGATTGTCTGAAAAGACAGAAAGCACTACAAGGCAAAGATGATTCGGCTTAATCCTTTTACAAATTTGCATACCAGCCTGTTTTGGTATTCACTCGTAGGCACAAGGCGAGCAGCAAGAGTGGGCTTATATTCCGGTTTCACAATGCTTTGACAAGAATTCCGTCTTTCCTTTGGTAATGGTGTCTGGTGGTTATCCTTTTGCCTCCTAGAGATTTGAAACGAAAAAAAAGAAAGGATAAACTTTGTCATGGTCTTAGCCACAATGCTTTCAGACGAACCGATATTTAGGAGTGGGTGTAACTCTCACTGTACTTGAAGGTCCTTTAAATATCCTTTTAGATATATATATATATTCTTAAATAACAGCACACACAAAAAAGGGACATTGTTCGGTAACAGCACTTTGCACCATCCATCGGCAGAGGTAAAGAATTTTGTATCGCATTTTCCATAAGAAAAAGTTAACAACTTTGTTTAAGGATATCCCAGTTTTGCATCAGCAGCTGACATCTTTGCGGTCGGTGGCAGCACTGGCAACTAGGATGCCAACCTTAAATGCATTCCGCGGTAGAACACAGAATGCAAGGTCTCATATTTTTTGTTGCCCATAAGCCAGTGCACTTTGAGACATTGAAGGAGACCAAGAAGTTTTTTTGGGAGCCGAAATATTTTAAAGGGGCTATTATCCTAATAGAATTTAGTTTGCCTTGTGCAAGAAGGAAAATTGCTTTCAAAGTTTTCTGCTTCAGCAAAATGGAGCACAAACTAAATGCAGCTGATCTCCTCCATGGGGGTTGGATGAATGTTGACGAAAACTAATTTCATTAAGAACTGTACAAAGTTTTAACGGTGAAGGTGACACGTTTTTGGAGAGAGGTAAAAAGGGATCTTGCGTGTCTTGAATTCTGGGTGAAATAGTGTTTTGTTTTGATGGCTTTGGGAAAACATGGATGCTGACGGTTTTATGGTGATTGTGTTTTGTGATCAGCACTTGAGTGACTCACGAAGGAAGTGGCAAATCCTTTTATAATATCGATTTTTGCAGCGTAAAACAAACACTTTCACACTCATTCTTCAATTTTCTAAAATAAGGGTTGAATCTGTCTCACTAATGATTGATGACTACACGCTTTTCTTTTGTTGTTCTTGTCATTGTCCGAAAAAGCATTGTTTGCCATGAAAAAGAGAAAGTAGAACACCGAAATCTGTAAGAAATCATTTGATTAATTAGTTAAGTGTCATTTCATAAACCTTTCATAATAATAAAAGTAATAGGCCGAATCTGGGTGCCCTCAACTTATTTTCGCCTTGGGGGTGATATTAATTGCTAAGCAAAAATTCATGCCAGGGCAACAGATAAATGATTTTTTCGTCTTGGTGTTTTGTTTCAAAAATTATGAAGCAGAGAATGAACAACAAAAAAGTTAATTAATAATCACGGAGCTTGAGGTTGCATACCTCTTTCATGGAGGGTAAAATTTATCGGGAATCCTGTTACTCGAAGCAAAAGAATAAAATTAAGAAAAAGTGTTTGTTGAGTTTTGAGGTTACTTTTAAGGACTTTGTATTATAAGATCCTCTTTTTATAATTTTAATACATTCAAGGGGTCTTTCTACCCTTATTATATCAGAGACATAGTGAGCACATTAAGCCTTAAGGAATGAGTTGGAAAGGAGGTGTCGGTGTATATTGGAATGATTGGAATAGATCTCCGCATTCACGTAGTAGGCTTATAAACAAATGTCTGTGCTTAACAGTATTTCCAAAGTTGGGTTGCATGGTGAACTGATGATCACTCCTGGAAGTTAGAACAGAACTTAAAAGAACTTTGAGTCGGAGGCCGTTCAAAGCGGAGAACTTTGGGTCACAATCCAAAATTTATATAAGCTTCATTTTTATTTTAACCATACAAGCAAAATCATTAAAAAATGATACCAAATTTCGCTTTAAGAAAATAAATACTTTTACATACTCAGATGAATATGTGAGCGGCACGTTTTCACAAAACAACCCTCAATTACCCAAATGAATACGAACAAAGAACAAACAAAATATTGACAAAATGAAGGAATTTCTTAAACGATTTTCTGCCTACACTCATACGCGTCTTACAAATTTCGATACCTCAAACCCATAATCTATCTGTCACAAAATTTAATCTACACTTCCTTGATAAAAGCACAACTCGTGTCTTTTTTTTGTCAAACCAGGAAAAATAAAAAACTTTTAAGGCACGCTCAATACTCACATATCCCATTAATCTGACAAGAAAAAGGCAAAACAGACAACCATTAAACAAGAACATATTGTCATAAAAACGTTTCCTTCTTGTGTCGTCGTTCGGTGGTCTCAATCTTAGCACTGTGCCTTTTGATGGAGATAGGGCCAGCATTAACATTCCAACTGCCAATGCCTCTGTTGTGCCTCTTTAAAATCAAATGGATAAAATAATATGTGGAGAACATGAATGTGCCTTAGAAGATGAAGTACAAGGTGTCCTTAAAAAGAAAACAAAAGCAAAAATAGACAAACAAAGCAACAAATTTACATCTTTCTTTCTCAAAAACAACCTGTAAACTGTTAACACTTTAACAACACTGTTTAACTCTTATTTTAACACAGCTCCAGGCTGACGAATACACTCCATCAACATCATCATTCTCATCACACTCATCATTCGTCATACCTCATACATCATACTCGTCATCCTTTACATCAACATATAAAAAGGTGAAGAAAGTAATACCCCACTGGCATAAATGTTGTTCACAAAAAGGCAAACAAAACATTTTGAATTGAAATAGAAATAAAAACAAGTATTTTGTTCCTTGTACATATAAAACGATATGGCTGAAAAGAAAGCTCAAGTTTTTTTTTATTTTTTTTAGTTCTCAAACAATACCTCGGGTATCAATCATTCGATGTTAAAAGTACTCAGGACTCTGTTGACAACTTGTAACCAACAGATCGATGCAAAAAATGAACATTCAAATTGTTGGTTGCTTTATTTTTGATGATGTTGAGATGATAGTTTTGGTTTGAATGGAAGTAAGTCGAAACTGTGATAGTAGTTGACGTAGGTAAAGTGCGGAATGTAGAATGTATGAGGTGAAGGCCGTCTAAACATTTTGCTATTCAAAAACAAATGGAGACAAATTAAATTGTAAAGCAGTTTTGAATTTATTTGACCTCGAACGAAAAAAAAACACAAATGATATTAAAAAAATTTCATTCTTAAGCGTGGTTTGGAGAGTTTTGGGACGGAAGTAACATTCATTTTACAGTTAGAGTCGAAACTATTCAAAATCAACAAAAAACAACACAAAAACCATTAGAATGATAAAAATGGAAACTAAAACAAAATAAATTGTTTAAACAGTAATCGTCAACCCTCCAGCCATTTGTATTTTTTCCCCATTGGAAACACCCCATTAAGAAGCACAAACCACTTTAGGTAATTTTCGAACAACATTTAAGCTGCCATTCACGAGATCCTACAACATAGTTAGGCTCCTACCCAGACACGCAACACTTTACACACAGATGGAAAAGTTTTTCTCCCCCTTTGGCCTTCGTCGTAGTCTATGATGCCATGAGGAATTATTTGTATGATTCTTTGACTATGCGTCTAGGCTCCCTGACTCTCTTTATGAAACCCATTAAAGCGACTGTAGCAAAAACTTTTATTCGATAAACTTGCCCTTACATTAATTTTGGATAAAGGAACCCCTTTGGGTGGTTTGCTTAATTATGATGATGAAAGGCTGTTTGTCCCTGGAAAAGCACCCATGCAAATCAAATCTATTCCGAAATATATATTTGTATTAATTTTCATAATATTCCCATAACCGTTATTGCGTGAAGCCTATTATTGCCTGTAAAATCTTATACCTTGGCCTGGAATATCAAAGCCAAGAAAAAAGGCAACGATTGGAGCTATTTACTCGATTTTATTTTATTTTTGGCATCAAAATAGAAATTCCAGCAACGAAGAGAAGGAAATTGAATTCAAATAAGGTCTCATCTTTTATTGTAACGAAAGTCAGGAAGATGTTGAATAGATTAGGTTTTGGTTTTTGTGTTGCCTCAAACTATCGAAACTCCTAAGGGGAAAGTTGTTGTACTGAAATAGACCAAGAAATAGGGAGTATGTCAGATTATTTTTCGGACGGAAGTAACTTTCAATGAGTAACATAAAATGTGACGGCAAGCATTTAGTTTTTACTTTGGAGAACTGAAATTCATTGAATAGGTAGATACGCATTAAGATATACTAAATTGGAAAGCAAAAGGAAGAAACTGTTAATTTAAATCTTGAAAGCAGACATTTCAAAAATGATATTTGGAACAAGAATTTTGCAACAGAAGACCAATATTTTGTTTGAGACTTTCTTTTGAATTTTAACAGAAAACAGGAATTGAGTTTGTTTTGTTCTTTTTTTTTTTGTAAATTTTAACTTGTTTCATAAAATAACGCACTTAATTTCCCAAAAAGGAAAACAATATCACCAATAAGTCCCCCTCACAAATTTGAGTCGACAGACGCTACGCACCACAAGAAAAAATCTTCCCAAACTAAACAATGAATCTTGCATTAGCAGTAGAATGCCCGTTGACTTTATTTACCAAAGAGCTTTTAGCCAATCTTCTATTTGCTCCTCGTTCTAATTCTATGAGAGCTTTCCACCCAGAAAGTGGTTATTCTTATTATTACTGTTGACTTGTTGTTGTTACTATTTTTTTTTTTTTTGCAAAAACCAAAACTCATATTTTTTACGTCAAGTACCGTGAATTGTTTATTTTGAACGTTTACATTGGAATATCCATTTTGTGTTTATTTACACGAACCTGTGTCTGATTGCATTTGCTATTTTCATTTGAAAAAAATGTCTACTTCTCGTACAAATGTTTGGGTAAGCCGATTAGTGTCATTTATCGTTAAATTTAAGTTTTGGAAAGAACAAATTATGTTCCAATTCAATACAATTTAGCTAAACAGGCTCATTTTTCATTTTTAAGTCGAAAACTTGGCACTCAAGAGAGACAACCATCCATGACATGCTGACAGAGCTAACTGTTGTGCAAAAATATATATAATTTTTTTTTATAATATGACCTAAGGCTAAAAAAGTTTAGTTAAGTGTCATTGTATCCAGATTCATTCTAAAAGTAGAATCAACATGTAAAATATGTTTATTGCACCTCACTGTGTTTTTCCTTTTAGTATTTCATTGTGAGTTTTCAACAATGTTCCTAAAAGTTTTTTCTTTCATTCCCTTGTTGGTGGGAGGAGTAACTTTTTAGTTGGGAATACTTTAAATCCGAACAAAATGGCTTAAGAAGATGTGACAGAAATTTATACTTCCAACTTTTATAACAGTCATATACCTAAGTCATGACTGAGGTTTGGGTTTTAAAAAGCACCAAAGCAAAGGAAAGAGATTAGATTATAATATTTAACTCACGTTTCGTCACTGTGAAATGAAGATGAGACGAGTACGAGTACTTCAGAGAATTTGAGATATACTCCAACTTCCAAACTAGTGCAAGTGTATCATAATTCCTTAGTCCTGATAAAGTTACAAAAATTAATTTCATGAAGAATTATTTCCTGCTATCTAAGTTAATTACACAAGTTTTTTTTTTGCTGCTCTCTTAAGTTAAATGAATGATACATGAGAGAAACTTGAAAAATATCATGCGATTTTTCTCTCCTCCCTAATGACCATCTTACATTCAGATTTCGTACGTTCTAACTGCCTTTGACAAATAGTATTATCATGGTCTTTAGTATGAATGCGTAACGAAAATATATCTATTTTATGACGAAACATAAAATGAAATTCCTCATCCTCCGGTTGACAGTAAAAAAGAAAAGCTTTTATGCTGGGTACTGCATAGAAGATGATGGAAATTACGATAACAATGATGTTGTTTCAGATGACAGACAGTAAACAATTCTTTCTTTATTTTTTTGTCAAGGTTAATTGAATTTTGTTTTTTATCACAAGGAGCGAATTATGTTTGATATTTGAAGGTATTTGCTGAGAAGGAACTGGCCTTCAAAAAAGCTTAAAGATTATTTTTCTTTCGTAGAATTGTGAGGATTTTATTGAAGCCAGGTAAAGAGCCTTAACATCGGCCGCAAACTGCTCTTCCGCAGTATTTTTCCCAGAATGTCATTCTACAGTAAAATATTCTACCTTTTTTCATGACAGTTAACGTCTTTTCATCACTCAAATCTTTGAGAATTAAGGAGATCCAAATTCGGTACATGTTATCCTGAATTACTGAATCAGGCCACAACTTTTTTCGAAAAATTAAATTTAAGGAGACACTAAATGCTGAGAATCATGGAGACGAAGCAATTTAATTCTTCAGCATTTGATGTCTCCTATATTTTCTGCTTTTGAATCACTGAATGATTGCCTTCACATATACGTTTTGAAGGAAAAACAATGCTATTAACATTTTGGCTTCAGACGTTCTTAAAGGGCAAGATCACTACATTTTGTTGCCAATTTTATAATGGCATAATAGCCCTGGTCTCTGTAGTCTCTGTAGTCTGTACAGCCTATATAGCTCTTGCTCCAATCTGGACACGAGTTTTGACAGCCAAGCCTTGCGTTGGTATCACACTATAAATTACATAAAAATTAGGAGATCTAATTCATAAATTGAATGCACACTTGAATAAGTTTGATTTTCCTATGGCTTCGTTAAGGTTTCCATAAGGGAATTAATCGATATTATAGCACAAGAAGATTGAAATTCTGATGCCTGATTCTTTAAATACAGCATCAATTCGAGAGGCGACAGAATTATCTTCTCTCAAAATCGATTTTTGCTGATATTTTCGTGTCAATATCGTCCGAACTCACGCCATAGTCCTGGTATATGATTTAATAAAACCAAATATTTGATGATGAATTTTCTCCCTAAAGATAATGCACTGTCAGTCCTTATCCTGCAAAAACTTCTGACCTTAGAAAATTTTATATTAAGCAACTTTGTAGTTACACTGCACGCCTTCCGTCTCTCCTTCTCCCTCTGAAACAGATTTTTATTATGAAAAAAATTCAACAAGCAAGGCAACTTCAACTAAAAAATCATTATTTTAATTCTGGGTGTAAAGAGAAACTATAAAATTAATTTTCTTCTGCAATAAAAATAAAAACAAAAAAATGAATGAAGAAAACTTAATCTTTACAACGTCAAGTGAATTTATTCACGTTTCCGAGAATTTCTTATTTTATCTGATAAAATGCTTATTGAGTTTTTAAAATTGAATATATTACCTTCTTAGCAGGACTTTCTATGAGTAAACAACACTAAAGCTTCGTTCTTTGCACTTGCTGCTTGGAAAAGGGTATTATTTCGATTTGTTTGTTTTCTTTGAGTGTTCTTTTCGTGATTGATTTCAAAGATTTTCAATTTATCTTTTCACATGAAAGTATGAAATCAAAGAACAATTATTTTCTTTTGGGTTGCGGTAGCGCATTTTTATAGGCTTCCTGGAAGAGTAGGTATCTGGTTTAAAAAAAAGGGGTCGCTAGGGTATCATGCCCTTTTTTGTTGACAAGACGGAAGGGTTCATTTGATATGGGCTTTTTAATGATGACAATGAATAATGGAAGTATTATATTGTGAGTTGGGTCTTATTTCATGATGGTGCCCGAAGCATTTTACATGGATCAAGAGCCTCATAAATAACGGTTCTCAATATAGACGTCATTAAATTTGAATAGTGTTGTGTCAACTCCCAGATTTTTTTACTTATGCAAGGAAAAAATGTTCAAGTGAAGAAAATCAGAAATGGTTCTTATCAAAATAGAGTTAACATACGTTAACTTGGCACAAAGCTCTATTAATCTATAATGTGAAAGTTATATTTAGGAGTCTTGACATTTAAACCAACTTTGATTTTTGTACGCAAATTGGCATGAAGATAGGAGGGAAGCGAAAGGGCAACGCTGTTCAATTCTTGGTTAATTGCTATTTGGTTTTGCTGAAATTCTAAACTTTCCTCTTTTTGATTATCTGTAGGTAAGCGTGTCCTGTGACAACCATACTTCGTTTACTCAAAATTTAACCACAAATTTAATCCATTTATTTTGAATGGCATATAATTACTATAACAAAACTGAACTTAACAAAAATCGTCTTCTTTGCAAAGCAATAGTTGCGGAGAACTCATTTCCAAGAAATTTACCAGGAATTTATTCCTTTGAAAATCGATACTTTCTATCTTCTCTCAATGCTGTCGTTACTGTCGCCAAATTGCCACTATTTCAAAGGATGGCAATGTCAACGAAAAATACTCGTTAAAAAAAATTAATTCATTTGTATTGGATCTTTTCAAAGTAGCAGAAGTTTCCACTGCACTTAAACTACCTTTTCTCTTGACTTTTCACAACAGTCTCATTGCTTTCATCTAACGACATATGTACAAAACATTCGTATGAGTGAAAATATTTCCAGGAATAAATAACTTCAAACCGATGATGTATAGGAAAATTACAATTTCGTAAAATTTTCCAGCAGATGAACTGTTACGGATGAGGTGTGGAATTCCATTGTGGATTCCATACGATAATTGGATCACCCTGTTGTTTTCGAAAATTTGATTTCATTCGAAATCAGCTGCTTCACCGGAAACGATTTAATTAAATGTCTGCCGCCACAGTCAAGTCAAAAACTTGTCTTCCCTATATCACTCTTCCTCTGAAGGTTTCCATCCAGTTCGGACGTCCATCGAGGTAAAACATTTGCATTCCAAGACCTATTTAGTGACATAATCCTCGTGATATTCCCTCAACATCACGTTTCTAATTTAGAATAAAAAAATTGTAGGATGCAGGACGATTTTCTTGTTTTTGTTTTTAGCAAAAGGCTTTAATCGGTGTGTAGCTGGGTGGCACGCTCGCAGATGCTCGAACTAAGCTCGCCGATGGGTGAGTTCTTGCTACACAGTCTTCCTGACCACAAATCATTATCGTGCCAAAGAAAAAAAAAAGAAAAATTGATGTGCCATAATGATCTTTCTTACCCAAAGACCACTGAGACATAATATGTTAGAACTTGAAATGTGCTATGCGAAAAAAAAGAATGATTGAACCATGTACAAGTTTGCATTTATAAATATATATAAATGATCCGATCACATAGGTGTCTTTGTGACCTCTTGAGGACTCCCTCCCTTTATGACGATGAAACGTCATCATTCCTTGACTGTCTCTTCCTCGTATTTTGTCAAGACAGTCCCAAAACTGACAAATCCATTTCAATTCACACTACAATTCTCACTCCACATTACTTCAAAGATTATGTTTTTCAAATTAATACATTATATGCTTTATTTCTCAGACTTTATTATAAATTTGATTCAAAAAAATTCATTTTTCTTTAATTATACAAAAAAAATTATTGCGTAACCTCATCAGGGCTTTATCTTCTTTCATTCTTAACAATTCTCTTTTTTGTTTCTTTGTTATGGATTTGGTTTAAGAGGACTTCTTTTTATCAAATTATAAATATATATATATTTCTTTCTTACAACTAGTAATGCAAAAAAATAGGTTTAAGAAAATGATACAAGAAAAAAAAAGTACTCACTTATTCATCAAATGCTTGTTGTTTTTACAAATAGAGGTGCTCCCATTCGAAATTTGTGCACAAAGTTCGTCGCGTTGCCTTCTCTGTTTAAATTCTTCTTAAAATGATTAGATTAAATATGATTCTTGTACTTATTTTTTTTTTATACTATTAATTTTGCATTTAACTTGTTTTTTTTTCTTATTCTCACTCTTTTAAGATTATTTTTATGAACTTTCCTCCTTTAACAAATCTATAACTTTTACTTTACTTATATGATTGAACCAAAATTTTAATTTACAAAAAAAATGTATTTATGTTTAATTTAAAATGTATTAAGTTATAGCGTAGCTAAACAAGAATTTTACTTGTGCATGCGGTCACTGCTTTGATCGAAATTTTCTCGTTTGGTGATCAAGGTGTCGGACGTATCAAACTCGCTCCTTTCTTTCGTTGTTTTTTTCTTCGTTTTCTTGCTTTCTCAACTGCGGTGATGTAATTTTTTGTGTGCAAGACTCTTATTTCCCTTGTCGAACACGTTTCGTTGCTAGGCAAGCAAGTGGATGGCTTAGGGGAGTTCTGGCATTGAGTCTAGCGTTTGCTAGAAAAAACATGCACTCTCCAGCTTCTGACTAAAGAAGTTTTACTTCGCCTTATCCTAAGCGCATCCACCTTGAACAGAACAAGTCTGTGATTTCGTTTAATTCCGATTTTAATGTTTTTGTTTTTGAAAAAAAAAATTCAATCGTATCCTCTTTGTTATAAAAATTCAGGTGCAGGTTGGAATTAAAAGTAAACTCACTACTTTTGATGCAATATCTAATTTGAGATCAAGTAAAAGAAAACTTGTCAAGACCGCTGTCACGAAGAAAGTCGACGAAGGTAGAAGATGGCTACAACAGCGAATCCTCTTCCGAATTGCATTCGATCTTCATCTCGAAAAATTCGATACTCGAAAATCAGTGAATTTTTTTGCTGAATTAGGGCATACGCATTTCCGTCTTCTCAACATATTTCTTTTTGTTCACACAAAGCGATTTTTGTGATTTTCGTTCTGATTTTTATTTTAATTTTTCTGAATTTTTTTAACAAATCTATATTGCTTTTTCCAGAAAAGGGGATAGTGCACTCGGGCGTATACTTGCTTTTTTTTTCTAGAGATTATATTTGTTTTTTTTTTTTTTTTGTAGTGTATACATTAATTCTTCTTTCTAACAGTCACATTACACATTCAGGACTTTTCAATGACACCTGTTGGCTGGAAAAGGCTTGAAAACGTGACGACAAAAAGAGACAAAAAAAATCGACCCACGATCCTGACTGATGTAAATTATCTTTTTAAGTCTTTCGCATGATACGTTCCTATCCTTTGACCATCTGTATCCTCCACTTCATATAAAGATTTACCTATTGGTCTCAAGATTCTACATTTTAAGAACTTTGGACATAATTTAGCGTTTATGTTCTTGGCTGCATCGCTCAATACAAACTTTCTTCTGAAAACGATCTCACCAGGAGTAAAATTTCTTTGAGCGCTCCTCAAGTTGTACGTTTTTTTATTACGCTCATAGGCACATTTTATGTTATATTTTATTTCAGACCTGATAAGATCTAGTCTTTCTTTGTGCGATACAAATTCAAGGTCGCTCTCTTCAAGCATTTCGAGATTTCGTAGTAAACCATACATACTTGCATGAACAACCATGTGTTGCCCATATAAACAGAAATATGGAGAAGTTCCTGTTGATTGATTCACAGACGTGCAAAGAGCTTGCTGTATTTCAGCTACATGCTTATCCCAGTCTTTATGGTTTTTGCCGAGATAGCTTCTTATACCTGCCAAAATGGATTGGTTGACTCTCTCTGCCGCATTAGCTTGAGGAGAGTAGACTGCATTACGAATATGTGTTACACCATATTTCGAAAGAAATTTCTTAAAATCATTCGATATAAATTGATTTCCATTATCACTGTGGATAAATTCAGGAACGCCGTAAACATAGAACACACTCTGCTCCAGAAACTCTACAACCGATGTCGTGGTCGCTTTTCTCAAGGGCCTTAACAAAACAAGTTTCGAAAAAGCATCCAATGCTATAAAGATGTACGCGTTGCCTCGCTTGCTCCTAGGGTATGGACCCAAAAAATCTATATATAATTTCTGAAAGGGACGATTCATTTCATGTTGTGATCCCATAGGAGGTCGCAACGTCTGATTTGACGGCTTGTTCTCTTTACAGACTTCGCAATTTTGAACAAAATCTCTCACTTGTGTGGTCATGTTAGGCCAGAAAAAGTACTCTTTGATTCGCGCTATTGTTTTACTTATGCCACCATGCGAACAGCTAGGGGGATTATGACATCTTTCAATAACTGAACGTGTTAAGGTTTCTGGTATCCACAATTTCCATTGAAATTCTGAAGCAACATTTACATCTGAATTTGACAAGACTTTCTTATATACGCATCCATCCATAACTTTCAGATCTTTTAACTGGTCACACTTTTGGGAAATCGTTGATATCAGGTTTAGATAACTTTTTGATTGAAATTGCGGATCTTTTAAATCAATAAACAAACCATTTTTATTTTCAACTACAAGTTCGTCATTAAAGGCCCTCGACAAAACATCAGGCACAATATTTTGAGACCCTTTCCTATGCTTGATCTCGAAATCATAAGCCTGAAGTTTTAACGACCATCTCGCTAATCTTCCACTTAGGTCTTTGGTGGTCATTAACCATTTAAGGCTAGCGTGGTCTGTGATGATGCAGAATGGCATTCCTTCCACATATGGTCTAAATCTTTTCACAGCTTGAACGGCTGCAAAACATTCCTGTTCAGTTACGCTATACTTTCTTTGCGCATCGTTCAGCTTCTGTGAAAAATATGCAATAGGATTTTCGTTTCCGCAATCATCAAGCTGGAAGAGAACCGCTCCGATTCCCATGTTTGAAGCGTCACATTGAATCGAATATGGCTTTTTAAAATCAGGATTTCTAAGAACAGGTGCGGCCACAAGTGCCTGTTTTAATAATTCAAAAGATTCTTGAGCTTCAGGGGTCATTTTAAAAGAACTGGTCTTTTTGAGAACATCCGTTAACGGACTCGCAATATCAGCATAATTTTTTATAAATTTGCGATACCACCCGCATAAGCCTAAGAAACTTCTCACTTGCTTCTGAGTCTTTGGCATTGGAAAATTCTGCACTGCTGTAACTTTATTTGGATCAGGTTTTATGCATCCTTGGCCAACAATGTGTCCTAAATATTTTAATTCTTTAAAACAGAAATGGGATTTTTCAACATTGATTGTCAAATTCGCCTTACGCATACATGCAGCAACCTTTTCGAGAATCTCAATATGGGTATCGAAATCTTTCGCAATCACCAACAAATCGTCTACATATGGAAACACATTTTCTTTAAGTTCATTTGGAGTCATTTTGTCTACTACTCTACACATTGTTTGGGATGCATTTTTGGCTCCAAATGGCATGACGGTGAATTGGAAAAGCGAACGTCCAGGCACATAGAAGGCAGTCTTATCACGTGACTTTTCATCAAGCGGAACTTGCCAAAAGGCATCCTTCAAATCAATGCTGCTGATGAAGTGCGCATCTGGAAGTCTACTCATAATTCCCTCTAAGTTATGCAGTGGGTACGCACTACTTTTTGTGACAGAATTAACCTTTCGCAGATCTAGACATAGTCTATCTTTGCCAGGTTTTCTGACAAGAACAAGAGGCGAAATCCATGAACTTTGACACTCCTCAATGACTCCTAAGGATAACATACGATCCACTTCTTTGTTGATTATATCTTGAATGGCTTTGGATACCGGATAATATCGCTGCTTTACAGGCAAAGCATCACCAGTATCAATTATGTGTGTATCTAAATTTGTTTTCCCTAGCCCAAGTTTGGAAAAAGACGGAAACTTTTCTATAGCTTCACTTAAACGTTGCTTTTGAACTTCATTTAACGGTATCATCTTTCGTTCGTCTCCATCGTCTACATTCGTGTCTAAATCTTTTGCTAATTCGCTAATTATGTTCGGTGCGATTTGAAACTTTTGCCAAAAATCTATCCCTAGATAAAGTGGTTGGGATAAGGATGGAATAAGGTATAAATCTACGTTCTCTTTTTTATTATTAAATGTTATTTCAACCTGAATTCTTCCTACTATAAATTGTCGCTTGCCATCCGCAGTTTTCAAGAACGAATTAAACTCTCTGATTGGAATTTCAAGTTTATCCACCACGTCTAAACAATCTTTTCCTAGGCACGACACACTCGCTCCGCTGTCCAATAGGCCTGTAAAGTCCCTACCTTTAATTGAAACCGTAGCGTATGGCCTTGGATCTGCATCTAGACTAAGTGTGCTTGACGAAATAATTTTACAAAACAATTTTCTTTTCTTTTTACGAAGCCGTGATTTTAACATTTTGTTATCACCAAAATGGTTTGATTTACTTTCCACTAAAACTAATTTTGAACGTAGTTCATTGTATTTCGCTAATCTCTCCTCATAAGGTAAAAAACGGAATTCATTTCTTTTTGTCTGGTTTATATCTTGTCTATGGTCTTCTTTTTGGTCATCGCCGGGTTTTTGTCTTATGTCATAATGAATGTTTGTATTGGTGCATGCATCAACCTTGGTTATTCGTTTTCCGGGATAGTCTGTGTCGAACGAGATTCCCCGGTCATTTTCTCGTTCGGAATGGAGTTTTCCTCTGTCGGTTTACAACGTATGCAATTTAAAACGGTGAATCCATCTGCACCACATCGGTAACAGAAAAGTCGATCTATCTTGGCCTTGCAATCAATAAATGTGTGTCCGTGTTTCTTACAATTGAAACAAATCGGAAGTTTTGAACTAATTTTTGGGGTTGAAATTGGCTTTGCAAATGCTTTGTGATCCTGAACTAAGGCTGAAATATCTAAATCTTCTTGTGCATTCTCATTTAATTCATGCATCTCATGAACAAAACGATTTTGATAAGTTCTATTTTGGGTGAAGCGCGATTGCAACATTCTCTCTATTTTCTTAGCTTCGTCCTTGAAATGTTCTAAGGTATAGATTTTCATTGGATAAATAAAATTCATCAACCGAGAATTGACGTTTGTTCTCAGAATCTGTATAAGATCATAATCTCTCATCGATTCCCTCAATTGTGTTCTTAGATGCAGAATAGAATTAAAAAATTCTTCAAACGACTCCTGAGGCGATTGTTTCCTGTCCATCATCTGTTTAATAATTTCGAAATCGGATTCATGATTACGGTACTGTTTAATTAAGGCTGATCTCAAACCAGGCCAATCTCCCCGCTGATTACTTCGTAAATACATCCAATACCAATCTTGTGCCGACCCTGACAATAAGAGATGAAAGTCTCTTAACACTTCGGTCCATGTGCAATCATAATTTAACTTCAACATATCTACCCTGAACACAAAATCTTCTACCGCTATACCCTTGGACGAACCATCAAACCTAAGACCCCATCGATCCAAACGAGGTACTTGACTTCCATGCATTTGATGCACGGATTGCTGGTTTTGCCTTTCTGGATGGACATCCATATGCGGATAACGCTTACGATCATGATATAAATCCGAATCTTCTAATAATTCGTTGACATATGAATTTGAGTTGTTCTCAATGACTGGTCTTGAATTTGGCTCTCGAGCATTTTGCCGTTCTACATTTCCTAAGCTTTCCCGTATTATATTTGGAATGACTTTACCTAACTCTTCACTGACGACCTGTTTTATGTGTTCTTCAAGTGTTTTCATTTCAGGTGCTGCACTTGAAATGAAATGTTTACGGACATTGTTCGCATTGCGGTCAGATAAAGTGTTCCTAGCAGCATCTAAAATGTTTTGCCAAGTGGAATTATTGTTTTGCGAAACATGTTGTGATGCATGTTGCGAAACATTATTTTGATCTATCGCTGCGGTTGTAATAGGATTTTGAAAATAGGTGTTTGTAAATGTTGTTGTGACATTCGTTTGTGTTGTTGCTATGGTTGTGACCGAAACATTTGCAATGGAAAAATTTGATAAAAGTGAACTGTCCATAGTTGTTGTTGGGACACGATTTTGCTCTCTAGTCCTATTTGATGCAGTGGAATCGTTTACATTATCTTTATTAGAAATGTTGTTCTTGGAATTTTGATTACTTATTTGAATTGGGGTATGCCTGAGCGGCTGAAAATTACTTAGGCGAGAATTTGATGGAGTATGGTTTAATTGAGCTTGGGAGCGAGTTGACATGCCTCTCTTTGGAATGGCTCCTCTGGAGTTGTTGTTGTTGTTGTTGTTATACATTGTTTTGTTTTTGTTCAGAATTTTAATTATATTACTTGGTATGATACTCTTCTAATCAAATCAGATATTGAAAGCTTTTTTGTTTCTTTTATTTTGTTTGTTTTTGGAAAAAGGTATTTGTTGTTGTTTTAAATTTTGTTTTGGCTTTATATTTATGTAAAGGTAGGTAAATGATTTTTTTTCTAATAGACGATTAAATTTTTTGTATATATTATAAGTGCATGTGATTTTAATCTTTGAAATAATATTTTATGAAAATGTGTATGAATGAAATGGAAGTTTAAATGACGTACAAAGGTTCAAAAATTTGGGAAAAAAGAAAAGATAGAAAAAGTAAAATGGTAAGTGTTGATATGTGGTTTTGACATTTTAGCTTCGGGGCTTTTATGTTTACTCACATGTTACAAAGACTCGGTCTATGTAATCAAATCGATCAGATGTCTTCTCATAGATTATTTGGACTATTGAACGATTGAGACTTCAACGACTCAAATTGTTTCTATGGTTATAAAAACCTTCTGGGATTTGTCATAGCGCTAATCTTCACTGGGTATGATTGATCTATTTTGCAAAATTGATTTCACATATTATAGAACAAGTTTATTTCACAAACTTCTGCAAGAAAGTTTGGTGTGGCGGTTAACCGAGATGGAATTGGTCTTAATTGTATTTAAAAGTTGAATAAAGAGAAATGTTAAATTTAACATTCTCTGCCCCACGTTGGGCGCCAATTGTAGGATGCAGGACGATTTTCTTGTTTTTGTTTTTAGCAAAAGGCTTTAATCGGTGTGTAGCTGGGTGGCACGCTCGCAGATGCTCGAACTAAGCTCGCCGATGGGTGAGTTCTTGCTACACAGTCTTCCTGACCACAAATCATTATCGTGCCAAAGAAAAAAAAAAGAAAAATTGATGTGCCATAATGATCTTTCTTACCCAAAGACCACTGAGACATAATATGTTAGAACTTGAAATGTGCTATGCGAAAAAAAAGAATGATTGAACCATGTACAAGTTTGCATTTATAAATATATATAAATGATCCGATCACATAGGTGTCTTTGTGACCTCTTGAGGACTCCCTCCCTTTATGACGATGAAACGTCATCATTCCTTGACTGTCTCTTCCTCGTATTTTGTCAAGACAGTCCCAAAACTGACAAATCCATTTCAATTCACACTACAATTCTCACTCCACATTACTTCAAAGATTATGTTTTTCAAATTAATACATTATATGCTTTATTTCTCAGACTTTATTATAAATTTGATTCAAAAAAATTCATTTTTCTTTAATTATACAAAAAAAATTATTGCGTAACCTCATCAGGGCTTTATCTTCTTTCATTCTTAACAATTCTCTTTTTTGTTTCTTTGTTATGGATTTGGTTTAAGAGGACTTCTTTTTATCAAATTATAAATATATATATATTTCTTTCTTACAACTAGTAATGCAAAAAAATAGGTTTAAGAAAATGATGAAAGAAAAAAAAAGTACTCACTTATTCATCAAATGCTTGTTGTTTTTACAAATAGAGGTGCTCATATCCGAAATTTGTGCACAAAGTTCGTCGCGTTGCCTTCTCTGTTTAAATTCTTCTTAAAATGATAAGATTAAATATGATTCTTGTACTTATTTTTTTTATACTATTAATTTTGCATTTAACTTGTTTTTTTTTCTTATTCTCACTCTTTTAAGATTATTTTTATGAACTTTCCTCCTTTAACAAATCTATAACTTTTACTTTACTTATATGATTGAACCAAAATTTTAATTTACAAAAAAAATGTATTTATGTTTAATTTAAAATGTATTAAGTTATAGCGTAGCTAAACAAGAATTTTACTTGTGCATGCGGTCACTGCTTTGATCGAAATTTTCTCGTTTGGTGATCAAGGTGTCGGACGTATCAAACTCGCTCCTTTCTTTCGTTGTTTTTTTCTTCGTTTTCTTGCTTTCTCAACTGCGGTGATGTAATTTTTTGTGTGCAAGACTCTTATTTCCCTTGTCGAACACGTTTCGTTGCTAGGCAAGCAAGTGGATGGCTTAGGGGAGTTCTGGCATTGAGTCTAGCGTTTGCTAGAAAAAACATGCACTCTCCAGCTTCTGACTAAAGAAGTTTTACTTCGCCTTATCCTAAGCGCATCCACCTTGAACAGAACAAGTCTGTGATTTCGTTTAATTCCGATTTTAATGTTTTTGTTTTTGAAAAAAAAAAATTCAATCGTATCCTCTTTGTTATAAAAATTCAGGTGCAGGTTGGAATTAAAAGTAAACTCACTACTTTTGATGCAATATCTAATTTGAGATCAAGTAAAAGAAAACTTGTCAAGACCGCTGTCACGAAGAAAGTCGACGAAGGTAGAAGATGGCTACAACAGCGAATCCTCTTCCGAATTGCATTCGATCTTCATCTCGAAAAATTCGATACTCGAAAATCAGTGAATTTTTTTGCTGAATTAGGGCATACGCATTTCCGTCTTCTCAACATATTTCTTTTTGTTCACACAAAGCGATTTTTGTGATTTTCGTTCTGATTTTTATTTTAATTTTTCTGAATTTTTTTAACAAATCTATATTGCTTTTTCCAGAAAAGGGGATAGTGCACTCGGGCGTATACTTGCTTTTTTTTCTAGAGATTATATGTTTTTTTTTTTTTTTGTAGTGTATACATTAATTCTTCTTTCTAACAGTCACATTACAAAATTCCCAAAAGAGCTAAGAAAGTCGCATTTAGGCAATTTTAAAAGTAAACCTTTTTAACCGTAATAGGAGTAAATCCTTGAGTACGAAAGCCTACACGAGAGGAAATATTAACACATATTTCCTTGAAGTACTCCATTCGATAGATTAATCCCAGGTAATTAAAATCATCTGTTTTTCGTTAAAGTCATCACACTTTAATTTAGCATTTTGTCTACAGTGTCATCAATCCTAGAACGCAAAAACTCCGAAAAGAATTTGACTCTGGAATCTCTAGGAGCCACGTGCGTTCCAGGCCAATTCATCGCTACCCCCTTTTACCCTCCGGGTGACTGAAAACTCATCACTCTTCAAAGTGAGAAAAATTAGGAGAGCGCCAAATTCACCACGACCGCAATCTGAATTCTGAATACAACCTGCACTTCGCACTATTGTCAAATAAGACCAGCAAATCCAGGTCAGTCGCCTATTACACCTTGGAGTGACAACCTGTCGAGACCTTCCACCAAGTCGTCGTGACGAGTGCAGTCCAGTGATCGAGCGGTTCGTGGTTTGTGTGAATCTTGGGGACGGGAGCGTGCGCGAGTGAGAGAGGGGGTGCTATAGATCCCTAGTTGCCCAATTGAAAGGAAAAGCAAAAAAAAAGGAAACGTTCTAAATCTAAATTAACCTAGTTTTCGGGGTGCGGGTGCATAACTTCACAAGTCATAACTTCACATGGGTCATAATTTCACCTCTAGTGGGTTATAATTTCACTTTTTTCGGGTGAAATTGTTTCCCACCTTAGGTGAGCAATAATTTCACCTGAAAAGTTGGTGAAATTATTTCCCACCTATTTAGTCATTCCACGGCACAGGGAATCTGGTCCCGAAGTCAGATGTCCCGAAAATGCTTTGCGGGACTAATGACCCACTACGGTGGGTTGAATTTTATGTTGAAACTATTACTATTCAGAAATTAAATTCGGGGTTTCTGACCTTTGCGATTAGTTTTAAACATTTTGTAAAACAATAAATTGTGTGGACAATTTTTACATATTTTCAATGTCTTTTCAGTGCAAAACATTTGAAATATACCGCATGCTCTAAGTCTATGTGACGTAAGGGAAACTTTTTCCAATGCAAACGTTCTTCTGAACTTTGATGTTCGGTGAGAGTACGGCGAGCAAATTGTACTTGAACCCAGTTTCATCTTTTTGTCATCTAAACTAGCTGAGCTGTTTCAATGACTTTAACAGTTCCATCAGAAAGACATTTTTTTATTGATTGGATGTTCAGTGTGCTTGCATCATGTGAATGCAGACGTAAGAATCATTTTTTCAATACTATCAGTCGGCAATTCCTATCAAGCAAACGTATACATCATTCAGTTTTTCAATACTAAAACTTAACTCTACAAACAGTCTTAAATGTTTAAGAAAATGGTATTACGTATTTTGAGGTTGAGCCAACAAATGTAGTAGGTATAATTGCTAGCGAGCGAAGCGAGCGGAAAAAATTTAGCCCAAAAGAGAATCAATTTGGGGTGTGAAAATAAAAAAATTCGCGCGAATTTTTTTATTTTCACACCCCAAATTGATTCTCTTTTGGGCTAAATTTTTTCCGCTCGCTTCACTCCCAATAAAACCAAATCGAATTTGAATGATAAAGATCGTCATCATGCTCGAAATGAATCATTGCACTGCAGCACCTGCTTGCCTGACACTAGGATACATTACTGTGGTGGTTGCTTTTCCAGCTTCTGACTTCGGGACCAGTTTCCCTGCGCCTCAACTCAGTTTTCAAATCGCGCGGTTTTATTTTATTATTTTCAGAGTCTTGAAAACTTAATTTCCGAATGAAGCATGTTCCAAAATGTTAAGAAACTTAATCGTTCGGAAATTCAATTTTAAAGACTGAAAATAATAAGTAAAATCGCGCCAGAGTAACGCAGTTTTTGGTAGACAAAATGATAATTTCTTACAACTGTAGTAAAAAGTGAAATTATATCCCAATTTGAGTGGGACATAACTTCACACAGAAGTGAAATTCTGGCCCACAAAAAAGTGAAGCTAATTCCCACCTTAGATGGGACACAATTTCACCCGATAAAAGTGAAATTATAACTCACTTGAGGTGAAATTATGACCCATGTGAAGTTATGACCTGTGAAGTTATGCACCCGCACCGTTTTCGGTAGATATCTTAAATTTGCTAAAAGTGTTTAAAAGTAGGAAAAAAAATTGCAAAAAGTATTGTTCTAAAGAAATTTAAAAGAAAAAAAAAGAAGAAAAAAAAGCATAAGAAAGAAGAAAAGTGAGAGTGTGACGTCAGCAGATTGGCAAGTGGTTGCGGTAATTTGTTTTTTTTTTAGGAAATAAGTATCAGCACCTTTGAAAGACAGCGGTAAAAAGGAAATTGTGCACAATCTCTGGACCGTTAAAAGTGGTGAGTTCTCTCCTTTATTTTGACATAAATTTTGATTGTTTACATAAAACGGTAACTTAAAATTAGAGTACGTATTTCTGAATACTACAGCTTGCTAGTCAGGGCTGCCAAAGCAGTTTCATATTCTTTCCTTTTGCATGCCTTTAAAGAATTAAATTAAACAATTAAAATATTACAAATTAAATTTGATTTAAAGAAACTAGAGAATTTAAAAATATGAATTCTAAGATATAATTTGAATACACTATACTTTAATCGGCAACAAATCTACACTTAAGTCTGTACTAAGCCTATCATGCAATTTCTTTATAAATAAAACAACTAGAAATAATTTACCTTATGAATTAACTTAGCTTAAAGAACAAACATGCAAACAAAATATTTGAGAATGAATTAATAAAAATAATGTTTTAAAATGTTTACATTACAATGAACTAAAAGCATTTTAAGTGGGGTTATGTGTGGTTTGGTTGGCCGCGTTAAGAAGACAGGTGAAATGAATTAGCCCATTTAACCGGGATAAACAAGGGACAGCCCACTTGCTCCAATATTCCCGAGTACGGCTGTCATAGTGTTAGAGGGTGGGATTTTTAAGCAAGGTACTCGAGGCAGCTTCCACCTGCTTCCCAACAATGAAGATAAATCGAGTGAAAAGTGTCCTTCCGATGTCCTAGTATAAAGAAATCTTGGCATGAGATAAAATTCTTTTGTTTGCGTCTGGCTATCCACAGGTCAGGAACCTCGCCCACCGACGTACCTAGCTGTGCCCTATGCGAGCATGCCAAGTCCGACCTAAAAGAGAAGTCTCCAGTTTAGCAATTTACGAAGCCGCAACAGAACGCAAAAACATTTCTGTCTTGACGCTGTTGTAAATTTCAATTATTTTTGTTGTTCGCGTGGGAACGTATTTTAAAGTTTTTTTTTCTTCTTATTTTGACAACTAGATGTTTTGGATTACCTACACATATTTTGATGCTTAATTAGTAAACAATTTCGAAATTCTTTGAAGTTTTGCGAAAACGCGATTCAGCGAATGAAACCCGTTAAATTCTGACAGAAATGAATTTCTAGTTGAAGTGATTTTTTTCAAAATTGTAAGTTACTTCTGTAATTTTCTGTTTTACTTATTTTTCGAAATATTAAGACGAGAACTAATTTGACTAATCTCTCTCTCTTATCTCGGAAGCTTCTCTTTCACCACAACCCCCTTTACTCTTGCCTTGTCAGATGTATAAATTTACTTATCCGATCGATGAGAGAAATTCATAACGTGCTAAATGGTCTATTTGCACATTAACCTTGAAAACCAAACAAAAAAAGACAACAGCCATTAAGATAACAGTTACATGAAACAAAAAAAAACTCATTTCCGTAACTTCTTCAGAAATTTCCCATAAATTATTACTTTTCCATTGGCAAACAGACAAGTGTACCTCGGATCACATTACACGATCAACTAAATGTCAAATCACACATTCATAGTAGAGTGCAGGCCGACGAAACGAACAATTTTTGTCGGTCAAAACGGAAACACAAAGTCATTCTCTTTGATTCAATATTCCGAAACGACATGTGAATGGACATGAAACATATGTATGCCTTTTCGTCGGTTACCCAGCGTGCGAAGTTAATTTACCATGAACCCAATTATTTCACATCAGGAGAATCTTTCAGGACAACATCAATTTCAGTCATTTGGTTGGAGTCGAAGCGTATGTGCGTTTGTGGCATGCCATAGCATTCGTGATGACATTTGCCGCCTTTTTGTGGAAGGAACGAAAAAGAAGAACAAGTAGAAAAAAACCTAAACGCTTCAATAAATCTTCCAGTCGTTTCCGAAGCTATGTTCGACATTCTAGGAGGAGCATCCAACATTGGCTATAGTAATTAAAAAGCCTGATAAGCCTGGAACTGAGAATTGTGTATACTCTCTTTCTCGGTCTGGCCTTAGGAATCGTTGATCATTCGAACCGGACTTGACGTCAAACATTCACATTCATCGTCGTATTGTAAATAAGACTTGCCTTCAGGCTACGACGACGAGGATAACAGAAAAATAATATGAGAAAAAGAATTTCTGTGTTCAAGTGTGTTTTTGTGGCCGTTTCTCCTTATTAATGAATGTAAATGGCTTCGACCAACGAATTTACTTGTACTCCTGTCACTTGGCGATACTACGGAGCAGAGTCATCTTTGTCATCATCAGAAGCGAGCGAGAAGCATCCTGAGTTTTCCATTTCATTTCAGTGCGCAAGAGCCAACAGGAAGAAACTTCAGTCTGAAAGATTCTTCAGCAAAATTGAATTGACCTGCTTTTGTTGTAAAGAGCTGATCCTTTCCACTGTTATACATGCCGCACCACGCCTGCCCGCATTTCTTCATCGCCTTTGTCATTTGCTGTTGCTGTTGTTCAATATTTTGCCATCAAGTGGAATTCCAATTCCAAGTTTTTCATCTTCGACTTTTGACAACACAAGGCAAATCGATAGAAAGAGTCTGCTCGTCCTGGCGTCCATATTGTAATTTTAAGCTTGCTATAAAAGAATGTTGTTGACGAGTGTGGAGAGGGATATTTTGAAATGAATGAAGCGTTTACTCCTAAAAATGATGGAAATAAGTGGCAGTCAGGATGGTACATTAACTTAGTTGAATGGCTAAAAATTTTCTTCAGAATTTTCCTTCGAAATTTTTACAATACACGACACGACACACAATTAGGATGAATTTGAAATGGTCCTTCAGTTTCTTTGATGTTTTCGTTGAGCAGTTTTTAAGGCTGGTACATTGCGCCCGAAAAGAGTTGGAGCTGTAGATGATTTTTCTGTTATGCTGATGATAATGACGATGACGTTGCTATTTGTACTCTTTCATTAGTGTTGTTAATGGAGCAAGCTTGTTGTAGGTTCTCTTTGGTGTGGGGTTTGGAGTGGGGTAGAACTTAGGATTAAATGGAAATTTGTGAACGTGGTGTATTTGATTAAGCGTTGCTAGGGAATGCGAGAATCCCAGGTAAATTGCTTGATTTTGCAAATTGGATTTTTGTACGAATTTTATGAGTGGGTTTTCTAGGAAAATCTTTTGAAGACAGCATTTGCTTACGTAATTTTGCTGATCTTTTAAAAGAATTTAAAGGAATTGTCAAAAATCTATTTATAAATATATTTTTTACAGAAAGGCTTAACACTTTACATGTAATAAACAATAACTTCGTTGGCACTCTCACTTTTTTGGCAAAGCAATTTTAAATTCAAGTTGGCTAGCGACAAATGAGCCTTTCAATGAAAGCCTAGATCAATTTCAAGCCCTGCGTACATGTTCTGTAACTCGGTCGAAAACTTTTGGAGTCGAGAAAAATAGGAAATCGAAACAAATTGTGTCTAATTTCAAAAAAAAAAAAATGGTTACGCTCCGTTTACACTGTTTTCGGTATGATTTTCTCGATGTGAGAAGTTACAGAACATATGGGTACTGGATACAGAGATATTAACATAACAAACATGTATATGAGATTAATAGGAGCTGGAAGATCAAATCAAGAAAAATTGTTTTGAGGTCATTACTCGGTAAACAGACCTTAAAGATAGTTTTGGTTTTCAGTGACTGATAGATGGCGCTCAGGCCTTCGTTTTCTTATGTCGTTTGCTATAGGGTACCGGCAAAAATCGCGCCAATTATTTTTTTGTCTTACCTTGAAAACGCAGTTATCGGAGAGAAGAATAAAGAGTCGAAAAAAAAACAAAAATTATCTTAAATTAATAATTTAAATCCCTGAAATTCAAATATTATCCAATTGACCGTCAAAATAAACCCAACACAATCCCTTCTTATTAGATACGTTTGATCGAATTTCAAAAATATGGTTATTTAAAATTGAATTCCATAAACGATAAGTGTTCGGCAAAAACATCAACCCATACATACCTACAAACACAAGTGCAGGCATATGTGGGGAACTTATTAAATAGGCACTTCAATATAATGTGAGTAAACTTATTTATTTATGTAAAAAAAATTGCTGCCGGATGTATTCAATTTGGATGAAAACTCTCTTCCTTCAAAGGTTTTTAAGCAAGGTCCTTCTGCTCTCCTCTCTACTTCCTCAAATTGCTGTGTGACGAACACAAACCTACCTTCCTTGGATATGTATTTTTATGTTTGCCATCGCCCATCGTCTGAGTTGGCAAAGAGCTTCCGTTTTGAAATCCTTGACATCTGTTAGAGTTCATTATTCCTTGTGACTTGAAAGTAATTTTTTTATTGATAAGCAGAAATACGAACACTTTTCGTTTCCACAAAGAAAGCTCGTAAATGTATGTTTCATTGTATATTTTGATCTCATGTGTGGTTGATAAGGAAGCCTTAAAATTGGATTAGATCAGCTTTTGTCTTGGTATCCTTTTAGCAGAATCATGCTTAATGGCTGGAGATGAGATGACAATTTTGTAAAATTATTTCAATTAAAATTCTCGGGAGTTTGAGCACAAAAAATTTTCATGATGAACAATGTTGTTTGTTTACTTTTGTTGAATAAATATTTCAACAGTTTGGAAGGAATTCTGCTTTTAAAATAATATTTGATAAAAAAGAAGAATCCACAAATTCATTCTACTCTACACAAACCCAAACCCTGCTGTAAGCAAGATTGCGTTTAAGATTTTGCGTTTCCTCAATAAATAAAAATATTTTATTTCCTATTCCTATTAATGAACAGCTAATTTTTTCAATAATATTCGCTAATAAAATGCCGCATTAAACAAAAAATCACAACTCCACGTTCCCACCCAGAGCGAAATTTTCAGTGCGGAAATGAAAAAAAGGCCCAACATTTAGTACCATATTATAGTAAATAAATACCTCAATCCACAGCAATGCCATAAATCAGTTGAAATTAATTTTCAAAAAAAAAAAAATAGCACTGGAAATGTTGTTTTATGGTTCCCTTTTAACAGCAACGTCTATCATCAACTTTGAGCTAAAACGAAGAAAAAACAATTTCATATGATAGACCTATAGATTGGAGCAGTGTTAATAGGCCAGCAAACAGAAAGAAGGAAGAATGAAACATTTCGTAGTTGAAAGGTAAATAAATTTCAATATTCACAAGAAACGAACAAAAAAAACGTCTTTTCATTGCAGTAGTAAGAACCACAGAACCGAACATAAACAAAATAACCGTGAAATTTGATTTTCTATTTTAATGATTCTTGTATTAAGTTTTACATACTAAAAAGATGTTAAGAAACATGAACGACACAGCGTGTATTGGAAGAATGGAAAGGTCGTGCCTCCAAATTCGTTTTCACAAATTTTGTAAGGAGCTCCTAGAAAGTTTCATTTTTACTTTTTTCATTATAAACGTTCTTTTCATTTCTATTTTTTTTTCCTTTAAGGGATCAAGGATGGAAAAAATTGAACATTCGAAAAGTCAGTGAACTTTATTTGATAGTAGAATCTAGAATTTGTTTATAGAAAGTGAAACCTTCGAATATCACTCAATAAAGTTGGTAAATGTGTAAGTACATTTCAAATGTTTGACCTACTTGTGTAATGTGTTAGAGCTCAGAAGTGGGAAAGTGTTTTTTCAACTTTTCATATCAATTTTGAAATGTTCGGGCTTTAAATTTGTTTTCGAACACACAAATTGTTAATTTTATAAATTCTCTCAAATTATTATAACGGGTGTTTTTTTTCGAGGTATAGAACTTCAAGTTGGCATTACTTTTCAAGACGCGGTGACCGATTTAACAGCTGTCAAGTGATTTATTCTCAGTTTTTTTTGGCAATGAGTAGACTCACGCCTGAACAACTCATGCAAATTGTGCAATTTTATTTCGAAAATAATGGTTCTGTGCGGAATACGTATCGCGCACTACATCCATTTTATTGTCGACAAAATCGTCCCTCGGAGCAGTTTATTCGATTAACCATGGAACGTTTTCGCACCACGTTTACTCTTATTGATAAATCGCAGAGACGCCGTACGGTGCGTACAGACGAAGCTAAATTGCTACTGTAGAGCGTAGCATTGAGGAAGACCTGAATGAGTCCATCTGCCATAGTGATCGGTATAGAGCCATGATTACTAACTTTTTCATTCCTGCATTGAACAATCATGATGCCCAGGGCCTGTTACTCCAACAAGACGGCGCAACATGTCACATAGCTCGTGTCACAATCGATTAATTGAAAGACACGTTTGATGACCGCCTAATTTCACGTTTGGACCTTTGAATTGGCCTCCAAGAACTTGTGATTTAACACCACTATTGCCGTGTTATTGCCGATATATGGCCACAAATGTTGGAAAAAGTCATCGAAAGTTGGACGTCCAGATGGGACTACATCCGAGCCAGCCGTGGCAGTCATATGCCAGAAATCATAATATTAAAAATGTAATGCCATAAGATTATCTTTCGAATAAATAAAAATCATGTCAATCGAATATTCCATCGTTATTTTATTGCAATTTAAAGTTCTCTACCTCTTAAAAAACACCCTTTATTTATCAATTTGTTTTTTTCCCTGATGCTGATTCGATTCATAAGAATTATCATATTACGTGTATGTATACTGTCAAACGAGAAAAGTTATTTCAAAGTTCATCACATGGTTGAACCTGTCTTAATCTCAAATTTACACTTCTTTTGAGGACCTCTCCCTATGAATAAATTTAATAGCAGACTTTTTAAGGATACTGGTTCTATTTTTTTAGTTTTAATTTACATGTATGCAAAATAGATCCCTTATTCGAAAAACCTTTTTTTTGTGAATAAAATATTTGATTTTGTATTAAAATGTGTCTACCTTTTTTTGCTTAAATAAATAACGAGGGTTCAAATATTGTTTTTTTGGTTATAGACTTTTTGTCTATTCACAAAGTTTTTCTTTTCAAGCTTTTAAACCACACAAAAGTGCTGAATAAATGGACTTGGTTTCTTTTGTTTGTCTATTTCGAACAGTTTCTGGGAGAGTTTTTACTTTGGCTTGATAAATTCAATTATTAATAGCTATAAGGATATGTTTCTTTAAAACATTTGAATACCCGGTGCTTATAGAAGTATTGTATATTTTGGAAGTAGAACAGGAGGCTTGGCTTCGAACTCGGCTCGTATCTTTTCTTTTAATTATATTAATTTTTAAGAAAATTAAATTGAAAAAAAAAATGTCCGATATTTGCAATCATATTCAACAAGTAAGAATTGTATCGTCTGTAATTGTATTCAGAACGTGATGAGAGAGACTAACCGGAATTATGAGAGTGACTTAACTCTTCAATGCTTAAAAAATTTAATATTGAAAGAATAATTTCACATCATTAACTTTTTATTTTATAATCTGTTGAATGCACATACATTCGTAGATAGATTAAAAATTCCACAAATTGAAATAAGGAATCAATATAATTAAACGAAAATGTTTGCCCATTCATTTAAAAATGAACTATTAAAAAAGTCTTGTTTCATTTAATATATTGTACGGCAGCGCGTGGCTTTAATTTCGGGGTCAGAAATGAGAACCGGGCCTGAGATGTTTTTAGTTGTTCAAATGGCATGTTGGCATTGAAATCTTTGACGGTTATTGTTTGAATAAGACAAATTGAACAAAGACTTACCTTCGTTCTCCATGATTCTCATAACCTCAAGTACCTTAAAAAATTGAAGAAAACTGAAGTGAGCCCATAAAAATGCAACAAAATTATAAAAAAAGTAGTTAACAGTTGCAAACTTGTATCTGGTAATAAAGAAAAAAAGACAAATTAGTTTTGAGTTAAAGTACACCTACTGACAATTTTATTTAAAACGAATTGTTCATTAGAAATTAAGTAGGTATCCTCGATTCCGTTTAATATCATCAATAATCACTTCCTAAAAATTATTGAAAATTAAGCCTTCATATGATCCATCCATTATTATGCACTTTCAACGAACACCTGCGGTCCTCTTAAAGGAACTTCCTCCTGATGGTTTAGGCCATCAGTATTTCATAATTGAAGATTTTTCAATAGCTTATTTTATGTACAACATTGTACACATATTTATATACTTTTTTCAGGTTGGATCTTCCTGTATCTTACTCTTAATTGGAAACTTTACAAAGAAGGAAAACACTTTATGTATAAGAACCCCAACCGTTTTTAGCCCTTAAAAGTTTTATTGTAGAAAACAACTCTTACTACAATATCACTCAGCATTTATATTCTTTGGGCACTTTAATTTAAACGAGAAGTGCCAGAACTGGCACAAACATTATGTTTAAAGATATTCATAAAAAGTGCTCTCTTTTCCACCCAAAAAATGTTTTCAAAACAGATGAAAAAAAAATTACAAAAAAAAAACATTTAGTGCACAGTCTTTCTTCAATCTCTTGCAACAAAAAATCCAACACTGGCACACTGAGTGATGAGACGTTTTGAGTAATGGGTTCATTTGGCGAAAGAAAGAACTATTCCTGGTCCTGTCCTGGACAAACAAAATTATAATTATTGCAGAGGAATTTATTCAACTTTTTCTTGTTTGTTTTTTGCTAGAAAACTTATGAGTGGTTTTAGAGACGCTTAAACGCCTTTGGCTACCTATATCTGCTTTTTCAAATAACAAAAGTGCATTAAAAATTAATTTTATTGAAGAGTTTTTTCTTGAAGCCTTGCGAAAGGAAATGGTACTTATAAATAATTGAAGAGAAATGTTTAGTAATTGAGTAATGTTGTTAGAAGTTTTCTTTTGAAATATTTTGTTTGAATTAGTTTCTTTGAGTTTCATGATAATTCACACATTGCTTTCAATTTCTTGTCCCGTGGAATGGTTGAATTTAACTGATTAACTTTTTGAATTCATTAATTTTTTGTTAATTTAAATCTTGTAATTGGTTGTTTTAAGCAGATTTCCTGTTATTCGAACAAACAAAAAAGTTCAAACAACAATTCGTGCATTTAAACTTAAAATTGAGAAATCTTAACTTCAATCGTAGGGGAGAGTGGGTATGTTTGGGACACTTTTCGAATACATTAAATTTGCCGAGATGTTATAGATCGTATCTGAGCAAAATTGATTTCTAAAGATAAAATAACATTTTGGCAACCTATTTTCAGTTAAAAAGAAGGCGAAAGTCCGTCAGAAGAAAAGCAAAAAATCACTTCATGAACCAACTACACTTTGTCCCATTCCTCCTACAACCAGGAGGATTGGGACAAATATGGGGTGGTATGGGACACTTTGGGGATACATTAAATTTGCCGAGATCTTATAAATCGTATCTGAGCGAAATTGATTTCAAAGATAAAATAACATTATGGCAACCTATTTTCAGTTAAAAAAAAGACGAAACTCCGACAGAAGACAAGCAAAAAATAAATTTCATGAACCAACTCCCATTCCTCCTGCGAGCAGGAGGATTGGGTTTGTCCCATTCCTCCTGCGATCAATAGGATTGGGACAACTATGGGGTGGAATAGTGATGTCCCAATCATCCTGCATGGCACTTTGAATAAATAATTTATAATATCACTTTTCGTGTGGCACTAATTGAACAAAACAACGACGAATTCACTTTAAAAATGGTGATCTACCTAATTATTACACTCTTTTGCGCAGTAAGTTCACACATTTAAAAAAAAAATCACTCAAAGTTAACGCAGATATTTTACTTTTTATGCACAAATTACCTTTTTTTAATCTCCACTCCGTAATTTTTTTCCTAGACGCAACTTGTTTTGTTGAGGGCTGGGGACAGACTGAAGACAGAATCTGTCATACAAGGAAAGAGAAAAAAAAATTTGGGAATTGAGAAAATGCCTGTGTCCCATTCCTCCTGTGTCCCAAACATACCCACTCTCCCCTACATTGTTATCCAAAACAAAAACAAAAGACAGTTTCAAAATCCAAATTTTGCTCGTTCAGGATTTTCACAATTACATAATTATTTCGTTCCTGTCAAAAAAGTTTCCAACACTATTTTCTTGAACTCGAACTCATTATACATAATTCCAAAAAAGTAACCACTCAAACCTCAAACAAAAATTGCTCACAACCTGCAAGGACGACCGACGACGAACATTGAGCACAAACTAGAGTGCACTTCCGAGCAAGAGAGAAAATCGAGAGATTGCAACCTTAAGATCCTGCGGTTACTTTTCAATTGTGAAAACTTTTCAAAACGTGTTAAAAAGTTGCAGTTTTCAGTTCAACTACAAAGTTTATAATGAAATGTGTTCTTCTTTATTTTGGTTGTTGCACGAAAATTGGGGGAAATAGATTTTGTTTTATGTGAAACTTTGAACAAGCCAATATTGCACACAATTATTCTCAAACACACAAACACACAAACACACAGTCTTGTTCATTTAATGGGAAAACATGATATTTTTGTCTGCAACGTAAACGGAAACAAATGAAAATTGGATGTGAAACCATTGTTATTGTGACAAAGGACGCCTGCAATGTATGCAATGTACTTATTTAGCCTTATAGTTTTTTTTGTGCTGAGTTTTGAAATTGATGATTAATGTTGACATTTGAAAAAATAAACTAAGTTAAAAAATGTAGACAAAAAACACTAAAATAATGTTTTCCTTCCTTACTGCAAATAATTCGGATTTAGTCAATTTTATTGGCAGTCATGAGTGTAAAAAATATAAACAAAAACCGAGAAAATAATTGACTTATTTGATTGAGTTAAAATGGATTTACTGATTTTTTTGCTGTTGCTTTTTATGTAAAATGGAAATTAATTGTAGAAAATCTGTACCTGCAATTAGTTCAATTTGTTTTGAAATAAAGCGCAATTAAGCGCTGGAAGGGGTCTTTTAAAAAACATTCACGATCCTTTCTAGTAACAAAACCTCACCTCAGCTTTTAAAACGAAAGTATTATTTTCGTAAACGAAAATCGGAACAGGGGTGTATATGCTTTAAATACCAAAACCATTTCCTTTTTGTTGCACCACACGGTAGTTCCGTTGACAATTTAATACGAAATAAATCGTTACACCTGAAAGGAAGGTCTTAGCTTTTTATCATTCCTCGCCACATGCTTAGTTTTTTATAGCTAATTAACGACTTTTATGTACTTTCTCTGTACGGAACTTTTTAATCAGTCCTATACCAACAATTAGAACACGTTACACTCAAATAATTATGACATTTTACGACGTACTTTCATGTGCTTTCCTGATTGTATACCAAAACAAAAAGGAAGCTTCTATTCCACGCAACATATGCTACTTTTACAAACATTTATAAAACTGTCCATGGCTCTTAGTCGCTATAGTCGTTCCATTTCAGAAATGGCGTCATTAAAGCCTCCCGAAAACAAGAGAAACAAGATACACACACACACAAAAATTCCATCCGTAATTAAATACACCCAGCAACCTGCCATCTGCTGATGTTGCAAAGCAACGTCTTTATACTTCCATCATAATACTCTAAGTGACAGCGCTGGCTCATTTCAGGGATTTGATAAATGAGCCAGAAACAAAAGAGGGATAAACTTCAATTCAGATATGTTTGACAAAGACGCTTTGAGAAACTACCGACAACGATGTGCCGACGACGAAGACGCAAATTTGTATTGTCTCCCGAAAGATTCAAAGGCATTAAGTCTTTGACGTGATCGTGTGACCGCTGGCTTTAATTCTGCTTGTGAGGGTTATCATACACGTCGATGGCAGAAAATCATTCCGTTGGGTGTAATTTTGACAATGCCTTTCTAGGAATTTGCAACGCTTGCACGAAACTAATAAAACTCCGAAATTGTATGGTCATCTGTTTCGAACAACAATAAAACGAGAAACTCAGTTGTAAATAGGACAAGTGAAACGACAAAAGATATGTTTATTGGACGACTGTCTTTGTGACTGGGAATTCGAAAATTCTTGGTATGCTCCAAGGACATAGCAGTTGTGTTGATTAATGTGATTCGATACAATTTACAAGCTGGTCAAGTGACAAGAATTCATTGGCACTCAATGATTACATAATGCCTGTTTGGGGGTCATAAAGAGTATTTTTATTGCGTCTACGACTCGCATAGTATTTTTTTCTTCTTAACATAGTATCGGTTGATGCTGACAGGATTTTGCTTTTTGTTGAATTTTTTTCATTATTTGAGAAAATCATTTCATGCAAATATGTCTTGATAAAGAAAGTTCACCTTTCACCACCTTTCTGGTTGATGTCATGACATGACGTATTAACGATTCTATATGACATATCGAAGGTCCTTAAACATCTTTAAATATAGGCAAAACGAATTATCAACTGATAAAATAAAATAAACACACTAACAAATAAACGAGAATTTCGTTCACTGTGGCGTATACTTATCAAATTCACAGAACATACACCGACACACCCGTTTCAACTTCAATCACTCGGTGAAGGTAAATAAAATCCAAAAAAATTTTAAATCTTGTAATTTTTACTTTCTATCAAGACAGAAAATTAAAAGACTCTTCAACTTCCTGGTCTCGCAACTTTTTTATGTTCCTGTTTATTTAACAAAATGTTTGCTTAAATTAAAATCTTCTGCCCTCATTTGACTTTAAACATTTTGAAAATCTTGTTAAGCAACAGTAATTTCAAGTGGTAATTAAAAGTGCTTTATTATTAAAGAGACATTCCTCGTCCAGGGCAATGTCACGTGTCATTCATTTTTATTCAAAACACAGACAACTACAATCTTTTTATTCATTTTCATAATTCATAAGGAAAATGAGAAAAAAATGTACACAGAGCGTTCGCATTCGCATCGCAACCATCCCAAATTAGTTTCAGTGAATGTTTCGGACATTAGACATAAAATTGTTTCATTAAGTTTTTTCCTACAAACACTTACGCTGTATGGAATGTCCTTGTAAACATTCATTAACGTTGTTTTCAAGGATTTCAGGATTCGTTAAGAGCCGCACAATTAGAACAAAACTCTAATCTTATTATGCCTTGAACGTGATTCTGCTCCCAGTTTTAACTACACTAGAGGTGTACCCAAAAACAACAACTCAATTAAATTTAACTACATGTGTACGCTAATCTCACTGAACATATTATATCCTTTGAAACGGTGAGAGACGCGAAAGCTGGAACTCGATATTCCTCATCTTTGTCAAGATTTGTGACTACAACCTATAAATTCTATTTAAATGCAATGCAATTTCGAAATGCAATCTAGTCACGTATGACGTGCAAAAAAAAATGAAGGAAGGACAGCAATCCTTAAAACTTTAAAAATAAATTCTCTAGTAAAATCATCATCAAAACAAAAACCAGAGGGAGACAGGAACAAAACTGATGGATGATAGGAGACATAATCCCACTTTATAGACCCAGAGGACATTAAAATGTTGCCTCGTTTCTATTAATATTTTAAATAGCTCTCAAACATTGCTCTAGGTATGACATCCGCTGATGTGACATCGTGCCGCACCGTTACTGGAATTACGATGTCAGGATAAATCACATTATGCAGCAGGGAGATGGAGATGAAATCTTGCCTTTTGTTTGAATCCTTGAAAACAATATTTTACATTGGCATTGATCCGGTTCTGGATTTTCGGATATGACATGCTATTTGGATTCATTTGTAATGAAAATCACGAAAATTCCCAACACGAGTGTATCATTTTTCGGCAAAAAAGCAGAAAAAAAATCTGAATAAACAAAGAAAAATGAACAAAACACAATCTTGAGCTCAACTTAAACAGTGTCACGTTTGTCTCTACCTTCGTCTAAGTATGCTCTTGTGACAGGATATAGAATCCACTCGTAAATCGTAAGCTATGTATAATGAATAGGAACACCTTTAAGCAATTTGACAGTTTTTTATTTGATTTGTGCTCAAAGTGGCTTAATTCACTTGTTTTATGAACCCACGATAGGTATGGCTATGTTTGCTCGTTGGCAGGATATGCGTATCGATGATTTCGGTTGGCACGTAAGCATTTAATTATTTAAATTGTTATCCCGGCTAGGGATATTGTTTTTCATTTTTTTATTGAATTTTCTATTAAAAGATCAATTTATTCATTTTGACAGGCATGAAATAACTGGTGCGCAAAAATGCGTACATGTGTTGTTCATTCTCGAACTATTGTCACACGAAAATTTATGAAGAAAGCAAACAGGTACGAACCTTTTTCTTAGCTTTGTTGTTTATCACTTTTTAAATTTGTCAAATTGTAATTTGACAGTTTCTCATACTCTCTGGAGAGTGTGACTTGAGCATTCACCATATCGACACGTTGCCTCAGGGGAACGTTTTTTTTTGTTATTTTGGTTAAAAAAATGTTACTCATACGCCACAGTGAACAAAACCCATGTTTCCACTTATTGACCGGGGAATAATGTTCTTTTTTGACAGTCTCGTTAGCATTGAATCATTAAAAAATGAAAATTAAAAAAAAATTGTTCGGATGACCTTCAGGAATTTATAAGTTTGAATACCTAACTTTTTTAACAATGGTTAGAGGCGCAGGAAAGCGAAAAATCAACATAATAACAATTTAACGAGAATATGATTCACTGTGGCGTATAGATACCATTTTTTTTATATCTTCTACATTTCTACGAAAAGGACACAATGCAGTTTCTTTTGTTGAAATTTGTTCTTTGCTCAGTATTCAATATTCTGAGTTTTCAAGGAAACAATTCTCTGCCAGGAAATCTCGATTTATTGGCATCATGTTGTGAAAAGCAGATGGTTTGAAAGGACCGTTGTTTCCTGAATAGAATCATATTGGTTGCGTTTCTGCTTGCCTCATGCATGAAAACTTTTGTCGAGAACTTAGAAAATTTTTTCTTTACCGAATTTCTATAGCTTTAAAATGGGGTAAATCCATTTTCAAACAATCACCGACCTCATAATGGCGGCTTTTGTCGTTTGAGCTTTCATTGTGTTGATATCAAGATAATGTGCAACTTTTGAGGTTAAATACGAGGGATTAGGGTTCTGAACCATGAATTATGTAAGGCATTGCTGCTGTCGGAGTTTTGATGAAATATTTAAATTGGAATAAAAGAGCGCTCCTAGACAATGTTAAAATTTCAAAGCAATAATCGAATATTAAATAACTGAAATACCCTATTGTCAATAAGAAAAGATTTGTGCAACCTACGCGATTTCTTTTTAATAAAAATTCAGTCAAATAAAAATCTCCAGTATCCAAGCAACATTTTAAATTTGAATATGAAGAATTCGGCAAACGATTCGAATGGGGTGCCTGTATGCGAAACATCCCTTCTTAATCGACATTAATTCTCCCTGATTTATTTTCCCCAAAAAAACAGAAGTCTTCGACAAAATTTTTTGAGCAACATTAAGACAAATTCCCAAACAGAAAATTAACAGCAAAATAAGCAACGAATATTGAAATCCTGAATTTCCCTGGAATCTTTCCCCGATTGAAGGGCTTAAAATGTATTTCCCATTGCGAATCGAATATTCGATTTCCATAACGAATTAAGCATTAATTCCGGTGAATTTCTACAACAACTTTGTAAGCAAATTAATAAGGAATTGTCAAACTCTTGCACGCTTGTCTAAATCTTAAACCCCATATGGCAGGCCTGCGGTTGAGTTAAGGTTTTACTTCAAATCAAAGAAAAAAAAACCAAGTCTCTGATTTATTGACAGCACAACTTTGAGACATCAGAATCAGATCATCCTTTTTTTCATACTAAATCTTTAAAGAGGGTTCATTGAAAGATGGAACTCGTAGAATCTGAATTTGACATTTACGAATTTTTTAACACATTCATCCACGCCCTTTAATGACAAACAAAAAAGAAAAAGAAAAAAATCCAAACCAACGAAATGGTTCTTAATCCAACGGAATCTGCATTGTTGCTTTTACGTTTCCCTTTTTTAAATTTGCTTCAAGGACAGACACAAGAAAAACAAATTGAAACGATTTTAATCTTAACCTAATGGAATGGCTAATCCACTGTTGATAAATATTTAATATTTCCCTTTTGGATTTCAGTGGGATTGACGTGATTGTGTGGGTCGCAACATAACACCACACGCGTAAAAATATCGTCGTCGGTGAAATGTAGCAAGTGGTGGAGATGACTGTGGAATTGTCGCATGTCACTGGGAACGCACGCAAACGTCCTGATTGTTAGAATATCCTATAATTTTTTTTGTTGCCACTCACTCATGTGTTATTGAAATGATATTCATACAGAGTGGGGTATCATTTTTTTATCGTATTCAAGTGTTCTATTTGTAGTGAAATTCCCGACACTTAAGAAGTTTTTTTAATGGTTTCGTGCAGACAATAAATTACTAAAATCATGCCAAACGGGCATAGCATTTGGTTTTTGTTTACCTGAGCTTAACTGACCCATCAGTATCGGAGTAAATCGGTTTTTTATTCATTTGCGGTGTTGTTTTCTCTGGGGTACTGGGGATTTATTATTTTTTTAGTTGAACTTTAAAGCATTTGCATATGCAGTTGAAAAATTAAAAAAACTTTAAGATCGACTGAAGTAAACGCCTCATGTTGTAAACAATTCTTCATTGGTGAAAAACAGTTTCTAAAAAATAAAATTAGAATCAGTATGTTCATAATTTTTTGATGCTACCACAATTTGCGCGAATTTTAAACTATTACTTTGTATTCTAATTAACAAATAAAAAAACTCATCAACGTGTAAAGGACACGTCTAGCATGAACAATCTGGAACTGACTGATTTCCCAAAATAATGTGATTGCTTAATATTTAAGAATTACTTAAACGAAGAATTTTAATGCTTCGTTCTCCATGATTCTCAGCTTTTGGTGTCGCATAAAATTACAGTTTATGAAAAAGGAAAAAGAGTAGATTCTTTCGAAAAAAGGTAGTATTTTTCCGGGCAAACGTTACACGAATGCGTAAAGAAAACAAAATTTTTCGTCTACTTTTTTCGTGTTAGAAATTTTGGATGCTTGCTTTCATCAAAATTACGGAAAATCATGACTTTCTTGCAGTAAAAACTTTGAATTTTGTTCGTAAAGGTAAAAAGCATTCCAAATCTGTTGGATAAAGTTCTTTTGTCGACTAATTTGCATTAAGGAAAAACAGCGCCCAAAAAGGATATAAGTACATAACATTGCAAACTTGAGCTGTCAAAAGAGTTTTCCTTGGAAGGAACTTAGATAGTCAGCAGTCCAGAAAAACGAATTATGTAAGCTTCCCGTTTCCTTAATGTTTTTATTCACCTTGACTTTCATTTCTTCTCCAATGGCTGTTCTCTTTATTTGCCTCCTCAATTTTCTCATTTTCCGTCCACTGAATTAGGTTCGGATAACCATGGCAAAGACAAATGGAAAATTTTGTATTCCATTTGGTGGGTTCAGTCCACAGTATTTGTTTTAATCAAGTCCTAACCGATAATCTATAAATAATAAGAGATACACACTAAATGACACTTTCTCTAGATTTCTGGCTTTTCTTTTTTGCCAAATCGAAAATTCCTTACTCACTTCAGCTCAAAATAAACCTACTTGGGAAAAGGTCCTTGAATTCTGTATAAATACGGTACACATATGACAAATGCTAATGGTTTCATATTTCGTTTTATGTTATGATGGTAAGGTTCCATGTAATTGCAGTACCTTAATAAATAAATGTCGCTTCAAACGAGAGGGATTGATATTTGCTTCGATTCCAAGGACAATACTGATGGAACAGCTCTATTACACGGTGAAACTGGAAAAATTCGATATAAGAATTTACTTTTATTATTCACACTCCTAGCAAATTATTTTGCAATTTTGAAGTCATTGGCGTAGAACTGAATTCTTCCGGAAACCATTCTTTCAATCCACAAGAGGAAAGTTCTAGCAGAGTTCTACTTGCAAACTGAGAGCAATTTCTCAATTTAAAAACTCGAGATTGAAAATGTATGGAAGTGAGGCACTAAGTTTCTCAACGCAGGTAAGACCGTACTAGAAGAAACCAATTTATCTCAAGTATTTGCTCTGTTTTAGTGGAGTTTAATCTTTTGTTCTTAAAAAAAATCTTGCAATCGCAATGTGTATACCTAAGCCTTATAAGAAAACTTATTAAAATTAACATACAACGATGACGACGACGTGGCGTCTTCATTAACACACAAACACTTTCCTTAAACCAACATCATCGTGACTATGGCATACAACGATGCTCCTTGAAAAACCACGCAAATCCTCAATGTTGTGGTGAATAGATGCAGTGAATGCGCTCAAACGCACATATATGAAGCCTTGGGGTGTGCACACTGCACGCTGTGTAACATTGCCTCATATTCACACATCTAGCTGAATACAGTTTTGCTTCGAACGAACGTACAAAATTGGAGTCAAAAGGCAAGGAACTTTATGGGCCTTGGGGTACAATCAAATTCTCAATTGTTGGCACAGAAAGCATTTGAAAAGTTCTACAAAATTTATAGTTAAGTCAACTTGGGAAGGATGTGAGGAGATGGCGATATTGTGACTGAAAAAAATTGAATTCTAAAATCAACAATGTTGACAGGTTAAATTAGCATGACTCAATTTAAAGCGAGGATTTTCATAAGACTTAAGGGCAAAAAGCAATCCACAATGTGGTGTTATACGAGCTTGTGTGAGGTAACAGAGCGTGGGAATATTTGTATTTCAAATTGGAGATCATCTCATATCTTTGTTTATCTATCGATTGAGAAAAGATAGAGTCCCCTTTTATTCAGCACATTTCTCTCGTTTTCGTCACGTCAATTTCGATTGGAATCTTCAGTTTGATTTTTATTTTTATTTGAACAATGGAAAAATAGATCTGATTTCATGCCAACCGCATTGATTTGTCATCAACAATCTCTCTCATATGCTCTTTCCCTCCTCCAAGGAGTGTTCTTTCAATATTGAATGTGCTCCAAGTAGTGACACAAAACAAAATGTAAACCCTAGAAAAGCTGAAGAGTTAACTTTTTGATGGCTATTGTATGCATCCTTCTGAACTACGTGCGTCATCGCATCATAATCGGACAGTCACTCAATGTGTGTAGGGCAAAAACTCGAAGGCATTCACTTTCTGAATTGAAACATAAGATTAACCCCGATTGCAGACAGCTAGGGAATGTTGGTTTTGGTTTATTGGTGATGTGAAGAGATATAAATTTCCCAAGTGTCCAATTCACTGAAAGTGAACAATTGTCATTCGATACTTAAGGCGGAATGTGTTGAATGACGTTTATTCAATTCCATTCTCTTTCGTTAAGATAACTTTTGAAAGCGATATGCTCTTTTTTTGAATGCTTTAAACACCTTCGTTGAATAGTTCTGAGAACGATGATGATTTTTGGATAAGCTTTGTGGATAAGCATATGTTGTGATTTTCGGGGATTTAGAATTTTTCCTTTCATTTTTTGCAGCAATACATTCCCTTGGCCATGACAGTTCGAAACGAAAGCAAATTTACAAGCATCCAATCTGAAAGAAGTCGATTGAACAATAGCGAAGTGTTTTCAATTTTCGTTTTGCCCCGCGTACAAGACTGACTGACACAAAAAAAAACGAGTTTCGACAGATCAGCGCTCCTCTTCAAACAATCTTTTTCTGAAAATAACTAAAAATTCCAGAACATTCACCTGCTCCTCTCATATAGCCCTTACCTACGAGATAGTGTGTGCAAGTTGCGTATCAGTGAGTTGAGTTTATTGATTGCAAGTCCTAGGGAATTTCACGATGCAACAACTCGTGCGAGTTAAAAAAAAAAACTAGCTCTCCTTGTTGTTGCAACAACATGATTTATTGGAACACGTCAGAGGCGTTTGCCGACAGATCGGAGGGAAATTTCATAACAAAACTTTGTTCATCAAAATATTCATTTCTTGTGCGGAGGTAAGGAAAGTGTTGATTGGTTTTTTATTTGTATCCAAAAGTTTGAGACTTTGAAAATTTTCAGGTAATAATTTTGTTGAATTTCTTCTATTTCCTGTGTGTGCAGATAAGTCTCTTTAAAGAAATAGTTGCTTTTTCAATCGAACTTTCATATTAGATATCACCTGAAAGATAAATATTTTTCAACTGAAATTGAGGACAGGAATAAAGTTGCACATACACACGATGTTGCCAGATTTATCATTTAAGTAACGTTTGCAATTGTTTGAAACTCTTTCCGGTAAACTCGTTAGTTTTCAAGTTTATTTTCTTTGAAAGAAAAAAATAAATTTCTTGTTTGGTTTTTGTTGAAGAAACTTTTCAGCCTCTCTAAAATATTGATATCCGTTTTTTTTTCTGCTGAACACAAGTCTATTTTCTTTCTTGCTACTGAGAAAGTTTTCAAGAGGTGCATGGGGTTCAAGAAGGAATTTATAAATATTCTCGATGACTGACCAAAACTTTTAGAATTGAATTTTGCAATAATTTTATCAGAGTTATTTTATTTGGTCTTTTTATTGTGTTGAAAAAGTTTGATTTCTAAAGAGTCTTATTTCAACCGGCACATCTTATTAAAGTCCTAATTATTTTCAAGGGAAAAATATTATTAAACTTTTTCCAGAAAACGACAATTTCTCAGCTGATTGTTTATTGTCACATTAATTGTGTACTTCTGATAAATGACACGTTAATCTCTTAAATTGTCACACTTAAAAACTTTCAAAATGATTTGTATACAAAACAAAATTAGTTCACAATCATTGTCCTCTTATTTTCAATTGCATTGGCTATGTGCCAAAGCCAATTATTATTTTAGTGCAAATTAATGAATGTCTTGATGAAACTGCTCTAAACAGATCAACGAAATAGAATCTTCCAAGAAATCACATTTTATTTTCAAATTTTAGAAGATTTTTTAAAAAAATATACGAATATAGTGGGTGGTTCATAGAGAAGTTTGATTTAGACAGAGGCTTTTTTCATAGAATCACGGTTGACTCCTATCAAACTGCTTTGTAATTTTCGTTAACGTACGATTAGAGGTCCCGATATACACTAGTCGATAATATTCAACCGGTGAGACCACATCCAAAACGATCCGTTTCCCAGAACTCAATGTAAATCAGACATTTTATAATGAAATTTGCAAAGAATGGGTTAAAACTTTAAATTGTTTATTTGGGTTGTTGAAAAAACCGAAGGGTATGGTGGAAAGACTAGTGGCATCATCCATATTTCTATAAAAATGAGACAAACGGATTCTGTAATTCCTGAAATTCAAACCCAATTTCTCGGTGAACTCTGGCTTCAAAAAGACGGTGCATGAAACAATAAACTTGGTGAGAAATTATTTTGTCAGCACTTTATTTCACGTTTTTCTATGGTTTTCTTCGGATATTTTTCACAGGATTTATGCAATATCGCCGGGAACAAGTCAGCATACCACTTGGTATGCTCGAATGATTTGCCCAAAAGTAGACTCTCCGAATGAACCAACAATTCTCGACACAAGTGTAACCCAAAATGTCAGCTATTCAACATGTAAGTCAGACCTCATAATGAATCATTTACTTGTTAATGCGTTTCAAATAAGAAAAGAACATAAAAATATAATACATAAATAAACTCTGATGATGACAGAGAGAGATATTGGATTTTATCGATTCTTATGGATCCGATAAACAGTATTAGGATTTTATCTTCATTTTCCATTTGCTTTCAATACACATTTTTTAGTGCAATAAACAATTTCATAGATTGTAAGGAAATTGATTTTTGCTGCCTTGTTCCAACTTATCGTTCCATGAGTAAAAGAAATACCAATTTGTCATCATTCCTCAAAATACAAAACTTTAAAAGACGTCATCTTCCAAAAATAAAATGTCAGTTTTCATTTCTAAATTCAATTTTCAAGAAATGCTTGGGAATCCTTTTAATTTTTGTAATTGTTGGAGATGTGTTCTTTAATGCCTTACAAGGGTCAAACAGGCATGAATTTGCTTGAAGAGGATACGACAGCAACTGACTCTTGTGTTTGAAACAAAAAGCTACCTATTTTTAATCAACCAAAAACACTAGAAAAGATCAGGGTTACTTTTTTTACAATGAAAATTAAATAAGAAACAATTAATCGGGGACTTTTTTTCTGACGAAGATGGTATTGATATAATTAGGGTTCACTTGAGGCTTCATTTGCAAAACTGGCTCTCAAATCATTAATTAAAAAATAATTTTAATAAATTGGTTCGCAAGCCAAAGAGGGAAAACATGAACTTAGTTCGAGGTCAATTTAATGTCTGAAGAGGTTTAAATCACCAAACGTTTGGTTCTTTTTAATTAAGAAAAAAACTCGTCACAGAAAAACACATGGAAAATCTACAAACGAATTCAATAAACGTTTAGATTTGATTTTGAAACAAATCTCAACTATCAAAATTGGCAGACCAAAAGAAAGTAAACAAAAGAATTCACAAACTCATGTCAGAAACTTACACACAAAAATTACTCCAAGGGCATGCTGCGAATCGCTTTATCTGATAAAAATCTGGACCGCTACACGGATTTCTCCAGGAAAAAAACCGAACGAAAAATAAACACACAAAAGCAAACAATTAAAAACTCTTTCAAATCCCTTGGATTACTGCCAAAATCCATTTACTCTTTATTATTATTTTCCACTAATCCATCAATATGCTACTATGATAATGAAATACCACACCACCCTTTCCGGCACAAGCCCAGCACGAAGAACAAAAAAAGCAGAGAGAAAAGAAAAACGATGATGTGGGTGCTGAGCTCTTGATTCTTGAAATTCAATCAAGAAACTCTCTGAGCCGTGTGCGTTCCTCTTACCTAACCTTTCATTTTCTTCCTCTAACTCTTTGACAAAACTAGACCCCAAATTCATATCAAACCAGAAGCAAGTTTGCTATCCTAGCTCTAGGATATTAAAAAAAAAAGAAAAAGGATTCTCCGCACATCGTACATTTTTCCATTAAGTTTTAAATCGTTTCGAAAAATTTATTTCCATTAGAACGTGCAGAATGTAGGATTCAACAACGAATGAAAAGGATAAACTGACAAAAAGGACACGAAAGAATGTAAGAAAAGAAAAGCAAAAGAAATCCTATTTGCATACCTGCTAAATGCAATAAAAACCGGTCTGTAAATCTTTTACATGACAGAGTTATCTATCACAGGCCAGGAGCAGAGGATTAGGACTACACCATGACACGCCCACTAGTTTGAAGGAAAAACTGTTCACAACTAGCTTAAAAATTGAGTTGAATTTTTCTTTTTACGGAAAAGTGACACGCTATGAGTCCGCTTGATACTCACGGGAACTTTTATACTACCGGATCAGAGGAGAAGGATACTTTTCCATCATATTTCTGTTGTTTGTAGAATTGAAATGTACACACCACATCCGGTGATGAAAACGAATCACATGGGAATGGATGTCCTGTGTCCAGTGAACTCTCCTCGAATAAGAAGAGAAGATCTGTTGTCTTTGATGCTGCTTGGTCTTCTGTGAATTGCCGTGTCACAAAATAAATTAAACTGAGTGAAATATCTATTCTTTTTTCTTGTGAACGTAAGAGGAAATTTTCGTTTGATAGGACACAATCACACTTAACAAAAAGGAACACCCTTTAGGGCTAACAAGGATGTGACACTTTGTGTAGATGCAGATGCAGACACTTTTACGTTAAACGCATGAAGGGAAACAAAGAAATCACTTTTGACAAATCTTAGACACTCACGAATGAATATGGGTTACTACTCTCAAGGCCAGAAAAATTCACCAATTTTCAATTTTTGGATTTTAAGCAAATTATTTGCCTATCACTTTAAAGTGTTGATAATGATTTAAGTTCACTCGTTTCTATGCTCAAGGTCTACGAGAAAATTCCCACGAAATTCCGCCTAATTGGACGCATACGCAAAAAAACATGAAATCTTCCGACAAGATCGAACGATTTGAAAAAATTACCAGTATAGCAGCGTTCGCGGGAAACACCCAACCGATTTCGCTGAAGGCCAGATATAAACTGATGTAGAAAAGTTTTTTGATAGCACAGTTTTCGGATGCCGTCGAATCAAGAAGTTTTTTTTTTCGAGGAGCGGAAGTACATGCGCAGGTGGAAGCCGGTGAATATTTGTTTTTGAGAAAAATGGAAACAAAAACTGAGATTATGGGAGACTATGTTGCAGAGTATTCAGCAACATGTTGCTATCTCTTTTATTGCCTGGTTGAATTATTTCAAGTCTCTTTACCCAAACAAAACTTTTAAGGCAAATTTTAAGAATCCAAAATGATTGTTAAGGCATACATGAATCGAAAGATTACCCTTGGCAACTGCACCGTTTACTTACTAGTTCATTTGGATTTGTATCGCCCACCCCGACAATCTATAGTCAAAATTAAAATTTCAACAGCTCAAAGAATGCCCACAAAGCTAACAAAGCCTGTCAATCACTTTCCAACCTCTAATTCTACTAGTGCCAATTCAATAAATACTCAAACATCCCGACACGACACAAAATCACCTGTCGAAATGAAACCCCTTTGCCTAATTCAATTCCTGAATTCACCCACAAATTCACATACAAAAGCTGTTCAAAGCATGACAGGATCCATCATATTTGCCTCTATCAATTCTAATTGAATGGAAATCGTGATTACATGCAAGGACACACCTACTTACGGGCCAAGGTAGTTGCATGTGTTTCCGTCTATCTGTTGTAAGCTCTCAATAAAACAAGTTCTTCACTTTCTGAACACTTAACACAGAGTGATCTTTTATTGCACAGTTTAAGATTACAGTTTAAGAAAACATACAGTTAAAGATTACATAGCTTAGTCGAACCGTTTGATGCATGGCATGATGAGAGATTATATAATAAGCTTACATACAAAACGAGATCATACGATTAAATATGATTTACATGATAGAGATTAAAAGCTCTTTTTAGTACATTGTACACTGCGGTTACACAAATTAAACCTTAGATTAAATAAGAAAGCCTACATTTCGGCCATTCCTGACTTAAAATCGACTCGATTTTCATTTGGAAATTATCTAACATTAGTTATTTTAACGCAAAAACGATTTTTCGAATTAAATTGTTATTTCTTGCATAATGTGCAGAATACGAATATATTCATTTAAAACGTAACGACTCCTTTGAAGAAACAAAACGATTATATTTTTTCGTATGCACACATAATTTTATGTTCTTTGTTCAAATCTTCATTTACTTTTTTTGGACGTATGGCTTCATGTTTTCAGGACTGCAAATACCTTCATACTTTGTTCTCGAAATTTGCAAATTTGACGGATCTTTTATTTTGTACCTATCATTGGGTAAGACTTGTGCAATTACGTAAGGACCTTTGTACTTGGGCAAAAGTTTTTTGTTGATGCCGGCGGTGGTGACAACGTTTTTAATGACGACATAGTCACCTACATTATAACGATGGGGTTTTTTGTGATTTTTATCGTAATGTATTTTGTTTCTATCCTGACTGCATATGATTTTTGAACTAGCTTTTTCTCTTAATTCAGATAAGTTTGCTGGAGTTCTCTCAAAAACCTGAGATTCAAGGTACTCGCAAATTTTATCAAAAGGTTCTCCTCTTTGTGGAACTCCGAAGAGCAACATACTTGGGCTTGTTCCTATGCTTTTGTTGACGGTGTTATTTATTGAAAATTCGATTTTGTTTAGGTGTTTCGACCATTCACCGGGATCGGATTCGGTTTCTTTCGATAGCATTGCAGTCAAAAGCCTATTGATCCTCTCGACCTGCCCATTCGATTGCGGAGAATGAGTGGCAACTTTAATGTGATTGACATCTGAATCTTTACAAAATATTGAAAACTCGTCAGAGGTGAAGCATGATCCCCTATCGGAAATTAATCTTTTAGGTCGACTGTAAGTTGTGAAATAACTTTTAAGGCATTGGATGGCTTCTTTTGAGGTTGTGCTTTTAACTGAATATAATTTTGTAAATTTACTGAAGGCATCGACTACGAGAAAAATATGTTTTTTTCAAATTTCGGCTACCAGAAGGCAGAGGTCCATAATGATCCACATGAATAGTTTCAAATGGAATACTGCCTTTTGGAATGCTATGTAACTCACCCTCTTTTTTCCCAGAGGGGACCGAAAAATAGATGCATTTTAAACAACGCTTTATGTAGTCCTTAACTTTTTCCTTCATTGAAGGGAACCAATAAGTCCTTTTTAAGTACTCGAATGTCTTTTCTGCACCCACATGGCAAAGAGCTTCGTGATGACTCTGGATTAGGATGTGTTCCATTTGCTCGGGTACATAAAATGCTACATATTCCTTACATTTACGATAAATAAGGCCATTTATCATTTCGTAAAGAGGGTGTTGACTTTTTTCTAAAGCTTTGGCTATTTTCTGGATTTCAATGTCATCATTTTGAGCACATGCGAGTGCGTTTTCAAAAGATTCGGGTTGGACTAAAAGTATGTTGTGGCACCTACTCAATGCGTCGACGTGGTTCATTCTACTGCAGTCTCGATGCTCCACTTCATAATCGTACTCTTGGAGTTCTAGAGCCCACCTCGAAATTCTTGGGTTGATCATCTTTTTGCTTAAAGTGAGTGTTAAGGACTTGCAGTCCGTAACGATTTTAAAACTCAGTCCTAATAAGTAAGTGCGGAATCTTCGCAAAGCATAAATGATCGCAAGGGTTTCGAGTTCAAACGAATGATATTTTGACTCGGTAGGTGTTGCTCTCTTGGAGAAAAAAAAGATAGGGTGGAATTTTCCATCGGACTGTTTTTGTAATAAAACTGCACCAAATCCAACTGCGCTGGCATCGCAGTGCATTTCAGTTTGAGCTTTTGGAGAATAGATGCACAAAACTGGTGCTTCAAGCAGCTTCTGTTTTAAATTTTGAAAAGTGTTTATTTCTTTTTCACCAAACGTATATTCAACATTTTTTTTCAAGAGATCATAAAGAGGTTTTGCGATAACCGAGAAATTTTGAATGAATTTCCGAAAATATGAACATAATCCTAGAAACGAGTGAACCTCTTTGATGTTTTTTGGGGAGGGGAAATTCTGAACTGCGGTAATGCCATTCGAGCTGGGCTTAATGCCATTTTCACCAACCTCATAGCCAAGATAGTTAATTTTTTCGACCATAAATAAGCATTTATCATACCTCAATTGAAGGCTGTGGTCTGAAACAAGTTTAGCAACTTGTTCCAAAATGGTGAAGTGCTCTTCTTTCGTTTCTGTGGCCACGAGGATATCGTCTATATAAATTAATATTTTCCCTTCGGAAATTAAATTTTTGAAGATATAATTTATATAACGCTGAAATGAAGCTGGAGCGTTCTTAAGGCCAAATGGCATATATAAATATTCATATTGGCCTAGAGGCGTGACAAAAGACGTAAGCTTCACTGATTCATCTGCCATCTTAACGTGGTGGAATCCGTTTTTAAGATCGAGCAGTGAAAAGAACTTCTTGTTTCTCAGCCTATCTAAATGATCTTCGATGAGGGGAAGAGGGTAGTTATCCTTTTGCGTCACGCGATTCAATTGTCTATAATCTATGCATAATCTAAAAGAACCATTTTTTTTCTTAGTAAGCACAATGGGTGACGCAAAAGGAGAATTACTTTCCCGAATTATGTTTCTTTTTAACAGATCGTCTAAAATTTTTCTTAGTTCGAGAGCATGCATATAAGGTAAACGACGAGGCGCGCAATTGAAGCTCGAATTGGAATTAGTAAGATTTATCTTCATTTCGTAAGGTGTCTTTAAAATTGGATTATTTTTATTTAAATCTATTTCTTTCATTATATTGTTTATTCGTTGTGTTTCTTCATGTGATAGGTTACTGTTAATTGTAAGGCTAAATTCATTTTTATCAAAGCACGTGTCTATATTCAAAATATCATTTTCGAAGTTATCGTCATTAAATGTCTCGGTTTTGCTGTTAAAATCACTATCACATGTATTAGGTTCCATTTCAATAGAATTCTCAAAATTATTTTGGTAGTTTGCATGCATATTTTTAGGATAATCATATTTTAAAATCGAATTACTATTTGTTTCAGTTGAATTCTTGTCATTTTTAATATAGTCTTCTTTTTTGGGGTAGGTGTAACATAACTTAATTTTACTTTGTCTTAAGAAGTCTCTACCAAGAACCACGTGGTTCCTCATCGTTTCATTTTTAACAACATGCAACATGCAACTTAAAATACTATGACTTACATAAATTATACACTTAACTATTCCAAGAATGTCTAGTTTGGTCTGATTTATTCCGAAATACTGAATGTTGTCTTCTTTTAGAGGCTGGATTACATAAGCTGGTATACATTTTTCTTGAACGAAGCTTATAGGGCTTCCTGAGTCTACCATAGAATTATCTTGAAATTCAAAAACAACATTATTAACATTATTCAACAACTTATACTTAACATGCAATGTATAATCGTCGCTTAATGTTTTCATGATTACTTCTTCATCATCGTTGGGGTCCAATTCCGGGTGGCTTTCAGGTTGCTGTACTAAGAGAACTGTTGAAGGACGCTGAGCAGCGGGTGGATTCAAAGATGATGTCGCAGAATATTGATTCATTTTACATGACGGTGCTAAATGTCCTTGTCTTCCACATTTGAAGCAGCTTCCTTTTTCACGGCGGGGCCTTGGACAGACACTAGCAATGTGACCTGATTCATTGCAATTAAAGCACTTGTCGTTTATCAGTCTCTTAATCGTGCTTCCAGGCTGAGATGCGCGAGATGCTGCAGAGGATGTTGTCGGATTGTCCGTGAAGTAGGCTCTCATTTTTTGGTATTTCTTAAGCATTTGTTTTAAGTCGTCCATACTCCTAGCAGTTAAAAGTAATTGCTTATTACAGAAGGAATCTGGAATACCTCTAATTATATAACGGATTAAATCTTCGTCCTCTATGTCAGCGTGGAAGGCAATTTCCTGCATGGCCAGCGTATATTGATGAACATTCTCGTCGTTTCTTTTTCTGCGACTTCTGAGTGCGTCGTGCACGTCGGCAGAGGTCACAGTTCGGTGGAATTCTTGGAGTAAGTTGGCTTTGAGTTCCATCCACGTGGTGCAACGGGAAGAACGAAGGAACAATTTTGCGGTACCTGTAAGACTTCGTCTTGCATAGATGAATGCTTTCTGCTCGTCCCATCTGTTCAATGCCTTAGCTTCTTCAATAGCCCTCACCCATTGCTTGATGGAGAAATTATCATCCCCGGAGAAATTGGGGACAGAATCTTCGACATCTCTGTATGACATCGAACACGTGGTGGTGAACCCATCATTTGTTCTGCATAATGCAGCAAGTTGTTCCCTTAGCCTGGCAATTTCCTGCTGCTTTTTGATTTTCGCTTGAAGAGCATTTATTTCACGTTGCGTCTCGTCGTCGTTCTCGGAACCAGATTCACTATCGTCTTGAACCTCGGGAAATTGCATAGAAATTTCATGCTCACTTAGCTCGTCGAGATGCTCTTGCAACCTCATCTTTAAGGTGGCTTTGTTACCTTCAGTGCTAAGTCCAAAGATGTTCAATTTTTCTTTCAATAAGGCAACAGTTGCCTCCTGTACGAATTTCTCTGCTCGTTCTTTGGCCATAACTAAACAAAAATTTCTTAATCTTCAAATATCATTAACGATCGATCGTGATGTCCACTTCTGATTTTGTAAGCTCTCAATAAAACAAGTTCTTCACTTTCTGAACACTTAACACAGAGTGATCTTTTATTGCACAGTTTAAGATTACAGTTTAAGAAAACATACAGTTAAAGATTACATAGCTTAGTCGAACCGTTTGATGCATGGCATGATGAGAGATTATATAATAAGCTTACATACAAAACGAGATCATACGATTAAATATGATTTACATGATAGAGATTAAAAGCTCTTTTTAGTACATTGTACACTGCGGTTACACAAATTAAACCTTATATTAAATAAGAAAGCCTACACTGTAATGCATAAAATACACTCTCTGTCAACTGAAACATATTTACACACGTGTTCCATGCACCTTTAAAACGAATGAAACCGAGATAGAGCTAACTGCGAGTTTTTCAAAGGGATTTCTGACAACAACGAGGACAATGAATTGGACTGAATTTCAGCTGCATACACAATATACAACTTCATGAACTCCCAAAATTTGAAATAGATTTATATATTTTTTTCAGAGAAAAAAGAGACGAAATGTCTGAAAGCTGAGAGTCGAATTCCTTCGAATAGGTGATTTTGTTTTTTGTTTGTTTGTTAAATCCCCACAAGGAACCCCGAATAAACGGAATGCATTTCTTTTTTAAAGCACACTTTGCTATTCAAAAACGGAGAGACTTGTCTCTGTTAGAAATAAATTGTTGCTGCAGAAAAAACTAAAGGTTGTTTGAAATTATTTTTTTTTGGTTTTACCTTCACTGACATATTCCTGTTGTTTATTTTTTTTATATTTTGAGACCAGAACGTATTCGTTTCATATTCCTAAGGTGGCTCCAAAGCAAATGCGTTCAAGAAAATGAAAATTTTACTTACCTTCGTTCTCCTTAATTCTCCATCCATGAAAACTGTGTAGTTTAGAAAATTATGTTAGTAAAAATTGATACTTGTTGGAGCATTTCAATTTCAGAGTCAGTAGTTATTGCAATGCCTTTAAAACGCGACAAATAAAATCCTATAAAGAGACTCTTTAAACTCCAAAAAAGTCCAAGCTCATTTTTATTTTCCCTGCCCACAAGACCGCCTTCATTATTCTCGCAGTCAGAAAAATAAATGAAGATAAACTATTAACCGCCTCTACTTCCTTGCAACTAACACTAGAATTTAATTAATTACAAACAAAGCGAGACTAAAAAACTACTTCGAAACGAACGCGAAAACCAAACATCACCAACTCAAATTTAATTAATGATACAAGTATCCCCGAGCAAGCAAAACACAAGTAACTTTTGGTTTATTAGAGAAACAGAGTGAAAAACTAAAATAAATGAATCCTCTTATATCGCACTTGCTCTACGCCGAATTTGACCAAAGCAAGAGGATTTAATTAATTTACCGAAAATAATCTCCTCCAAGCAAAACAACCTCTAAAGCCACGCCACAATCCCACAAAAAATGCATCTCTCGTACAAAAAAGAACACTTAATACTCCAGACGTTTAATTAAATCCTGATTCAGACAGTGGAATAATTTTGTTAATGCGTTCTACACACCAGCCAGTCAACAGAAATATTGTGTTTCTAGCAAGAAATACATTCCTGTGTATGAGGAATCGTTTGCAGCAGTAGAAGTAGATTAACGTGTAGTATCCCTGGTGCATGTCCTTTTTTTTTGCATAAATGGCAATGAAATCCTTTCGTTCAACGGATGCAAAATGGTAGCAAAATTGAACAACAAAATTTTAACTCTCCACTAATACCTATCTGGAACAGTAGTCCCGGTAGTCGTTTATCAAGAATTTCTACTTCATGAGTTTAACAGAATTACACCACTGATCCAGCGATATGAGTCTTCAAAGGCGTGTTTCAACTACGTCCAAGTGCTTGAAGGCATACATAAAACCTTCTTTCAGAAAATAGTCTGCTTGAGACCGAATTGCACTCTAAGATGCATGATACTCAGCTGAGGCTCAGTATCTATTAAGTACCTTAAAACCAGTACACGATATGTGGGGATGATTATAGTTCCTGAATACATGTCGAGAATTTGAGGCGACATGCCATCTTGGATCCAAACGCATATACATACTCGTAAATTAGTCGTTAACTGCTTGCAGTTAAGAGAAGAATAGAGGTAATGTAATTCTGAAACAAAAGGAATGGGGTAATTGTATTGTTTGTTGGATGCATTCTGATTGAATTTTCTTCATGACATAAAATTTGTAAAGAGCTTGAATTATCAGCGAAGACGTCTGAGGCCCTTTAAGGAAAAAAAAGAAAATGAATCATGGTAGTTGTGTTTTGTATGTACAATAAAAAGGGTTTCTCAATTGGCGCGGGTTATTTGGCGACCCGTGGTGGCCATTTTGTTTTGATGTCATCTGTCAAATCCTTTGTTTACTATTCAATTGTTTATGCCAAATCATCATGGCAAGTAACAAGATTGCACAGCACGTTCAAATGATAAAACTTTAATATCTAAATGAGTGTTCGTTAACGCAAACGTTGGGCGCATTGCGCCCGTTTACGCGTGTTTTGGTGGCCAAATTTGAGACGACCGGTGCAGTAAACAATCAGCCAACACCCGTACGTTCAAGGAACGAAAGATCGGCCGCGGTCCGTGAAAGTGTACCGCAGAACCCAAGGCAGTCTATTCCCCGCCGTGCACAAGAATTCGGCCTTTCGCAGACTTCAACTTGGCAAATTTTGCGTCCGTCGGAACTCGGGCCTACATCCTTACAAGATCCAACTGACCCTGGAGCTCAAAGGTCATGACCATAGACAACGCCGTTTGTTCGCCCTTATTGAGAAACCCTTAACATTGTGCATATTTATTTAAAAGATGACGGAATTACGTTTGCGAAACTGATCTCTTGGTTGTCTTTAAAACACTTCCTATGAGTTCATATAAAATCCTTTCATCAGTTAAAAAATGTTCGCGTTTTCATTAAATATTACCTAAATTTTAAGACCAAACAATAGTTTTCACTCGATTTGCATGCCCTGTGCGCAACACAAATTATAACAACAATTAATCCACAAAAATGCGCTTAAAAAAAAAAAAATAAAAATAAAAAAAATAAATCGCAAAACAATCAAAATTGCTTCCGTAAAGCATTTGAATTGTAGAAAATCCCATAAGCTAAAACGAAAGCAATACAATACTGGAATTCACATTTTTTTTATTTCTAGTTTCTGTTTTAGAATTTATATAAAATTTTAAACATTCGAATGAGTTGGGTGTATTTGCTGTTGCGTTAAATTTTTCAATTCTCTGCCAACTCATGCAACATGACTAAGTTGAATGCGTCTCTTAATACCTAAGGTGTTACAATTTTTATAAAATTAAGAGGTGTACTCTGTCTATTGTGAAAAAAATGAATGCAAATCGTGTTAGCTTTTGAATTGGGAGTGTTGAAGTTTTAAGAGCAGCAGAGCAGGAACTTCCGTAATCCATATTGATTTTCCTGTTGTGCGTTTCTTAGAAAAAATTAACATCAAACAGTTTTTTTTTTAAATTCCCAACGAACTCCTAAGAATCGCTCCAAATCACTCTCACAATTTTTTGAATTCATTCGAATTTCTTATCGCTTTTCACCATGGTCAGTTGGAGTCCCTAATTCATTCATTGTCAGTTTTATTTTCAACTGTCACTCTGTCCACCCTGAATGATGGAAGCTGTTTCTTTTTCTGTATGTTCATTGCTGTTGAGTTTCATTCCATTTGCCCAATGTTTGATATTAAACATTTATTTTGCACTAAAATATTTTTGAATTTATTTTCATTCTACAGATATTTGATGGCTGCTGCAGTTTGTAAAAATAAAAAACTTAATAACACGATTGAATAAATCTGTGGCGCGCTTAGTATCGCCAAAACACACAATGTCCTTAGTGACGCTTATGCATAGTGACAGTGACAGGTCAAGCGTTATGCGAATGGTTGAGATAAATTGCAGACAGTAAAAAATGGTTTGCTATAAAATCGAATTTTTCCTCAAATGAAAAAAAAAAATACAATTTAGTGAGGGCTTAATTTTGTTTGACAAATAGAGGAAATTTGATTTTAGAACGGGAACGGGTCGTTATTCTGTATTCCAAAATTCTGTATGAACAAAATTCTGTATCTGAAGAAAAAATTTTGTATGAACATAATTCTGTATTCCATTATTCTGCTTTTCTATTATTCTGTATTTCAAAATTCTGTAAATCCAAAATTCTGTTTTTCAAAATTCTGCAAATCCATTATTCTGCTTTTAAAAATTCTGTAATTCCAAATCTCTACATCTCACAGTTATGAACAGGTTTTTTAATTGCCTGTAGAACAATTTTTATTCACCATTTTTTCTGAATTCAATTTATCACGATTTACTTATAACACTAAACTTAAGCTGTCGAACGCAAAATGTGTTATCAAGGTATGTGATTCATGTAAACAGTGGCATATTATCCTAAAGGCAAACTAGGCACGTGCCTAGGGGCGCGGCAACAAAGGGGCGCTCGGGCGCAGTAATTCTTACAAGTGGCAAATAATGCGAGTTCATATGTGGTTGTTAAAGTAACAAACTTGTGAACTCGAATAGCACTTGCATCTTTTGATAAAATAAAAATCGGTCCGGAGCAATTCCTCTTACAGAGTCAACTCGGTTTGCCAACTCGGAAATCGACTTAGCTTTCTTCTAATTTTGTAATGGTTTTTGAAAACGTATTGATTTTACTTATTGTAGGGGCAAATAACCTAATGGTTGAAGTTCATAAGCGGATGGCAAAGATTTCGACGGATTTATAACCTATTTTTTTTTTGCTCTTTAAGTTCTTTCTAGATTGATTATCGGGGCAATCCGATTTGAGAACCGAGTTGCCTCTCGGTTTGCATAGGATCCAACTCGATTTAACTTGGTTTACAAAATTTAAGTTTCGGCAAATCATCAATTAACCAAATTCGTAAGATCTTTCGGACAATACTAACTAAGTCTCTTTTTCCTTGGCCCCTATTTCAACGCCTTTTCTTTAGGCGCGGTGTAGCGGTTTCGGTCAAACTATATTACGAGAAATTTCTATATAGGGGCGCCAGTGAGATGCTTGTCTATGGCGCCCTCAACGTTTAATCCGCCACTGCATGTAAACCATATGCAAATTAGTTGGAGAGAGGTCCGTTACATTATAATATGCAAATTAGTTGGAGAGAGATCCGATGCGTTAGAATTATAATCTATGCTTCAAGGTTCTGCATAGAAAACATAAAAAATCTGTACTCCTAAATTCTGTAAATGATAAAAGAAAAATTGTTTTGATAATGAAAAAAAGTGCGCACTTTTTTTCATTATCAAAACAATTTTTCTTTTATCATTTACAGAATTTAGGAGTACAGAATTTTGGAATACAGAATTTTGAAATCCAGAATTTTGTATTTACAGAATTTTAGAATACAGAATTTTGAATTTACAGAATTTTAAAATACAGAATTTTGAATTTACAGAATTTTAAAATACAGAATTTTGGAATACAGAATTTTGGAATCCGAATTTTGGCCCATACAGAATTTCGACCCCAACCCTTTTAGAACACATAATTGCTGAATTGAATTTGTCAGAAAACTCTTGAAATTAATTTGCAATCAGTCGAAAGCCAATGTCCACTGTTCACTTTATTCAAATTAATTAATCCTTTGAAGCTGAAACTAGGGTACTGGAAAGTAATATTATATAAACGATCTGAAGCAGTTATCAAATGTCACTGTCTCACTGAATGCTGTTGAGTCTGACTCCAGCACAAACGCCACAACAGGGATTGAATCAAGTTACATAATCGAGTGAAAATTTGAGACCAACATCTATGTTCTGTTTACGATCTAAATTTTGTCAAATTAGTGGAACGACATTAATGGCGAAATCATGGTTGTGAATTGCAAACCACAAAAGCTTATCGTGTAACAATATCTTACGAAAATCATCGGTAAACTGATAGCAATTAAGAATTAACAACATCCTTGCTTCAAAATGAAGGAATACTAAAGGAAAGGAAGCGGAATGGAGTGCAACACACACCGCAGATAGGTGATGGGCATGGGATAATCATCCCAAAAGGTAAATGAATTATTAAATCACTTGGACCAATTTGTCCTGTACACAGGAGCGGTTAGTATCGAGTGATATTTGATTTAATCATGGTTCGACAAAATGTGGTTCGAATTGGTCTTAACGTGTCCTTTGAAATCGGATCTTTATAATGCACTGCTGAATGGCAAGAACATGTTTTCCCCGAATATAAATGTAAGAAAAAAAAAAACAATCAGAATTAAAATTTCTAGATCCTCGACGTCATAATGTTTACCAATTTTCTGTGGGCGACAACGACTACTATTCTTTTGAATTAGTAACAACAATCTACAAAATTTATTCAAGCATGTCATCAGCCGAACACTTTCTCTCATTCTAAAAAGCAACACAGTAGTAAAAGATTGGGCTTTTCCCTTTTTTGAATCTCGGGACCAAAGCAAATCTGGGGTTGAATGTCCCGTCATTTGCAAATCCTTGTAACGTTCTTCTTTATCCTCTTTTTTCTATAATGTCTGTATAGTTTTATTAACTTGAACGAGTGTGTGTTAATGTTTGTCACTTTGTCTGTCCATTGCCCGTTGGCCGTCTGGCAAATACTCGATTAGCATTCGAAGCTCTTAGTCTTATTAGAGTCTCTAAAAATATGTATTTAATTCTGTCACACAAATGGTCATAAGAACATTCTTGAGTGTCCTTTGACATATTAAGCTAACCCATGATTTTCGGTGACTAAAACCGAACCCAAAAGAGTGAAAAAAAAATGTTTATGGGTTTCATTTATAAATACTATATACCCCTTGGGTAAGGTCAATTAAGTGACCACAGGCTGAAGGGTACCTATATAAAGCGATTTTCGGGGTGATTCATATTAATGTCAAAAGCCGCAGCAATTCTCTGTTAAAGGTGTAGCTCAGATGATACATACTACTGACTGAATTTAACTAATCTCACTTGGTTGGTTCTGTTTAATCCCTTTAGGAACTTTCAAAGGTACATGCCCGACGCCTTTTACTGCCACAATACACGGTCGAATAATTAATCACTGTATCCTGATCCAAATACCGCCGAAAGATGAAATGCAATCAATTAAAGTTTGATGTTAATTCATTGCGCTAAGCCTTTAGAGCATGAAATATATTTTCATCAAAGGTAAGGTGGGCATATAGTTAATTTAACTATCCATTTGATTTTTATTGATAAAAGATTGCATTTCTGGACGATTTAAACTTTCATTTTCATCAATTACTTGTCACGATTAATTAAATAATCTTTGCTTTATGCATTCTTATCAGTTTGTGTATTTAATTTTTAACACGTTAATTGTTTGTGTAAACCCGACAAATTAATATTACTCAAGTTTTCGACAGACACACACACCTGTTACTCATCGCACTGACAATGCAGTTCATATTCAGTAATGTCGGTTTACTTAAAAAAATATTCATTTTATGATGCGTGTGATGTATGCGTCGCTCGGTAATGGATTAATTAAAATGTACGCAATGATGTATAAAATGAATGAAATTATTTCCTCTGCAATTTGATTGAATTTAATGACATGCGACGATTATCTCGGCCAGAGGTGGTATTACTTGTTTTTTATTTGAAACTTGTTTAATGTAGGGAATAATCGTTTGAGTGAAATAATAGTCGAAAGGCAACTGCACCTAGATATATTTAATTGCAGGAATTTTTCATATCATCTTTGATCTCTTGGAGAAATTTGGTGAATAAATTTAACATAAAGTTATTTTCTTAGGGCAGTTCAAAAATAACATCCCTTTGAAAGCTTTTAATCGTAAATATAATGCGAATGATTTGTGTGTTAATGTGGTTCATGTGAAAGCTGTTAAGGGCTTAAGTATTATTTCGACAACGAGTGCTTGAAAATTAATTAAAATCACTATTCTTAGAAGAAGTAGAAACATCCATTCCGAAACGTAACCAAATTATTGTAAATATTTACACTCATTTCAACAATAACATACAGCCAAAACTATGACATGAAATAGTTCATTTTAACCACTTAAAATAGAGAGTTAGTCAAATGCAATATCTTTTTCAGCTTGACTTCCAAGGAACTTGTCAATCATAATTACGGCGTTTTTCTTTTTTACCTCTGAGCAGATCAGATCAGATTACAGAGCTGTCAAAAAAAATCTGTGTTTATTTCTTAGCTCAGATATATCGGCGCTAAAAATTTTCATGCTCTGAGCTAAATCTATTTGCTCAGGATAAAACGACCGAGCAAATAGAGCAGATAGCCGAGCGAAGACAACTTCACTTGTTGTTTCGGACACATCCGTGATCTGATCTTATCTGCTCAGAAGTAAAAGAAAAACGCCAATAGATTGGAGAAGGGTACTTAAAAAATATATAAAAATAAGCAAAATGTCCAACCAAAGTGAAATCTCATCCATTCAAAAATAATACAAAAAATTTCTCATTTATATGAATCTAATGGTTTTTGGAAATTTATTTGAGGATAGAAGTGATTTCTATAAAACCATTTTATAGTCTCAATGTTCATATTATGTATATGTGTGCCCTATGCATTTATTTATCAAAGTGTCCCGATAAATCGATATCCTTTCCAGTTTGTGTTTCAGCTGCATAGCATAGATCGTAAAATAACCACGTTAATCTTCTGATTTATGAAATGCTCTTTTTTTCAAATTTAATTCCATTTATTGATCGATTTTTGTTTTTCTTTCCTTTTTTTTGGATGTAAAAAAAAAACAACCCCATATCCGAGTTGGAGTACCAATAAACCAACAAACTCTTATTCAATTTGAATCACCATGCGATGTGTATGTCTGAATATGGAAAAATTCAAATCGAATTCAATACCAGCAGAAATATAGTTTGTAGGTTCGTTTTGTCATATTCCTTTGGCATGAATCGAACTGGACATGAACATTAATAAATTGGGTTTACGGTGAAAATTGTTTCCTTTCAAATATTCTGATTAGCCCTTCAAAAAAAACTGTTTTAATTTGGAATTTTTCATAGACTTTAAAAGAGTTAATAAAAATACATAAATCCATACACCGCAAATCTTTGTCTGTTTTCTCTGCAGTTTGTAAATGACTGCAGACTATGAAAACAATTACACACGAACACCTGGCCAGAGGCCTCTATTTCGTGGTGGATTGATTTCCAATCCACTCCATTTTATATGCATGAATTACATGCATATTTTGGTGTATTGCCTTGTAGATAAGGGAAAAGGCACAAAATTAGTCTTTTACATATGTCCCATTTGCCATAGACTTTGTCTTTCACCATTTCCATTTTTCTCAAGTACCAGTTTGCTTTTCCCGATAAAAAAAGCCATACTGGTAAATGTGTTTTTATCTATGTAACTGAGCTTAAGGAACACCATCACTCAGTTACCGAGAACGCATTTCTCGATAACCACAGCCACTCTGAAACTCCCACAAGGGGGCCGACCGCGACTGTAGTTGAGATTCAATTAGAATCCGGGCATCAACTACCCCAGAGTACCAGTTTTTTCAGAAGACCTGGTAGTCTCTTTTGTTATTTTGTACTCTGTGAATGTATGACATTATCATCATACATTCTATCGGATGTGTGAAATTATCACACATCCGTACAAACCAAAAGGATAGTTTTCCAGCTTCGGGACTTATCGGCTCACCAGGAACACTGGTGTCCATTGTCATGCAGTCTTTTATCCAGAAAGGAGCCGGTCGGCCTAACTGGAAGACTGCATGACATATTGCCATGCACCACCAACTTACTTAAGAACACTCATTAGTGCCTTATTCTATCACAATGATATTCAAGTACAGTCTCATTAATCACGGTATCTAAAGTAGATGATTATGATACATGTACAATAAAAACGTAGGTTCATTCGCCCTGACGGAGTCAGGTTGACGCTCTGCACCACTTGGAGGTTGAACCTTCCGCACATGAGCGGCAAGAAATCTGTACTTGGAATTGCAAGCAATCCTTTCCAAACCCTTACCCACTCTTCGCAGAGCTGTAAATGACTGCAGAGAGACTAACAAAAGATAAATCGTGTTTGGCGTTTGAGCAAACCCCATGCTGATAGCTCGATAGGTAAATGATTCTCTACAGCTGCTGTCTGTTGAGTGACGATGCAGACTCGTTGCTTTTTAACCGAAATTTGTTGGTTGCAACCAGCCAGATTTAATATTCCATAAAACACCCAAACTCCACGACCACAAGAACATACGTGTCGATTGGAATTTACGTTTAGTCACGAGGCTTCTGATGCTGATGCTGATGGATGTGGTATTGTTTTGCGAGACAGTGCTTTTAGTCTTTTTAGAAAAAAAAAATCATCGACAAAATGTGTGTGAGGGAACATTTTCGTCAGACGAACAATGGCCTACAGAGTGATGGTGGGGGGTTCGTGCAAAAATTAGAATGGCATATTCAGATTTTTGACGAACGTTTTGCAAAAGTTATTTCTATCTTCGGATTGGTAAACCGCAACTGAAAAATTACAGATGAAACTTATTGTTTCGTTGTCACCCGTGGCTTAGTGGTAAGGTGCGTTGGCTGCTAAGCAGAACGTCGTGGGTTCGAGTCCTAATCGTGCCCATAAAGTTTTTATTTCATCTTTCACGGGCACTGCCTCTTGCGAAGAACTGACAATACTTCCAAGAGTATCAATCTGTCATGAAAAAAGTGCTTCTAAACTTTTCCGTTCGAAATCGGCAATTGGTTATGAGAGTAAGCCACTAAGGATTGGCTCTCCAAGAGCTGTGGCGCCACTCTATTTATTTATTTTTTAATTGTTGGAATGTTGACATACATTTTGATACACTTTTGAACTTTTTTCAGACGATTTCAATGTTTCAATACAATCTCAGTCAGGACTTCTATGAATGGCATAATTGAATCAAATTTTGAAACAATCAAATATTTAAGTATGGAAATTGTTTGTTCAAAATTCCAAACTGTGCATTCATTTTTCATGAAACTATGCATGGAACTCATTTTCAAAAACTAACTTTTATTCATTAGTCTAAAAACCTTATTACCGAAAAGAACCCACATGAGGATTTTTGCGTCAAAATGAAGAATGTGCTCTGAAAAATTAAAACCACGACTGATGGCTTTATTTTCTAATTAAACACAGAAATTTACTATTCTTGTCAAGCAAAACTTTAATCTACCACTTTTCAAAAAAAAACAAAAAAATCGTCAAAAACATAGCGACTCCTGAACCATATCCTTCCACGTTCCGACAAACGAGATGCCACTGACCGCTACCTTGACCACATTCACACTTCATGCCGAGTTGCTTGTGAATGAACGACAGAAAATTAAATAATTATAATGAAATGCACCTTCAATCCTGTTTTTCTTTAAGCTAAGACGGGTAAGAGTTTTATGATAATGTGTCCAGACACATTTTTATTTCAATTTGACACTTAATCCAAATTCGTACCTTTTCATTAAATTAAGTAGAACTGGTCACCCCATAACGAAGCCGGTTCTGTTGAACACCTTTGCACTTCACTTCAAACACGGAAAACTTTGTTCCCAATGGATTAAATACATAAATCAGGATTCTGTGGAATATATTCCTGAATCCTGAACATTTCGCTTTCGGAGAAGTAGCGCCACCGACCAACACCGACACCGAGATATTGGATCCATGACGGCGACGCTTGGCTTCTTGGTCGATGCCAAGAGTGTCATGTTGCATTCGAGGACCCAAAGTCAAGTGGACCTTGAATTAATAAACGAGAAAATGTTCCTCTTTTGTCCAGATTCATTTTTGTCCTCTTGTATTTCTCGTCCTTGTCACGAAGCAATTTTTATTTCCTATGTGGATTGGATGGGGGAGTGTGATTTTTGAGTTGGATAAATAATAATATCAAGAATAATAAATGGCTCTTTAAGCTGCTTATATTTTTTATTCGTTTTCGAGACATGTTTTATTGTGTCCTTCTTAACGTATTTTTGATGTCAAGGACATATTTTATTCGCTCTGTTCGGTTCGTCAAAAAGAGTGTTTCAAATATCATGTTAATGGATTTATGCGAGAGAATCCAGCAGGAAATATTTTTTGGGATTTTTTCTTTCTTTTTTTTATCTGAAAAAGGACCACCCCAAACGCAACATTATATTTTAGTCTAAGGGTTTTGGGTTTAGGTTTAAGTAGAGAAGGCATGGTGGCACATTCAAGAACAAGGATAACAAATATAAAATAAAAATACAAAAAAAGAAAAAAGAAATAAAACGAATAAAAAAAAAGAAGATACAAAAAGTGAAATAAAAAAAAATGATAGATTTGCTGCTGTGGCTGTTCTAGTTTTAAGTAGTTGTTAGGTAGAATAGGTAGTTTTAGTTAATTTTAAGTTTTATTTTTTAAGGACCTAATTTTAAGTAGCAAGTAAGAAACACACAAAATCGATATGGAGTTAGTTTTTTTCTTTTTAAATTTTCTAACATGAAAACAATATAAAATGAAAAGTAAAAAAACAGTTCATAGGCCGAAAGGCATTAATTTTAAGACGATCATGAATTTCTTAGAGCGCCCCGTTGGGGCCAGTAAGTTTAATATAAGATTTTAGATAATAAGCTAGTTGAATTCATTGTCTAGTATTAAGTAGTCATAAGTAAATTGAATAAAATGAATTTTGGAAAAAAAAAATTATATTTTCCTTCGACTTTTCATATGAATACATTTTATCTACTTTTGGATCAGAACAAATTTGTTTAAATAAACTTTTCAACGCAGCCTTTTCTTATCTTCTTAAAAGGTACCAAGTTTATTTGTTTGTTTTTGTTTTCTTTTTCCAAGCAATTCACTTCAAACTTCTTTAAATTACCTTGATTTTAACATATTTCTTTGATCTTCTGTTAAAAGAAATGAAATGAAAAAGAAAAGCATTGCACCAGGGTTAGTTAAAAATGTTGTTTTCACAATTTGATAAGACTTTTGAAATTTAAATGCACGAAATAGTATGCAGAAATTTGTAAGTCCTGAATAAGTTAGAAATTAGTCCTGCAATCAAAGGCAAACCGCCAAGTGGATAATTTTCACCGACTCCAATGGTATTTTCTCTTGGTTCTTTTTGCATAAATGTTAAAAGAGTTTGGTAAGATGAACAAAGGCTTTATCTTGAGCTCCAAGAATCATCCATCGAAAGCCAACATACATTCAAAATTTAAAGAAAAAATGATTCAGAAAATATCTTGAAGAAAAAAAAAACAAACAAACAAATATATGCCACAGTCAACAAGTGGTCTACAAGCGAAGCAGTGCAATAATCAATTTTGAGGATTAGAATAAACCTAATTTGTAAACGTAGAGAATAACAAATAGTTTTGAGTAAGAACCTGGAAATGACGAATCAGTGTTACATAAGAGTTGCGAAATATTTGAACTTAAACTCTATTTTTTTAATTTTTAATTTTGCAATTTTCGTTCAAAATGTAATTAAGGCTACTCTTCTAAACAAATTGTTAAAGCCTATCACTTACGTAAAGTCTATTATTCGCCTCCAAAAGCTTGCTTGTGACCATTTACATACTTGAATAAACAGAACAAGCAAAAGGAATCCCTTTTTTTTCAAATAAATAAAAACCATTAATTAAAAAACCATTAAAATACCAATAAGCACCATGTCTCATATTTAGGCTTATTGCTTAATAGCGGTTATGCCGACGCAACGTTTTGATTAAAACTAGTTTTGAAAAAAACTAAGCCCTCATTTGAGCTATTTGAAGAAAAACGATATCCTAATTATTTATGTGATGAAGCTATTAATTAAAAGTACATTTTTATCATACCTCCTTTTCTTCGGTAAAACAAAGACGAAAAAAGCACAATAATTGAATACCCAGTAAAGTTAGTAAAAATAGGAAGTAAAAGAGGAAATTACACAGTAAATACTGAAACCTGAGTACGATTCAGTATTCCGAATTCGTTGTTCGTATTTTCGGCGTTTCAGTCGACAACATCGTCGACGACCGACGATGATGAAGATAAAATACACTCTAACCAAACCGACCAGAAACTTCCCGACCAGCAGTGTTGATAACAAGTTAACAAACACGAAACTAAGCTGAATACACAATCATTTCCGTATCGAATAAATAAATTCCTTGTTCCTTCAATTCATCGATGTGCAAGATAAAATTAAGGACTTAAGCCAAAAATAAAAACAAAAGACACGAAATAAAGTAAAAGACACAACTCAAAGGGATGATATGGGCTGGAAACGCAAATACCGTCTTCATTTATGGAAATGAATGTCTGTAAGTGCCTTTTACACCTCCTTGAGCCCTTTAACCAAACATAAAACAAAAACGTAACTTTTCTTCCTGAATCTTGAGCTGAATACCTTAGTCCCGAATGCTTACACAATCTCAACTCGACATAAGCGACATTTGGAGGCAAAAGGCCAAACAAAGTCATTCCAAGGAATTTGAATTTATTTATCGTTGAAGATAATTCTGGCTTAAGCAAGTGATGTATTGCGTGTTGTTTGAGATTACTTTTAGTTGTTCTGATGATTGTTGGGAAAATTCCATTTTAGTTTTTGTTACCTGAGATAATCCAATTCGATGTAATATTGCTTTTTCGGTTTGTGCCACGAGGAGCTGAAAAAGAACATGCGTGTGTGATTCCAAAAGGACTCTTTTCGTAAGGATTTCAGTCTCATTTAGGAGGTTGAGTTGTTTTGTTTGCCCTTTTCAAGTCTCTCGAAAACGAATTCCAAACATATTTCACCTGGATTCGGAGATAAAATCTTCGCCACAAATTTATATCAACTCTTAATTTGTTGGCTTTGTTATCGTTTTAAAATTCATGGCCTTTACTCTTTACATTTTTTTTTGTCGGGAGCAGCATTTTTTAAAGAGCTTTTGTATGTGTGGAAATATGCATTACCATGGTACATATTTATATTTTTTGTGTGCTAATGCATAACTCATCATAATCTTTTGTCTGCGGGAAGCATGAAAAAGCAAGTTTCGTTCGCGCCACAACAAAATGTACATTTATGAGTATTTTCCAGAGGCTGGATGGAAACAAAAACAACAACAACACAAATTCGAAAGTGAATAAAAACAATAGACGGATATCCTTCAATTTCTGGAAGTTTCTTGTTTTTTTTTTAGTACTTTGTATTATGTGGCAGTATTTTTTATGTTTGGTTTTGATTTTTTTTTCAGGTATTCGCGAAAGGTATTTAGCATTGTTCATGTAAGCTTTGGTTGTTAAGGACTTTTGAAACACAATAAGTGGAAAATGTAAACTTTGTACTTATGCAACATATTAATTTGTTTTCAAAGAAACTGAAATTGTGTAATGTTATGCAGAGGATGTTTAGGGCTTGTCCAATTAATATTCTTGTGTGATATTATTCAATGGATATTGTTTACATTTTTGTTTATACAATTTGACAGTCAGTATTGACATTAGTATATAAATTGTTTTGTGAAAAGTTTTGTAACTGGTATTATATTTTGTGAGAATCATGGAGAAATAACGTTTTGCATAATTTTTCATACTTCTTTGCTTTTATGTTTTCTTTTTTTGTTGCTCAGAAAATCTGTGACAACGATCAGTTGTTGAAAAAGGCTAAACCTTCCATGACCTTGAAGTGGAGCTGGGGAAAATAGTCAAGAGACTGAAGACGGCCTGCACTAAGTCGCTTTATTTTAACTTAGTTCAGACATAATTGGCAATGCTTTTAGTTTTCCCTGTGTCGAAAGCAAAATTATCTTCTCCAAATTTCTCCATAAAAGATACACTTTATCGTATTTTAAAATTATATAAAAATATTATAAAAATCTAGCTCCGTTCGTTTGCGGCATATAGGCATAAAAACTGGTTGGGCGATTTTCTTCATTTTTGTCTTAAACTAAAGAGGTTTAAGGGTAGATGGTTTAAGACAAACAAAATTAGTACTTTTTAAATCACAAACGGTTCAAATGTTAAAAATAATGCTTTTCACACTACAACAAAATATAACAATATACCTACGATTAATCAATTTCATTTAAAATTTCGTCAAATATTTTTATGGGTTGGGTACGATATCCCGATTTTTATAATCCTGATTTTGAAAATCCCGATTTTATAATCCCGCTTGTTAAAATCCCGATTTTTATAATCCCGATTTCTTGTAATCCCGTATTATAAAATACCGTTTCTTATTATCACGCTTTTCAAAATCCCGTTTTTTATTATCCCGTTTTTACAACCAAAAGCAGTTGCTTTGGTTTGAAAAATCGCGCGATTTGCCAATATTGGCAGATTTTTCAAAACAAATTTTCACCAATTTTCTTTCAATCATATAAACACCCAATTTTTTGTCTCAAAACTGACAGAAAAAAAATTGAAAGCCAATTTTCTTCCAATTTTCTATCAAAAAATTGGCATACTTCTTCCAATCGTGTGAACGTTTGTAAACAAACAATTTTGCAAATTTTCAAAAAATTGAACGTTTGTCGACTAATTGGGCATTGGATAAAATTCTATCCAAAAACTTCGTTCAATTTTTAATTGGAAGACAATTTTTCAGTTGTTCTTCAGAGGAATTGAAAAAAGTATTAAGTTTTTTAACAACAAGAATGGATGAAATGGTAAAGAATTGCTCAAAATAGGAAAGAAGATGAGAAGGATTGGGCGCATGACGTTATTTTACAGCTTTTTCGGGAGATCAAGACCGACTGATGTTTTTAAGATGCAGGTTGTGCAGAGTATAAAAACACAGTTTGGCTTGACGTAGGTTGGGGACGTCATCAACGAATGTAAGGCCAAATGGGCCACGGAACAATCGTTTTGATCTCTTGCAAGTTTTCCAAGCCTATGTTGTTCTTAGAAAAAACAGCTAACTTCTGCAGTCGACCGAATCAACAAACTGTTAACTTTGTTTGTTTGGCTTTTTACTAATTTTTAAAGTCGTGTAAGATCGGTCTTTTCTTAAAGAATTGGGCGGACAAGACACAACATGTTTTTCAACAAAGGGAGAAAATGACCCAGTAGTGTTGCATTTTGAACACCTTAATCTTCATTGAAGGAAAAACATGTTATAAGAGAAATATCGGTAGAATTGATGGACAAAATATGCACCGACTGAATTTTTGAAGAGTAGATATGTTTCATCTTTCATGGCCACTGCCTCTTGCGAAGAACCGACAAATCTTCCAAGAGTATCAATCTGTCATAAAAAAGTGCTTCTCAACTCTGCCGCTATCGCGCCACTCTATTTTTGTTTTTTTTTAGACGTTTGGGAGGAGCTCGTCGCTCGTCACAGATGTACACACACAGAAGCTGAAGGTGAATGAAGGGCGTGAATTCGAAAACACTGCAAAGGTAATTGAAAGACTTTGAGTCAGTATAGAAGCAGCCGATAGCAATATAGAACCTGAAAGACATGGACGACTGCTCGAAGACAACAGAAACTACTTTGGGCTTTCAAGGTACGCTTAATTCTTAGCTGCGTTTGAACGGAAAGTGCTACGGATAAGAGTTGTATCTATTTGGACACCCGAAGTTGAAGGTAGCTTACTTGTTGAAAGGGGTCCAGACCGGATTCTGGTTATGACACATATGAATGCAAACCTGCAATTGACCAGACAAACAATAATAAACCCGCCTATACCAAAATCGGTACAGTAGCCGTTTACTAAGGCGAGTGTCAGTGTCTGTGCGGGACAACCACCGAAGTCATGATATCCTACATAAATGGCTTGACACACAATTTTTTGTTGTTAAAATCCAGTAAGTTTATGTTTCAAGAAGCTCTAAAACTAAATATTCTGTTAAATGAAAAAAAATTTATTTTTCTTGCCAACAACTAATTTAATGCAATCAAGTGAAACTAAGTTTTAATGTAGGTTTATATCAACGAGTTAAAAATAAAATCCCAAACGAAACACTCAATGGGATTTAACTTATAAAAAGCTAATACCAAATTGAATGTTATGCTTGTGATGTTTCAAGTTTTTCATGACAAGTAGTGTCGTCCCCATAAATACTCCTCGTTGCAAAAATTTCATCGTTCATTTCTTTTTTTATCTCTAGGTTTTTTATTTCAAGGGAGATGCTAGCTGCAAAAGTATGTTCCTCCAATAATTTTCTATTTCAAATAATATTGAGGAAATTGATTTTTATGTCAACTGCAGTTGAATTTTATTTCTATCTATACAAGCGAGAATAAACGAGGTCAAACGTCGGTCGAGAAGAGATCTCTTCGTTTGTGACATCAAAACGAAAGAAGTTGTTATTTAAAAATAAAACCCTTTTTCATCCTCCTTTGATTGTTTGAAAAAATAATTAAAATATAAGACAGTTACATACATAATTCACAGATGTCCTTAATAGACCTTAACAATACTATCTGATTAATTGGGGCTTCAAGTTCATTTCACCAAAAATACACAAACTTAATTGTCCAGCTGGACCAGCCTGTGTCAACTTGTTCATGTTCAATGTTAACCCAAAAAAGACCAACAGAACTAAACACAACACCTGCATAATTATTTCAAATTCAATTTGCAATTTATAGAAGTTCGTCAAAATTTAATAAACCATAAAATAGTATTAGTATCTCTTCAAGGATAATATTTGACAGAAATTGAGATAAAGCAAATCAAGCGTTGAATTCATTACTTGTCGTGTTCAACCACCCAAATGTATGAGATGCCACAATTCAGAAAATATCTTGAGAGTTTAGGTTGGATAAGGCTTAGGGATACATCGTATTTATCTTTTGTATACAACTTTGTTGTCAGAGTGCAATATTGAGTTATTTGCTATAATGTTGGTTGATGTAATTCCTTGTGTGCAATCGTGTGCAACGGAAATGAAAATATTTACTAGTGAAACTATGAAATTTCCATGAGGGTATTTCTACAGAATATTTGAGTTGAATGCAACATTTCTTAAATTTTTCAAATGAAGTAGTTTAGCGAAAATGTTTCAGTAGTAATTCCAGGTCAAAACACAACATAATTTGTTTAATTTTCAAAAATGTGAACTTGAAAAACGATTACTTTAACATCGTCCCAAAAGCAAACTTAAAACAACTTAGAAACTTGTGTTTTAAAGTTCTCACATGCACTTCGGAAAAAACTCCCCAACAAATGGTTTTATCCACAAAGGCAACGTTTTCTACTCCAAAAGCCAAGTCAGTCAAAAGTGTTCTAGATAGAAATGGGAAAACTTTTAAAATCTTAAATGATCCTCCACAACGACTTCGGCTCCTGTCGTCGTGATCAAAAACTCCTGAATGCGAGTCAAAGTAATCTTCCATCAAATCAATCCCCGAAGAAGATGAAAGCACCGAGAAAAGAAAAAAAAATTATCAGCTTAAGTGGAAATACACTTTTAATAAGAACGAAAAGGATGTGAAGGATGTACGCACACTAAATAATGGGAAATCTAAGTTGTTGTGTAAAACCTTACATTTCACGTTCCCAGGAGATAAATCTGTTTCTGACACCGAAGAAGCCACAGCACTCTTTCCAGTCTTTCCGATAGATGCCACATGTAAGAAGAATAACAATGTGGCAGGCGAAAAATTGAAAATGCTAATTTGAGTTTAAGGGATTTGGAAGTTTTTTTTTCTCTCATGTTGGAGAAGGTTACATTGCATTGGTGATTGGTTTTGTTTTCATTACACCATCCCCAAGAAGGGGTCTAATGCGCTCGTGTGCTCTTCAGATGAGTGGTTTGATGTATAACAATATTTCAAAACACGAGTTGAAAAGAAATATTGTTTTTCAATTTCAAGGACTTTTGGATAAAAGTTCATTAGGTAAAGTTCTTAACTCCTCATGGAAAATATTATGAATTTTTTTTTCTTACAAAAATTCTTTAACTTTCCCTCATTCAATTTTCTCCAATGAAGTTCTTGCAGAAACATAAAATCTTCATCGCCCGTTAAAAAGCTGTTCGCGAGCACACGTTTTCGTTAAATAAATATGAAGACTTTCAAATCAGATCTTGCTCTCTTCCACGCCCACTTAGACAAATTTTCATAAATATTTGAATAAAACGATTTCCTTTTTGAATGGATATTGGATAATGCATTAAATAAACTCTTGCAAGCTCAATTATTCAGATTTCCCATGGCTTGCATGCAATCTGGATATGCGGATGTGCGCTAAGGTGCATATTTATTGTTTGCGTTCGCCGCAGAATGTACCTTTAGTATTCCACGTTCGAGACACACTTTGACGTATGACGGGATGTAAGAGTTTTATGGAAAATACATTTAAAAAGTTACACGCTTGCAAGAGGTGGGTTCGCGAAGAAAAGACCTTTTCAAGATCATGGAAATACCTTATGTACTCTTGTATTTTCTTTTGTGGCCAGAGGAAGTGCAACCAGTGTTGACAGCAATTTGTAGTGAGGTATTTCCTTTGTTGATGAAGAATTTGCGAGGTAAACATTTTACAGGCTATCATTCTCTTGAAATTTATAAGTTGACTAGCTGACCCGGCAGACTTCGTACTACCACAATGGATAAATGAAAGACCTAACCTTTTGGATAAAATAAACTAAGAACAAACAAAAGTAATCCGTAATTAATAAAAAAATGCTCGCTACGAATGAAGTTAAGGTATCTGGCGGTGGGACCAACTGTGGCAATTTTACTTTGCCTCCAGCACAACATAATCCAGTAGATTCACCACAGTATTTCAATGCCTTGCAATATGAACAAATTACTGTCATTTCTCCAATAGTTACCGATTTGTCAGCACAGTAATCTAATGCTGGATCATAAAGGAATGCAGCTCGTGGAATCGCTCAATAACATTATGTCGTGCTGTCTGTTGTTGGGATTGGCGTGCATGAACTCGTTGCATTCTAAGCCTATCTACTGCATTGCTACTTACTACAGAACGCAACTGTGACATAGCAATACGACTGTTTTGTTGGTTAGTCTCTCTTTGGTCATCAGTGCGGTTTTCATCGCACATTTGACTGATTGTGACGGCCTACATCAGGTCGTCTTCTCCTCGTCATCGTTAATTGGAAGAATTGATTTAAGTAAGAAAAGCTCTCACACACTTAGCACTATCACTATCACAGAAGAACAACAACAAAAATAACAAAGGAAGTTAACCGAAGTTATATGTACCTGCATATGCTTTATTTGACGTATTTTGGAGACGGTTAAGCTGGCTTAATAAAGTGTCGATTTTCAATTTCTTCACATTCAATTTTCAATTTCTTCAATTTGAAGATTATTTATACAAAGTATATGAGAAAATGATTTTTTTTTTGCAAAGTATGGGAAAAGGAATTTTGCTTATAACGTGTGTGTTTGTGCATTTTTTGAAAATTTCTAATCGTTTACACCTTACCTGAACTTCCACCTTTATTTCAAGACCACAATTAGCCAAATCGGTTGAGCCGTTGCCGGGTTTAAGCGATACTAACGAACAGATTTTCATTTTTATATATATAGAAGATAGTTTGGGAGGATTATTCTGTCAAATTAAGGATTATCGTGTGATCATAAAGAGTGTCCGCAACTTACTTACGAACTCGGCAGCTTCAAAAAGAGGACCTCCTGGAAGGAAAAAAGTCAAGTCTCTATTTGTGTACTTGATTCCACCATAATTTTTTTTTAACATAAGCAGCACACACTCATGGGTTTTCTTTATAATATCCCAGAGACACTTTGGACGCATTAGAATGAATGTTTGCAAAGCATGTGACGGAGAGCATTGGTGTTGAATTGCTGAATGATTTAGACGGAAAGAGAGTTCAAAAGCGTTATACATTCGCGTAGTACGGCTAAAACCAAGTCCCTATACTTAACACTACAACCGAAGTTGAGTTCGAGGGCAAATTAATGAGTATTCCCCACATTCCACAAGTTTCAATGGGACAAAACGTTTTTGGAAAATTGGAATGCCTTGCAAGCAGTGACGCAGCAAAGTATTTGCAATTAATTGTGTTTGAATTGTAAAATAATTGTTGACTTGCTCTATAATACAAAGTAGCCGGCTTTATGATCCACTCGGTTCCTGTCAAAGCTGCGTTTACTTGAAATTTTAGCTTTTTTTTCGGTGGAAATAAAACCAACTAAAACAAAACTACCAAGGTAGATATCAAAGGCAAAAAAAAAGAAATAGAAAATTTATTAAAATTGTGGACTGGGGTTAAGTTTTTAAATAAACAACTCTCTCTCACCTTAAACTCTCCCAAAGCTCCATTGAAATGTTTTTCCATTGTAAAAATTAAGTCTACGAAAGTCCTCTTTCTGTCAGCTCGTGCCAGAAAAAATTGTTTTCTTTTGAATTCGGTTCATCTATATGAAATGAAAAAAACCATAAAAATGCTCTGAAATAATCGTACCCTTTTCAATTGTGGTAACCGAAGCCAAGCCACATCCAATTTTATTTTGGTTTTCTTTGAATAATTATCTCGCATGGTGATTTTTCAGGTAAATTTTATTGTAGCCGTCATATGAATATGAAATCCTTCAAGTTTTTTGGGGTGCACAAGTCGAATTGATGTGAAAAATGACTTCAGTTATATGAAATAAAAAATCAATAGTTCCACTCACAACATAATCCTTTTATTTGGTGATAAATTAGATTAAAAACTGTTTCCGGATTCATTTCGGAAAAAATGTTAATTTACATTTCGGAAAAAATGTAATATCCTTTCCGGGAATATCTGGTTAACCTGATCCTCGGATACCATCTAACAGACCGACTTCTTATGCATTTCTATAAAAACATTTTTCTTTTTCACTTAAGAAAATGATTTAGAAAGATATTAAAAAAGTTATCAGGAACCTTGAGAGCATTATCCCAATCCAGGATATTAATTTCGTTCAAGTTCTTCAAAAGTCATATCCGAACTCAAAGTAAACTTACTAAACACAATCTGTGTAAACTTTGTAGGTATTAACTCAACTGCAATATCCAGTTATTGATTTACCAATTTCTTTTTTTTTTTTTGTCAAGTTCATGACAAATCTCAAACCAATATTGAGAGTTGTTCTTCCTCACACCCAGCTCTAGTCTTCAGAATTTGATTCCATGGCATACATAACAAGAAATGAAATTTTCGTTCTAGCCCCCATTTCGAAAAAGAAATATCCACCGCTCAACCATGTTCAGCCAGAGAAAAACAGACCGATGTCAACCCATTTTATGCTGATTGCACTGAATTTCCATCCGCAGCTGGATATCTGCATCTAATACGAAATAGCACCCATCTCATGTGCATGGGGATATAAGATACATTTTCCAGGTACTTATATCCTTGTTTCGTGTGTCTGAATATATTTGGACACAAACTAAAAGCTATATGTAGAAAAATACTTAGCTAATCAAAGGCTCCATGATTCAAAACACATCCGCAGGGAATTAAAACTTATGGCACTACATTACCAGTAAAATACTTCTGAGCATGCAGAGTACTTCGAATTTTCGTTGTACATATCTTATTTCGCTTTCTCATAGTGTGACGGTGTCCATGTTTTTTGGGAGAAGAAGATTAGTATTTTTCTGATATTTTCAAATTTTAAACACTCTCTTTGGCGTTCATCTTGAACAACGTCTCCCCGTGGCAAATGCAAATGCAGTTTTTTTCAATTATCATCCAATAATCCATGATATTGCACTGTTCTGAAGCCAACCATCTGCATACGAGTCATAAACTTTCTCACAGGATATGAGCACAATTTCAAGATAAGTGCCTCACCAGCAGCCTTGAAAACGAGCATGATGCAGCAGGTGAAAAGTTCTTCCTGAAAGGTTATCATTTCAAAATAGGAAAACCAAACTTTTCTCTTAGCACAATTTGTGCCGTTTGTTTTTAACTCAATATTGCACTCTACTTGCCTTTAAACAGGGATAAGAAATTGTTCTGAAAGACTTAACTTGTTAAAAAAGAACTGTTCATCTCATAGTATAGCAAACGACATGAACACAACGGTGGTGCTTTGCCTTAATACCCGCTTAAGGTCTTTGAGAAGAACCATGACTCTGGAGGGTATATAGCAAGAAGTAAGAAGCAAATTAAAAACTTTTTCAACGCCCGATAACAAGAATCTAATCAAAGGATTCGGTAACCGGAAAAACGATGTCACTGCCCACCTTAACTCTCTTATCTTTGCCTTTAACTCTAGCTGTTGAAGGATTTTAGCAAAATCGTTAAAATTTAGATCAAAGTGGGCTCACGTTTGGCGTGTAGGTGGTTGACGTTAAAAGTGTGATTGGTGGCATTATTCAAAAATAGCTATTTGGAGGTGTTTGTTTGTTTTTTTTATAGTTTTTTTTTTATTTGAAAAACGTGCGATGCAAAGAGAGAAAAAAATCAAAAGCCGCGTTTTATTATCCTCACTAACCCATATGGGTTTATTTTTTGTACACAAACCAACAACAACTTGGAACCCCGATAGCTATCGGGGTTTAATTTGTAACTCAAAAACTATGTTCTAAATATGGCGGATAGATGGCGAGTGTGAGACAAAAAAGAAGTTTTTGTAGAAAGATTTAGTAATATCAGCCGTATTAATAAAAAATAACGCGTATTCCACTCTTAGCCACAGTTTTATAAAGCCATAGGATAAGAATCAATCCAATTAATTAATAAAAACAAGTTGTTTGCGGAAAAGCAAAATAAAATTTAGCTGAGGGTTGCGTCTCGGATAAAAACATAGCTTAAACTTCTACCTTTTTAACCCAGATCGTTTTATTATCACGGGGTAACCCATATGGGTTAGTGAGGATAATAAAGCGCGGCTAAAGAAGCCGTTGTGTGGGGTTGTGTGCGAAAGCCTTTAAGGAGTTTAAAGTGGATAGCATGCCTCGTTGACTTGGTTTTATGCAGCTTAAATAAGTCGGTTGCAAAGTAGAAGTTTTAATTCTAAAAGGTGTTTTGTAGTTCGTTTGAGAGGTTTCGAAGAAATTTGAGGTGAAATGCGGTCAATCAAAACATAGTAGTTCTATATGAAAAGGAAACAATTCTTTGAGATTGCGGATACAACAGAATGAGAGTTCAATCTAAAGACAATTTAAGATGCTAATGTAATTGAAATGTTGAAAAAGTTGATAATGTAACAAACTAATGTAAGTCTCTAATTTGAAAAGGAAACCTCAAGGTGAAACAATGCAAATTCAAACACTCGTATGGGTTGCTCCCAAAACTAACAAACCATATCTTTTTCAAAAAGTCTTCCTTTTGGCTCCCCTTGTTTTAAATACAAATACTTCTTCTCAAATCCAAGCATAAGAAATAAAAAAAAAAACTTGTGAACGTAGTAGACAAAAATCCCAAAATACGAGAATTAAAAATCGAAATGCCCATTTCTATTCATAGTGTGACGTCTGGATACAGGGCTTAAGGTAAACTTTAGAATTTCCTTCGAGTGAATTCTTTTTTTTTTGAAAAATTAATTCAAACTTTTCAGCTGAAACAAGTCGTATCTGGTAAGGGGAGAATTCGAGGAAATTCCTATACGTTTTAACTCACACTGGATGAAGTAAGAGAGAAAAAAAAAGTGTTTACAAGCAATTCAAAAGCTACCACAGTTGACTATGAAGCTTTGAAAAGTTTGAATGATAGTTAATCGTCTGATTGATTTTTCATTACGAGCTTATGGTTACGCAAAAATTTCTTACAATTCTTCATTCAAAATCAGTGTTAGCATTTACTTCCTGCGTTGGGCTCACTCCAACAATTAATTCGACTCAAGAATTAGGGCCTCCTGATCTATGTTGGTCTGATTTATCCGATACAGTTTGAAGTTATTTAGTATTGTTCCCAGGGATAGGTAACTAGTACCAGTCCTAATCATACTAAGAAATGACTAGCCTCACCATGAAAGCATCATCACTTAACTTCAACCTCTGAAAATCGAGTTTTTAAAAGCATACCTCAAGACACTGTTTTAATACCTCAACTGTTTTATTGCAACAGAATGTGAGTATAGGCCTTCAAAATATGTTTCCAAATGCCTCAACGCAAGGATGGAGGCCCTGTGTGCTTTATAAATATTGAAGTGTTCATCCTCTTTCAGTCACTGTAAACCACAACTATTTGCGAGGTCTGGTAAATGGTTTTCTGTTGTTTTTTTTTTGGGGTTTTGTCCCTGTGATATCACAGAAACAGAAAGCATAACTTCGGGTGCAAATATCTTGGCAACCAGAGGTCGGAATTGAGTTTGGCTTTTAGTAGAAAGCTCAGGATTTCGAACCTCAGAAAATTTCTTTCAATTTCAAATCTCCAGATCTCTCAATTTTCCCAGGTAGTATATATCAAATGATGTAGAAGAACAATGTTGTAATGTTTTCATTGTTGAATGGAAATTGGGTTTTCCAGTTGTTTTCAACAACTCCAAAATTTTCATCAATCGTTCCAACAATTTATTTTTATATCACTATCAATTTTTTTCAAAAAGTCAATTTTTCTGTGCGATTTAAAACGGCTAATGTTATTATCTTTAACTTCTTTACATAAAGATTATTCCTCCAGCCACATCAAGTTAATTCAAATAAACACACCCCCTCAATTTTCCATCAAATTGTGTTAACCATCATTTACCATAAATTTTATAACCTTAAGTGAAAGCCAGAATAGGCCCACAGGGACAACGTCAAAATGTCAATAATTTTAAACTTTCCATCAAAGCATGCAAGTTCACACTGAAAAACAGAGAAAAGGAAGACAGAGAGCTATATTTTGCATATATGCTTTTTTGACACATATTTTTTTACGTTCGCCATCATCGCGTGGGAGGATATGGTATGTTTCTGGTGGTTGACTCGTGGGAGTAATAAATATTATCAGCCGTTACACGGTTGGCATAACATAAAAATTAGCTTTAGCAACATTAAAAACGTTAAACTTTGTTATGGTCGTTTAGGGAACGTCCTAAAAAGCAACATACAAGCTTTTGCATAAATATTTCAAATGAATTCTATGCACGTACTTTATGGGAAGGAAGTTAGAGACGAACTGGAAACAATTCATAGAGGAGAGAACTGCGAAGTATGTACAGAAGTATCAGTGTCAAGCTTAGCTAGAGCCTTTTACTATCCCTATTCCTTCATTACTTTCAAAAACTTTCATTTCATAACAATTGCTCAAGAAACAAATGCCAAAGTCAAAGAAACTTTTTTGATTAAATTGCCTTTAACATTAAGCAATATATTTTCTGCAAAAGAAGTAAAGTGCTCAAGCACGTACTCATTCCATTCAATATATACTCTAAGTTTTAAATAAGCCTTTTGGCATTCAAAATATTTTTTAATAAAAGAAAAGAAAAAACACACATTTCCATTCTTTTCTTCGAAAATGAATGAAAGAGAAATGTTTTCCTTATATGGACAAAGCTGAAAAAAAATGCCTACGTCATGTTTTTGAACTCTTTTCAACTTTTTCAACTGTTTCAAGTTAACGTTAGAAAGGTATTTTTTCGTTTGTATCCTTTTGCGAAGGGCTTGCATAAAAAGTTTGCAATATAACTGCAAAGATTTTATCATTAAATTGCCATCAAAACATGAAATCGACCTGTGCTCTTTCTTTTTAAGTGTGAAGATATAGGTAAGCTTTTAAAAACATATTTTTTATTTTTGCGTATTGTGAAATGTGAAAAATTCCGGAACAATTTATTTTCTTTTTATTGTCTGCAAAACAATGCAACTTTAAGCCATTCCTTGAAATTTTGATTTTGACCTTATCCGTTGTTGTGAATCTGAATTCAAGAAAAACTTATTTCTGAAGTTTCAATTGGAATTCGCTTTTGACTCAACAACGCATATGGACCTGGAAAATTGGAATTCTTTGATTCAATCAATAATTAGCTAGAAAAATTTGATTGAGAATGAAAACGCATTAACACGGGTTGGCTACGAAAGACCGCAGATTAAAATCGTGTTCACAAAATCTCGCAAACTCAAATCTTGTTTTTTAGAATCTCGCAGTCACAAAATTTCGCTCCCTCAAATCCTGCAATTTTAAAATCTCGCAGACTATAATCCTGAAATTTGAAACTCGCTTTTAAAATAAAATATTTATTTATTCGCGCGCGCGAATAAATAAATATTTTATTTTAAATGCGAGATTTCAAGTTTTAGTATTTTATTTTCTCAGGCATATTTCAGCATGAACCAAAAGGAAAACGGTATTAACTAATAATGGAAAGGCTTAAACTGGGACAGTCGAAAAGCAACAGAACTACGAAGCAATGCAGTCGAACAGTTATTCGCAGTAAGGTTTTAAGATCCATCTTTTAAAAAAGGCAAAGAATGTCCAGAGTTGAATTTTTTAAGAGTATGGATTGAAATCTATCTCTTTCCTAGGTTAAAGAATATTCTTACATTTAGCTATTTGAACTGTACAGTAAATATTTTGTTAAATTCGATTAAAATGCATTGGTTGTTTGTAATGAAAAAAATTATCTTTAAATTTTCTTATTAAAAAATTAACTGCTTTAAATATTTAATGGTTGACTTTTTTTAAAATGCGAGATTTTGTAGTGCGGGATTTTGTAATGCGAGATTTCGATATTGAAAGATTTTTCTTACACAAGCGAGATTTTCTCAAAAAATGAGTGCTTTCGTGTTTCGAGATTTTGAAAATGCTTAATTTAGGAAGAAAATATTTTAAGAATGCGTGATTTTGTAATGCGAGATTTTTTCAAATTTGCGAGATTTCGTTAAAAGTGATTTAGGTCTGCGGTCAAAAGTAGTGCTCCCATTAACACAGAGTTTCTTCTATAGCTCGCCAAAAAATCTCCACAAATCTTGAATCTTTGTGTCAATTTTGTATCAAATCAACACAATCCAATTTCCTTTCCATACATATCACAATTCACAACACAACATCTAACACAGTTCTATCGAAACGATATAAATAAATTAACTTCCACTTCCCACCCAAAAATCATTGCTCACCGCTCATCAAAGCACTTTGAGACAACATCTGAACCAACCCAAAACACGACCAGAAACAGCACACACATTTTTTCCTGCGGAAATAGGTTCTGTTTATCTTTGGTTTCGTTGAAGCCATGAACTAACCAAAAGGAAAAACGTGAGGAGGCTCTACCACATGTGATTTTCTCCGAATTTAACCTACTCTTAAGTGCTTCCGGTAATTTGATATCATATCATTAGGAAAAAAAGAATAAGAAAACCAAACAAAATACCTTCACTCCCTAATCCAGAAAATCTCAACATTTTTGTTTTGCGGAAAAAAATTCCTTTGAAAAGAATTATGTATTTTGTTTAGTCCCCATAGAAGTTTATAAGCTTCCCTCTTTAGAACCAAGAACTAACCGACCGATGAGGCCGACGAGTATCCTTTTATGAATGAAAATGTCCTTAATCTCTACCTTTGAGCTGCAGAAAAATCCCAAAGTGAAATAACAATACCTACCAGAAACTCGGAGAATCCTTTGAAGAGCCACCAGTTTCAAAGTTATAGTACAGATGATGGCTTGATGGTTATCCCTTTAAGACAGTCAAAAGTAGTCGCTATTGAATTTTTGTAGTTCTTCTCAAGCAGCATCTCATCTGTAGTTCTAATTTAATGTTAACTTTTTATTCGAAACCATCAACTTACAATTTGAACAAACAGTGAAATCCAGAAGCTCCGGAAATGTACAACACAATGGAATGAAAATATAGTTTAAAATTTCTGTTGGTAATTCTTGGCAATTTTTCATGTTTTGAAATTACAAGACAAAAGATTGTTGTAGTTGAAAAACGAAATTATAGTGAAAAGAAATATTTCCTTACCTACTGTTTGACACAAGGGGGCGAAACTTTGTCGTTCAATTTGTTATCCTCAGAGAATTTATACGAAATAGAAGTTGATGATGCACAAGTTTTTGAGATCTTGATTAAATTTTATTTTAGGTTTCATTGAAACACCCTTTGTTGCTCAAACTGTATATAAAATACTCTGCACGTGCCCGTACGTTTGCTGTAACAAGACAGAGCTGTCTGTAAGACTTAACTTACAAAAAATATAAAAACAAAAAAAGTCATTAGGCATTCAATTAATTCCACGTCTTGTTTCTAATAAATTAACTCATTCATACATACTTCTCAAACCGCATTCCAATCATTATTTACATTTTTAAATTACAAAATAGGCAACATTTTGAGCCTTTGTTCGGATCAAACCTCAACCCCTCCAATATCAACTACTAATTAATTACTTAGAGGTTCCCATCTGGAAAGCAAAAAAAAAAAAACTGTGGTTGATTTCTTTCTTATTTGCTTGTAGGATTAATGCAAATTGTTTTTCAAATTAATTTCGTGTAAAACAGCCGCCGCCGCCGGCGGCCGCCGCTGTAAGTCGTTCGTTGGCTCTTGTCCCGCCTTGCCGGGCGCCTTAACTATACCTATACCTATACCCATAAAAGGTACAAGCTTGTAGCACCAACCAACGAGGACCTTCAAAGATTTGTTTCACGTATTTAAGAACTGAATAGGGATTGGGATAGAAACAAAGACAAAAAAGGAGAAAGAGAATAGAGTACATACTAAAAGATACAAATGTGTCAAGTAGAATAATAAAGATACAACTTTCATTTTCCAATCAATCCAGTTTATTGGATTAAACTCTCATCTCTGACTTTTGTCGGAGAGAAAAAAAGAAACAAATGTTAGCTTAAATCCTTCATCTTCTCTTTGTCCTCATCTTCTAATGCCAATGATGTGAAGGATAGTTTTTACCAAGAAAAATAACCTTGAAGACCCTTTAAGTCGCTTGCACTTGCTTAGACTTATTTAAAATATTGAGGGATTTTTTCTTTCATTCAAAAAAAAAAAAAAACTTGAGGGCCCTTTATACCAAAGGAAGCTTCTCTGGTAACCTCTTAATATGGTGCAGGACAACTTCTAACTTTTGAAATTTCTTTTTTGTTTCGTTAAAAATCGGATAACAATCGCTTTTGCAATAAATTGCAAGCCATTAATCACACCGGGACAAGGCTGCTCTTTAATCGACTGAGAAAATGTATATCTCGCTTGGTCTAGTATCTGACTGCATAAACATAAACATAAACATTTCATTGAATTGCAAGAAAAATAAAACAAGGATCGAGAAATAAGACAAAACAAAAAAGGATGTGACAGTTGAAAAGGAGCAATTAAAATGACAAAATGCAGTCGAAATGTGTTTGCTTTATCACAAATAAAGGATTTCCTTGGAAACATGCTGAGGATACCGCGAAGAAGAAAATGCAGATTCCAGAGTTTCACCAAAAAGAGAGACAATTTGGTACTTGAAAAACGCAATATAAATTCTTTTGAATTATTCATTTTGTTGGCTAAAGTAGACTGGTGCTTTCTAAGCAATATGAATGGTCTTTGGGAAATTATTTGTAGTTTTCTTAAGAATCGGACCTTTTTGATTACCTCAAACTGGGGATGGCTGGCTCTTTTGTTGATTTACAAGGTAAAACAAATCTTTGAATTTCATTTTATCAGTTGAGGGAATTATAAATGGATTTTATTTTATCCACTAATGAATTCTAGGGAAACTTTAAACTAAATAAAAGACTTTTGTTACTTGTGTTTATTAAGGAAATTTCCATGTTTTAGGCAGTTTAAAACAGGTGGTTAAGTTTTTGATGGTCCTCTCCTTTCCTTATTTGTGTTAATATTCGAGGCTAATATAATGCTATGAGAAATGTCCTTTTTCTTCAAAGAATAATTTCAGAACTTTATACAATAATAAAATGAGGAACAGACGTGTTTGTTGGAACAAATAAATATTTAAGATGAAAAACGACCAAACTAGATTTGAATTATTCGAGTGAATAAAAAAACATTCTGTTCTGTGAAACTGTTTTCAAAAGTTGTATTTCTCTTGTTTTCTATTTTTTTTTTGAATAATCCTCCTGTTCACTCATGAAATCCTTTGCCGGGCTTCATTTGTATGGAAAAGGTGACTCGATATGATGAGAATCAAGGCGAACTAAGTTTTCTTCCTCAAGTATTCACTTTAAATACAGAACTCTGTACCGAAATCAGAACGAGTAAATTGTTTTGGTTTTCATAATTATAAAGAAGACATTCTGACCGTTATTTTGATGAATCATTTGTAATGGGTTGTCAGAAGTAATTTGGTATAGAAGCCTTAAAGATTTGGACAATGTCTGAGTTTAATAAATAGGTATGTTTAAACGCAAAGGAGAACCGGCAAAAATGTATGGCAGCTGGCCTAGGAACCAATAACGACATGATATATATCATTGGAAAGGTGTTTTTGTCTACTTTTACTTTTACTATGGCAGTAAGTCCCAAATCGCTGTGTGGAAAAAGTTATTGCACAATAAAGTCATTCACAAGTAATAAGTGATTTCTTATTTTCATCTTGACCTTGTTACCAATAACGACATGATGTATATCAATTGAAAGGTTTTTTTGTGTACTTTAACTTTTGTTATGGCAAGAAGTTCCAAACCACTGTGGGGAAAAAGTTATTGCTTTCTTGTTTTCATCATAATAAAAAAGGATTAAAAAAGAAAACAAAACAAAACTTCTTTCTAGTCTTCATCAATTATAATGCACATAGATAGCAGACAAAAGTCCCTATTGCCTGGCACTCTGTCAAGCAAGTGCAGAGTTATCGCACCAAGGCTAATTGCGATGAAGATTGAAAAGAAGTTTTGTTTCGTTTCCTTTTGTTAATCTTTTATATTATGATGAAAACAAGAAAACACTTATTTTTTTGTGAATGACTTAATTGTGCAATAACTTTTTCCACACAACGATTTGGGATTTACTGCCGTAGAAAAAGTTAAAGTAGACAACAAAACCTTTCCATTGATATATGTATATCATGTCGTTATCAAGACGACTCCACTAGAGATAATTTTTCTCAGAATACTCATCCTAACATGAAAAGTCTAAAGACAAGTTTTCATTTGTTGTTGTTACAACGCGACTCCATTAGACTTTTCATGTCAGGATGAGTATTCTGAGAGAAATTATCTCTAGTGGAGTCGGCCTGTATTGGTTTCTAGGCCAAAATGCCGGTTCTCCTTTTAAAATGTTTTAATTGTAAAAATGTTCTAAACTCTTTATTTAATATATTTCAATGCCTAATTTTAATTGTTTCTGCAAACAATAAGGCATTCGATGAACGATGAACATCGTATGACAGTATCTATGGCATAGATTGTTCCCGTTCAAAGTCTCCCCTCCTTTCTTGATTCTGGTTAAGAATGATGCATGGACTTATTCTTTGCCTCTGTTTACTTGAAATTCACAATTCAAGAAACATATCGAATATGCATCTTCACGATCTTTATTCGTGGAATGTAAACCCCTTTTTGTGATTTTATAAACTTGCATGAAAAAAACTAATTGACTTAATTCAATGAAAGCAATTAATTCTGAGAAGATGTATATAGGTCAAACTTTGGTGTAAGTATCCGTCTTCCGAAACTCACGTGCGTCGACTTTAAGTACAAGAAGTCGCTTAAATTTACTTCCGCTTGAAAATTATCCCAACTTTCCAAGCTCATAACCTTAAGTTATTAGATTTTTTATGGTTTAACAAAAAATCATAACTCGTTACACTCAAGCATCCTTCATTAACAAATCGTCTGCTCAACCTCGAATATTCCAAACCAGAGCTGTCCCTTGTTGTTACTTTCTAAATTTAGTAGTCACGCAGCACCGTTTTTTTTTTCTTTTTTTAGGGTTCCGTACACAGAGTGTAAACATCATCGCAGGTGGCCATGGTTCAGAGGATAGAGTAGTGGATTGCTAAGCCGAACGCTACGGGTTCAAACCCCAGCTTCAGCAGCATTCTTTTTCTGCAAAAATCGCCAGCTTATCTGAGGCCACCTGTGCGATAACATGAGACAATACAAATCTAAGTCTCCTCCTCTGAGCCACGTAGGTTTCTGTTATGTGTGCTTTCTTTCTATGTGTCTATCTGTCTCTCTCTCTGTTGTATTAATGTATTGTTCTGTCCCAGCCGATGGTCTCAGTCACCAGTGCTGCTATGTGTCTGTAGTTCGTTACATTTATGTGCGAAGTACTGTGAAATGTAATGTAATGTAAACATCACTTCGTTTTCTGTTCACTCGTCTTTCACAAGCGATTTCTTCGAATCTGCTAAGCGGATTGCAATGAAATTTGGTACACATATTTTAGTATTCAATAGTAATCTAAAAATGTTGTTTTCACACTTTTAAGATAAAAAATTTGAGTTGAATGTATTTGAGTTATAATTAAACGAAATCCTTATAAGATCAGTTCGTTTTCTTTTCATTCGTCTGTCACAAGCGATTTCTTAGAATCTGCTAAGCTGATTGCAACAAAATTTGGTACACATTTTCTAGAGTACAAAAGATGCGAAAATGTTGCTTCCATATTTTTAATATAAACAGTTTCGAAGTCATTGAAGGAAATAGGCAGAAAGACTATTCAAATTATTGGCCAAGAAAATGTTTGGTTTCATATCTTAAACCTTTTATAAAATTTCCTTCAAAACTAAAAAAAGTAGAGTCGGATAATCGAGGACGGAGCCCTACTCGAGCGAGTTTATCTCGCACTTGTCCACTTTTTAAATAAAACAAACACATTTTTTTTTTAGACTTTTTTTTTATAATTTACACACACTAAAGGGGCTTTTTATACCCTTATTATGCCAGAGACACAGTGAGTGCATTAAGAATCAAGAAAGGGGTTTGAAAGTAAGTGTCGGTGTACATTGGTTTTGAATTCATCAACATTGCAATGACTGGGAAAGACAGAGTGTGGAAGGGAGTTCCACATTCGCGTAGTACGGCTAAAGAACGATTCTCTGTACTTAACAGTACGTCCGAAGTTTGGCTCGAGGGTAAACTGATGGGCATTCCTGGAAGCGCGGGTATTACGGTTGAATTGTTTAAGGGGAGGAATGCAACTGGCTATTTCACTAGAGCAATTACCGTAGAAGTAACGGTAAAACAAAGAGAGACATGAGACGTTACGACGGTGTTCCAATGAAGTGAATAAATTAGTGATGTCTCTCTCACCAATCATTCTTATAGCTCTTTTTTGTATACCATCCAAGAGGCTTAAGTATGTAACTGGAGCACCAGCCCAGAGATGTGAATTATACTCAAGCTTTGGACGAATATAAGTCTTATAGATAATAGCCAGATCAGACGGGGAGAAAAATTTCTTGCACCTTCTTAAGAAACCCAAACATCTTGTGGCATTTTTGGCGACATTGCATATGTGCTCGTTCCACAAGAGGTGGTCAGTGATGCACATACCGAGAATCTCGAGATGTTCGGTCTCGTTGGTGCAAGTGCCACTCATGGATAGTGGCAAGGGGGGTATATCTCGCTTCGACGATACAAGACAGCATTGAGTTTTCGAAGCATTAAACTCTACGCGATTTTTTATTCCCCATTGTACAATGCTGTTTAAGTCAGAGTTTAATGAGCTTATCATTGCAGTTCCACATCCGAAGAGGAGGGATGTGAGCCTGGAAACGAATATGAAAAGCTAAGGGTACTATCGTCAGCGAAACAATGAATTGGATTAGAAGTAACAGACAAGAGATCATTAATAAACATGAGGAAGAGGGTCGGAGACAAAACGGAGCCCTGGGGCACACCAGCATTTATTTTGTGGGTTTCAGACTTGAACCCGTCCAATACAACTTGTAGAGAACGGTTCGAAAGAAAATTTCTAATCCAACGAAGGAGGGATTCATCGATACCGAAGGCACGCATTTTCGATAAAAGAGCAAGATGCCAGACTTTATGAAATGCTTTTGAAATATCAAGTGCAACAATCTTACTTTCTCCAAAACGATGTAAAGATTTGTTCCACTGTTCGGTGAGATAAACCATCAGATCACCAGTGGACCTGTTGCTGCGAAAGCCGTACTGTCGGTCATTAAGAAGCTTTCGGTCTTCGAGATATTTCTTGAGCTGATAATTTATCAGCGTTTCCATGACCTTAGAAAGAAGGGACGTAAGTGCAATCGGTCGGTAATTGGAGGGAGAAGAAGATTCGCCTTTTTTTGGGATTGGCTGGACAAATGCTGTTTTCCAACTGCTCGGAACGAGCCCAGAAGAATAGGATAGATGGAAAAGCTTACGCAAGGGTTTTGCCAGCGTGGAAGAACACCTCTTCAGAACAATAGCGGGGATACCATCCGGACCAGCGGATTTATGTATGTTGAGATCCCTTAGGACTCTCGCCACAGCACGAGTGCGGAAGAAGATTTGTCCCATGGAATCATTGACGCGCTCAAGAGCTGGAGGAGTCATGGCACTCTCTGGCAGCGAAGAGTTGGAGGCGAACTGCCTAGCAAAAAGGTTAGCTTTCGCGAGAGAACTAACTTGACACTAGCTATATTAAATTTCGCTCAACGTCCATTAGTTCTTCATCAAACGCTAATCACGCATTTCCAGTATGTGAGTACAAAGTATAGTCAATCGAGAGCCCTGATTTAGAACTCGTTCGTTATTTGCATAATTTTTCCCTTCATTTCAATCTTCATTACAAAAGAAACATAAACGAAGCGCAAAACGGAAATTATTATCATTCCGATGAAATTGATATGAACGAGAAAAAAGAATGCAACATGAATTTCATTTTCATTTCTGTTGCGTTTGCCCTTTCCGTGGAATTAATGAATTATACATTTTATACTCAAGCATAGAGCAGATTTTGCTTCAATGGTAACCGTTAAATGAACATAAACTTGGTGTTTTGTTGCCTCACAATTTCTTTCCTTCATTTTTTATGTAGGTACCCAGCATTTAAATTCATAATTATTTTCCTTTGTTTGAGATTACTACTAAACTCACAAAGAGATGCATTTAAGATGGAAGAAATATTTTTTTTAATGAAAAAGAAAGAAAACATTATTTCTTAATAGTGGGCTCAATGGAAAAATGGACAAAGGAACTAAAGTTAAGCGGTTGTAGCTTTTTATTATGGCCTTTAGTAAAGCAGAATTTAAATTGAGAAATTTTGAAGTAAATTGAATTTTTCTTTGCAGTTTATTAGAAGTAAGCTGCAATTGTTTTCAAAATTCTCTTCACTCAAGAAGATTGCTCTCTATTGTTCTTGACTTAATTTAAAGAGCATTCTGTTTTTCCTTTGAACTCTTATTTTTGTTTTCTGGTTTATTGAAAAATTCTTACATATATTCTTTAATGATTATTATTTCCCGAACTTTAACAACCAATTTTGCTTCCATTTAAATGTTTAATATTCAATAGAAAAGTGCATGCAATTCCCTTCTGTTTGAGATAAACTTGAAATATTATGTTTTGAAAACAAGAAAATAAATTACAGCTCGTTCTTTCCCCGACTTTTAATAAATCTTCGTTTACACTCATCTTTTTCGGTTCATGGTTGTTAACATACCGTAAACTCCCCAAATAAGCCGCTTGGGGCGAGTGAAAAATTCTAGACATTACGAAGTCCTTTCAATCCTTGTAACTTTCTCCACAACGGTTAATCCCACCGACCGGCGCGCGGCGGCGACACGGTGGCCGGCGGAGGTTGTAGTGGCTCCCCAAAGAGGTGCGGTACAAAGAAAAAACTGTGTTTGCTGAAACGCCATAGAAAGGATGTCGATACGTTACTTAGCCTTGCCAAAAAAAAAAAAACAAAAAAACAGCCTGCTGTCTATCCGATTTCAAAAGCCACATCCAAGAGTCAACCCTTTTCATATCATGTGCTACTTGTAATACTTCTTATTCTAGGAATGACATTGAGACGATGTGTGAAGTGCGTGTCAGAGTTTTAAACAGGCGATTATCTGACGTTAAATCGTTTTCTGATTTATTTTGACAGCACAATGATCCCCCACAACAGGTTATGGGCCACTTAACATTCCAGTCGCTTTGTTTTCAATAGAAGACAGCTTGTAAATTTGATTTTGTAATTCTTCAAAAGTTCTTTGATGCAAGAAAGTTGTAATGAAATTATGTCTGGTCAATTGGGAAACTAAATACGATGGAACGAAGAGCTTATTTTGCTGAAAATTCTTAGAAAAGAGAACCACTCGATACTTAAAAAGCAGAGAGGTACCCTGGGCCGGCCTTAGCCATCTTGGCGCCCCAGGCAAGTCAAATATTTGGCGCCATTTGATCCATTTTTGTATATCTCCACCTATTATTCTCTTTTATTTTACTTTCCGAAAATAATTACAAATTTAATTCATTTCGCTCGTTGAAAAAACGAAATCTATACCTACTAATATATAAAGCTGAAGAGTTTGTTTGTTTGTTTGAACGCGCTTATCTCAGGAACTACTGGTTCCAATCGTAAAGTTATTTTTGTGTTAAATAGTCCATTAATCGAGGAAGGCTGTAGACTACATTACATTAAGCTACGACCAACAAGAGCGAAGAATCTGTGGGAGATGTGTAAAAAACGGCATTTTTTGTTTGTTTCAATGCGCTGATCTAAGGGACTGCTAAATCAAATTGAAAAATTCTTTGTGTATTGAATAGTCCATATATAGAGAAAGACCTTAAGCTATTCAACCTTACGCTATATTACGAATAATAAGAGCAAAGCATCAGTGAAAAGTGTTGCTAATAACGGGGAAAATTAATATATTAATATGAAAGCTTCGAGTTGAGAAGAATTTCGACTTAGGGAGAGTCGGCTGTAATACAATTTTAAAATAACTTCGACGGACGAGGAAGAGGTGCACTAAGTTGCGGGAAACTGCTGGTTATAATAAACCTAGTTTTAAAGCACTAGGCCCCCGAATACGAGGGTATAATTTATCGAAGTTCTAACTATAACAAAGTTCTAAATCAAAGTTCTAACGCGTTAGAATTCGGTGAAGAATTGACTAAGAACTAAATGAGTTCTAAAATTTCACTACCAACTCTTAAGGGCCAGAGCTATGTCAAGAAATTAAGCGTTAGAACTCAAATGAGTTCTAAAATTTCAATAAACCTAGTTTTATACTCTTGATCCACAGGATGTCAAGGATTTTGGTCTACGTTGAGAAGGTTGTCCTTGGGGTGAGCTGCCGGCAGGCACGCAAGCATGGCCAATTGGGCCTGCTCGTTGGAGGGGTGGGATCTTGTGGATCCCTTTGGACTACCGTGGATAAAACGTGCCTTGAGTCGAAAATCGTCTTACCACAAAAAAATCTTCTTAATATCATTCCATAACTCCTAATTTACATTATTCTAAGGGTAACATGATCTTTTTCATCTGAGCTCATAGGTGTTCTTAGCCCTGCAGTGTTCCCTTAAGTCGCTATCATATTATATATCTACTTCTCCTAGTATGAATTTCTAAAGATATTATGATACCGAATGAATGTATTCCACAAATTTACAAAGAAAAAATGTCAAAATTCCAAGAACAGAGGAAAATAACAACAAAATTTTCTGGATGAGAGCAAAAACAATAATAAAAAATAGTTGACAGTAATTGTAAAATACCTAATTCGCAATCTCTTCTCTAATGATACATATGAATTTTCTATAAAAGTCCAACGGTTGATTTTGACTGGCGGCGCTAAAAGCGGAAAGATACATCACTAAAACAAATAATACAAAATACAATAAGAAATTAACAGCGCCAACTGGTGAGAAGATCCAGCCCTATATCAAAAAATCTCATAGTAGCGATTATAAATACAAAGTAATAACGAAAGTCAATGTTTTTTTTTTACCAAACACTACCTCAAGTCTCTCTTGCATTTTCTATGGTAAAAATTAAAACAAAATGAAACTAGTGAAATTTTTTGAGTTTCCTATGAATTTTTGAGCTAGAGCTTGACAAATTCACAATTCGTTGAATTAATTCTTGCCTATGTTGAAGTTATGCTGGCTGACGTGGCGCCTCTCGATCGCGGCGCCCCAGGCGACCGCCTGGGTCGCCATACCCTTAAGCCGGCACTGAGGTACCTACTCCATTTCTTTTGTGTTTTTTTCGTTAACTTATAATGAAGACGGTTTTCTTTGCTGTTTGCGGAGAAAAAAGACTTGTTTTAACATGTCTTGCTTGTCTAGACAGCATGCTTTTGTTTCCATCAATAACCTATTTGGTTTTCTGACCAAAAAACTTTCTGCGGTGATTTTTTTTTGTAAACTGAAAATCAAAATCTTCCTCTGGGAAGAGTGAGAAATATTTTTCTCTTGCTGAGTTTAAAGCGGATTCCGAGGAAACTTTTTGTACAAAAGGTTGGAAGCCAAAAAAACGTTCGGTAAAAGGACATTTTGGGTATTTATATTTATAAACGCTTTGTCATTCCATTATTTGTTGCCTAACTTAGAGTTATTTCTTCTTACATACACAAATGTTTATTTGATAGAAGCAAATTCGATATACCGAATGTCCTTGTTTTCTATTTTCGAAAATTTCTTTTGCCACAACATGGTTTTGTTCTCTAATAAATGTTTACAGCTGTCAATGTCGATTATTTTTGAACCAAGAAATAAATTGAATACGTGGCACAGCAGTTGTTGCAATGCAGAGGAATAAAATATTAAAACGAAGCAGAAAAGAACTCAGATGGAATTTAGAGATGAAAGGAAATTTCTTTATGGCCAAAACCTCATTTGAAACTACACTCGTGTCAACGTCAAGGAATAAGTACAATTTCAAAAGAGAAATTGGCTTTCAATAAGCTGGTGGAATGGAATTGATTAAGTGAAAATTATTTGAAATAAATCTGTGGGTACTCAGAAATCACTAGAAAGTGCTTCTAAATTCTAATTACTCCAACAAGCTATTTGATATGTGCGAAATTCTTTCTAGGTTTATTCATTACAACTCTTTGTTCAATTCACGAAAGTTCTAAAGTTGGAGCTTGCGCAAAATCCCATAATTCACTATGACAATTAAATTTCCATTAAAACTAATAGGAAATTTGATCTTCCAATCAGATATTTCTTGACTTAATTCAGCTCTTAAAAAACATAATTGCTTATTCCATATTTGCATGATAAAACATCGCATGCTATTTTTATATAATTCCATTGTCACGACAGCTCCTTGTCTTTTGCTTTTTATCTCTAATTAAGAAAGTAAGTTCTCGAGGAATTAAAACTTTTACCTCTTTGTCAATTATTGCATTAAGAATAATGCAACAAAATTTTAAATGCACTGGAAAATTTCAGCAACGATGAGAAATGATTAAATCATAATTTTCTGTTGTGTTCATTTTTGTCCTGGAGGTTAAAACAATTCATTTTTGAATAATTAAAATTTTAAATTCAAATAAATTACTTTCTTTGAAATCAGGAGGGGTATAGAACATGTCTTGAAAACTGACTGTTCCAAAAACTCAACCTTAAACAAACCGTACAATTTCGTTTGCCTGAAATTTCATCATCACTTAATTCAACACTTCTGACACATTAAATCATAAATTATTCTAATTGGCAATCAGCTTCAAATGTCATTGCATGTCTGAATATTCAAAAGGCAAAAGCCATCACCCATCACCCATCAGGATGTCAGAACCTAATTTATCTATGTGAAAACAACCAGAAATCAGGTTCAATAGAAATGACGTCATCAATTAAATTAGGTGCACATAATTGCTCATTCACTTAAATTATAACCAAACGTTCGGTTCCTAGTTTCATTAAAATGATGGAACTATAAATAAATCTTGGTTGCCAGTACTTTTGATTGAAGTTGTTGTCCGAAATAATGTTGTATGCCTGAAATTAAGGATACGAAAATTGACTCCGCATGTGTGCTGTGACCAGTGAAGCGAGAATAGAAGAGTGTCTGTGAAATTCTAGGATTTATCAACTTGTGATGGGCGTTTATTTGACAACGTGCGCTTGTAAAGACTGCATAATTGAAGAGAAAAACAATTTTCGACGTGGACACCTTTGTGAACGGAAATAAATAATTGATTTTTAGTCAGAAAATGGCGATGAACGGAAATACTTTCGCCAAATTTTGAGTATGTAGACAAAAGTAGAATTCTTTCTACAAAAAAAGTACTCCAGTTTTTTACAAGAACAGCAAATAAGCTTTAACAGGATTTGTTTGAACGATAAATTAAAGTCGCTTGGTTCGGACTCAAGAGTCAAGAGCCTCTAGCAACAACCGTCTCAAACCTGTTCGTATTCCAGTTTTCTCTGAATTTGCAACTCATTTAATTCTGAAAATAGTTTTCAGTCACCTCAACGCTCCACTTAAAAATTTATGCAAAAATGAAGTAAATTCTGCAAAACGAGAAACTTAAAAATGCTTCCTTAATAAATATTCAGCAAAAAGGAGAAAGGTACCATTGATAGAGTAAATATTTCAGAGAAAAAGTAATTCCAACAATTTGTTTCAGAATTTATTACAATCCCACTCCAAACATATTTCCATCCAACCAAAAGCATAAGTCACTTTCCATCCTCAATGATAACCGACGAACGACAACGAATGTCCATCTGTATGTTAACCTTTTGTAGAATTCAGAGTGTGGCGCCAAGAAACAACAACCGACCGATCAACGACGAGCGACGACCGAGCATCATCATCCTTTAAGATTATAATTTATTCAACATTTTCATGTTTGCAAATCAGTCAAACTTGAATGTAAACAGTTTAAAATTTTCTCCAGAAAACCCCGAGTCCCTGATGCTCTCTGTTAGATACAAAATATACAGAAACAGACAATCGCTCAGGCTTGTTGCACAGGACAACAAAGTTTTGGCATTCGCCATCGTCGTTCGTCGGTCATTGTATAATAAATAAAACAACATGACAGAGTAAGATTCTTGTCATCATCCAGCTACTCGACTTAACTGTGAAATAGTCCCTCAAGCCATTAACGTTACTTAAAATTCTTTCAAAAATAGCTTAAACATTTATCAAAAGCGTGTTGTTCTGTGCTTTTTGCACAGGGGTGGCCACCCTTTGTTTTTATTTATTTTTTTCATAACATTTTTAATTTATTTCAAATATTTCCATATCTATCTCTGATATATAAGATTCGTCTGTCACAGTCTTAGCGGTCATACTCCTCCAAAACGGGTTGACCGATGTTGATGAAATTTTATATGTGTATTCAGTAGGTATGAGAATACGTTCATATCTAATTTGTATACCGCTAATTGTTAAGGATGGCTCACCCACACTTTTTATTTGCATTTCTTGGGCGTTTTTTTTGTTTAATAATTTTTTATCATGTGGCATTAAGAAATACATTCAGTCCTTAATTTTCAACTTCCCACCACTTATCCCTACTTTTTAAGAGCCACTTCTTACTCAGTTTTCATGAAAATTTCATCGATTATTATTATTGTATGAACATTGATCATATTAATGATAGTGACATTAAAGCTTATTATTGTGATTAGGTAGGTAGTACAACTCGCATTATGAATATTAGGTACATTTCAGTCTCGGTCAAAGTTAGGCCTATGTCGTTCGCGATTGATTCGTTCTATACAATCATTCAATTTCGGTCTCGGTCAAAACCAAAAGTAAAGACGTCTATTAAGTTGGCCAACCAATATGGGCACAAACGATTGGGACCTTTACCATAATAATGTGTTCTTTATGTGTTAATTATGTGTGCAGTTCGCGATTTTTGTGCTGATCAATTTTTGTGTAAATATAAAATTATTCCACCTCCTTCATATGTACACTCGGGCGTATACGTGTTTTTTTTTTAATTTTAAACGCTTCTTTTTACTTTTTGTTTGAGAACCTTAGGATTTTTGTATCAATTGTTATTGTTATTTTTAACAACCTCAAGAATAGAGTTTTTGTTAATGACGACGATGAGTAAGCCGAGTTAATGATTCAAAAAACCGTCCGACTGACTCCTCGGTAATCGTTTTGGAATCGTTTCATACTAGAATAACAAAATATCACTCAGAATATCACTCAGAAAAAAAACTTGGGCATTACACAGCTATTGCCCGTCGGCAAAATCAATGGCATGAGTACGATGGGTTACCACCAGCAAAAGAAAAACACCAAAAAAAGAAATGTCTCCTCCCAAGTAACAATTTAACTTCTATAAGGCTTAAGCGAAGCTATTTCATGATTTGTATCTTGCTTGTATGAAACCTTATACAAATACGTTTGGCGCAAGTTATGCAAGCCATTGATTCTTTAAATCAATTATGACAAGGCCTTAAATCAATTGATTTAAAGAAGTAATAGCTTCTCGGAAGAAATCTCTATAAGGTCTTATAACAGTTAATTTAAGGAAGCAATAGCTTCTTTCAAGAATTGCGAATAAGACCTTACAACAGCTCGATACAGAAAGCAATAGTTTCCTTGAAACGGTAAAGATAAGGCCTTATGCAAGTTATTGCAAAATTAGAGAAAAATTTATTTTCAACATGAAATTGTTTTTCTTTTGCGATCCTCTGTTGTTTGCTGCTTTTATTTCTGGTGTGACCATGGGCATTCGGTTATTTTTATCATTAATTATATTTGTTTGTACAATGAGAATAAATATTAGAGTTTACCTATGGGATTTGAACTCGAGACCCTCCGCTTATCAGTCGAGCATTCATCCACTGCGCTATTGTGACCTCTTTGTTATGAGTAGCAAACTTGAAAATAGTTGTTGCAACTCATTTCTCTCGAACTTTATGGCACAAAATGTATAATGTTACTAAATTGAATAATAAGAAAGTTGTGGATTAAAGGCTGTCCATCCATCCAGATTAGATACAGATAGCTTTATTGGAAACTGACTTGAACACATAAAATGCATAAAATATCTACTCTTCTCTAAAGTTGATTCAAAAAGTAGTGAAATTATATATAGTTTTAATTAATTTTTTAGAAAACAAAATTGATCAATAACCATCAATTCAGGTGATAACCTTACATACGATACCACACTTTTTGCTTGAGACATCATGAGAATAATAGTCTTTCCATTCAATAACAAAAAAAAAAAAAGAACATGCCATGAGATTTTAACTCGGATAACTTGACATTCCTAAGAGTGTCCGCTTTCTTAAGTGAGCAATAATTATCATAAGGAAACCAGAGTACGAATGTATTGAAATGAACAATCAAAAAACAATCACACATACATACGCGAAGTAACAAGATTGACATTTCGTTTGTTATAATTTGCACAAGGAGGCCTTATTTGTGTTATCAATTGCAGATTGTTATTAGGAAACAAATAAAAGGCCTTATACTAGCTATTTTAAATGTGCTTTCACGAGGTAGCAAAGCGAGGCCTTATGTGATTTCGGTAAATCAATCTCGTGCAAGCAGTTTGTTATAATTTGCACAAGGAGGCCTTACCTGTGTTATCAATTGCAGATTGTTATTAGGAAACAAATAAAAGGCCTTATACTAGCTATTTTAAATGTGCTTTCACAAGGAAGCAAAGCGAAGGCCTTATGAAATTTCGGTAAATCAATCTCGTGCAAGAAGTTTGTTACAATTTGCACAAGCAGGCCTTATCTTTGTTATCAAATTGCAGACTGTTATAAGTAAATTACAAAAGGTCTTATTTAAGCAAAATAAAAACAATCATCCTTAAATAAGTCTTAAAATAACTCTATCTAAGCTATTGCTTCTAAATATTCAGGAATCGGACCTTATACAAGGTAAATTGTTACTTGGGCTGTTATTTTGATATTTATAAAAATATAAAGCTCTAAGCAAGTGTTCTGAGGATTATAATTTGTTTTCTTTTTAAACTAACTTTATTTACGCTAGGCCAGCGAGGACAGTTCAGAATTTGAATTGTTGATTTTTGACTATGTTTTATTTCTTGTTTTCTTCTTAATTACATGAATTTATCGTTTGAACTTAATCTTTCATCATTTATAATTTTTTTCATCATATTTTAATAAAATGGCTCTGCGAAATTAGGCCCCAGGAAATAAGGCCCCAATGAAAAAAAATTAATATAGCCCCAAATTGGGGTATATTTTCATAATGAAACTATGCCCCAATAAATGACAAAAAGGCCCCAATAAAATGAAATAAGGCCCCAAAATAAATGAAATAAGGCCCCAACTCTTTTTACTTTTTTTGAAAAAATGAAATAAGACCCCAATTTGTCTTTTTCGTAATGAATTTAGTTAGACAATGAATTATCACCTCAAAAATTTACACAAATGCACACTTAGTTGCAGGAAAACAGTACCTACTACTAAGTACTGACCCACTATGGTGTTTCATAAGTCCCGAAAGAAAATTCGGGGGGCTTCTGACCATCGCGGTTAATTTTAAACATTTTGTCATTTCTTTTTGTCTTACAATTTCAAGGTTTTTTGCGTGCATAACGGTACGGTATATCAGTACGCTCTAGGTCTATGTAACGTTAAACGTAACGTAAAATGCAAAATCACCGAACTTTGGGATTTGGTGAGACCAGGATATTCTGTTAAGTATTCAAGATTCAGTATGAAACTGAATTATATTTTATTTTAAAAATCAAATAACATAAGAATATTTTTACAAAGTAAACTGATCGTAATATAAGTAATATAAAGTATCTTATGCAAAGTATACAACCACAACATATTCTACTAACGCACTATACTTGAACGCAGTTTAATTTAAATGCTTCTTGTTTTTCAATTGCAATAATAGATCCATCAGAGAATTTCAATGTTTTTGCATCATGTGTATGAAAGATAATTATTGGTTATTGGTATATATAGTTCATGCAGAATACGAAAGGACCATTTAATCAGTCTCATATATTTAGTCTCAAATACCTTAAAAATTAAGTAATCAAAGGTTTGTAGCTTGAAACAATTGCTTGCGAACTTTTTCATTTCTACACCCCAAATTGATTATCTTTGGGCAACATTTTTTCCGCAACTGTACCTAATTACCAAAATTAAGGTAAAAGCCTTGTCGTTTTCATTTTATTAAAGGTGATGTCACCACAAACTATTAAACTAATATGTACTTGAATTCCGTACTGCACAGTTTCCCCACAACAAGGACACTTATAATTCTAATGCCTGCAATGGACTCGGCTTAAAATAGTTGAAATTAAGCACCAAAAACCTTATTTCATAATGTAATCAGACTCCAATGAAAATGAAAAAAGGCCCCAAAATAATGAAACAAAGCCTAAAAATTTGAGAAATTTCGTTGTTGTTGTTTTATGTGCTTTTTTTATGGGCCTCATTTCATTATTTTTTCGGGGCCTTTTTTCCTGGGCCTAATTTTGCGCCCCCTAATGAAATAATTCAAAAAAAGCTTTTAGAAATGTTATTTGACGGTATTCGTTTGCATAACATTTGTGTTAAAAGCTGAAAAAGAAACTCTACTTTTATTTTTAAAAAGAGTTTGTCAATTTGATGTTCTTGTAGAGTGAAATCGGGTTTTCCGTCGGCTGTTTTGGTTTGCATATTTAAGTAGACCTTAGGGTAGGTTTTGTAAAAGAATAGAAAAATCATTATTTGAAGAGTTGGAGCATTATAGACCATACGATGAAATTTGTCAGCTACAGCAAATATTTGACAAATATCAGGTTTATGATCACCACATCAGAAATAGAGGTGTAAAATTCATAACTGATATTTTTTGATATTCTAGTATGAAACGATTCCAAAACGATTACCGAGGAGTCAGTCGGACGGTTTTTTGAATCATTAAATCGGCTTACTTATCGTCGTCATTAACAAAAACTCTCTTCTTGAGGTTGTTAAAAATAAAAATAACAATTGATACAAAAATCCTAAGGTTCTCAAACAAAAAGTAAAAAAAAGCATTTAAAATTAAAAAAAACACGTATACGCCCGAGTGTACATATGAAGGTGGAATAATTTTATATTTACACAAAAATTGATCAGCACAAAAATCGCGAACTGCCCACATAATTAACACATAAATAGAGCATAAAAATGGTCTCGGTTTCATTGAATTCTGTTAGAAAATGAAGAAGTTGTGCTAGCTTAATATGAAGGTGGCATAATTTTATGTATACAAAATGATCAGCACAAAAGTCGCGAACTGTACACATAATTAACACATAAAGAACACATTATTATGGTAAAGGTCCCAATCGTTTGTGCCCATATTGGTTTGCCAACTTAATAGACGTAAAGTAAAGTAAGGGACTGTTCAATTTCAAAATTGGTTTTCAAATAAAAAGTCCTTGATGAAAAACTCAGAAAACTCATTGATTTTCATAGGGTTTTGTATATCATTTAGGGACTCTTAATCCGCTCAATCCTAAGTGCATTTTTTTAAGGTATTGTAGGTATACCCTAAGTAAAAAAAAAAATTTGGGAAAATCTAACGGGAAGGTCAGCAAATAAGGGGGACAATCGAAAGCTGTATGGAATTCCGATTTTTGTGAAATAGTCAAAACACACCGGAAGAACGAAAATTTGTTGAATTTTTCAAGGAAATTTGTTCTTGTTCTTTCTTTGTTGTTTTAGTTCTTTATTTCAATTGGATTCAAGCAAATCACATTGCACTTTAACTATATCTGTGTTAATTATTATTATTGTAAAATTGCTCTGAAGGATATCGAGACGAGGTTCGCAGGGTCGGCTAGGATATACACTAGCCAAAACAATTAAAGGAACACTTGAAAAAACTCAAAAATTGAGTGGTTTTTTATAAGGCTGAAATAAAAAGTTTTTCAAAGGTCTGCTAAATATTGACTTACAAAAAAATAAAGGCAGATTTGAAAAATTCAATAAATTTTCTACACAAAAACATTTAAAAAAATAAAAATATTTCTTTTTTCAATGTTTTTTATCAATCTAAAAAAAGGTCCAAAATACGCATTTTTCAACTTTTTCATAAGAAATACCGTTATTTTGTGGTTTTCAGTGATACAACTAATCTGAGGCTTATTATCAAAGCTAATAAAATTTCCTTGATTTAAGTGAAAATTTGTAAGTCAATATTTAGCAGAGTTGTTAGGGTCGAAAGTCAAAATTGTGTTTTTGCATGTAAACCCATTTTTTGATTAGAAAAAAAATCTTAGCGTTCTGAACAAAATTTTCAAATTGAATCTTAGATTGGTTGGATTGACAAAAAATTTCCGCTCATTTTATGACAAATCAAAGTTTATTTTTTTTTTTACTTTGAAATTGAGTGAACATTTTTTACGCTCAAGCGGAAACGACGAAATTAAAACCTTTGAAAAACTTTTTATTTCACTTCAATCCGACTTTTTTCTACTGAGATACAGCCTTATAAGAAACCACTCAATTTTTGAGTTTTTTCAAGTGTTCCTTTAATTGTTTTGACTAGTGTATATAAACAAGTTAGAGCCATTTAAAAAAAAAAAATACTGTGACGTCACAAAGGACCATTTTTTTGCATAGAAACACGTTCATCGTCTACTTGTTGATATTAAACTATCACAACTCTTGTGATGTTGGTAGCCCCTGCTGGTCGTGTCATAAAATTACAAGACTTGTCGACAAGTTTTCACAAAACTTCCCAACAGAAATTCCATTCAGATTTGCTGATTTCGGTGCTTAAATTTTGTATCTGGCTGTTCGTCCAGAGGCGACGATAAGTGCGGACTGAATTTCAAGCGAAAAATAAATCAGAAACAAAAACATCCACATTGAACCAAAACGTTAGGCCATCATTTAAATATAGTTACTTAACTTTTTTACTAGGTGATCTGAAGATGACGATGACGATGGCTGAAAAGTTGTTTGAGTGCTTCCTTTCTGTCTTTCTGTTTGACTTTTGACTGTGTTCTTGTCTTCGTTGTCTATGAGCTATGTTTTTGATTGTTCTTCTAATCGTTTGATGAGAAGTGTTGATGTCAAAAAGTGGTTGGAGTGGAAGCACTTCGAGTTCCTACCGAACATTTCGATCTGTGACAGAAAGTGAAAGAGGTTAGAGTTTGTTATGGTTAAGTTAATCAAATTTGCTTTTCGTTTAAGGAATTTCACATGGAATGGAAGGAATCGGGAAAAAGGATGAATTTTATGTGATTAAAATAGTGTTTTTGGGTATTCAAGAATTAGTTGGCGTTTTTACTGTCTATTAAGCAATTTGTGCTTTTTGTGAGATTCTAGAAATTTGAATGTTTGATACAATTCTTTTTTAGATTCTTGTGCGTGAAATGGAGAATGATGCTCAGGGCGAAGGCAATAATTTTTTAACATTATTTTGACCTTCAATCGAAGAAAGAATATTTTAAGAAAAGGTCACAATATGTAAGGCTACAAATAAATTCGGACATCTGCATAGATTAGTTGTCTGACACTCGGTCAAAAGTAGTGCAGGCAAGTAGTTATCGGCCATTTGGCTTGCTGTCTTTCGGTTTGCGATATTTTGGTTTTCGGTTTTTCGATCCAACCCCGATTAAATTTAAATAGAATACATATTTATATTTGTAAAGCAATCGGACCTGAACATAAGTTTCGAAAATAGTTTCCAAAATTTCAATTACATTTTATCTCAGCAATGTGAATATTTGAAAAGCTTTTTAATTAGTAAAAGTTGAATTGGATAAGTCTAGACTAGTTCTCAAAAAACTCTTGATTATATTCAAAATACATAGTTTTCTTAGTTCATCACATTGAAATAATCAAAAAGAAGGTAGAAAATAAAAATTTTCCTATTAAACAACTCAGCATGAAACTTTCTAAAAGCAAAACATTTTCAACTTCAATCACGTTAAGTACTCGGCAAATTCTTCTCCGAATATGGGTTTCCAAAACAAATATCATCTACCAACATTTAGCAAACAACAACTCTTTAGAACAATAATTAAAAACCCAAAGCCAGTAGTTTTGCACAAAATCCCTTGCACAATCTAATTTAATCTCTCCCGAAATACCTGCTGCCTACTGCTTCTACCTGTTGATTCTACAACAATACCGAAAACTTTGTATCTTGTTTTTTTCTACAAACAAATATGAGGATATAACATTTTTAGCCCACCCCTCCCCCATCCTAGAATTCACTTAAAATCGAATTAAGTTGACCAAATTCCTGAAAATCCTCGTTTCTTGTCACCCGTCAGCCATCAATAAATGGAGCCAGTTACAATATGTGGCTTACCTCAATCAGCAATCAGAACTTCCAACGTGAGAATGCATAATTACAGTTAGCAGGTCCATATCGTAGCTTCGTGATAATAGATGGTGGAGAGAGCGTTTTAGAATTAACAACGTTTTTGTATGTGGTTGTAGACAAAGCATATTCTTGTAATAATTGGTATTGCTTTCCATACGAGTGTCATGGAAAATATTTTACAAAAATAACTTTCATGCCAGTGTCTGCATTCCGGTTGAAAGTCATGATGCACGATTATTTTGGATAATTGCTTTTAAATCATTCAAACACCCGTCATGTCCTTATATAATTTTGGATTTTTGTGAGTGGGTACTTTCTATATGAGGATGTTTGTGAATGATGGAAAAAGCGTGTAAACATCGTCAACAGGACATGTCGGGACTGGGGGTGTTAAAGAGGTGCTGCATGACTGCAACAAGTATTTAAGTAACGTACGACACGAGCATTCTACTCGATTAAGCAGTAATTTTCTATTTTCAGGTCAAGATCGCTTGCTACAAAACTGATGTTGAAACGCATATATAGTTGCTGGTTGCATTGGAATCGACTTCTGCTGCAGCCAGGCCCGGATTTACCATGCAGGCACAGTAGGCAGTTGCCTCGGGTGGCAAGAATTGGAGGGCGGCAAATTTTGAGAGAAAATTTCAAAACTTGTTATATTCGTGGGAATTGAATTTCCCGCCTATTTCGTCAGCACGCGTACCAACATTATGAGTGTAAAATGCTCGAATCGAAAAAAATCGATTCGGACAATTCTCGATATTGGCCTAATATCTGCGGCGAGTGAAAAACTACTTGAGATCAAAACTGGTTGCAGAACGATTGAACGCACTCGCTTTGTTGACTATAGAGTCAGATTTGCTTATGTCTTTAGATTTCGATTCCATTATCGATGAGTTTGCCGTCCGAAAATCGAGACGTAAAAACTACAACCAATAATCAATAATCGCATACACAATGCTAATTGTTAAATGATTACACAGGTCAACAAAAAAAATTTTTTTTTTGAGTCTGTTATTTAAACTATATTTTCTGATGATGTGCATCGAAAAGTAAATAGAAACTCCAATTATGATTATTAAAGTTTGCATTTGTAGTAAATATCAGGAAAAGTTTACATTTCGTACTTTGTTAGATTTTTTCAAGAACCTTTGCAATTATGATGCAAGAGAGAGATGTGGGGGCCTGTAGGTGTGAAGAGGCTAAGCGGAAAGCGAAAACTCGAACGCTTGGAGCGTTTGGCAACAAATTTTGAGGGAATGTTTGTACAAAATCAGCCAAGCCGTTCATGAGATATGGTAAAAAATGTGGAAACAACATTTTCACTATAGAACGTTAACTATATGCATTTGACCATGTGATGGTCCTCAACATAGTTGTTGTGCATGAGCCAGCAAAGGTTTCTGAGCTGTTACGATCTTACTTTCTGACCCAGCAAACATTGTTTTCTTATATATACACAAATTTCATGCAAATTCGTTGAGGACTTACTTCTTTTTTACCATGGAGTGTTTTGCACCAACTTTTGAGGGAATGTTCGGTTACAAAATCGACCAAGCCCTTTATTGCCCGGAGAATCGGGTTGATGGGTATCGGAGTGTGGGTAGCGGGGTAACGGATTAGCGGATATCAATTAGCGGGTAGCGCGTAGAAGAAGTGGGATGCAGGTATTAGGGTATCAGCTGGATAGCGAAGTAGCGAGGAAGTAGGTAGAAATTAGTGGGGTAGCAGGTAGAGGGTAACGAGTTACAAAAGCTTAGGTCTTTTCTTTATCGATTGAGGCAGTACGAAGTCTTCGGGTCAGCTGATTTCTAATATGCTTGTAAGCTTCAAAGTCATGGGTTGCAGAATGTCACTTAAAGTGCACGTGCTTCATGTGCATTAGACAAATTTAAAGATAACTTGGGTAAATATTCAGAAGAGCAGGGGGAACGCTTCCACCAAGATATAATGAATTTCGAACAACGTTATCAAAGACAATACAATGAAAATATTTTTTTTTGAAATTACCACGCCTCTTTCCCCCCTAGATACCGCGCGCGCTGGGTGATTACATTTGGGGCCTCATACGAGAAAGTTCTTACTTTCACAAGAGAAATACAAAAAACATTCAATTTTAGACTTTGTTTTTACATTTGTTTTTGAATTTTTGTATTTATTTATCTTTTTTCTATAGTAAAAGTTTAAGAAATATTTATAATTCATAAGTTGTTTTCCTTTAAAATATAAATACAACTGAAAATAGGGTTTTTCCAGCAAATTTGAAATTTCGTTCTGGTAGTTACAAAAGCAAACTTTATAATGTAAAAATATTTTTATATTTTTTAGTTAGGCATAAGTAATCAAAATCCGCGGTACAGAACTCAGACTCAAAATTCATGTTGACCGGTGTTATAATAAACTGACTATAATAAAATGAAAAATCTGCTCTCAGAAAGGTGCATTTAATTTATTGAAAAACTTTCCGAACCAAACTTATTACACCATTGAAAAAGTTTCGTAGGGCGGGGGGCGGCAATTTTCGCAACTGCCTAGGGGCGGCAAATTTCTAAATCCGGGCCTGGCTGCAGCTGTAGTTGCTGCTACATGTTTGATTACTACGAAAGTGACTTCTGGTTTGAATAGAGATTTATTGAACTATGACAGGATTTCTTTATTGATTTTCGGAATAAATCAATTGCGTACGCAATATTTTCAAGTATTAGTTCCCATATGCCCTGCTTGAGAGGTTGACACGTTGACATTGCGTTCTTGCAGGTCATATTGAAATCTGCTGCACTCGAATGGGCGTACGATTAATGGTTCGGGTTCGATATAAGTTAATTCGATAACTTTGAAATTGGAAAGTTGCTGTGTTTATTTCGTAAAATTGTAGCGGATATTTTGAATTGGAGACTTCATCGAAATTTTGTGGTATTCAAGTCTCTTCAATCATTCCTAAATGTTTAACCGTCTTGGAAGGTCAGCATTATAGGTATTGACTTGTCTTGGTGTTTGATCATGACTTAATTTGGAAATCTTCAAGACGGGACCAAGTCTACTCTCACTAGTTCCATTAAGGATGTACCGACGACAGGTAAAAGGCAGCTCGCTAGAACACGAAATTTATTAATTAAAAACAGATTTCGATATAAATGCAAAAGTAAACTAGCTCCACTTTTTCCTGTAAATAGTCTATTTGTTTTCTTTCACTTTTAGTTCACAAATTCCCTTCCAAATTATGTGAATCTTATTTCAAAGGAACCTCTCTACTTAGAATGCTCTTCAAAGTTTCCAATTGTTTTCCTTGCAAATTTCAAGCATAATAAATAACAAAAATATTGATTGAGAACTTTCCTTCTTCGGAAAACATTAAATATGAAAAATGGGAAAATAAACAAAAACAAAAATATAAAAGTACACAACAAGGACCAAAGTTCAATTATCTGTTTGCACAAATCACTAAACCGATTAAGAAGTAAATAGTAAGTAATGTTGTAAGATTTGTATTTGCTTTTCTTCTTTTCATCTCCGATTTTTATTCTGTTCAAAAAAAAAGTGAATTGACGTTGCTAAGAAGTACCTACTTTAACTCACAAGGTTCCTTAGAGCAAATAAGAAGAATATAATGTTCACTCTCTATTTAAACGTACTTGAAAAAAGAGAAATGGTCAAGGTCATTACATAAATAACCAAAAATATATATAAGAAAATTCATTGAGAGGATTTCGTACTTTTATGCGTTCACACTTCATCGACAAGGAATCCTTAAAAAGAATTTCAACACTTCGGATCGACCGCGTTGTTAATTGTCGGTTTCCGTTTGAAGAGAGATTTTTTTGTGTCTCGGGTTTCTGAGGATAACATGATTCCTGGAATAGCTTGGCTGACGACAAATTGTTCGAACACTTCACTAGATAACGAAATTAAAAAGTCCTACACCCCGTCCTTGACTTCTGGATTGTTTGGTAAAAAAAAAAAAAAAAAACAGTCAATTAGTATTTTCTGTTGCTGAAGACAAATTGACATGACCTAGACGTTTCCCCATCCGTTAATGACTTTGAGTTGAAATTTACTCTTGAAATACTTTCGCCCCTGTTTTTTCCTTGTTTAACTCAGCAAAAAAAAAAAAAAATAGAATTACCAAATGCGAATCACCATTCCAATTATTTGATTAATGTTGACTTTGTGTAATTGTATTTTGTGGAGTTGGCCATCAATTTAATCGTCAAGAGTACTTTTTATTGCCTCCTCTTTCTTTCACTCTTTTTGAGTTAAATTCGATAAGCTTCGAGTGTTTCTTATTTTATCATGGTGTCGTATGATGTTCGGCTTTGGAATTTGTAATTAATTAAAGAAAATCTAAAGGCCGTGTATTTTCAAATATTGGTATCAGGCGAACTACTTTTTCTGCTTTTAATTTTGTCCCCCATTTTATGCAGACATACCTGACTTTTATCAAACCTTGTGTCGCAAAGATACAACCAAACAGCAAGAAAAAAGAGAATCTCCCATTGAAAAGTCCGGAAATTGTTGTTTTCGGTAGACCTTCACCTTGAGGTGAATGCACACTACAATAAAATTGAAACAAAAATATGTCTTTTTTTTAAACAGAGGAGAGAAATTATTGTTTGTTGTCTTTACAAACACTCATCGTTACACGATGGTAATATAAAAATTCGGTCAGGAATTAAAGGATATGCTGGAACAGGTGAACTTTATTTTAATATAGTTTTGTATTATTTGTTTATTTTTTGTCTAAAACAAAATTAAGTTTAGGTACGTCCAGGAGTCCCTTCAACATCAAATCAACTTGCATCAGGAGCACATCCAAATGAAATCTTTTAATAAGGCAGCTGTTGGCTTCTTAAAGGTATGTACATTCCAACCCTCCAAAGTACAAGCTATGTATTGTTCTGTCTAGAAACCTTTACCCTTTGTTCTGCAAAATCGATTTAGTTCTTTTGTTTGCTTTTATGTTAAAATTCCTCTGTCTTTTTGACTTAAATCGAGGAAAGTGCATTTCAACTTTATTTAGAATCGCATCAACATGAAACCACTAGAGAATATAAGAGGTGATCAAATTTGTGCTGAAGGGCTATCTCGGTCTTGGGGTGCTTAGGCGGTAGAACCGTCCGTCATCGATCAGGCTGACATCATTGGGATGATGATGGTGCAGGTAAAAACCAGAATTCCTTTATTTTTTATTTGATTTGTATTCACAAGCTGTTCTCGAGACGATCAAAGAATCCATAATCAATTGCTTGAGGGAAAACCTGACCACTCACCAGGTTGATTGGACTTTCCATCGTCTGCTACTCCACCAAGCTTTCATCAAATACTAATTTAGTTTTAACCACACCTTACGCCAAATGAAACCGCCTTATTTTCGTATACAAATTAAGTCATAAGTCAACATTAAAACCACTTTCATGGCTTGAAAGTAATTATTGTATTTTGCAGAGAAACCAGTAACAAAACTTGAGCACAACTACAAACCTACGATTAATTGAAAACCCAGACAAAACAAAATACCAGACAACCTCAATAACTTACAATTTTGAACAATTTAATTAAATTTATTTTAATAAACAAACACACACGCAGTTTTGCTTAAATTTTAATTAAATATTTCTTTACCGAAAACAATATTACCTACGCGTAAAACCCACGTAAAGATGTGTGAATCCTTGCTGTATTTCGCTTGCATATCTTTGTCCTGTCCTTAATTGCAACAGTTCTGATTTATATCGTGAATAATAATTACACCCAGTTAACGAAAACTACGACCCGCCGCCGCCACCGCCTCACCGCCTAGAGATTAACATCTGTAAAAATCCTTTTCAGTGTGAATGTGGCTGCAAAACAACACACGCCAACTTATAAATGATTTAATTATTCAATGTGATTCCCATATACAATAAAAAAAACTAGTTTAAATATTAATGCTTAAACCAATTTAAACTTCCGTTTGCTGTGTCCAAGCTGTAAAATCGAAGACATTTAGCTCTTTGTCCTTTTCGGATGTCAAAAACTTTTTAAATAAATAAATCACTCGGGTAAATACTCATATTGAGTTACTTTTTCATTTAAATCTCTTTTTCAGTCCACAATAAAATATATTTTATTTTTCCGAAGAGCCAACTTAATATCCTTCGAAATAACTATAAGGCAAACAAAATAATGGTGTTCCGCAAGGTTGCACTTTCGCAGCGACACTTTTACCAATGCCTTCTGTTTGCCAATTAGTCAGGCTGTTGTTGAAATCTGAGCTGATTTAAAGCAAGCAATTATGAAACTCTGGCTGGGTTGACGATTTTCCATCAGCAACTTGCTTATGTAAACACCAACAAAGAAAAAAATGTGAAGTCCGAAGTTGCATCAAGCTGAAAAATGCTTTTTATGTCCTTAAAATCTATTTTCTTCTTGTCTTGAGTGAATAATAAACTCGCCGAGTTCACTGTTGCAAGGATTCTGGGAAGTGAAATAAATTAAGCAAAACAAAAAAGGGAAATTGCTTTATTCGCCTCTGGTAACTCATTCTCATTACACATGTGGCACTTGATTGAATAGTTTTTTTTCGAGTACGAGTTAAAGAACATAGGCACCGGTAATGGGTATACGTTGGAAATCCAGATTCTGTACAAGCAGTGAATTTCTTTAAATATGTCCTGACCTTGAGACATAGACACTTTAATGAATTTAAATTATTATGTGGATAGGGACATTATGTTTTGTGAAGTTTTGGATCATGGAGGAACGTAATTCAAAAGAACTCGTTTCTTCTTTATTTTTCCATAATCATTATGTTTTCGTGGAGAAGGGAGGAATTTTAAGTATTGTCAACATAGACACGTGTTGGCATTTTGTGCCTTTAAGCAGATGAGAACGTATTATATCTTTTGTGACGAGTGAAGGTAGGTACGGGATAAGGACTTTTCGGCGTAATTCACAAAATATGAGGCTTAATAAAAGATCCAAGGACCTGGAAGTGTTTCAAAGTTGTTATCTTAATTAGTTCTCAAGACTTTAATGCAATTTGTTTCTGTGTGTGGAGGGGGTGTTGATGTAATTTTCACACAATTTGTTATCAATTTGACTGTTGAGAAGAAAAAATTTGAAAATTACATTTTTTCATCCTTTTTACGTAAAGTACTTTCGAACTCGTTGATTATAGGGTTACAATGGTTTGGGGGAAGCTTTTCCATAAAAAGATAGTAAGTTTGATGTGTAACAAAAGGTAACTCCCAGTCAGCTTATTCGATGTCAAATTCTATTTGGAAATGAACATTCTAAAATCAAAAATTCTCACTTGCCAATCGATCAATCAATCCGGATCCGTTTTGGTTCTATATTGGAAAGTAAACACGATCATCCAATGTCAATAATGGCATTCGTCTTTCGTTTTCATTCATGAAACTATTAATGAACGGATTGATGCGAATGGTTCCAAGTAAACAATAAAATTCAATGTTTGGATGATGATAAATTAGACAACTGGTGTAGAAATGGCAGCGAGTAATTAGGAGTCCAAGTAACAGGATGTGAGAACAGCAAATTCGCAGACGCGTAAATTATGGTTTTTAACAAGTGTCATTTAATTCTTATTTTTTTCTGACAAATGCCATTTTATAAAGACAATAACCTGACAAAACTAATAACTATATTACTTCCTAGAAAGCAATTATTTCATCTCATATTTGAGAAGAAACCGGTGTGTTCCATTCGACGTTATCTTTCTTATCACTCCCCTGTTCCATGACTTCCTTTCTAAAGTAAAATTTTAATTTGAAAACGCAATTATTTTCAAAATAGTTATGTGGATGTCAATCTATTAATTTGTAGAAAAGCCCAAAAAAATTTGAATACGAAAACTCCTTTCAATAGCTTTTGTTGAACCATCGTCATTGCAATCATCATTTTCCATTTCTCGTGATTTAATACATTTTGATTTTGTCTTAATTTTGAGTTTAATTGGTTTTTGTAATGTTACGACAGATGGCTTGTATCGTATGTCTTGAGGTGAAAGGGATATTCCTTCGTAAAGAGACAATGAAGAGCAGGAGGATAGTAAAATGAAACGATAGTGAAAACGACAGTGCTTGATGGTTATTTCATTAACTTGTTAATTGTTGAAATAATCTTTCAGGAAGGAGAAAAGATTTTAGGGGTTGAGTGGTTGTGACAAAAGACTTAAAGGTCTTGTTTTATTAATGCTGATATTGAATAACAAGAAGTTGTACAGGAAAAGCAATGATGGATGCAGCTAAGAAGGATTGCAGAGAGGAAATGAAATTGATTAAGTTCGAGTAAAATGAGGTTATGTGGTTTTAAGCTCTTATGGCTTATTATTATTGATTTTCGATACATAAGTTGGGGCAAGAACAGAAAACCGATATTTGCATATGGAGTCTACTTTCTGACAGTAACTTTTATTAATTTAGTGTAAAATGAACTTCGCTGGAACTTTGACAAGATGGTGCACCCTCAAATAATTTATATAAAAATCAGTCCAGTTGCTAAGGTGTATCAAATAATTTTATAAAGATTAGTATGATTGGAAAGTGGGTGAGAGCTTGTGTCCAATTTCAATTGAATTGCCATGTTGCAAGCAATTGAAGTAAGTACTCATTGAGAAATTTCGGGCCAAAAAAAGGATAAAAAAAACAAACACTAATTTTTCACATAGAACTCAAATTTGTCTCACACAGTTCCTAAACAAAATCTCCACCATCTCCTTTCACTGAAAACCAATAGATATTGTCACGTGTTACACCAGAAATGTGCAATTCGTTCCACAAGATAAAAAAAAGTATGTAACGTCAATTTTCCGTGTTGGAAACAGTTTGTTTCGATGTTAACTAAAGTTCCCCTCAATCCCAAAGCAAATAAAAAACAATAAAAGTTTTTTATAGTTCCTGTCTTGTTTTTTAATCCATACGGACTGCATCACGTTTTAGAATCCAATGAACCAACAAGGGCAAAGATTGGCTTTTGGCTGAAAATGAGTAGAAATTCAATGATAATTTGCGCAAGAAATAAAAAGAACTAATTCACCAATATAACCCATTTGGGTCGTCCTGTGAGACTACAAAAAAAAAATGTGCACGACTCGGTCGTACGAACTTGCTCCTGTATTCCAAATTATAACTCATAAAAAAATTTAATTCGTAAATAAAAATTTAAATTGAAATATCAACCTAAAAAAAGATTTAATCTGAAAAAAAATTATGTCATATGATTTCTTAAAAAATTATTGATTTTCCAAATTTTTGTTTTAAAAATCGTCGGAGCGGTTTTTTTTTAAATTAATTTTTTGTATATAAAATTTTTCGAAAATGTCTTAAAATTAATTTGGGTATGCAGTATTCAAGAATGTGTAACTATACATTTTATAAGTAAATTTCAATTTTTAATATTGATCCGTTTTTGAGATACAGAATTTTGAAAAAAAAGTTTAAAAATATTTGTTAAAAATCCAAAAAATTTTTTGAAATTTTTTTGAATACAAAATAATACTTGGGCAATATACACGTACCTTCAAAAAAAAAATTACTCTGATCGGACTTTTATTTTCCGAGAAAATCTGATAACAAAAAAACGGTTCTATGGGCGGTACCGTTTTGGAGCAATACAAAAAAATTTTCCTTACACAAAATACATCAGAGTTTTAAATACAAAATTTCAAGGAAGTTTAAAAAAAATCGTAGGAACCGTTTTTGAGAAAATTGAAACTTTTGGTTTTTGGCCAAAAAAATCGTATGGTGGCTACCCTAAATTTTGATCTTAAAAAAAAAATCAAAAAAACGACCCACGCGAATTCGCTCAAACCCTTAATTTTCAAGTTTCAAGTCAATCGGACTAGAGGTTAAGGCTGTAGATGCGTTTACAGACAGACAGACAGACAGACGGACGGAATCGCCGGACCCACTTTTTTCGACTTCTCTATCATCGTAATGTCATATCTCATCATTACCTAAAATTTTTTTTTTTTACGAATTCAAAACTTGCCATATATTCTATATGTCGCAAGTAAAAAATCAATGCATCACGAAGTTGTGAAAGTAAATTAGCAGATCACAACTCACATCTCACATACAAAAATCAATCTATTTCAAGTTCTTTTTAAATTCCCATCACAAAATGTATTGCAAGATAGTTCCAGTAAAACCAATACCAATAGATACAAAAAAAAGATTGAGATACCTTTTTCTGCTACCTAATTGATGAGCAGTCTTTGGTTGGTTTTGATTGATGACATTTGGGAAAGAGAAAAAGAACAAAATTAATTGAGAAAAGAAAAGCAAAAATTTAACTAAGAGCTCAACTCAAATAAGTTTATTTGCCAGTTTGTTATTTTTTAGATTTTTTCGATGATTGAAAAATCGGATATTGATTTTTCTTTTGCTCGACTTTTCCTCACGAACGCCACTACCACGATGACGACCGGCGCGACGTATGTTTTCTCCTTATTCCACTTCAAATACCTATCTTGCACTTCGAATCGTGGAGGCACACGACATGAGTTAGGAACTCCAACTGAGGGAAAAAAGTTAATATTATATAGGAGTGTGTATAGTAAGATACAGGGGTCGGTCGTTGAGACAGTGGTATAAAGATAACCGAAAAATAAACGCAAAAAAATTACCAAGAAAATTCAGTATGTGGCTTAACTTTAATTCAGGCGTCCACATGGCTAGCAATTGCTATAAGGCTTCGTGTGCTGTTTCACACGAAATCCCTGTAATGAAAATCAAAAATAAAACGTGTTGTTGTAAGTGGACTGTGCTTTGATGTTGACCCAAGTGGACGTGGACATGGCATTGTGGGTCCCTGCGGCAGTCGCTCTATAGGCACCCGCATGCAGTTCATGTCCTGGAATTCGAAAGAGATCCCATAACAGTTGCCAGTGCCATGAATGAAATCGTGATTTATTAACGCCTAATAAGGAACAAATGTTTGCATGCCCATATAACATGCAAGACTCGACAAAACCACACTCATACTCTCAGTCTGGGGCTAGGCGACAAGGACGCTCGACTGTTGCCTGATGGCGACAGCCTACAGAACACATAGAGGCGTTCAGCTGTTTGTTAGATACATCTACACTGTATTGAGTTTTATGTTCGCTTAAAGGGGTGTCGAGTGTGTTCGTTCATGCAATGATGCGGCGAAGTGCTAGGATGCACATTTAATTTGGTGAACATTCAAAAAAGACAAATTAGTGGGTTTTAATTAATTCGTGTTTCTCGGAATGACACTAGTGGCAACTAAGCGACACTTTAAATTTGGCATCTTTATTGGAGTTAAAGTTATTTCTATTGCATTTTTGGCGATTTAAAAGAGTCCTCCGAAGTTTGTGTACTTAGAAATCATGCCAGTGAATGAGAAGACATGATGTTAAAAAAAAATTAAAAGAGATTTCTTATATACTACCAGTAATTCGACAGATGCTCCCGTCTGCAAAATAAATTGAAATAGCAATTAAGGAGACAAAGACAGTAAAGGCTTTTCCTGAAAATCCTATACACTTTTGAAAATATATTTGGACACGCGAGTATGTCCTTCATACCGACATACCGTAATTTCGGTATGGAATGAAAATGTTTATATTTAAAATTGAAAGAATTATAATGGCGTAGAGCACTGTTAATTCAGAGAAAATATTTCCGACCAAAAACACTTTAGGTCTCATGAACTGTGCATTCCCAAAGCATACCTTCACAGAAATGCCCGTGGACTATACAATCAACAAACCATTCAGAGCGAAAAATATGTATTCCAAAAAAATTCCATGCCTTCTTCCCATTAAAAACCGATTTAAGGCCAGCCAACCACGTCCACACGCCAAACTTTAAAAGCATTCACATTCATGTTATTAAAAAGCATTCGGTCCGGTTAACCCACTGCAGGTGAATCGAAATGTGAAAGTGTCCTGCTGGTGTCCAGCTCATAAGAATCTTGTAGGGGAATGCGCCATACTACACAAAAAAATAAATCTACACAACGAGTAAAAAACAATGCCCCATCAAGGACCAAAATGAGCAGAACATTTTTTTGTTTATGCCCCACAGGATGTTGTAGTGCAAGAGCAAGTAATATCGTGTCACACTTTATGACTCGAGAATAAATCATCGTCTCGGTTGTCCACAAATACGTAGGTAGTTATAGCGTACACCATGGACATCCAGCTGGCATCCTTTTACGCTCGTTGTCACGGTCACGCCATGTGATTTTGTATAGAGTTCCTGCAGCGACCACCACTTGATGCTATATGGAATCCTATCTTGTGCGATTTGTTGAGGTATGAGGCAGAAAAAATAACAATAAAATATGTACTACGTTGCATTGAAATTGTTCAGCGAGCTGTATTTATTTTTATCGCCTCGAACGTTTCAGGTTTCATATTGGAGGAACGTAAATCACGGCTGAAGTCCAACAGAGCCGCTGGAGCAGATGGTCTAGCTGCCAAGCTATTCAAAGTGGCAGGCCACGATCTAGATAGAAGCATGCAACAAATCATCTGTAAGATATGGTCGGAAGAACGCATGCCCGATGAATGGAACCTCAGCATTGTTTGCCCGATTATGAAAAAGGGAGATCCTTTTAACTGCGCCAACAACAGAGAAATCAGCCTACTTAACATTGCCTACAAGATCTTTTCTGCCGTAATATCTGAACATCTGAAGCCTTTCGTCAACAATCTTCAGACCAGGAAAGTCAACCACCGACCAAATTTTCACTTTGCGGCAAATCCTGGAAAAAACCTATTAACTCCAAATCGATACCCACTACCTTTTCATTGATTTTAAGGCTGCGTACAACAGCATCTACAGAGACGAACTGTATAAAGCTATGTCTAGTTTTGGCATCCCTGCCAAGCTCATTCGCTTGTGCAAAATGACGATTTAGAACTCACGCTGCTCCATCAAGGTTGGTAACGAGCTTAAGGAATCTTTCGATGTCAGAAAAGGATTTAGACAAGGCGATGGACTGTCATGTGATTTCTTAAACATCGTTCTTGAGAAGATATAGTGCAAAACTCCACCGTCAAGGCACTTTCTTTCAAAAATCTGTTCATTGATATTGATATAATGAGAAGAACCCAGCGTGATGTCAATAGCGCTTTTGTGAGAATTGAGACACTATTCCCGAGGGACGTAGAAGGAGAGAAAGACCGCGACTCAGGTGGCGCATACAAGTTCAAGAGGACCTCAATCAACTTGGAGTGCAAAACTGGAGACAGCTAGCTAAGGACGGAGCTGGCTGGGCTGGCGGAGACTGTTGATTGAGGCTCAAGTCCACACCGGACTGTAGCGCCACCTTAAGTAAGTAAGTAAGACATTTGCGACCATTTTAAAAATCCACAGAAAAAAATGATAGGAAAATATGGTAAAAACTCAAGCCAGCCTTTTTTTCAAAGAACTCCAGGTCTAATCGTGCCGGGATTAACAACAGTTTTGTTCGTAACAGAGATTTAAACTTCAACTTCTTATCCTTCTTAGTTTTGTCCTGGGTCATGTTCCTTCCATGACACCCAGCTTTACACTTCTTGCATTACACTACCAACGATTTTTACCAATATACGAACCCTCGTCATTGTCATTCGAGTCCTTCTCATTCGAGTTTAATTCACTGTATTTTCAGTTCTTTTCATTTTTATTCTCGTAATCGTCATTCGAATTCTCGACATCGTCAATCAAGTTCTCTTCATTCGAGTTCTCGTCATCATCTTTCGAGTTATTTTCATTCGAATCCGCCTAATAATCAATCGAGTTCTCGTCATCGTCATCGTTATTCGAGTTCTTTTGATTCGAATTCTCGTCATAGTCCCTCATTTTTTCGTCATTCGAGTTCTTTTTAGATTTTAAGAACAGTAGTAGGTATTAGTGATATCGAATAGTTGTGTGAATCGATTATAATCGACTAAATCATTCGAATGCGCCCTTAACTGCTCAGAGGATATATTTTATTGTGAATTGTTGATTTACAGCCTGAAACGAATCCACATTTAGATTATTATTTCAAAACGACTTAATTTCCAAACCACTCTACTCCATTGTAAAAAAAAGCACAAACAAAATTAATAAAAAAGCAAACAAAAATCCAACCTCACCTGCCAAAAATTGTATGATTGATTTATGTTGATATAAGTACATAATCACATTTCCAATGCCTGAAACCACATTAACAAAGCAGGAAGAAGAAAAACCCTCAGAATTTTTAATCAATCAATTTTCTCAGTCAAAAATTTTCCAACCCACCCAAGTGTTCAAGATTACAAAACTTGATATAAATATTTTAATGCCAACATAAAAAAGCACAACGCAGATCTAATAGCACCAGAATGGGAGAACCATGCAGAAGCTATTAGCTCACGTAATGCATAAATGAGCAATTTCCATTCTATAACAACAACGCGTTGATGAATCGTATTCATAACACCGTAATAATCAAGACGTTATATTGGATATTTAAATTTTGATGAGTTCGGAAAATTGTGAAATAGGTTCACGTGTTGAGATCGAAGGTGGTGGTTTATGGGGTTGAAGGTGAAGCACCTTCTTGAGAAAGGCTGTTAAAAGTGTTGTTCGGAGTTGGAAGTTAATTTTTCATGGACTCAGAGGAGAATGAAATTGAAAAAAATTACCACCTCGAGAAAGGCAAAGAATTAAAGTGTTTGTGTCACCGATGATTGTTTGCACTCTTCTTGCACTCATTCAGCAGGGATGGATTTTATTTTGTTTTTACGATTCCAGAACATGTCTTCAATTAAGTTACGAAAGCAGTAAAATTGTCGATATTTTAAGTTAAAACTCACTTCACTAAAAGATTCATAATTGTCACCTGATTTATGTCTTTCAGTGACCAACTTATTTCAAAAGCTCTTAAAACAAATTTACACTCAAACTTAAAAATTATTATTAGTAAAATGTAGATTTTGCTAACATTCGTACAGGGGGCTAACTTTCATTTCTCTCCTTGAAGTTAGTAATTCCAGGAAAGTTTTATTTTGTGCAGTACAGGAGTATCATTTTCTATAAAACAACAAAAAAATCTTAGAACTAAACTTAGTTCATCCATTTTAAGGTAGCTTGGCCATTAATGGTTTATGAATTAAAGACGAGCTGATTCTATCTTATTTTATTATACTCCCTTTATCTTCGACAATAGAAGGTCTTTGAAACAAAAGAAAAATAAAATGAGAGGAAGACAAAATGGAAAACATTATCATAAGGCGAAGGATGTTGTTGTTGCTGAAAAATTAAGAACAAAACAAAAGGAAACAAAAAACAACTTAAAGACAAAGCTAAACTTAGTGCAATTTTTTAATTGCTTACACTTCAAGAAGGAGTCTTTGTTGGGAGGATTATGTCCAAGGAACTTTTTTTTTAACTTTCGAACAGATAAGAAATAAACACAAAAATTCAATTAATAATTAATATTTCAAAGGTGCTTTTTGTTGTATTGCATTGCTAAAAGTTGATGGAGGATTCGATATTGACTCATTCAGTACTTATGTTAAAGTGAAATCCACGACCTTGTAAATGTGATTCAATTCAAATTCTAAAAGAGGGTCAAACCTGAAAAAAGTGTAAGCACAAAAATAAAGCCAACATCTTTTTAGCCCAAGCGAAACATGCTTAAATAAATCAACGTCAAACAAACATGTTAATCTCTATGTCCTACTTTTGCCTCCCTCGATTTCTCGTTCCAATTGTTTTCCTTGAGCAAGTCTTGTCAAATTATCTTACACACTCTCTATTACGGCACAATCCATTTTTTGATATGGAAACTACACGAGTTTCTGTTGTCATTTCCAAATTGTTAAAGCCTTTGGCAAACAGTATTTCGACAATTTTCACCTTAAAAAAATTCTTCAAGTTCAACTGCACACATCTGATGGCCAAAATCAAACACCAATTGCAAGAACCTCTTCTGCCCAGTTCAAACTCAAAATCCAAAAACAAGAATCCAACAAGAAAGAGAACCAACATTTTCTTCTCAGTTAACATTCTCGAAGTACCTTTCGATTCCGTTTACTGGAACTAAAAACATCAAGGACACTATCAAAAAGTTCTATTTGTGGTACAAGACGACGACGACACGAGTAACGCATTCTTAATTCGCAATAAAAACGTAAGAACCCGAGACCCAGGTCACCCTTTGCCATTCGTTTTTAATCTATTCCCATTAAAGTGAAAAAGTTCTAGGTACCATAAAAAATTACTTTTAACAAAGCAGTACATGACTGGTCGTCGTCGTTTCCTCTGTATCTACTTCTTCTGCTTCTTTGGATCACCTTTCTTCTTCCCAGGTCGTCGTTGTAAAGATGAAGTTATGTTTTAAAGGGGTGAAATTTGTTCCACAACCGGATATCTATACAATTCCGGATAACTGCGTTTTAACGAAAAAAGGAAAAAGAAGGGGTATAAAATGAACAGTAAGAGAAACCAAAGGACCCAACATTTTAATATTTCAAGACAGTGCCAAAAGGACACTCTCAAAAACGGTTAAGAGGGAAAAAGGTAACAGAGCTTTGAACATTTCATCGTGATTTTTATTTTGCCTTCGTTTTAAGTGGACTTAAAGGAATTTTCCATTTATTATTTAAGATAATAGGTGGCATAATTCAATACAGAGAAATACTTTCAAACAAGGTTGCCATCTGTCAGTAAAGGATAATTTACTTTTGAAGACAAATGGATACGATTTATGGCTATCGGTTTGATATAATTCTTAAAGTAAAGAAATAAATCAAGTTAAGTTTTTTGTTTCGTTTTCATAATGGCGAGTTTTATATTTAAACCCCACTTAAGGTATGTGACAATAAGGTGAACGACTCTTTATCTCTGTTTCAAATTTGACCTTGCAACTTTCACTTTCATCTTATGGAAGTCAAATCCCTGATTACATAAGCGCAAACCGTACTCGAAATTAATTTTCTCCCATCCTTGCTTGTGACGTTTGTCAACTTTTTCACCCAAACGTAATCCAAACGCTTAATCTTTATCATAACAAAAAAAAGACACAAAATTTTAATCCAAATGTATGTAGGTACATACATAATTATGTAGGCCCTTATAATTCAAAACTGTTTGTGTGCCGGCATATTCGAGAGAGAGGATTATGTCAGATTCCTTCATATATTCCCATTTTTCGTTCTTCCTCTAGTTCTGCAGAATCACACTCTTTTGTGAAATTTATTGTTTAACATACTCGTAGCAGGCGGTTGCAATTTTTATGATAGCTGGCATTCAGCGAAAAGTTCCAAGATCCTTTTTCTATTTAAACTTCAAAACTGCATCTGAACTCATACTTTGAAATCTTGGTAGGGTGATTCAGTTTTTTCTTCAGTAAGAGAATCGAACCAACCAGCAGATAGTCCACACTTTTGGAATGTTTGTATACGACCCGTAGACGTTCACCTATTTGATAATGATTTAAGACTCACTTGTTTCGCTTATAGAGTTTGAAAATTAAATTGAAATTAATGTTCTCCTTGAATACAAAAAAAAAAAAAATATGTTTGTGGTAAATCTTGAGTGCAATGTTTTGTGTAAACTTTCTTTTAACTTCTTGCTTTTTGGGTTCTCAAGAAATTGATGATGAAATGAATTATTGATTTGAATTGACCTGCTGTTGTGTCCGTTTATTGCGGAAAATAAATGTCTTGGAAGACGAATTCATTATTCTCAACATAGAAATGTATGAATTATTTTTGTTCATTGATTTATTCGAGCAAGAATTTCAGTTAGAGAGGACCCTTGAATTCATAAGAGTGATAGGTTACCAGAATGATTTGAGAAATAAATGAATTTCGTTTCATTCTTTTGTTTTGTTGTTTTGTAGAAGTGGTCACTCTGGCGTATGTGGAATATTTTATTTGAAAATCGTAGGCAATATTGCTTTGAAAATATGTAAAATGTTCAACAAAAGTTCAAAAGATTCCAATTTGAATTGGTATTCGTCCTTAAATTATGCTTGCTTGAGGAACTGTGAAGACTTCTGAATGGCTTAACGATTTTTGGAAGTCGTTTTGCATGACTTGACTCTTTTATCAACTTTTTCATTCTCAAAATGTTCTTTAAAAAATAGAACGCGAAGCAGGTGGCCATGGTTCAGAGGATAGAGTAGTGGATTGCTAAGCCGAACGCTACGGGTTCAAACCCCAGCTTCAGCAGCATTCTTTTTCTACAAAAAACGCCAGCTTATCTGAGGCCACCTGTGCGATAACATGAGACAATACAAATCTAAGTCTCCTCCTCTGAGCCACGTAGGTTTCTGTTATGTGTGCTTTCTTTCTATGTGTCTATCTGTCTCTCTCTGTTGTATGTCTTGTTCTGTCCCAGCCGATGGTCTCAGTCACCAATGCTGCTATGTGTCTGTAGTTCGTTACATTTATGTGCGAAGTACTGTGAAATGTAATGTAATGTAAAAATAGAACGCATACGCCGCCGTAGTGGCCGTAGTGACTGAAAAACAAAAAATAATATCTACTCTTTGAGTGTCAAGCTAGCAAGCTGCATCGAAAGCTGAAATAAATAAATAAAACATGAACACGAAAATATAAAAACTAAAAGTAATATCTCATTTATTTAACAATTCATTTCAAACACTAACGAAAAATAATTAAATCCCACTTTTAACAACGAAAACAAATCCAAACTTCTTATCTAATCAGTTGGCATATTTCCGTGCAACCAAACACGATTACTGCCCTCGAAATCACTGCCCTTCAACATCCATTTCGTAATCAGTAATCCGAACACCATCGGGGCTACGTGCATGAGTTCTTGCAGTCAAAACACCAATTTCAGCACCCATTCCAAATCGGAATCCATCGGCAAATCGTGAGCTGGCATTATGGAAGACGCTATCGACAGATTGAAGAATATTACCAGCAGCACTCTCTAAATTTTTGAAAAAAAAAAATTAAAGTGAAAATAAAACTTTGATGAAAGGACGTAATTACCATCTTCCGCAACAATAACATCTGTGTGACTGCTTCCGTAGGTGTGGATGTGATCGATAGCATCATCAAGATCTTTGAAAATTTCAATGCAACATTCCAAAGCTCCATATTCGTGTCTTAGACTCTTTGCAACCCGTGGACCGAGGTTAGTTTTCAACTAGGTTTTGGTCCAGAGAAGATTTTCATACCCTCGCGTTTGAGCATATTGCAGACGTCGGTAAAGATTGATCCATGCATCAAGTCTTCGTAGATCAAAAGGATTTCCATTGCATTGCAGGCTGTAAGAAAAGTATGACGTTCCTCAGGTTAGTTCTTAGACCATAATTAGTACTTATTTGAAATAAATACAGTTCTTCAAACAAAATGTACTCATCTCTAATCTTAAGCTAATTCAACTTCATTCCATATTTAAGTGACAAACTTTTCATTTACTCTCTTTTCTCAAAAGTCCTTAAGGGATGTTTTAAATGACGGCCAAAATCCTCGAACGAATAACAACAAACATGTTACTCCCGAGTCCAATTCATTTATTTAAAAAAATAAAAAGAAACTTCCATTAAGAACATAATGCAGTCATCTTCAAAATCCTTGACAGATTACTTCTTATCCCTCCCTCTGATAAAACAAACGTATGCAAGAAATGTATGACTAGTTTACTAACATTTAAAGCAACCTTTATGGAATACACTTAGTGAAAAGTTTGATATCCTTAAAAACATACTGACACAAACTGCAGACAGACCGACAGAATCATACACTATTGCAAAGTTGGACAACACAAATTATCAGGATTTCAAGTCTGATGCAGAAGTTTTCAGTTCTGAGCAGTTGTAATATGAGATTTTCGAAATTAATTAATAATTCCTGATTGGGATTTGAGCATTGGAATGCCATAAATATGGATGCAATTATTCACTTTTGAGTTTTCTTTATGTGTTTTGAGGAAATTTCGAAACTTTATAAAGAGAAAAGGATATTTTTGGATTGACTTCGTATAAATTTAACTAAATTGGTTTGAATTTGTGTTATTTAATTGAAAGGATATTTATTTGTGAAGAGCTAGTTAAGGTGATAAATAGTTTTGTCAATTTGCTTACCTGCTGGATAATCACACTTGGCATCCCTTGCGATTTTCAGTGCCTTCTTTAGATCAGCACCCTTGTCAATATAGACATGGCACACAACCTTAGCGTGTCCCAATACTGGAATATGCACAGACTGCTCCTGAATGTTCCGCACCAATTCCGATGATCCTATGGGAATAATAAGATCAATATGATCCTCCAATGACAGCAAGTCACTGATTTCTTCACGTGTCGACATCTTATTGAAATCACATCAAAGAACAACAAATTTATATAAAATACAATTACAGTCAAATAAACAAAACAAAAAACTCATCACCCACCAAGGAAACGGCTTTCTCAGCAGCAACTGTTAATTTGACTCCTTCACCAATTCCATCAAATTTATTACTGTGAGCTGCTTCCTTCCCGCCCTTAAGTAACGAACCATTAGCCGATGCCATTTCAAATGCCGCAACTTTAGGCAATGATTCGGGAAGTGATTCGAAAATAACTAAGAGCACACCAATTGGCACAGTGACTTGTGTTAGTTCCAAATTGTTGGCTAATTTCGTGCGCCTAAGGACATTGTGTGAAAATTGAAATTTAAATAAATTTTTGAGAAGAAAAGTACTTTTAAGTTGGCGTAAACTTGTTTTGTGTGTTTGTTTCTTTTAAGCGAAATTTGCAAAAGAAAACAACAGAAAGAAATCAAACAATACCCGTGAAACAAGCGAAGACAGGGATAATATTAGTTTGGAGTGAAGTACTTTTTGATTAGAAAAGTTTCGATTAGTTGATAAGTTGTTGAGGTGGAAGGGGAGGAAAGTAAGGCTATCAATACGACTGACTTCGTCGATTTTTAATTTTATTTATTTTCAGGATAGGTACGTTCTTGTGTTTTGTTGAGTTTTAGATCTGCGATTTACTTTTGGGTCTTCACCTTTAACGATATTTTCTTTTCTATTGATTTCTTTGTGTTGATAAGCTGTCTAAAAGTTTAGCAAAGATTTTTCTTAAACTTTCAATTCCATCCAGTTTTGTTTATATAACTTTTTTTTTTAAGTTTCCAATTAAAGTGCAAAATATTTGCCAAAGCAATGTAGTAGTTGTTTGTTGGAAGGCGGATTTTCGTGGAATTTTTAAAGCACTTGTAATTTGAAACCTGTGGTTAGCAACCAGGACAAGTAATTTGTGATTTAAAATTATGAATTCGTAGAATGCTTTGAAGTTGACATTTTGCAACAAGCAAACATATCTTAATCAAATGTTGACAGTTTAGAAGATCCTGTAGGTAACCTTTAAAAAGTCAACTATGGAAACGGTTCAAAATTAACAGCCAATTTATTTTTCCTTGACAGCACTTATGAATCCGTTATTTTTTGAAAGAATTCTAAAACGATAACGCCTACTTAAAATAGAGTCTCGGGAATAAGTTAAAAGGTTAATTGTGTTACACAAATTTCAAGAAACCTGACATTAAACAACAGTTTTTGGGAGAGAAGCGAAAATCGTATCTAATAGGTAATCAATTTAACAGATTCGAGTTCCGAAGACTCTTTCCTGAAAAAAGTTCGAGAACAAATGCAAATGGAAAGTTGAGACTTCATTACTCAATAAAAGAAATAATTTCTTCAATAAAATAAAGCTTACCTGATAAGAACAGCTCTTACGTCTATACGATTGTCACTTGCACAAACACTTCAACAAGGCTTTCCATGAAAAGGGATACAGGGTATTCTGGAAAGAGGATTTCAGCCCTTTTTATCCAAAGTCTCCCTCTCATAACAAAATAAAATGAAAATAATGAATTCTCCTTAAAGAACAGAATTTTAAACTAACCTTGTGACTCGAATCAGCAGTCTGCTTCAGTCCAACCGACAAATTCTTCAACTTGCCCGAATTCAATGACAATCTCGACAACAACGGCTACGCCAGTCCCGACTTTTCCGCTTCAGCCAAATCCAAGGCATTCGTACTCAATATAAAGTCCTGTTTTGCCACTGAGAGGTCAGCTAGAGTATTGACAGCACTGGCTCGTTGTTCTGGTGTCAGTGCTTGCAGATGTCGTCCACCGGTACGTGCTTGAAATGGAAAACAAACATAATTTTGTTAATAAAGTGCTGAGAGCCACCACTCGAGAAATTATAATAAACTCCACGAGACATCACAGAATCCTCCATCATCTCCCGGCTTATCGTCATCGACTCAAAAAAGGGAAAATTCCATTTAATTAAAATTAATGCCAAAAAAAGAAGACGGATCTTACCATTTCCAGCCAAGGTTTCGACAGGAGTTGAAAATCCTTCAGTGGACTCGGTGAAGAACGCAACGTTCCGACCTTCCTCCCGGCAATTATTGTTTTAATAGCCTTCTCCAGCACCCAGGTAGCTGCCTTGACTTTCGAATCCATGCCACCGGTGCCGATCTAAAACGACAACGACGACAACGACAACGATGAGAATGATGAAACCATTAGAATGGATGAACAAACATAAATTCCAAGCCATCACTGACGGACCACAAGGCACAAAAAAAATGAATTTACTTTTTTGCCAAACTCAATACCGCGCATATCATTCGAGGTATAGGTGTGCATAAGCTTGCTACAGTCCTCCCATGGCGCCTTGTTGTAGATACCGTCAACGTCTGACATCAAAATTAGCAAATCAGCTTGCATTTCTGCGGCCAGCATGGCTGCCAAAGTGTCATTGTCTTTTATAGCTATGCCCTGGAACATGTACAGTGGAGGATGAAATTACGACGAGGGAAATAGGAACACCTCACCTTCTTGAATCCGGCTGGCAGATCATCGTCCTTAAGAAACATTGGCGGCGATACGGCATCGCTTGTGTTAATAATTGGGATGATGTTCAAACTAATCAATTAAGAGAGCGTATAAAAAGATGGTTTCTTGTTTCGTCATTGTAGAAATCAGGTTTTGTAACAAGAACCTGCGAGGAATAAACAAGGAAACGAGATCAAATAAACACTCTGACTTGGGACTTTATTATTATTTCGAGCTGTGACCTCTTCTTTGAAATTGTAGTAAAGTTAATGCACCAGGGGACTGGAATTGTGCAGTGTTGTGTGGCGTTTCTTGTCTTCAATTCGCATGAAGACAGTTATTTCTTTAACCTTCTTTTTTTGTGTGTGTGGACCTATATTGAAGTGCAAGCAGAGACGAATTTTATTGGTTTTGCATTATTATGCATTGCAGATACCGCAATTTCATTCCTTAGTCTTGTGTTTTATAGCTGGGGTTTCTTCTATTTAGGAAATGTTCAATTTGCTTACTGTGCTCATCACTCGAATCGAATTCACTGCAAAAAGAGATGATAGCTGATTTTCTATTTGAGTCTTTTTCTTGTGAGAAAACTCACACGAGTTTGAAAATTTACGAGCGAAAATGAACCTGCTGGAAAACTTTATCTTTGTGGCACCATTTTGCTGGAATATTGATGAGTTCAATGAGGTTGCAATTTTCTTGCAACTTTCTGCGAATTGGCAATGCACATTCGAATTGGAATATACTCTATCTTCGTTACATAATTTTTTTTTCTAAATCCCACGCCTCTTTCCCCCCCAGATACCGCACGCGCTGGGGTCCATTTTCACCGAGTACGACGGCAATTACGGTTGCTATACGTATCGGCACTTAATTAGAAATTATTTAAAATTACTAAAATAAAAAAAGCGATATCGACACGAACAGAAGGAGGACAAGAGATTGGGACTGCTTAATGCAAGCAGGGTCAAAAAGGAAAAATAAATAAGTAAAATAAAAAATAAAAATAGAAAAAAAGTACAAAATTTTTAAACAAAAATTTTAAAGTCAAAAATTTAAGAAATCAAAGTTAAAAGTAAATAAGCGTGTGGAAGACACTATTTTTTTTTTGTACATTCACGTAGATGAACAAAAACAAGACAGTTAACAAAACAAGATTAATACATAAATATTTAACTAAACACATAAATTAAACAAAAAACATTTAAGAATGTAGAACACTGGAGCAAATTTTTTATTTTATTTTTGCTTAGGTTTAAATCGAATAAGTCTGAATTGCAGTTTGAAAGCCTACTCATTCGTGTCAAGGGCTCATTAAATCCATAGTTGGTACGATGTTTAGGTTCTTGTACCATGTCTTTCCTGCGAAGATTATAACCGCCACCTCGATGGTTGAAAGATATAGCGCCAAGGAGTTCCGGTGCATCTGTTACACCAGTTATAACTTGATGGAAGAATATCATGTCATTGTTTTTTCGTCTATTTGACAATGTTTCCATCTGGAGAGTTAATAAACGGTTTTCATAAGAGGGGACATTTAAGGGATCAATCCATAGGATACCTTTGAGGGCAAAACGGGTAAAATTTCGTTGGACAGATTCTATCCTCTCAATATGAATATCGTAATGAGGTGACCAAACCTGGGAAGCGTATTCTAAGTGAGGACGAACATAACAATTATATAGGGCACGGGTGATATTTGGATCGCGGAACTCCTTTGACCAACGCTTTATAAATCCAAGCATTGAATTGGCTTTATTCACAATGTTGTTAATGTGTACAGAAAAATCTAGGTTAGGAGTAAAAAAAACTCCAAGATCTCTAACGGAAGTTACACGGAATAGAATGTGCTGTGAGATAGCGTAGTCATATGAAGACGGTGCACGCTTCCTTGAAAAGGTCATTGTTTGACATTTCATTGGATTTAGATTTAAACTTTTTTTCTCACACCACAATGCAAAACTATTAATGTCATCTTGAAGCAGAATATGATCATTACTAGAAGAGATGTTTTTGTAAATCTTCATATCATCTGCGAAGATGAGAATTGTGCTACTACGTACACATAACGGAGCATCGTTTATAGCTAAATTAAAAAGTAGAGGCCCTAGATGGCTACCCTGAGGTACTCCCGAATTAGCAATAAATGACTTAGAGATAAAATGCCTAAATTTTACTTGATAATACCTATTCTCAAGATATGAGGAAATACAAGCGATGAAAAATGGGGGGAAGCCATATGCATTAAGTTTGAATTTTATAATAGCGTGAGAGAGTTGGTCGAAAGCTTTGGAAAAATCTGTATAGACACAATCGATTTCCTGACCACATTCCAAAGTGCGAACACATTGATTTATAAAAACAAGACGATTTGTGACAGTGGAACGTTTCTGCATGAAACCATGCTGTTGGTGACAGATGATGTTCCTGCAATGAAATGCCAAACTTTCACAAATAACTTGTTCGAACACCTTAGGAATGCAGGAAAGCTTAGATATTGGTCTATAATTGGCGATATTGGCCTTATCTCCCTTCTTATAGACTGGTATAATATAAGCGCTTTTCCAAATAGATGGAAATTTTCCTAATTTCAAAGACAGTTCGAAAATATTACGGAGGGAAGGTGCTAACACAGACTTACAATTTTTTAAAACAATAGGTGGAATACCATCTGGACCACTCGAAAAATCTTCTTTTAGGTTAGAAAGAATTGTAATAATGTTGTCAGTCTCTACTGAGATGTTATTAAACAATACTTGTGGACAGCCACGTAAATATTGAAAAAAATCTTTATCCACAACAGCCGGAGAATCGATGAAAGATTTGCTGAAATTATTTGCGAATTCTTCACATATTTCAGAAGTTAAGTTGAGGGCTACATTATTGCTAGTAAAGTTCATTGGATAAACATCACATTTCCTCTTAGAATTAATGTATTTCCAAAAACTTTTCGGGTCAGACGCCAGATAGTTTCCCATAGTAAGTAAATACTCACTATAAAGTTCATAAGACAGTTTCTTAAATTCTTCAAAAAATGAAATATAAACTACTTGGTTTTCTAAGGTCATGGATTTGAGGTATTTTTTCCAAGCCTTATTTCTCTTATTACGAAGTGTTTTGAGCTCTTTAGTATACCAAGGATGACTAAAAGTGTTAGAGTGGGTTGTTTTCTTTTTAGGAACTGTCTCTTCAATGCAACTCATAAGTAAAGAATAGAAATTTGCAATAATTGCGTCAATATCATTGTTGAACGATAATTCTTGGATACCGGAAATTTGTAAGCGATGTGAAAGCTGCAAAAAATCAGCTTTTCGGAAGTCAAATGTATATGAGCAATCATGGGGATTACTATTCTCAAGTAAATGACCGCTCAAGTCAAAAAAAATATCTAAGGGAGGGTGGTAATTATCTACGGTTGATAAAGCAGATGTAGATTCTACAACTGCAGTATTTACTGCGTCAGATGAGAATACCAGGTCTAGTATTCGATTCATTTTATTTTTGATACAGCTTACTTGCTGTAAATCGGAAGAAAAAATGTTATCCAACAATTGAAGCTCCAGTTGAGATGAAATTGTTGAAGCTTCAAAAAAGGACTCGTCTTCAGAGGAAACCCAATCAATAAGAGGAAGATTAAAATCACCTAGCAAAAGAATACAGCTGTCAAGATCAGCAATGCTGAAAACAAAGTCTAAGATTGAGGAAAGTTCACTGAATACTGACATTGGGCTTTTAGGAGGAATATATACATTTAATACAAACATTGATTTTTGCCGTAAGGTTATTTTAACACAGATAAGTTCAATATTAACTTGAAACGGGAAAACAACAAGGGAAGATGAGAGACTATTTCTCACAGCGATGAGGACTCCCCCGCCAACTAAGTTCATAGCATCCTCATGACGGTCTTTCCGAAAAACTGAGAACTCTTTATCAAAGAGCTCTGTAACCAGTATAGTGGCGTTGAGCCAGGTTTCAGAGAGAACTAAAACATCATGTGGAAATGCCTGAGAATTCTTATAAATAGAAGCAGTTTTACTACGAAGTCCTCTTACGTTTTGATAGTAGAGGGAGAGTCTCTGCAGTTTTTTGAATTAAGGCTTGAAGTTGAGGGACGTGATTTTCTCAGGGGAGCAGTGAATTCCTTAACTAAAGTGTTAGGAGGCCAGGAACAATTACAAATGGGATCAAAAAGAGAATTAGGGGCAATGATTTTAAATGAGGCAACAAAACTATTCGGTTTACTTATTTTAGAACATTTAAGGCTTGAAGGTTGGGTGATAACCTTTGAATCGACCAAATGAGCCAATATGTTTTCAGGCTTTGTTTCGGGTAGTAACCGAGAAATGAATATATATTTTGGTTTTGGGACTGATGCCAGATTTGTTTGGGGTGTATTTAATGGAATCGGTTGTAAAGTAGTTTCATTGGCAGTGGGGTCAGAAATATTTTGTAGGGTTTCCTGTACAATAAGGGGAGGGTCTTGAGAAGTTATCAGAAAAATAGCACTCATTTCTTCAATTCACTGACATGACAGATTGGATTTGGAAAATCATGAGTAAAGGTCCGTACATATGAGCTGCGACCTGCGTCTGCGAATTATTCTTTTAAAGCTATTTCTAAAGTAAATATCAACCTTAATTGATTAATAAAATTAATAAATGACCGTATTTACATATTTCAATATAGAAAACTGCCTAAGACTATTTAAAAGTACACAAAAAACATATTTTAATATTTTCTATGCGACCAATAGCTACGAACTGCGAATTTTCAAATGAGAATTCGCAATCCACAAATACGAAACGAAATCAAAAATCAATGATTTTTATGACAGTTCGCAGCTCTCTACGACTACTTATATGAATATGAATTCGTAAAAAATATTTCGCGAAATTTACGAAAAAAAAAACTTTCGAAACCCCATCGAGTGATATAACAAATTAAGGGTCTCATTGAGCTCCAACCACAATCACCTTGAAGGAATGTTGGCAACCTTGGCATCAAACAAAAGCACAATTTTTTCGTTTTTGCGTCAAAAACATTCTTTTCATACTCAGATTAATGTGTATATTAAATTGAAGCTGATGTCAAAAATATATTTAATGAATAATATTTCTAATACCGGGTCCAAAAGCTCCCCATCATCATCCGTATTGCCGTCTAATCATCTACTTATAAGATTAAAAAAGAGTAACCCTAATAGTTACACAATTGAAATTAATCGTAAAAGGTTGAATTCGAACCCAATTCAAAAATTAATAAAAATAACCCGAATCAAAAATTTCAATATAACTTGTCATCATTTAACCCATGACAAGGATCTTATTCATATTCTCCTATTGACCTTCTCAGAATGACCATAAATCTCTTCCAATAGGTCCAATATTGCCCTCAAATTCAATACCAACCTAACCGGAAAAAAATCATGCATTATCTTTAATAAAACCCCAGCAAAGCACTTCATCTAAACTTTTTTATATCCATTTTTTCATCATACCTTTTCAAAATTGAGTTCATAGTCTTAGCCTCTTTATTTCACTTAACTCTGATTTTATATTAACTCCAAGGAAATAAAATCAAAATCGACATCAACCGCAACTGCCAATGGCTAAATAATCAAAATATAAATAAAATAAAATAAAAAAACAAACCTGTGCAATCTTAACTCTATATTGTGCGAACAAAGCATCATACAAGGACGTCAATCCCGACTGTCCAACGGCAGTAGCTGCTCTAGGTTTCCTATGGCGAATGGCGACGCCAAATGAAAAAGAAATCAAATAAAATAGCACAAAATTAAAATCAACTCTTTGACATAATTCCACATAGAAACACCAAACACAAAATCCAAATAAAGATAAAGATAAAAATGAAAGAGATATTTTAATATTAAAACACAAATACCTACAAAATAGAGCAATCGAAAAAAAAGGAAACTTACATTATGATTATGATGATCCTTTGGTGATAGAGTCTTTCTCATTGACAGGGACATTAATAGTTCTTGTGCAAGTTTTTGACTACCAAAGGCAACAGCTCCACTCGTAACCATCATAACTTCTCGTCCTTCGAAATGGCATTCATCAACCTTTACAAATGTGGTGGAGAGGTTTCCCTCTGAGAAAAAAAGCAAATAAATGTAATACAAGAATGTATCATGAATATTTTTTAACAGTTGTATCTCTATCTGATTCTGAATCTATTTCTATCTGCTTTGTGTGCTCCTTTTTGTATTTGCAGAACTGAATAAAAATGGAATTGAGGATTCATCCTCACATGTACATTCTATATGATAATCATTATCAGATATTGAAAACAGTGGTGTCAAAATCTTAATTACAAAAAAAAAGGAATAACATGAACGGTATTTTTTTTTTTGGGGGGGGGGGGGGGGGGAGCGGAATGATCAGCTTAGGAATGTATTGCTGCGTACAACTGTGTTGTTATGAAAAAAGGTTTGCTCTCAGGTATCTGTTTTTTTTGCGCCTAAACAAAATTTATATATGTAAAAAATAACTTTTTGCAAATTTTGCCTTAGACCAAGTCCACTATCAGTTACTTAAAATTAACTTAAACATGATTTGTACGCTCCACGTCGACAATTTCCTACTTTTGCAATTTTGTCACAAAAAACACTAACCTAACAGTACCTAAGTAATAAATACCTCGACAGCACTGACTTATAATACTCTTAAGCACATTACAAACATTCCTTTTTAGCATAACGAGATTATATGAGTACCTTCCGTATGGACCTAGACTCGTTAAATAAACTATCATCATTGACTTGTAGAAACTATATTACCGACTCTTTTCTATGTGTCCTTCTGTGGTAGCATAAACTAGTCGAGTAAAATTGATTTTAGTTAGAAAAGTAATTCTTTTTATCGACCCTTAAGAAGTTGTTCGTATGTTTCTTTTTATTGATACCTTTCCTTTTTCTGCTTTCTATATAACTTTCCTGTAGTAAAATCCGCACCTTTCAATTTCACTAGATGGATTTTTTTTTTCACTTCCGAAAAACCAAACAAAGCTCCGTAAAAAATACCAATCAGTCATATGACTTAAGAATTTTCCATCTCATTCTTTAAATCAAAGAATTGTGTGCAGAAAAAAAAGACAAAAGAATACATTTTCCTTTCGTTATGCTTGATTCGTGTTCATACACAGAGACAAACCATCTACCATCATCAATTTCAAATCATTCCTACAGAAATATTAACTTCAAATTAACTGAAAAAAAACAGTCACTTTCAATTTTTGTGTAAAAAATCTTCAAAGTCAAGAAATCCCTCCTTTCAAGTGACAAAATTGCTGACATAACAAAAAATACACAAAGGATACTAGAACACACTTATTAATTCTGCATAAATTATTCCTTTTTGCTTTGACACCATGTAAATAAAAAGACAGTCGACGCAAAGAAGGGGAAAATGTGATATTTTTGAAAGGATAAACTTACAAAATTTACAAGGACATCAATACATATTGTGTGAACTCCGAAAATCCATCTTGCTACTCAAAACTAAGAAAAAAATCATAAATTAAAGTTTTGAAGGATACAAATTAGAAGTTAACATGCTACTTTATTCACTTCAAAAGAAGACATCCTTTTTTGGGTGATGATGATTGAGATGATAGAAGGGTTCTGTTGGAAAGAACTTGAAAGAAGTAGTTCATTCTTTATTTATTCCTCCAGGATGAACTAAAAAATACCCTCTGAGCTGTGAGCTAGAATTTTTGCACCAGAAGACATCTTAACACTTAAGTTTTAAAATTTTATCTGTTGTAGTTCAAGTCATATAAGCTTGAGAAATTATTTTTCACATGACTTCCTCTGGCGACAGTGGAAGGGTGCGAAAAGTCAGGATATTATTTTCCAAACAAAACACTGAGAAAAATCAATTTCGTCCTTAAAAGTAACACTGCCAGTCCGCTCGTCACAAAGTCAATTCGTCCTTAGTCCGTTATAGAGAGAAAGAGGACGAACAATTTTATGACGAAACTGGACTCATATGAACTCAAGGGGAAAATAAACGAATAAACAGGTCATATCTACACTTGTAGCATGAGAAGATGTCAGTGCCAAAATAAAAACACGTTTATCATGCTAAAGATGTGATGCGGCGGCGGCGATGACGATGAAACATCATGTAAGACAATACATACAAAATATATAACGGCAAGTATTTTGTCCTTGAATGTTACAAGGATCTTGAGAGGTATCGATTTTTTGTTCCAGTTTTGTTTACGAATACACTTTTGTCTTTCGAGATTATTCTCCTGTTTTTATACACCATAAACTCGAGACGTTCATAATATTGAATTGTAAAAATTTATCCAGGAAGTATGATGTTGATTTGACATTAAAAACACATTGGTCACGATTAACTACGTGCGTAGTCCAAGAGCAATTCAGTGACTTGTACTCATCATCATCGCCCGGCCGGAGGATGACATCCTTGATGTTTTCGGGTCTATTGTCCCTTTTTAATGGAGGAGGGTTAATATTCTGGTTCATAAAATTACGAAATAATTTAAGTCCCTTGTATCTGGTATAAAAAGCTGTCAGCACATTATGAAGCAGTATAGTACACAGTTGTATTAAAAAAAAATCTAGGACATTCTTCTACTACAATAATCTATTACAATTTTTTTAAATTGAAAATTTCAAATTATTAAAGTGTGTACATAAGTTAGAAACCTAGAAAAGACTTCCTTTCCTTCCAGTAATAATCGTTCGTTTATTTCATGTTAAATAATTGAACAAAAAATGTAAATCCCAAATAAACTTCATCGTTTGTATACCGATTGTCCTTGTATCATTCTTCATTTATCCTACGTTACTGTTTCCCATCAGATGAAAAACGTATTTTTAGAGACAAGGATCTTGGAATTAAGAAGGTTTCGTCTTAAAACAAAGCATCTAATGACTCGTAAACGTAGTGAAACTCCTCATCAGAATTTAAAACAAAAAAAGTATCAATTAAACCTATTACTGTCTACCGCCGAGCAGGGTGAGAAAAAGAAGAAAATAATCAAAGCAAAATAAAAATACCTGTTCGACAATTGATGCCAATGTCAATGGCTATCCTCACGGGTGATGACGGCGCTGCCAAGTTTAACGACCAATCGTTTGGCGTATTTTAATTGGCTTCTATCCGTGAATTGCACTGTTTTCTTCTCGGCGATTAATCCTCGTTTATCTTGTTGAATAGTTTTGCTCTGTGAACAGAAAAAAAGAAACACTCACATCATGAAAGACGTATAGAAACAAATTAAAAGAGAAGAGAATTGGAATATATTATTCAAAGCAGACAGAAACGAGATGATTTTTGGGCGGTTTTATCTAGTGGATGGCTCGGAATACAAAAAAGGAGCTTGTTATCGATTTTATTTTTGTTCCAGCGAAAAGATTTTGCACGTCTAGTCATTCGGTGTTATGAATTTTTTTTGTGACTTCGGTTAAAGGAAACCTTATCAAGGATGATAATTATAATATTCACCGAAAGCCGCCGGCAATTTGATTGAATACAAATTTTCCAAAAAAAGAATAACCTCACACTGATAAATTGGTTCTTAGTATGATGGATTGAAAAGCCTGAGTGACTTAATCGAATCAATCATGAGATTGACCTTTGACGCATTGAACTAGAAATTGTGATATAGGAAGAGCTTCAAGATTAATGAAGTGCTGTTTGCTTGAAAGGAATTTTAAGGAATGTAGAACTGGGAATTCCTTGAAAACTTAAGACCCTGTGGTGCGCTATAATCTGCTTTTTAGTTTTTTTTCCTGCATTTTGTCGACAAAAATAAATTATCTGTAATTCTTCGTTACACATGCTTGACTGATCCTTATTTTGATCAAAGGTGTTAACATTTCCGTAATGTGGTTTCTAAATGCGGTTTTGCGACTAAGGTCTTTAAAAGTCGATAAACCAGACTAAGCTATGTCATTTAACGTTGTAGAAAAGTTTTTCGAACGATTTGGAAGCTCAAAAATGACGGAATTTTGTTTGTGTATGTATGCTACTGCTACACATGCATATTCGGCCCACCCAGGCTTTTTGCTCCAATAGAACCATAATTCGTTTCAATATACTTTTCATCGCAGCAGTTTCCAATAAAACCCATCTAACTGCAATTGTTGAATTGCTATTGTAATTTCCTATGCTAATTCAAAAATAATTAAATTTATTCACTTTACTTTGATTTTCACCCAAATCAACCAAATTCCACAATTTAGCTATCACAGTGAGTACCTCGCATCAAATAAATTTTAAACTTACATTACCTTGCACATGCATTATTTGTTGTTAGTCGATTGCTACACCCGCCCACACTCACTTCAATCTTAATTTAATGTACCGTAAGAACAGACCAAACACACACACAAAGGCACAAATTTTGACTTTATTTCAGTGTTCAATCGAATGTAACTAATCCCATAAGTATTGCAGGATATAAAGAAATATTTATAAATCCCAACGAACAACAAATTTGCAAAAGTATCTTTATCCAGACAAGAACTGAAGTGTTTGATCGAATTTATTATGTGTTATAGTTTGTGTGTAATGAACTATGAAATATACGAAACGGTCTTGCATTTCGTTCATTACATGGCAATAAGTCAAATTAAACCACCTTATTGAAGCATTTCAAGTGAATTCAACTTTCAAACTAAGTAGGTATAGATCGTTCCACATAGCAAATGTTGCACTTGGTGGTAAAATGGGATCCAATAAAAGGAGTTAGGTGCTGTTGGTAGCGTGCATAATTAAGCCAAATTTATGACATAAGGGATGATTGAGTGTGGGTTGGATCTTAAGTGTGCTTAAAGTAAGGAATATTGAGGAACATTATTTATTGATGAATGCGAAGCCTTTGTGGCTGGAAGAGCTCCATGAATTTCATTAACATTTTGATGAAGTAGCGAATAGTTATTGTTGCTGTTTGGTAAATATAAGATTCCGCTGAACAACTAGCTTCACCCTTGGATCTAAAAATGCGATGATTTTGTGTCTCCATTGACCCTTGCTCTGCGAAGAGTGGGTGAGGGTTTGGAAAGGATTGCTTGCAATTCCAAGTACAGATTTCTTGCCGCTCATGTGCGGAAGGTTCAACCTCCAAGTGGTGCAGAGCGTCAACCTGACTTCGGTCAGGGCGAATGAACCTACGTTTTATTGTACATGTATCATATCACTTTTTACCCAAACGCCGTGATTAATGAGACTGTACTTGATTATCATTGTGATAGAATAAGGCACTAATGAGTGTTTATAAAAAGTTGTTGTTGCATGGCAATATGTCATGCAGTCTTCCAGTTTGCTCACCCAACTGTTTTCTGGATAAAAGACTGGACACCAGTGTTCCTGTGAGCCGTTAAGTCACGAAGCTGGAAAACTATCCTTTTGGTTTGTACGGATGTGTGATAATTTCACACATCCGATAGAATGTATGATGATAATGTCATACATTCACAGAGTACAAAATAACAAAAGAGACTACCATGTCTTCTGAAAAAACTGGTGCTCTGGGGTAGTTGTGCCCGGATTCTAATTGAATCTCAACTACAGTTGCGGTGGCCCCCTTGTGGGAGTTTCAGAGTGGCTGTGGTTAACGAGAAATCCGTTCTCGGTAACTGAGTGGTTAGTCTCTAAGCTCAGTTACATAGATAAAAACACATCTACCAGTATGGCTTTTTTAACGGGAAAAGCAAACTGGTACTTGTAACAAATGCAAATGGCGGAAGGTAAAGTCTACGGCAACGGGACAAATGCTCCAAGATTAATCTTGTGCCTTTTCCTTTTTGTACAAGGCAACGTACACTATAATATGCATGTAATTCATGCATATAATTATAGAGTGGATTGGAATTCAATCCACCACGAAATTAGGGCCTTGAGCCAGGTGTTCGTGTGTATTTGTTTTCCTAATCTGTCTCCATTGACCCTCTTACCTCATTTTACCAAAACGATGATTTTCTAAATAAAAATGGGTCACCTTGTATTGGGAATACAATCGGTCTGTCCATTTTTCTAGACCCAACATATTTCGATTTTTTTCAATCAATGTCCGAAACAATAATATTTGCTAGAATACCTGTGACCATAGCGGAAATTGTCAAACAATGTTAATGTAACCATGACAAACACTCAGAGAAATCCTTCCTGTTCGATGAAAACACAACCATTTGCTCCATCTATGCCATTTTGTAACTTTCCAGTTCGATTTAATTCAACGACGTTTTTAGTGAAACTTGAACACAAAAAAAAAACAGAAACCAACAGGAAAATGAAAAAAAAGCAAATTTCAAAATCAATTTGACATTCGAGTACGGTAAAAAAAACTCTTGCTAGATTCAAACTGTATTTGTGTGTCCTGTCCTTGTTCTAGTTACTTCAACATCCTCACAACTGATGACGACTTGACGGTTTGTTATCGTTGAACAAAAAACGAATGAACACAAAAAATAGCTATAAAATTTGAAATTTGCCATAGAAATAACAAAAAAAAAAACAACTTCAGGTTCTTCACACAGACTTTCGTGTAATTTTTGTTCGTTCTCAGTTCTGACCACTTGACCAAGATAAAATACGGCCAAAAAATTCAATTTGAACATTCATCGCGCTAAAGGATTAGATATCAGCGATTGTGTCCGTTTCCAGGGAAAATTAATATTGTTTTTTGCTATTTTAAGATGCGATCTAGAATTCCATCAATTAAGAATATACCTCAAAGGGCTCCAACAAGAAAGAAGAAAACGAATTTGGCAGCAAAATGAATATAAATGGGTTTGTTTTGATATTTAATACATCCAAAGAGAGAAAAAAAAACATACTTTTAATCCATTGACTAGACAGCAAAAAATATAGGTATTTGGAATTGAATTTTTCGTCCTTGGAGGGAATATTGTTGTTTTATGTTTCAATGTCGATGTCAACAGCGGAATTTAGCCACAAAATGATAGGAAAACAATACTCAATGGAGCCGACAAACGAGGTGCTTGCAGGAATACAAATTAATTTGAAAGCTATAAAAATAACTGTGCCGAGCAATAAATCTTTCTGGGAGCATTTCTTTTCCCCGTTTTTTTCCTTATTTTTGTACAAAATACCAGGAAGACAGTTGAGGAGTGTATATTTATTTTTTCTTAGGCAAAATGTTTATGCTGTCGAGAATAGACTTTAATTTGAAACACTTATAAGGTTAAATACTGTCTAAAAAAGTCTACTTGTCATTCGAAGGTTCAATTTTGTTTGACATAAAGGATAAAGGCGATTAGGTACTATTATGGTCCTTCATTTTTATGCTGTACCCGATCTTGATTCATGTTGGACAAGGTTTAAACTGACATCTTTAATGGTTCTTATTCAGTTTCGAATACAAAAAAAAGGTTATCGGAATATAAAGAACAGCAGATTTGCAAAGAGAAATGTGTCTAAGTCACGCGACAGTTTTCATCGACTATGAAAAAAGTTTTCCGGCAATATTTCCCCTAAAGTGCCACTTTCATGTCCTCCTTGTCACATTAAGTTAAAAAAAAAACTAGAGGAAAAAAGAAAACTCATTAGGTGACACCTAAATTTATTTATATCCTCAGCCTGAGTGTTTCGTCGCTGGTTCTTATACGTCTACTTGACAATCTTGACACCTCACCCAATTGCCACTTGAATGTTGTAGCTGTTCTTTTGTTAACCAAGAAGTGAGTATGAGTACTAAAGGCAAAGCAATTTCTTATATCCGTAAACATTTCCCACCTAAAGCGGGAAAAACACTTCCCTTGCAAAGTGACATATAAATGTCACCTAAGTGAGTGACTTTTCTCGCGTCATAAGTTTGCCCCGACAAAGTGCAGCAGAAACAAAACAAAAAAAAAAATGAAAAGAGAAAATTCAAGAAGAAAAATAAATTTGCCTCAAACACATACTTGTTCACTGAGAAAAAAAAAGAAATAAAAAATAAAATCATCACAAACGAGACAAACGAGTAACTGACAGTCACATCCACATTTGTTTCCGCCTTGAAAAAAAACGCGCCACATGACATTCAAATTTCTTACACTCACTCACTCCCGTTTCGTTGCTGACATTTGTTTTAGCTTACAAGTTCCGTTTCCAGCAGCAGTTACAACTAAGACATATATGTAAATGAGAAGCAGCAAAAGGATGCGACCCAGAACGCCCGTCATTTGTCTCTGTTTCATTAAAAAAATCTTCTCGTGGTATTTTGTTTTTTTCTCAAGCGAGAGCAAACAGAAAAAGAGGATCAACCAAGTCTGCAAAGTGTACATATAAATGAGATTGCAGAACGCCTTACGCTAAGTGCCTAGCTAGGGGGTATGTCTGCAGGGTTTCTGTGTTTTTTTTTTGTCTTTGCAGTAGCTGTATGTAAGGCATGCGGAAATGGCATATTGTTTCATAATAGAGTTATAAAAACGATGTTAGCAAAATGGCACCCTTACGACTATGCCATACATAGGTTAAGTAGCTTCTCATACTCTATAACCGGCCCTAATGCTTTAAGGACTATTGCGAGAAAAGAAATGAGACACCCACAAACACGTTATGAAGTGCAAATGGCTTCAATTTCATGTCAAGACTAAATCACTCCAACATTACACTCATGATTGCTTGGGATGGGTCACCGACTTATGTCGCTCTGTCATTTAACTAAAATGTCTCCGTTTTCTAGTGTCGCTACCGTGCGTCGTCGTGTTGCCGGCTTAATGTCGAAATCATTGAACTCAAGCTACGCGACCATTAAAGTCTCATTTGCAGTGATGTTCATTTAAATATCACACAGCGACGTCACTCTATTTGAAGGATGTTTATAAGATTTTAAGATTTGTTGCTTTTTGAGGCACGAAATTATGTGACAAGACCTATGTGTCATATTGATGGATAACTGTCATCAACAGAAAATTAGTTTAACAAGATTTTTTTTTTTTTTTTTGGATATCAGATGAAATTTGGATGTGATGTGGATGTGAAATATTTTTAGCTTGAAAACTATCAGAAATGTTTCAACATGTCAAATAATATGAAATACATAAATATTTGTCCCACATGCACTGTTTTGTAAGAAATAATAGGAGTGGCATGAAAAATTTACTCAAAGTCAGGCGAAGTCAATGTTGTTTGAAAAAAAAAAAAATGTCAGACGAATTCTCTGTTGACACTATCGAAATTCTTGCAAAATCGATGAGGGATAGGTTTTGTGAGTTATCAATTCCAAAATATAAAGCGGCTTGTTCTGAATCAACGAGGGTTCAAGATGTTCTTCAATGAAATGCAGATGTCAAAAATGTTACTCATACGCCGTAGTGTACCACTACCACTTCCTACATTTTCGTATGGCTGTTTAAGTCTCCAACACCATGAAAATGTAAAAAATCTCCCATAAAACGAAAGAATTTAAAATTAATTTGCAACTTTATCATTAATACTGATTATGAATTGTCCAAAATAACAAAAACTCAATTTCAAAACGTTATAATTATTAAGTTTATTTGACAAAACAATCAAGGCAATACTAATAATATAGAAAAAAAATTATTTTAAAGGTAGGATGATTTAAATTAAATTAAATATACAAAAATAAACTGGAAAACGTTTCTTAACATGCCGCCCCCGCTGAAGGAATTTTAGGATATGGTAAGAGAGCGATTTTGGTTATCGGTCGCATGAATGTCCCACGTTTGGTGCGTGAGGTCACCACTATAACATGACCATCTTCTCCGGGATGAACTTTTAAGACTCCTCCCAAGGACCATTGTGAGGGTGGCAAGTTTGGCTCCTTGAGTACAACAATGTCATCGATCTTAAAATTTCTCACTGCTTCTCTCCATTTTGGGCGTTGTTGTAACGATGTGAGGTAATCGGTTTGCCACCTTCGCCAGAAACCTTGAACCATATTTTGCAACAATTCCTACCTTCCTAGTCGATTGACAGGCGTTTCCACATAGCTTGGCTCAGGGATAGCGGTATACGGTCTTCCTATAAGAAAGTGAGAAGGAGTTAATGGATCAAGTTCTAAATCAGAAGAGGGACAAATGGGCCTAGAATTTAAGAGGGCTTCGATTTGGGCTAGCAAAGTGGTCAATTCTTCAAAGGTAAGGACACTATCACCAACGACACGACGGAGATGTTGTTTAACTAGTTTTACCCCGGATTCCCAAAGTCCGCCGAAGTGAGGGCTGTGCGGAGGGATAAACTGCCGTTCAATTCCTTCATCAGACAACATTTTGCCAACATTTTTGTTAAAGCTGCTAGATTGCACAAATTTGTTTACTTCAGACAGGACATTAGCCGCACCTTGGAAGTTTGTCCCATTATCGGAGTAAATATTCTAGATGAACGGATCGTTATCGGTCCAGCGTAGTCACATCCGGTATGAGCAAACGCGAACGATGGCTTCAAACGCGACGACGGTAGATTTCCCATTAGCTGAGTCGATGTTATCTGTCGTTGACGAAAACAAGTCACGCACTCATGAACTATTTTCCGGATTAGATTTCTGCAACCGATGATCCAATACTGCTGACGCATTAATGAAAAAAGTCCAGAGACCCCAATATGAAAGAAGTTTCGATGAGCATCTAACAGAAGCAGCTGAGTCACACGATGATTTTTGGGCAGAATAATAGGGTGTTTTGTAGCGAAAGGGATATTTTCGGCGTTCGAGATCCTGCCACCGACTCGAAGCAGACCAACGTCATCAACAAACGGCGCGACCGAACACAACTTGGACTGCTTGCCAACGAAACGATCAGTTTGAAGAGATTTTATTTCGGACATAAATTCCTTCTGAGCCCATCGGATGCAGATCTCTTTAGCGACACGAAGTTCCGAAAGTGAAAGATACCCAGAATGAACATCCCCTCTTGGCAAACGACAAGCACGTACAAAACGTTTAACAAAACCGACGATTCTAACCAGCTTCCTCCAAGCAGATACCCTTGCCACCAGATTTTCAAGAAAATGATCGTCTCTCACCGAAACATGAGTCACAATGTTCTTACTTCTTTCCTCAGGCACCTCTTCGATTCCAAAATCACCACTGATAGGCCACTTGGCCACGTCCTCCTTCAACCATTTGGGGCCATTCCACCAAATCTGGTTTTCCAACAGTTCCTTGGGACCAAGACCCCGCGAAGCACAATCAGCAGGGTTTTCAGCAGAACGCACATGACTCCAAAATGAACGAGGCAAAGTAGCCAAAATCTCGGAGGTTCGATTGGCAACAAAGGTACTCCACCGACGAGGAGACGACGACAGCCAGGACAAGACAATTTGTGAATCCGTGAACGTAAATATTCGATCTGGTTTCACATCCAACGACGATCTAATGAGCTCTATCAAGCGGCACAAAAGGAGAGCTCCACAAAGCTCTAAACGAGGAATCGATAGCAGCTTAACTGGAGCAACACGAGTTTTTGCAACGACCAAATGAACGAAAACACCATCTTCAGAATGACTGCGACAATAAAGCACTCCTGAGTAAGCCTTTTCGGAAGCATCCGAGAAACCTATTAGTTCAAAGCTTTTAGAATTTCGGATAAACCTTCGAGAAATCCTAAAGTTTTAAAAATAGGTCAAATTATCCCTACATAGTCTCCATTTTTCTTCTATGTCAGCGGGTAAAGGATCATCCCAATCAACTTTCGTCCTTGACATCCAGAGCTCCTGGAAGAGTATTTTTAGCAAAATAGTCGACGGAGCTAGAAATCCCAAAGGGTCAAAAATCTTGGCTACTTCAGAAAGTAATTTACGTTTGGTTGCAACCAACTCATCCGAAACATTGATTTTGTACGTAAAGATATCGTTATACGGGTTCCACATCAAACCAAGAACCTTAGTGCACTGCGATGTATTATCCAAATCAAGCGAAACAGAATCCTTGCAATGTACCTCAGTCAAAATATTCCAGCAATTCGAACTCCACTTGCTGAGCTCCAAGCCCCCAGGAGACAACATTTCTACAATTTGTTTTTTTAATTCCAAAGTATCAGCAACCGAATCAGCCCCTGTCAAGAGATCGTCTACATACATATCATGCAAAACCGAATGCGACGCTATAGGAAATTGCTGCTTGTAATCAAACGCTATTTGGCGCAGGACTTTCATTGAAAGGTATGGAGCAGGAGAAGTGCCATATGTAACGGTACACAAACGAAAATGTGAGATTGGATCTGCAGAGGATTCTCTCCAAACAATCCTTTGAAAATCACGATGATATTCCTGGACCCAAATTTGGCGGAACATTTTTACAAAATCGGCACAAAAAACAAAACGATGAACACGAAACCGAAAGCAAACATTTATTAAGTTACGCTGAAGAGGAGTTCCTATATGCAGCATTTCGTTGAGGCTGGATTGACGACTATCCTTATGGGAACCATCGAAGACGACACGAATTTTGTTAGTAATAACAGCGTGGTGATGCAAGTAGAAAACCTTTTCAGACGTTGGTTCCACCTGGTCATCCGGAATGCGTTCCATATGACCCAAATCTAGATAGGTTTTCATAAAATCTCGTGCGAAACGACGCTCCATGGCAAAAAGTCGTGACAAAGCTCCAGAAAGCGTATTCGAAAACGTAATATCCGGTTGGCGAAAAGGAAGTTCTACTTTATATTTCCCATCAGAACTTCGCTGTAGGGTCCTGGAAAACCGAACATCAACCTCGTCATCACCTACAGCTGACATGGAAGTACTTGGAATCTCTTCAATCTAACAGAAAGATCTCAAAATCACATCAAGGTCAATACCTGCGTGCAACGAAACAATAGAACTTTCTGGCAAACAACCCGTGACTACCCATCCAAAGTGAGTCTCATGTGCAACCAATCGTCCTTCGGGATCAGAACGATGTCCACCAAGTAAAATACTCCAAGACTTGTCGGCGCCTAACAAAGTATCAATCGGGCCAGTGTTCTTAAATCCTACATCAGCCAACACAAGCTCGTTCAAGAAAATCAAATTGCTAGCGTCAACGGAATGTGATGGAGTTTGCGAAGTAATTTTATTTAAAATATAGGCTTTAAGATGCATGGAATGTTCAGAAATCCGCGACTTAAGTTGTAAATCAACAGCACCTTGCGTAACACCCGCTTGAACCGACGAAATTCCAGAAATGGGAAGACGAGCATGGGAACGAGAAAGACCGAGTTTTTTTACCAGGCTATCGGTCACGAAAGACACCTGGGAACCGCTATCTAATAAAACGCGCACAAGATGAGTCTTTCCAACGGCATCGAAAACCTTAACAACTGCTGTTGGTAGTATTACGGTTAAACGCGATTCATTTTTTATATGATTGCTCACGATTGGTTCAGAGTTCTGTGGATCATGACAAAGATTCGACGAGCTCGTTGCAATAGGAGACTGATTACCATTTTCTTGGTGCACTAAGCTATGATGACGAGAATTACAAAGCGAACAACGGGCTTTAACTCGACATCGCATCGAAGAATGCTTAGTGCCCAGACAATTGTAACATAAACGTTGGTCTCTAGCAAAATTACGACGCGAAACAACAGGCATTGCTTTAAACTCTGAGCATTGAGGAAGGTTATGTTCACCTTTACATTTCGGACAAGACGAATTCACGACGGTTACACTTTTGACATTACCCGAGGTAGATGGACGAGAGTTTTTACCACAGCGACTAACTTTCGGATCACTTGCTTCAATAGCGCACGAGCGTTCCTCTAAAAACATTAAAAGATCTTCGATCGTTGAAGTTTCAGAATTTTTGTTCTCCAACGACCAAGCTTTACGAGTTTCCGAATCAGTCTTATTTAGAAGCAAATATACCAGCCAAGGATCCCGACCTTCTGCGCGAATAGCTTCAAGACCACGAATAACTTCATCGGCTTTGTCTACCAATTTACGCAACTGCGAACCGTCACCCGAACCGACACTAGGCAATTTCAAAAATTGTTCAATTAGTTCGTTGATAATATACAGCGGTTTATCGTATCGACGTTCAAGCTTCTCCCAAGCAGGCTTATAATTCGAGTCCGAAACACTGATAGCATTCAGGAGATTTAATGCATCATCGCGCAACACCGATTTTAAATACCTGAATTTTTGAGCTTCAGAAAGTTTTTTATTTGAATCTACTGTTTGCAAAAACACGTCGCGAAAACCGGGCCATTCACGGTAACTGCCCGAAAATGGCGCAATATGCATGGGCTGCAGTCTAACACCGGAATCATCGTCACGGTTATTTGCAGAAACCTTTCCTAATTTTAAAAAAAAAATCCGTCTGAGTCGCAATCAATTCCCTAATGGAAACGTCTCTGTTTTCATCACCGTGCAGGAGCGGTGGCGGCGACGGCGGCGTAATAGATTTCAAACGCCTAACCAAAGCACACTTTGCCGCCATATACTTGGATTCTATGACCTCAAACTCAGGTTCAGGATCCACGTATCCTTCCTGGTTATGAAACTCAAAATATACTTTTTGGCTATCACAGATGTCCATAAACGCCCTTTCTAAGCGTTCTAATTGAATGTCTAACTCAACCGCGTTTGCAAGCTCGGGAATGTTCTGCGCGTAATTAAACACTCTCGTAATTGCACCTTTGTAATGTCCACGTGTGTGCTTTAAAGCTTCCATTTTCAAAGTTCACAAAAGTCAAAAAAGTCTCACAAATTCCAAATTCTATAAATTATGGAAATAGATTTCACCAACAACGATCAATGGGAGAAACAAACAGGAGCAGCAAATCGAATCCAAATGAATAAAACTATCCAGCACACAGACGATATCAGAAATGCGTATACTTATCTCCAGTATGGTGAATCCAATTTCATCAAACAACCACCAACTAGCTTTTCAATCAAACGATTCAAAATATCCACGGCTTCGAAGGACCAACTTTGATTATGAATTGTCCAAAATAACAAAAACTCAATTTCAAAACGTTATAATTATTAAGTTTATTTGACAAAACAATCAAGGCAATACTAACAATATAGAAAAAAAATTATTTTAAAGGTAAGATGATTTAAATTAAATTGAATATACAAAAATAAACTGGAAAACGTTTCTTAATAAATACTGTTACTCCAATCTTCATTATATGTTTCAACCGCACAAAAAATATAATAACCTTTTTTGTTAAAATCCTATTTACCCGCTAAAAGGACCTTTTCTGGAATTCAAACGGAAAATTTTATTGAAGTCAAACGCAAACAAAAAAAAGAAACCATAAAAATAAAATTAAAATGAGCAATTCCCATGAAAGGTATACAAATTTCCCTTTCAATTTCTTTCAACTCAACTTGAAACGATTTTCCCAGGATGCTGATGAGATGAGTATTAATATTTTTGCTTCGTATATTTTTAATATCAAAAAAGGAACGCCCAAGAGTGGTTAAATTTTTAATTTCTTTTTACACCTTTTATATTTTTCGGGAACAAACAGTAAGCCAAACAATTAAAATGAATAAAATTAAATCAATTCACTCGTCGAGTATAGGAAGGTTAAACCTTAATTACATATCGTATGTGGCTGTGTGAGGGTTTTTCGTTTTTGTATTTATTTTACTTCACAGCAAAAAGGACATCATAAAATATATGGGAACGTAATATTATTGCATGGAAATCTCTCGGAGGTCAGCAAAAAAATTGGTATCTTGTCTAGATTTTCTGACTTAATTAGCTTAAGAGTCTCTGAACCTTGAAAAATGATAACAGCACACAGTTTTTTTTCTTGGTTTGGTTTTTGTAAAACTGCAGGGCAAGAGTTCATTTTATATGCAAATTTTGAGTGGTATTTTGGTATGTGTTTATGAAAAAGAATAGGGATTCTATAGAGAGAAGTATTTTTTGTAATTAAAAAACGAATATTAAGTTCATATTAGTTCTTTGTGACATTTTGAACAAATTAGTAACTGAATCACCTTTATATTTTCTTTAAACAATTAAGAGAAAGGACTTTTCCTAGAAATCACGAAAAAGGTAACTTGTTTTGAAAAAAAAAAAAAAATGAGCAGTCGGTATCAAGGTGTTTCTTATCCGCTCGACCGCATGAACCTTAGAAAAACAGCCATCAGCAAAATTGAGTCCCTGAATTAATAGCCAATTATTCTTTGGCGTTACTCTGTCTGTATTGTTTATATATTCCAAGCACAAGCAAATAAAAAGTGTCACTCAACTAGTTCCTTACGATCAAGATTTATCTGTGCAGCCATAATCCTTAAGCCAATGAATGCAACACAGCGTAAGGCAATATACCCTTTTGAATTCAACATATTTACATTTACATTTTAAATTTATCTCAAATTTTGGTCGTGCTTTTGTCGCATAGTCGGTCTTTGTCCTTACTGCCTTTCACATATGGTTGACGATGTATTGGAATGTATATACATCTTATTTGTTCAAACTGGGGAAATAAAAACGTCGAAGTCCTTTTTTTTCTGGTCACTGAATATCGAAAACATTTTCATTTAATTTTCCTCGGTTGTTTATACACATTACTTCTAACTCGTATTATATTGATCGTGGACAAGTTTTTCTACGGAAACAGAGAAGAAATATAAACAGAAGAGGAATATAAAAATCAACATTAAAACTAGAGCTTGACAAAATATGATATGGCAAGAGGGCTGGAAGGACTTTGAAAACATATGGTGTCGTCCTCTATCAAGGGTTTATCGTGTATTAAGAGCACAGTAGATTATTGGAAAACCGAACACTGACAGTCTATGTTTTGTGTCGGTAATGAAGTCTTTAACTTTCACAGAATCAGAAAATCATGAAAATATAATTAGAGACTTTTTGATATTTGAAAAGTAAAACTCAAAAAGTAAAATGTCATAAAAATCTGTTCACCATATCCTGCTTCTACTGTGAATGGCGACCGATAATTTCCCTTTGCTATTTCAATTGGTTTTCTAAGCAGATATTCGTCCCTCTTGACAATTCTTTTACAACCCGACTCGACTGATGCTATTTAATGAAAATCAAAAGAAAGGGAATCGCTCCACTTTTGCGGTTTGTGCTGAAATTGTGTTGGTATTTTAATGGTTGCTATACGACTAAGTAAATAAAATCGAAATACACACTAAAATCAATGGATAGCTATTTATATTTTTATGCCAAAATCCACTAGTCTGACATCTTTGTACTCTTTCGGTTCTGTTTTCTCACCAACCTTTTATCTGCTTCGAGCAAATATGTATGATGTGTATGTCCTTTTATTGTATCAACATAATGTTTGATTGTTTTCATCGGTGTTCTTTCGTTCTTTTTAATTTGATGAATTGAAAGTGGGTGGGGGGAGTAGAGAACCATTTAGGGACTGCAGTGAGTCAGTCGTATAAAAATTAACCCCCTGACAAAACCTCTATTTTTTGTGAAACCATTAAGTGAGATTTAAAAGTGAGCACTAGTTTAGTTAGTCTAAAAAAAAGGTGTTTATTTTCGAAACAACCCAACGGATTCTGCTCATTTTCGCCTTCAGTAGTGAAAGACCTTTTATTTCCTTTTAACTGTCTGCTTTTTCAAAACATAGTAAAGATTTCAACTAAACTCCACAGACAATTAATTTCAATTGAATTAAAAAAAAAACGTCCCATTCCCTCTCGAGGCGTTTTTAAAAAGGTGTTAGAGTCTATAGAGAATATTAAGGTAACCCCCAGCTACGAGTTTGGTTCCCCTTTTTCAAATTTATTAATCCGATAAATAAGAGGCGACTTTTTTGCTTTAATTTGTGTTCATTAGACCCTCTTGCTGCCTATTAAAGAAATTTTTTTCTCTGAAATGAATAACCCTTATAGTTTAAATTACTCTCTCCAATGGGATAAATTAAATCAAAGATAAATAACCCCTTTTTTGCTTTTTGTTCCACACCACAGCGTCCCTATCAATGCCACCGATACTTGCTTGTTTTTCAAACTCAAAAATATTTCCCATCGATAGACGACTGAACATCAATGTTTATCAAAATATTACCTTGGGGCTATTTATTAATAAAAAAAAAACTGTGCAAATAATGTTCAAAGCAACGCAGAAAGGAGAGATTTACTTTGCTGTTATTTCCGCATTTACTAAGCCAGCCTTTAAATTTGCCAATTACGCCCGAAACTCATTTTAAAATCTTTCACCTCGTTATTTTCAAAAGAGAAAAAAAAAAAGATAACTGCAAGCTCACACAAATCTGAAACGAGACAAACAACAAACGTGGAAACTGAAAAAATTCCAACAACGGAAAGAGACCATATTGAACATTGTTAATGCGGTTAGAAAGCTCAGTTGTTTTTGGGGGGTCGGTCGTTTCGTTTATAGCCATGTTTTTTTTTCCACTTGTCAACCATAATCGGTAAGGAAGTGCTGTGTGTTGGCAAAGAAAAGCTTGTATTTTTTCCGTTTCTATCTATCTTTCACATATCGTGTGGGTGTTCGTGTGTATATTAATGGTCCTCGCAGGGATATTAAATTGAACGGAATGATTTCGTTTATAATACTTTCCGTGACAAGAAACGGATCTAAATGGTGATTCCATTTAATATTAATGCGCTTGTGGCAGGTAAGTAGGGAGGGAATTATTGTTGCTTTTTGAGCTGAATTGCACCGCGTTTGGGAGCGTATGTGGCGTGGAATTTTTTTTGTTTTTTATGTTTGTTGAGATTTTAATTTGATACACAAACATTGAACCAAAGCAAATTGCAAGGACTCGCGAACTTAATGGGATTTAAATCGAATTGGATTAAGTGGGAGTCAATTATTAATCGGGTAAATGGTTAAGCCGGGAACGGAAATTTGTTTCGCTTGCAGATTGTTTGTTTATACGCCTTCGGAAGTAAAACAATTAAACTGTGTGTACTTCTTTTTGGATGAAAGGATTTGCATAGCTTTGCAATTGATGATAATTTATTAAAGGTCACAAATATACAGCGCAATGAAGGATTTAATAAATCGCTTAATAAGCGGAGCGTAATGTCATAACTTCGAGTGTGAGTGCGGAATATGGAAGGACTTAACAGCCATAAGTAGTATGATTCAAATCTAATCAAAATTAATAGCGTGAAATGTCTAATTTGGAAAGTGAGCAAGTGAGTGAATCGAAAATATTGATTTATTAATGAGAACATCGTTTAACAAATTAGGTTATAATCTCTGCAAATATTTTAACAGTTTTCAATCAGACTGTTGAAACACGCCCTATAAATTGGTATGCTTGGACATATGGTAAAATATCCATCCATTTAGATGGCTGCGTGATGCGGAGTAAATGAATACTGTGCTCTGCTGCGGTCCGAATTCTAATCGGTAGACATAGAATGCAAAAGTGGTACATGATTGAAATATTCAACTAATTTATTTGATTTTGAGAAAATTAGAATTTTGAAAATTTGTCAAAACCATTTGAAATATTTTTAAATCTATGACAAGAACGTCCTTTTTATTCTGAAAATTTAACTAAAATCAATTTTTTTCTGCCATTAAAACATAAATGCACACGACGTTAACCATTCAGAAGCGGAATATCCTCCATCCTGTGAAAACATCACGTAACCATGACATTCTTTACAAAACAACGCCGAAATAATGCACAAACAGAGCTACAAAATCCACCGTCAATACCAGTAATATGCACCTACTACCATAAATTTTGGCTCATGAGGTTTTACCATAATATTTAAAGTGATTGCCATTCTAATGGAGAGATTATGTGCAATAGAATTTCAATTGTATGCGTCTGTGTAAAATTTCGAAAATTTCCAAAAACTGTATAAATATGAATAAATTTTAACTGTCATAAATGCCGCAAGGATTTAAAATATTCCCCTTATTGCGGTAGACAGAGAGCTTCTGAATATAGCCATTGTCATAATAACCGCGTCTGACTTTTTGGTTTTTGAGTAAATTTCGAACGAAAATGAAATATGACATTTGACGATGGATATGACACTTCTGACGTGTGATTGTGATAAATGACTTTTTGTTATTAAAAAAGCTTAACTGATAGCAACAGAAATTTTGGTGGCTATATAACAGTATTTAGCCATAACCCTACGAGGGATCATTATGGAGGTCGTTTGGGAATATCTAGCAGATGGATATTGTGTATATTGTGGCACGCACCTTGGCGTGAACTATTGATTGTACCTATCGTCGAATTATATTTTGAATTGAAATTAGTTGCGAAATGCATCGGATCATGAAATATTGATTGGATTACAATGCAAATTGGTCTATAAACTTCAAATTGTATTTTTGGTAAAAGCGGCCTAAGTACACTTCCTTGTGGCATCACACTAATATTTTCCAGAACACTTCTGCTTTGTGTGTTCAGATGCCTGAAGACATATTTTATTGAAATTGATAATAAGGCCCGCAATATGGTCCGGAAATTGAATTCAAAACGGTTCCTGGAGTGGGCGTAAAACATTGAATTATAAATAAACCTCCTCCCAAAAATGGCACATTTGGTTTCTCAGCCGTAAATGTACCATTAAGGCTTTGTTTGCCATTACAGGGAATGAAAAAAACAAACTATTTATATTTCGTCACCTTCATTTGTGCCCAAGGCTGTTGGATTGATTTACACAAAAGGGTTCTTTTTGACAGTCATCGTTAAACAATGTTTTCTATATAGAAAGAAAAGGATTGTGTGTGAGTAAACAAAATGTACAAACTAACCCGAAAGGGTTAAGGCTGTGATTAAGATTTTTAAACTGTGTTTTGAGTTGAACACACCAAAAGCACACAACCTTAATCGAAATAGAATAGATTTCTCGAACGGAAATGTAGTTTAAATATACTGAAACTTCAATGCACAACTATGTAAGTTTGAGAATTGGATGTTTCTTGGCTGTGTATTGGTTTGTTAATTGAATATTCGTTATTCTGCAAATTACCAAAGCAATATTTTTAATCCACTCATACTCGCTTTGAGTTTGAGTGGAAATTGATTACAAAAGACTAACTAAAATGTAGTTAAACTACTAAGAAGCGGTTTTGGCTATGCTTTACTCTTATTAAGAAGACCAAGTGCTTTCAAATAACTGAATCACTTGATTAAGAGCAACTTCTAAATGATGTACCGCAAGGTACTGTTCTGTGGCCTTTATTTTTTCTCTTTTATTGCACTAGTTAATGGAATTGTTTATTTGCCTACTAACAACCAACACCGATCTAAGTGGTATAGCACAGTTTCTGTGTTGGCAAACCATTGGTCGTAAAATGGTGCTTGCTATAAAAGCCCATACGACCAATTCTGATAGTGTGTACAAAAAAAAGAATTAATTAAATTGAAATTAAACTCACTTATCTCAATAAGAAAATAATATCGTTTTGTTATATTTGCACAAAAAACTGTCACTGACTTTATTCGAAGGTATAAATAGGCAAACTGTCTTCTAGCTACCTTGATTTTTTTCACGCATACGCATACCATTTTTTTTCTGTATGGATATCAAAAATAGACTTCGCTAACTTCACACACCCTTTTTTGTCTGACACTTATCAGTTCAAGGGAACAAAATAAAATTCAAACATCTGATATCTTTTAACAGATAGTCATCGGCCATATTTTCTGAATGAGCCTTATCTTGACAGCATCGATTTCGATGATATGTTCAATTTAACCTGAAATCGTATTACGAGCTCTTAGCAAGTGAAACACGCACCATTTAGTAAGCAAAATCACTTTATTATACCCGTGAAAGTGACATCACTGGGTGAAAAAAGAGCACACCAAATAGGTAAACAACGAAATCAGACTAAACCGTTTTGGGATGTTAACATCGAAGCAATTAAGCTGCTCGTGGTTTTATTGAGTGTGCAAAACCGGGAAAGGAGAGATAAGGAAGGCTTTAAATTACATATGTACCTTATCCGATTTAGGTTAACATTTTGTCTAGGAGCGTTAGCATAACGAAATGATTTTTTTGTTAATTCATCGAAGGTGAATCAGTCTGATATGAATTTGAAAGAATTGCTCAATAGTCCAGTCATTTGGTAGTTTTACCTGGAAAGTTTTCCGGGAGTTTTGAAAATTGGTTAATTTATAGATTTGGGTATGCCCTTTTCGAATTTCAACTTTGCCACCTCGTACCCCCGCCGCTCGCGCCGCCATCTTGAAAAAATGGCGCCTAAAAACGGTTTTTTGGGAATATCTCCTTTCCGACGCATTTTACGAAAAAATATCTTTGTACAAAATTAAACTAGAAAAAATTTCCTACAATTTATGTATCAATAATTTTTTTCATAAAATCAATAGATTTTGGCGTACGAGCGCCACAAAGTATCATTCATCATATTACGAGAAATACCTGCTTTTCAACTGAATAAGCACAAAATTTTTCTGAAGTTTGTTGTCCATTTTTTCCTAACTTTGAACGTTAATGCATCATTTGATGATGCTTACCGATAGCTTATGATGTTGAGAAAACAAATCAAAAAGAATGAATTGAATGATGATGAAAATGACCACTATTTTTTCCCTGGCTCTCATGCAAAGCTTTCTAGATTGAAAAACTCATTTTTTTTGCGTCAACTGAATAAGCACAACTTTTAAAAATGCAAATAAAATCAAACGGAAAGAAATGAACAAAATTTTCTTTAAATATTTTTTTTATTGGTTATTTCTAGTATTGGGTACTACCACCTTTATTCTTGATTACTTCATATATTCGGGCTGGCATGGAATCGTATAAACTCTTTAAGTAGTCCAGCGAAATTTCTCTCCATGGTAACTTAATGGCTGGAATAAGCGATTCTCTGTCCTCAAACTGACGGCCTGACTCATAGACTTTACGTACCAACCATCCCATTCATTTTCTATGAGGTTCAGGTCAGGTAAATAGGGCGACCGTTGAAGTAATTTAACATTCTAGTCCTGTATCCCACTTTTGACAGTGCACGACGTTTGGATGGGGTCGTTGTCATATTGGAAAATCCATTCATAGGGTCCAAAAATATCCGAAAATGAAGGAAACTTTCTTTAGAATATTCTTTTGTAGGTAATTGCAGTCCTTTTTGACGTTTGAAACTCAAGCTCAATAGACCCATAGTAGCTAACTGCTCCCCATATCATAACTCAACCTTCTCCACCATGATGCCGCGCTAAAAATCGTTCTTCTTTTCTCAAATCGTGAAAGGTGAAAGTAATAATTAAAACCATCAGGGACATCAAAATTAAAACTCTTCTCATCCGAAAAAACCGCGTTGTGCCACACATTTTTCCAACTCACATCGAGTCTAGAAAATCTTAAACGAATATCTTTTCGTTGCTCGTTTAATGGTGGTTTCTTTTGGAGTTGCAATCATTTTAAATGATCTGCGCTGTTTGGTACTCTGTGGACTGTTGAAACACTTGCAGTTACACCAACTTTTTGTTTAATTTTTACCGCGGAGCCACATGAACTGGAAGCACATCTCAAAATTGCTCGTCGATCAACTTCGAATGTTGACGTTTTTTACTACCTTTCATGTTTTTCTCGTACAAACTTTTGTTTCTGAGGTACGAATAGACAGCACTAAGACTCCGATCAACGTTGGTAGCTATAGCACGCACGGTCAGTCTTTATTCTTTTAACGAATCAACCTTAACTCGTCCGACACTATTAAAGCTTCTGATCTAACCATATTTTTTTTTAATTTTAATTTAACGGCTAAATGCACTAACAGCACTTCAACTTTTGATTTGGTATACCAATTAACTTAAAACTCTCAGAACCAACTGAAATATTGAGAGTGAAAGATCGTGTGCTTATTCAGTTGATGCAAATAAAGACTGAGTTTTTTAATCTGGAAAGCTTTGCATGAGAGCCAGGGAAAAAATAGTGGTCCTTTTCATCATCATTCAATTCATTCTTTTTGATTTGTTTTCTCAACATCATAAGCTATCGGTAAGCATCATCAAATGATGCATTTACGTTCAAAGTTAGGAAAAAATGGACAACAAACTTCAGAAAAATTGTGTGCTTATTCAGTTGAAAAGCAGGTATTTCTCGTAATATGATGAATGATACTTTGTGGCGCTCGTACGCCAAAAACTATTGATTTTATGAAAAAAATTATTGATACATAAATTGTAGGAAATTTTTTCTAGTTTAATTTTGTACAAAAATATTTTTTTCGTAAAATGCGTCGGAAGGGAGATATTCATAAAAAACCGTTTTTAGACGCCATTTTTTCAAGATGGCGGCGCGAGCGGCGGGGGTACGAGGTGGCAAAGTTGAAATTCGAAAAGAGCATACCCAAATCTATAAATTAACCAATTTTCAAAACTCCCGGAAAACTTTCCAGGTAACCCTCTTTTTTTTACCAAATGACGTTCTATGTCAACTTAGAAAGAAAGAAATATTCCAAAAAATGTCGATAAAGCAGTTCAAAATTTAACAATCACCGCTTTTTTCTAATTTTTCAAAAAAAATTAAGAAGTGATTAAGGCGCTCTGTTCAAGAATGCGTAGTGCATCGACCACCATTAAATGAGTGGCCATTGAGCCCGATGTAAGAAAAAAATCATTTTGCGGCAGGTTAGCATGGATTCGTAAACCCGGTTCCAAAACGAAATAATTTATAAAAAAAATTAAGTTTGGTTACAAACAGCGGTTAGAGTACTTTATGTAATTTTTATTGTTAAACCTTGATTTTTTCTCATTTTGCAAAAACGAGTCCAAAGCCTCCGTTAAAGTTGGAAATTAAAATTTCTAATCAGCGAATTCCTAACAACTTCAGCAAATCTGAATTCAATTGACAGCAGCTGGAGGACCTTAACCATCAATAGCTGCGTTTTATTATCCTCACTAACCCATATGGGTTTATTTTTTGTACACAAAACAACAACAACCTGGGACCCCGATAGCTATCGGGTTCTAAATATGGTGGATAGATGGCGAGTGTGAGACAAAAAAGAAGTTATTGTAGAAAGAATTATTAATATCAGCCATATTAATAAAACATAACGTCAACTCTTAGCCACAGTTTTATAAAGCCATAGGATAAGAGTCAATCCAATTAATTAATAAAAATAAGTTGTTTTTGGACAAGCAAAATAAAATTTTACTGAGGGTTGCGTCTCGGATAAAAAACATAGCTTAAACTTCAACCATTTTAACCCACATCGTTTTATTATCACGGGGTAACCCATGTGGGTTAGTGAGGATAATAAAACGCAGCTAATGTTGAAATATTGTGTGGGAAATCAATTTTTTTCGAGAGTAATCTAAAAACCCTAACTTTTGTATGTAAGTTAATGACTTTAACTTTGCTTGTCAAGCAAATTAATACGATTTCTATTTATTACAATATTTTTATGGGTATTGACAAATTCAAAACAGATATTCAGATTACAATAAAATGCAATGAATGATTTGCTTAGCTTTACAGTTTATTGGTTTTAAATGATTCTGTTGTTCTTTAAGTAATTCTATTGTTGCTGACTGTGAATATTATTTAAGTGTACGGTTTTGGCATGTGCAGGAAGTGTTGTATTACAACTATAAGTCATTAACAAAAATGTTTAGTTATAAGTTGGATTAAAAATAAAACGCCAGTCATAAACTCAAATTCAAAGACTGAAGTCGTCTTTTATTTACTGGCGCCCAACTTTGTCCGCGTAGTATCGTGTGTGCTTTTACAACTCTTTATAAAAAGAGATAAGCCAATTAATCACAAAAACCGCGGAAACCCACTAACATTTTTTTTCCTCTCCCGCTTAGTACCGTGTGCCTGAAAAAATCTTTATAAAAAGAGAAAAAAGGCAAGACCAACACAAAAAACGCGAACTTTGTGTAAAAAGAATAACAATTAAAACAAAAAAAAAAAAAACATTAAAGTGTGAAAAATCTCCATAGAGAGAAAATAATTAAAGTGTGAAAAATCTCCATAGAGAGAAAAAACATAAACAAAAAAATATTAAAAGTTTAAGAAAATCAACAATTAATTGACTACAGCCCGCTTACAAAGAAGCAACAACAACAACAACAACAACAAAAATAAAAATAATCTATCATCAACAATCAACAAGAGATGCTGTTTGTAATTATTCTAGTGTAAGAAAATTTTTAAAAAATATTAAAACCTTTTTTCATATTTTTATAAATATAATATTTTGTAATTTATAAATAATGTCGGAAATAGCTAATGTGATTTCATCAGCCGTGCAGGTAGCTGTAGAAACAGCATGCGGAACATTGGTTAGGAGAATGCAGGAAATAACTTTAGAAAACAGAGAGGTTAACGAAAAAGTGAACATGCAAATTACGCAGTTAACTTAACGGAAAAATTAAATTCCTGCCAAATTCCTTCAAGTACGGCCGTGGCATATGAGCCTATTACCGTAACAACACCCGACATTCAATGTCAAATATCACTTGATGTGATAAAATCAATACCAGAATTTTCTGGTGATCGATCCAGATATATTTCGTGGCGGCAAGCGGCAAAAACAGCCATACAACTTTTTATCCCTTATGAAGGTTCTGAAAGGTACTACCAAGCTGTTGCCATCATAAGAAATAAAATTGTGGGATCAGCAGATTTAATCTTATCTTCTTTCAATACGGTCCTCAATTTCGATGCTATAATTGCACGGTTAGATCATTCATACGCAGACAAACGCCCACTTCATGTACTTGAAAATCAATTGAGCATTTTGTGCCAAGGACAAATGTCCATTTCAGATTTTTACGACAGGATAGAAAAACATCTCACTGCTATTACAAACAAAATTTCAATGGAGTATTCAGGTAATAACAATTTAATAAATTCATTAGCCACAAAATTCCGAGCAGATGCATTGCGTGTATTTATATCAGGCCTTAACAAGCCATTTTGTAACATTCTGTTTTCTGCCGGTTGCGAAGACTTGCCTTCCGCATTAGCCAAAGCCCAAGAGCTCGAAGCAAACCAACATAGGTACAACTTCGCAAGAGCTTTTGATAAAAACCCAAATATTGGTAATAATTCAAGTAACGCCCCTCCTCGGAGCAACCCTAACTACAAACTCGTAACGAGGGCGCTCCCATTTCAAAACCAACAGCCAGGTGAACGAAACAATCATATCAGTGTAAGAAACTCATCTAGAATCCGTCAATTACAACCTCGATATGAACAATTGGTTGATCCAAACGACCAAATGAGTATCGATAATTCCTCAAAATTCCGTCAAGGACGTGAAGAGTCTTACAGCAACCAAATTGTTAGACCTCAACCCCAAAATTACGAAAATAATAAAACATTCAAACGGTTGCGTGAATCAGATAGAGTACCTATAGCTAAAAATCAGCGAATAAACTTCGCACAGTCTCAAGGTATAAACGAGGACCCAAACCAAAGCTACGAATATGAAGTCGACAATGAAAACACATACGAAGACGAATATGAAAAAAATAATTTCGAGTACGAAGACGAGTTTGAAAACAAATGCGAAGGCGAATATCAAAACATGACTAACGAACATGAAGATGAAATTAATTTTTTAGAGTAGAATCGGCTCTACCATTTGTCGAAAAGAAACTCAATAAAAAAATTAACATGAGAATACTTATAGACACTGGTACAGCCAAGAATTATATCAAGGAAACACCTCATATAAAGGCAGTCCCTAATGAAAAACATTTCAAAGTTAAAACCCTTATAGGTGATAATATAATTACACATAAATGCAAAATACAACTTTGTGGCCACACCACAGATTTTTTTTTCCTCCCTCAATTAAAAACCTTTGATGCAATAATCGGGTATGATTTTTTGGTTAAAATAAAAGCAAAAATTGATACCAAACGCTCAATCTTAATCTACGATAACGGTGAAATGCAATTAAAATCCTTTGTATGCCAACAGGTCAATAATATAGAACTCGATACCGAAACAGTTCCTGCCGCTATCAAAAACGAGTTTAAAAAATTTATAGACGATTTTTCAGAAGTTTTCTCAACCCGATGAAAGATTACCTTTTAATACAAGCATTAAAGCTACTATAAGAACATTAGATTCAGAACCCATTTACTCAAAGCCAAGGCCATACAACATGGCAGCCGCGCCATTTGTGAATAAAGAAATTAAAAGAATGCTAGACGAGGGAATAATAAGGCCATCACATTCTCCTTACAACACTCCCATATTGGTAGTAGGAAAAAAGGCATTAATGAAGACGGTACTCCCAAATCAAGGCTAGTGTTCGATTACAGAAAGTTAAATGAACGCACTATCCCAGATCGGTATCCTATTCCAGAAACTGGGGTTATTTTAGCAAATTTAGGACAAGCTAGATACTTTACAACAATAGATTTAAAATCTGGCTTCCATCAAATTCTCCTAGAAGAAAAAGACCGCGAAAAACAGCTTTCTCTGTGAATAATGGAAAGTATGAATTTTGTAGACTACCCTTCGGCTTGAAAAATGCTCCTAGCATTTTTCAGCGAACAATTGACAATATACTACGTGATGACATAGGCAAACGTTGCCACGTCTATATAGATGACGTCATAATTTTTTCGCAAACACAAAATGAACATTTAGAAGATATAAGAACAATCATTTCCAAACTTTTCAATGCTAATATGAGAATATCTTCAGAAAAATGCAGATTTTTCAAACATGAGCTTGAATTTTTGGGGATTTGTTGTATCTGCAGACGGAATTAAAACATGTCCTGATAAAGTCAAGGCCATTGTTGATTTTGAGATTCCAAAAACACTTCGTGCACTGAGATCTTTTCTAGGCTTTGCCGGATATTACCGTCGATTTGTGAAAGATTATGCTCAGATCACTAAACCATTAGCCAAATACCTCGGAGGCGAAAACGGAAACATAAGTGCAAATAAGTCAAAGCACGTCAAAATTCATCTTAATCCTGAGGCTATATGTGCCTTTTCTAGGATAAAGAATATTTTAGCTTCAGAAGATGTGTTATTATTCTATCCTGACTTTCGTAAGCCCTTAGATTTAACTACTGACGCTTCATCACAGGCAATAGGTGCAGTACTATCCCAATTTGGTAGACCTATCACTATGATATCTCGAGTTCTAAGTAAAACCGAAGAAAATTTTGCAACAAATGAACGTGAAATGTTAGCTATAGTCTGGGCTCTGCAAAAATTAAGAAATTACCTATACGGTGCCCCTGATATTCATATATACACAGATCACCAACCTCTCACGTTTGCCATTTCCGAAAAAAATCCTAACACTAAATTGAAGAGATGGAGAGCTTTCATTGAGGAATATTCTCCAACCTTTCATTACAAACCCGGTAAAGAAAATAAAGTAGCAGACGCACTATCTCGTCAGTATATTAACGCGCTGTCTTCCTCAGATCAAACCGTTCACAGCGAGGAATCCCTTACGAAAGTTATTCCCTCAGTAGACAATCCCATAAACTGCTTCAAGAATCAAATCTTTATTACTCAAGGTTCCGAGAAAAGCAAGAAAGTTAAGATTCTTTTTAAAAAACAGGTTAGACATATTATATCATTTAGATCCACCGAAGAACTTATAGATATAATGCGTGATGTCCTTCATACGGACGTAGTAAATGGAATCTACTGTGACATAGAAACCTTAGGTAAAGTACAAAATGATCTCATTATCGCATTTCCCAAAGTAAAAATTAAATATGCTAGACCACTTGTTCAAGACGTGTTTAACACACACGATCAAGAAGAAATCATCGTTGCCGAGCATAACAGAGCACATAGAGGTCCAAGAGAAAACTTCAAACAAATACTCTCAGAATACTATTTCCCGAATATGATGAAGCTTTGTAAGGCATATGCATCTAAATGTAAAATTTGTAAGGAAAATAAGTATCAGCGTAGACCAGTGCAACATCCCATCGGTGCAACACCAATCCCAACATACGTAGGAGAGATTCTCCACTTAGATATTTACAACACCGGTAAACAATATTTTATAACGTGTATTGATAAATTTTCAAAATTCGCTATCATAAAACATATTCCCTCTAGAAATTCTGTGGACATAAGAAATCCCTTGATTGAAATTATTTCACAATTTCGAAATCCGAAATTAATAGTCATAGATAATGAAGGTGCTTTTACATCAAATTCAACTCAAGCACTATTAAAAAATGAATTCAATATCTCAACACATTCTGTACCAGCACTACATAGTCAAAGCAACGGACAAGTCGAACGATTTCATTCGACCCTTGCCGAAATAGCAAGGTGTACTAAGGAAAGTTCCCAAGATATTATTGAAATAATGCTCCTTTCAACCTTCAAATATAACAACTCAATACATTCAGTTACAGGTTATAAGCCTTCCGATATTTTTCACAACATTTCCAAAAAATTAAAAATCAAAATAATTACAAAACTTAAGAAAAAACAACAAAAAGACTTAGAATTTCACAATAGTAATACCAAACCGAAAGAATATAAGACAGGCGAAAAAGTATACTTAAAAAACAATAGAAGAATCGGAAATAAATTATCAAAACTATACAATCAAAAAACCGTTCAAGCAGATCTAGGCACCGCTATTTTAGTTGATGGAAGACAAGCTCACAAAAATAATTTGAGATAATTCTATTTTCAGATTAACACAAATATGGCTAGGCATGGCAAATATTGTCGACTACTCTTCAGCGCTATATATCCCTATACCAACAGGTGAAGTGGCCATCTATGAAGACTATGTGTACCTCAAGCATATTACAAATTTTTCCACCATTGTAACTATTCTATCTGATAACAAAAACATATTAAAGCAAATTAAAGATGAAAAACTCAAAGAGGTTCTTCTGCAGGATATAGATGAAATAGAGCGTTTATAAAGAATGCTTAGGCCTCCCATTAGAAAAATACGATCCATAGATTTTATAGGTTCTGCAATAAAGTTTATTGCAGGTACACCCGATCATCAAGATATGGAACTGTTAAAAATGCAGGAAGACGAGCTAACAAGATCCAACAATAGGCAGATTGACATTAACACTCAGATTCAGAACAAAATAGATGAAATTACAGATGCAATTAATAGTATAAACCAAAACTCTATAGACAAACAAGAGCCGGCTGATGATTACAGACAACTAATTTCTATAATGTCTAGGAGAAATAGAATAGTAATTAATCATTTAAGCAATAATATCTACTCTCTAATATTAGCAAAAAATAATATTGTGAATCCTTTAATTTTAAATTCAGAAGAAATAGAATTAATTGAAATAAGAGAAAACTTTGCTACCGAAATAACCGATTTGTTAAACGTTGCCGATGTAAAAATGTATTACCAAAACGATTCACTTGTATACTTAATTAAAATTCCTAAAGTCCAAGAAATATGTAGACTTTTCCAAATTAGTCCAGTTGTTCATGACAATAAAATTTTAGATTTAAGTTCAAACCGTTCTGCAAACTGTAAAATAATTAATTATCCACTAAGTATGTGCAAAAAAGCTCCCCTCTATTCCTATTACAAAAAAGACCCCGAGAACTCTTGCCTTGCTCAACTGCTTAATAATAACACAGCTAAATGTCCAACCACCCATGCCGATGAAGTAACAATGATTGAAGCAATCCAGGATGGAATTATCATAGCCAGAGGCGAGAATATCACAATTGAAGACAATGCTCAACACATCGTACTGAATGGGTCTTTCCTAATTACATTTAGGTCTAAGATAAAGGTCAACGGAAAGGAATACTACACTAATCAGTCTTTCGACATGGTTCACCTAACAGCACCAAAGAAGACAATGTTGGACGAAGTCACATACAATCATAAGATATCTCTACCTTACTTGCACAAGTTGCACTTCTTGAATAATCAAAAAATTAACGAATTTAAAGCAACCTTGGAAACAAGTAAGTGGATGTGGTACGCTATCACGGGAATACTTGCCATACTCATTCTTGTTCTATTGTATGCAAAGATAAAACCAAAAAAGATTACAATAACAACCAATGCAGAACCCGAGAAATCAAAGTTGGATAAAGAGGCAATCAGAATGAGTGTTCTTAATATTATGAACGAGGACGTTCAAATTTAAGGAGGGGAGGAGTTAATGACTTTAACTTTGCTTGCCAAGCAAATTAATACGATTTCTATTTATTACAAATATTTTTATGGGTATTGACAAATTCAAAACAGATATTCAGATTACAATAAAATGCAATGAATGATTTGCTTAGCTTTACAGTTTATTGGTTTTAAATGATTCTGTTGTTCTTTAAGTAATTCTATTGTTGCTGACTGTGAATATTATTTAAGTGTACGGTTTTGGCATGTGCAGGAAGTGTTGTATTACAACTATAAGTCATTAATAAAAATGTTTAGTTATAAGTTGGATTAAAAATAAAACGCCAGTCATAAACTCAAATTCAAAGACTGAAGTCGTCTTTTATTTACTTGTATAGTTAATGTTGATAAAATAATTCACCAATGGACGTTAGATGATATATAAAAAAATACAACCACTGTGGGACTGTGGGATATTGACTGCATAGTGCATTTGATTTAAGGAGATATGCCACCAGCACATGGTTCTACAAATTTTTGTTGCCTATTTTACCGACTAAAAGTTCCTTAATTAAATTGTTTATAAAAAAATATACAAATTGGAATCTAAACCAGATTTTTTATAAACGAAACTACTGTAGTTTGTAATAAAAATACAGTACTTTTGGTCATAATAAAACCTTGTTTGCGCGATACTTCCGGCAGCTTGAAAGCAAGCAAACCAAGGTATTTCTACATCTAACATAAGGACACGCGTAATGAAAGAAACAGAAATGGAATCCGTGATGATGGAGACATTTCACCGTCATTCACCAAATTGCAACCGGTATGCGCGGCCTTTCCGGCTAACTATATTAACGCCGACCAAGCGAATCTTATTCCTCTTGGCTTTAACTTTTTCCCCATTTTTTACATTTAGAATGCCTCCTTTTTTCCCGGAGAATTTGTTTCCCTTTTTCGAAGATTGGGAAATTGAAAAAGGAAATAATTTCCCGAAATTTTTTATTTGTAATAAGAGAGTAGGGAGAAGGGAACAAACTCTCGGGGAATTGGTTTTTAGAATCGGGCTGAATAATTATTATTATTATAATTTTATTGAAAATATAACATAAGCTGTAGGTACTAACAATAATTAAATAAGTATAGTGCTAGCTACGAGGGCTTTTAGCCCTTATAATTAGAACTGAACCCTGGTAAGAAAAGAAACCTTCCATGTAAAAGAACATTACAGAACAAGGACTTGTTTGATTCCCTTCTATTGTTGTGTTTCGTCCTCTTTTTTTTCAATTTTGAAACATCCCATTCAACGTTGATGTTGATTGCAATTTACAGACATAGACAAACTGACTGAGGACGACAACCAACGAAGAATACTTTAAGAGTGGAGAAAAGAAAAAAACAAAGTAACAGAAAAAGGACATTTTTCAAACCCATCAATGCTTATAGCAGGTGTTCATCTTGATTGCAGAAATAAAGGTAATCCGGGCTAACAATTTATTTATCATTGAATGAAACCACCATTTCCTACTGCCATTTCTTACCATTTCTTGCTGTCAGGATTTTATTGTTTTCTTGTTTGGTTTGACTGTCTTATTCTTGTATGTATGTTCGAAACTTTTTTTGCTGGAGATTTTATTGTTTATGAATTATTAAATTCGAATTCTGTCATAAACGCTGTGATAGTCTCTGAAACAATTGTTTTCGAAGATTATTGATTTCTTCAATAAAAATTTATGTATATTCCAGCAGAAAGAAACACATATTTTGGAGCAATAAAAGCATTGAATACTGGGAGTTGTGTCTCATCTGCTTCATTTAAATTATTTTGTATAATTCAATTATTTTCATTAAAGCTATTATTTGCACAGTGATCTTTTTCTGCTAAGTTAAAAAAAAAAAAAACAAATCTCAAAAAGTGTGCTGAAAAGAACAGGAGTACTTTACGCTCTATGTTGTTTCTTTACCATTTAGGTTTTGTTCAAAAAAAAAAACGTATACTGTTTTTTTACATTGATTTTAAATAAAAATCAAAAACGAATATGTGCGAATTTTTTGATGGAAAATTTATTAACCACAACACAGCATCGCTGCATGACGAAAATAAATTTTAATTCTTTTTCGCGATTAAATTGTTTCAGAAGAAAACTCTGAAAATTAGTCAGGCGTGATGATAAATAATTGATTTTGTGATTGAAGAGGAATTTTATTAAAAAAAAAAAAAAATCAAACAAAAAAGGTCCTATTATTAGAATTAATTTATTTATTGGTTGGAGGCAAATTACTTTATCGGTTGCTAATTTTTTTAAAGAAATTTGCGGGTTCGAGCGGAAAAAGGGGAAAGATTAAAGTATGATAACTGCACGTGGAGACGTGACTGACAAGATGATTTATTTAATTTGTGTAAACGACTTGAAGGGATTTTGATAGAAACATTTATCAAATGGAAAGGAAACGTGTGTAGTGTATTTTGAAATGATGTGAGAACGAGAAGCTAATATAAACACAAACACGTTTATTTGCAATCAACATAAATTTTGGAAAAAAAAACAAAGGTGAGATGGGGTTCGATAGGTAAATGAGAAACTGGAATCACTTTGACGATTTGAATTTGATGTGGAGTGCCTAAGACATTTTTATGTTTCAAGAAACGTGAGGTTAGTGGTATTTACTTTGAAATTTTCTAATCTAATTCGAGTTGGAAATAAACAAATTTTTTTTTGACTTCAGTCATTTTTATTTCTTTGGAAATTCTGCCTAGAAGAACAGCAATCAATAGTATCAAAGATTTGCACGTTTTCCAGGGGATGGCAAAACGGAATTAAAATGAATTGTGCGAATATGCTACGATTTTAGAAAATGTTTGAAATTCTTCTCAATTCAATAAAGGTATTCTTAAACATTTCGTTCAATTTATCAAACAAACATCATAACTAACTATTTTTACTATCAATTTGTCTCACGAAAAAATGTCACAATAAGATAATGTTCCCCTAATCTTTCGATTGCCATTAAGAGAAGCATAGCAAGTTAACACATGGCGACCAAATGGGTCAACAAGTGCATCAACAAGTGCATGACGACACATGACACCAACCCCGAAAGAATATCGGGATCACAAGTGCATGATGATACACGACACCAACCCCGAAAGAAGATCGGGATCGTCATAAACCCATTGATTTACGACCCAAGCCAACATAAGAGAAGACCCAAAAAAATGAGATAATTTACGACCGACGCCGCTGGCAATCACCGTCATCCGAAATTCCGAACCTCCGAGGAGAGACGGATTATTCGTAGCAGTTAGTTCGATTCCTACCGCAGTGCGTACCGCACGTAATTAGATAAACATTTGCACTTAGAAAATTTCTCTTTTTTTAATAAAATTTTATTTTCAACCTATTACTGTGTAAGAGTTTTAATTGGCGCCCGAGCAGGGACCCGTATAGTTAAAGTTTATTTTTCGAAAAAAACATAAAGTGATTTATAAAATCAGTGGGTGAAAAACCAACCAGAAAAAGAACTTTTCAACGAGGCATCCAAGAAGGAGAAACAAGTATCCTTCAGCCACGGGAACTACAGCAATCAGACTTAAAATCTGAACAACGGGGGAACGACTCCAAGACTTAAGGCGTAAAGCACCCTTAGCAAACCCGGGACATCGATTCCATAGATCGGAAAAGTAAGCTCTGACGCTGAAATTTCAACCCAACGACGGAGAGTAAGGAAGTTAAAGCAATTTATATAATTATATTTATTTAAAATAAATTTAAAAAAGTCACTAGAACTAGTTATATTTTACCTTTTGCTTTTCAATTCGATTTAATTAAATTCAAATTTATGCTATTAACTATTTGATTAAGAAACGTTATTAAAAACAAAAAAATTAAGGTGGTTGGAGAAAGATAGAAATTTTAAATATACATAAAAGTTCAAACGTATTTAAGTTGGAAATATTCTCTAAAAAAGAATTTTTTTTTTTTGAATAATCTTAACAAATAAAAATCTAAAAAAACTAAAAAAGAAAAAAAGGAAAAAACGATGACTCCAGAGGAACTGTCGACAATAGTCAGTAGGTTGGTGGCTGACGCCAATCGACAATTAGTTGAAGAGGTAGGACGGCTTAATAGTCAATTAAGTGCTCTAACGACACGAGACGACATCGAGCCATACAAAGACATAACGATTGACCCAAAAATAGAAGGCGGAGAGGGACTAGAAGTAGCAAAATGTTTACCACAGTTCAGTGGAGAGAATTATGTTTCTTGGCGCACGGCGTTAATAAACGCCATGAAAGTGTATGAATCGTGTAAGGGCGGGTCAAGGTATTTTTCCGTAGTGAACATAGTTAGGAACAAAATCGTAGGGAAAGCCAATGACGTCCTCACCAGTCATGGCACACCGTTAAACATTGACGCGATTTTAGGTCGGTTAGATCTAACGTATAGTGACAAAAGGCCTGTTCATATGCTAGAGACCGAGTTGAGCAATATGAGACAAGATAGGAAAACCCTTCAGGAATTTTACGACGACGTAACGAAGGTACTGACTCTTATTATTAACAAGACGATTATGAGTTACGGACCTAGAACCGCCGAAACAGAATGTCTTACCGAGAGGGCAAGGCAAAATGCTCTTCGGGTGTTTGTTACGGGGCTTAACCAACCCACGAGTAATATCGTATTTTCTCTCAACCCTGGGGATCTACCTAATGCTCTGGCGAGAGCACAGGAAATAGAATCCAACCAAACAAGGATGAGAAACTTGGGCCAACATCATCCTAGACAACCTGGACCGAATCAGTTGTTTGACCAATCAACGACCAGGCAATTCCGTCAAACCAAAGGAACAAACCAGGAAAACTGGCCCCACCAAAACAGGTACTTTATGGATCCATTCCAACGAAGGGATAGACCATTGCAACAAAATCGCCATGCAACCAATTTTGGACCCGGTCATAACCGACCCGAGAGGATGGACACATCGAGTGGGAATTTATTGCCCTCGAGACAAGCCACCCCTCATAACTCTAACAATAATAGACCACAATGGTTTAATAACACACATAGTAACAACCCGTTTAAAAGAGACCGAGCAGGTAGCGATCAGATAGCTACAAATAAATTTCCACGCCTCAATAACTTAAACGAGAGTGGTAATTTTTTAGAGTAAGGCACGACTTACCGTATATAAAAAGAACGGATGGTAGGTCGGGGCGAGTATTTTATATTTTAATAGACACAGGAGCAACACATAACTATATTAAACCAGGGCTGTTCCCAAGTATGGAGCTTGAAACTCCATCGCGAGTCAATAGTGTCCACGGTACCACCATCATCCATACTTATCAAGACATAAATATCTTGGGAGTAAAAGATAAATTCTACGAGTTAAGCGAACTCAAAGATTTTGACGCAATTATAGGTATCAAATTATTAAGAAAGGTAAAAGGTAATATAAATATCAGAGATTCAACGTTGGAATATGATCAGGGCATGATACCCTTAATATTCAACGAAACTTTGATAAACGCTTTAAATATAAATAACGAAATTTCAACAAAAGAAAAATTAACTCTTATTTTGAAGAAATATCAGGGTGTTTTCACCGAGAACCCAAATTACCTTCCATATAACACTCGCGTGCAATGTAGCGTAGATACTACTATCGACACAGCTATTTGGACCAAGGGTTATCCATACCCACTGTCAGTGGCGAATTTTGTAAACAAGGAAATCGAGAACTTACTCGAAAATAATATAATACAACCTAGCAGAAGTGCATATAACTCTCCTGTATGGGTGTTAGATAAGAAGGGTTTAGATGAGGACGGTAAGAAAAAGCATAGACTAGTCATAGACTATAAAAAGCTTAATTCATTTACCAAAACCGAAAAGTACCCAATGGCGGAAACATCTGTTATCTTAGCTAACTTGGGCAAAGCTAGTTACTTCACGACTCTCGACTTACAGAGCGGTTTCCATCAGATTAAACTGAAGGAAAACGATAGGGAGAAAACAGCTTTTAGCGTTAACAATGGTAAATACGAATTCCTTCGAATGCCATTTGGACTCAAAAACGCACCGTCAATTTTTCAGAGAACTATGGATGATATCCTCCGCGAGTATATAGGCAAATTCTGCCACGTCTATATCGATGACGTCATTATATACTCAGACACAGAAGAAGAACACCTCGAACATATCGAGATAATAACTAAAGCCTTAAGCGCAGCAAACATGAGAATATCGAGCGAAAAATCAAAATACTTTATGAAGGAAGTAGAATTTCTGGGATACATTGTATCATTTAATTGTATCAAAATGGACCCAGTGAAAACCCGATGCATAGAGGAATTCCCACAACCGCAGACTTTACGTCAACTAAGATCTTTCTTGGGGTTAGCTGGTTATTACCGTAAATTCATAAGAAATTACGCGATGATTGCCAAACCCATGACCAAGTACTTCAGAGGAGAGAATGGCAGAACTGGTCAAAGTAATAGTAAAAAGATAACAATAGAATTCGATAAGGAGGCTATTAAAGCATTCAAGATACTGAAAGACAAACTCTGCGAACAGGTTACACTCAACCAACCTGATTTTACCCAGAGATTTGAACTAACTACAGACGCTAGCAACTCAGCCATAGGTGCAGTGCTTAGCCAAAATAATAAACCAATTATTTTTATAAGTCGTACCTTAAGCATAACCGAAGAAAACTACGCGACAAACGAGAAGGAACTTCTTGCCATAATTTGGGCATTGAAGAACCTTCGAAATTATCTCTATGGTGTGAGTGGTATCCGCATATATACAGATCACCAACCATTAACCTTTGCCATCGGCGATAAGAACCCAAACGCAAAAATAAAACGTTGGCGCTCCTTTATAGAAGAATACTCTCCAGAAATTATATACAAACCAGGTAAGGAAAACGTCGTAGCAGACGCTCTCAGTAGACAGGAAATAAATATGATGAACGAAGATGAATCAGAGGTAGGAACTGTTCACAGTGCAGAGAGTAGTCCCATTCCAGATATAAAAAGAGTAAGCCAAAGAATTAATAATTTTAAAGTGCAATTAATTTTTAACGAATCAATTAACAATAATATTATTTCAAAAGAAATACACACAGGCTACTGGAGACATACAGTGCTTTTTAAAGATTTAGACATTGTAAGTAAAATTAAAGCTATAATAAAAACGGGTTTAACAGTAGGAATTTATAGTACTGAGGAAATGTTCTTCAAAATTAAGGACAAACTCCTAGAAGAATTTCCAACAGTAAAATTTTTATTCTGTAACCAAATAGTCGATGATGTTACAGATAAAGAGGAACAATTAGCTATTATTACCGCTGAGCACAATCGAGCCCATAGACAAGCTAAAGAAGTGTATAAGCAGATTGTTGGTAAATATTATTGGCCAAACGCTTTCAAACAGATCCTCTCAATAAACGCTACATGCGAAATCTGTAAAAAGAATAAGTATGAGAGACATCCTAATAAGCAGCCAATTGGAGAGACTCCAATTCCTGAAGAAGGGGGAGAGCGCGTCCACGCAGATATATATTATTGTGAAAGTGCAACATTTTTAACAATGACAGATCCATTTTCGAAATTCTTAATAACAACCCAAGTTCATTCAAAAATCGAAGCAAGGGATAGAATGATCGAACTACTTCCGGTTTTCGGTAATGTCAGAACCTTGATGACCGATAATGAAGCAGCATTTTGCTCACCTTCTGCGAAGTGTGCTTATAACCTCCTTAACATTACTCATAAGACAACACCACCAGCCCATTCAAAGAGCAATGGAATAATAGAAAGAATTCACTCCACATTGACAGAACTCATTAGAATAGTCAAAGAAACTACACATATAACAGACATCAAGGACGTCATGACTCTAGCTACAAAGAAATACAATGAAACAATTCACATGGTAACAGACAAGCGACCAACGGATATATTCCACAATTATATAGATAATGGTGACACAAAAAAGAAACTCCAAACACACCAACAAAAAATGTTAGGTTATCATAATAGAAATAGGAAAAACAAAACATACAAAGTAGGTGAAACAATTTTTGTAAACAATGGACAGAGAAGAAGTAAGAATAAACCTTTATTCCAAAAGAAGGAAGTTAAAGAAGACTTAGGGAACATAGTCATAGATTCAAATAACAGAAAAATTCATAAAGATAATATTAGAAATTAAATTCACAGATGATGCTTCTCATACTGACGCTAGTCGTTTCAACGTCAGCACAACAAATAACCGACTACACTAGAGATGAATTCATTTTAATAGAAAACGATAGATTAAGAGGAAAAAAAAGAAGTTCTAAAAGCTATTGACCAGGAGTTAGAAATGGCCGACAAACTACTCAACGAATTGTCTATCAGGACTAGGGAACGCAGAGGTATCAACGAAATAGGTACAATTTGGAAATGGATCTCGGGTAGCCCAGACCACGACGACGCCGTTAGGATAAATTTAAAATTAAAGGAACTAATAAAGTCAAACAATAGACAAAAAAACATCAATAAACAATTATTCGACAAGCTAGAGAGTATGTATAGAGATACTAATAGCAAAGGAATTACAGAAAGTAAAATAATAAAATATATAATTGTAGAACCAAGAGGAATAATAAATACTATTAATTTAAGTAAATCAAATATTCTCAATACTCTATTGTTAAATTTAAGCGAAATAAAAAACATTATGGAGCAAGAAAATGTAAATATATCCATAATCGATGTACTAGATGCTTCCACTTTTAAAATTGTACAAAAAAACGATATTATCATTGTATTTATCAAATACCCCAAGGTAAAAGGGTTAGGAAACCACTATCTAACTAGAAGCAATAATGTAAATGGTGGAAAAATTATAATATTAAACGAAATCACTAAATATAAGGAAAAATTTTATAAATCAGAATGTAAAAAGGAACTCAACCACCACTATTGTAAAATCAGTAATGAATCTAGTTGTTAAACAAACCTTCTAAATAAATATAAAGCGAACTGTACCAAAATCAAAGAACGTAATCAACCGATCGAAATAATTAACGCAGGGAATATTGTTTTAACGGGAAACCATATTGTTAACGAAATAGAATTGTCAGGAATCAATTTAATCCAATTTGAGCAGAACGTGTCTATTAATGACAAAATTTATCTGAATTCAGAAAATCAAATATTGGAACATATTAAGTTAAGCAAACCAACTCAAATCCAAATTCTCGAATTCATTGCTTCACAAGACGAGAAACTTATGTACACAAACCTTGATCATATAGAACCATTTATAACAGATCTTAAGGAACATCCCGTACTGTGGGGAATATGTATTAAGTTGTTCATTGTAATATTAATTTACTCTATCTACAAAATAATTATAATGACACAGAGTTATCGCAAAACCAGAATCGAAGAAGCCACTTGCCCAAGCACGATCGAGCAGGCCACAATAGAAATGGAAGAATTCATGGACACTTCAAGATCAAGGGTACAGCAGATGTTGAGCGAAAGATTGGGACAATCTTCCTCCGACCAAGGGGAGAGTTAACACATGGCGACCAAATGGGTCAACAAGTGCATCAACAAGTGCATGACGACACATGACACCAACCCCGAAAGAATATCGGGATCACAAGTGCATGATGATACACGACACCAACCCCGAAAGAAGATCGGGATCGTCATAAACCCATTGATTTACGACCCAAGCCAACATAAGAGAAGACCCAAAAAAATGAGATAATTTACGACCGACGCCGCTGGCAATCACCGTCATCCGAAATTCCGAACCTCCGAGGAGAGACGGATTATTCGTAGCAGTTAGTTCGATTCCTACCGCAGTGCGTACCGCACGTAATTAGATAAACATTTGCACTTAGAAAATTTCTCTTTTTTTAATAAAATTTTATTTTCAACCTATTACTGTGTAAGAGTTTTAATTTAGCATAGCTACTTACTTCCCCACAAAACATTGAATCCTTTTTCCTTTATTTGGGTTGTGTGAATCTGTGAATGACGATTTGTTGTTTTGTTTGCATTTTGATATAATTGTGTCCATCAAACCTTCACAAATGATAAATTCTCAAATTGAATGATGACACACAACAAAACAATAAATAATGTACGCATATAAATTTGTTATTTATCCTTGAGGATGGACAAATTTTTGAAAGTTTTTCGAGACTTAAAGAACGTATTTAAGGGGATTGTCCACAAGGATGCTCTTTATGTTTTCTTTTATTATGTTTGATAGATGAGATGACATTCAGGACCTTACAAACATTCATGAATGATCTTTTATGCATGCGTTGAAGTATTTTACGTCTTGAAAACTCTTTCATATTTTAAGTAGGTATCCCTATTTGTAAACTAAAATGAGGGAAGGATGAGACACAATCATACTCCTTCAAGTGTCTTAAGCAAATGTGTTTCGAATCATGATCAAAATCATGAAAACTAACAAAGAGATTCATCTTCCAGCCGTACAACAAGAATGTGAATCGCTATTGCATTATGCAGCTTTCTGATAAATATTTAAATTGAAAACAAAATGTTTTTACCGGATACGTTGCATTAAAGTCGTTGTGGCGCTAAACTAATACAAATAAATCCTCTATGCAAGCAAAGGACACAACTATTTACAACGCAAATTAATTTATGCTTTTTCACAAGAAGTGCAGTCCAAGCCCGAAGTGTAAAGTCATCACGCGTTTCGTGGAATTTCCACTTGTTATTGTTTTCGATTGAAACGCTTCCGTTGTTTTACCATTGTTGTTGGTCCGTTGGTTTTACATTAACTAAGTTGCAGTTGCCCGTCGTAGCTAAGTGGTTAGGTGCGTTGGCTGCTAAGCAGAACGTCGTGGGTTCGAGTCCTACTCGGGCCCATAAGTTTTTATTTCATCTTTCACGGGTACTGCCTCTTACTGAGAATTGACAAAACTTCCAAAAGTATCAATCTGTTATGAAAAAGTGCTTCTCAACTTTGCTGCTCGGAATCGGCGATAAATTGTAGGTCCCCTCAATTCTTCACACGCACTCAGAGAATTGTTGATGAGAGTAAGTCACTTGGCTCTTCAAGTTGCATGTTGAACACTTTTTGCTTTCTATTTCTTTTCATTTTTTTTAAATCTTTTTTGCTGGCTAGATGCAAAAGTGGAGAGAAAAAATTTAACTAAAATGTATTGTAGACTTATACCTTGGTTTTTCATGTTTAAATGTCAAAAACCAGGGAAAAGCGGAATGAGATTTGTATATTTTTTTAGGTGAAACTGAAACGAAAATAGCATGCATCAATTTGTCATCTAAAAAAAATATGGTTTCATGTCGGAAACATGAATTTCAAAAGGAAGGCGTTAATTTGTTTTGGATACGTCCTGTCAACCGCACTTTTGAAAGGGAACCACAAAAATATTTTGTCATAATTTAAAAAGAGGGAAAAAGAGGACATGTACACTTAAAGTGACATATGTTTTCTTATATTATGTTGTTAAAAAAAACATTTTATTTTTTTCTTTAGGTAATTTTGTTTTAAGTCATCATTGCTGCTTCGAAGAAAGGTTTATTGATCTTCATGCCTTTGGTTGAAATGTGGAATTGGGTTGGATTTGTAAAAAATTCGACACATCAGTAATTTGAACTTTATCATGGAAAAATCTGCGTTCTTAAAATTTTACGCAACCTATTTATATGTAAGTTATGTAATTCCAAAAGAAAATCACTGTCCTACAAAAATAACACATCTCCTTTGCCCAGCAAACTGCAGTAACATTTTCAACATCAACACTTTTCCCAGATGTAATATTTTCCCTGGATCTGCATCTGCATAAAAAAGCAAAACAAATAAAGAATAAAGTTAAAAGGATTTTCGCTCATTGAATTATAAACGCACAATTTCGTTCGCAGGAAGTGCCACAATACCATCTGGATAATGCAACCTGTATACAACAGCACACCACGTAAATAGTATAAATTAACAGTCGTTACATCATCATGTCTTTCGTGATTTTTCTTTTTTTTCAGTTGAAAATTGCATTTTTCACTTGAAAGAACCATCATGAGAGAATAACAGACATAATGGGTTTTCATTTTGCGCACACACACAGGCAACTTGTAAATAAATGCCAATAATTAAAAATGAGAGCATGATGGAGAATGAAGGTAATGCAGAGTGTTCTGAATTTGCATGCAGGTACAGCGAGTAAAATAATTCATCATGAGTTATTGCTTGTTTCTTTTTTTTTACGAAAAGGATGATGCAATTATCTCGGAATTAAATGTTTGCATTCATTAATTTTGAATATCGGCATTACAACTTTAAACTTGAAAACGAAAATCGCGTTAAAACAATGAAGAATGTGAAGGGTAAGGAAGTTCACTGTATTGACAAGAGCAAGATGAATTCAAGTTTCCAAGTCTAGCGACTATGATCGTACTATAGAACCTTGTTTATGAGAATAATGAGATTGAATAATTTGTATTTATTTCCTCAAATACAGCGAACTGCCTTGCCATGTTTACCCTGTACAAGTGAATATTTCAAAGGAAACAACTTCTGTTTTTATTAAGATGATTCAGAAACTTTTCAAAAATCCATACATCGTCGTAATTTATACACCCAAAAAAATTGCACAAACACTCGAAATAATGCATCAAGGAATTTTATTCCCACTGTGATCGTTGATTTTCGATTAAACTTTTTGAAAAGTAAAAGTCTTTATTATGCAAGCTGATTAAGCTACATCGTTCCTTGTCGTCCTTCTCATCCCTAATCTAATCGCATAATGAAGGCTTCCACAAGAATAAATGTGTACATATTTCGTTTCATTGAAATACAAAAGGACCCAGAGAACAAAACATAAAAAATTTCTCCAGTGATGAAAGCAACCCTTTTATTAGAAAACATAAAATCCCTGAATTCACTTCACCGCAAATTAATATTCTAAAAAAAATAAATTATTAACTTTAAGGACCTTGATAAAAAGAAACCACAAGAGAAAGCATCCCCGCGGTAACTAGACAAAAAGATTTAACATAATTCAAAGGATATTTTGCGAATGAAAATAAATTTTACTTTTTAGTCTCTCAGATCAGTAATTTCAGCTCACACAATGGATTCCTTATAGCCGAACGATTTTTATGAATAAATTTGACTCATCTTGACATTCAGCTCAATTATCTAAATGGCTGGAAAATAAAGACGAACTTTCGTAATTTTTGTTTCGTCTTTGTTTTAATTTATGCTTTTGTTGAAAGAAATGATCTCTGAACAATTTTTGTTCGAAATAAGAAATCCTTGGCATTGCAATTGTTATTCAAGTTCATTCTAGTTTATGATCACTTGAATAGCGACTTAACTCAAATTTCCATCAGTTTTATAGTTTCCATTTAGTCGCTTAAAGTCCAGGGCACAATGTTGTTGTCAAATCGTTTATCCTCTGTTCTTTTTAATATATTTGGTATTTTATATTCTGAACAATGGACACTGTTTGAATTCCTTAAAAAGCTACAAAAATGACGACTTTTTTGTGAAAGTCGTGGAATCATTATTACAAGGATGATGATAACATAGGGTAGCAGAGGTTGAATTGGGGTTCAGCAGGATTTGGAATTTTTATTTGAGTTGGAGAGAAAAGCTGTTTTTTTCTTTTGTAGTAACGATTATGTCCCTTGGACAGTTTTGTTTCCATTTTTTTCTATAAACATAAAAATCAGCCTATAGAATAATAATATCTCGTCTAGAAAAAGAAAAAAAAATACTTATCGCAATGAACCGGAAAATACCATTTTTAATACTTTGATGGTCGTTCGGGAGAACAAAAATCGATTCGTGGAAAAAAATTCCATTACCAAAAATTGGCAGGAATAGATTTTCAGGTTTATTTCACTAAATGAAACTTAATACGAAATTTGTGAATGAGTGAAGGGTGAGATACATTGGCATTCTATTTCAATGGTTCAATGGTTGAGAAAGCTTTTCCACGAAGAGATGTGAATATCTACGACAGGCATCAAACATCAAAAACAGGAAGTTCGGACAACTACCGTTTTAAAATGTCTCCTAGTGTTGTTTCATGGGTGGTAACCTCTAAAAATCTGAATAATGTTGTTTCACATTCCGAAAACTTCAACTGCAGAAACCATAAAATCAAAACAGTTTTAATAGTTAACATGTTAAGTATTAACAATTTCTTTAAATTCTGTAGAAAAATCAAAACTGATGCATCCGCATATTAAATTCCAACGACTCCAGGACTCTTGAGATCCCGCAGCAATACAAAACGCCAGCAAGCCAATAAAATGTTTGCATGATTACAACTTTTAAAAACTCCCAACGAAAGGATAATTTTCATTTACAATGTGAATGTTAGTAATTTTGCTTCAAATGCAAATAACCATGCAGCAAAATGTATTGCTTAGCACGCAGAAAGCTCGTCCCTCGGGTAATAAATGGATGCTCGAGTTGAGGAAACATGGGCTTTACAAACAACCTGAATATAGCTGAAATACTTAACTAGCGAACTTGAAAGTTTTCCATCATGTCTGAGGGTTCTAGTTTGTTATTGTTGTGGAGAGTTTTACTTTTTTTTAGTTATTTAATGAGAAAACCTATCTGGAGAAAGTGCACTTATGGGGTTAAGTGGTGGAAAAATTCTTGTCTAATTGTGAATTAAAAGTGTTTTTAATGTCATGATAAGGTCGTTAAAATTTGGTTAATCTGCAAGACAATTTTTGAAGATGCATAATTCAAAGTTGGTTCTAATGACTTGAAATTGTCACTCTGAAGTGATTTTTCCATTTAATATTCAAATTTCAACACAACCCCAAGGGTTTGAGGAATTGATTAATGAAGTTTCAGCTATTCATTTCTTCTATCTGGCACCAAGCTGTCAATTCGAAATTGATTTATTTCATTCCAATTACTATCCAAATATTTCTTCTGCTCGCTGTCCTGTTCCCTGAATGTATATCAATTAGGTACAGAAGAAATATCATAAAACCTCATAAATAAATTCCGACTGCCTGACACCGCAAGGGGGGCGTAAACAATGAGGTTTGTGGTCTTCACGACATGCACATATGTTACACGCTACAAATCAATTTCATATTTTGAGTGATTGTGTTTGGTGCCTTTTAACAACTATTTTTCACGTTTTCATTAACATTTTATCGCTATATTACTTGCCAAATGTATAATTGTTATATCTAGGGCCCTATTTTTGGGTTTAGTAAATGAATATCGTTCTCTTGATGAGAAGGAGCAGTTACCAGGATGAATGGATGGATGGGAAAAGTTTATGAAGGTTAGATGGCTTGAATTTATAAATTCATACATGCATGTTACATAATGTTACATATGAATGGGTCAGTGGGATCTCTTAAACGAGTTCTTTCTTAAAATCTTTAAATTCAGATCGTTAAAATTAATTTGTTGTTCCATAAATTAATTCTAAACATTGCTTTTGATTAATTGTTCTACTTATAGACACGAACTTCTTTTAAGTTTTTGACATAACTAATTCTTAAAACCTTTATGGAATTACTAGAAATTTACATCCGAAGTGGTTTGTACCTACTGAAGAAGATAGACTCTTAAAATTTAAGTGAATATAGAAGTTGGAATGAAGTCAAGATCAGGGGTTAGATTCTCTATAAGATCTCTATTGTAAACATAAGCTTGTAAGATGTTATAAGCACTTAAGGTTTGTTTTAATTTCTAGTGAAGGTTGGAAATAGCAGCTTCGTCATTTTTCATGCAAAACCAGTTCCGTCTATGCTTATCTCGCAACTGTTTACGTTTTTTAGTTTTTTTGTAAAACTATTAAAACATATGGTCATTCCTCTGTAACAGATAGATGACTATCAAATTTAACTTTCTAATTGATAATCTAAAGCTTTTGAGTAGCGACTTCGAGATTAAGAAAACATAATTTTTATTCTCAAAACATTTCGTACACTGCTGAAGCAACATCGTTTTTATTTTTCGTCCGCCGGACTTAGAATTTTCGGGTTAAAAATTTAAAATTGTAAGATTCCTTCATGAACATTAAGTAAAGTTTTTATTTCCAATTTATTTTGTTTCCATTTTAAAGAATTCGAGCCGTGAACATGGGGGGATCAAAACTACTATCGCTTTTGTTTATTTCATTGCTGGTTATGACGCATCTAGTCGAGTGCAAGCGTCGCAGCAGTGCAAGCAGACACAGGAGCAATGGACGGACATCACATTCCTCTTCATCGAGAAGAACTTGGCATGATTTCGCATTCTCATAGTTCACCTTGGCATAGCTCGCATTCCTATAGTTCACCTTCGCATAGTTCGTCTTTGCATAGTTCGCCGTCGCACAGTTCGTCTTCACATAGTTCGCCCTATTTGTATAGTTTGTCTTCGCATTCAACCTTACATTCGGGTTCACGTTCCCGTGTGAATTCAAATTCAACTTTAAATTCCAACTCGCATCACGATTCGCCAAGCTCAAACGAATCTGGTCATAATACTCCTAGACGAGGGTACATCACCAAGTTCCATGAAGCCGAGGCTTCACAGTCAACAAGACCTTCAAACGGTGATGATGAAAAGCCGAAAAGACATGAAACCGCTACGCCAAAGTCACATAATCCAACTGACGCAACTACACCTACTTATTACGATTCCCCTAACCCAAACAACAATAATAGATATCCCGGTAGTGGAACAAGCCATGCTGGTCCGACCACACCGTCGTCGGTTATACAAGAATTAGGTCACCGTATTCGTGACCGTTTGAGATCAGATCGTGCTAAATATGCGACATCTACTACAAAGTGTCCTGTTACTACCACCACCCCTACATACGAAGAAAACATGCCATACCAAACACCTGCAACTGGCCAGGGTTTTGCTCCACAAGCTCCTGCTCCGCTCCCTGCTCCGTCTATGTTTGCTGTTCCACCTCAAGCAATGCCAAATTATAACGCTCAAGCTCCTGCTCCTACTCTTTCGATGCTTGGCACTCCAGCTCAAGCGTTGCCAGTTTATAACGCTCCTTTATCACCGCCAGTCCCCTCAACGCCGTTTGCTCCAGGGACCTTAGGCAATATGAATGCACCAAATTCTCCAGTACCAGGCGCTGCACTAAATCAAATACCACCAAATGGCATAATTTGTGTCCCGGCCATTGTTAATTTCACCGATCCTGCTGATGCAACGAAGCAAGTCCAAGTTCAACAAATAACTTGTTATCCTGCTCCTACAGCAAGTGCACCAAAACCTCCTCTTGCTTCAACAAGTGGAACCCCATCAGCACTACCCGTCGTTGCTTCAACTGCACCCGTTGCATCAGCTGAACAAACTCAACAACCAAAAATTGACTTACGTCAATTGTAAGAGACGAAGAAGTCCAATCAACTAACTAACATATAATTTCGTGATTATTCTCTTTTCTTTCGGAATATTTATTATCAAATTTGGAAAGAAAAGATGTCCAACATGTTAAATTGCTGTAGCCCACTTGCCACTTAAAATCTTACTAACAATAAAATTGCTCATAAAAGTTTAAGAGAGCTCTTGCAAAGTTAAAAATTATTCCTCGGCAATTAATTAAATAATAATTTGAATTAATGTCACAATCTGAAAAAAAGATCATAATCCTCATAATTTTTTAACGTCAAGAAATTAACAAAATTTAACGGCCATAAACCATACTTTATATCCCTTGTCCCTTGTTGGAGGCGGAATTTTTGAAAATAAATTCATTTGGCGGATAATGAGTTCTGTCAGGAATAAAATTATACAATTATTGTTAATGACCTCATGCAGTGTACAAACATTTATTATTTTTGTTATTGCGGGATCATTAATAAGTTCGGTTGCAGACCTCCAAATAAAAATAAAAATACCTGTTCTCAGGACCAAAAACAAGAGCAAAGCAAAAATTGGGGTACTTTATCCCGGTGCAGAAGGGGCAATGTGTGTTATGCTAATGGATAAACGCTTTTACTTTATGATTTCAACTTTTCTAAGGGTTTTCCTTCGGGTTTCGTCTTGCATTCTTTTTCTGGTATCATTCGGTGGATTTTGGAAGACTTTTTTTCTGTCCAAAATTATATTTTTCGATAATTCACCCCTGTTCTGATTTTCGCTCCGAATTGAATTCGCTATCGAAATTGATTTTCGTACAGCTAAAAAAAAATGTGTTCTCTGAAATTACTTTCACTTTCAAATAAACGTTTTCAAATTCGTCCAGCAAAAACGAAACGAATTAAAAAATTAAAAACGAAAAAATTAAGAACACCTCTGCTTTAAAAACGAAAGTTTTCCTTTAAAAACGAAAATCAGAAAAGGGTTGATTATGAAAAAATCGATGTCGCTCAATTCAACATATTTCATAGCTCTCATTATCCTGAGCTTTCTGATTAAAGCCAAACACAATTCCGAGCTCTGGTTGCCGATATATTAGCACCCAAAGAAATTTAACGGGATTAGGCATCGTAGAACTTGACGACAAAAACCAAGAAAAATTGTTTTGAAGTTTATACTCTGTAAGCAGACCTCGTAGCTGCCCGTAGCTTAGTGGTACGGTGCGTTGGCTGCTAAGAGAACGTCGTGGGTTCCAGTCCTACTCGTGCCCATAAAAGTTTTTATTTCATCTTTCACGGGTACTGCCTCTTGCGAAGAACTGACAAAACTTAGAGTATCAATCTGTCATGAAAAAGTGCTTCTCAACTTTGCCGTTCGGAATCGGCGTTAAATTGTAGTTCCCCTCAATTCTTCACACACACTCAGAAAATTGGTGCTGAGGGTAAGTCACTTAGGCCTTGGCTCTTCAAGAGCTGTCGCACCATTCTATTTATTTTTAACCAGACCTCGTAAATATTTTTGGTTTTCAGTGGCTGATGAGAATTTTCAGGCCTTTGCTTAAGTGTATCATTTCTTATAGTCAACCCAAAAAAATTGAGGCGTTATGGCGATTTGAAATTGCGGCAACATTACTGAAGGCAGAAATCGTAGGAGAGACATTTCGTCAATATTTTGGATTCCATGCTATTAATTATTTTTTCAGTTGAATAATGGTTTAACTAAAAAAAACACACGTTGTATCTTCAAAACGTCTTTAAAACAATGTTAGTCTTTAAAACAATGCTCGTCAGAAATTTATGATTAATCACCTAAACTTAACTATACTTTAACTATTTTAAAGACAAGATAATATGTAGGTAAGTGTGTTCAAAATTGAACTAAGCAAATCTGCTCTCACCAATCCCCTGCAAATACTTAGTCATTATTATTATCATAACAGACTCAAATCATCCCATCACATAAACGTTCCACTTACAATGATAATTCCTGTAATTTCCAAATCTTAGTCCTTGTCAATTCATTTACAAAATCGTTATGAAAAATAATGCCTAATTGTTAATTGACGTTCGCCAGGGCTTAGGATTTTATAAAGCAACAAGCACATCAGCATCTTGCTTGTTAATTTATGAATACAATTTTTTCACTCCCACTGTATGGGTCTTGACGGCATCCACCTTTCGAAACGCCAAACGCCGTCTTAAGAATAATTTAATGGTTTAAACTTCACAGTTGAGAGGTTACTTTAAGCTTGGCCTTCCGGCTGAGTTGTTTTTTTTTTAACTTGGGAAAGATAATCGCAGTCTTGTTTACAGAAAAAAAATATACGGGGTGATGATAATGTCTGCAGCTTTAAGGATATACACGATTATGGTACAGATGACAAGATAGCCTTGAACTTTGATTTAGGATTTTTGACAGACCGGAAATGAGGTGGGTATAAAAATCAAATCACCCAAGCATAGTCTTCTGGAGTTTGCTCAGAAATTAAAATATAGTCTACAAATAGACTCAAGAGTGCTTGAGATGCAGAAAATAATATTTATGATTTCAGGCGTTTAAAAATCATTATTAACATGTTTAAGCACTCTTGTTGGCCTTTTGGTGGGTCCACACAGCACAGACTTTCAGACTTTTGTTTGTACAGACTTCTTGCGCAGACGGAATTCAAAGCAGTCGGAGTCAAAGTTGGTGTCGTGCGGATCCACCATTTATAAGGATGATGAGTTGTGTAACAAACTGTCCAAATAATTAGTTAAGAAAAAAGTCTTGGAATCAGAAGAAAGCATAGCAATTTGAATTCCCTCAAAAGTCAAACGTCCTTGAATTGTCTTACAAACACATAATACAGAAACAAATCTTAGAAAACGATTCTCTTGAGAAATGATTTCTTATAATTTTTAATTTTGCCTCCAGCCTTGTCTGACCTCCACTTACCATTTAATTATTCTCGTTGGTCGTGTAGCCAAAACTTAACTACTTGATTCGTTTTTATTTAATGTTTTTGAAGGCATCGCAAAAACACACAAAAAACAAGAACTGTTATTTAATTATGTTTGTGTTATGGGTCCTTTACAGTGTGGTTTCATACCAGCAAATTCAATCTTTGCTGTCCTTGACAACTATTTAATTCATTTCAATCTGAAACGAACTTTGATCTTTGTGGAAAACTACTTCTTGAAATCAACTGAAATTCATAACGCCCGCCAAGGACTGCATTCTTAATTTTGATTTATTAATTTTCTTTTACAAATCGAAGGAAGGGGTAAACAATTCTTAACTTTCAAAGCTTAAAACAGTTCACGCCCTTAAACTGATTACTTTTGAGAGCATTTATGACCACCACAAATTGATTTCTGGCCAAAAGCAATCACCTTTCCGATTTCAACTGACCAAAATCGATTTGAAAGAAAAAATATAATTTCTTTTCAGTCCACTCGACCGGTCCAAAAGCAAACAGAAAAAAATCAAGGAAAACCGTGTTCCTTTTATGATGAGATTCCCAAACATATTTATAATTGTAAGAGTTAAATTAAACAACGTTACTCTTCGAAAACTATACAACAAGTGATCTTTATTTTCTATACGAGCTTAAGACTAAACATTCGAGTTAACGCATTGTATGTACAAACATAATCGGATTAGTCGATTACCCGTTGTTTTTAATGAATACATAGGTCATACGATTCTTACAAAACAGTACGAAAAAGAATAAATGAGTAAACCTACGTTAGTTTAATACATAGAGTAATCTCTTAGAATTAATGTACACTGCGGTTGCATGGATTGATGCTAAATTAATATGAAAAGCCTACATTTCGGCCATACCTGACATTAAATCGACTCGATTTTAATTAGTTTTTTTATTAGTTATTTTAATGCAAACGAACTTTTCTCGCAACTTAGTATTTTAAAATTAAAAAATGATTCTTAAAAATGTTAGAAAAGAATGAAAGTTTGTGACATATTACGAAAAAAAATTGTTTTATTGAAGTTTGTGTTGATATAATTCGAATATTTATTTGTCCACCACGTAAGGCTTCATGTTTTGCGGGCAGCAAATGCCTTCATAACGTGTTCTTGAAATTTGTAAATTTTCTGGATCCCTTATTCTGTACCGGTCATTAGGCAAAACTTGTTCTACTACGTAAGGGCCCTTGTATTTTGGAAGAAGTTTTTTGTTAACGCCAGCAGTAGTGACAACATTTTTTATGACAACGTAATCACCTACATTGTATTGATGTGGTTTCTTATGACTCTTATCGTAATAAATTTTATTAACGTCTTGGCTGTGAATGATTTTAGAGCTTGCATTGTCTCTTGCTTGAGATAAGCTTAATGGGTGTTTTTCAAAAGCTTCGGTTTCGAGGTAGTCTCGGATCTTATCATAAGTTTCACCTCTTTGTAACATACCAAACAGCAACATACTTGGGCAAGTACCAGTACTTCTGTTAATTGTGTTATTAATGGAGAATTCTATTTTGCTTAGGTGTTTTGACCACTCACCAGGGTCGGCCTCAGTCTCTTTCGATAACATGGCAGTCAATAGCCTGTTGACTCTCTCAACTTGGCCATTTGATTGCGGAGAATGAGTGGCCACTTTAATATGAGTCACCTCATAATTGTTACAGAATAATGAAAATTCTTCGGACGTGAAGCATGATCCCCTGTCTGAAACAAGTCGTTTTGGGCGACTGTAAGTTGAAAAATATTCTTGCAAGCACTTTATTGCCTCTTTTGTGCTTGTGGTTTTAACCGAATATAGTTTTGTGAACTTACTGAACGCGTCAACAACTAGAAAAATATGTTTCTTTAGATTTCTTATACCGGATGGTAGGGGTCCATAATGGTCCACATGAATGGTTTCAAAGGGTAAATTGCCCTTTGGAATACTGTGCAGCTCGCCCTCTTTTTTCCCAGAGGGAACTGAAAAATAAATACATTTCAAACATGATTTGATGTATTCCTTTATTTTTAGTTTCATTGATGGAAACCAGTACGTTTTTTTCATGTACTCAAAACTTTATCGGCACCAACATGACAAAGAGCATCATGATGGCTCTGAATAACAATGGTTTCCATTTGTTTTGGCACATAAAATGCAATGTAATCTTTGAATTTTCGGTAAATTAGCCCATTTATCATTTCAAAAAATGGATGTTGGTTTTCTTCCAAAGCCTTAACGATTTTTTGAATTTCTGGGTCTTTATTTTGAGCACAGGCAAGTGCATTTTCAAAGGAGTCTGATTCAATTAGAAGAATATTATGAGACCTACTTAATGCATCGACGTGATTCATCCTGCTAGAGTCTCGATGCTCAACCTCGTAGTCGTATTCCTGGAGCTCTAAAGCCCACCTTGAAATTCGAGGGTTAATCATTTTCTTGCTAAGAGTGAGCGTCAGAGATTTGCAGTCTGTAACAATTTTGAAGCTTAAGCCCATAAGGTAAGTACGAAATCTTCTCAAAGCATATATAATTGCCAGGGTCTCAAGTTCAAACGAATGATATCTTGATTCCGTTGATGTTGCTCGTTTGGAGAAGAAGAAGACGGGATGAAAGTTTCCATCCTGCTGCTTTTGTAGCAAAACCGCACCAAATCCTACCGCACTTGCATCGCAGTGCAACTCAGTTTTTGTTTTCGGAGAATAAATGCATAGGACTGGTGCTTCAAGCAGTTTTTGTTTTAATGTTTCAAAAGTGAGTATCTCTTTTTCACCGAATGTAAATTGAACATTTTGCTTCAAAAGATCGTAAAGTGGTTTTGAGATCATTGAAAAATTTTGAATGAATTTCCTAAAGTAGGAACACAAGCCTAAAAATGAATGGAGCTGTTTTATGTTTTTTGGTGTTGGAAAATTTTGCACTGCAGTGAGGCCGTTTGAACTAGGTTTAATACCGTTTTTGTCAACCTGATAACCAAGATACGTTATTTCTTCGACCATCAATAGACATTTGTCATACCTCAATTCAAGGTTATGTTCTGAAATAAGCTTAACCACTTCTTTCAAAATTGCGAAATGTTCTTCTTTAGTCTCAGTGGCCACGAGCAGATCATCAATATAAATTAATATTTTGCCATCGGAAATCAAGTTTTTAAAAATGGAGTTGATGTAACGCTGAAATGTAGCGGGAGCGTTCTTAAGGCCGAACGGCATAATTAGGTACTCGAATTGTCCTAAAGGAGTGACGAATGAAGTAAACTTGACAGATTCATCCGCCGTTTTGACGTGATGGAATCCATTTTTGAGGTCAAGTAATGAGAAGAACTTCTTGCTTCTCAGCCTATCAAGGTGGTCCTCGATGAGAGGGAGAGGGTAGTTATCTTTTTGCGTCACTCGATTCAACTGTCTATAGTCAATACAAAGTATAAAGGTACCATTTTTCTTCTTTGTTAGTACAATGGGTGACGCGAAAGGAGAACTACTTTCCCTAATGATTTTCCGTTCTAAAAGATCGTCTAAAAATTTTCGCAATTCGATCGTATGCATATACGGTAACCGACGTGGTGCACAATTAAAATTTGAATTTTCATTTAAAAGATTGATTTTCATTTCGTATGCTGAACCAAAATTTGAATAATTTGTTTTTAAATTGGTTGTTTTCATGATATCAAAAACTAATTTAGTTTCTTCGTATGATAAATTAGGATTAATGTCAAGGTTAAAATCATTTTTGTCATAACAAGTATCGATATTCAAGATATCGTTCAAAAAATTATCGTTACTGAACTCGAGTGTGTCGTTTTTGCTTTTAAAATAACTATTACATTCGGTTGGTTTTGTTTCACTAAAATTGTTTGAATCTTTTCGATGGTTTGTTAAAATTTCTTTGGATATGTTGTTTGAATATGTTTTAGAATTATTGTAATATAATTTAATTTGACTAGTTTTCAAGAAATCTCTTCCAAGGACTACAGAATTATACATAGTTTCATTTTCGACTACATGCAATGTACAATTAAAAAAACTTTCACTTACATAAATAATACATTCTACTTTTCCAAGTATGGTCAATTTTGACTTATTAATTCCATAGTACTGGGTGTTGTCTTCTTTCAATGGCAAGATAACGTAAGGTGGTGTAAACTTTTGTTGAATGAAGCTAATAGGGCTTCCCGTGTCTACCATAGTGTTAGCTTGAAAATCGAAAACGGCATTAGTAAAATTATTTAAGAACTTGTACCTAGCATGCAGTGTAAAGTCGTCGCTTAACGCAATCGTTATTACTTCGTCATCATCAGGTTCCGGATAGTTTTCAGATTGCTCTACCAAAAGAACTGCAGGTGGTACAGCAGCCCGAGTCATGGATGAGGCAGCAGGTAGCTGAGTTAGCTTACAGGCGGGTGCTAGATGTCCTTGGCGTCCGCATTTAAAGCAGCTTCCTTTTTCGCGTCTTGGCTTTGGGCAGTTGCTGGCAATGTGGCCCGGATAGTTGCAATTAAAACATTTGTCATTATATGTTCGCTTCATGATGTTCGCTGATGGTGGTGTGGAGGATGATGTGGAAGATGTCGTCAAATTGTCCGGTACATAGGATCTCATTTTTTGGTACTTTTTCAGCATTTCTTTTAAATCTTCCATGCTTCTCGCAGTCAAAAGGAGTTGTTTATTACAAAAAGTATCAGGGATACCTCTTATGATGTAGCGAATTAAATCGTCATCCTCAATGTCGGCGTGAAAAGCGATCTCCTGCATGGCTAGCGTATATTGATGGATATTTTCGTCTATGCGTTTTCTGCGGCTTCTCAGTGCATCGTGGACATCGGCGGACGTAATCGTGCGGTGAAATTCTTGCAGTAAGCTTAACTTAAGGTCGTTCCAAGTTTTGCAAGGCGATGAGCGAAGAAACAGTTTGGCTGTTCCCGTAAGACATCGTCTTGCAAAGATGAACGATTGCTGTTCGTCCCATCTGTGTAATGCTTTTGCTTCCTCGAAATTCCGTACCCATTGCTTAACAGAAAAATTATCGTCACCAGAGAAACAAGGAACGGAATCTTCGGCGTCTCTGTACAATACTGATGATGGCGTTGACGTGGTGGTGTTTTCATTTGTCTTACATAGCGCTGCAAGCTGTTCTTTTAACCTAGCAATCTCCTGTTGCTTTTTAATTTTTTCCTGAAGTGAATTAATTTCCAGTTGGAGGTCCTCTACATCCGAGGAAGCAGATTCATCTTCGTCATCAGGAAAATGAACTAAAATGTCTTGTTCGCTTAACTCGTCCACGTGTTCCTGCAACCTCATTTTTAACGAGGCTTTGTTTCCGTCAGTGCTGAGACCGAAACTACTTAATTTATCTTTTAATAAGGCTACTGTTGCCTCTTGCACGAAATTCTCAGCCTGAGCTTTTGCCATAATTCAATAATTTAATTTTATCAAAAATATATTTTTTGTACATAAACCATAAAAAAAATTTAGTCTTAAATCAATAAATTCTTCAAAAAGAAATTGGGTAACACGATCCACTTCTGATGTTGTAAGAGTTAAATTAAACAACGTTACTCTTCGAAAACTATACAACAAGTGATCGAGTTAACGCATTGTATGTACAAACATAATCGGGTTAGTCGATTACCCGTTGTTTTTAATGAATACATAGGTCATACGATTCTTACAAAACAGTACGAAAAAGAATAAATGAGTAAACCTACGTTAGTTTAATACATAGAGTAATCTCTTAGAATTAATGTACACTGCGGTTGCATGGATTGATGCTAAATTAATATGAAAAGCCTACATAATCAACCTCCTTTTTTTGAAATCCTATAAATTGAACGGCTGGCTCGCAAGAAGGTAAAACATGGATTTAGTGCAACGAATTGTGAACATTTTTTTCTTTGATTCGAAATTGGAAAATACAAAAAGTAAACATAGAGAAGTTATATTTCTCAACATTTCAAGGACACTTCGGCTCACTTTTAAAAACCAAGTTAATTCAGTAATTCTTTTTTCTTTCTCATTGATATTCAAAACAAAAAAATATAAAACTGATTGTTTGCCAGTGGAAAATGGGAAAGGAAAATCCTGAGTCCTGAAGCTTGAATGGGAATTTCTGTGTGTCCTTTCGAATTCCAATTATAAATTTTTAAGAATGCAAGAAAAAAAATACATCACTGACTTTTCGTGGGTCTGGAAAATACTGTTGCCCAAATTTTGATCCTTTTTTGTTGAGAGACTTTTCTCTATGCTTAGATCCCTGATAGCTGAACTTATTCGTCTGGAATTTTAACCAACCAAACTTGCGAGAATCATCATCAAACAATAATCATCTCATTTTATTATCCTGTGCGTTATGATCATTGCCCATGTGTGTCTTCTTTTATTACTCCGTCCTGTTTGTCAATTTTTTGATATTCCTATTTGTTGTATTTGACGTTTAATTTCATTTCGGTATTATTGAGCAAAGCCAGCAAAAAAACCATGCCTCAAATCCTGGCTGTTGGTATTACCATAAACAGCTTCAAATAATAAATATTGATATGCACATTCTTCACATCCGGTTTCCTGTCACGTCAATTCCCAAAAAATTCCCCAGATTGCCTAAAACGGAAGTAGGTACACATTCGTTTTTATTTGCATGTTGGTTAAGAGGGGTTTGTGCTATGGCAGCGATGGCGATATGATAAGGCATCAAAACATATGTGTGTGTGGTTCGTAGTTGGATTAGTTGTAGCACCATCGTAATAGGTGTTGATGTTAAATCCCTGATTATGGGTTAAGTTTATGAATATACATTTTGTTTTTTGAGCGTGACAGGAAGCAGGCAGACATTCCGTTTGATTTTGCTGGTTTATGTTGTCTTGTTTATTATTTCTTTTTTGTTGCAATTGAAAGAATGATAGGCTGTGGGCTAATTGATCTCTATAAATAACAAAACGCAATTTAGAAAAGCATAACAAAAATCAAGGTCGGACTAAGTTTTAGAACTTTGTTTTTTAATTAGTTTGCTCATTTTGTAGTGAATTGAATTTTGAAATGTGATTTGGTTGACCTCAGAGATTGCAAGTGTATTTATAGAATTATTCATTAAATTTATTTGGAATTCTTGGCTGGGGAAAAGGGTTTAATGTTTGAATTATGGAAGCTTCTAAATAGATAAACATTCCTATGAAAATATTTTTGGGTCTAGAATAGTTTATTTTGTGAAACTTGCCGCTAACCAAACTTAATATTTGTTTTCGTTATAAATAAATCATTTTCAATGTGTGTTTAGTTTTTGCAGTGGTGATCCTAGAACTTCTATAGAAGCGGCAATATGTAACTGTTTTAACACATTTGAAAATAACTTCATACGAATTCGTGGTTCACTTGATAAATGGACCAGAGGTTGAGAAAATGTTTTGTTGGAAGAAACACTTTTGCCAATATTTCGCCTTCGAGGCCGTCTAAAATATTGAGAAGTATTACAAAGAATAGAGCTTGACCAGAGACCTTTCTTTCGATCTTCGATGTACTCGATGTGTTTTGGAAGATTTTTTTTCTATCCAAAATTTTGGGAAAAATCACGAGAAAATCAATTTCGCTAAATTCAACACATTTTATAGCTCTAATTATTCTGAGCTTACTGTTGAAAGCGCAGCTGCCCGCGGTTTAGTGGTTCGGTGCGTTGGCTGATAAGTCGTGGGTTCGAGTCCTACTCGTGCATATAAAAGTTTTTATTTCATCTTTCACGGGTACTGCCTCTTGCAAAGAACTAACAAAACTTCCAAGAGTATCAATCTGTCATGAAAAGTGCTACTCAACTTTGCCGTTTGGAATCGACGTTAAACTGTAGATCCCCTCAATTCTTCACACGCAACCAGAGAATTGTTGATGAGAGTAAGTCACTTAGGCCTTGGCTTTTCAAGAGCTGTTGCGCCACTATATTTTTTTTATTTTTTTTTATTGCTGAAAGCAGCCGAAGATATGCTTTCTGTGAGATCACAATTAGCTATAGGGACAGAAATAAAAAAAAAAAATGTGTTTTTATCATAACTTGGTAACCAGACCTCGCAGATAGTTCTAGTTATAAGTGACTGATAGATAGCGTTCAGGGGTTCACTTAAGTATATAACTTCTTACAGGAAACCTGAAAAAATTAAGGGGTTATACGATTTGAAATCGCGGGAAGATTACTGAAAGCAGTATTCTCAAGAGTGATATTTGTTTCCAAAGTGTTGGCTTCCATGCTTTTTAAACTTCAGTTCAACGACGGTTTGACTACAAAAAAAAAATCAGTTGTATCTTCAAAACGTCTTTGAGACAATGCAAGTTCACTACGGCGTATACCTAATTTTTTTTCTCAATAAGCAGATAGAATAGTTGCATTGCAAAATGGTATAGAACATTATGACTTTTCCATAGAGCCTAATGAGTACCCTACTTATAATTATTCTTCTTATTTCCTAAGATATACATAAAATATTTGAAAAAAACATTTACTTCTCTTTAAGGTAAGTAAATTCCAGTAAACAAGAGTAATCCTCAATTTGAATCAAATTATTATAAGTGTGAAATCCTTGGTTAACCAAACAAGGAAATACAAGCACAAAACTTTACCCATAACTCGCACCCAAAAAAACCTTAAATCCTTTTAAAACAAAAGATATATAACTTTTTCCTAATCACTTCCTGTATACTTTCCATAAATTAATCGAATTAATTTTTCCTTGTTCATTTTCCCTGATGAGAAAGGATGCCTCTAAGTAGGTCCATAAGTGGTTTGGAAGAGTCTTATTTGTGTTCTTTTTTTTTGTCGAGGGGCTGAACTCAACCATAAGCACTCATGTAGAGTAATATTTGTTTAATTCAATTAGTTATTTTCTTTCTTCCATTGCGAGTGCCCAATATAATTAAGTATCTTTTGAGATGATTTTGTCACGAAATTCGCTTCATTTTTGTGTCTAATTGTTGTTTGATGATATAAGTAGGTTCTTAAGTACATAAATCTGAGAACTTTGGAGACAAATTGCTGGCGTTGGTTCTCATTACTTAAATAATACGCCGCCGGAGAGTTAGAAGGAGCACCTCTGACGAAATTTTAAAGGTAAATCAACCTCAAAAGCAATCAATCTCAGTTTTGAATTAAATTGCTTGTTTATTTCTCTTAATTTCTCGCCGTTGGTAATACAGAAAAAATCACTTAATTCATTTTTGTGAACTCAGGAACCTCAACTTGATTCTGGTTAGAGGTGAGCCGATGGAGGTGGCTGTGTCGTAGGTACTATGACTGTTGCTGGGTTGTTGTGTCTGTGCTTGGAAAGGAAAATACAACTGTGATTTATTCGGGAAATGGATTGTTTTCACATAAATAAGAAATAACTGCGGTTGTTTGTTGGTTTTTATGAGAAACGATCTATCATCGCCAGTTCCACGGAAAAATTGGTTGAAAAATTAAAATCACATCAATGAGCACAGTTAAAGACACAGTCAGAGTCACTTAAATGGAAACATGGAGATAATGAATACACGATCGAAAAAGAAATGGAATTTCACTCTGTTTCGACTGTTTCTGTCGCAAACTCTTATTCCTTTTTCTTTATTTTACACATTTTCTAAGAGAAAAAAATTATAGCAGAAAATGCAAACAGTGAAACAATGAAACAGGTTTGTTCTTTTCTGATACAACTGAATTTAACCTCCAGATTGTTTTACTATGCTTATTTTCTCTTACTGCAAAAATTTAACTTGTCACTTTAAAATCCAATGCACCACAACAAAAGAAAGACAGTAGAAAAGGATGACCAACGATAGAAATATAAGACAAAGAAAAACTAACCGTCCACAAGCTCATCGTCATCAGGCTTAACAAATGAAGAATGCAACAAGATACAACCAGACCATAAAGCGTCCTTAGGGTTATACTTCCTTTCTCCTCTCCCGTTTCCCCGTCACTGTCCAATCTATTAAAATGTAAGAATGTTGTGGGGAATTTTTAAATTAAATCTGCATGCCTTGAAAAAAAAGCGAAGACATTTCAGCTATCTTGTCGTATTTTTTTCTTTTTATTGGAATCCTTGTTATTTTGTCTTCTTTCTTTTTTCCAATTTGTGCAAATTAATTCCCAACATGCAGATGGCTAACTAAAAGAAACCAATTGAATCTTTTTCTTTGTCTCGTTAAAAGCAAAGACGGCTTATAGGTTGAATTTAATTTAGCTTTTTGTTGGCGTTTCAAGTGGTGATGGATTTGTAGAGCCGCTGTCAGTTTTTGAAGCCCACAAATGGAAAAAGAGGATAATTCGAATAAATTCAAATGAAAAACGTTCTCAGAAATTTTAATAAGAGGACGGCGAATGCATTTCAAAATATGGTTCTGAGTATTTCTTAAATAAATTTGTGTCACGAATACGGCGACATTTATCAAATTGGAAATTCAATATTTTTAATGTTTAACTACCTGCGTACCTTTTTTGTTGAAATAATCATATTTTTCTACGAATTAAGTAAACAAATTTTTGATTTAATATACGTCTCGTAAATGGCGCCCAACACAAAAGCACTCGTATTCTCTTCTAATCAATGAAAATAGAAGAAATAAAATGAGCTTTCACAAAATAAGATTTAAATTATTTAAATTCAATATTGTAACTTGTGTAGAATTTTATTTCGTTAAATGGCGCCCAACGTTCACAAGCCAGCACAACACTTTTTCAATGGTGAATATGAACGCATTTTAAGAAAGTAGTAGATTTAAAGAGCTTGCACTAATCTAGTCTCTTAAGAGCATAAGTTATCCAAGGATCCTATTAACAGCAAAACATCTCCCCAAAGGATTAACAATGTCCCCAAGAAAGATGCTCACTCTGCACCTTATTCAACTGATAATTTAAAAAATATCCACCACTGATATTCAACTCGATGATTCTCCTTGTTTTGTGCATCAACACCATTATCATCGTCGTTGTCTCTTTGTCCTTGTTGTTGCTGCTAACAATGGCTTAATGGAAGCGTGGGGTGTATCTGGTGTGTCACCTAATTGCCTAAGTGAGGTTGGATGCTTTGGTTGTCTCCGTTCTAGTTCTTCATTCTTTTTCTTTTCTTACTCTTTCAATACCGTGCATATGTATGCATATACACGATTCGATGATAAAAATTGAATAGCAACGACTTTTGGCCTTGTCAGTAAATGCCACTCAATTAAGGATGATGGACATCAATTAAGTGGTAGGTTTTGGTATTTCTATCAGGAGACCAAGGTTTTTTTATGTTCAAGTATTGTCATTATTTTATTTTTGAAATCGGCTTCAATTTATTTATAATAAATGATTTCTGTGATTATGATTCCCTGGATATATGGCCGGTGCAAAAATATAAATTAATACCTATGAATCTTGCATATAAGTTGACACAACTTTATCTATTCTTCAGCTCAACCATCAGCCATATGCATGTCCTTCGGAGAATAACAACAAAATACGTTCTTAAACGAAGATTTTAATTAAATCGAAATTTAATATCCGGTTATTGTCTGAAGGAAACTGAGATTTCATCTTGATAATTGACAGAGTGTGTCTTTGTTATGAATGGGAGAGGTTACTTGATTTCTTCTGGTGAATAAAATTGCTGGAATTACTCAATTTCGAATTGTTCCAAAAAAGTTCTGATGTCAAATACTATGGTCAGACTTCAATAAATGCAAAAACTTTAACTAAAGTTCTCAAAAAATGTGCAATCTCAAGAGGAGCTTATTTAAATGTTGCAAGAAAAATAAATCAACCAATTTCGATTGAATTTTGATGCCTCATTAAGTTTTAATTGAAAATTAGAGCAGCATGAAAGCATTCGAGTGGTCTGTTGGGTCTGCGTTTAAGAAGAGAAAATTCAATATTCGGCCAATGGAAAGGAAATGCAAGACAAAATCATTAAAAGGGTGTTCAGTTGCCGAAGTAGGAATTTGAGTTTGAATGAAGAATTATGACAAATTCTACCAAGCTTAACTGATAGAAAACAATTCACAAGAAGAATTGAAATTTACTCTGCGACCTCTTTCGTGATCTATCATAGGTACAGTCAATTGTGATCAGAGTAGGTCACAACTTATATAATATTTTTTAGTGCCTACTTTTTTATTCCTAATGTTCAGGTTTGCGTGTTGCAATACAAATCACACCATCCTATGGTTAATTTAGTGACTCGTTTCGTTGTGACGGTAATTACAGAATTCCAACTGTCTTGTCGAGAGCGAGACACAGCTATCGTCACTAGAGCTAGTCACTTGTGACCGATCAAAAAAGTAGATTGGAGCTGTTTATAAAGTAAAGAAAATACATAAAAGCAAAAGATTGAAGCAGCAAAATTAAAATCCAAAATTGAAGACAGACACCCTCTAGGTTTACAAAAGAATACCAAAAAAGTAAAATAAGAAAAATGTTTTTCTTAAAATCAAAAACACTTGAATAGTAAATTTGTTTCTGTAACTCGCAGAAATAGAAATATTGAAGTGCAAAAAGGTTAATTGCTGTGAAATTGAAAATCGCTAGTTTTTCTTCTTTTCGTTCAATTAATTCCTTGCGATCCTTTCTTCGATATGAATTGTTTTCGTTTGAGTGAATTCTTTCAAAAACAAATTGAATTCAATTGAGTTCAATCATTGAAAAATTTCATATTTCTTTTTACTTTCTTGATGCAACAATAAAGTAGTTTTAAATTGGTTTAAGTGTGTTTTGTTCAGCTCTAATGGAGGTAACTTTTTGAGAACTATTCAATGTTTTGAGAAATGGAGAAATTATTCAAGTTCAACAAAAGTATTTTGAACATGAACAAAAAAAAATTTCTTAAAAAGGGATTCAAGTATCAGCCTAAAATTATTATCAAATTGAATGACAATGTTCCACTATTATCAAGTTTTGTATTCTGGTCCTTTTAAAAGAAAATCCATTATGGAAGTAGTAAATAAAAGAACAAAGATTTTACAGTAGCATAAGCAAATTGACAATAGAATGCTGAAAACTGTTCTTGGAATTGCACGCTCACAAATTGTAATTTTAGAAAAAAAGGAACAAATAAAAAGAAATACAAGCAAAACTGAAAAAAAAACAAATGGGAAATGTCTGTACATTTTAATTTTATAAATGAGAAATGTTTCCAAAAACAAGAACTTTTTTCGTATGGAATTTCTAGGGAAAATTAGTAGCAGTGGCAAAGTGGTTTTGTGTTTTGGCTGTTACGCAGAACGAATTGGTCAAAATCCGACTCGTGTCTATAAAAGTTTTTATCTCGCCTCTCACGGGAACTGCTTCTTGCAAAGAAGAAGCCAATATCAAATGATTCCCGAAAATAAAGGTAGATATGTTTCCTTTATCAGTCACTGTAAAACAAAACTATTCGCGAGGTCTGGTTACCGAGTTATGTTAAAAAATATATTTTTTTAGTGTCCCTAGCTTACTGTGATCTCCTCATATACACACGTAGACGTAGGCAATGGTTCTTTATAGGTGACTAGTCTTCTAAGTACTGAGATACAAATAGGTCCGAGACTTTACTGCTCAGTCAGGCACTCTGAACTCTTAGACACCTTCTCGAGAGAAATACTTCAGAATGATGTTTGTCTATTAGGAAAAGTCAAGATGACGAAATTTATCATGAGAAGAAATTATTCATTTTCCCTGACAAAATGTTTGCATTAAGTTAAATGGCGCGTTGAGAAAAATTTTGTGGATTCGATTAGATCTGTATGGCTTTTGTAATTCCTTTTTGCTGTCGGTGTCATTGTCTGAAGAAGTTTAGAAGACCCAAGGCCTCGAAAACACATAAATATGTCGAACGTAAAATATTAAATCATACTGTTTTGTTTTCTTCAAAATTAATTGCCGAAATTGAACTTACTGTAACAAACGAACTTTGCAGACAGAAGACGCTATACCTATTTAAGTTGTCCAATTCGACAAAAAATAAAAACAAAAGCCGACTCACCTTTATTTTGTATTTGAAGACAAAAAATTATCAAAGTTTTTGTTGCCCCGATACATCTCCATTTTGATATAACCTGAAAGAAAAAACAAGAAAAATTCTCTTTAAGTGATATGTCATCTCACAAAAATGTGGTATTTATTTTTAGCCCAAAAATGTTATTTTAAAGTTGAAAATCGTTATCTGCTACCCACAAAGCCTGATTTCAGGTGCATGTTACCTATCAAAAGTCGACATAATCCACGTCATCATGATCAGACAAACCTTCAACTTCAAAAAGCCTTAAAGAGAATGACAATACCCACGGTATTGTCAAACAACTTTTCTACTTAAATTTATTTTAAGCCAGAAAACCCTCCAGCAAATTTTCTATTTCTGACTTTAATACTTCCCTAAAAGTCCCAACATCATTTAGATTTTAGAGGTTTTCTTTGCGTGTCTGTTGAAAAGTCTCATCAAACTCGAAAATTGCTTAAATATCAATTGGCAGATTGGTTACTTTCGAACACGTCTCTGAATTGTTATCTTTGAGTATAGCTTGAGGCATAGACTGGCCATTATAGGATCACTTGAATGTCCTCAATTCATTTGTAGTTCCACATTTTGTCTGTCCTCGTATATAAAAACCATAATGTCAAAATTGTCTCAAAAGACAAAAAACAACACAAGGCAAAGTTGATTCGGCTTAATCCTTTAACAAATTTGCATACCAGTCTGTTTTGGTGTTCTCTATTCACTACCCTCCATGGGGTAAGCCTTGACGTGGCGGAGCGGCTTACGGTAACTGCTACTGCGATGCTTAGAGCTATGCGATCGCGAAACTTGTTTTCGCAGCAGGGCCTCCCATGGTCGACAGGTCGAAGCGGAGTAGGCTGTTACTACTAATTACCCCACAACGAAGGAGTGTTCCCACCAAGGCACTTCCCACGAGGGACGGCAGCGGATGAATTTCTTTTTTGGAATGAACGGTGGCGTCCTCAGTTCCAGTTAGGTCGAACTACTTGGTGAACACCTTTACGGGCTACTTCGACATATTTGAAGCTCAGGTTGTAAAAGGAGCGGTTTTCCGGCTTTTGTACTTGGAGTCACATCAAGTACCTGGTACTCCAGGTTGGGGGTTGTACGTCGGGGTGACTTCCCGACTATGTAGAAAAAAGTTAGTTGCGAAGCGACAACAGGCCTCGGAAACGGACGGATACACTGATGACGACCCAAGCAAACGTATAAAGGACAACGAATTTCGGATATGCACGTGGAATGTTAGGTCCCTTAATGGACTGCGTGCTGCCGAACAACTAGCGGAGACCCTCAACTGCTACAAAGCAGATATTACCGCTATCCAGGAAATGCGATTGGATGGACCGGGCGAAAAGAAGATGGAAAACTGCGACATCTACTATGGGGATTGCTACCGGGAGCAGCGACTCTTTGGATGCGGATTCGTCGTGGGAAGCAGATTCAGGCAAAAAGTCTTGAGCTTCAAATGCGTAAGCGAACGCATCACGACGATCCGAATCAAGGCTAATTTCGGCAACATTAGCTTAATATGCGCGCATGCCCCCACAGAAGAGAAAAAGGACGACACCAAAGACGAATTCTACGAGCTCCTCGACAAAACATATGAGCAATGTCCTAGCTATGACATGAAAATTGTCCTCGGCGATTTTAACGCAAAGCTGGGAAAAGAAGGCATCTTTGGAAGAACAGTCGGAAAGCACAGCCTGCACGACACCACTTCCGACAACGGATTCAGGCTGATCGATTTTGCTGCGGGGCGAAACGTTGTGGTAGCAAGCACCTGGTTCCCACATCTCAACATCCGTAAAGGTACATGGAGATCTCCTGATCAATCAACCGTCAACCAGATTGATCACATTGCGATCGACGGGAGGCACTTTTCCAGCATTCAAGATGTTCGAACTTTCCGAGGAGCCAACATCGACTCGGACCACTACCTCGTCGTAGCCAAGGCAGTGCTACGAATATCCCGACAACGGCCAAAACAAAGAAATGCTGCAAGAAAATTCGACGTCGGACGGCTACAATCGCAAGAGATCGCCAGATCCTTCTCTGATCGAGTGACAAGTAACCTCCTAAGGAGTCCTATGCCGCCAACATCAAGTATCGAAGACCAGTGGCAACATTGCCAGAATGCAGTTAGAGATGCCGCCTCTAATGTGCTGGGTTTCACACAGCCACCAAAACGAAACCCCTGGTTTGACGAAGAATGCAGGCAGGCCCATGCAGCCAAGCAGGAGGCATACAAAGCGGCGCTGCAAAGAAAGACAAGAGCTGCTCGTGTGCTCTACGAGCAAAAGAGGAGAGAAGAACGCCGGCTTCTCAGGAGAAAAAAGAGAGAGCATGAGAAGCGTCAGATCGAAGATGTTGAGAGAGCTAACAGCAGGAATGAAGTTCGGAGGTTTTATCGGAAGGTAAAACACCTGGTTCAAGGTCATCGAGCAAGAACCGAAGCCTGCAGAGATCATCAAGGGAACATCATAGTAGAGCCGCAGTCAGTGCTGGGGATTTGGAAAGACCACTTCTGTAGACTGTATAACGGCGACGACGAACAAAATCCCGCCGTCAGACAGGAGCCTTTTATCATACGCGATGACAGCCAACAATTCCGTGAACCCGACCTAGAAGAAGTGAAAACAGCAATATCACGGCTGAAATCCAACAAAGCCGCTGGAGCAGATGGTCTAGCTGCCGAGCTGTTCAAAGCCGCAGGCGACGAGCTAGATAGGAGCATGCACCAAATCATCTGTAAGATATGGTCGGAGGAATGCATGCCCGATGAATGGAACCTCAGCATTGTTTGCCCGATCCTGAAAAAGGGAGATCCTCTAAACTGCGCCAACTACAGAGGAATCAGTCTGCTTAACATCGCCTACAAGATCCTCTCTGCCGTATTATGTGAACGTCTGAAGCCTTTCGTCAACAATCTGATTGGTCCTTATCAATGTGGCTTCAGGCCAGGAAAGTCTACCATCGACCAAATTTTCACGTTGCGGCAGATCCTGGAAAAAACCTATGAAATGCAAATCGATACCCACCACCTCTTCATTGATTTTAAGGCCGCGTATGACAGCATCTACAGAGACGAACTGTATAAAGCTATATCTAGCTTTGGCATCCCTGCCAAGCTCGTTCGCTTGTGCAAAATGACGATGGAGAACTCACGCTGCTCTATCAAGGTTGGCAATGAGCTTACGGAATCATTCGACGTCAAAAAAGGATTCAGACAAGGCGATGCACTGTCGTGCGATTTCTTTAACATCGTTCTTGAGAAGATAGTCCAAAACTCCACCTTCAACACCAGAGGCACTATCTTCTATAAATCTGTTCAACTTCTCGCGTACGCCGACGATATTGATATAATGGGAAGAACACAGCGTGATGTCAATGGCGCCTTTGTGAGGATTGAGATAGAAGCGGCAAAAATGGGTTTAGCGGTAAATGAGGGAAAAACGAAGTACATGCTGTCTTCGAGTAAGGACACCCAACATCGACGGCTCGGACAGAACGTCACAATAGACGCATACAACTTCGAGGTAGTTAAGGAGTTTGTCTACCTAGGCTCCGCTATCAACACGGACAATAACACCAGCGCTGAGATAAGACGAAGAATTACTCTTGCTAATCGCTGTTTCTTTGGGCTAAGAAAGCAACTGAGTGGAAAAGCCCTCTCTCGAGCAACTAAGGTTAAACTGTACAACACCCTCATCATCCCTGTCCTGCTGTATGGTGCAGAAGCATGGACCCTAACAAAATCGGATGAATGTGCCTTAGGCTGTTTCGAGAGGAAAATTCTTCGGGTCATCTTTGGCCCCGTGTGCATTGATGGGGAATGGAGAAGGAGATACAACAACGAACTTTACGGGTTGTACAACGACGTGAACTTAGCCAGAAGGGTCAAGGTCCAGAGACTCAGATGGCTCGGTCATTTAGAGCGCATGGACACCAATGCTCCGGCCCGGAAAGTCTTCGACACTATTCCCGAGGGACGCAGAAGGAGAGGAAGACCGCGACTCAGGTGGCGCACACAAGTGGAAGAGGACCTCAATCAACTTGGAGTGCAAAACTGGAGACAGTAAGGGTGGTGGAGTAGCGCCACCTTAAGTAAGTAAGTATTCACTTGTAGGGACAGGACAAGCAACAAAAGCAAGGGTGTCCTTATATTCCGGTCTAACTATGCTTTGACAAGAATTCCGCCTTGCCTTTGGTAATGGTGTCTGGTGGTTATCCTTTTGCTTCCTATAGAGACTTGAACGAACAAAAAACGATGAAAAGATAAACTTTGTCAAGGTCTTAGCCACAATGCTTTCAGATGAACCGATATTTTTAGGAGTGGGTGTAACTCTCACTGTTCTTGAAGGTCCTTTAAATATCCTTTTAGATGGATACATAACAACACACCCAAAAAAGGGGCATTGTTCTGCAACAGCACTTTGCACCATCCATCAGCAGAGGTGCAGCATTTTGTATCACATTTTCCATAAAAAAAGTTAACAACTTTGTTTAAGGATATCCCAGTTTTACATCAGCAGGACCTGAAATTCTGGATGTTATATAAAATAGGAGAACATCCAAGCTGACGGTCGGTGGCTGCACTGGCAACTGATATGCCAAAGTAAAATGCATTCCGCAGTAGAACACTGAATGGAACGTATCTGGTTTTTCGTTCCCCATAAGCCGGTGCTCTTTGAGACATTGAAGGAGACCAAGATTTTTTTTGGGGAGGCGAAATAATTTTAAGAGTCTATTATCCTAATAGAATTTAGTTTCCCTTGTGCAAGAAGGAAAGTTGCTTTCAAAGTTTTCTGCTGCAACAAAATAAAGCACAAACTTAATGGAGCTGATCTCCTCTACACTGAACCAAAAACAGCAGTCATATTGATAATTTTTTACATTCAACTGACAATTTTGTTGTCAATTTACAACCAATGACCGCAGTAGTAAATATGACAATTTAAAATTTTCAATTTCATGATTCGAAACCGGGATTGTCACATTGATAATTTGCGTTGGCAAATCGAAAACCATGCTTGTCATATTTAAATCTATGGTAGTCGTATTAAACACTGCAGTTGTCATTTGGAAAACCCAAATTATCAAATTGAAAACCGAGGAAGGCTTATTGAAAACCATTACTTTTAAATTGAAGACCACGGTAGTCAACTTGACAACCGTAGTAGTCATATTGATAACCACAGTGAACCAATTTAAAACCACGGTAGTTAATATGAAAACTACGGTTGTCAAATTCAAAGCAGTGTTTGGTAGATTGAAAATCATTCTTGTTAATTTGAAAACCACGATTTTCAAATTGACAACCGCAGTAGTCATATTGAAAAACACAGTAAACCAATTTAAAACCACGGTAGTTAATATGAAAAGTTCGGTTGTCATATTGAACACTGTGGTTGCTAATTTGAAAATTTCAAAATTGTTTGGTTTGCAATATTACAATCATTATGATACACTTTAAAATTTCGATTTTCAATAAGATTACCGCTTTCGTATCCAAGACACCCCTTTTTCTGAAATATGAGTTGCAAGAATTGTTTATAATATAAGGCAGATCTAGGTTTTTGGAATATGTTTAATTATTTATTATAACAATATGTCAACGTACAAATACAATATACAATATACATACATATAATTCTTATGAAAATACTTACATTATAATTCTTAATAAAAGGTGTTGGATTTGAACTTGGTTTTTGCAATTGTTTTGGTTTTGTAGTTGGAATTGATGTTGGAATTGGTGCTGGTTGGTGATGTTGCTGGTGTCGGTTATGGTGTTGGTGCTGGTGTTCGTATTGAACTTGGTTTTTGTGATTGCGTTGGTATTGTGGTTGATACTGAAATTGGTGTTATTATTGATGGTTTTATTGGTGTTGGTCGCAAAATAACTTCATCTATAATAATTTTAAAAGAAACAGTTAGAATTACTTCTGTTAAGAATCAATAAGTAGTTTACCTTTCTCAAAATCCGCTTCTTTTGTGTGTTTTGAGTGTCCAATTCGTACTTATCTGCAGTTGCCCGTAGCTTAGTGGGTAAGTGCGTTGGCTGCTAAGCAGAACGTCGTGGGTTCGAGTCCTACTCGTGCCCATAGTTTTTATTTCATCTTTCACGGAAAAAACTGACAAAACTTTCAAGAGTATCAGTCATGAAAAAAGTGCTTCTCAAACTTACCCGTTCGGAATTGGCGTTAAATTGTAGGTCTCCTCAATTCTTCACACGCACCCAGAGAATTGTTGATGAGAGTAAGCCACTTAGGTCTTGGCTCTGCAAGAGCTGTCGCGCCACTCGCTATTTATATATTTAATAGGAACAGGTTTTTATTTATTACCTTACCTATAACAATATTCTGCTTGGGATTAAATTTTTTAAGAGTATTTAATTCTTGATTATTTAACTCTTACTTTACCTGTTACAATATTCTGCTTGGGATTAAATTGTTTAAGACGACTATTTAACTCTTGATTATTGAACTCTTGATTTATTTTTTGTTTCTTTCTTTTTTACATTTCACTCACGAAAGTCTGATTGACTTGATGCACAACTACTAAATGAGGATTACATTACTTGTTCAATTCAAGATAAACTCTATTTTCTTATTGAAAACAATAATTGTCAATTTGATGACCATAGTTTTCAATAGGAAAACCTTATGTGGTCGATCATCGTACTGACAACAGCAATTGTAAATATGATTTTTAAAAACGGTTAAAGCATCACATTGACTACTGCGGTTTCAACTTGACAATTATGGTTTTCAATACAATAAGCAATTTATCGTTTGTTTTTGTTTGTTCTTAATCAATTCTAGATAAAATCGATTTTCATACTAAAAACAATAATTGTCAATTTGATGACCATATTTATCAATACTCGACTTAAAGGGTTTGCAAGTAATAAAAAAAATGATTTTTTTCAAGGCTTTCTAAGTCAAGTTTTGAAAAATTAAATTAAAAAACAAAAACTCGTCATTTATGCATAATCATAAACAACAATAGTTCGAAAAATCCTATTTATTAATGTTAGTTTCAATTTTCTCAAAAACGGCAACTACCATTTTCCTAAAACATCCTTGTAATTTTTTTCTTCAATTTATTCAAATTATTTTTGTATTGCTCCAAAACGGTTCTCATAGAACCGTTTTTCAACGTCACATAGGAAGTTATTGTAATGGGGCTGATTTTGTGAATATCCAGTTATTGCATATCTCCATTTTCATCATGATGTCTGTATGTATGTATGTACGTATGTTCATGTGTGCGTATGTGTTTGATTATCTCGCGAACCACTCAGCCTTATTAAAGCTGTTTAGGTTTTGAGCAATATCGGTTTAGCGGTTTTTTAATGGAGGTCAAAAAACTAAGACACAGACATCATGATAAAAAGGGTTGATTTGGATTCTTGTGACTTCACAAAATCGGTCCCATTACAATAACTTCCTCTGGGAAGAATGTGGTCAGTTTTATTTTTTTGTAAATATGAACTTATTTCCTCCAAGTAAGATGCGGCTTTATTTCCATAAATTATTCCAATTTCGTCTTGAAAATAAAGCTCCATTTTAGATCTCGTCATATTTCGATAACAAAAAAAAAACTCCATCATCATATCGACAACATGGGTTTCAATACGAAAACTTTGTCAACGAAAAGTCTTTGCTAAAGAACTTATTTATTATTTGTTTACTTCTATTTATTTTGATTTATATTGTAACAATCGAAATTATCAATATAGCAACTCTAGTTTTCAATTTGATGCCGGTAAAATTCAGTCATCACATTAACAACTGCAACTGTCAATTTGATGATTTTATTTTCAATGCACTTGTTGCATTAAGGTAGTAATCATATTGATAATCATTGTTGTACAAATGATGATTGTAGTTCTTAATTAACTGACGGACAACCTAAGGTTTTCATATTGACAACCATTATCTTCTTATTGATCATCTCAGGTGTTAAAACGACAACTTTGATTTTCAAACTAGCAACAAGATATTGAAAATTTCAAATTGTGCAATTTACTATCAAGTTGTTAGATTTTGAGACGACTTTTGAAAATTTACATCACATTGAAACTTTTTTTGATCAATACGACAATTTTCGGTTAACAACCAGTAATTGTCAATATGACAACGGTTATTTTTTTCAGTTTATGGGGGTAGTATGAACGTTGACGAAAACTAATTTCATTAAAAACTGTACAAAGTTTCAACGGCGAATGTTACACGTTTTTGGAGAAAGGTAAAAGGCAAATCAGGAGTTTTATGTTCGTGTTTTGAATTCTGGCTGAAAGAGTTTTTTATTATGATGGCTTTGGGAAAACATGGATGCTGACAGTTTTATGGTGATTGTGTTTTGTGATCAGCACTTGAATGACTCACGAAAGAAAGAGCTAATTCTTTTCTTATATCGATTTTTACAGCGTGTAACAAATACTTTTACACTCATTCTTCTATTTTCTAAAATTATCGTTGACTCTGTCTCATTAATGATTGATGATTACACGCTTTCCTTTTGTTGTTCTTGTCATTGTCCAAAAAAGCATTGTTTGACAAGAAAAAGAGAAAGTAGAACACCAAACAACAAAAAGAGAAAGTAGAACACCAAAATCTGTTGGAAATCATTTGATTAATTAGTTAAGTGTCATTTCATAATCCTTCCATAATGATGAAAACAAGAGGCCAAATCTGGGTGCCCTCAACTCAACTAGAAGTTATTTTCGCCTTGGGGGTGAAATTAATTGCTAAGCAAAAAATTCAAGTCAGACCAACAGATGAATTATGTTTTCGTCCTGGTGTTTTGGTTCAAAAGTTATGAAGCAGAATTATCATCCATGAACAACAAAATAGTAAATAAATAATTTCGTAGCTTAGGGTTGCAATAGGATACCTCTTTTATGGAGGGTAAAATTTATCAAGAATCCTGTTGCTCGAAGCAAAGGAATAAAGTTTTGAGGTTACTTTTTTGGATTTTGTATTAGAAGATCTTCTTTTTATAATTTGAACACATTCAAGGGGTCCTTGTACCCTTATTATGTCAGATACATAGTGAGCGCATTAAGACTTAATGGATGAGTTGGAAAGGATTGAAATAGATATCAACATTCACGTACAGTATGTCGGAAGTTGGGCTCGAGAGTAAACTATTGATCACCCCCGGAAGTTAGAACAGAACTTTAATTGGGTAGTAGGCTGTTCAAAGTAGAGCACTGTTGGTCACAATCCGTTTTATACTCATATTGGGTTCATTTTCATTTTAACCATCAATCGAAATCATTAAAAAATGATACAAAATTTCGTTTTTCTTACGTACTCAGATGAATATGTAAGCGGCACGTTTTCACAAAACCATCTTCAATTACCCAAATAAATGCGAGAAAGGAACAAACAAAATATTGACAAAATGAAGGACTTTCTCAACCGATTTTCACTCCCATGCCTCTTACAAATTTCAATACTCCAAAGCCATAATCTATATGTCAGAAAATTTAATCTTCATTTCCTTGATAAAAGCACCACTCGTGTCTTTTTTTTTGTCAAACCAGGGAATAATAAAAACCGTTTAAGGCACGCTCAATACTCACATATCCCATTAATCTGACAAAAAAAGGGCAAGACAGAAAACCATTAAACAAGAACATATTGTCATAATAACGTTTCCTTCTTGTGTCGTCGTTCGATGGTCTCAATCATAGCACTGTGCCTTTTGATAGAGATAAAGCCAGCATTAACATTCCAACATGCCTCTGTTGTGCCTCTTTAAAATCAAATGGATAAAATAATTTGTGGAGAACATGAATGTGCCTTAGAACTTAGAAGATGAAGTACAAGGTGTCCTTAAAAAGAAAACAAAAGCAAAAATAGAACAAAGTAACAAATTTACCTCTTTCTTTCTCAAAAACACCCTGTTAACTGTCAACACTTTAACAACACTGTTTAACTCTAATTTTAACACAGATCCGGGCTGACGAATCCACACCATCAACATCATCATTCTCATCACACTCATCATTCGTCAAACCTCAAACATCATACTCGTCATCCTTTACATCAACATAATAAAAAGGTGAAGAAAGTAAAGAAAAGAAGTAATACCCCACTGGCATGTAGGTATATTGTTCAAAAAAGGCAAATAAGAAATTTTAAATCTATATTCTATATACATATATTAAGGACTAATTCGTTAAATTCCTGTTATCTTTTCAGTTGACAAGCGGTTGACCGATTTTCTTAATTTTTGTTTTCAACTAAAGAGGAATAAGGGTAGAAGTTTTATGATAAACAAAACTTACACTTTTCAAATCACAAACGGTGCAAATGTTAAAAAATAATGCTTTTCTCACTACAACAAAATTTATCAATATACCTACGATTGCTCAATTTCGTTCAAAATTTCGTCAAATATTTTTATTTTCAAAAATGTCAGTGAAGAAAATATTTGTCAAAAAATGTTTTTCATCGAAAAAAAACGTACACTTGACATTTTTTTGTTGTCGATATTTTTCCTTTTTTAGATTTGTTGCTTTCGAGAAATGGCCTTGGTAGCGGGAAAGTATTTTGTACAAAATCGACCAAGTCGTTAATGACATATGACCAGGGTAGCGGGTTGTGGAGTTGTATTGACGAAAGCGACACCGAAGAAAAGTGAAGGCAGGAAGTCATCGTTTTTTAAAAATATTAGAATTTAACCGGAATGCATTTATACGGAGTACATCATAACTATAAGTGTTTGAAGGGTAAATATCCTTTTTCTTTTCTTTTCCATTTTCGACGACAGTCATGATGTAGGATTCGCCGGGTTGACCTCTGGAAACGTCGGAGAGCCTCCCGGAATTGTTACATGTCTTACGCCAACTGAATGCAGTTGTCGTTGCATTTGTTTTCTTCATAAGTTTTTGTTGGAACCTATCTCATCGGCTTTTGAACTGGGTTCTTATAGCAGTGTTTCCATAAAATTATGTGGAAAAATGAGCTTTCATCGAGAAAACAAATCTGTAGGGTAGATTTCCAAAAAAAATAATGGCAAATTAAGAACACATCATATTATATTTTGTGTTTTGCTGACTAGATGACAGCATTCACTCAGTTCAAATATTTGTTGGTGAAAATTGAACCAAATGCAATAGGGTGCGTTTGATTTTTTGAAAAATTCTTAAAGATGAACAAAAAAGTAGCATAAAAAATTATTTTTTTTAAGCCATGAGTGCAGAAAAATCTGCAGTGTAGCATCACGGGTTTTTTAAAGTCTGGGGACAGATTATGAAAACAATTACACACGAACACCTGGCCCGAGGCCTTAATTTCGTGGTGGATTGATTTCCAATCCACTCCATTTTATATGCATGAATTACATGCATATTTTGGTGTATTGCCTTGTAGATAAGGGAAAAGGCACAAAATTAGTCTTTTACATATGTCCCATTTGCCATAGACTTTGTCTTCCACCAATTCCATTTTTCTCAAGTATCAGTTTGCTTTTCCCGATAAAAAAAGCCATACTGGTAAATGTGTTTTTATCTATGTAACTGAGCTTAGAGACTAACCACTCAGTTACCGAGAACGGATTTCTCGTTAACCACAGCCACTCTGAAACTCCCACAAGGGGGCCAACCGCAACTGTAGTTGAAGATTCAATTAGAATCCGGGCATCAACTACCCCAGAGTACCAGTTTTTTCAGAAGACATGGTCGTCTCTTTTGTTATTTTGTACTCCGTGAATGTATGACATTATCATCATACATTCTATCGGATGTGTGAAATTATCACACATCCGTACAAACCAAAAGGATAGTTTTCCAGCTTCGTGACTTATCGGCTCACAGGAACACTGGTGTCCATTGTCATGCAGTCTTTTATCCAGAAAAGAGTTGGGTGACCAATATGGAAGACTGCATGACATATTGCCATGCAACAACAACTTTTTATAAACACTCATTAGTGCCTTATTCTATCACAATGATATTCAAGTACAGTCTCATTAATCACGGCGTTTGGGTAAAAAGTGATTTTGATACATGTACAATAAAAACGTAGGTTCATTCGCCCTGACGGAGTCAGGTTGACGCTCTGCACCACTTGGAGGTTGAACCTTCCGCACATGAGCGGCAAGAAATCTGTACTTGGAATTGCAAGCAATCCTTTCCAAACCCTTACCCACTCTTCGCAGAGCAAAGTCTGGGGACAGGTGGAAAATCTGCAAAATTCAGACAAATCTGCACTTCTGGCAACACTGGTTCTTAGGGTTTCTTCTTTGAACATGACAAAACTAGCTTAGTCCATCGTGTTGTATTCAATCCAAGAAGTTATTTTTGACGTGAAGGGTCAATTAACAACGAAAAAAATATTTAAAAAATTAGACCCTCTTCGTAGAAATGGTTTAAAAAACATTTTTCTGCTTAATTGTTCTAAGCAATTTAAATACTGGTAATTCAGTGAAATTTCAAAAAAAAAATACATGCTGATACAGCGTATCTCAGATCTATCTGTCACACTATTTGCGAAGTCTGGTCACCGGTTACCCGAAACCATTTTTCTTCTTCTATCCAAATTGGCTCAAAATTGGTGCAGAGGTAGTTAAAATCAAGAATTGGCTATAGGATACTTTTTTTCCTTCAAACTGATCCAGTAACGCGAGTTTTGCCATAAAAGTATTTATCTGCCGATGACAGTGTCGTTGATAACAAAGGTACCTAAGATATTTTTTTCGTTTGGATGCTGCAAGAGTAACTGGGAAAACATTCATTTGTCGAAATTGTACTAAGAGTTGCTTCTTCTAGAATTCTGTCAACTCCGTTAAGTGTTACCTAAGTGTAACGGGAAAGCTACGCACTCAACCTTTAAGTTAACACTAAAAATTTCTAAAGAGCGGGTACAACGTCCCGATGGTTAGCTAGTTGAAATATAAATAAAAAAAGTATTTTGTTCCTTTCTGACATATGTATACATATATAAAACGATATGGCTGAAAAGAAAGCTTAAGTTTTTATTTTTATTTTTTAAGTTCTCAAACAGTCCCTCGGGTATAAATCATCAAAGTGCTCAGGACGCTGTTGACAACTTGTAAGTTGTAACCATCAGATCGATGTAAAAAATGAACATTCAAATTGTTGGTTTCTTTATTTTTGATGATGTTGAGACGATAGTTTTGGGTTGAACGGAAGTAAGTCGAAACTGTGATAGAATGTATGAGGTGAAGGCCGTCTAAACATTTTGCTATTCAAAAATAAATGGAGACAAATTTAATAAGTCGTAAAACAGTTTTGCATTTATTTGACCTAGAACGAAAAAACAAATGATGTTAAGAAAAAAAAATTATTCTTAAGCGTGGTTTGGAATACTTTCGGACGGAAGTAACAATCATTTTACAGTCAGAGTCGAAACTATTCGAATTCAACAAAAAAATTATTCCCATTCTCTTTTGATTAAATCAAAACAACTCAAAAACCATTACAACGATAAAAATGGAAACTAAAACAGAATAAATTGTTTAAAGACCTACCATTAACCCCTCCAGCCATTTATATTTATATTGTTCCCCCATTGGAAACACCCCATTAAGAAGCACAAACCACTTTAGGTAATTTTCGAACAATATTAAAGCTGCCATTCACGAGATCCTAGAACATAGTTTAGCCCTTACCAAGAAACGCTACACTTTACAAACAGATGGAAAAGTTTTGCCTCCCCTTAGGCCCTCTGTCGTCTATGGGATTATGAAGAATGATTCTTTGACTATGCGTCTAGGCTTTCTGACTCTATATCAAACCCATTTAACCGATTGTAGCAAAGAACTTTTATTCGATAAACGTGCCCTTACATTAATTTTGGAGAAAGAAAAAAAAACTCGTTTCCCCTTTGAGTGGTTTTCTTCATTATGACGATGGAAGGCCGTTTGCCCCTGGAAAAGCACCCAGCCAAATCAAATCTATTGCGAAATTTATATTTGTATTAATTTTCATAATATTCTCATAACCGTTATTGCGCGAAGACTTTTATTGCCTATAAAATCTTATAGCCTGGCCTTGAATATCAAAGCCGAGAAAAACCGGAAATCAATGACAAGGATTGAAGCTATTTACTTGATTTTGTTTATCAAAATAGAAATTCCAGCAACAAAGAGGAAGAAATTGAATTCTAATAAGGTCTCATCTTTTATTGCAATGAAAGTCAGGAAGATGTTGAAAATTGGACTAGAGGTTAATACAATTTTGGAATAGATTAAATTTTGGTTTGTGTTACCTTAAACTATAAATAGTTGGAAGAGTTCGAAGAGAGATATACTGAAATAGCGAGTAACTCAGATTATTTTTATGACGGAAGTAACATTCATTCTCTTGAGAATTATTATTTGATGTGCAAGCATTAAAAAATCTTAAATTGGAAATGAAGGGAAAGAAACCGGAAGCCAGGAAGACAGACGGGAATCGCAAATTTAATACTTGAAAGTAGACATTTTAAAAATGATATTTGGAACCAGTATTCTTTAGCGGTAGACCTAAACTCTGTTTGAATTGAACTATAAATTGAGTTCGTTTTTTTACACATGTTTCGTAAAATAAATAAAATAAAATAAATAGAGTGGGGCGACAGCTCTTGAAGAGCCAAGGCCAACAATTCTCTGAGTGCGTGTGAAGAATTGAGGTGACCTACAATTTAACGCCGATTCCGAACGGAGGAGTTGAGAAGCACTTTTTCATGACAGATTGATACTCTTGGAAGATTTGTCAGTTTTTCGCAAGAGGCAGTACACCCGTGAAATATGAAATAAAAATTTTTATTGGCACATAAACACATTTTAAAGCTTTAAAAGAGTCTTGGCTTGATGAAGCAATTTCCCAAATGGAACTTTTGTCCGGTGCCTGTGAGAAAAATTAAAACAATATCACCAATAAGTGTTCCTTGCTACGCACCACAAAAATCTGGCATTAGCAATAGAATGCTCGTTGACTTTGTTTACCAAAGAGCTTTCAGCCAATCTTCTATTTGCTCATCGCTTTCTTCTTCAAATTGGTTATACATATTATTGCTGTTGACTCGCCCCTAAATGTTTGTTGTCATTTTTTTTTTTTTTTGCAAAAACCAAAACTTTACGTCAAGTATCGTGAATTGTTTATTTTGAACGTTTACATTGAAATTTCTATTTTTTGTGTATAAACATGAACCTCTGGCACTGGCTGATTCACATTGTATATTCATTTGAAAACAATGTCTCCTTCTCGTACAAATGTTTGGGTAAGCCGATGAGTGCCATTTATAGTTAAACTTAAGTTTTGGGAAGTACAAATTATAAATTATCTTCCAATTCAATACAATTTAACTGAACAGGCTCATTTTGCATTTTTTCAAGTCAAAAACTTGGCACACAATGGAGACCACCATCCATGACATGCTGACAGAGCTAAGTAATATTTCGTTACAGGGATGTGCACAAATATTTAATAAGGCTGACCAAGTTAATTTAAGTCTCATTGTATCCAGAGTCATTCTGAAAGAAATCTAAAAGCTTGGTTGCAGTTCGACCAATTAACCAATGGAGTTGTCGTCAAGCGTTCGAAGAGTCGGGTTGTGTCTGTGCGTGTGCAGTGCTTGTGTCTAGTTTTTCATTTAATGTCCCGTCCATGTCCCTCGCGTCCATTTAAACATACAAACCAACAATAATAATCATTAAACAAAAAACTTAAAACCCAACATAAAAATAATACCAAAAAAAGCAAACAAACAACAATAAAAAATATCCAAACCACATACAAACAACAACAATAGAAACGCAACAAGCAACAAAAAACAAATAATAAAAAAAAAACAAAGAAAAAAAAATGCACCCACAAAAAAGGCTTAAAAATACCCGCTAGCCACAAGAGCACAGTAAGTACATAACCCAACCATCCCGTTCTCCTCGTTTCCCCGTCGTACAATTGAACGGCTTATCATTGTGCATTACATTGCATTGAGCTTTTTTTACTCATTCAATGTGTGCATATATGATGTGTCGTCAATAACAGATGAATAGAGATTAGCTGTTTGAATTCCAGGGTCGGATCGATTCACGCTGCCGTCAAGGCATAACACTGACAGTGGCGCCGAATCGTAAAGATTTCTTGTGTTCAATTCAGTAACTCTTTTAGATCTTGTCTGTTTTGGTCTTTTATTTTTTTTAACTTGCAATGATTGATAATTTCAGAGTCGATTATTGCAATATTCGTGGGCTAAGAATTAATTTTCTTGCTTTGTATATCCACACTGTTTCGAACAGGCCAGCTGTACTGGCACTGAGTGAAACCCAAGTAGGTGAGAATTCCGATCCTACTGAATTTCTCATTCATGGGTATAGCTTAGTGCCATTATTCTCCCTCCACCATGGTCTCGCCGTTTACATTAGGAATGATGTAGCTTATCAATTCCTCCCACAATATGGACACTGCTCCGAACCTTTCTTCAATATTATGTGGTTCAAGTTCACCGTAAATAAGCACATCATTCACTATTGTTTTCTTTATCGAAGCCCAAATTCGGACAGAGCTTCAACTTCTCGCGAATTTGACGCTCTGTCTGACTCCATCCAAAGAATTGTATCCTTATATCCTCACACTGAAATCGTTGTTACGGGCGATTTCAATGTACACAATTCTTCGTGGCTTCTTCATTCGGGCCAGACAACACCCGAAGGAATGTGTGCTGAAATCTTTGCTGAGTTTAACCACCTTACTCAGCTTGTCACCGAGCCCACTCGAATATCGGATATCGATGGCCAAGCGGAAAATACTCTTGACTTGTTCCTTACATCTGACCCTGATAAATACATTATCAATGTATTAACGCCTCTAGGCAGATCTGACCATAGTATCATATCTTCAAATTTCTCGTGTCAAACTAATCCAGTTAAAGAAAGAGCTCCGAAGAGAACCGTATGGCAATACGAGAAAGCCAACTGGGACGGTCTCAATAACTTCTTCCGGATCTTTAACTGGTCACTATGCTTCCTCGATAGTGACGTAGACTCCAGCGCAGATATGATTACTAATATGATTATTTTGGGAATGAAAACTTTTATCCCGAATAGGGTTAAAAGTATCAAACCCAAGGAAAAATCATGGTTCGATTCAAGCTGTAAAGAGGTTATCAGGGAAAAAGAAGTAAAAATCCGGTGTTATAGAGCCAACCCAACTGAGGATAACCGGAACAAGTTTAAACAAGCCAGGAAGGCCTGCAATGCCCATATTCGTCGGACCAAATTTTTACATGACCAAAAATTAAGGCAAAAAATACTGCAATGTCCCAAAGGCAGTAAGAATTTTTGGTCATTTGTAAAAAACATGAAGAATTTTTCTTCTTCCTCAGTCCCTACGCTCGTTGACAATGACACTCCAGTTGTTAGCTCGCTCGCGAAAGCTAACCTTTTTGTAAGGCAGTTCGCTGCTAACTCTTCGCTGCCAGATAGTGTCATGACTCCGCCTGTTCTTGAGCGCGTCAATGATTCCATGGGACAAATCTTCTTTCGCACTCGAGCTGTGGCGAGAGTCCTAAAGGATCTCAACATACATAAATCCGCTGGTCCGGATGGTATCCCCGCTATTATTCTGAAGAGGTGTTCTTCCACGCTGGCAAAACCCTTGCGTAAGCTTTTCCATCTATCCTATTCTTCTGGGCTCGTTCCGAGCAGTTGGAAAACAGCGTTTGTCCAGCCAATTCCAAAAAAAGGCGAATCTTCTTCTCCCTCCAATTATCGTCCGATTGCACTTACGTCCCTTCTTTCTAAGGTCATGGAAACGCTGATAAACTATCAGCTTAAGAAATATCTCGAAGACCGAAAGCTTCTTAATGACCGGCAGTACGGCTTTCGCAGCAACAGGTCCATTGGTGATCTGATGGCTTATCTCACCGAACAGTGGAACAAATCTTTACATCGTTTTGGAGAAAGTAAGATTGTTGCACTTGATATTTCAAAGGCATTTGATAAAGTCTGGCATCTTGCTCTTTTATCGAAAATGCGTGCTTTCGGTATCGATGAATCCCTTCTTCGTTGGATTAGAAACTTTCTTTTGAACCGTTCAATACAAGTTGTATTGGACGGTTTCAAGTCTGAAACCCACAATATAAACGCTGGTGTGCCCCAGGGCTCCGTTTTGTCTCCAACCCTCTTCCTCATTTTCATTAATGATCTCTTGTCTGTAACTTCTAATCCAATAAACTGTTTCGCTGACGATAGCACCCTTAGCTTTTCTTATTCGTTTCCAGACTCACATCCCTCCTCTTCGGATGTGGACCTGCAACGGCAAAATATGATAAGCTCATTAAACTCTGACTTAAACAGCATTGTACAATGGGGAATTAAAAACCGCGTAGAGTTTAATGCTTCGAAAACTCAATGCTGTCTGGTATCGTCGAAGCGAGATATACCCCACTTGCCACTGTCCATGAGTGGTACTTGCATCAACGAGACCGAACATCTCGAGATTCTCGGTATGTGCATCACAGACCACCTCTTGTGGAAGAGCACATATGCGATGTCGCCAAAAATGCCGCAAAATGTTTAGGTTTCTTAAGGCGATGCAAAAAAATTTTCTCCCCGTCTGATCTGGCTATTATCTATAAAACCTATATCCGCCCAAAGCTTGAGTACAATTCCCATCTCTGGGCTGGTGCTCCAGCTACTTACTTAAGCCTCTTGGATGGAATACAAAATAGAGCTGTAAGAATGATTGGTGATAGAGAGATCACTGACTCATTCACCTCTTTAGACCACCGTCGTAACGTTGCGTGTCTCTCCTTGTTCTACCGTTACTTCTACGGTAATTGCTCTAGTGAAATAGCCAGTTGCATTCCTCCCCTCAAACAATTCACCCGTAATACTCGCGCTTCTAGGAATGCCCATCAGTTTACCCTTGAGCCCAACTTCGGACGTACTGTCAAGTATAGAGAATCATTTTTTAGCCGTACTACGCGAATGTGGAACTCTCTTCCACACTCTGTCTTTCCCAATCATTGCAATGTTCAAGAATTCAAGACCAATGTACACCGACACCTCCTTTCCAACCCCTTCCCTTCTTCCTAATGCACTCACTGTGTCTCTGGCATAAAAAGGGTATAAAAAAATCCCTTGAGTGGGTGCAAATTATAAAAAAAAAAAAAAAACAAGTAAAATATGTTTACTGCACCTTACTGTGTTTCTTTCTTTCTTTATGTTGTTGGCGGGAGGAGTAACTTTTTAGTTGGGAATACTTGAAATCCGAACAAAATGGCTGGATTTCATTCTGGCTGGAACCATGAAAATAAGAAGATGTGACAACTTTTATAAGATATATGTACATTAGTCATGACTTTGGTTTGGGTTTTAAAAAACACCAAAGCGAAGGAAAGAGATTATAATATTCAACACACGTTGTGTCACTGTGACAGGAAGAAGAGACAAATATGAACACTTCAGAGAATTTGATATTTACACCACAACCTATCTAACTGCAAATTTATCATAAGTCGCTAATCCTGATAAAGTTACAAAAATTAAAATCATGAAGAATTATTTCCTGCTAACTAAGTTAGTTATACAAGTGTTTTTTTTTGCTGTTCTTTTAACTTAAATGAATGAATTCAGAAGAGAAACTTGAAAAATATCATTCGATTTTTCTCTCCTCCCTAAAGAGCATCTTACACAAGATTCAGATTTCGTACATTGTACGTTTTAACTGCCTTCGACAAATAATGGTATCCCAGTATTTTATAGGATTGCGAAAGAAAATAAATATCCATTTTATGACGAAAATAAAAATGAAATTCTTCATCTTACTGTTGGCAGCAAAAAAAAAGCTTTTATGCTGGGTATTGCATAGAAGATGATGGAAATTACGATAATAATGATGTGGATTCAGATGACAGAAAATAAACAATTGTTGTTTTTTTTTTTTGTCAAGGTTAATTGAATTTTGGTTTTTAGTAGATACAAAGGGAGAATTATGTTTAATACTTGAAGGTACATATTTGCTGAGAAGTCATTGGCCTTTGAAAGAACTTAAAGTTTATATTTCTGTTTCGTAGAATTTTTGGGATTTCATTGAAGCTAGGAAAACAGCATTAAAATCGGTTAATCCTATTCTAATTTGCCGATGATAAAGCTTTTCTTATAAATTAAACATGAATTTGAGGAAGAAAAAAAAGAATTTTAGCAAATAGCCTTCAAATAAAGTTGAAATAAATTAAGAAAATCAACTAAATAAATCTTCAACATTTCTTCTCTTGTTTTACTTTCTGTTCAATTAAATTAACAAACAGAATAAAACTCAATATTTCAACGTTAAATACCAAACTTTTAAGCAAATTGCTCGAAATTGCCTCGTCTCTAATTCATTCACATTCTCGCATCTGTAAGGTGCTAAAAGTTTACTACCATCATCTTGCTGTTATCATAAATGAAGGAACAAGAGAACAGAGAAGCATTTTGAATAATATGTAAGAAAGATAAATTTCTTCCCTTTAATTATAATAAAATTATTCTTGCCCCAGAATATATGTACCGAGCGTAGTTATCAATTTAAATGAGCAACTTTCTAAAACGTAGTGGCTGGAGGTGGGGAGAGGATGGGTTGATAAAGTAATGAACTGAGTAAAAAGTTTTGTACTTTTAATTCGCAGTCGTCTCGCATTCAGTGATTTTAAGATGAAGTTGTGAATTCTGTTTTTCTTCTTTAAACTGAACAGTTTTAAGAATGTTTCTTCGAGTAATTTTTCATTTGATTTTGGTTTAGAAATCCCTTGCATGTTATCTCTATCTCTATATATATATAAAAATAGAAGTGTGTTTGTTTGTTTGTTTGTTTGTTTGTTTGTTTGTTTGTTTGTTTGTTTGTTTGTTTGTATGAACCGAAATGGCCCAACAGATATTTGTGAAATTTTCATGGTTCATACTGTTACATTCAGTGATGATTTCTGTGAAAAAAAAATTGGAAAAACCTCACAGAAGAGTTGGAAAACTGGAAAATCCAAACAAAGGTCGGAATTTAGATATTTTTTGCTTGGAATTTTTTTGTTTAAATGGGTTTTAGAATGGAAAACTGGAAAATTTCAAATGGAAAACTGGAAAATTTCAAAATGGATTTACGAATAAAACTCGGAACACTCATTGGTTTTCAAAGGGAAAATGCATGTAATTGAAGATGCATTGGTTTTCAAATGGAAAACTGGAAAATTTCAAATGGAAAACTGGAAAATTTCAAAATGGGTTTTCGAAAGGAACTCGGAAAACTCATTGGTTTACAAAGGGAAAATGGAAAATTTGTGATGGGGAACTGGAAAGCAAGAAAATGTAAACAAAAAATTGGAAAAATGGAAAATTTTAAATGCAAAAACAAAATTGGCTAAGCAAAAATCTCAAAAACACTCTTTCATATGAAATGCATTAGTTGTGGTAAAATGAGTGGTAAAATGGAAAACTCCAGAAGAGCAAGAAAATCCCAAGTCACATTTTGAATGGATTTTTAACAATAGGAAAATAGAGAATTCGTGATTTTGGTAATTTTTTTTTTTTTTGAAACACTGATGCCCAATTTCATAAACAAACACTAAAATTACTTTTATCAAAAATCTTTTTAAATTTTATCAGACCCTTAAAATTTTTGAGTTTCACCAACTTACAATGGGAAATTTCAGGGAATTTTTTGTCAAAATTGACATCCTCATGAAAATATATGAGAAAAAATGAGAAAGCTTTATACTCACTTTTTAAAATATTCAATGACACTTTTAAAATTTATTGAGGCAAAAATGGGCATTTAGTTTTGAAAGGTGTTTAAAAGCTTGTTTACTCAAAAAACGCTTGGTGAAATGAAAAAGTCTCATTTTACGGTTTAAAAGCCTCTTAAATGTTTAAAAGTTGTTTATGAAATTGGGCATGATATTTTTAATGTAAAAAAATTAACGGTAAAAAATCCTTTTTCCATTCAATATCATGGTCGATGTGTTTTATACGCAACAATTAGGGTCGAAGAACTCGAAATGTTTACACAACAGCAACATGAGGAGCAAAGTGAAACCGAAATGATTCGCGTTTTACAAATCCGTGCACCGCAGGCAAATGGGCGTATACTTACCATTTTGTTTTGTTTTTTTGATATCGCTTATTTGTTTAAAGACGGATCCATATTACATACGAATTAACAAAAAAAAACAATGCAAACGATAGAGGAAGAGGGTTATCGATTATCGATTGAGGAAATTCGAAGTCTGCAGGGTCAGCTAGTTAGAGATAAAATTTAAGTTCATATTTTGAAAATAAATACTTAAAAGAAAGTTTTGAAGTACTTAGGTATAATTCACCTCTAAGCGATGTAGGTTTTGTGTTCATTAAGTGAACTTATATGTTTCCTTGAACTGAGACCGTTTTTTTTTATCTGAATAATCACTCACTAGAGTGTTCAAGGTTCCTGTGTTTTCTACATCAGATTACTCTAATAGATGCCTCCCCACGGTACTTTTACTCGAGTGTAATTTGACCGTAAGAAATCCGGTGCGGGGAAATAACTCCACGGGAACTAACTCCACTGAGGGATTAACTTCCCACCAAGTGAGAACTTACTCCACTTTTGTAAAGTGTAGTTAGTTCGCATGTACAGTGGGAATTAAATTCCTTAAAAAAATAGTGGATCTAGTTCCCTTCGATTTTGAAATAATTTGCCACATTAATTGAGAAAAAATTAAAATAAGAATTCAAGTATACTGAGCAATTTTGTTTGTGAAATTAAAATAAATGTCTTTAAGAAACGAAGTCATTCCAAAATTTCGTTTTCAAGACTGAATTTTTTTTTTAAATCCCATGTAAAAAAATATTGAGAAACTTAGTCATTCGGAAACCCATTTTTAAGAATCTGACCCCCTATAAGGTGGTTCAATAGTCCAGAAATTAAATTCGGGGTTTCTGACCTTTGCTATTAATTTTAAACATTTTCTAAAACGGTAGGTATATAACGATTCAAATAAACCGCATGCTGTAAGTTTATGTGACATAAAGAAAACTTTTTCCAATGCAAACGTTCTTCTGAAGTTTGATGTTCGGTGAGAGTAGGGCATTCTAAAAGCACACTGTACTTGAACCCAGTTTCATCTTGTTGCATCTTTTTGTTCCTCTTAAAGAAAGAATTTTTTCATTGATTCTATTAATTCTATAATTTTGGAGCTTGAACCAAAAATTGCAAACGAGCGAAGCGCGCGCAAAAAAATTTTGCCCAAAAGAGAATCAATTTTGGGTGTGAAAATAAAAAAAATTCGCGCGAATTTTTTTATTTTCAGACCCCAAATTGATTCTCTTTTGGGCAAAATTTTTTTGCGCTCGCGCGAATTTTTTATTTTCAGACCCCAAATTGATTTTCTTTTGGGCAAAATTTTTTTTCGCTCGCTTCGCTCCCAATCAAACCAAATTGATTTTGAATGTTACAGATAGTCATCATCCTCAGACTAAGGTGAAAAAATATGCTCAAAATTAATCATTGCAGTGCAGCACCTGCTTTCCAGATACTAGCATGCTTTTCCAAATTAAAGGAAACGGCAACAGCGTTGAAAATGAATTCTTTATCCATTTTGTCGAAAAATAGGTAGTAAATAAAAATGATCTTATTTATTCATAAGACATTTTGGGGTTGTCGTTATGTATGTATACACGAATGACCCACCATAGTGGGTCATAAGCCCCGAAACCCATTTTCGGGACTTCTGACTTTCGGACCAGTTTCCCTGCGAAATGTATAAATGTGTGAACTTAGTTCCCATTGGAAAGTGAACTAAGTTCTCCCCGTACATGGGAACTAACTACACTTTACAAAAGTGGAAGGAAGTGGTGGGAAGTAAATCCCTCAGTGGAGTTAGTTCCCGTGGAGTTATTTCCCCGCACCAAGAAATCCCACCTTTTTTTATGACAATTTACTCCTTTTCGTCACTCAAAATTATCAGAGTTGAGTAGATCGAAATCTGATTCTGGGGTATTACCCTGAATTACTGAATAAGGCCACAAATTTTTTCAAAATCAGAAATATTAGGAGACACTAAATGCTGAGAATCATGAAGAACGAAGCAATATAATTCTTCGTTCAAGTAATTCCATATAGAGGGAGGACATTAGATTTCTTTTTTTATATGAAAGTATTTGCTCTTCATGCAATTGTATATTGCTTTGTTCTACATAATTCTCAGCATTTGGGGTTTTCCAAAATGTCCGATATGGAAAAACAATGCTTTTATCATTTTGCCTTCAGACTTTTTTCAAAGAAAAGATGAAGACATTTTGTTGCAAATGTTATAATAGCCCTATTAGCACAGATAATAAATTTATACAGATGTCTCACACTAATGGCGAGAAATGATATATGAAACTGAAAGCTACCAATAAAAAAGCTTTTTCATTAAAAATCTATTTTCGCTCGCCTCATTGCCCATAAATGAATATACTTATGCAAAGAAAAAAGCTTTCAAAAGCTCCTTGTCAGTTAAGGCGTTGTCAGTTAAGAGCAAAATATGTTTCATTTTTTTTCTACAGGGATGAGACAAGTAACAGTAACAGTTCGAAAACATTTTTTAGATTTCAGCGGTGAGAAAAAGGTTCAAGTTGGTCTGGTTGGAACTGTGTAGACCAGCTGATTCTCGATTGGTTTGTCAATATCCCAGGTGTCAGTCGTTGACTTGTTCAGCCCATACAGTTTTTGCTCAAATCTTTGCTCGATTTTTTTTGCGTAAAGCCCAAAGTTCGGACCATAATAATGAGTGAGGAATTCCTCATTTGTGTGGGACTTTTGTATTATTCAAGAATCTGTTTTGGCATGAAGTGAACTCAACAGTACGACAACTGGCTAATTCTCTTTAAATTATCAGTCTTAGATTTCACTTAGATTCTTAAGTAATTTTTATCAGTTTAGGCAGCCAAATGCCTTGCGTTTGTATTAACATAATTCCATTAAAATTAAGAGAGTTAATCCATTAAATAACACAAAAGAAATAAATCCCTATTTGATACCAGAAGATTTAAATTCTAATTTAGGACCTGATTTAATACACTTCCTTCGGATCTAAGAGAAATTAAAAATCTTAAATACAGCACCCACTCGAGAGGCGACAGAATTATTGGTTCTCAAAATCGATTTTTTGCTGATATTTTCGTATCAATATCGTCCAAACTCAAGCCAAAGTCCTGGTATATGATGTTTTTTATAATGAAAACAAAATATTTGATGATGAACTTTCTCCCCAAGGATACTGCACTGTCAGTCTTTATCTTGCAAAAAGTTCTGACCGTAGCAATTTTTACTTTAAGCAACTTTGTAGGTGCACTGCACGCCTTGCGTCTCTCTCTGAAATTGATTTTTATTATAAAAAGTATCAACAAGCAGGGCAGCTTCAACTAAGGTTCCGTAATTTTTATTTTTTTTCTGGGTAGGTATTAAGAGAAACTTTAAAATTAATTTTCTTGTGCAATCAAAAAAAAAAAAACTATGGACGCAAAAAATTTAAGTAATATTACTTTAAAACTTAATCTTTACAACGGCAAGTGAACTTACTTATTCACGTTTCCGGGAAATTTTATCCGATAAATTTTTTATTAAGTTTATAAAATTGAATAAATCTATTTGGCAGGACTTTCTGAGAGTAAACAACACTAAGGCTTCGTGCTTTGCGCTTGTTGCTTGGCAAAAAGGGTAATATTTTGATGTGTTTGTTTTCTTTGAGTGTTCTATTTATGATTGATTTCTGAGATTTTCAATTTATCATTTCACATGAAAGCATGGTATCAAAGAACAATAATTTTCTTGAGGGTTGCGGGTGCGCATTTTAAAAGGCTTCTCAAAAAGGGGTCGTTCGGGTATCATGTCCTTTTTTGTTGACTGGATGAAGGGGTTCATCGTTTATATAAAATGGGCCTTTTAATAATAATGAACAATGGAAGTATTATAGTCTGAGTTGGGTCTTATTTCATAACGATGTCCGAAGATTTTTGAATGGACCAAGAGCCTCATAAACAACTCTTATCAATAAGGACGTCATTAAATATGAATAATAGTGTGTCAACTGTCAGATTCTTTTACTTTTGAAAGAAAAAAATTTTTCAAGTGAAGCAAATCAGATAAGTTTTCTATCAAAATATCGTTGCCAGATGTTAACTTGCCACAGAGCAAGTGGAAAGTTACAATTACTTAGAGACTTAGAACTAAAACCAACTTTGATTTTTTGAAGGAAATTGGCATGAAGAAAAGATGAAAGCGAAAGGGCAACGCTGTTCTCTCTTTTGGTAAATTTCCATTTGGTTTCGCTTTTTGATTATTTGGTGGTAAGTGTGCCCTGTTACAACAAAAATTAGCCACAAATTTAATCAATTTATCTTGAATGCCATAGTACATATTTACTTATAATTAATACATCTAAACTGAACTTAACAAGAATCGTCTTCTCTGCAAAGCAATAGTTGAGGAGAACCCATTTACAAAAATTTACCTGGAATTTGTTTCTTTGATGATACTTTCGTTCTTTCTCAATACTGTCGTAACTGTCTCCATATTGCCACTTTTTCAAAGGATATTAATGTCAAAAAAAAAAAATACTCGTAAATAAAAGTGAATTACTGGGAATCGGGTCTTTTAAAAGCAGCAGAAATTTCCATTCCACTTTGGTTTTCTCCTACACACCCAACATCATCTTAAATATTAAACCAAATTTTCTCTTGACTTTTCGCAACAGTCTCATTACTTTCATCTAACGACATACATAAAACTCATATGAGTGAAGATATTTCCAGGGATAAATAACCTCAAACCGATGATGTCTAGGAAAATTTCAATTTTGTAAAATGTTCCACCAGCCATATCCTGGTCCAAGATGAGCGCAAAAATATTTCTGTTCAGAATTCCATGAATAACCTCAATTTTGACACAGCATCGGTTACCGCTGTTGTAAATTAACGAAAATTAATGAATTCGTGTTTTGCTTATATAATTCCACGGAATTCTTGGATTTCAATTATCTTTCATTGCAAGTGTGGGAACGCATGTTACTCCTTTTGTTCTTATTTCCAAAACTAGATGTTTTGGATAACCTACAGATATATTATTTTGATGCTTTATTAGTAGAAAATTTTGAAATTCTAAGGATATTTGCGAAAACACGATTCCGCGAATGAAGCCGGTTAAATTTTGACGCTCATGAATTTCTAGTTGAAGTGTTATTTCAGAATTGTAAATATTATTACTGCAATTTTCTGTTTAGCTCAACTTTGTAACATTTCGACAAAATAAGAGGAAAAACTAAGTTGACATATCATACCCAATTAAACATCCAAGGTTTTCTGAAATTTTTGACATCTGTCACCACAAAATAAGCTACGGTCCACGACTATACTACTTCTGGCTTGTCAAATGCATAAATTTACTCAGCGAATCGATGAAAGAAATTTATAACGTGGTAAATGGTCTATTTGCTCATTAACATTGAAAACCAAACAAAAAATCTAAAAATCAACAGTCATTAAGATAACATTTCAATAAGGCCCAAAAGAATCCCATTTACGTTACTTCTTCAGAAATTCATCATAAATTAAAGCCTTTCCACTGGCAAACAGACAAGTGTAGAGTGTACTCGGATCACATTACACGAACAACTAAAACTCAAATCACACATTCATAGTAGAGTACAGGCCGACAAAACGAACAACTTTTGTCGGTCAAAACGGAAACACATTCGATATTCCGAAGCGACATGTGAATGGACATGAAAAATATGCCTTTTTGTCGGCTACCCAGCGTGCAAACTTAATTCACCATGAACGCTATTATTTGACATCAGGAGAATCTTTCAGGACAACATCAATTTCAGTCATTTGGTTGTAGTCGAAGCGTATGTGCGTTTGTGGCATGCCATTGCATTCGTGATGCTGATGACTTTTGTTGCCTTTTTGTGGAAAAGGAACGCAAAAGAAGAACAAATCGAAAAAAAACTAAACGTTTCAATAAATCTTCCAGTCGGTTCCGAAGCTATGTTCGACATTCTAGAAGGAGTATCCAACATTGGCTATAGTAATTAAAAAGCCTGATAATTGGAACTGAGGCTTGTGTATACTCTCTTTCTCTGTCTGGCTTTAGGAATCGTTGATCATTCGAACCGGACCGGACGTCAAACATTCACATTCATCGTCGTATTGTAAATTAGACTTGCCTTCAGACTACGACGACGACGATAACAGAAAAATAATATGAGAATAAGAATTTCTGTGTTCAAGTGTGTTTTTGTGGCCGTTTCTCCTTATTAATGAATGTAAATGGCTTCGAAAAACGAATTAGCTTGTGCTCCTGTCACTTGGCGATACTACAGAACTGACATAGTCGTCTTTGTCATCATGAGAAGGGAGTGGGAAGCACCATGGGTTTTCCATTTCATTTCTATGCAGGAGCGCAACTGCCAACAGCAGGTCTGAAGGATTCTTCAGTAAAATTGAATTGACCTGCTTTTGTTGAAAAAGTTGATCATTCATTGCCTTTATCATTTGCTGTTGCTGTTGTTTAATATTTTGCCATCAAGTGGAATTCCAATTTCAAGTTTTTCATCTAGACTTTCGCCAACACAAGGAAAAACAAGAGGAAGAGTATGACGCTCGTCCTTTTTGTAATTTCAAGCTAGCTATACAAGAATGTTGTTAGTGAGTGTACACACAGGGGATATTTTGAAATGAATGAAGCGACTACTCCAAAAAATGATGGAAATAAGTGGCAGTCGGGATGGTACATTAATTGAATAGTACATTAGTTGAATAGCTTAAGATTTTCTTAAGAATTTTTCTTCCAAATTTCTACAATACACGACACGACACACAATTAGGATGAATTTGAAATGGTCCTTCAGTTTCTTTGATGTGTTCGTTGAGCAGTTTTTAAGGCGGCTGTATCGAAAAGTGCTGGGGCTGGAGATAAGAGTTTTTCTTTAATGCTGATGATAATGACGATGTCGTTGCTATTTTCACTCTTTCATTAGTGTTGTTAATGGAGCAAGCTTGTTGTAAATGCTGCTTTGGTATGGTGTTTGGAGTGGGGTAGAATTTCGGATTAAATTGAAATTTTTTGAGCGTGGTATAGGAATTTGATTTAGCGTTGCCAGGGAATGCAAGATTTACGCCAGGTAGACTGCTTGATTTAGTAAATTCTATTTTGGTGCGAATTTTATAAGTGGGTTTTCTAGGAAGATCCTTTTAAGACAGCATTTACTTATGTAATTTTGCTGTCAGGAGAATTGTCAAGAATCTATTTATGAACAATTATATTTTGTATAGAATGACTTTAGGTATACTTCACATGTAATAAACACTGATTTTACTTCGTTGGCATTCTCACTCTTTTTCAAAGCAATATTAAATTCAAATTGGCTAGCGACAAATCAGCCTTTCAAGCTCATTACTCGGTAAACAGACCTTAAAAATAGTTTTGGTTTTCAGTGACTGAAAGATGGTGCTCAAGCCTTTGTTTTCGTGTATGGTTTGCTATACCTAGGCTTCCTGTGAAAATTTGGAGTGGCTTAAAAAAATAAAAAGAGTGGCGCGACAGCTCTTGAAGAGCCAAGGCCTAAGCGACTTACTCTCATCAACAATTCTCTGAGTGCGTGTGAAGAATTGAGGGGACCTACAATTTAACGCCGATTCCGAACGGCAAAGTTGAGAAGCACTTTTTTCATGACAGGTTGATACTCTTGAAAAATTTGTCAGGTCTTCGCAAGAGGCAGTACCCGCGAAAGATGAAATAAAAACGACGTTCGGCTTAGCAGTCAACGCACCTACCAACTAAGCTACGGGCGACTGCGAGTGGCTTAAGGTCGAGGGAAAATTTCTGACGGCAGAAATGGCAAGAATTGTTGCCTAACCTTGAAAACCTTGAGTTCGCAAAATCGAACAAAAATTATCTAACATTTATAATTCAAATCCCTGAAATACAAATATTATCCAATCGACCCTCAAAATATATCCAAAACAATAGCATCTTGTTAGGGTATCCCCCACTGTGACGTTTGATCGAATTTCAAAAAACTGGATATTTAAAATTGAATTCCATAAACGATAAGTGATCGGCAAAAACATCAACTCATACATACTAACACAAGTGCAGGCATATGTGGGGAACATATTAAATAGGCACTTCCATATAATGCGAGTAAACTTATTTATTTATGTTAAAAAATTCGCAGCCGGGTGTATTCAATTTGGATGAAAGTTCTCTTCCTTCAAGGATTTTTAAGCAATATCCTTCTGCTCTCCTTCCTATCTCGTCAAATTGCCTTGTGACGAACAAAACACAAAGCTACCTTCGTTGGATAAGTATTTTTATGTCGTCTGAGTTGGTGAAGAAATTTAGTTTTGAAATCCTTGACAATTGTACGAGTTCATTATTTCTTGCGACTTTAAACTATTTTTTTTTATTGATAAGCGGAAATACGAGCACTTTTCGTTTCCACAAAGGAAGCTCATTGTGGCGAAGCAGTTGTTGAAGTTCTCAACATTTTTTTACGACAAATTGACGTAACTTGTAGGTACTTTATGTTCATTAAAAATTCAATTTCTTCCTTTCGTGTAATACAATGCATACTTCCTTAGAAATATTGAAAATTAAGTTTTACTCTGAATCATCCATTGTATGCGTTTACAACGATCCTCTTTAAGGAATTTCCTTAAGATGTTGTAGGCCATCAGCATTTCATAACTAAAGCCTTTTTAATAGCTTCTTATAAATGAACCAATATACTCTTTCAGGTTGGTTCTCCCTGTCAAATTTAAAACATTAAAACACATAGGGTACTTACTCTTAATTGGAAACTCTACGAGGAAGGAAAACACTCAATGTATAAAATATCCCAATCTTTTTTAGCCCTTTATTGTTGAGAACAACTCTTACTGCAATATCATAAAAAATGATACTTTATATTCTTTGGGCACTTAAATTTATACGAGAAGTTCCAGAACTGGCACAAACATTATGGTTCAAGATATTCATAAAAAAGTGCTCTTTTTTTCTTTTCCTCTAAAATATATATTCATTATCATCGTTTGTAGTTTCATAAACTTAAACTGAAAAAAAAGAAATAAAAACACAAAAACGTTATCATAATCTCAATATTAAGCTGCTTACAGAAATATACTAACCTCTGCCATGTGAGTGCTCAGAGCCTCAGCTGGCCGACAAAATATGAAAAAAACCGTCATTTACATAAAAAGCAAAAGAGATGAAAACAAAAAAAAAAAAAAAACGGTAAGTGAACAGTTTTTCTCCACCCTCTTGAAAAAAAAACTCCAACACTGGCACAGTGAGTGATGAGACCTTTTGACCAATGGGTTCATCTGGCGAAGGAGAGAACTATTCCTGGTCCTGTCCTGGGCTAGAAAAATTATAATTATTGCAGAGGAATTTATTCAACTTTTCGTTGCTTGTTTTTGCTTGAAAATTTATGAGTGGTTTTAGAGTTGCTTTAACGCCTTTGACTGTATCTGCTTTTTCAAATAACAAAAGTGCATTAAAAATTAATTTGATTAAAGAGTTTTTATTTTTGAAGCCTTGCGAACAGAAATGGTACTTGATAATAATTGTAAGAAATGTTTAATAATTGAGTAATGTGCTTAGAAGTTTTCTTTTCCGATATTCGTTTAAATAAGTTTCTTTGAGTTTCATGGCGAATCACAGACAGTTATAAAATGGTCAAATTTTACTTGTTTGAATTTCACACTCAAAACTAAGCAAAACAAAGTTTTATTTTGGTCAGGTAAACTGGTGGAATTTAACTGATAAAACCTTTGATATCAATCAGTTTTTGTTAATTTTTTAAGTGGTTGTTTCAAACAGATGCCCTGCTGGTTTCACAGAAAAACAAATCATGTTTAACTTTAAAATGAGAAATCCTGAAATGTTCTTTTAATTAAAACAACAGCAAAGGACAATCTTCTTCGAAACCACAAAAATACAACAGATCACTAAGAACTCCAAATTTTGCAAAAACCATGTCTTTCACAATTTGCACTTCCGAGCTAGAGAGAGAATTGAGACATTGCAGCCTTAAGATCCTGCGGTTACTTTTCAATTGTGGAAACTTTTCAAAACGTGTTAAAAAGTTGAAGTTTTCAGTTTTGTGAGATGAAATGTTTTGTTCTTTATTTTGGTTGTTGCACGAAAATTGGGGGAAATATATTTTGTTTTATGTGAAACTTTGAACAAGCCAATATTGCACACAAACACACACAGTCTTGTTCATTAAATTGGGGAACATGATATTTTTCTGTGCAATGTAACCAGAAACAAGTGAAAATGGAATGCTGAAAGCATTGCTATTGTGACAAAGGGTGCCTGCAATGTATGCAATGTACTTAATTTGTGTTATAGTTTTATTTGTGCTGAGTTTGAAAATTGATGATTAGTGTCGACATTTTTTGAAAAAATAAATTGCACTCGTGCGTGCGTCCTAAAAAATATATACTAAAAATCTATTTTTTTATAAAAATAGATAGCCAAATAATTTTATCCTCTAAAATCAATGCCTAAATATACAAAACAGAAAAAAAGACACATCACAAAAATATCCGTTTATTTGCTCTACTATTTTTGCTTGCCAAAAATATTTATGAAAAAACACGATGGTTTAACTTTGCATTTGTACTATGTTATTTCAATTTTATTATTCAATGATAATCATTTGCTGCCAGGGAACTTTTTAATTAAGTTAAAAAATATAAACAAAAAACACAAAATAAATATTTGCCTTTTTTACTGCAAATAATTCGGATTAAGTCAATTATGAGGGCAGAAACGAAAACAGAAAAATAATTGAGTTATTTGATTAAGTTAAAATGGATTTACTGAATTGAGTTGTCCTGTAGTTCAATAAAAAAGCAAAACTAAGCGCTAAAAGGGTTCTTAAAAAAAAAAAAAACAACAGTGAAAAAGGGCAACAATGTGCTTTTAAGCTATTGTCTGAAACTATGTCATCAAATATTAAATCAATTCTTTTTCAACAGGTCAGAAGTTCCAACATGCATTTAATGAATTCCTTATAGGTGTGCTCAAAATCTTTCTAGTAACAAAAACTCCCAGGAAACTTTAAATACGAAAAGCATTTCCTTTTAGTCGCATCACATAGTAGTTCCATTGATAGTTTAATACGAAATAAATCGTTACACCCGACAGCAAGGTCTTACCGTTTTTCTATTCCTCTCCACATGATAAAGCGTTTTATAGCTCATTAACCACTTTTATGTAAATTCTCTATATGGAACTTATTTATCAGTCCTATACCATCAATTAGGATACGTTACACTCAAATAATAATGACATTTTACGACGTTCTCTCATGTGCTTACCTGACAGCATATCTATGTGTTTAAGAAAAAAGAAGATTCCATTCCACGCAACATGTGCTACTTTCGCAAACACTCATAAAACTGTCCCGCCAGGCTCTTAGTCGCTAAAGTCGTTTCATTTTAGAAATGGCGTCATAAAAGCTTTCTATCCGTAATTAAATACACCCAGCAACCTGCCATCTGCTGATGTTGCGAAACAAAGTGTTTATACTTCCATGCTTCCATCATAATACTCTTAGCGACAGCGCTGGCTTATTTCAGGGATTTGATATATGAGCCAGAAACTTGAATTCAGACATGTTTGACAAAGACGCTTTTAGAAACGAGCGACGACGCAAATGTGTGTATATTGTCTCCAGAAAGATTCAAAGACTTTAAGTCTTTGACGTGATCGTATGACCGCTGGCTTTAATTTTGCTTGTGATGGTTAACATACACGTCGATGGCAGAAAATGCTTCCGTTGGGAGTAATTTTGACAATGCCTTTCTAGGAATTTGCAGCGTATGCACGAAACTAATAAAACTCCGAAATTGTATGGTCATCTGTTTCGAACAATAATAAAATGAGAAACCCAGTGTCAGTTGTTACTTGTTAATAGGACATGTGAAACGACAAAGGGAATGTTTATTGGACAACTAACTGTCTGTGTGACTAGGAATTCAAGGATTCTTGGTATGTTTAAAGGACATAGCAGTTGTGTTGATTAATGTGATTCGATACAATTTACAAGCTAGTCAAGTGACTAAAGAATTCATTGGCACTCAATGATTACATAATGTTTGTTTTGGGGGTCATAAAGAGTATTCTTATTGCATCTATTACTCGCATTGTAGTTTATTGTTCTGAAGATGAAAAAAACTGGACAAGTGCGAGATAAACTCGTTCGAGGAGGGTTCCATACTCGATTATCCGACCCTATTTTTTTTTCTTAGCTTTGAAGGAAATTTTATATAAGCATTAAGATATAAAACCAAACATTTTCTTGGCCAATAATTTGAATAGTCTTTCTAACAATTTCCTTCAATGACTTCGAAACTGCGTATATTAAAAATATGAAAGCAACATTTTCGGATCACTTGTACTCTAAAAAACGTGTACCAAAGTTCATTGCAATAGCCAAATTTTTCGTTTTATGAAAGCAACATTTTTAGATTACTATTGAATACTAAAATATGTGTACCAAATGTCATTGCAATCGGTTTAGCAGACTCAAAGACATCGTTGGGAAAGACGGATGAACAGAAAACGAAGTGATGCTATAAGGGTTTCGTTAACACTCTGTGTACGGAAGCCTAAATAAAATCTGAAATACTTGAAACTTAGTATGATGCTGACACGGTTTTGCTTTTTCACTACTAATACAATGGAAATTTGACTATGTCAGCGTTTCAGCACTGAATGTGATTTTCGAAGCAAAAACTTCGTTGAGTTTTTTTCATCTGACGATTCTATATTGGACACATCTTATTTTGTACTCGTGCTGCGTCGAGATCCTTAAACTTCTTAACATCTTCGAAAATACGAATTACCTATCAACTGATAAAATAAAATCAACACACAAAAAAATCAATGAGAATGTTGATCACTGTGACGTATACATACTATCGAAAAAAAGGCCCCCGTTTCAAGTAAAACCGCACCTCAATCACTTAATTTAAGCATCTTCAATGTCAATAATTTTGTATCTTTAGTAATTTTGTCTTGTGCCATTTTTGTGCTCCAAAACCACAATTTGACCGAAACATATTACTTACCTGATTTGACTTTTCATTTCTTGAAAAAAAGTAAAAACAAAATTTATTTCACGTGGTAATTACAAGGGCTTTGTTTAAAAATAAATGAGACAGCCCTCGACCAAGGCAATGTCACATGCCATTCATTTTTATTCAAAACACAGACAACTATAAATCTTTTTATTTATTTTCATAATTCCATTCACAGGGAATTAAGTACGGAAAATGAAAAAATGTACACAAAGCATTCACGTTCGCATCGCAACCATCCCAAATTAGTTTCAGTGAATGTTTCAGAAAAGAAATAAAAATGTTTCAATAGGTTTTTTCCCACGAACATTTATGCTGTATGGAATGTCCTTGTAAACATTCATTAACGTTGTTTTCCATTCACGATTCGTTAAGAGCTCCACATTAAAAACACAACGCTAATCTTATTATGCCTTGAACGTGATTCTTCTCCCAGTTTTAATGACACTAGAGGTGTACCCAAAAACAACAACTCAATTAAATTTAACTAAATGTGTACGCTAATCTCACTAAACACTATCCTTAGAGACAGCAAGAGAGGCGAATGCAGCGGAAATCGATATCACTCATCTGTGTCAAGATTGTGACTAGAACCTATAAATTCTATTTAAATGCAAAGCAAGGTCAAAATGCAATCTAGTCACGTATGAACCGCAAAAAAAAACTGGAGGAACGAGAGCAATCCTTAAAACCTTAAAAATAAATCCTCAAGTAAAAACAGCATCAAAACAGAAACCAGAGGGAGATGGGAACAAATCTGATGGATGGCGGGAGATATAATCCCACTTAATAGACCCAAAGGACATTAAAATGTTGCCTTATTTCTATTAATAGTTGAAATAGCTCTAGGTATGACATTTGCTGATGTGACGTCTTGAGGCGCCGTTAGCGGAATTACGATGGCAGGATAAATCACATTATGCAGCAGGGAGATGGAAATGAAATCTTGCCTTTTGTTTGATTCCTCGAAAACAATATTTTCCATCGGCATGGATCCGGTTCTGGATTTTCGGATATGACATGCGATGTGGATTCATTTGCAATGAAAATCACGACAATTCCCAACACGAGTGTATCATTCTTCGGCAAGCTGACAGCAAAAAAAAAAAAATAATATGAATAAACCAAGAAAAATGAACAAAGCACAATCTCGAGCTCAACTCAAGCAGTGTCACGTTTGTCTCTACCTTCGTCTAAGTATGCTCTTGTGACGAGATATAGAATCCACTCGTAAATTGTAAGCTGTGTATGATGGAACACCTTTAAGCAATTTGACAGATTTTTATTAGATTTGTGCTCAAAGTGGCTTAATTCACTTGTTTTATGAACCCTCGATAGGTGTGGCTATGTTTACTCGTTGGCAGGATATGCGTATCGATGATTTTGGTTGGCACGTAAGCATTTAATTATATTGTAAACTGTTATCCTGGGTGGGGGTATTGTTTTTCATTTTTCATTGAATTTTCTTTTAAAATATCAATTTCCTTTGTTGAAAAATTTATAGATTTCGACAGGCATGAAATAACTGGTGTACAAAAATGCGTACACGTGTTGATCATTCTGAAACTATTGTCACACGAAAATTGATGAAGAAAGTAAGCAGCTTTGTGTTTTGTCACTCTTTAAATTTGTCAAATTGTACTTTGACCGTTTCTCATACTCTCATGGGGAGTCTGATTTGAGCATTCACCATATCGACACGTTGCCACAGGGGAACTGAAATTGACGTTATTTTGTTATTTTAATTAAAAACGGTTGCTCATACGCCACAGTGAACAAAGCTCATGTTTAAACTTATTGCTCGGAGAATTATGTTCTTTTTTGACAATCTCGTTAGCATTGAATCTTTAAAAAATGAATATTTAAAAAACAGTGCTTGATCGGGTGACCTTCAGGAACTAATAAACTTAACTTTTTTACAAGGGTTAGAGGCCCAGGAAAGCGAAAAATCAACATAATAACAAGTTAACGAGAATATGGTTCACTGGGGCGTATGCTTACCATTTTCTTATCGATTATGATTTAGGATTTTGTATTGCCGGAATGAGGGATTATGTAATTGTTATTGTTTGTATGGCCTCCAACTACTTCCGAAGAAAAAATCAAACATAATTGTATACTCACATCGATCAATATATTTCGGCACCAAGTGCTATCATCAGGATCTACAATAGCAAAAATACAATATAAGTTTGACATAAATAAATACAGTTAATATAAAAGAGATAAAATTATAAACTGTGTACCTAGAAAATATCACAAATTATCACAAATTTACTTTTCTCATAATTAGCTATTTGGCAAATGATCTGTCAAAGAATGCTTCAAAATAAAAACAAAAAAAAATTGAAGCGGTAAGCCGTCGTCGTCACTGTGTGATGATGAAGCTGCTAGCCGTCATCACGGTGTGTGGCGTTTACACATTCTGTAGCGTTTACGCTGTCTATGATGTTTACACGATCATTTGTCACTCGTTGTAAATTTCCACTGTTACCATACGAGATGAGGTTGAAATATGTATTTGTGTAGTCTTTTTTGTCCGTTTTGAAATTGCAAGCATCTTCTCCCAGTTTAACTATTTGGTGGACTTCATGAATCTGTAACTTGAATTTATTGCGTTCAAACTTCAATACTGTGGTGTTGTTGAAATGTATGACAGTAACATCAAATTTACATTCGAGACCGAAGATGAATCTACAAATGAGATTAACTATTTGGATATAAAGGTTAAACGCCATCATGACGGTAAAATCACAACGAATTGGTATCATAAACCAATTGCGTCAAAAAGACTACTGAATTTTTACTCAGCACATCCAAAACACATGAAATACAACACAGCGAAAAACTTTATTCGGAGAGTTTTCTCATTCAGCCACAAATCACACTGGAAAACCAACATTGAACGTGTAGCAAACATTTTAAAGAAAAACAATTTCACTATTGATATCATCAACAAACTCATTTAATCGGTACGTTATAACAACTCTAGTAATGGTTCGGAGACGAGAAGATTTGACAGAAATAGCTACCTTTATTTATCAACAGACGAAACTTTAACACATTCACCTGCTGCATCAGCTGAAATTCATTCAGCGATTTCTTATATTCCAGGTCTAACGGAATCGTTGGCCAGATCCTGTGAATATTTCGTTCCGGATAGCTACTAAGGTAGCTATGAAAACAGTGAAAAAAGTGTCAAATTTCTTTGCCAACATGAAACATAAACTGCCTCTGACGCAAAAATCAGGTGTCGTTTATAGTGTGCCTTGTAAAGACTGCCCCAAAAAATACATCGGTGAAACCATACAAAAATTGAGTAAAAGACTAGAACAACACTCAAATGAATGTGATAAGGTTGACTCAGGGACTGCTAATTTGAAAAGTATTGCAGCACTGGCTAACCACAAGCACCAAACTGGCCACTCTTTCAATTTCGACAACACCACAGTGTTGAAGTTTGAACGCAATAAATTCAAGTTACAGATTCATGAAGTCAACCAAATAGTTAAACTGGGAGAAGATGCTTGCAATTTCAAAACGGACAAAAAAGACTACACAAATAAATATTTCAACCTCATCTCGTATGGTAACAGTGGAAATTTACAACGAGTGACAAATGATCGTGTAAACATCATAGGCAGCGTAAACGCTACAGAATGCGTAAAGACCACACACCGTGATGACGGCTAGCAGCTTCATCATCACACAGTGACGACGACGGCTTACCGGCTTACCGCTTCAATTGTTTTTGTTTTTATTTTGAAGCATTCTTTGACAGATCATTTGCCAAATAATTGTGAGAAAAGTAAATTTGTGATACTATTTTTTAGGTACACAGTTTATAATTTTATCTTTTTAATATTAACTGTATTTATTTATGTCAAACTTATATTGTATTTTTGCTATTGTAGATCCTGATGATGGCACTTGGTGCAGAAATATATTGATCAATGTGATTATACAATTATGTTTGATTTTTTCTTCGGAAGTAGTGGGAGGCCATACAAACAATAACAATTATTTTCTTATTGTTGAAATTTGTTCTTTGCTCAATATTCAATATGCTGAGTTTTCAAGGAAACAATTCCTTGACAGAAAATCTCGACTTATTGGCATCATGTTGTGAAAAGCAGATGGTTTGAAAGGACCGATGTTTCCTGAATAGATTCATATTGGTTGCATTTCTGCTTGCCTTGGAAAAAATTTTCTGTACCAATCTCCTAGCTTTTAAATGGGTGGCTTTTGTCGTTTGAGCTTTCATTGTGTTGATGTCAAGAAAATGTGCAACTTTTGAATTTAAATACAAGGCATTAGGGTTCTGAACTATGAGTTATAGTAGGCAATTTTACTGTCGGGGTTTTGATGAAATATTTGAATTGTAATTAAAGAGCGCTCAAAGAAAATGTTAACATTTCAAAACAATGTTCGAATATTAAATAACTGAAATACCCTATTGTCAATAAGAAAATATTTATGCAACCTACGCGATTTCTTTTTAATAAAAATTCAGTCAAATAAAAATCTCCAGTATTCACGAAACGTTTTAAATTTGAATATGAAGAATTCGGCAAACGACTCTAATATAGTGCCTGTATACGAAACATCCCTTCTTAATCAACCATAATTCTTCCTTAATTTTTTTTATTCAAAAAAACCAAAGTCTTCGACAAAATTTCTTAAGCAACATTAAGACAAAATCCTCAACATAAAATTAACAGCGAAATAATCAACGAATATTAAAATCCTGAATTTCCCAGGAATCTTTCTCGATTGAAGGGCTTAACATGTATTTCCCATTGCGAATCGAATATTCGATTTCCATTACGAAATAATTAACAATTCCGGTGAATTTCTACAAAAACTTTGCAAGTAAATTAATTAGGAAATGTCAAACTTTTGCACGCTTCCCAAAATCTTAAACCCCATATGGCACGTCTGCGGTTGAGTTAAGGTTTTACTCAAATCAAAGAAAAAAAAACGAATTCTCTGATTTATTGACAGCACAACTTTGAAACATCAGAATCAGATCATCCTTTTTTTCATACTAAATCTTTGAAGAGGGTTCATTGAAAAATAGCACTCGTAGAATCTGAATTTGACATTTGCGAAATTTTAACACATTCATCGACGCCCTTCAATGACAAAAAAAAAAAGAAAAAAATCCAAACCAACGAAATGGTTCTTAAATTCCACTGAATCTGCATTGTTGCTTTCACGTTTTCCGTTTTTAGATTGCCTTCAAGGACAGACCCAAGAAAAACAAATTAAAACGATTTTAATCTTAACCTAATGGAATGGTTAAGCTTTTGTTGATAAATATTTAATATTTCCCTTGATTGTTAGAATATCCATTTTTTTGCCACTCACTCATGTGTTATTGAAAGGATATTCATACACAGTGGGGTATCATTTTTTTTAAGCGTATTCAAGTGTTCTATTTGAAGTGAAATTCCCGGCACTTTGGAAGCTATTTTAATGGTTTCGTGCAGACAGTAAACAACTAAAATCATGCCAAATGTGCATTGAATTCGAATTTTGTTTACCTGAGCCCAACTGATACCCATCAGGATTGGAGTTAATGGTTTTTTTTTTTTTCATTTGTGAAACTTGTGGAGTTGTTTTCTCTGGGGATTTATTAATTGTTTTGTTTAATTTTTCAGGACTGTTGTTTTTCGGTTGATTGAAATAAATTATTTCGTTATCTTTTACAATGTTATAATAAAAATGATTAATGACTACAATTAGGCAAACGAAAAGTAATGACTTTTGTGGAATGAAATTTGCAATGGAATAGTCCTGGATTTTGTTGGTTTAAAAAGGGTGAATGAAAGCAATCTGGAACTGACTGATTTTTATAAAGAGAACTAATGCAGAAATATTTCAACATAGAATTATAATGCTTGATTCTCCATGATTCTCAGCGTTTGGGGTCTCATAAAATGTATGTTTTTGAAAAAGGGTGTGGCTTTATTCAGGGCTGTTCGAAAAATCAAAAAACCTTCCAGATTTCCATCTCCTTTATTCTCATTTATTTGCGTGACGACTGATGAGGTTCTCATGAAAAAAGGTAGTATTTTCCCGGGTACACGTTACAAGGGTAAAAGTTTACTGAATAACGTCCGACGACGTTTTATTTTTCTGATAAAATAAATTTTAAATTTCTAGACATGATTGACACTTAATTTCGGGTATCGTAGTTTTGGCTTTCAAAAACAAAAGAAGTGCGTAGAGAAACTTTTACTTTTTTCGTGTTTGAAATTTTGATAGCTTGTCTTTATCAAAATTTACGAAAAATCATGACTTTCTTGCATTAAAAACTTTGATTTATTTCTTTTTTCGTAGAGGTTAAAGCATTCTAAATCTGCTTGATAAAGTTTTTTCGTCGACTAATTTCCACTAAAAGGAAACAGCACCCAAACAGGATATACAAAACATTGCAAACTTCAGCTGTCAAAAGAACGTTCCTGGAAACTTAGTAAGAAAAACCGAATTATATAAGCTTCCCGTTTCTTTTATTTTTTTATTCACCTTGACTTTCACTCTTTATCCAAAAGCTTTGCATGGCTGTACTGCTCATTTTTCGACTCAATTTTCATATTTTATGTCCACTGAATTAGGTTCGGATAACCACATGGCATAGATAAATAGGAAATCTTGTATTCCCTTTTGTTTGTTCATTCCAAAGTGTTTGATTTAATCAAGTCATAGCCGATAATCTATAAATAAGAACCATAGAAACACACACTAATTGACACTTTTTCTCGCATTATTGCTTTATGTTTAATTCTTGTCTGATCGAAAATCACCTGAGCTCAAAATAAACCTACTTGGAAAAAGGTGCTTAAATTATTTATAAATCCGATGCACCCACGAGCCACGACTAATACTAATGGTTCCATATTTCTTTGTATGTTATGAAGGTACGATGTTATTGCAGACCCTTAATAAATAAATGTCGCTTCTAGTGAGAGGGATTGATATCTGTTTCGAAGCCAAGGACAACATTGATGTAACTGGAGAAAGTGGAAAAATTCAATATCAGTGTTTATTTTTTTTCATTATTATTCACACTCCGAGCAAATCACTTTGTAATTTTTTAGTCATTGGCATAGGAACGAAGGGTCTGTGATTCTATGAGCTGAATTTCTTTTTCGGAAACCATTCTCCCAATACACCAAACGAAAGTTCTAGAAGAATTCTACTCGTTAGGAAATTGCAAATTATTAGAACGTAAAAACAGTGACAACGACATTGTCAACAAATGCACTCCATGTATTCTGCATCCACACAACATATATCTTTTGAATTTGAACAATTTCTCAATTCAAAGCACGAGATTGAAAATGAATAGAAGTGAGTCACTCCTTCCATAACCCAGAGGTAAGACCGTGCCAGAAGGAACCAATTTATCTCAAGTAGGTATTTGCTCTGTTTTAGTGGAGTTAATCTTTTGTTCTTAAAAAAAAAGAAAAATACGTCATCGCAATGCGTATAAGCCTCATAAGAAAACTTATTAAAATTAACACACAACGGTGACGACGACGACTTCATTAACACACAAGAACACATTCCTAAAACCAACATCATCGTGATCAACGATGCTCCTTGGAAAACTACGCAAATCCTCAATGCTGTGGTGAATAGTTGCAGTGAATGCGCTCAAATTCACTTTTATGAAGCCTTGAGGTGCACACTGCACGCTGTGTAACATTGCCTCGTATTCACACATCTAGATGAATACTGTTATGCCTATAACGAACCTTCAAATGTGAAGTCTAAAGGCAAAGACTTTCTGGGCCTTGGGGTACAATCAAATTCTCGTAAGTTGGCACAGAAAGCATTCAAAAGGTTCTTCGAAATTTATCGTTAAGTCAACGTGGCAAGGTTGTAGTGCAGGAGAGGAATATTTTGACTGAAAAAATTGAATTGTTAAATCAACACTTTTGACAGTTTAAATTAACATGACTCAATTTAAAGCGAAGATTTTCATAACACTAAAGACTAAAAGCTTTCCACAATGTGATCTCATACGAGTTTGTGTGGGGTAATAGAGCATGGGAATATTTGTATTTCAAATTGGAGATCATCTCATATCTTTGTTTATCTATCGATTGAGAATAGATAGAGTCCCCTCTTATTCAGCACATTTCTCTTGGTTTCGTCACGTCAATTTCAATTGGAATTTTCAGTTTGATTTTTGTTGTTATTCGAACAATGGATCTGATTTCATTCGAACCGCATGGATTTGTCATCAGAAATACCCTTCCCAAAGAGAGTTCTTTCCAAATTGAATGTGCTCCGAGGACTGATGGAAAAGATTTTAACCCAAGAAAAGCTGAAGAGTTAACTTTTGAAGGCTCTTGTATGCGTCCCTCTGAACTACGTGCGTCATCGCAATCGGACACTCACTAAATATGAGTAGGGCAAGGATTCGAAAGGCATTCATTTTCTGAATTGAAACATAGGATTAACCCCGATTGCAGACAGCACTAGGGAATTGTGGTCTTGGTGCATTGATTGCGATGAAATGTGATGCGAAGATATGAATTTCCCAAGTGTCCAATTCACTGAAATTGGACAAGTGTCATTCGATACTAAAGGCGGAATGTATTGAATGACGTTTTCTTCAATTTAATTCTTTTTTGCTGCGATGACTTTTGAAAACTATTTGCTTGCGTTGAGAATGCTTTCAACACTTCATTCACTAGTTCTGAGAACGATGATGATTTTTGGGTAAGCTTTGTGGATAAGCACAGCCATATGTTGCGATGTAGGATTTTTCCGTTCTTTCTTTTTGCAGCAATACATCCCCTTGGCTACTACAGTTTGAAACGAAAGCAAATTTACAGACAACCAATCTGGTAGAAGTCGACTGAACAATAGCGAAGGATTTTCAATTTTTTTGTTGTGCCCCGCGAACAAGACTAATACACAGAAAGACAGCTTTGCGTTCCTCTTCAAATAATGTTTTTTTCAAAATAACTCAAAATTGGAAAACATTAACCTGCTCCTCCTATATAACCCTTACCTACGAGATAATGTGTGCAAGTTGCGCATCAGTGAGTTGAGTCTATTGATTGCAGGCCCTTTGGCGTTTTACGATGCAACATCTTTTGTGAGATAGAAAACAAACTCTCCATTTTGTTGCAACATGATTTATTGGTACACGTCGGAGGCGTTTGTCGACAGATTGGAGGGAAATTTCATAACAAAACTTTGTTCATCAACAGATTCTTTTCTTGTGTGGCAAGGTAAGGAAAGTGTTGATTGGTTTTTGTTTTTGTATCAAAAAGTTTGAGAGTTTGAAAATTTTGGGGTAATAATTCTGTTGAATTTCTTCTATTTCCAGTGTGGAGATAAGTCTTGTTAAAGAAGTTTTCGAAATAGTTTCTTCTTTGATCGAACTTTCTAAAAATATTAAAAATCAGATAAATATTTGCCAACTGAAATTGATTGCAGGAATAAAGTTGCACACACACAATGTTTATTTGCCATTGTCTGAAAATCTTTCCGGTAAACTAGTAAATTTTAAGTTTGTTTTTGATTTTGTTTTGATTTCATTGGAAAAACTCTAACGCCACTCTGAAATATTGATATCCGATTTTTTTCTGGTGAACAAAAGTCTTTTTTCTTTCTTGCTACTTTTAACGATCTGGCAATGCCGTAATCTTAGAAGTAAACGAAAATGAAGAAAAGAGAAGAGCATTATTCTTTTGATCGTCGAGGTATTCGGATGTTAAAGTTAAAGTAAAGAAGAATTTTTGTTTGTACCTACGCTTTATTTATTAAAATGCCATTTACGTTTAAACAAATTAAAAATTAAATCTGTAAAGTTTAAAGAAAAGAAGAAATCAGTGTGTTGTCTTTTATTGTCTCGGATTAGATAATTTGAAATTATAAGATCTCTAATACTACTGAGAAAGTTTTCAAAAGGTGCATCTGATTGAAGAAGAAATTTATATTTTCTCGATGACTGACCATAAAACTTTTACAATTGAATTTTGCAATAATTTTTTCAGAGTTATTTATTTAGTCTTTGCGTTGTGTTGAAAAAGTTTGATTTCTGAATATTACAACTTTCCAGTTGATTGTTTATCTACACTAATATATAAAGCTGAAGAGTTTGTTTGTTTGAACGCGGTAATCTCAGGAACTACTGGTTTGAATGGTATAATTCTTTTTGTGTTGGATGGTGACTTAATCGACTTAGACATAAGGCTACTTAACATTAAGCTGTGACTAATAGCAGCGAAGAATCTGTGGAAAATGTGGAAAAAACGGCAAAAAATATACATTTTTCTGCGTTTTAACGCACTTATCTCAGGAACTACTGGTTCTAAAATTCTTTTTGTGTTGGATGGTCCATTAATTGAGGAAGACTTGAAGCTATTTAACACTAAGCTGTGAATAATAGCAGCGAAGAATCTGTGGAAAATATGGAAAAAACGGCAAAAAATATACATTTTTCTGCGTTTTAACGCGCTTATCTCAGGAACTGCTTTATGAAATTGAACAATTTTTTTAATATTGAATGGTCCATTTATCAAGGAAGGTTTGAAGCTATATAAAATTTAGCTGCGACCAATAGGAGCGAAGAATTTGTGTAAAATGTGGAAAAAAACGGCAAACAATACAATACAATAGAATATAAAGTTCGTTTGAACGCGGTAATCTCAGGAACTACTATTTCGAATTGTAAAATTCTTTTTGTGTTCGATAGTCCATTAATCGAGGAAGGCTTTATTCTACTTAAAATTAAGCTGCGACTAATAGCAGCGAAGAATCTGTGGAAATGTGAGAACTGAGATTTTTTTCTGAGATCTCTGAGATGAAATTATTTTGGATTCGATTTCTCACTCAGCTATTTGACGTGGCTGACATATGTGCAGCAACAATTAGTAAGGTAACCATTACATCTCAATGATAACTGAGAATTATGTTCCACCAAATGATTTTGCCTCAGTCAAGGTGACATTGAGATCTCAGTGAGATGTTGTTAGGTGGAACTGGCCTAATAACTGCTCAAATTAGAATTTTGATGTGAATGTGATTGATTGCACTATTTGTGCAGATTATTGTGTTTAAACAATATCATTTTATGTACTTCTTAACTAAAAAATATGCTCAGTTTAAAGAAAAAAAAATAACTCAACGAAGAGATATTAGAATTATTAGGGAGAGTTCACCCAAGGGAATGCTTTCAGTATGAACAACTGAAGGGAATCATAAAAAATGCTCAAATTTTTCATGTTCAAGAGAATTACGACCTAGGGAGAGTTGACTGCAATGCAATTTTACAATAACTTCCGAACAAAATTCCCACGCGCGCATGATGCACAAGTCGAGACGATACTCTGGCCGGTGGACGAGGGAGATGCGGACGAAGTCGCGGGCAACTGCTAGTTGTCATATAAATTGTGTTATTCTGGGAAATGTTGCGTTAATCTTTTAAATTGTCACACTTAAACACTCTAAAAATGATTTGTATACCAAACAAAATTAGTTCACAAACAGTTTCCCTTATGTTGTTATGGCTATGCGCCAATTATTATTTTAAGGCAAATTAATTAATATTTGGATGCAATTGCACTAATCAGTTCAACAAAATTAAATCGTTCAAGGAATCAACATTTTGTTTTCTAATTTTACTTAAGTTTCATGTGCGCTGAAAAACAAGCATGAAAAAAATATAGTGGATGATTCGAACTGAAATTAAATTAAGACAGAGGCTTTTTGTTACAGATCACGTGTGATTTCTCCTATCAAACTGATTTGTCATTTTTGTTCTGCGTCGTAAGCAAGTCGTTATGACCCTCAATGTCAGCTATTCCACATGATAAGTCAGCCCTCATAATGAATCACCCTTTTTTTGTCAATGTGTTTCGAATAAGAAAAGAGAAGAAAAATATGCACATCTCAAATAAACTGATTTGACGATGACGGACGATTATAATAGATCCAATAAACAATATTAGAATTTTATCTTCTTTTTCCATTTGCTTTCGATACAAAAACTAATTACAAAGATATTTTTAAGAGCAATAAATAATTTTCATAGGCTGTTGTGAAATTGATTTTTGCCTTGTTCCAACGCATCGTTCCATGAATAAAAGTAATACCAATTTGCCATCATTCCTCATATACGAAATTTCAAAAGGCGTCATCTTCCAAATATAAAATGTCAGTTTTCATTTCTAAATTGAATTTTCCAAGAAATGTGTGGGAATCATTTTAATTTTTGTAACTGTTGGAGATGTGTTTTTTAATGCCTTACAAGGGTCGAACAGGCATGAAATTGTTTGAAGAGGATACGACAGCAACTGACTCTTGTGTTTGAAACAGAAGGCTACCTTTTTTTAATTACCCAGAAACACCAGAAAAGATCAGAGTAGGTACTTTTTTTCAATGAAAATTAAATAAGAAACAAATAACCGGGGACTTTTTTCCGACGGGGTTGGTATTGATATAATTAGGGTTCACTTGAGGTTTCATTTGCAAGACCGGTTTTCAAATCATTTTAAAAAAAATAAATTTTATAAATTGGTTCACAGGCCGAAGAGGGCAGACATGAACTAAACTCGAGGTCAATTTAATGTCTGAAGAGGTTAAACGTTTGGTTCTTTTTAATGAAGAAAACAGCCCATCACAGAAAAACACGCGGAAAATCTACAAACGAATTAAATAAAACTTTGGTTTTGATTTTGAAAAAAATCTCAATTATCAAAATTGGCAGACCAAAAAAAATTTAACAAACAAACTCATGTCAGAAACTAACACGAAAATTACTTCTAGGGCATGTAGCGAATTCCTTTATCTCTTATCTCTATCCTAAACTCGTTCAAATCCCTTCGATTACTGCCAAAAACCCATTTATTCTTTATTATTTTTCTCCGCACTAATCCATCAATATGCTGCTATGACGATGAAATATATACACACCGACACCACCCTGTGTGGCACAAGTCAGAACAAACAAACAAAAAAAACGACAGAAAATAAAAACGATGATGTGTGTGCTGAGGTCTTGATTCTTTAAATTCAATCAAGAAACTCTCTGAGCCGTGTGCGTTCCTCTAACCTAACTTTTCACTTTCTTCCTCTAACACTATAATAAAACTAGACCCAAAGTTCATATCAAACCAGAAGCAAGTTTGCTATCCTGGCTCTAGAATATAACAGAGAACGAAGAAGGATTCTCAGCACTCACTCATATCGTAAATTTTTCCATTTTCCATTAAGTTATCAATCGATTCGAAAAATGTATTTCCATTAGAACGTGTAGAATGCAGAACAACAAACGAAAAGGATAAACTGACAAAATGGTCACGAAAGAATGTAAGAGAAGAAAAGCAAAAGACATCCTATTTGCACAAATGCAATAAAAACCACTTTGTAAATCTTTTACATGACAGAGTTATCTATCGCAGGCCAGGAGCCGAGGATTATTACTACGCCATGATACGCCCACTAGCTTCAAGAATAGCAGAAAAATGTTGTGAACACGAGCTTAAAAATTAAGTTGAATTTTTCTTTTTAAAGGAAAAGTGAGTATGCATGCTGGATACTCACTTGAATTTTAATACTTGCGTTTCGGAGGAGAGTTTTTTTTCATCCGATGATGAAAACGACAATGGGAATGGATGTCCTGTGGCCAGTGAACTCTCCTCGAATAAGAAGAGTAGATCTTTTGCTTTTGATACTGCTTGGTCTTCTGCGAATTGCCGTGTCACAACATAAATTAAACTGAGTGAAATATATCACACCAAAAACATAAATGTAAAAAAAGAGTCAAGTTCTCCCGTACAAAAATTCTGCCTAACAAATCAGCCACGAAAAGCAATGAGATCTAAAAGAACGCCAAGTTCTAAGATTCAGCAAGTACTCGTAGGTGCATTGCAAATGTTTTAAGTGGACTTACATCGAATCAACTATTAGTTTTGAAAGTAACTTGTAAACTAATGTAAATTAGTTAATTTTTTTTACTTAGCAAGTTTTCCAAACTTTTTTAATAGTAGGTTACTAAGAGAAAACCCGCCAAGTAAAAAAAATTAACTAATTTACATTAGTTTACAAGTTACTTTCAAAACTAATAGTTGATTCGATGTAAGTCCACTTAAAACATTTGCAATGCACCTTCGAGTACTTGCTGAATCTTAGAACTTGGCGTTCTTTTAGATCTCATTACTTTTCGTGGCTGATTTGTTAGGCAGAATTTTTGTACGGGAGAACTTGGCTCTTTTTTTACATTTATGTTTTTGGTGTGATGTCATTACTTTTTGCAAAGATTTTTTTTTTTTTTGATAAGCAGAAAAATCTAAAAATTAATTTTATTTCTTTATATTGACTGGCAGAATTGCTAGTTTGCCAAATTACAATATTCTACGATGATCAGAGGTGCCCCATATACTTTATAAATTTTTTTTTTAAATGGGTGGGTACCACGCCCCCTCAGTTGAAAATCATAAATTTCATATTTTATTTGTTCTATTGCACGATGTACTTGTATGCCAAATTTCTTGATTCTACTGCACTCCAAAGTGCTCCATATAATTTAAATTAATAATTTAAAAGAAGGCAGCTACCACGCCCCCTGACTAAAAAATTTCAAATTTTCGATTTTTTCCTTTGTATGTACTTCATTACCTATCACTGTGCTAAATTTCTTGATTCTACTGCACTCCAAAGTGTTCCATATAATTTAAATTAATAATTTAAATGTAGGCGGCTACCACGCCCCCTGACTGAAAAAATTCAAATTTTCAATTTTTCCTTTGTATGTACGACCTATCACTGTGCAAAATTTCTTGATTCTACTGCACTCCAAAGTGCTCCATATAATTTAAATTAATAATGTAAAAGTAGGCAGCTACCACACCCCCTGATTGAAAATTTTCAAATTTTCTATTTTTTCCTTTGTATGTACCACATGACCTACCACTGTGCCAAATTTCAAGTTTCTAGAGCAACGGGAAAAGCTTCATATAATTTAAATTAATAATGTAAAAGTAGGCGGCTACCACGCCCCCTGATTGAAAATTTTCAAATTTTCGATTTTTTCCTTTGTATGTACCACATGACCTACCACTGTGCCAAATTTCAAGTTTCTAGGGCAACGGGAAGTGCTTCATAATTTTGATGATCTGTCAGTGAGTGAGTCAGTGAGTCAGTGAGTCAGTCAGTTACGGTTTTCGTGATTTTTGGAACATTGTATCCTAGAAACTACTTATGCTAAATATCTGAAATTTACTGAGGTGCTTCTTCTTGACTAGCTTAACAAATGATGTGAGTTTGAAACTTTTGGCTTCTTTGGTATAGAAGTTAGAGGGGTGTGGAAAATGCCCTGAGTTGTTTCCTGTAAATAAGGGTGTAGTGCCAAAGTTGCTAGAGAACTTGGCTGGGCACTACCGTGCCCCTTGATTTTCTTTCTTCTTGTGAACGTAAGGGGAAATTTTCGTTTGACAGGACACTATCACACTTTTCTAACAAAGAGGCTCAAGGCTTAAAAGGATGTGACAACTTGTTTAGATGCAGATGCAGACAATTTATCGTTAAACGCATGAAAGGAGAAAAGGAAACCACTTTTGACAAAATTTCGACCAAATCACGCACGAAAAAATTCGGGTCACTGCTCTCGATGCGAAGAAATGCACCAATTTTCAATTTTTTGATTTTATACAAATTATTTGCTTGTCACAAGTGTTGATAATGATTAAAGTTCATTAGTTTCTGTGTTCAAGATCTAAGAGAAAATTCCCACGAAATTTCTCCTAATTGTGGACGCATACGCAAAAAAACATCAAAACTTCCGACGAAAACGATGATTTTGAAAATTATTATCAGCGTTCGCGGGAAACACCCAACCAATTTCGCTGAAGACCAGATATAAACTGATTGGGAAATGTGTTTTGATAGCACTGTTTTCGGATGCCGTCAAATGAAGACGTTTTTCGAGGAGAGGAAATGCATGCGCAGGTTGAAGCCGGTGAAAATTTGTTTTGGAGGAAAATGAAAACAAAAATTGAGATTATGGGAAATTGCGTTGCAGAGTATTCAGCATCATGTTGCTATCTCTATTTTGCCTCATTTAATTATTTCACAATATTTTAAAGCAAACTTTAAGAATCCAAAATGATATGATTCGTAAGATCACCGCAATGCAATAATTGCACTTGGCCACTGAGTTGTATACTTACTATTTTGTAGTGCTTTTTGATTTTTATCGCCAAACAATCTACTGTCAAAATTAAAAGTTTAACAGCTCAACGAATGCCCAGAAAGCCTGTCAATCACTTTCCGGCCTTTAATTCTGCTAGTACCAATTCCCATCAGCAGCATTGATTTCACTTGCAATACTCAACCACCCCGATACGACACAAAATCACCTACCAAACCGAAACTTATTTGGCTAATTCAGTTCCTGGAATTGTTATAAATTCTCAATTCCCCCACAAACTCACATACAAAACCCATTCAAAGCATGACAGGATCCATCATATTCGTTGTTGCATGTGTTTCTGTCTACTCGTCATGAAATAAACGCTCTGTCAGTTGAAAAGACACATTGAAGCATCCGTGTTCCATTCACCCATAAAACGAAAGAAACCGAGATAGAGCTAACTGTAAGTTTTTTTAAAAGGATTCCTGACAACAAAGAGGACAATGAATTGGACTGAATTTAAGCTGCACACAAAATATACAATTTTATGTACTCCCAAATTTTGAAATAGGATTATTATATTTTTTTTCTAAGAAAAAAGAGAAGAAATGTCTGAAAGTTGAGAAGCGAATTCGTTCATTAAATCCCCATAAGGAACCCCGAAACGAAAGAAATGCATTTCTTTTTGATCACACGCTTTGTCATTCGAAAACGGAGAGTCTTCTCTCGGCTAGAAATACTTTTATGCTGCAGAAAAACTAAGAAATAGACTTGGAGTTGTTTGAAATGCTTCAACTTGATATTGTTTTTTAGGTTTTACTTCAACACCTTCACTGACAGATTTCTATAGTTTATTTTTTTTCAAAATGGAGACTTAAATGTATTCTAAGGTGGCAGCAAATCAAATGCATTCTAGTCAATGAAAATGTTTCTTACCTTCGTTCTCCTTAATTCTCATCACATTGTGTCCATTAAAACTGTTTAGTATAGAATATTATGCTAATAAAAACGATATAATTTTGTACCATAAAAAAGAGCATTTGAATGTCAGAGTCCGTAGCTTTTCAATGCTGAGCTTACCTTAAGCCGAGACAAATAAAATGCCATACGACATACAAGTTAAAAGAGACTTTCTCAAATACCAAAAGAGTCCAAGCTCATTTTTCTTCTCCCTACCTACAAAAAAACTTCATTATTTTCACAGTCAGAAAAATAAATGAATATAAACTAAAACCCGCCTCTAGTTCCATGCAACTACACTAGAATGATTAATTACAAACAAAGCGAGTCTAAGAAAACTTACTCAAAACGCGAAAACCAAACATCACCAACTCCAATTTAATTAATGATACAAGTATCCCCGAGCAAGCAAAGTACAAGTAACTTTTGGTTTATTAGAGAAAGAGAGTAATGCTTTACACTGCATTTGACCAAAGCAAGAGGATTTAATTAATTTACCGAAAATAATATCCTTCAAGCAAAACAACCTCCAAAGGCACATTCCCACACAAAAAAGTGCATTTCTCGTACAAAAAAAGGAAACTTAAAGCTCCAGACGTTTGTTTAATTAAGTCCTGATAATGAATTCTACACCAACTAGTCAACAGCAATAGTGTGTTTCTTGTAAGAAATACATTCCTGTGCGTGATGCATCATTTTCAGCAATAGATTAACCTCTTGTGTCCCTGGTGCATGTCCTTTTTTTCTTGTATTTGATCATCAGGCAGGGAAATCAAAAGCAAAATTGAACAAAAGAATATGACCTCTCCACTAATATCTGGAACAGTCGTTTATCAAGAATTTCTCCTTAATGGGCTTAACACAATCACACTACTTGAATTCAACTGGAACAAACACCTACACCACTCATCCGGCGATATTAGTCTTCAAAGACGTGTTTCAATTACGCCCAAGTGCTTGAAGGCATACAAAAAACCTTCATCCAGAAATAGTCTGCCTCAGACTGAATTGCACTCTAAGATGCATGACACTCAGGTGAGACTCAGTATCTCTTAAGTACCTACCTTTAAACCAGTACACGATATGAGCGGATGAGTATAGTTCTAGGATACATGTCGGGCGCCATGCCATCCTGAATTAGATGGATATCCATTCATAAATGTACGAACTCGTTAATCAGTCGTTAACTTTTTGCAGTCTCAAGAAAAGAATACTGTAATTCTGAAACAAAAAGAATAGGGTAATTGTATTGTTTGTTGTCATGGATGCATTCTGATTAAATTTCCTTCATGACATAAAATTTGTAAGGAGCTTGAATTTGTAGGAAATAATTAATTTAGTTGTATAACTTTATACCTTTGAGTATTCTTGTATGACCATATCTTGCACCACAGACTGTTGCTTACGCCTTAAGTAAACAGAAACCGACATAATACGTATTTCTCTGATCGCATGATCCTCCCGCTATTTAGTTTCATATACATGTGTAACGTGTTAGAGAGGGAAGATGGAGAGGATCCATTCGTCAATCTAACTTAGTCGAAATACGAAAATCATAGTGATACACCCTATACTTAACTTCCTATAATTGCACATGCAAATCAAATTAATGATTATGTATAATTGCACATGCAAATCAAATTAATGACTATGTCAAATATGTCAACAACATTAAGTCTGTTCAATGAGTCTGTGCTGGACTGTATTGGACAGAAAAGTACAACATTTTCCTGTTCAATGACACTTTTTCTGTGCTAGAGAGTTCTAGAACAGTCTAGTTTGCTGTTCAATGACTTTTTCTAGAACAGTTTAGCGTAGGTTAGCGTAAAAAAGAACAGGATTTTCTGTACTTGCTTTTGAGGAAGAGTAACCTAGAACAGAATCATGACAACTGTCAAAGTGTTGTTGTTTCTTTTTGTCTTTGTTATTGTTTTGTGTTTTGAGGTTAAGTGAATTAATTCACTTAAGGCAATAATGAAAGATTTTTTGATTTTGCTCATAAAATAGTTAATATTTATTTGCTTGATTTTTTAAAGATCTAATTCCTTATATAAATTTCATTTTCAAACATGTGTTGAAGAAAACAATGCAGGGCGTTTTTTTTCTGATTTTAGTTTTCACAGCTGACGTTTTGATGACTCTTCTAACTTGTCTGACATTTCTGTGCTGATCTGTTCTGTTCTACACTTTTCTGTGCTGTTCTAACCTACACTTTTTCTTATTGAACAGTCTTATTATATAATACATGCCATATTTTCTTGGCGCAAAAATGTAATCTTTTCCCGCACAAATTAATCTATATAAACCAAGAAAACCAGAAATGTAAAATTATTGAATTTTATTTTTAGTCGTTGTACAAGTAATATCAAATAAATTTCCTGAATTCCTAAGTACTTTTAAAGTTTTCACTAATCGTATCAAGTGGCGACGAGGTTTTTAAAATGGAGGCAGCGTTGAGAGAGATTCTTGACGCACAAAGAAATTGGATGGAACAAATGTTAACCAACAACCAACCTACTTTGGAGTGTTTGGTGAACAATGGCCAATCGAGCAGTAAACCCACAATATCGCAGTTCCATGCCTTTGATCACGAAAAGGAATCTTGGGAAAGTTACCTTTTCCAACTACAGCAGCATTTTACGGCAAATTCCTTAGACGATGACAACTTAAAGAAGATGCATTTTCTATCAACATGTGGGACACAAACCAACGACTTGCTCAGGAAGTTGGTAGGAACAGAAGATGTAAGTAGACTCACATTCAAAGACCTTTCTACGAAATTTACCAAACATTTTGAATCCAAACTACACGTGCTTGCTTCGAGATGCAAATTCTTGCAACAGAAAATGCTATCAGGCCAGACGTATGCAGAATGGATTGCTGAGCTGAGAGGCCTTGCAAGAGACTGCGCTTGTATTTGTCCTAAAGCTGATTGCAACACATCATATGCTGATAACATGATAAGAGACATGTTAGTCTTCTACACACATCACGACGCTGTCCGCCTTGCTGCAACGCAAAAGAAGAACCCATCATTAGAAGAAATAGAGAAACTGACCACAGCCTACGAATCAACACAACAAGCTACAAATATTTTGAAGGGAAGCAGTACTTCCAATTCAACAACGACTTCAGAAATTAACCTCATTAAAGGCTTCAATTTTTCTAAGCAAACAAGTAAGTCCCATGAACATATTTTTAGTGTAAGAAAATCGTGCCCAAACTGCTTCACTCAGCACTCTAGAGATCAGTGCAAGCACATTGATTCAATTTGCGATTTTTGTCAACGACGTGGTCACATACGTAGTGTTTGTTTATCTGCAAAACAATCAGAAGTTTCTCACTCTCCGAGATCACATCTGCGTCATCAAGCAAAAAACCACAAGAGACGTTCACAGAGCACAGGTGCACATTCCATAAACGAAATAGAAGATGAAAACGAGGGAGTCGAAATTGTGTCCTCAGCACATGTGGAGACCGATATCAATAAAAACAAAATTTTCGTCTCACTTCAGATAAATCAGTGCCCATTAACTTTTCAGTTAGACACTGGTGCTACATGCTCACTTGTTGGTCTTGAGGGATACCGCAGCTCGGCAGCCCCCATTGTGAGCCTATATCGCAAACTTTTAAAGCCTACGGTAACATTACGTTGCCCATTAAAGGGGTACTGAAAGTAAATGTAGAGTGGAATGCGAAAACAAGAACTTTACCCCTTTTTATTTGCAACAACCAACAAGCAGCAAACATTATGGGCATGGAATGGTTCCAAGAATTTAATTTACACATTCGAGGTGTAGAATCTGATTCAGTTTTGCAAATTGGTTGTGATTCTAAGGACAAGCTTTTGACAGATACAATGTTGCTCTGCAAACAACATGAAGCAGTGTTCAGATCGGAATTAGGGTGCAGTAAATTTTATGAAGCACATCTAACGATGAAGCCTAATTGTCAACCTAAATACTTTAAGTACCGTCCCGTGCCGTTCGCGCAAAAAAAAGCTGTCTATTTGGAACTGGAACGTTTGCGTAAGTTGGACATTTTACGTCCCATAGAATCAAGATAATGGGCCGCACACATTGTGGTAGTAAAAAAGGCAGATGGTACGCTACGCATGTGTGGAGACTTTAAGATCACGATCAACCAACATTTAGAAATAGACCGCCATCCAGTGCCACGCATCGAAGAACTTTTCCAGAAATTGCAAGGAGGGCGATATTTCACGAAAATTGATTTGTCCGATGCTTATCTCCAGATTCCTCTGGACGAAGAATCGAAGAAAGTCTGTGTTATTAGTACCGAATTTGGATTGTTTGAGTATCAAAGGCTACCTTTTGGTACTTCCAGCTCAACAGGTATTTTTCAACGCTACATGGACCAATTAACTGCCAACTTGAGTTTCTGCGTCTCTTACCTAGACGATGTAATTGTTTCCGGACGTACAAATGAAGAACATTTAAACAACCTCAACATTTTTCTTAAAAGGTTAGAAAATCATGGTCGACATCGATTAGCCAAGTGTCAGTTTGCGAAGACTGAGGTGGAATACCTTGGTCACATCATTGATGCAACAGGCATCCGTCCATCAGAAACCCGAGTTAAAGCTATTATCGATTTGCCTGAGCCTAAAGTTCTAAACGACCTGGAAGCTTTTATTGGGAAGCTCAATTACTACAACAAATTCATCGATAATTTCGCTCAAATAGCTGCACCACTTAACAAATTAAGAGCCAAAAACGAAGTTTTTAAGTGGGGAAATGAGCAACAAAATGCTTTCAATCTTTTCAAACAAAAGATCCTTAACGTGTCACGGTTGACACATTTTGAAGATGATCTACCCATCACTTTAGCCACCGATGCCTCTTCACATGGCATTGGGGCAGTCATTTCAAACGTTTACCCCGATGGCTCTGAAAAACCTATTGCTTTTGCCTCAGTATTGCAGTTTTGGAAGATTTTCCTATCAATGCAGAAGTCGTAGCTAGATATTCAGAAAATGATCCGGATATTCGCAAAGTTTTCGAATATATTCAGCAAGGTTGGCCAGCACGTTTGCCTACAACTCAAAATAGTTTGCTTCCTTATTTTCGTAGAAGGCTTTGTCTAAGTGTTTCTGCTAACATTCTTCTCTTCCACAGCCAAAGTCCAAGGGTGGTAATACCTGCTGCACTTCAATCTAAAGTGCTTACTCTTTTGCATCAAGGACATTGGGGAGTAACTCGGATGAAACAAATAGCCCCGCCGATACTGTTGGTGGCCTAAAGTTGATGATGTCATAGAGTCAACGGTCGCCAAATGCATTGCTTGTCAATCAAATGCTAGCCGCTCACCAAAAGAGTATTCCAGTTGGACGACATCAGAAAACGTTTGGGAACGCATTCACATAGATTTTGCTGGCCCCTTTCAAAAAGCTATGTGGTTGATTGTGGTAGATTCTAAGTCAAAATTTCCTTTTGTCATTCGAATGTCGTCAACAACTTCTCAAGCTACCATTCACGCTCTTCGTTCCATTTTCGCTTTAGAGGGCTTACCAAAGGTCACCGTGTCCGACAATGGCACACAATTTACGTCTAAGGAGTTCCAGCGTTTCTGTGAAGATCATTCAATTCTCTCTTCTTCAATCTTCTCTGGACCTCTGCTCCATTCAACCCCGAGTCCAATGGGTTGGCCGAGAGGATGGTAAGAACATTTAAAACAGCTTTTCTTAAGATCATGCAGGGAAATCCGAAAGACGATGATGCACTCGCCACATTCTTATCCACTTTTCGAACCACCCCGGACGAAGCAGGAGTATCGCCAGCGGAGAAGCTTCACGGACGTCCACATCGAACTTTACTTTCGGCTTTGATTCCTGAACCGAAAAGAACAATCGAGATTAACAAGCCGAAGTTCCATAAGCGCCAGTACCTTTATCTAAGGCAGTACCTTAGAGGAAAGAAGTGGATTACAGGTCGGATCGAAAAAACTATCGGAAGGAGGATGTACCAAATTAAAACAGATCATGGAATCTGCAGACGCCACCAGAACCAGTTAAGGCATAATGCACGGACAGATGGTTGCACCGATATTCCTATTCACCATCAAGAATCTATGGACCTTACACAGGCAAGTTCTGATAAGTTACCTTCGAATAATATCTCTTTTCCGAACCAAAACCAACAACTTGAAAATAATGGTGATGACGATGTTTTCATTAATCCGGACTCCAATCCTCCAATGGCCGACTTGTCAAGAGTTTCACAATCACCACTTCCTGTAACACCGGACAGACCTATTAATCCAAGCGTACCGGAAGCCAGTTCTTCACATCCATCAGATGCAAATCGAAATATGCCAACACCAAGAAGATCAACACGCCCCAGAGTCAGGACCGTCGGATTTGTTCCAACTCAAACAAGGGGGTAATTGATACACGCTTTACTTAACTTCCTATAATTGCACATGCAAATCAAATTAATGACTATGTCAAATATGTCAACAACATTATATAATACATGTCATATTTTCTTGGCGCAAAAATGTAATCGTTTCCCGCGCAAATTAATCTATATAAGAAAACCAGAAATGTAAAATCATTGAATTCTATTGTTAGTCGTTTTACAAGTAATATCAAATAAATTTCCTGAATTCCTAAGTACTTTTAAAGTTTTCACTAATCGAATCACATAGTAATTTATAAAAAGCAAACATTGAATTATAAATTAGAGTTTATCAGAGTTTGATTTGAAATTAACAAGAAAACATCAAAATATAAATTTGAGTTAGAAGAAATAAAAAATTTGGAAGGAGCCTTTTACACATGTATACCGTAGTCTATAAATGGAGCTCTCGATAGCTATTTTGCACGTTTTTACTAATAAACTTTCAAGATGAAAAAATCAAGCAAAAGACTTTTTATATAAACTGTCCGCTCGCTGTCCTACAAATTATCAACTAAGAAACCTCTGGTCCTTGAAGGAAAAAAGAAAAATGAATCATGAGAGTTGTTTGTACATAATTTAAAAGATCAAGCTGGGTTTGTCTGGGTTGTCTGACATTGATTCAATTTTCTCAAAGCCTCGGTTAAGGTACAATAATATGTCTTTCTGTGATTGAAGTTGTGTGACGAAAGAAAATACTGCTGAAACTTTTGAGTCCAGCAACTTGTGTCATTAGCTATTTTATACCCAGTGTCATAAATTAAAACTACAGATATAAATTATGGTGTCTGTATTATATTCGCTTGAGAAACATCCTCAAAACAGTACCTGTGAGTTCAAATAAAATTCCTTCATCAATTAGAAAATGGTCACGGAATCATAAAATATATAATTTTAAGACCAAACAATAGATTTCACTCGATTTTCATGCCCTGTGGGCAACACAAATTATTAAAACAATATTTCCACAAAAAAGCGCTGAAATAATAAAAAATGAAAATAATAAATCGCAAAACAATCAAAATTGCTTCCGTGAACCATTTCAATTGCAGAAAATCCCACAAGCTAAAACAAAAACAATACAATACTGGAATTCATTTTTTTCCTATCCTAGTTTTTGTTTTAGAATTAAAATTAAATTTTAAACACTCGAATGAGTTGGGTGTATTTGCTGTTGCGCAAAATTGTTCAATATCCTGCCAACTCATGCAAAATATTGTTACGCAACATGTACTAACTAGAATGCTCCTATTTTTAATACGCATTACAAGTTTTGCAAAATTAAAAGGCGAACTCTGTCTATTGTATTAAAAATGAATGCACTTCGAGAGTGTTGGAGCAGCAAGAATTTCCATAGTCCATTTATTGATTTTCCTGTTGTGCGTATTTTGGAGGTGAAATCATGGATATTGGCAATTTAGAAAAGAAACACGTTTCCAAGTACATATGGTAGAAATATGAAGTGAACGTGCTGACCTACACCTTATCTTGGTGCCTCCGAGAGGTTCTTGTCAATTTATTGGCATGAACTTGCGCACGTAGGCAGTTTTAGTCTAATGGAATTGGCGGATTGAAGCAGGTAGTATGATGAAGATCAATGCGATCCTTAACAGATATTTGACCTATCACATAGTAAAGGAGGAAATTACGATTAACGAGTACCGAATGTGGATAAACGTCAAGGAAATTAGACAAAATGTTGGGTGCGTCAATTGATTGGCTGGTTCATCCCTTCGATCAATGTGGATAAACCTGACAGAGGGTGAGCGTTGTCCCTCATCCGCCAGCTGGAGAAGCTGCGAAAAGCTAATAAAAGCATGATATTAATAAAGTATGTTTGTTTGAACAACGATAGCAATTAGAGGTGCTTCCACCAATGGCTTTTTCCGTCAATTTCTTTGGCTGGAGTTATAGCTATTTCACGGGTGCCAAGCCGATCATCAGACTCCTTTATTAGTGGTGCTGCCTGGTTTTTTATTTTTCATATTAATGAAAAACTTTCTGAGTTTACTTTGGGATTTGAACCTAGGACCAGCTATTTGGGAAGCCAATGCACTACGCACTGCGCTAACCACTCCACTGATTTTTGGTTTCCCATTGCAGACTTTTTGTTTGTTTATCATTGCTATGAACCAAGTGCATTTTTACAAGCTCCTTAAACTAGTTCAAATCCCAAAGTAAACTCAGAAAGTTTTTCATTAATATGAAAAATAAAAAACCAGGCAGCACCACTAATAAAGGAGTCTGATGATCGGCTATCGTTGTTCAAACAAACATAAATAAAAACCAAAGCAGCCTGACTGCGAGTGTTAAATAACACAAAAACAAACTATAACAAATAATAAAGTATGTATTTAGCGTTGCAGAACATCACAAAAGGTATAACACTAGGAGTATACAAAAATGTGATAACCTCACCCAGGTTATTGGGTACCGCGGGTAGTGAGATTAAGCACCTCACTAGTGGGTTAGACCTTCGCGGGGGTTGTGGTTATCTGAGTTTGGCCTCAGCTGCTATTCGTATATCACGGTTAACGGCTCTTCTTTCGGTGACTGAAAGTTGAGTGCAGTTTCCGTGACCGGACAACGGCTCTTCTTTCGGTGACTGAAATTTGAGTGCGGTTTTCCGTGATAATACCTGAGTAGTAGTCTAGAATCAAACCAAGATGAATAAGAGCTGGCACTAATTCGATTGGTACTGGTGTGAATATAGATACAGGGTACACGCTTCTTTCTTTAAGAAAGTTGAGGTGTGCTTTTGTATGCTGGTGGATCATCAGGAAGAGGTTTAGTGACCTCTTAAATAAAACATAGTGACATTGCTGACTTCGGTTGGAAATTGTCAAGCCGACAGTGTGGATAGGTCCACCGTCAGATAAGGCTTAATTGCCAGGTGCTGACGTTAAATCTTTCTTACTTTTGTTGTGCGTATTTTAAGAAAAAATTGACAAGGAAAAGTTTTTTATTCAAAATTCCCAACGGACTCTTAAGAATCGCTCCAAATCACTTCCACAATTTTCCGAATTCATTCGAATTGCTTATCGCCATTCACCATGGTCAGTTGGCGTCCCTCATTCTATACATACTTTGTCAGTTTTATTTCCAACTGACGCGACCCTTTGAATGATGGAAGCTGTTTTTTTTTGTGTGTTGTGTTTCATTCCACTTGCTCAATGTTTGATATTAAACATTTATTTCGCACTAAAATATTTTTGAATTTATTTTCATTCTAGGGATATTTGATGGCTGCTGCAGTATGCAAACATAAAAAAATTAATGACACGAGTGAATAAATCTGTGACGCGCTTATCATCGCCAAATCACACAATGTCCTTAGTGACGCTTTCGTAGTGACAGTGACAGGTCAAGCGTTATGCGAATGGTTGAGATAAATTCCACACAGTAAAAAATGGTGTGATGTTATGAAATTGAATTTACCATCAAATGAAAAAAAAAGAAAAAAAAAACAATTTACTGAGGGCTTAATTTTGTTTGACAAAGGGGGGACATATGATTAAGGAACAAATAATTTCAGAATTGAATTTGTCAGAAAAATCTTGAAATTAATTTGCAATCAGTCAAAAGCCAATGTCCACTATTCAGTTTATTCAAACTAATTAACCCTTTGAAGCTGAAACTACTGTAAAATAATTAAATAAACGATTTGAAGCAGTTATCAAATGCAATGCACTGAATGTAGTTAAGTCTGACTGCTTCACAAACGCCACAACAATGATTGAATCAAGTTACATAATCCAGATTAAATTTGTAACCAGAATCTATGTTCTGTTTCCGATCAAAATTTGGCAAATTAGTGGAACAACATTAATGGCGAAATTATGGTTGCGAATTGAAAACCACAAAAGCTTATCATGGAACAATATCTTACGACAATCAGCAATTAAGAATTAACAATATCCTTGTTTAAATAATATGTAGAAATTCCAAAGGAAAGGAGATGGAAAGAACTGCACCGCAAACCGAGGAAAGGATAGGATAATCATCCCATAAGTTGAGTTGTATCGAGTGATATTTGATTTAATCATGGTTCAACAATATGTGGTTTGAATTGGTGTAAACTCGTCCTTTGACATCGGATCTTAACAACGCCAACGCACTGATGACAAGAACATATTTCTCCAAATGTGAAAAGCAAAAAAAAAACACCTTTTTATATTTCTCAACCTTCAACGTCATAATAGGTCCGTTCGCGTACCCTCCTAAAACAGTCAAATTTTACGAAAAATTACGAAATTTTACCAAATCCTTTCTCTCACCTTTAAAAACAACACACAGTTTCATATTCATCAATCTCGGGACAAAACCTATTTCCCTCACAAATTTGGGTTTGAACGTCCCACCTTTTGTGAATTACTGTAATGATCTTCCTCATCCTCATTTTTCTATCATGTTTTATTAATAAGAGTAAGTATGTGTGTTAATATTTGTCACTCTGCCTGTCCATTGCGATAAGCATTCAAGGCTCTTAGCCTTATTTGAGTCCCTAAAAATTTGTATTTAATTTTGTCATACAAATGGACATAAGAAAATTCTTGAGTGCCCTTTGACATACTAAGCTAACCCATGATTTTCGGTTTCATTTGTATACACTATATCCCTTGGAAAAGCTCAATTAAGTGACCACAAGTTGAAGGGTTTGTAAGGCGATTTTTGGTGTGATTCATGTGAATGCCAAAAGCAGCAGATACACTCTGTTAATGGATGTAACTCAAATGACACATTCTACTGAATTTAACTAATCTTAATTGGTTGGGTCTGTTAATCCCTTCAGGACCTTTCAAATGTGCATGCCCGGCGCCTCCTACACAATACACGGTCGAATAATTAATCACTGCGTATCCTGATCTAAATACCGCTGAAGGATGAAATACAATTAATTAAAGTTTAATGTTATTTCATTGTGCTAAACTTTCATTCTCATCAATTACTAGTCACGTTTCATTAAATAACCTTTACTTTGTGAATTTTTATCAGTTTGTGTATTTAATTTTTAACACGTTAATCGTTTGTGTAAGCCCGACAAATTAACATTAGATACTCAAGTTTTTGGCAGACACACACACCTGCAACGCACTGACAATTCAGTTGACATTCAGTGATGCCGGTCCCGGTATACTTAAAAGTTATTAATTTTATGATGCGTGTGATGTATGCGTCGGTAATGGATTAACAAAAATTTAAGCAATGATTTATAAAAATAATTAAAAGAATTCCTCTGTAATTTGATTGAAGTCAACGTTTATCTCGGCCGAAGGTGGTGTAGTTTTTTTTTAATTTTGTTCAATGTAAGGAATACTTATTGAGTGAAATAATAATCGAAGGGCTATTTCTTATGTACATATGTTGAATTGTAGTAATTTTTCGATTCATCAAATTTGAAGAAGGTATATTTTACACAAAGTTATTTATTTAGGGCGGTTCGAAAATAGCAGCCCTTTGAAGGCTTTTTATCGAAAATTGATTTGTGTGTTTATGTTGTTCATGTGAATTTTGTTATGGAGTAAAGTACTTTTTCGACATCGTGGGCTTCAAAATTAATTAAATTAACAAATCAGTATTCTTAAAGCACACATGTTTATAAGAAGAAGAAACCTCCATTCCGAAACATTACTACATTCTGTCATGGAGAACAATTTTCACCTATGCATCAGTGGCTTCATTTCACTACTGGAATTTTTTCACAAAATAATGTTTTCATTTTGACAATAGCATACAGCCAAAAATATGACATAAAATAGTTCATTTTTACCACATTACATGTATGACTAAACCAGAAATATAGAGTTAGTCAAAGGTAATAACTTTTTTAGCCTGACTTACAAGGAACATGTCAGTCATAGATTGGGCAAGGGCAGTTTTTGAAATAATTCCATTTTTAAAGCATAAAGTAAATTTCTCCTGGCCAATACAATACAAACAAACAGCATTTAATTTTTTTGATTACATTTCCGAAAGATGGATATTCTTCTTGTAAAAACTGAAATTTTAATCGAATTTGGTTGTAAGCCAACCGTTTTTTTTAACACAAAAAAGGTAGAAAATCATACTTAATCTATTCATTTGATGAAATTTTTATAATACCATATTTCTTTTGCAATGTAAAATTTTCGTTACCTGGTATTCTTTTTTAATCTATACCTCTACATATAAAAATGTAAAAAATGTTATGTTTGTTTGTGTGCGCTCGAAAAACTCAAAAAGTTCTGCACCGATTGAGCTGAAATTTAAACATGGTATAAAATCCACAGCAAGGATTGTTTTTATCTATTTTTTGCTTCAGTCATAAAAAAAAAATCCAGAATTTGGTTTTGAGATATGGCGTGTGAAACGGGTAGTGGAGTAGCGGGGATATGGGTATCGGGTAGCGGGAGTGAGTAGCGGGTAGGGTAGTGGGGTGACGGGAAGCGGGAGTATGTAGAGGGTAACGGGGTAGCGGTTAGCGTGTAGGGTAGAGTAGCGAGTAACGTAGTACCGGGGTAGCGGGTAACGGATAGCAGTTTAGGTCTTTTATTTATCGATTGAGGCAGAACGATGATGAAATTACATATAAGTCGATAGACACCGTTGTGGAAACAGATGAAGTAGTTAATTATCCAACAGAATTTTAAACTCACTTGATCTGCCAGGGATACCACCACACATATTAAAATTAAATAACGTAGTGGAAGCAACGATTTTAACGGAGCGACATCAAAGCGTGGCAGGGTACAGCTAGTACAAAATAAATAAAAACAGGTAAGCGAAATGCCCCACAAAAGTGAAATCTGATCCATTCCGAAATAATAAAATTTCTCATTTCCCTGAATTCAATGGTTTTTGGAAATTTATTTTAGGATAGAAGTAATTTCTATCGATATCCTTTGCGGTTTCTTTTTCAGCTCCACAAATCGTACAATGACCACGTTAATCCTCTGATTTATGAAATGCCCTTTTTTTTAGGTTTCATTTCTTATTGAAAAATTTTCTAATTTCATTTTCTCTTTTTTTTATGGAAAAAAACTGCGCCATAGACGAGTTGGAGTACCAATAAACCAACAAACAATAAATAAACAATTTGAATCAACCTGCGATGTGTATGTCTGAACATGGAAAATTCAAATCGCATTCAATTCAGGCAGAAATATAGTTTGTAGTTTTATTTTGTTGTATTTCTTTGACAGGAATTGAACTAGACATTCATAAAATGGATTTATGGTGAAAATTGTTTTCTTTCAAATATTCTGATGATCCCTTGAAAAAAAACTGGTTTAATTGGAATTTTTCATGGACTTCAAAAGACTTAATAAAATTATATATAAATCCTTAGGCCACCAGTCTTTGCCTGTTTGCCCAGCAGTTTGCAAATAACTGCGAGATAAATCGTGTTTGGCGTTTGAGTAAACTTAAATCAACCCCATGCTGATAGCTCGATAGGTCAATGATCCTCTTATGGGGCCACCACTTCAACGGCTTTCTGCAATTCAATAGCTGCTGTCTGTCAGACTCGTTGCTTTTTAACAGAACTTTGTTGGTTGCAACCAGCCAGATTTAATATTCTATAAACGACCCAGACCTCCACGACCACAAGAACACACGTGTCGATAGGAATTCATGTTAAGTCACGACTATTAACACCGCTTCTGATGCTGCTACTGATGGATGTGGTATTGTTTTGCGAGACAGTGCTTTTAGTCTGTTAGAGAATAAAGCATCGACAAAATGTGTGTGAGGGAACTTTTTCAAACAATGCCTTACAGAATGACGGTGTAGATTAGAATGTCATATTCAGATTTTTGGCTAACGTTTTGCAAATCCCTTGCCGACACGTATAGCAAGATGGTGGTTAAGGTTACAAGAATTCAATTTCGAGTGTATACACCGTCCTGGTATACGAATGCAACACGTCTACAGTATGAGTTGGTCACCAACATTGCCATCATCATCGCAAGAGATAACAACCGTTGCTAACAAAATCTTGAAAATCTCCACCATCGATGACGATTGGATGATGAGCATGCAAATCCAAGACAAGAAATTGGCACACATCATAACAAGCGTAAGAGAGAAGACATCACCAGAGGAGCCTATGTTGAAGCAACTTCAAGAAGACTACAAGATACAGTATGGGCGCTTGCATCGGAAAGTCGAAGGAAAGTATAAGCTCGTTATTCCGGAACTGGTAAGATGGCGAATCGTAAGAGCATGCCACGATGAAGCTGGACACTTCGGGATTGAGAAGACAATCCAACGCATAAATAACCACTTCTGGTTTCCCAGGGTAAGAAGGTATGTAAAATCTTACATCGCTGCATGTCCAGAATGTTGTCTTTACAAAGCCAAAGGTGGCAAGACCGAAAGTCAGCTTCATGTCATAGACGTCTTACCAATCAAATTTCCAAGCATCAACATCGATCACTTGGGACCGTTTCCGAGAAGCAAACGAGATAATTTGTATATAATTGCCGTAGTAGGTTCTTTCAGCAAGTACGTCACACTCAAAGCTGTGAAGAACACCAAGACAGCACCAGTTCTCAGTTTTCTGAATGAGATTATGTCAATTTTTGGTCAACCGTTAGAAATCACATCAGATAGAGGTACTGCTTACACGGCCCGTAACTTCACCGAATTTGTCAAACAGCACGAAATTCAGCACGTTAAAACAGCTGTTCGCACCCCAAGAGCCAACGGACAAGTGGAAAGGGTGAACAAAACCCTTCTTGCAACTTTGAAGTGTTCTACTATCAACGATAACAATTGGGATTCGGCGCTATCAAGCATCCAATGGAATCTGAATTCGCAAGCAAACTCGTGTTTAACTTTAATCCGAATGATGTCAGTACAAACCGGCTAATCCAAGCAATGCAAGCATATGAATCACCAGACGGATCCGAAGTTGTCATGACGAAGAGGAAAATCGCAGCATGCAACATCATGGACAAACGTCGTCGCTGATGGAGAGAACGATACGACAAACGACACCAGAAGCCGTACAAGTATTCGGAAGAAGATCTCGTTGTTATAGATTATGTTCCACAAGCTACGGGATATTCGCACAAACTTGATCCAAAGAACCAGGGTCCCTACATAGTGTCAAAGGTGTTGGACCGAGACAGGTACATCGTCGAAGACTTACCCGATCATCAGTTGAAACAAAAGCGCTACAGCAACGTCATATCCAGCGACTATCTGAAACCGTGGTGTAGACTTAGCCCAGACTTGGATACAACCAGCATCGAATCGGGTCAGGAAGATTCGTCCGGAGAAGACGAAATGTCAGGAGAGGCCGAGCTGTCAACGACAACCCTGTCATAAAGGAAGGTAGTAAGGAGAAAGGTAGTGTAGTCGGGGTGGTTGATTCGTTGACGTCTTGGAAGAAGGTTCCTATGTTCCTACTCGTTGCTTTCAATAAAATTCATCAATTTGTAGAGTTTAGTTTCTTTGTTTTATTATTTTATCCGGAACATACTGACATGTGTAATAAATTTTCCTGAATCCTGAACATTTTGCTTTTGGAGAAGTAGCGCCAATGACCAACACGCCACCGAGGTATTCGATCCGTGACGCCCTGGCACGGCTTCTTGGTCGATGCCAAGAGTGTCATGTTGCATTCGAGGACCCCAAGTCAAGTTGACCTTGCATTAATAAACGAAAAATGTTCCTCTTTTGTCCCAAATCATTTTTGTCTTTTTGTATCTCTCGTCCTAGACACAAAACAGTTTTTATTTCCTGTGTGGATTGGATGGGGAGTGTGATATGTGTATAGGTATAATAAATAAATAATAATTTCAAGAATGATAAAATGGCTCTTAAAACTACTTTTTTTTGTGGGACATGTTTAATTGTGTCCTTATTAACATATTTTCGATGTCAAGGACATATTTTGTTCGCTCTGTTGGGTTCTGCAAAAAGGAATGGCTCCAATTTCATGACAATGGATTTATGCTAAGGAATCCATCAGTAAATGTTTTTTGAGATTTTATTCTTTTTTTGTTTATTGTTTTTTTTTTGTCGGAAAAAAGACCGCCGCCAAAAATAAAATATAAAATCTTTTCTTAAATTATGGAAATCAACATTATTTCTTCCTTCGTTTTTTCATATGAATACATTTTTTGTTTCTTTTGGATCAGAACAAATTTTAAATAAACTTTTCAATGCAGCCTTTTATAATCTTCTTGAAAGGTACCAATTTTTTGTGTTTGTTTTTGTTTTCTATTTCCAAGCAATTCACTTCAAATTTCTTTGAATTACCTTAAACTCAACAAGTTTATTTTTGAAATTTTGAAAGACAAAACAAAACTTTTGGTTGGTAGAAATGAAATGAAAAAGAAAAACATTGCCCCAGGGTCAGTTAGAAATGTTGTTTTCACAACTTAATAAGACTTGTAAATTCAAGACTATTTCATGCAGAAAGATGTAATTCATGAATAAGTTAGAAATTAGTCCTACTACAATCAAATGCAAACCGCCAAGTGGGTAATTTTCAAACCGAAATAGAACACCAAAACAATTGAAGGGAGCACACCGACTCCGTGGGGATTTTTGGTTCTTGTTTCTTTTTGCATAAATGTTAAACGAGATTAGCAAGATCAGATCTAGGAATCAACCATTGAATGCCAACATACCTTAAAGAATTTAAGGAAACAACAATTCAGAAAAACAAGTATACGCCACAGTGAACAAATTTTTTTCAAACCAAAATGCAATCTTATTGCAGTGAAATTATGACTTTGCGACTGAGAACAGAGTTTATGAAAGTCAACAAACTTAACCCTGAAATGACAAATCCTGGTATCAATGTAACGGTAGAGTTGAGAAATTGACTTTGAACCTTAACTTGTTTTTTATTTTTTATTTCGCAAAAATTTAGTGAGACCACTCTTCTTAGAAATTGATTAAATTAAAATTGCTCTTAACCAGTTTTTACGAAAAATTCATCAGTCTATCAGTTACGCAACGTCTTTAATTCGCCTTCAAACGCTTTTTTCTCATCATTTACATACTTTCTTCAATAAAAGGAAGAAGCAAAAGGAATCCCTTCAGTTTTATCAAATAAAACCATTAATTACCTCGAAATGTTCATGTGCACTCCCCCTAGGTAGTAAAATACCAATTAGCAACATGTCGACATTTTGATTAAAACAAAAAAATGAACAGGATATCCAATTTCAGGACATTACTATAAGTACCACCAAACCTCATTTGATCTATTTGAAGAAAAACGATACCCTAATTATTTATGTGATGAAGCTATTAATTAAAAGTTCATTTTTATCATACCTCCTTTTCTTCGGTAAAACAAAGACGAAAAAAGCAGAATAATTGAATACCCAGTTAAGTTCACAATCAAGTGCTTATAGCCGAAAGAAGTAAGAGGAAATTACACAGTAAATACTGAAACCTGAGTGCCATTCAGTATTCCCCATTCGTTAGTCGTAATTTCGGTGTTTCAGTCGACAACATCGCCGACGACGATGATGAAGACAAAATACACTCTAACCAAATAGACCAGTAACCACCCGGCCCGTCCCATGTATATTACAAGCTGCTAACAAACACGAACTTAAGCTGAATACACAATCATTTCCGTATCGAATAAATAAATTCCTTGTTCCTTCAATTCATCGGTGTGCAAAATAAAATTAAGGACTAGAGAAGGCTAAAAATAAAAAAAACAGGAATTAAAGTAAAAGACACAGCTCAAAGGGATGATCTGGGCTGAAAGCGGAAATTCCGCCTACTTTTATGGAAATAAGTGTCTGCAAGTGCCTTTTACACGTCCTGGAACATGACAAAAATACAACTTTTCTTCTTGAATCTTGAAACGAATACCTCAGCCCCTGAATGCTTACACAATACACAATCTCAACTCGACATAAATGACATTTGGTGGCAAAAGGCCAAACAAAGTCATTCCAAGAAATTTGAATTTATTTATCGTTGAAGATAATTCTGGCTTAAGCAAGTGATGTATTTGCGTCTTGTTTGAGATTACTTTTAGTTGTTCTGATGATTGTTGGGAAATTTTCATTTTATTTTTTGTTCCCCGAGATAATCCAATTCGACATAATATTGCTTTTTCGGTTTGTCCCACGAGAAGCTGAAAAAGAACATGCGTGTGTGATGCCAAAATTACGCTTTTCGAAAGGATTTAGGTCTCATTTAAGAATTTGAGTTGTTTTGTTTGCCCTTTTCAAGTCCCTCGAAAACGAATTTCAAACTTATTTCACCTGGATTCGGAGATCAAATCTTCGCCACAAATTTATATCAACTCTTAATTTGCTATCTTTGATATCGTTTTAAAATTAAGGCCTTAACTCTTTATCTTGTTTTTTTTTTGTAGGGAGCAATATTTTGTATAAGAGCTTTTGTATGTGTGGAAATATGCATTACAGTGGTACATATTTATAATTTTTGTGTGCCTCTGCATAACTTATCATAATCTTTAGTCTGCGGGAAGCATGAAGAAGCAATTTTCGCGTGCGCCACAACAAACGTACATTTATGAACAATTTTCAGAAGCTGGATGGAAACAAAAACAACAGCAACACAAATTCGAAAACGAATAAAAAAAATAGACGGATGTTCTTCAATTCCAGGAAGTTTATTATTTTTTTCTATAGCTTTAGATTATGTGGCAGTATTTTTTATGTTTTGTTTTGAATTATTTTTATTTCCCAGGTGCTCGCAAAAGGGATTTAGCATTGTTCATGTAAGCTTTGGTTGTTAAGGACTTTTGAATCACAATAATTGGAAAATGTAAACGATGTACCTACTTATACAACAAATTAGTCTGTTTTCAAAGAAACAACAATTATTGTGTAATGTTATTCGGAGGATGTTTGGGGATTTTGTCCAATCAATTTCTGTGTGGTATTGGTCAAAGGATTTTGTTTACAATTTTGTTTGCACAATTTGACACAAAATTGACATTAGTTTAGAAATTGATTTGTTCTGTGCCAGAATAGACATTAATCAGACAAGTGGAAGTTCATATAATCAAGTTTGTGATTGGTATTCGAATCTATCAGAATCATGGAGAACCAATTATTTGATTAATATTTCATATTTGTTTGCCTTTCTTTTTTTCGTCGTGTTTTGTTGCTCAAAAAAGTAGCAGCAGCAATCATAAGTTGCTGACAAAGAAGAAGCTATCCATGATATTGAAGCGTGACAACATAAAAAATTCCAAGAAACTGAAGACCACCTGCATTATTTTCAATTCTTTTTGCTTGCCTAATGTCGAGAGCAAAAATATAACAGATTGATAGATAGTTTTCAAAATGTTGCTGCTGAAATTTTTATTACTAGCCGCCCCGACATATACATCTTGCTGTCAAAGGAAATAAGAAATATGGTTTTGTGAATTGCTAAGAATCAGTAAAGTTTTTTTTATTTTATTCAACTGAGGCTTAGAATTGAATATTGTGCGTATTAAGGTTTAATTAAAGAATTTGTTTGTTTTTGTAGAAAATTTATCAGGTTTGTTACATCGTCTTAAATCACAAGTAAACTACAAACACAATAATTAAAAAAAATTTATTCACATCGGGAGGAGAGTACCATTCTAAATTTTCTATCAAAAAAACGTCTTTTCGGTCCGCTAGTGTTCTGAATTATAAGTCGCAGTCATCTTCTTTTCTACAACAAAGTATGTCATGCTCTCTAGTAAGCCGAATACTTAGCCTTTGCCAATCTTTTAATGGATTCAAAAAGGGACAAATTTTGATCAAAATTGATCTAGCCCTAGGAGTCACATACGCAGGCACAGGGGAACTGCATATATATGAGGGTAAACCAAGTACATGGTGAATCCGCTTGCAGAAATGGTTGGCAAAAGAACAACAACTATTAAAGTAGAGGAATAGGAACTCGAAGCACTGCAATCTTTAAATTATCTTGGGTAAGTACAGAAGCAGATGATAACAATAATTGAAACCGAAATACGTAGACAACAGGACCAACTTTGGTCTTTAAAGCACTCTGAACTCGTAGCCGCGCTTAAGAGCAAAGTGCAACGAAGAATAGTTGACCCTATTTGTAAGGAAAGACAATTCCGAGCCATCTCAAATCTTCCGGAAAGCAGATGTGATGAGAGTACAACAGACAAAATTTGATAAGGGAAGATGCATGGCATACGGAGGCCCAAAGCCCTGTTTCCTGGGACCGGTTCCAGTTATGGCGCATATGAATGCAAATATGTCGTCGACCAGGCAGATAATAAAAATGATTTAAGTTATGAAAACCCATAAACACCCAAATTGGTTCAGTAACTGTTTACTAAGGCGAGTGTCAGTGTCTGTGCGGGACAACCAGGGAGTCATGTCATGGCATTCTCCATTAATCTAGAGATTTTCGGCCTGACACAAAATTTTTCGTTGCTAAAATCCAGCAAGTTTATGTTTCATGAAGCGCTAACCCTTAACACTTAAATGAATACAAATTCTTTTTTCTTGCAAACAACTTCTTTATTGCAATCAAGCAACATGCTATTAACGACACAAAAATGTGTCTTAATGAATCATGTAGTGTCCGTAGCTTAGTGGTTAGGTGCGTTGGTTGCTAAGCAGAACGTCGTGAGTTCGAGTCCTACTCGTGCCCATAGTTTTTATTTCATCTTTCACGGGCACTGCATCTTGCGAAGAATTGACAAAACTTCCAAGAGTATCAATCTGTCATGAAAAAGTGCTTCTCAACTTTGCCGTTTGGAATCGGCGTTAAATTGTAGGTCCCCTCAATTCTTCACACGCACTCAGAGAATTGTTGATGAGAGTAAGCCACTTAAGTCTTGGCTCTTTAAGAGCTGTCGCGCCACTCTATTTATTTTTTATTTTTTAATGAATCATGAATCATGAATCACTGTTCAAGTTTAAGTACTAAAAACAGCGAACATTCCCCAACATCAAAATTTAGTTTTTATGTATACAAAAATAATTTTGTACATATTTATTATTTACATTACATTACATTTCACTGTACTTCGCACATAAATGTAACGAACTACAGACACATAGCAGCACTGGTGACTGAGACCATCGGCTGGGACAGAACAAGGCATACAACAGAGAGAGACAGATAGACACATAGAAAGAAAGCACACATAACAGAAACCTACGTGGCTCAGAGGAGGAGACTTAGATTTGTATTGTCTCATGTTATCGCACAGGTGGCCTCAGATAAGCTGGCGATTTTTGTAGAAAAAGAATGCTGCTGAAGCTGGGGTTTGAACCCGTAGCGTTCGGCTTAGCAATCCACTACTCTATCCTCTGAACCATGGCCACCTGCCATATTTATTATTTTTGTATAAATAAACGAGTTAAAAATAAAATCCCAAACGAAATATTTCATGGTATTTTGAAAAGAAGAATGTTATGCTCGTGATCTTTCAAGTTTTTCATGACAAGTAGTGTCCTCCCCTCATTTCTCCTTGTTGCAAACATTTTATCATTCATTTTTTTATCTCCCTTGAAAAGCAAGCTGCAGAAGTTTGTTTTTCCAATAATTTTCAATTTCAGATAAAATTGAGGAAATTGATTTTTACGTCAACTGCAGTTGAATTTCATTTCTATGAATACAAACGTTTGTGACATCAAAACGAAAGAAGTAGTTATTGAAAAATTAAAACCTTTTTCATCCTCCTTTGATTGTTTGGAAAAATAATTAAAATATAAGACAGTTACATACGTAATTCACAGATTTCCTTAACAGACCTAAACAATGCAATCTGATTAATTGAGGCTTCAAGCTCATTTCACCAAAAATGAACACATTTTATTGTCCAGCTGGACCTTCCAGCCCTTGTCAACTAGTTCATTATGTTCATTATCAAAATGTTTACCCAAAAAAGACCAACAGGACGAAACACAACACCTGCATAATTATTTCAAATTTAATTTGCAATTTATAGAAGTTCGTAAAAATTAAAATAGTATTAGTATCTCTTCAAGGAAAATATTTGACAGAAATTGAGATAAAGCAAATCAAGCGTTGAATTCATTCCTTGTCGTGTTCAACCACCCAAATGTCTGAGATGCCATAATTCAGTAAATATCTTAAGACTCTAGGTTGGATAAGGCTTAAGGATACATCGTTTTTATGTTTTGTATACAACTTTGTTGTCAGAGTGCAATATTGAGTTATTTGCTATAATGTTGGTTGATGTAATTCCTTGTGTGCATTCGTGTGCAATGGAATTGGAAATATTTACTAGTGAAACTTTGAAATTTCCATGAGGGTATTTCCACTGAATATTTGAGTTGAATGCTACATTTCTTAAATTGCTCAAATGAGGTTATTTAGCGAAAATGTTTCAGTAATAATTCCAGGTTAAAACTCAATATAATTTGGATTGCCATGACGCAGTTTAATTGTGAAAAATGTGAACTTGAAAATCGTTTCTAAGTCGATTAATTTAATATCGTCCCAAAAGCGAACTAAAAACAACTTAGAAACTTGTATTTTAAAGTTCTCACATGCACTCCGGAAACAATTCCCCAACAAATTTTCTTAGCCTCTCAGTCAGTCAAAAGTGTTCTAGATAATATGGGAAAACTTGTAAAATCTTAACTTATCCTCCTCAACGACTTCGGCTCCTGTCGTCATGAACACAAAGTCCTGAATGCGAGTCAAAGTAATCTTCCATCAAATCAATCCCCGAAGAAGATGAAAGCACCGAGAAGAAAAAAAAAATTATCAGCTCAAGTGGAAATACACTTTTAATAAGAACGAAAAGGATGTGAAGGATGTACGCACACCAAATAATGGGACATCTTAGTTGTTGTGGAAAACCTTACATTTCACGTTCCCAGAAGATAAATCTGTTTTTGACACCGAAGAAGCCACAACACATTTTCCAGTCTTTCCGGTAGATGACATAAATGTAAGAAGAATAACAATGTTGCAGGGTGAAAAATTGATAATGCTCTTCTGAGTGTAAGGGATTTGGAAGTTTTTTTTTTTCATTTAAGAGACAGTTGCATTGCACTGGTGAGAGGTTGTTTTGTTTTCATTATAACATCCATGGAAGTGGTCTAATGCGCTCGTGTGCACTTCAGATGAGTGATTTGATATAACAATATTTGTAAACACGAGTTTGTTTTTCGATTTCAAGGACTCTTGAAGGAATGTTCACTAGGGAAAGTTTTTAATTCACGATATATATGCATTTTATTTTTACAGAATTTCCACAAACTTTTTCAGACCATGTTTTTGTTTCCTTACTCAATTTTTACAAATGCACTTCTTGCAGAAACATTAAATCTTCCGCGCCTGTCAAAAAGCTGTTCGCAAGCACACTTTTTCGTTGAATAGAATATGACGAATTTTAAATCAGATCTCGCTTTCTTCCAAATAAAATAAATAAAACGGTTTCCACTTTGAAGGGATATTGGATAATGCATTGAATAAATTCTTGCAAGCTCAAATATTCAGATTTCCCATGGCTCGCATGCAATCGGTATGCGGATGTGTGGTAAGGTGCATATTTGTTGTTTGCCTTCACCACAGAATGTAACTTTAGCCCCTTACTGCAAGATTTTTTTTTTGGATGAAAAAAAAATATTGGATAGATTTTGCAAAAATAAAAGACACGTGTTTCAGGATTTTTCAATTTTGTCCAAAAAACTCGGGAAATACGAGTTTTACGGTTTGGGTCCGATATGCCATACCATGGAGAAATGCAAAAAAAAAGATTTTATAAGTACATATATATATTGTATAATGTATTAATGTATTATTGAATGTATTTTGGTTTCAAGGAAAAACCCATTTTTTATATTTTTTATGAAATTTTGAATTGCACTTTGGTACTCATTTTCGACTTTTCTGTCTCTTCTGTTTTGGCTGATCAAACAAATAGCTAAACTCAATCATAAATTCATTATTTTTTTGTAAAATTCAGTAATTATTTTCTTTAAAACACAATACGAAACATAAATATTTTTAAACAAATTTAAAACTTATGAACAAAAAACTGGTTTGGCTCATATATGAGCCACCATGCAATAAGGGGTTAGTATTCCACGTTCGAGACACACTTTGACGTATTATATTCCGGGAAGAAAGAGTTTTATGGAAAATCCGTTTAAAAAGGTTTCACGCTTAAAAGAGGTTGGTTCGCGATGAAAAGACCTTTTCAGGATCATGGAAATATCTTATATATGCTTTTGTATTTTCTTTTGTGGCCAGAGGAAGTGCAACGGCGGCGATGACAGCAATTTATAGTAAGGTATTTTCTTTGTTGGTGAAAGAATTTTCGATGTGAACATTTTACATGATATCATTCTTTTGAATTTTATTAGTTGATAGTGATACTTTGGATGGTTTATTCTTGACAACAAAAAAGGAGTTCGATATGCTTGAAGTCAAATTAAGGATATCGTGTTGTCATAGAAAGTGTCCGTAACTTTTATGTGTCATAGAAATAGGCACATCTCCCACATTTACGTGGTACGGCTACAAAAAGAATCTCTGCACATAAAAGGACGAAGTTGGGATTGAGGGATAAAACTGATCTACCACATAAAACAGTGGGCTTTACACTCCGTTCTAGTCAAAGCAACATTTTACTTGACATGTTATCTGTTTTTTTCAGTGGAAACGAAACCTACTCCACATCAAGTCAAATTGAAATGCAAAAAATTACCAAGGTATTTAGTTGATATCCAAGGAAAAAAAGAATTTTAAATTGTGGCCTGGGGTTGAGCGTTCATACAAACAAATCTCAAGGAAAAATTCACCTACAACTCCTCCAAAGCTCCTTTGACATCTTTGTCTATTGTTTTCAAATCTACGAAATTCTTCTTTCTGCCAGCTTGTGCGAAACAAAAAAACAAATTATTTTCTTTTGAATTCGGCTCATCCAAATGAAATGAAAACAACCATAAAAATGCTCTAAAATAATCGTACTTTTTCAATTCTGGTAAACGAAGGCAAACCACATCACTGCCATCATCCACCGTCCAATTTCATTTTGGGTTTATTTAAATCATTATCTCGCATGATGATTTTTCAGGGTAATGTTTTGGTTGCCATCATATGAATATGAGTTCCTTCAAGTTTTTTTGGGGCGCACAAGTCAAATTGATGTGAAAAATTACTTCAGTTCGATGAAATAAAAAATCGATAGTTCCAAGTTAAACTCCTGAAAGGTTGATATTTAGGAACATAATCCTTTTATTTGTTGATAAATTAGATTAAAACTGCTACCCGATTTAGTTCGGAAAAAAATTTAATTTACATTTGGGAAAAAAATTGAACTTCCTCTCCGGGAAATTCTGGTTAACCTGATCCTCCGCTACCGTCTATCAGACTGACTTCTTGTGAATTTCTATAAAAACCAACTTAAATCAACAATTTTCTTTTCCACTTAAAAAAAAAGTATTTTCGAATTAGGTATATTAATAAAGTTCTTCAAAAGTCATCGAACTCAAAGTAAACTTACTAAACACAATCTGTCATAACTTTTCGATAAACTTTGTTCAAACTGTTTTTCTGGGATTTACTTCTCTCGTAAACTGCAATATCCAATTATTGATTTACAAGTTTCTTTTTCTTTAAATTTCATGACCAAACTCAAATCAATATTGAAAGTTGTTCTTCCTCCACACACACCTCTTGTCTTCGGAATTTGATCCCATGGCAAATATAAAAAGAAATTAAATTTTCATGCTAGCCCCCACTGCAGAAAGAGAACGCGGACCGATGGATGTCAACCCATTTTATGCTGATCTCTCTAGATTTCCATCTGCAGCTGGATATCTGCATCTAATACGAAAAAATCACCCATCTTATGTGCATTCCTAAAAAGGGGATATAAAATAGGTACATTTTCCAGGTACTTATATTCTTGTTTCGTGTGTCTGAATATATTTGGACACAAACTAGAAGCTATATGTACGAACACACTTAGCTAATCAAAGGCTGCATGATGCAAAACACATCCGCAGGGAATAAAAACTTCTGGCACTACATTACCAGTAAAATACTGCTGAGCATGCAGAGGACTACGAATTTTCGTTGTACATATCTTGTATCGCTTTCTCATAGTGTGAGGGTGTCCATGCTTTTAGGGGGATAGAAGATTAGCATTTTCTTGATATTTTCAAATATTTAACACTCTCTTTGGCGTTCGCCTTGAACTACTTCTCCTCATGGCAGGAGAGGGAGAACCTATATGCAAATGCAGTTTTTTCAATTATCATCCAAGAATCCATGACATTGCACTGCTCTGAAGCCAACCATCTGCATACGAGACATAAACTTTCTCACAGGATATGAGCACAATTTCAAGATAACTGGCTTACCTGCCTTCAAAATGAGCATGCAGCAGGTGAAAAAGTTTTTCCTGAAAGGTTATCATTTCAATATAGGAAAACCAAACTTTTCTCTTAGCACAATTTGTGCCATTTGTTTTTACCTCAATATTGCACTCTACTTGCCTTTAAACAGGGATAAGAAAGAGTTAACTTGTTTAACAAGAACTATTCTTCTCATACCACAACGGTGGTGCTTTGCCTTAATACCCCCTTAAGGTCTTTTAGAAGCAAATTAAAAACTTTTTCAACGCCCGATAACAAGAAATTAATACAAAGGATTCGGTCACCGGAAAAACGATGCCATTGCCTTACTTCATCTCTGCCTTTCCCTCTAGCTTTTAAGGGATTTAAGCAAAATCGTTAAAATTTAGATCAAAGTGAGACCACTCTTCTTAGAAATTGATTAAATTAAAATTGCTCTTAACCAGTTTTTACGAAAAATTCATCAGTCTATCAGTTACGCAACGTCTTTAATTCGCCTTCAAACGCTTTTTTCTCATCATTTACATACTTTCTTCAATAAAAGGAAGAAGCAAAAGGAATCCCTTCAGTTTTATCAAATAAAACCATTAATTACCTCGAAATGTTCATGTGCACTCCCCCTAGGTAGTAAAATACCAATTAGCAACATGTCGACATTTTGATTAAAACAAAAAAATGAACAGGATATCCAATTTCAGGACATTACTATAAGTACCACCAAACCTCATTTGATCTATTTGAAGAAAAACGATACCCTAATTATTTATGTGATGAAGCTATTAATTAAAAGTTCATTTTTATCATACCTCCTTTTCTTCGGTAAAACAAAGACGAAAAAAGCAGAATAATTGAATACCCAGTTAAGTTCACAATCAAGTGCTTATAGCCGAAAGAAGTAAGAGGAAATTACACAGTAAATACTGAAACCTGAGTGCCATTCAGTATTCCCCATTCGTTAGTCGTAATTTCGGTGTTTCAGTCGACAACATCGCCGACGACGATGATGAAGACAAAATACACTCTAACCAAATAGACCAGTAACCACCCGGCCCGTCCCATGTATATTACAAGCTGCTAACAAACACGAACTTAAGCTGAATACACAATCATTTCCGTATCGAATAAATAAATTCCTTGTTCCTTCAATTCATCGGTGTGCAAAATAAAATTAAGGACTAGAGAAGGCTAAAAATAAAAAAAACAGGAATTAAAGTAAAAGACACAGCTCAAAGGGATGATCTGGGCTGAAAGCGGAAATTCCGCCTACTTTTATGGAAATAAGTGTCTGCAAGTGCCTTTTACACGTCCTGGAACATGACAAAAATACAACTTTTCTTCTTGAATCTTGAAACGAATACCTCAGCCCCTGAATGCTTACACAATACACAATCTCAACTCGACATAAATGACATTTGGTGGCAAAAGGCCAAACAAAGTCATTCCAAGAAATTTGAATTTATTTATCGTTGAAGATAATTCTGGCTTAAGCAAGTGATGTATTTGCGTCTTGTTTGAGATTACTTTTAGTTGTTCTGATGATTGTTGGGAAATTTTCATTTTATTTTTTGTTCCCCGAGATAATCCAATTCGACATAATATTGCTTTTTCGGTTTGTCCCACGAGAAGCTGAAAAAGAACATGCGTGTGTGATGCCAAAATTACGCTTTTCGAAAGGATTTAGGTCTCATTTAAGAATTTGAGTTGTTTTGTTTGCCCTTTTCAAGTCCCTCGAAAACGAATTTCAAACTTATTTCACCTGGATTCGGAGATCAAATCTTCGCCACAAATTTATATCAACTCTTAATTTGCTATCTTTGATATCGTTTTAAAATTAAGGCCTTAACTCTTTATCTTGTTTTTTTTTTGTAGGGAGCAATATTTTGTATAAGAGCTTTTGTATGTGTGGAAATATGCATTACAGTGGTACATATTTATAATTTTTGTGTGCCTCTGCATAACTTATCATAATCTTTAGTCTGCGGGAAGCATGAAGAAGCAATTTTCGCGTGCGCCACAACAAACGTACATTTATGAACAATTTTCAGAAGCTGGATGGAAACAAAAACAACAGCAACACAAATTCGAAAACGAATAAAAAAAATAGACGGATGTTCTTCAATTCCAGGAAGTTTATTATTTTTTTCTATAGCTTTAGATTATGTGGCAGTATTTTTTATGTTTTGTTTTGAATTATTTTTATTTCCCAGGTGCTCGCAAAAGGGATTTAGCATTGTTCATGTAAGCTTTGGTTGTTAAGGACTTTTGAATCACAATAATTGGAAAATGTAAACGATGTACCTACTTATACAACAAATTAGTCTGTTTTCAAAGAAACAACAATTATTGTGTAATGTTATTCGGAGGATGTTTGGGGATTTTGTCCAATCAATTTCTGTGTGGTATTGGTCAAAGGATTTTGTTTACAATTTTGTTTGCACAATTTGACACAAAATTGACATTAGTTTAGAAATTGATTTGTTCTGTGCCAGAATAGACATTAATCAGACAAGTGGAAGTTCATATAATCAAGTTTGTGATTGGTATTCGAATCTATCAGAATCATGGAGAACCAATTATTTGATTAATATTTCATATTTGTTTGCCTTTCTTTTTTTCGTCGTGTTTTGTTGCTCAAAAAAGTAGCAGCAGCAATCATAAGTTGCTGACAAAGAAGAAGCTATCCATGATATTGAAGCGTGACAACATAAAAAATTCCAAGAAACTGAAGACCACCTGCATTATTTTCAATTCTTTTTGCTTGCCTAATGTCGAGAGCAAAAATATAACAGATTGATAGATAGTTTTCAAAATGTTGCTGCTGAAATTTTTATTACTAGCCGCCCCGACATATACATCTTGCTGTCAAAGGAAATAAGAAATATGGTTTTGTGAATTGCTAAGAATCAGTAAAGTTTTTTTTATTTTATTCAACTGAGGCTTAGAATTGAATATTGTGCGTATTAAGGTTTAATTAAAGAATTTGTTTGTTTTTGTAGAAAATTTATCAGGTTTGTTACATCGTCTTAAATCACAAGTAAACTACAAACACAATAATTAAAAAAAATTTATTCACATCGGGAGGAGAGTACCATTCTAAATTTTCTATCAAAAAAACGTCTTTTCGGTCCGCTAGTGTTCTGAATTATAAGTCGCAGTCATCTTCTTTTCTACAACAAAGTATGTCATGCTCTCTAGTAAGCCGAATACTTAGCCTTTGCCAATCTTTTAATGGATTCAAAAAGGGACAAATTTTGATCAAAATTGATCTAGCCCTAGGAGTCACATACGCAGGCACAGGGGAACTGCATATATATGAGGGTAAACCAAGTACATGGTGAATCCGCTTGCAGAAATGGTTGGCAAAAGAACAACAACTATTAAAGTAGAGGAATAGGAACTCGAAGCACTGCAATCTTTAAATTATCTTGGGTAAGTACAGAAGCAGATGATAACAATAATTGAAACCGAAATACGTAGACAACAGGACCAACTTTGGTCTTTAAAGCACTCTGAACTCGTAGCCGCGCTTAAGAGCAAAGTGCAACGAAGAATAGTTGACCCTATTTGTAAGGAAAGACAATTCCGAGCCATCTCAAATCTTCCGGAAAGCAGATGTGATGAGAGTACAACAGACAAAATTTGATAAGGGAAGATGCATGGCATACGGAGGCCCAAAGCCCTGTTTCCTGGGACCGGTTCCAGTTATGGCGCATATGAATGCAAATATGTCGTCGACCAGGCAGATAATAAAAATGATTTAAGTTATGAAAACCCATAAACACCCAAATTGGTTCAGTAACTGTTTACTAAGGCGAGTGTCAGTGTCTGTGCGGGACAACCAGGGAGTCATGTCATGGCATTCTCCATTAATCTAGAGATTTTCGGCCTGACACAAAATTTTTCGTTGCTAAAATCCAGCAAGTTTATGTTTCATGAAGCGCTAACCCTTAACACTTAAATGAATACAAATTCTTTTTTCTTGCAAACAACTTCTTTATTGCAATCAAGCAACATGCTATTAACGACACAAAAATGTGTCTTAATGAATCATGTAGTGTCCGTAGCTTAGTGGTTAGGTGCGTTGGTTGCTAAGCAGAACGTCGTGAGTTCGAGTCCTACTCGTGCCCATAGTTTTTATTTCATCTTTCACGGGCACTGCATCTTGCGAAGAATTGACAAAACTTCCAAGAGTATCAATCTGTCATGAAAAAGTGCTTCTCAACTTTGCCGTTTGGAATCGGCGTTAAATTGTAGGTCCCCTCAATTCTTCACACGCACTCAGAGAATTGTTGATGAGAGTAAGCCACTTAAGTCTTGGCTCTTTAAGAGCTGTCGCGCCACTCTATTTATTTTTTATTTTTTAATGAATCATGAATCATGAATCACTGTTCAAGTTTAAGTACTAAAAACAGCGAACATTCCCCAACATCAAAATTTAGTTTTTATGTATACAAAAATAATTTTGTACATATTTATTATTTACATTACATTACATTTCACTGTACTTCGCACATAAATGTAACGAACTACAGACACATAGCAGCACTGGTGACTGAGACCATCGGCTGGGACAGAACAAGGCATACAACAGAGAGAGACAGATAGACACATAGAAAGAAAGCACACATAACAGAAACCTACGTGGCTCAGAGGAGGAGACTTAGATTTGTATTGTCTCATGTTATCGCACAGGTGGCCTCAGATAAGCTGGCGATTTTTGTAGAAAAAGAATGCTGCTGAAGCTGGGGTTTGAACCCGTAGCGTTCGGCTTAGCAATCCACTACTCTATCCTCTGAACCATGGCCACCTGCCATATTTATTATTTTTGTATAAATAAACGAGTTAAAAATAAAATCCCAAACGAAATATTTCATGGTATTTTGAAAAGAAGAATGTTATGCTCGTGATCTTTCAAGTTTTTCATGACAAGTAGTGTCCTCCCCTCATTTCTCCTTGTTGCAAACATTTTATCATTCATTTTTTTATCTCCCTTGAAAAGCAAGCTGCAGAAGTTTGTTTTTCCAATAATTTTCAATTTCAGATAAAATTGAGGAAATTGATTTTTACGTCAACTGCAGTTGAATTTCATTTCTATGAATACAAACGTTTGTGACATCAAAACGAAAGAAGTAGTTATTGAAAAATTAAAACCTTTTTCATCCTCCTTTGATTGTTTGGAAAAATAATTAAAATATAAGACAGTTACATACGTAATTCACAGATTTCCTTAACAGACCTAAACAATGCAATCTGATTAATTGAGGCTTCAAGCTCATTTCACCAAAAATGAACACATTTTATTGTCCAGCTGGACCTTCCAGCCCTTGTCAACTAGTTCATTATGTTCATTATCAAAATGTTTACCCAAAAAAGACCAACAGGACGAAACACAACACCTGCATAATTATTTCAAATTTAATTTGCAATTTATAGAAGTTCGTAAAAATTAAAATAGTATTAGTATCTCTTCAAGGAAAATATTTGACAGAAATTGAGATAAAGCAAATCAAGCGTTGAATTCATTCCTTGTCGTGTTCAACCACCCAAATGTCTGAGATGCCATAATTCAGTAAATATCTTAAGACTCTAGGTTGGATAAGGCTTAAGGATACATCGTTTTTATGTTTTGTATACAACTTTGTTGTCAGAGTGCAATATTGAGTTATTTGCTATAATGTTGGTTGATGTAATTCCTTGTGTGCATTCGTGTGCAATGGAATTGGAAATATTTACTAGTGAAACTTTGAAATTTCCATGAGGGTATTTCCACTGAATATTTGAGTTGAATGCTACATTTCTTAAATTGCTCAAATGAGGTTATTTAGCGAAAATGTTTCAGTAATAATTCCAGGTTAAAACTCAATATAATTTGGATTGCCATGACGCAGTTTAATTGTGAAAAATGTGAACTTGAAAATCGTTTCTAAGTCGATTAATTTAATATCGTCCCAAAAGCGAACTAAAAACAACTTAGAAACTTGTATTTTAAAGTTCTCACATGCACTCCGGAAACAATTCCCCAACAAATTTTCTTAGCCTCTCAGTCAGTCAAAAGTGTTCTAGATAATATGGGAAAACTTGTAAAATCTTAACTTATCCTCCTCAACGACTTCGGCTCCTGTCGTCATGAACACAAAGTCCTGAATGCGAGTCAAAGTAATCTTCCATCAAATCAATCCCCGAAGAAGATGAAAGCACCGAGAAGAAAAAAAAAATTATCAGCTCAAGTGGAAATACACTTTTAATAAGAACGAAAAGGATGTGAAGGATGTACGCACACCAAATAATGGGACATCTTAGTTGTTGTGGAAAACCTTACATTTCACGTTCCCAGAAGATAAATCTGTTTTTGACACCGAAGAAGCCACAACACATTTTCCAGTCTTTCCGGTAGATGACATAAATGTAAGAAGAATAACAATGTTGCAGGGTGAAAAATTGATAATGCTCTTCTGAGTGTAAGGGATTTGGAAGTTTTTTTTTTCATTTAAGAGACAGTTGCATTGCACTGGTGAGAGGTTGTTTTGTTTTCATTATAACATCCATGGAAGTGGTCTAATGCGCTCGTGTGCACTTCAGATGAGTGATTTGATATAACAATATTTGTAAACACGAGTTTGTTTTTCGATTTCAAGGACTCTTGAAGGAATGTTCACTAGGGAAAGTTTTTAATTCACGATATATATGCATTTTATTTTTACAGAATTTCCACAAACTTTTTCAGACCATGTTTTTGTTTCCTTACTCAATTTTTACAAATGCACTTCTTGCAGAAACATTAAATCTTCCGCGCCTGTCAAAAAGCTGTTCGCAAGCACACTTTTTCGTTGAATAGAATATGACGAATTTTAAATCAGATCTCGCTTTCTTCCAAATAAAATAAATAAAACGGTTTCCACTTTGAAGGGATATTGGATAATGCATTGAATAAATTCTTGCAAGCTCAAATATTCAGATTTCCCATGGCTCGCATGCAATCGGTATGCGGATGTGTGGTAAGGTGCATATTTGTTGTTTGCCTTCACCACAGAATGTAACTTTAGCCCCTTACTGCAAGATTTTTTTTTTGGATGAAAAAAAAATATTGGATAGATTTTGCAAAAATAAAAGACACGTGTTTCAGGATTTTTCAATTTTGTCCAAAAAACTCGGGAAATACGAGTTTTACGGTTTGGGTCCGATATGCCATACCATGGAGAAATGCAAAAAAAAAGATTTTATAAGTACATATATATATTGTATAATGTATTAATGTATTATTGAATGTATTTTGGTTTCAAGGAAAAACCCATTTTTTATATTTTTTATGAAATTTTGAATTGCACTTTGGTACTCATTTTCGACTTTTCTGTCTCTTCTGTTTTGGCTGATCAAACAAATAGCTAAACTCAATCATAAATTCATTATTTTTTTGTAAAATTCAGTAATTATTTTCTTTAAAACACAATACGAAACATAAATATTTTTAAACAAATTTAAAACTTATGAACAAAAAACTGGTTTGGCTCATATATGAGCCACCATGCAATAAGGGGTTAGTATTCCACGTTCGAGACACACTTTGACGTATTATATTCCGGGAAGAAAGAGTTTTATGGAAAATCCGTTTAAAAAGGTTTCACGCTTAAAAGAGGTTGGTTCGCGATGAAAAGACCTTTTCAGGATCATGGAAATATCTTATATATGCTTTTGTATTTTCTTTTGTGGCCAGAGGAAGTGCAACGGCGGCGATGACAGCAATTTATAGTAAGGTATTTTCTTTGTTTGTGAAAGAATTTTCGATGTGAACATTTTACATGATATCATTCTTTTGAATTTTATTAGTTGATAGTGATACTTTGGATGGTTTATTCTTGACAACAAAAAAGGAGTTCGATATGCTTGAAGTCAAATTAAGGATATCGTGTTGTCATAGAAAGTGTCCGTAACTTTTATGTGTCATAGAAATAGGCACATCTCCCACATTTACGTGGTACGGCTACAAAAAGAATCTCTGCACATAAAAGGACGAAGTTGGGATTGAGGGATAAAACTGATCTACCACATAAAACAGTGGGCTTTACACTCCGTTCTAGTCAAAGCAACATTTTACTTGACATGTTATCTGTTTTTTTCAGTGGAAACGAAACCTACTCCACATCAAGTCAAATTGAAATGCAAAAAATTACCAAGGTATTTAGTTGATATCCAAGGAAAAAAAGAATTTTAAATTGTGGCCTGGGGTTGAGCGTTCATACAAACAAATCTCAAGGAAAAATTCACCTACAACTCCTCCAAAGCTCCTTTGACATCTTTGTCTATTGTTTTCAAATCTACGAAATTCTTCTTTCTGCCAGCTTGTGCGAAACAAAAAAACAAATTATTTTCTTTTGAATTCGGCTCATCCAAATGAAATGAAAACAACCATAAAAATGCTCTAAAATAATCGTACTTTTTCAATTCTGGTAAACGAAGGCAAACCACATCACTGCCATCATCCACCGTCCAATTTCATTTTGGGTTTATTTAAATCATTATCTCGCATGATGATTTTTCAGGGTAATGTTTTGGTTGCCATCATATGAATATGAGTTCCTTCAAGTTTTTTTGGGGCGCACAAGTCAAATTGATGTGAAAAATTACTTCAGTTCGATGAAATAAAAAATCGATAGTTCCAAGTTAAACTCCTGAAAGGTTGATATTTAGGAACATAATCCTTTTATTTGTTGATAAATTAGATTAAAACTGCTACCCGATTTAGTTCGGAAAAAAATTTAATTTACATTTGGGAAAAAAATTGAACTTCCTCTCCGGGAAATTCTGGTTAACCTGATCCTCCGCTACCGTCTATCAGACTGACTTCTTGTGAATTTCTATAAAAACCAACTTAAATCAACAATTTTCTTTTCCACTTAAAAAAAAAGTATTTTCGAATTAGGTATATTAATAAAGTTCTTCAAAAGTCATCGAACTCAAAGTAAACTTACTAAACACAATCTGTCATAACTTTTCGATAAACTTTGTTCAAACTGTTTTTCTGGGATTTACTTCTCTCGTAAACTGCAATATCCAATTATTGATTTACAAGTTTCTTTTTCTTTAAATTTCATGACCAAACTCAAATCAATATTGAAAGTTGTTCTTCCTCCACACACACCTCTTGTCTTCGGAATTTGATCCCATGGCAAATATAAAAAGAAATTAAATTTTCATGCTAGCCCCCACTGCAGAAAGAGAACGCGGACCGATGGATGTCAACCCATTTTATGCTGATCTCTCTAGATTTCCATCTGCAGCTGGATATCTGCATCTAATACGAAAAAATCACCCATCTTATGTGCATTCCTAAAAAGGGGATATAAAATAGGTACATTTTCCAGGTACTTATATTCTTGTTTCGTGTGTCTGAATATATTTGGACACAAACTAGAAGCTATATGTACGAACACACTTAGCTAATCAAAGGCTGCATGATGCAAAACACATCCGCAGGGAATAAAAACTTCTGGCACTACATTACCAGTAAAATACTGCTGAGCATGCAGAGGACTACGAATTTTCGTTGTACATATCTTGTATCGCTTTCTCATAGTGTGAGGGTGTCCATGCTTTTAGGGGGATAGAAGATTAGCATTTTCTTGATATTTTCAAATATTTAACACTCTCTTTGGCGTTCGCCTTGAACTACTTCTCCTCATGGCAGGAGAGGGAGAACCTATATGCAAATGCAGTTTTTTCAATTATCATCCAAGAATCCATGACATTGCACTGCTCTGAAGCCAACCATCTGCATACGAGACATAAACTTTCTCACAGGATATGAGCACAATTTCAAGATAACTGGCTTACCTGCCTTCAAAATGAGCATGCAGCAGGTGAAAAAGTTTTTCCTGAAAGGTTATCATTTCAATATAGGAAAACCAAACTTTTCTCTTAGCACAATTTGTGCCATTTGTTTTTACCTCAATATTGCACTCTACTTGCCTTTAAACAGGGATAAGAAAGAGTTAACTTGTTTAACAAGAACTATTCTTCTCATACCACAACGGTGGTGCTTTGCCTTAATACCCCCTTAAGGTCTTTTAGAAGCAAATTAAAAACTTTTTCAACGCCCGATAACAAGAAATTAATACAAAGGATTCGGTCACCGGAAAAACGATGCCATTGCCTTACTTCATCTCTGCCTTTCCCTCTAGCTTTTAAGGGATTTAAGCAAAATCGTTAAAATTTAGATCAAAGTGGGTTCACTTTTGGTGTCGGCGGTGGTTGACGTTAATAGTGTTTTTGGTTGCAAGATTCAAAAATAACTATTTCGAGGAGTTTGTTTGTTGTTTTATATTTTTTATTTTTTAAGAAAAACGAAACAGGGCTTTGTGTAGGGAAATGTTGTGAAAGCCTTTAAGAGGGTTAAAGTGTATAGCATGCTTCGTTGATTTAGTTTTATGCAGTTTAAATAAGTCGGTTGCAAAGTAGAAGTTTTAGTTTTTAAACGTGTCTTGTTGTTCGTTTGAGAAGTTTTGAAGAAATTTTGGGTGAAATGCGCTCAATCAGAACTGAGTACCTACTTCTATAAGAAAAGGAAGCAACTGTTTGAGATTGCTTCGAGATTGTGGATAAAACAGAATCTTTGAAAGTTCAAATTAAAGACAATTTAAGATGCTTGAGTAGTTTTGATCTTCTTTTAAGTTTTGTCATTAAAATGTTGACAAGGCTGATAATTTAACAAACTAAAGGAAGTCTCTAATTTGAAAAAGGAAACCTAAAGGTGAGACAAGGCACCTTCAAACACTCGTATGGGTTGTTCCCAAAACTAGCAAACCAAACTTCTTTCTTGATAAATCAGTCAGATCCGATTTCAACGAAAAACTCAATCAACAAGTCCTGTATTCCAATCAATAATGCCAAAAAGTCTTCCCTTTTTTTAAATACAAATACTTCCTCTTAAATCCTAGCATAAGAAATTTAAAAAAAAACCTTGTCTGTTTTAAAAAAAATCCCAAAATACGAGAATTAAAAATCAAAAATGTCCATTTCTATTCATAGTCTAACGTCTGGATAGATACAGGACCCAAGGTAAACTTTAAAATTTGTATTCAAAATTTTCAGCTAAAACAAGTCGTCTCTGGTGAGGGGAGAATTCGAGGAAACCCCAAATCATATTAATTTAAAGTGGATGAAGTAAGAGAAAAAAAATAATTACAACCAATTCAAAAGCTACTGCAACTGACTATGAAGCTTTGAAAAGTTTGAATGATAGTTGAACATCTGATTGATTTTTCATTAAGAACATTCTGGTTACGCGAACATTTCTTACAATTCTTCATTCAAAATCAGAATCAAAGGGCACCGTAGTGCCCAGCCAAGTTCTAGCACAACTCCCTTTTTACATGATCGAACTCAAGCACATTTTTAACACCCCATAACTTTTGAACCCATAGAGTTGGAAGCTTCAAATTTGAATGACGTATTAATTTCATGGAGACAAAGGCCCTGTAAAAAAATTTGGTAGAACCACTACTTCCTGAGATATTGAACAGTCAAAATTTCAAAAACCGTAATTGGGAATGAAAACTTTTATCCCGAATAGTGTTAAAAGCATCAAACCCAAGGAAAAGTCATGGTTTGGTTCAAGCTGTAAAGAGGTTATCAGGGAAAAAGAAGTAAAGTTCCGGTGTTATAGAGCCAACCCAACTGAGGAAAACCGGAACAAGTTTAAACAAGCCAGGAAGGCCTGCAATGCCCATATTCGACGGACAAAGTTTTTACATGACCAAAAATTAAGGCAAAAAATACTGCAATGTCCCAAAGGCAGTAAGAATTTTTGGTCATTTGTTAAAAATATGAAGAATTCTTCTTCTTCCTCGGTCCCTACGCTCGTCGACAATGATACTCCAGTTGTAAGCTCTCTCGCGAAAGCTAACCTTTTTGCTAGGCAGTTTGCCTCCAACTCTTCGCTACCAGAGAGTGTCATGACTCCCCCAGCTCTTGAGCGCGTCAATGATTCCATGGGTCAAATCTTCTTCCGCACTCGTTCTGTGGCGAGAGTCCTAAAGGATCTCAACATACATAAATCCGCTGGTCCGGATGGTATCCCCGCTATTGTTCTGAAGAGGTGTTCTTCCACGCTGGCAAAACCTTTGCGTAAGCTTTTCCATCTATCCTATTCTTCTGGGCTCGTTCCGAGCAGTTGGAAAACAGCATTTGTCCAGCCAATCCCAAAAAAAGGCGATTCTTCTTCTCCCTCCAATTACCGACCGATTGCACTTACGTCCCTTCTTTCTAAGGTCATGGAAACGCTGATAAATTATCAGCTCAAGAAATATCTCGAAGACCGAAAGCTTCTTAATGACCGGCAGTACGGCTTTCGCAGCAACAGGTCCACTGGTGATCTGATGGTTCATCTCACCGAACAGTGGAACAAATCTTTACATCGTTTTGGAGAAAGTAAGATTGTTGCACTTGATATTTCAAAGGCATTTGATAAAGTCTGGCATCTTGCTCTTTTATCGAAAATGCGTGCCTTCGGTATCGATGAATCCCTCCTTCGTTGGATTAGAAATTTTCTTTCGAACCGTTCTATACAAGTTGTATTGGACGGGTTCAAGTCTGAAGCCCACAAAATAAATGCTGGTGTGCCCCAGGGCTCCGTTTTGTCTCCGACCCTCTTCCTCATTTTTATTAATGATCTCTTGTCTGTTACTTCTAATCCAATTCATTGTTTCGCTGACGATAGTACCCTTAGCTTTTCATATTCGTTTCCAGACTCACATCCCTCCTCTTCGGATGTGGAACTGCAACGACAATATATGATAAGCTCATTAAACTCTGACTTAAACAGCATTGTACAATGGGGAATACAAAATCGCGTAGAGTTTAATGCTTCGAAAACTCAATGCTGTCTTGTATCGTCGAAGCGAGATATACCCCCCTTGCCACTATCCATGAGTGGCACTTGCATCAATGAGACCGAACATCTCGAGATTCTCGGTATGTGCATCACTGACCACCTCTTGTGGAACGAGCACATATGCGATGTCGCCAAAAATGCCGCAAGATGTTTGGGTTTCTTAAGAAGGTGCAAGAAATTTTTCTCCCCGTCTGATCTGGCTATTATCTATAAGACTTATATTCGTCCAAAGCTTGAGTATAATTCCCATCTCTGGGCTGGTGCTCCAGCTACATACCTAAGCCTCTTGGACAGTATTCAAAAAAGAGCTATAAGAATGATTGGTGTAAGAGACATCACTAATACATTCACGTCATTGGAACACCGTCGTAACGTCTCATGTCTCTCTTTGTTCTACCGTTACTTCTACGGTAATTGCTCTAGTGAAATAGCCAGTTGCATTCCTCCCCTTAAGATATTCAACCGTAATACCCGCGCCTCCAGGAATGCCCATCAGTTTACCCTCGAGCCCAACTTCGGATGTACTGTTAAGTATAGAGAATCGTTCTTTAGCCGTACTACGCGAATGTGGAACTCCCTTCCACACTCTGTCTTTCCCAGTCATTGCAATGTTGATGAATTCAAAACCAATGTACACCGACACTTACTTTCAAACCCTTTTCTTAATTCTTAATGCGCTCACTGTGTCTCTGGCATAATAAGGGTATAAAAAGCCCCTTTAGTGTGTGCAAATTATAAAAAAAAAAAAAAAACTGACTGACTGACTCAATGACTGATCATCAAAATTATGAAGCACTTCTAGCAATAGCAAAATCTTAAAAATTGGTAAAATGGTAGGTTTTTGGGTGTGTACAAAGGGAAAAATCGATAATTTCAATTTGCTCATTCAGGGGACGTGGTATCCGCCCACTTTCTAAAAATTGCCTTTTTTTTGGTGGCTGACTTTTTACACAGTGTTGCTCGCACATAAGAGAACTTGGCTCTTTTTTTACATATTATGTTTTTGTTCTGATTAGCTTTTATTTCCTGCGTTGGGCTCACTCAAACAATTAATTCGACTCAAGAATTAGGGCCTCCTGATCTATGTTGGCCTGATTGATCCTATACAGTTTATAGTTATTTAGTTTGTTCCCAACTGGTATCAGTCCTAATCGTACTTAGAAACGATTAGCCTCACCATGAACGCATCATCACTAAGCTCCTACCTCTCGAGTTCGAAGTTTTAAGGGAATACCGCAAGACTCTGTTTCAGGACCTCAACTGTTTGCTTGCAACAAAATGGGAGTGAAGGCCATCAAAATATGTTTTTAAATGGCTCAACGCAAGGATGGATTACATTTCGAAGGAGGACCTATGTAATTTATAAGTATTGGAGTGTTCATCCTCTATCAGTCACTGTTCAGTTTGTATTTAATAATATTTAAATCAAACGATGTTGTCTCTTTTAAGTTGTGAATTCAAGTGACTTTATTAGAGCAGGTTCAATAGTTTCACAATAACTGTTATACGTTAAATGTTCAGCATATAAATGTAGTAGGTATATAATAAATGAATAGAAAAGTTAAAGGCAAAGAAGGTGTAGACCTACACTTATTAATTTAACTTTATACAACATCTCTCTTTGCAAATCAATAATCAAAAATTAAAAAAAAATAATAAGTTCAAGATATTTCGTTAATTCATGTTACAAAAAATTAATTTATGATTTAATATTAGATATTTGTTTTTATATATATAATACTTATAGAATAGAAAATTTTATTCGAAGTTGATCTAATTATAGTTAAACATTATTCAAAACTTAACTTTCTAGATTTACAATGGTTTACTTAAAATACTTTAACGCAGCTACGAGTGTTGTAAACCTTACGATCATAAGATGGTATTTCAACTTCTTTTTGGGGGGAAATTGTAGTATTAAATCTTTTTCTAATGTGCATTTTGTTCCGCCTATATCTTCCCCCTTCATTTAATTCTACCATATATGACCTTGGTTCCTGACATTTATATAGTATTTTACCAGGATACCATTTCTTGTCAGGTTTTTGCATCCATACAGATTCATTTAATGAAAAGTTTCCTTTTATATATGATGTTTTGTTAAAATGTTTTTCTATTTCGTTTTTCGATTTTTGGATGGAATCTTCAACGTTAGTGGGAATTTCCGGTGTGAGTAAGTTGTCGTGTATGGGAACCTTAGTGCGTACTCGTCTATTAAACAGAAGTTGAGCTGGGGAATATTGCATTCCAGATAACGGGGTATTTCTATACTCAAGGAGTGCTATATTAATATCTGTTTTCGAAGCCTGACTCTTTCTCAACAAATTTTTAGCAATCCCAACAAATTTTTCGGCAAGTCCATTACACTTTGGATAGTAGGGACTGGTAAATATAAGTTTTATCCCATTTTCTCTAGCAAATGACAAGCATGCAGCACAGTTAAAAGGAGAATTATCAGCTATTATCTATTGTGGTATTCCATGAGTTGAAAATATTTGTTTTAAATGTTTGATTATTTCCAAACTAGACTTATTTTTAAGTTCAATTATTTCCAACCATTTAGAATAATAATCAACTAAAACAAGATATGGATGATTTGCAAATTTTAAAATACCCATTCCTAATTTTAAAAAGGGCAGTTTAGGAATGACATGCTGAATTATAGGCTCTTTCCTTTCTGAACTTCTGTATTTTTGACAAATTGAACAGTTATTTACTAAATTTTCTATGTCTTTGTTTAATCTAGGCCAAAAAACAAGTGATTGAGCTCTTTTAGTTGTTTTGTTAATACCTAAATGATCTTCATGCAAAATATCTAAATACTCTTTTTGCAATGATAATGGAATAACTATTTTGTCATTAAAAAATATAATATCTTCTTCTAAAAATAAATCGTTACGTAATTTGTTAAATTGTTGTAAGTTTGTATCTATTTTATTTATACTAGTTGGCCATTTGTTTTTTAGAATTATTTTCAATTTTGACAAGACTTTATCGTTTTCTGTTTCAGATTTTAATTGTTCTTTTCGATATTCACTTATATTTAGCGAATGAATAGCTTCATTGAAATCTTCTTCTTCGTTATTTATTTCAGTTTTTAAATATGATCGCGACAATAAATCTGCAATATGTAAGAATTTACCTGGAACATATACCACATTTAAATTATATTTAATTAATTTTAATTTCATGCGTAGTAATCTAGTGCAATATATTTTATCTAATTCCTTTTTACAAATATTAACCAGCGGTTTATGATCTGTCTGAACAGTTATTGGTCTTCCATATATATAATGGTGAAATTTATTGCATGCAAATGTTATAGCCAGTAGCTCTTTTTCTATCTGAGCATACCCAACTTCAGATGAGCTAAGTGATCGAGATGCAAAACTTAAAGGCCCTCCAGATTGCATTAAGCAACATCCTATCCCGCTTTTTGACGCGTCGCACTGGAGAACTATTGGTTTAAGGCCGTCGAACATTTTAAGTATTGGAGCGTGGGCGATTAAATTTTTTATTTGTTTTAAAGTGTTGCTGTGACTATCCAACCATACAAAATCTTTATTGTTTTTTAACAACTCGCGCAAGCACTCAGAAATTTGAGCAAGGTTAGGAATAAAACTACGAACGTAATTAATCATGCCTAAAATACTCTGTAGCTCTTTTTTGTTTGACGGATTTTCTAAATTTAATATCGCCTTGAACCTATCCGGATCTGGAGCTATTCCTATCTCTGAAAATATGTGACCAATGTATTTTACACTTTTCATTTTATACTGAAATTTGTTTTCATTAAATTTAACTCCTATTTCTCGAGCTCTTTTAAAGGCAAAATTTAAATTTTTATCGTGCTCTCTCTCATCTTTTCCGAAAATAATCAAATCGTCAATATAAACAAATGTTCCAGGTAGTGTACTAAAATTTTGATAGGTATATTTCTGAAAGATTTCGGGTGCTACACTAATGCCAAAAGGGAGCCGGGTGAATTTATAAAATCCGAAAGGAGAACTGAATGTGCAGGTTAGGTTAGGTTACAGTGGCTGCGGATTCAGAATCCACACACTTAGGCCAAAAGGAAAGGCCCATTGTGATACCATGAATCTAGAGAATTACTTCTTACTAGTCGAACCATTTTGAGCTTTTTATAAAGCGAAGAAGATATTTGATATCCTTATTAGCTAGTTCACTGGGGTTATCATAAAAGTATTCTCCCAGATGAAGTTTGCGTCTTAGTGAAAGAGCAGGGCAAGTGCAGAGAAGGTCAGAGATTGTTTCCTCTTCTTCCTCATCCATACAGCTCCTGCAGAAGTCATTTGAGGCTACACCAAGTCGTATTGCGTGTCTGCCTATAAGACAGTGTCCCGTAAGGACACCTATCAGGGAGCTAATATGAAGTCTGCTTTGAGATAACAAGTCTTTAGAGCGCTTTAAGTCCAGTGAAGGCCATATGAGTTTCGTAGCTGCGCACGTTGGTAAATTGTGCCACCTGTAGTTTGTTCTCGTTAAAGCTGCTTCTTTTAGCAAAAGTTTACATGTAGCTATCGGTATACCTATCTTCTCCCTTTCAGGTGAAATAGGTATGACGGTTCCATTTTTAGCGAGTTCATCGGCTCTACAATTTCCTTCGATGTCTCTGTGACCCGGCACCCAACAGAGGTGAATGTTAAATTGCTGCGCCATCTCCATCAGAGACGATCGGCAATCGAGGGCCGTTTGAGATTTGGTTGAGACACCTTCGAGAGATTTAATAGCAGCCTGACTGTCAGAGAAGATGCGGATATCAGAAGTTGATATCACGTTTTCTTTTAGCCAGGAGAGAACCTCTTTGATCGCTAAAATTTCCGCTTGGAAGACGCTACAATGATTGGGAAGGCGGAATGAGATGCTTAGATTAAGCTTTTCTGAGTACACACCACTACCAACTCCATCACTTGTCTTGGATCCATCTGTATAAAAATGAATGCCTTTGTCATCCAGAAGTTTTTTGTCTTCCCATTCTTCTCTGGATGGAATGGATATCTGGAAGTTTTTACCAAATTGTGGTTTTGGAATGGTGTAGTCTATGTACTTTGGTATAGAACCGAAAGAGTTCAAAATGATGGAGTGTCCCACATTATTGTTGGTCCATTGAGATGAGGCGTTGAGTCTTATAGCTGTACTCGCTGCCACTTGTTTGCTAAAAATGTCGAGGGGTGCCAGATGGAGGAGAGTGTCTAACGCTGCTGAGGGTGTGGTTCTCAAGGCCCCGGTTATGCAGAGACAAGCAGTGCGTTGGACTCTGCTGAGTTTGTCGCAGTAAGTGACTTTCTCCAGTGCAGTCCACCATACTGCAACCCCGTACATGAGAATTGGTCGAATGACCGATGTGTATAGCCAATAGGTTATGCGAGGTTGAAAACCCCATTTGCTTCCTATGGCTTTCTTGCAAGAGAAAAGAGCTACTGTGGCTTTCTTAACTCTTTCCTGAATATTAGGTTTCCAACTTAATTTTTTGTCTAATATCAGACCAAGATATTTGGCTTCATTGGTGAAAATTAGTGGTACACCTTTTATTGAAGGGGGTACAATTACTGGGATCTTGTATTTCCGTGTAAAAAGGACAAGGTCCGTTTTTTGAGGATTAATACTAAGTCCACAACGATCAGCCCATCTAGTGAGCATATTAAGTGCGTTTTGGAGGAGGTCTCTCAGTGTATTTGGATGTTTTCCTGTGACGGCGATAGCAACATCATCGGCATACGCAATCACTCTGTAGCCTTCCCGCTCGAGGGATATTAGCAATTCGTTAACTACTATGTTCCACAGGAGAGGGGACAGAACACCACCTTGCGGAGTGCCTCTACTGACAGACCTTTTCGTACAAAAATCCCCCATCTCAGAGTTGATGATCCTGCTATTAAGCATTAGATTGATCAGCTCACAGAGTGAGTATTCGACGTTTAGGGTCGTCATAGCAGAAGTGATAGCAGATGTGTCAACGTTGTTGAAAGCACCTTCAATATCCAGGAAGGCAACCATAGTATACTCCTTTTGCTCTAGGGAGTATTACCAGAGTATGCAAGGCTGTTTCCACCGATTTCCCTTTGCAGTAAGCATGCTGAGACATCGATAGTCCCCTATCAATGCTATTACGTATATGGATATCAATCAATCGTTCCAGCGTTTTGAGAATGAAAGATGATAGACTAATAGGTCTTAGATCTTTAGGGTTGACATGCGAGCATTTGCCCGCCTTGGGAATGAATACTACTTTTACCTCTCTCCATCGCTGAGGTATATAGGCCAGATCTAGACAACTTTTGAACATCATCTCAATGATGGGCAGAGTTATATCGATGGTGTGTTGTAGCTCAGCTGGTATGATTTGATCTGGACCTGGAGATTTATAAGGTTTGAAGCTATTCAGAGCCCATGTCAATTTTTCTTTTGTGACAAGACCTTGAGGAAAAGTTAAGTTAATACCCGATCCAGGACGGTTTATTGTATTAACGGATTTGGAGCTATCTGGGAAGTGGGTATCTAATAGCAGGTTTAGCGTTTCTTCGCAAGAGTTAGTCCATGTACCATCTGAGTTTTTGAGACAACTAGGCATGGTTGGATTTGTCGAGAGAATCTTCCTTAGCCGCGATGCCTCCGAGGACTCTTCTATTGAGCTACAGAAGGATCTCCATGAGGATCTTTTGGCTGTTCTCAATTCTTGTTTATACTTTTTGAGGGATTCCTTATAGGACTCCCAATCTTGGAGGTGTCTAGACTTTTTTGCACGGTTAAAAAGCCTTCTACAACCTTTCCTGAGTATTTCTAGTTCAGCAGCCCACCAATGTGGTTTTCTCTTTCCTCGCACTGTAGTGAGGGGACAGGCAGTTTCCATAGCTTTATTGAGGGCTGCTGTAAGCTCATCAACTTTTTTATCGAGTTCAAGAGCGCATAAGGGAGGATCATTAAGTTCTGGTTTAATCAGACTTTTCAGAGTTGTCCTATATTTTGGCCAATCTGTTTTCCTATAGTTCCGGAAAGGGATCGGTTTTGGGGACTCTTCACTAAGAGTGAATTGGATGTACCTATGATCGGAGAACGAGTGCTCCTTTGATACTCTCCAATTCAATACTTTATTCGAGAGATGCAACGAGACAAGAGTGATATCTAAAACTTCTTGCCGATTTTTAGTAACAAAGGTTGGTTCATTACCAACGTTACTTACTACCAGATTAGTTGTTAAGATGTAATCAAAAAGAGACTCACCTCTGTCATTTATTTCGGTACTACCCCACGTAGTATGGTGCGCATTGGCGTCACAACCGATAATTATGTTGGTATTGAGTCTTGTAGATTCAGCGACCGTCTTCTCCAGAGTGGTACCAGGCAGTGGGCCCTGGTGGTCGTGTCCCAAATACGCTGATACCAGCCAGTAGGTATGGTTGTCTATTACCATACTGGCTGTGGTGACGTCTTCATCACTGAAATTAGGGAGTAAAAATACATTTAGACTACGTTTTACTAGTATGCAGGATCTTGGGTTACCTTTTCCCGTTACATATAAGACGCAGTAGCCAGAAGTTCCCAATCCTCGAACCAGGGATTTCCCAATCCAGGGCTCTTGGATGAGAACGACATCTTCCCCAGTTTTTGACAGGCGGAGAAGAAGGGAGGCCGAAGCCTTAATAGAGTGTTGGAGATTAATCTGTACTATTTGCAGCATTTTGGCTACAACTAGGCAGATCAACCTCCACCACTGTTAAATCCAGTTCATCCAGATCGGACGAAGAGGAACCTAGCAGTTCATCTTCTTCCTCCCCGGAGAGAACTTTGCTAGATGAGTCATCAGTCTCCATTAGGGATAAACTTTTGACGTTTTCGGAAGAAGACTGTGCCGCGACAGAAGAGGGCCCTGGTACAACATCATCCCCATCCAAGGATGGGAAAGTGATGATAGCACTGGGACCCCCACGTCTGGCGACACAGCTTCTGAGTGTAGGGAAGAAGACTGCGCCGCGAGTTATGGTTATTTAATCATACAAAAAAAAGAACAGTTTTTCTTCGAACAAATTTATTAACTTTAATTTTTGTTACTAGTCAGAAGCTTCAACAATAAACGACTGACTAACTTAATTCTAACATCAGTCATTCTTACTTAATCTTAATGCTAAATTATGAACTCTCAAATACTGGTTTATCGTTAGCTTTACATTTTAGTGACAGTGATTAAACTAAGTATGGATCTCAAATACTGGCTTGTTTACGTTAAAGAACACTGGCTTTCGTTTTTGGTGCATTGCTCTCGTTAGTTTTATATTTTAGTCACAATGATTAAACTTAATATGAATCTCAAATATTGGTTTATTTAAGTTGTGCAGTATTCTTAAAGAATACTGGTTTTCGTTTTGGTGCATTGCGCAAAATATGAATTGGTCATCGATCAAGTGGACACAGGGTGTGCTGTGCATAACTCCTCCGCCCCCAGATTCAAGCGATATCAGGGGTGTTGAACAGCTGATACATACATTTGATTTGGTAAATTTAATTATGATTATGAGTAGGTCTTCGAATTCATGTCTCTGATGCTCGTGATGTGATGTTTAAGATAATGATTTTCGTTACTAAATTAATGTTACATAGTAGATTTACTGTCATTTTTATAATTTTGTTTTGATATTTTGAAATATTCTTTGTCTGTTACAATTCTACAATAATTTATTTTAAATATTTATATTTAAAAATTAAATAATTAATACTATATTCATATATATATATATACATATTTATATTTTTTTTACACTCTAATATATTTACTTACTTATACAATATACATTTTTATTTAGTTTTAACATAAGTTATTTAAAGCTTCACAAATCCTCTTAAAGTAATTTTTTTTCTGTTTTACCAAAGTGAAGGTAATTAATGAATCCGAACATCCTCATTCTATTTTTTTTTTTGTTATTCTTGAATTAGGATTGATTCTCAATGGTATGTATATAATATACAAATACATAGGTAGGTTCCGTGGTAATTTATTTTGCATATATTTTTCATATAAGAATGTATATTTACTAGCTAGTGTGCTGTTTGAACTTTCGCTTACTTTTTATTTTGTTTTTGTGTGATTTTCTGTTTTGATGTGTTAAAACTATTACTTTTTTATTCGACTTAACTTTTAATTTCTTAGCTCTAGGGGCTAGTTTGTTACGTCTATTGTTAAACTCAAAAATAGTATCGTTATCTTGAAAAATCGGTGGATCTTCTCTTTTTTGATTAAGTTTACTAATAATTTTGCTTTTATGTTGTTCTATTTTATTTTGTACTTGTGGAAAGAGAGTGGTTTGAAACTGTTGCAATTTATTTAAGTAGTCGTGCTTGGATTCATAATTTATGGTCTTAATAAATGTAGGCGCTCTACCTGTAAAGAGTTCTATAGGTGTCAAGTTTGTTACGGAATGAATACTGTTATTATAGGTTGCGAGAGCTTCATTAAGTATGTCCTTAGGTATTAATTTTTTATCTTTATCGTAAATAATTCGATATATTTCCGTTAAAGTGGAATGGAACCTTTCCACAGTGGAGTTGCCTGTAGAGTTTTGAGGTGTTGTGATGTGTAAGGCTATGTCGTATTGATCACAGAATTCCTTGAAAAGATTTGAGTTAAACTCTGAGCCAGGGTCACAAACAATTCTTTTGGGATAACCATGGTGACTGAAAAATTCTCTCAAAGATTGAATTATATTCAAGCTATTTCGAGCCGACAAAATATAGGCGGATGCAAATTTCGAAAATCTATCAATGATAGTCAATATCTGTTGATTATGAATCGCGTAGACGTCAATGTGCAAGGTATCTAACGGTAGACTGGGTGTTTTAGTAAGCTCGTACTTTACTTTCGGAGGATGTCTCTCGTATTTCAAAACCTGACATTTTTCGCAATTATTTATTATTTTTGTAATTTTGGTTTTCATATTTGGGAAATAATAAGTTCGACGGAGGTGTTGAAATGTCTCATTAATACCCCTGTGGTTGGATTTCAAATGATATTCATTTATAATTTGGTCTTGATCATCATTTTTAATTATGTCGTTTAAAATTTCCTTACAGCGAACAAGTTTAAATATCTTGCGATTAGAAAAAAGTTTTGAGTAAACAGTTTGAACCATTCTAAAAGTCTCTTCGTCCGTGTATAAGGCGAGAAGTTTTTTCGGAGTTAAATTGTCCTTAAGAATAGATGTTATTTTCTCTTCACTGTATAAATCTGATTGTCTAAATACTCTTCTTCGTTTAGTCTGGTATAGTATCTTATAACACGTTTCAGGAATTATAAGGTTATCAGTTTTAAGAAGGACCAGCTGATCAGTGAACTCATTTAAAGGGCGTTCTGCAATAGGTATGCCATCGTCTAGATTTTCAGAAGCAGAATGAATGGTGGATAGATTGGAACTTGTTTCTAAATCTGCTACGTTATTCTGCAAAGATTCATTCATGTTAATTTCAATGCGGCTCAAAGCATCGACATTGGTATTTAACTTGCCTTTCTTGTAATGAATTTCGTATTCAAACTCTTCAAGCTTTAGTCGCCATCTTATTAATTTAGAGTTTGGGTCCTTTAAGGAAAACAGCCAAGTAAGTGGTTTGTGGTCAGTGATTATGTGGAATTTACGTCCATATAAATATGGGCGAAAATGTTTAGTAGCCCAAACGATAGCGAGTAACTCTTTTTCCACTGTACTGAAATTGATTTCTGAGTCAGAAAGTGTGCGTGAAGCATACGATATGGGCTTGTCTGAACCTATTGGGCCCTGACTCAAAACTGCTCCAAGAGCGAAATTGCTAGCATCTGTGGTGAGGTTAAAAGGCTTCGAAAAATCAGGGTACTGCAAAAGAGGGTCATTACTGAGTATGTCCTTACAATGTTCAAAACAACTACGATACCGCTCATCCAACAATATGGTTTTTCCTTTTTTCAAACATTCCGTCAATGGTTTTGTTAGTTTGGCAAAGTCTTGTATAAACTTCCTATAATACCCTAACAGGCCAAGGAATGATTTTATTTGTTTTTGGGTGCGGGGAATCGGAAATCTCTTTATTGAGTCTATTTTTTCAGGGTTGGGTCTAACACCTTCAGGGGTTACAATGTGACCAAGAAACGCAACTTCTTTTCTCAAAAACTCAGATTTATTGAGCTGAACTTTAAAGTTAGCTTGTTGCAATTTGGTAAAAACTTTTTTAAGATTTTCCAAATGCTCCTGAAGTGAGGAGGAAAACACTATAATGTCATCCATATAAATGAGACATATTCTTCCTTGTAAGTCTTTCAAAACGTTATCCATCACTCTTTGAAAGGTACATGGAGCGTTTTTAAGTCCAAATGGCATTCGGACAAATTCATAGTGACCATTGTCAACTGTGAAAGCTGTTTTATTGATGTCTCTACGGTCTACTTCGATTTGATGAAAACCGGAAGCCAAATCGAGAGTAGTGAAGTACATACTTCTTCCTAGTTTGTCCAAAATGTCTTCTATGTTGGGAAGTGGATACCTGTCGCCGATTGTTTTTTCGTTGAGCTTGCGATAATCTACTACCAATCGCCATTTTTGTTTGTTTGAGGCGTCAATTTTTTTGGGTACAATCCATATTGGACTGCTCCAAGGAGAGTAGCTAGGTCTTATTATTCCTTGTCTAAGAAGTTCTTGTATTTGAGTTTGAATCTCTGCTTTGTGAATTTCCGGATACCTATATGACTTTGTATAGATGGGTACATCATCATTTGTTCTAATGCGGTGTTTGATTGCGTTTGTGAACGACAGTGTGTTCCCTTCTTTGAAAAATATATCTTCATATTGCCTACAAAGCTTAAGAAGTTTATCCTTTTCCTCTGCATTCATATGGTCTGTTCTGAGTAAGTTTGTTATGTCACTATTTGATACTTGTTCAGTTTCGTATGAGTCATACTTTATGTTGAAATTATTTATCTCGTTGTATTTATTAAAGAATTCAACTTTTAAGGGTTGTTCTAAAAACAGTATCTGTTCTTCATTTGACATATTTATAACTTCTACGGAACTGTACCAGTTAAATGATCTAAAAATACCTTCGGGTATTTTTAAAAATTTGCTCAACATTGTGGGTTTAATGTAAATATCTCCGTTTTCAATATCTACTGGTAAACTTACTACAATCTTAGAGTTTGGAGGAATACGAAAAATTTGTGAGCTGTAGTTAGGCTTAAAGTGAAGAGGAATTACAGCATTTTTCGTTTCTAAGAGTTTATCTTTGAGGTTTACTTTAGCTTCTAAACGTTTCATCATCTCTAAACCTATTAAACCATCAAAATAGGAGTGAAATTTAAAAACTAAAAATTTGAAAGTCTCGTCCGTATTTAATTCCTTAAACGCGGGGAGCGTCACTTGCTTATTTAATTTGTGTTTGTTGAATATAGTACTAATTAAAACTGTCTCAATAAATTCATGTGTGTTGGGGTTTGTAACTTGGGGGTCAATAAAATTTACAGATGCACCTGTGTCTATTAAGAACTTGAGTGGCTTTCCTGAACCGGAAATTACAGATATATAAGGCAATACATTTGTGGTCTGTTTTTTTATGTCGATGAATCCCACTTGTTTTCCGAGGCAATAAACTGAAAATTTGTGTCATCGATTTCATGGCAGTTTCTTTCGTCATTGTTATTATACAAATTTTCGTTTATACCTTGATTTTCAATGGGAGTGTATTGATCAAGTTGTGGATAATAGTATTGTCTCGGGTTGGACTCAAGGTAGTTCGTTGAACTCATTTCGCTTAAAGGGTTGTGATAGTGTGACGGTTCATGTTCTAGATTAAAAACTTCCTTGGGTGTGTAATTGTTGTTGTTACTGGGAGTGTTATTATGCGTACTGAATAAGTTTTGTGCTCTTATATTTGATTGTTGCGTTCTTGTGTTACGGGTTGTACCGCTTGATATGTCCATTGGTATTGGGGGAGGTTGAGTGGCGAATGTTGGTCTTGGTGCAATCTGGCTTTGATTTTGGTTTGGAGTATATTTGTAAGTCATTGGAATTGGTTGAGAAAAATTTTGTGTTTTGGTTGTAACGAAGTTTTGATTTTGAAAAGGATATAAATTATTATTAAATGTGGGAGTCATATTTTGATTTTGTCGGTGATTCGAGTAAGTGGGAAGGTTTTCATTAAATTGATTGTTATTTTGAAAGAAAGGTTGTATGTTAGGTCTAGAGGAAAATAAAGTTGGCCTTTGGCCAGTCGAAAAACTACTGTTGCTATATCTAAATGGATTTTGATTTGTCGACTCTGATAGGTATGGTCTCGTTGGCTTCGAAGCAACGTTAAGAGTAGTGTATTTCATGTAGTACGAGTTTTGTTCCTTAATACAAAAGTTAAATGCTTCTTGGAGAGATGAAGGTCTCATAGCTCTAATGGTAGAGCCTAAAGGTTCTCTTAAGCCTATGAGAAAAGTGTTAAGGCACATTTCTGAATATAGGCCTTCTTTGGCTAAGATTACATTAGAGTCCCTTTCATGGATGTGCACATGGTTATTCAGCGTTGATAATATGTCTATAATTTTAGAGTAATATACTTCAAGTGTATCGTTTGCTTGTTTTATATTATGCAAATCCCTTATGAGAGACGTCTCACTTCTCTTGTCAGAGTAGTGCAAAATTAAATTTGTTTTTATAAGGGACCACTCTAAAGGTGTTCCGAACATGTTAAGGACTTCATTTGCTTCACCAGTAATTTTGTTTCGAATTGCTCTCATTATAATGCGAGCATATGGTGTGTTGTTTATACTGTCCATAACACTTAGTATTTCCTCAACATTGTTTAAAAATTCATAAAGCAGCCTACGATTACCACTGAATTGCGGAAGATCTTTAACGGCATCTGGGATTTTAAGAGTATTAAAAATACCATTAATTGCACTCATATTCATGCCATTAATAACACCGTTATCTACACTCCCTATATTGTAATTCATGTTACTATGTTGTCCTGAATTATTGCTTCTATTATTACTGTTAGATTCATTTGAACCGTTACCTGCGTGATTTATTAAGTTACCACTTGAACCCACGCTACTATTTGAAGCGGTACCATTTATACCCAAGTTATTCAACACTAATTGAGAATCACCGTTATTTGCCATTGAAATTTGAGAGAAATGTTCGGTTTCGTCACTTTCACTATCTGAATTATAAGTAGGTCTATATTTATTTGAATACCGTTTTTTAATATAAATGTTTGATCTAGTTCTATGCATGTGGATAATGTATGTATATATAAATGGAATATTTTATTTACTACACTTTTATAATTTTTATGTTCTTAAATATGTTCTTAAATAATCTTCTTATTTTAGAAATAATGAAAAAAAAAATTATGATTTCGTAGTTTTGTTATTTATGTAGAAATGTATATGTAATTTAATTTTTGTAATTGTTCGCTTGTTCAATACTTCTTACTACTTAAGATTTGTTCTTCTGATGTTCTTTTGTCCTTTTGATGTTCTTATGATGTTCCTTTGGGCTAAAGAATTGTAATTCTCCATACGAGATGTGCCCTAATCCTCGTTTTGCAAAATATCCACCTTACACCAATATTCTTTTGGTGCGAAACTCACGTGCAAAATAGTTAGTACTTAAGTGAATTGTTCTTGTGCAATATTCATTCGCAGCAAAAAGTACTTATATCAATATGCCTTTGATATTCTAACACGCGGTTTCCGAATTTTTGCTAACACCGACTGCGCCAGTTATGGTTATTTAATCATACAAAAAAAAAGAACAGTTTTTCTTCGAACAAATTTATTAACTTTAATTTTTGTTACTAGTCAGAAGCTTCAACAATAAACGACTGACTAACTTAATTCTAACATCAGTCATTCTTACTTAATCTTAATGCTAAATTATGAACTCTCAAATACTGGTTTATCGTTAGCTTTACATTTTAGTGACAGTGATTAAACTAAGTATGGATCTCAAATACTGGCTTGTTTACGTTAAAGAACACTGGCTTTCGTTTTTGGTGCATTGCTCTCGTTAGTTTTATATTTTAGTCACAATGATTAAACTTAATATGAATCTCAAATATTGGTTTATTTAAGTTGTGCAGTATTCTTAAAGAATACTGGTTTTCGTTTTGGTGCATTGCGCAAAATATGAATTGGTCATCGATCAAGTGGACACAGGGTGTGCTGTGCATAACTCGCGACAGAAGAGGGCCCAGGTACACCATCGTCCACATCCATGGATGGAAAGGTGATAGTAGCACCAAGACCCCCTACGTCTTGCGACACAGCTTCTAAAGTGGGTTGTGGAGGCTCGCATAAAGCGTCTACCTCATCTTTTTTGTATATACGGAGAGTAATCGTCTCGAACCCGTATCTTATCACTCCCTTGGTTCGCACCAGAGAGGCCGCAGAATCCTTATTGATGACGATAATCGCACTTCGATAAAGACCCTTCGGCTCTTCCAGTTTTGCGATCTTCCAGTCGTGACAGGAGAGGTCCGGGTTGCTAAGCCTGATCATCTCATGGATGTCTACAGGACATGCAGGCTCAATCGGGATCCAAGCACGAGCTCTCGGCCTGCAAGGAATGTCTTCCTTTGCAACAACCTCGAGTTTTGCGCCTGGCCAAACTTCGCCCAGCTTGCCGACAGCAAGCGTATATAAATCGCGCGACCTCTGATCGTTACAAACGATGAGTTTGACATGACCTTGATGCCAACCCCCATCGCTTGTTACAGGTGGTGGACCCGGATGCTCTCGCATGACTTTGAGAAAGCCAGCCGAGAGCTTCAGTTTCACTATCTGCCAACGGTCAGAGGTAATCGCGCCATCAATATTGCTTCTATCAATGCCCGCAACCACGATTTTGTTTTGTTCCTTAAGCACATCACTAAAAGGCTTAGTGAGAGGTACTTTAGGAATTTTGGGAGTGCTGGTGTTCTGCACTTTGGGTTTTTTAGGGATGGGAGTGGACTCCTCCAAAGACCTTTGTCGCTTTGACGTGGAGTCGCAGCTGGTCTTAGATTTGGCTAAAATGGATTTAGCCCACTCAATCTTCTTGCTATGGATGGGATTACTACCATCCCCCAATGTTGCACCAGGAGATTTTAGCAATCTCATCGCATAGCGACGCTGCTTATATAGGACCCTAGGTTGGGTGGCTGTCTTCGTAGTGGAGGCAGGGTCGTTATTCCCGACGCTGCTAACACCACGGAGACTACCACTAGGACCATCCTGGAGAGGTTTACTCTCTTTGGTAGTGGAACTACCGACATGAGGAGGCGCTTTCGCCAGGGATACCTCCTGTACCTCACTAGAAGCTGGGCAATGACTTGGCACAGACCCCTCTCCTATGTTTGGCACAGGATTTACGACAGCCGACATTATCGCCGAACTGCCGCCCGGTGTAGATACAACCTGTACCACACTCGAAGTTGGGCAGTGACATGTCACAATCCCTTCTCCTGTGTACGGCACAGGTGTAACGACAGCCGACGTTGCCGCCGAACTGCCGCCCGGTGTAGCTGTAGTACCGGTACCGGTTTGATTTTTTTGTTTTTGTTTTTGTTTTTGTTTGTTTTGTTTGTTTTTTTTCATTTGGGTTCCCACGAGTAGGCGAAGTAAAAGGGGGGGTCCGTCTGTGCAGAGATTCGCTTACACAGATAAGGCTAGCTAATCCGGAGGTCGCCTGGTATCCGGATACTCCGTTAGTGACTGAGCTATTTTTAGAAATTGGGCCCTCAGCCTGGCTGATCATCGGCACGGGTCGTATAACACCTTGAATCCAGCCCAATTTGGGAAGTTGAAGGGGAGGATATGATTTGGAAGAGGAGAGACGAACAGCAATTGAGCCATAAGCGTCCCAGGAAGGAAACAAGGTACTGACAGAAGTGATACACTATACAGTCAGGGGATAAGGAGACATCAGCCAGTGTAATGCACAAAGCCGATGGAGGAGGGGATAAGGATCGGGAAGGGGAGGGACGAGCGACCTTTGGTTTCAGGACTCTTCTGGAGAAATAATTCCCGAGAATCATTGACCTTACTCAGCTTCTACAACTCGACAAGTTCGACGCTCAGGTAGAAGACTGAATGTGCAATATTCACTAGAAATTTCATCTAACTCAACCTGCCAAAATCCATGTTTTAAATCTAACACTGAGAAAAATTTCATCCCGCAGAGCTTATCTCTGATTTCTTCGAATTTAGGAATCAAAAATTTTTCAGGTTTAAGAGCCTTATTTAAATATCGCGGATCTAAACACACTCGAATTTGTTTATTTGATTTCTCTACGATAATCAAATTACTTACCCACCCTTTTGAGCTATGCACTTTTTTAATTATTCCAGTTGATTCCAGTTCATTGAGAGCTTTTTTAACCGGTTCGATAAGAATGGCTGGCAGGCGTCGTGGTGGTTTAACTGATGGCGAAACTGTGTTATCAATTTGTAGGTGACATTGTATGGGAAATTTCCCTATTCCTGTGAAAATATCTTTGTTCTGTTCAATAACTCTAGGTTTTGGATCCTGAATAGTATTCACATTAGCTCGACTAACTAAACCTAATTTCTCGCATGCAATAATACCTAATATAGGAACTGTATTTTTGTCAACTATAAAAAATTCTTGACCTAAACTTCTGTTAGTTGTAGAACATGTTAAAACAATGCTGTATTTTGGACGAATAAGTTCTCCTCCAAACGCTTCTAAGGTTCTCAAGCACGGTTTAACATGTTTTTTAGTTTCTATACGAGTTAAATATGAGGTTGGCAAAACGTTTACTTCTGCACCTGTATCAAGCTTAAAAGAAATTGGAGTTGACTCCACGATGATAGTTTAAATCCAACAATTCTGTTTTTTTGTACTTATATCATATATAAAAAAATTCTTTTCATTTTCATCTGAATTTTCGATGCAATCCATCTGGACATTTGCATTATTATTTTGTAGGGATAATTCATTTACCTGTTTTGTTTTGCACGCACATGCAAAATGATTTTTCAAATTACTTTTTAAACATACTTTTCCAAAAGCTGGACATTTATTTGGGAGATGCTGCTTATGGCAACGTTCACAATACTCATACCCTTTGGTATATTGATCCTGTTTAAAAGAAAAATTATAATTAGAAGTTAGATTTGTATTATGCTTCTGATTTCTTGTTTCAAATTTATTTTTATAAGAATTATTAAATTTATTAAAATTGTTGCTAGGTGATTTCTTAATAATGTTGATTGATGAGCATCCCGACTGCTGCATTGCATCTTGTTCTTTTATGTTCTGGACGACTTCTAGCCTGGATTTGTCTATTTCAAACAAGCGACATTTTTTTATAGTATCCTCTAAGGATATATTTCCCACAGCTAATAATTTTTCTTGGCATGACTTTGAACGGATTCCAAAAATGATTCTATCTCTGATAACTTTATCCAATTCATCTGGATGAAACTCGCACGTGTTGGCCAATTGCTTCACATCAGTTAGAAAGTGATCGAACGTTTCTCCTTCTTGTTGGGTTCTATTATATATGTAGTTTGAACCGCTCATACACCTCGTCTTTTTTAGGATTACAGTATATTTCGAACTCTTTCAAATAGACTCGAGTGTTTTCACTTTCTCTGCAGGGAAAGTGGAGAAGACATCAACGGCATCATCTCCAATTAGGTTAAGTAAAATTGCAATTTTTACCGCTTCAGGTTTTTCGTCACTCTCGGAAGCGCACATGTATATCTTAAACCTTTGTTGGAATTTTTTAAAATTCTCAGAAAGATTTCCATCCATGACCAGATGACTCGGAACTTTGAAATCCATTTTTCTATTTTGTTGACTTGATTTTGAATCTGATTCTTCACAACCTTTCTTTCTTTCTTCTTTTATGTCCTCTGATTCACTTTCCAAACTACTTGACTCTTCTGAATCATCACTTTGTTCACTTTTTTTAACTTTTTGTTTAGTTTGCTTTGATTTCTTTTTAAGATATTGTGATCTTGTTTTAGTCATAATTATTTTACTTTAATTCGGCTGCGCCATGTTCAGTTTGTATTTAATAATATTTAAATCAAACGATGTTGTCTCTTTTAAGTTGTGAATTCAAGTGACTTTATTAGAGCAGGTTCAATAGTTTCACAATAACTGTTATACGTTAAATGTTAAGCATATAAATGTAGTAGGCATATAATAAATGAATAGAAAAGTTAAAGGCAAAGAAGGTGTAGACCTACACTTATTAATTTAACTTTATACAACAGTCACTGAAAACCAAAACTATCTGCAAGGTCTGGTTATCGAGTAATGATAAAAAAAGAAATGTTTTGGTTTTTGTCCCGATCACAATAAGGATTTCACAGAAAGCATATATCTTCGGGTGCAAATATCTCAGCTACCAGACCTCGGAATTGAGTTAGGCTTCCAGCAGTAAGCTCAGAATAATGAGAGCTACGAAATAAAGTGAATCAATTCCCACATGTTTTTAGAAAAATATCATGGACCCCTTGCCAAAGTCTTGGACAGAAAAAAAAATTCTTCAAAAACCTATCGAATGATAGGTACATCAAAAGAAAGGTCTGGTCGAATTCCATTCATCAAAGTTTTCAAGGTTTTAAGTTTTTTTGAAGGCCTGGTAGCTGAGATATTGTCAATAATGTAAATTATTCGCAAACATTTCCCGCAATTTCAAATCGATATTACTGAAAATTTTAACCGATAACAGCTATAGAATTATTCATCAAATAAAGGGCTTTCAAGTAATCAATCTACTTTTGGAAACGATTTTTTTTTTTCAAATGGTCATATCTCTCAATTTTTCCAGGTAGCCTATAACAAATGATGCACGAAATCAAAGGTCTATTCAATGTTAATATAATTTCAGCAACTCCAAAATTTTCATTGATCGTTCCAACAATTTGTTTCTGTATCACTGTCAATTGTTTTTCGAAAAGTAAATTTTTGAGTGCGAATTAAAATTACAAAGGGCTAATGTTAGTACTCTTAACTTCCTTTCGAAAAGATTACTTATTCCTCTAAAAAAATCAAGTTAATTCCAATTTTTCCATCAAATTGTGTTAACCATCATTTACCATAAATTTTATAAACTTATGTGAAAGCCGGAAAAGGTCCACAGAGACAACGACAAAATGTCAATAATTTTAAATTTTCCATCAAAGCATGCAAGTTCACCTTGAAAAACAGAGAAAAAAAGACCAGGATATTTTCCTACATGATATTATATACTTTTTTCAAGCGGGAAGATATTGTATGTTTCTGGTAGTTGTGGCTGACTCGTGGGAGTAATAAATATTAACAGCCGTTACAAGGTTGGCATAACATAAAAATTAGCTTTAGCAACATTAAAACGTTAAACTTTGTTATGGTCGTTTGAGGAATGTCATAAACATCAACATACAAGCTTGCATAAATATTTCAGATGAATACTGTGCACATATGTCGAAAATATGAGAAGAACTGAATCAATTGATAGAGGTAAAAAACAGAAATATATACAGTAAACGATGTAACAGTGTCAAGCTTAGCTGAGCCTTTTTATTTTATCCCTATTCCCATTACTTTCAAAAACTTTCATTTCATAAAAATTGCACTGGAAACAGTTGCCAAAGTCAAAGAAACAGCAAGCAATATATTTTCTACAAACGAAGTAAAGTGCTCAAGTTCATGATATACTCTAACTTTTAAATGAGCCTTTTGTCATTCAAAATATTTTTTAATAAAAGAAAAGAAAAAAACACACATTTCCATTCCTTTCTGCGAAAATGTATGAAGGAGGAAAGTTTTCCTTATATCTGCCAAGTTGAAAAAAGGCATACGTTATGTTTTTGAACTCTTCAACTTCTGTTTCAGCTTAACGTTGGAAAGGATTTTTTTTTGTTTGTATCCCTTTCAGATGGGCTTGCTTCAAAAGTTTACACTATCACTTTTGAATTTTGTTTCTTGTTTGCGAAATTGTTTTGCCGACTTGACTGCAAGGATTTTATCATTAAAATGTCATGAAAACATGAAATCGACCTGAGTCTAGAGATAGGTAGAGTTTTCAAAAAAAAAAATCTTGATCAGAATTCTGTGAAATGTGAAAAATTCCGAAACAATTTCTTTTCTTTTTTTTGTCTGCAAAGCAATGCAATTTTTAGCTATTCCTTTGAAATTTTGTTTTTGTCGTTATCCGTTGTTGTGAATCCAAGAAAAAATTATTTCTGAAGTTTCAATTAGAATTCGCTTTTGACTCAACAACGCATACCTACTTACCTGGAAAATTGGAATTGGGGAAAACATTTGCATTACTTCAATCAATCAATAACTAGCTTGAAAAATTTGATAGGGAATGGAAACGCAAAACACAGTTTTTTTTCTAAAGCTCACCCAAAAAATCTCCACAAATCTACAATCTTTGTGTCTAGGAATTTGGTATAAAATCAACACAATCCAATTTCCTTTCCATACATATCACAACACAACATCTAACGCAGTTCTATCGAAACGATACAAATAAATTAACTTCCACTTCCCACCCAAAAATCATTGCTCACCGCTCATCAAAGCACTTTGAGACAACATCTGAACCAACCCATAACACGACCAGAAACAGCAGTGAACATTTCTTCCTGCGGAAAAAGGTTTTGTTTATCTTCGGTTTCGTCGAAGCCATCAACTAACCAAAAAGGAAAAGCTATCACAACGTGAGGAGGCTCTACCACATGAGATTTTCTCCGAATTTAACCTACTCTTAAGTGCTTCCGGTAATCTCATATCCTTCAAAAGGAAAAAAAAAACAAAATACCTCCATTCCCTAATCCATACAATCTCAACATTTTTGTTTTGCGGAAAAAGAAAGAATTTCCTTTGAATGGAATTATTTTGTTTAATACCCACAAACGTTTATAAGCTTCCCCCTTTAAAACCAAGAACTAACCGACCGATGATGGTGACGAGTATCCTTTTATGAATAAAAATGTCCTTAATCTCTACCTTTGAACTGCAGAAAACTCCCAAAGTGAAATAACAATACCAGAACTTAGAAGAATCCTTTGAAAAGCCACCAGTTACAAAGTTATAGGACAGATGATGGCTTAACGGTTATCCCTTTAAGACAGTCAAAAGTAGTCGCTATTGAATTTTTCAAGTTCTTCTCAACCAGCATCTCATCTGTAGTTCTAATTTAATGTTAACTTTTTATTCGAAACCATCAACTTACAATTTGAACAATCAGTGAAACCCAGAAGCTCGAGAAATGCACAACACAATGGAATGAAATTATAGTTTAAAATTTCTGTTATTAATTCATGGCAATTTTTCATGTTTTTGAAATTACAAGACAAAAGATTGTTGTAGTTGAAAAACGAAATTATAGTGAAAAGGAATATTTCTTTAGGTACTGTTTGGCAAAAGGGGACGAAACTTTGTCGTTCAATTTGTTATCCTTAGAGGATTTATTCGAAATATGAGTACAAATGGTGTTTTGAGTTCAAGTTGCACAAGTTTGTGAGATCTTGATTAAATTTTATTTTAAGAGGCATTGAAACACTCTTTGTTGCGCAAACTGTAGATAAAATATCCTGCACATGCCCGTACGTTTGAATAAACAAGACAGAGCTTACAGACTTAACTTACAACAAATATGAAAAAAAGAAAGAAAAGTAATTAGGCATTCCATTAATTCCGCGTCTTATTTTTAATAAATTAACTCCCTGCCACTTTTAAAACCATTCTAATAATTATTTACATTTTTTAATTACAAAATGGGCAAAATGTTGAGCCTCTTTTTGGATTAAACCCTTATTCTCCAATACCAAGTATTAATGAATTACTTAAATATTCCCATCTGGAAATTACAAAAAAAAAACTGTGATTGATCTCTTTATTATTTGTTCGCAGGATCAATGCAAATTGTTTTGCAAATTAATTTCGTGTAAGACTGCAGTCGTTCGATGACTCGTGTCCCGCCCTGGTTGGCGGATGTTCTAACATAAATCACAATGGAAATCAACGTACCCACAAAAGGTACAAGCTTGTTATACCAACCAAAGAGGATCTTCAAGGATTTGTTTTACGTCTTCAAGAACGGAATTGGGATTGGGACAGAAACAAACAGGCCGAAAGAGAATAGAGTATTAAAAGATACAAATGTGTCAAGTAGAATGATAAAGATACGACTTTTATTTTCCAATCAATCCAGTTTATTGGATTAAACTCTGACTTTTGTCGGAGAGAAAAAAAGGAACAAAAAAGTTTAGTTCTTTCATCTTCTCTATCGTCCTTGTACTTGCCTTCTAATGCCAATGTGAAGGATAGTTTTCACCAAGCAAAATAACCTTGAAGACCCTTTAAGTCGTTTGCACTTGCTTAGACTTATTTTAATAATTGAGGGATTTTTTCTTTCATTCAAATAAAAACTTGGGCGCCCTTAATACCAAAGAAAGCTTCTCTGGTAACCTCTTAATAAAGTTTAAAGGATGTGTGCAGGACAACTATTCCAACTTTTGAAGTTTCTTTTTCTGTTTTATGTAAGCAATCGGACTACAATCGCTTTTGCAATAAATAATTGCAAGTCATTTACCACACCGGGACAGGGCTTTCCTTTAATCAACAAAACATTGACATTGACATTACAGTACTTCGCACATGAATGATACGAACTACATACACATAGCAGCACTGGCGACTGAGGCCATCGGCTGGGACTGAAACAAGACATACGACAGAGAGAGACAGAGAGACACATAGAAGGAAAGAACACATAACATAAACCTACGTGGCACAGAGAAGGAGACATAGATTTATATTGTCTCATATTATCGCACAGGTGGCCTCAGATAAGCTGGCGATTATTGTAGAAAAACACTGCTGCCGAAGCTGGGGCTTGAACCCGCAACGTTTGGCTTAGCAGTCAACTACACTATCCTCTGAACCATGGCCACCTGCAATCAACAAAACAAAACTGAGAAAATGTACATAAACATCATACTTGGTCTAGTCTCTGACGGCATAACCATAAACATTTCATTGAATTGCAAGGAAAATAAAACAAGGACAGAGAAATAAAACAAAACAAAAATAGGATGTGACGGTTGAAAAGGAGCAATTTTGAATTTATACAACAAAATGCAGTCGAAATGTGTTTGCTTTGTCACAAATAAAGAATTTCCCTCGAAACAGGCTGAGGATACCGCGAAGAAGAAAATGCAGATTGTAGAGTTTCACCAAAAACAGAGACAATCTAGTACTTGAAAAACGCAATATAAACTCTTTTGAATTCAGTTTGTTGGCCAAAAGAGAACTATAGTTCTTGGGAATTTATTTGTAGTTTTTCCTTAGAATCGGACCTTTTTGACTACCTCAAACTGGAAATGAACAAGAGGAAAATGATTTCGAAGGAAAACAAATCTTTGAATTTAATTTTATTACTTGAGGGAATTGTTAATGGATTTTATTTTAGCTACTAATGAGTTCTAGGATAACTTTAAACTATATAAAATTAGCATTTGCTTGCTAAGTTAAAACATGAATGTCCAATGTCCATGTTTTAGGCAATTTTAAACACGTTGTTCAGTTTTTGATAGTCCTCTCCTCCCTTATTTGTGTTAATTTTCGAGACTATATAATGTTTTGAGAGATGTCCTTTTCTATAAAGAATAATTTCTAAACGTTATACAATTATGTAGGCATTAAAAAAAAAGAACACCCTGTAGTGTAACTCAGCGTCTAGTCGAGTACATAGAAACCGATACACAAATCTCTATGCTCTAATCGTATGATTATCCCGTACCTATGCAATTATTATACATAACATGACTAAAGCTATAAATACAGCTTTCGCTAGCTGTTTCTTTCTTCTTTTTCGAATAAATGTCAAACTGTACAAGCTCGACTCAAAGTGTTTTAATTTTGGCTTAAGACTTTTCCCTATAAAATTCAGAAGTGGGATCTGATCCCTAAGTATTTGAAGAAAAAATTAAGTGTAATTTTGTTGAATATTTAAAGTCGTTTCGTGAATATGTCGCAAGAATTTGACAATTTTATTAATAAAGCAACTGTTGCTATACTAAAAGACATTTTACGTTCCATTCACGAAAAAACCGATGGAACTAAAGCGGTGTTAAAATTGCGAGTGCAAGATGCAGTCAAAGGTTATGCCAAGGAAGATCTGCAAAATCTTGTACAGAATTTCTCGAATGTTAGTGAAAACCAGTCAGAATCATCAGAAGGTCATGAGTCCGAGTTGGAGGAAGAACCAGGTGAGGTACAAAATGACGACGTCGATGAGGAGCTAAATAATCTGCGCGAAGCATGTAAGAAAAGAGAGGAGATTATTTTACTCAAACGCAAGCTTAAGGAGCTACAGATGGAAGACGCTTACGAAAATCCTAGTCCAATTCCACAAGTTTCAAATTGTTTCAAAGATCTCGAAGACCTACTATGTCCATTTACCGGGGATGACAATTTTCCTATTGACCGTTGGATAGAGCAATTTGAGGAGTATTCAGAAACTCTTCACTTAAATGATCGTTCCAAGTTCATTTTTGGAAAAAGACTCCTCAGTGGAACTGCGAGACTTTTCATAAGGTCCTTGAAAACACGAACCTGGATTGAACTTCGAGACGCTCTTTTGGGTGAGTTTAAACGTGTCGTAACAAAAGCCGATATTTTCAATGAGCTTAATGCGAGAAAAAGACGACGTGATGAAACTATACAGCAGTACGTTTTATCGATGCAAGAAATTGCATCACATAATCCGATTGAAGAGGAGGATTTAATCCAATTCATAATCAAAGGCATAAGTGATGCTGAGATTAACAAAAGTATGCTCTATAATGCCAACAGCATAGAAGAACTCAAAAGCGCATTGAGAAAATATGAAAAATTTAAGAACAATAGCCGAGAACGTGACAATTTTACTCAAAAGCCCCATTCATCTTACATCGCTCGAGACAAGCATAAGAATATGCTATTGAAGAAAAATGATCCAAATCAAGTGAGAGAACCTGCCAATTCACCTGTTAATGGATTCAATAACAAAAAAGAATTCACTTGTTTTAAATGTGGCACACGTGGTCACATTGCTAAAAATTGCGCAAACAACAAACCAGTTCTGACACTCAACACTCAACTCAACAACAGCAGCAACAACGATACACAACAAATTCGCTCAGATCATGTTGATAAAAGCTTTAATCGAGAGACCGGCCGTTTCCAATCTCAGAGCAGCGAGTCCAACGACTTCGAGAAGGAGATTTCTTATCGATTCATTGGTGACGATTTCGATTGTTCGTGTGCACTAACAACGCTCTTGGACTCAGGGAGCCCAATAAGCTTCATAAAAGAAAAGTGTTTGCCGCCGTCGATGATCATACCGTTGGATCAAAATAGTCAATCGTATTGTGGAGTCAACAACAGCCCGCTCCAAGTGTTGGGAAGTGTTAATGCTTTTATATTTTTTGAAAATTTAAACACGAATTTATCTCTTTTAGTTGTCAATAATAATTCAATGAGTTATCCAGCAGTTCTTGGACGAAATTTCATCGACAAAGTTGGTATGGTGCTTAAGAAACCCGAAAATAGAACCGAGATTCAAGAAAGTGTTAATTTGTCCGAGTCAAACAACGTCGAGTGTAATCGTTCTACAAATGTTTCATTGTCATCATCAAGTCCGTGTCCAGAAACGCATGTTTGCATGAATTTATCGTCTTCAGGTCAGTGTTGTTTTTCGCATGTAAGTAAGTCAAGTGAAGAGTGCAATTTTATTTATCAAATTTGTAATATTGATATAAATGACGAATCTTTAGAGATAGATATTAATCCAAATTTACCGTATAATATACAGAAAAGTATTAAAAACGTAGTAAAGCCAGCTTTTAGTTCAAATTTAGATTTTATTCCTAATGATAACCAATTTAAAATGAGGATAGTTTTATCCAAAGACGTTCCATTCAATTGTCCACCAAGAAGACTACCATATTCTCATAAAATCGAGCTAGAGAAGATTCTTAAAGATTTGCTTAGCAAGGGAATAATACAAGAGTCTTGCTCACAATATGCATCTCCGATCGTCCTCGTTGAGAAAAAAAATAAGGAGCTTAGGCTTTGTATTGACTTTAGGGAACTCAATAAAATAACTTTGCGCGATAACTATCCATTGCCCTTAATTGAGGATAATATTGACCGACTTAAAAATAAACAATTTTATACTACTCTAGATTTGAAAAATGGTTTCTATCATGTTCCACTTGAACAGGAATCGATGAAGTACACGTCGTTCACCACTCCGATTGGACAATATGAGTTTACCAAAATGCCGTTTGGGCTTAAGAACGCCCCCTCAGTTTTCGAGAGGTATATGAAGCATTTATTTGGTAAATTGATATCCCAATCAAAAGTTTTGACGTACCTCGATGACATCCTAATCGCGACAGAAACCATAGAGGAACATATATAGACATACTCAGAGAAGTCGTTAATATAGTCATTACTAAAGGTTTAAGACTCAGATTGGATAAATGTGCATTTTTAAAAAGTGAGATTACTTACTTAGGTTATAGAATAACGAAAGACGGTGTAAGTCCAAACGAGGTTAATTTAAAAGCAATTGAAAATTTTCCGTTACCTACCTCAACTAAACACATCCATAGTTTCCTAGGACTTTGTTCCTATTTCAGGAAATTTATTCATCAGTTTGCTAACATAGCAAAGCCTCTTTATGACTTGTTGAGAAAAGAAGCTACGTTTATTTTTGGTCCAAAAGAAATAGCCACTTTTAACGTTTTAAAAAATAAACTGATTTCAGCGCCAGTACTTTCAATTTATAGTCCGCATTGTCTCACCGAGTTGCATTGTGATGCCAGCTCGCATGGATTTGGAGCCGTGTTGTTGCAAAAACAGAGCGATGGAAAATTCCATCCTGTGTTTTATTTTTCTAAGCGTGCGACTGAAGCAGAAAGCAGATTCCACAGCTATGAGCTTGAGACTTTGTCCATAGTCTATGCTCTTAGGCGATTCCGAGTTTACTTATTAGGCATTCCATTCAAAATCGTTACAGATTGTCAAGCTCTTGTTTTAACATTAAACAAAAAAACCTTAAACCCTCGTATATCACGATGGGCATTAGAGTTGCAAACATACGATTATTCTGTTGAACACAGAAAAAGTGATCGAATGTCACAAGTCGATTCACTAAGCAGATCATTCAATATATTGTATGTTGACAATGAGTCTTTTGAGTTTGTGCTCGCAGCCGTCCAAAAACAAGACCCAAAGATAATCGCGATTGCTTCTGAGCTGACAAAATCTGAAAGTCCATATTATGAAATGGTCGATGGTCTGATTTATAGAAAGTCAAAAGACAACATAATTTTTTACGTCCCATCTCATATGGAAGAGCAGGTAATCAGGACTCATCACGAAGCACTTTGTCATCTAGGTGTTGACAAGTGTTTTGAGCATATAGCTAAAATCTATTGGTTTCCTAATATGAAGGAGAAAATAAAAACTGTGATTAAAAAATGCCTTAAATGCATTTACTTTTCCCCTGAATCTGGGAAAAAAGAAGGTATTCTTCACCCCATACCAAAAGGAAATCTACCTTTTGACACGCTTCACATTGACCATCTAGGCCCATTTTCCAGTTCACATTCCAATAAGAAGCACATCTTGGTTATGGTTGATGGCTTCACCAAATTCACCAAGCTTTACTCCACAAAAAGTACTTCAAGTAAAGAAGCTATTGAATGTTTAAAAACGTATTTCGCTAATTTTTCCAGACCTAACCGTATTATATCTGACCGCGGGACATGTTTTACATCCAAAGAGTTTTCCGATTTTTTGCATGACAACAATATACAACATGTTAAGGTTGCCACACACTCTCCGCAATCTAATGGTCAGGTGGAAAGGTTAAACCGCGTAATAACTCCGATGCTTGCGAAGGAATGCGAAGCACACACAACTTCCGGTTGGGACAAAAACATTGAAAAGGTTGAATTTGCTATTAATAATTCCGTTAATCGAAGTACCGGATTTACACCTAGCACTTTACTTTTTGGTAGAGATCAGAAGGGAACATTTTGTGACAAGGTTAGAGAGTTTTTAGCTAACAATTTAGGATGTGAACAATTAAATTTGAATGAAATTAGAAAAGAAGCTGAGGGAAAGATTGAAAAAGAACAGATAAAAAACAAAAATTATTATGATAATCGTCATAAGATTCCAACAGAATATAAAAAGGGAGATTATATTATGATTAAAAACGTGGACACCACGCCAGGTACAAATAAAAAGCTTTTAGCAAAGTATCGTGGACCATATGAAAAAAAGATTTTACCAAATCACAGGTACGCAATAGGTGACATTGAAGGATTGCAGTTGACAAGGTTGCCATATAAAGGGATAAGTTCACCTGACAATATGAAATTATATGCGATTCCGAACACTGACTCGTAAGATGAAGGATATGAAAACGGTGTTTCAAAATATTCGTTTAAACGTTCAACATTTATAAATTTAATTCAATTATAATCTTGCACCTATACTCACTGTGTCGATGAAGTTTTATGCAATGAACTTTTCGATTAAAGATAAAAATTAGAATTTCAAATTAAGTTAATTGCTATGTAAGAAAATGTTTAAAAATTATTTTATATTTTTGAATATAATGTCTTAATTTTTATTTTGTTTAAATTTTAATTGTCTGTACCATTTTGCATGAAAATGAAAATTTATTTGTGTATTAAAAATATCTTTTTACTAAAATAGTAATATCGTATTTGTAATGTATTTTTTCCAAAATCAAGGTAATTTATATACCTCATTGAGATACAAAGAGAATTTTTAAATGATATATTATGTAATAATTTATGTATGTATTTTATATTTTCGTAAGTGATTAATGTGAAAGAAATTGCAATCGGGACGATTTTGCGGTCAGAATGGCCGAGCTGTAGGCATTAAAAAAAAAGAACACCCTGTAGTGTAACTCAGCGTCTAGTCGAGTACATAGAAACCGATACACAAATCTCTATGCTCTAATCGTATGATTATCCCGTACCTATGCAATTATTATACATAACATGACTAAAGCTATAAATACAGCTTTCGCTAGCTGTTTCTTTCTTCTTTTTCGAATAAATGTCAAACTGTACAAGCTCGACTCAAAGTGTTTTAATTTTGGCTTAAGACTTTTCCCTATAATGATATAATGAGGAACAGACGTTTTCATAATTTAATTTGTTTGAGTTTGTTTGAACAAATAAATATTAAAGATGAAAAGCTGTTGGCGATTTCACCGTTCCGTGATGCTTTATAAACATTTTCACATCATAGAAAACACTTTACTGTTTTTCACCTGTTTAGAAAATTCATACATTTGTTTTTTTCACAAATCAATTATTCGTAGTTTTTGTATTCATGTAATCACTTCTAATTTTATAATCAATACAAATCGTTTCATTGTCGTTCAACAATTCATCTCTTGGTTTTCTTTTATTCGCTCGGCTGTGGAATTTGCGTCTCTGCTGTTTATTTCGCTCATAGGTTATGGGCCCAGATATTCTTTCATAGAATTTACTGCTTTAATTGAATTAACAATTTATAGAATGAACGCGCCGATGTCTGGAAAAATTGAAACCCTTAACAAGGACAATTATGATACGTGGCGGATGCACATGGAAGCACTTCTAGTGAAAAACGACGCCTGGGAATACGTTAATGGCATCAAAACTGAGCCAGGAGCAGAGGCTCCACCAGTCGATCGTGAAAGCTGGAAAAGAGGTGATCAGAAGGCGAAGTCTGATATTATTCTGTGCATAAGTGCAGTCGAACTAAAGCAAGTGAAGGGATGTGCAACTTCAAGGGACGTGTGGCTCAAACTTGAAAAAGTTTTCCAGTCGAAAGGGCCTGCGCGTAAGGCGACGCTGCTGAAGCAACTAACTCTTCAAAGAATGCAGGAGGGCGATGATGTACGCGAACATTTGAATAAGTTCTTCGACGCTGTCGACAAACTTCAAGACATGGAAATTGAGATCAACAAAGACTTATTGGCAATCATGCTTTTGTATAGCTTACCATCAAGTTTCAACAATTTTCGTTGTGCTATTGAGTCTCGAGATGAATTGCCGACAGCAGAGAATCTACGCGTCAAGATCATCGAGGAATACGAGTCTCGAAAGAACGAATCTCTCGAAACGCCCCATCCGAATGCACTTGTAGCTGGAAAATTTCATCCGAAATTTAGGAGCAACCATAAGCCGAGAGGAAAAACAAGAATTCCCCCCGATCAACAAAACCAGTCGAAGATTATTTGTTACCGATGTAAAAAGCCAGGACACAAGCGAACAGACTGTCCGAACAAATTCGATAAACAAAGCGCCGGGACTGCGGAAGAGTTCTTATTCCTAACAAATCAAAATAAGCTTGAAAGTGCACTGCAATCCATCAAGAATAAAAGCTTACCCTGGTGCTTAGATAGCGGATGTACATCGCATATGTGTAAGAATCCAGACGAATTTTTAAATCTGGTTCAGCTACAGAACGAAAAGTTGTGCCTGGCTAGCAGTGCTACAGCTGATATAAAAGCTCGTGGTCGAGCAGAGGTTAAAATCAGCGAACAAGGTGTGAACAAGAAACTGGAACAGGCTAACACCTTATACGTTCCAGATCTTCGTACAAACTTATTGTCTGTTGGAAAAATCACCGACAATGGATACCAAGTACTTTTCGACAGTGCATCGGCTAGAGCGATTGACAGAAATGGAAACGTGGTTTTGACTGCAAAACGTGAAGATGGACTCTATTTTATTCACACAAGTGACGAAAAATGCTGGTCATCAAGAATCTCGAACCAAGAAAGTCTTCAACTTTGGCACCGACGTTTTGGCCACTTAAACTTTCGAGACCTGTCTGAAGCCATCCGTACGAAGGCCATTGGAGGAATAAGTTCTGTTGAATCGATGGAAAATTTGACATGTGAGATCTGTGTTCAAGGTAAGATGATTCGTACTAGCTTTCCTAAATGCTCGGTACGTACGACTCAAATTCTTGAGATCATTCACTCGGACGTTTGTGGTCCGATGAGGACTGAGTCAATGGGAAGGGCGAAATACTTCGTTACCTTCATCGATGATCACTCCAGATGGCGTGAAGTTCGATTTCTTGGAAGGAAAAATCAAGTATTCTCTCAATTCAAAAACGTCAAAGCATTATTGGAGAAGGAAAGTGGGTTCCAAGTGAAATGTCTGCAGTCGGACAATGGGACTGAATACAAGAATAACGATTTCGATACGTATTTGAGTTCTGAGGGTATCAAAAGGCGATTGTCAGTCGCTTATAACCCGGAGCAGAACGGAGTTGCGGAACGCGAAAACCGCACGCTCGTGGAGATGGCAAGATGTCTTCTGATTCAGTCTGGCCTACCCAAAGCATTTTGGGCAGAGGCTCTCGCAACTGCGAATTATATCAGAAATCGAAGCCCCTCCAAGTCACTCAACGGCAAAACTCCATACGAAGTTCGTTTTGGGAATCGTCCCGAAGTAAGTCATTTTCGAGCGTTCGGCTGTAAGGTCTTCATCTTAGAGAGAACACCAAATAGAGACAAACTTGATCCCAAGTCACAAGAAGGTATATTTATCGGTTATCCGCATGAAAACAAGGGATACAAAATATGGATTCCAGACAAGCGACAAGTTGTAGTCTCACGAGATGTCCAATTTATGGAAGACAATATTGACAAGATTCCGTATGAAAGTCAGCAGGTCGAAATTGAGTTACCTTTGAACAATGTTGAAAATAATGACAAACCAGAAATTTTCGATTGTGCCGGCGCTGATCAGTCAGAGTCAGATCAGAGTGATGTGGAATCAAACGTTACCGAAGATTCTTCGAACGAGAAAGAAGAAACACGTGAACAACCTAAGAGAAGAGCTGTTGGAAGACCACGAATTGTGAGGACCGGTCAACCTGGTCGACCAAGAAAGGAATTCAAAACTGAAGAGATAAATCAGGTAATTTTTGAAAATTGTTCTGTGGCTGAGGTTGATCTCGAGTTGGCAGTTTCTGGATCCGACGCTACAGAGTGGTATAAAGCCATGGCAACTGAATTGAGATGCATCATTTTAAAAGATACTTGGGAGATAGTGGATCGCAAACCTACGGACAAAGTCATCGGAAGCAGGATGATACTTCGGAATAAGTTTTCTCCAGATGGAACTCTAGAACGCAGAAAGGCAAGAATCGTTGCCAGAGGTTTCTCTCAGCGTCCAGGTATAGACTTCGAGGAAACTTTTGCTCCAGTCACAAAATTGAGTTCCATCCGTTTGGCCACTGCAATCGCATCTCAATATGGAATGACCATTTACCAGCTAGATGTCACAACTGCTTATCTGAACGGCGAGCTTTCAGAGAAAATACTTATGGAGATACCAGAAATGACAGTTGAGTGCCTCCAATTCATTCTACGAAACGAAGAGAATGAAGAAGTTAAACGCAAGGCCGAACACATGCTGCGAGAGGTTCAACAAGGTAATAAAGTTTGTTTACTTAAGAAGGCACTATATGGTCTTAAGCAGGCTGGTCGTTGTTGGTATGAAAAATTAAGTCATGAGCTTCAGCACTTGGGATTACGCCCAACGAAGTCCGATCCGTGCGTGTACGTTCGAGGTTCAGGGGGAGACATGCTTATTATGATCGTTTACGTAGATGACATCCTAATTATATCAAGAAATAAAAACGACGTCCAAAACATCAAGTCAAGCTTGTCCAAAATATTCGGTATAAAGGATCTTGGAGAGATCCAATGCTGTCTTGGATTGGAATTCGTCAAACGATCCGATGGATATTCCATACATCAACGCGGTTACATGGATGAGGTATTAAAGCGTTTTGGAATGGCTGATTGTAAGCCGGTCTCTACACCGATGTGTCTTGGTGCCTCAAAAGTTCATAACTTGAAGGAAGCCAGTTTAGAACACAAGAAGCTACCGTATCGTGAAATGATAGGATCGCTGATGTATCTAGCCACAGGTACTCGGCCAGACATCGCGTTTGCTGTAAGCTGGCTTAGTCAATTCAACGATAGTTACAAGGAGGAACATTGGGTTGCAGCGAAACGGGTTCTACGCTATCTTCAGGGAACCAAGGAAATGGGACTGATTTATTCATCATCGAAATCGAGACTGACAGGTATGGTGGATGCTGATTGGGGGAATTGCCCAAATGACAGGCGCTCGTATACTGGATATGTTTTCCTACTTGCTGGTTCTGCTGTTACATGGGAATCACGTAAGCAAAGAACTGTGGCTCTTTCCTCCACCGAGGCAGAGTACATGGGTCTTACAGAAGCAGTAAAAGAAGGTATTTATCTACAACGATTTGTTAGAGAGCTTGGATTCGAATCTTTGGTGGATGATTTTTCAATTCTGTGCGACAACATTGGAGCTCAAAAACTTGCCTCAAATCCTGTTTTACACTCCAGAACCAAGCACATTGATATAAGGCACCATTTTGTTCGGGAAGCCTTACCCAACAACAACATTCAACTACGTTACCTAAGGACTGAAGACATGGGAGCCGACCTTTTAACGAAACCTTTGGCCAATGTTAAGCATAGGCATTGTCTCGAAACTATTGGTGTGCTTCCAGTGGTCACGTAACGAGGGGGAGTGTTGGCGATTTCACCGTTCCGTGATGCTTTATAAACATTTTCACATCATAGAAAACACTTTACTGTTTTTCACCTGTTTAGAAAATTCATACATTTGTTTTTTTCACAAATCAATTATTCGTAGTTTTTGTATTCATGTAATCACTTCTAATTTTATAATCAATACAAATCGTTTCATTGTCGTTCAACAATTCATCTCTTGGTTTTCTTTTATTCGCTCGGCTGTGGAATTTGCGTCTCTGCTGTTTATTTCGCTCATAAAAGCGACCAAACTAAGATTTGAAATATGAGATTAAATGAAATATATCCTGTTCTGTGAAACTGTTTTCAAAATTTGTATTTCTCTTCTTTTTTTCTAATTATCATCCTGTTTACTCATGAAATTTTTTACATCGCTTCATTTGTATTCAAAACCTGACTCGATATGATGAGAATCATGGAGAACAAAGTTTTCTTCCTCAAATATCCACTTTGAATACAAAGACTTGTACCGAAAACCAGAACGAGTAAACTGTTTTGGTTTAGAGAATCTTAAAGAAGGCATTCTGACCGTTATTTTGATGTATCATTTGTAATTGGTTGTCAGAAGTTATTTGGTATAGAAGTAGAAGCCTTAATGACTTGGAAAATTTCTGAGTATAGAAATTGCCAAATAAATTTAAATGAATATGTTCAAACGCAAATTTCAAAATGTTGCAATGCGGATTTTAAATTTACTTTCTATTTAATATTTCAATTCATAATTTTAATTGTTTCCTGCAAACAATGAGGCATTCGATGAACGATAAACATCGCATGGCAGCATGGCATAGATGGTTCCCGTTTAAATTTCTTCTCCTTTCTTGTTTGCTGGGTTAAGAATGATGCCTGGGCCCTATTTCATAAAACTATTAGTGTTGTACTTGTAGACTTGTAGCTACAAGCACAAAAAATAAAGTATGGAGTTGTAGTTTTCTGTTTCAAAATTTTTTTCATTTATTTCTAGTCGGGTGAATTCAAATTATTTTGCTTCTAAAAAACTACAAGTGTAACTAGGAGTAACGAAAATAAACAAATAAAAAACAAATATTTGAACTTTCTGTAGCAGCAGTGAGCGACGAAATATATTCAAGAAAATTGTTTAATTTATCGGTGCTAGATATATTAATTTAAAATTTAATAAGATTTTTGCTACGATAGGATAGAGATTATCACTTTTATTTGCTGTTTAATTAAAATGTGTTCAAAGGAAATCAAAGTTTTTATTTTGGAGGAAATTGAAAAAAATAAATTAATTTCATTTGGCCCATTTTCTGATAAACTAACGAAAAAAGAAAAAAGCATCGTTTGGATGAAAATTCATGAAAAAGCGAAGTCCAATGGATTTTTTTTTGAAAAGTCTTGGACTTATTTGCGGGATGTCTTTTGGACCAATATAAAGCGCTGTACTAAATGGTAGTTCATTATTTTAACTATTTTTAACATATTTATAAATCATCGCTGTTTACCTAGGCTAAGCTTGACAACAGCAGAAAGACGGGTTCTGCAGGTGGATCGCAAAATAAAATGAATGAAGTAGATACCAAAGTTCTAGATATTTTGCAAAAAGATGCGCCTGAAATTATAGGTCTGCCGGTATTAGAAACTTTTCAGGATAAGCATGATTTTGCTGAAGCAGGCAAAGTACCTGAATTGGAAGTGGAACTGTCCCCAAATCAAGATAAGGAAAATATAAGTCGGAAGGTGAACTCAAAAGCTTCCTCTGGTAAAGAGAAACAATATCGTTTTTTAAGAAATTATATTTATTTATTATATTGTTTTTAGAGTTCAAAAGAAAACCAACTGCATTCGATGACGAATTTTCAGAGCTTAAAAAGAAAAAATTAAAACTGGAGATTACTTATTTAGACAAGCAGAACACTTAACTTGATCTAGAAATTGCAAAGCTATTAAACGAAAACAAATAATTTTAACGCGAGTTAAATGTAATGAAAGAATAAATAAACAAAAATCTTCATTAATATAAAACTATTTTTATTTTTCAAAGCTATTGTCTGAACAAGTTAATTATTTCATCTCTTCTAGTTAAACCACTTTGTGTATCAGGTTCTATTTCTTCTCTTGAGGAATGGTCATCTTCTTCATCATTTTCACTTCCAATTTCACTCAAAGTGTTTGAGGTCAAATTGCAAATAGTAGCACAAGCCTTAACTATGTTGCATGCATAAATCGGGTTCACCCTCAATTTTTGTAGGCAAGGGAATTTTTTTTTAATACACCAAAAGCATTTTCTATAAGGCGCCTTGTCGACTTATGAGCGCGGTTGAACCTCTGTACTGCCTCATCATTCATGATATTGTTTTTGGGTGTTATCAACCAATCTGTACATCCATAACCCGAATCACCTATTAACACATAAACATAAGGTTTTTTTTAAGATAGTAAATACATACATTTATGTAGCTTCCATTAATTCTAAACACACCTAGCAAAATTGATCGTGGATGTGGCCTCCAACCTGAATCCATCTTAGAGAAAAGCTCACTGTTTCTCAAAACTCTTGCATCATGAACTTTTCCTGGCCATCTTGCACTAACGTAATAAAAGTATAAATCAGGTCCACAAACAAGCATGCAGTTGATGGAGTGATTTCCATGTCGATCTACAAAACAGTCTTCATGCTCCCTTGGAGCATCTATTTTTATCAATGTGCCATCAATGCATCCAGCTACATTCGGCATACCAGCAATAGAATAAAACTTTTCGACCACATCAGAAGTGTTTCTCGGCCACTAAACCTTGTCTGGAAATACTCGTTCATTGATAGCATTCACAACTTTTTTAACTACACGGCACACTGTTGCCTTTGAGACTCCATGCATATCAGCTACTCCGTGATATTGACCACCGTTTCCAAGCCAATGAAGTCCTATCAAAATCTGTTGCTTGGCCGAGAGAGCATGGTTTCGATTGGTTTCATGTTCCAATGAAGGTCCAATGTATCTCAACAATTCCTCACAAACTGAAAAACTAATCCGAAACTTTTCATTAAAGGAATTATAAGACATTAGCTCGAAATTTATTCGTTGTCGAAAAAATCGGGGTCTTCTTCCTCGATAGTAATCTTCGAAATCACTTTCGTCACTGCTTGAAAGCATTTTGTTTTTATTTTTTCAATTTAAACGCCAACAAACTTCTTATTATAACTTCAAATGAACCAATTTATTGTATAAGTCAATCTACTGTCTTATAAAGAATTTACGCCAACTTTGACCCGTTCTTATATTGAGGAAAGTTATGTTATACAGATCGTTTTCATTTATAACCATTTTGAATTGTATGTATGAATGTTGAAATCCCTACAGCAAGAGCATACGAAAATTCAATGCTATAACAATGCAATTTTTTTTAAGTACCATACAAATGCCCGGCACCAAAACAAATCCTTACTATATCAAAACGTTAAATTCAAGTCGTTTCCTTTATATCCTTAAACCGCAATTACTTACAATCAAAAGCTTCTATTTTGAGTGCATATTGCAGGAAGATGAATGCATAATGATTTAAAAGGCAAAACTTTTTGTAACTAGGAATGGAAGATTGATTTTAGTGCCAACTAATTTTTGATATCATAAAAATTTAAAAGACTGTATTGTTATTGCACTTTAACTGCCAAACGACGTCCATTAACGCTTCTTAAAGGGACAACAAAAGTATAGTATATTTTTTTCTATCCATGACACCCAAAAATTGTTGTAAATTCTTGATTATAATGCTTGATAATCTAAGATCTATTTTAGTGATACAACGTTATCCATGAATTACATTTAAAACCTAAGGGAACCAAAATTCGCCATCATATTTTGTTTTTATTAATCTTTCTACTCTTGTAAAAAAATCGCTTGTAGCTACAAGTCTATCACTAATAAAAATTTTACAAATACTTTTATGAAACAGAAATATTCGCCGCACTTGTAAATTTCACTTGAAGCTACAAGTCTACTTACTTGTAATTATTAGTCTATTGAAATTCTTTATGAAACAGAAATTTGCTGATAATTTACAAGCTACAAGTAAATTCACAAATAATTATTAGTCTTGTAGTTTTATGAAATAGGGCCCTGGACTTATTTTTTGCCTCTTTTTACTTGAAATTCACAATTCCTTAGAAACATATCGAATATGCATCTTCGCGATCCTTATTCATGGAATGTAAACCCCTTTTTGTGATTTTATCCACTTGCATGAAAAAACTAATCGACTTAATTCAATGAAAGCAATTAATTCTGAGAAGATATATGTAGGTCAAACTTTGGTGTAAGTATCCGTCTTCCAAAACTCACGCGCGTCGACTTTAAAACTATAAGTGCAAGAAGTCATTTAAATTTCTTCCCCTTGACAACTATCCCGACTTTCCTAGCTCATAACATTAAGTTATTAAATTTTGTACGGTTTAACAAAAAATCATCATTCTTTTCACTCAAGCATCTTTCATTAAAAAATCATCTGCTATAACCTCGAATATTCCAAACCAGAGCTGTCGCTTGTTGGAAATTTGTCATGATGATTTCTTAATGTACTCCAGGATCGCCATCCTTTTTTCCATTAAAACTAATATGAAAATCAGACATTGCTTGACTTAATTCAGCTCTTGCAAACCTATTTGCATAGGTATTCCATATTTTCATGATAAAACATTGCATGCTATTTAGTAATTCCATTGTCACGACAGCTCCTTGTCTTTTGCTTTTTATTTTTAATTAAGAAAGTAAGTTCTCGAGGAATTAAAACTTATACCTCTTTGTCAATTATTGCATTAAGAATAATGCAACAAAATTTTAAATGCACTGAAAAATTTCAGCAACTCAGAAATGCTCTCTAGATTAAAACATTAGAAATGAAATCTATGCTGTTCATTTTTGTCCTGGAGGTTGAAACAATTCATTTTTGAATACTTAATTCAAATTCATTCAAATAAATAACTTTCTTTGAAATCAGGAGGGAAAGAACCTGCCTTGAAAACTGGTCTTATGAAAACTCAACTTCAAACAAACATCACAATTTCGTGTGCTTGAAAATTCTTCATCACTTAGCTCAACGCTTCTGACACATGACATCATAAATTATTCTTGTTGGCAATCACTTTCAAATGTCATTCCTTGTCAGTGAATACAAAAGCAAAAGCCATTAACCATGACCATCATTTCAGGATGTCAGAACCTAATTTATCAAAAGAAATCAGGTTCAATAGAAATTACATCAATTAGGTGCACATAATTGCTCATTTACTTAAATAATAACCATTCGGTTCCTTGTTTCAATAAAATGATGAAACTACAAATGAATGCTGGTTGCTTGTGCTTTCGATTGAAGTTGTTGCCCGAAATAATGTTGTATGTAATTAAGGATACAAAAATGGACTCCGCATGTGTGCTGTGAAGCAAGAATAGAAGAGTGTTTCTGAAATTCTACGAACAATCAGCTGTTGGTGGGGTTTGTATTTGACAACGTGCGCTTATAGGGTCTGCATAATTGAAAAGAAAAACAATTGTCGACGTAGATACCTTTGTGAATTTAAATTAATAATTGATTTTTAGTCAGAAAGTTCCGATAAACGGAAATACTTGTGCCAATTTTCGAAGATAAAAGTAGAATAATTCTTCGTAGAAAAGAATCTCTGTTTTTTAACAAGAACAAGCCAAAAAAAAACTTTACCAGAACTTTTTCGAACCATAAATTAATGTCGCAAGGTTTGGAGGTTTGGGCTCAAGGGACTCAAACCTGTTCGTATTCCAGTTTTCTCTTATTTTTTCAAGCTCCCTCTTTAAAACGGGAGGTGTATAATTAAAATTTGCAACTCATTTAATTCTGAAAATAGTTTTCAGTCACCTCAACGTTCCACTTAACAATTTATGCAAATATGATGAAAATTCTCCAAAATGAGAAACTTTAAATAAATTTTCAGCAAAAGCAGAAAGGTACCATTTATACAGTAAATATTTCAGAGAAAAAGTAATTCAAACAATTTGTTTCAGAATTTATAACAATCCCATTCGAAACATATATCCATCCAACCAAAAGCATAAGTCACTTTCCATCCTCAATGACAACCGACGAACGACAATGAATGTCCATCTGTATGTTAACCTTTTGTAGAATTCAGAGTGTGGCGCCAAGAAAAAACAACCGACCGACCAACGACGACCGAGCATCATCATCCTTTAAGCTTATAATTTATTCAACAGTTTCATTTTTTGCAAATCAGTCAAACTTGAATGTAAACAGTTTAAAATTTTCTCCATAAAACCCCGATTCGCTCTGTTCCGAGCCTTATGCACAAAAAAAAACAGAAACAGACACGCGCACAGGCTTGTTGGAAACAGGACAACAAAGTTTCGGCACTCGCCGTCGTCGTCGTTTGTCGGTCATTGTATAATAAATAAAATAACATGACAGAGTAGGATCCTTGACATCATCCAGCTACTCGACTTAACTGTGAAATAGTCCCTCCAGCCATTAACGTTACTTAAAATTCTTTCAGAAATAGCTTAAACATTTGTCAGAAGCGTGTTGTTCTATGCGTTTTGCTGGAGAATTTGATCAGTGGTGGCCAACCTAGTTTAGTTTTTATTTTATTTTTTCACAAATTTGTAAGTTTAATTATTTTTGCAATATATCCATATATAAAGGAATTATAGCCATTGTTCAATACAAAGTGTCAACATTTAACCAAACGTCGAGTTTTAACCACTTTTTAACTGAATTCGCACACGGCCTTAAAGAGAAATTGCTGTGACGTCACAAAGGACAATTTTGTTTGCATGGAAACACGTACATCGTCTATTTGCTCGTAATACAAATATGCAATAGCAACATTTTTGTGATGTCGGTAACCCCTGCTGGTGTCATAAAAATTACAAAACTTGTCGACAAATTTTCACAAAACTTCCCAACTGAAATTCCACTCAGATTTGCTGATTTCGGCGTTTAAATTTTGTATCTGTCTGTGTTCGTCCAGAGGCGACGATAAGTGCGGACTGAATATCAAGCGAAGCAAAAAGTTTCGCAAAGAAATCATAAACAAATACTTTCATATTGAACCAAAACTTTAGGCCATCATTTAAATTTAGTCACTTTAACTTTTTTACAAGGCGAGCAAAGGATGACGATGACGAGGCTGAAAAGTTGTTTGAGTGCTTCCTTTCTGTCTTTCTGTTTGACTTTCTGTTAAATTTCAACTGTTTTTGTTGTTTATGAGCTTGTTTTTGATTGTTTTCAAAATCGTGTGATGAGATGTGTTGATGGCAAAAAAGTGGTTGGAGTGGGAGCACTTCGAGTTCCGATCGAACGCCTCAATCTGAGACAAAAAGTAAAAGAGGTTAGAGATTGTCATGGCTTAGCAAATCAAATTAGCTTTTCGTTTAAAGAATGCTTAGGGTCAGCATATTTTTGTGTTGGAAAATAGAATTTCCAAATAGAATGGAAGGAATCGGGAAATAGAATGAAATTTTATGTGATAAAAATAGGGTTTTATTAAGCAATTTGTCCTTTTTGAGAAATTTGAGTGATTGATAAAAATATTATAATGCCAAATATAATGTACCTACCAAACATTCTGTTTTAGATTCTTGTGGGTGAAATAGTAAAACCTGTTCAAGGACAAGACACTAATTTTTTGACATTTGACCTTCAACCAAAGAAAAACAATTTTTCGAAAAAGGTCAAAATGAAAATATACAAATAAATTCGGACATCTGCATAGATGTTATACCAAAAAACGTGGTAAAATAACGCGTTAAAAATTTCTGAAAGAAGATATCGCAAATAAACATAATGGGCCATATTCATAAAGAATTACTAAAGTCGTTCCTTTCTAGTCCACAGTTTAAGGTAAATAATTTAAGAAAACACAGCTTCTATTCATAAACGTTTTTGAAGCTGTGTTTAGTTAAACTAGAGTTTATTGAAGAAATCCACTTCAACTATGCTCAAAATCTATACTAATATATAAAGTAAGACTTTTGTTTGTTTGTCGGTTGTATGTTTGTAGTCGATAAACTAACAAACAAACAAAAGTCCAACTTTATAAATGATGCACAAATATTCTTCCATGCACTGAATGTGCAGTAGGATATTCTGAAAGTAAAAGAAATAATTATTAAAAGGAAAAAACATTGATTTTTAATTTTACTTACACGATAGTTTGTTTTTAAATTCAGAAAACTGACAGAGTGACAGGCGACATCAATTTTTTTGAAATTTCTCTCTATTTCATTTCATTTCATTTCCTTTTCATTCTTCCTTACTATATTTAAGGCTGAACTCCTACTTAAACTTTTGAACCAAGACGATGTTTACACGCGAATTCTTGGGCACGATTTTCTGTGCAAAAGAAAATTTTAACAACGGATATTTTAAAAAGGCATGAATTTAAATTTCCACAATCTACGTGCATGAAAATTTCGCATTATGAATATTGGTTTTCAAAGGGAAAATTGCATGTAATTGCATTGATTTTCAAATGGAAAATTTCAAAATGGGTTTTCGAATGAAGATGGAGAGTAGAAAGTTCTTGATGAAAAACTCGGAAAACTCATTGGTTTTCAAAGGGAAAATTGCATGTAATTGTAGGTGCATTGGTTTTCAAATGGAAAAATGGAAAATTTCAAAATGGGGTTTCGAATGGAGAATAGACAGTTCTTGATGAAAAACTCGGAAAACTCATTGGTTTTCAAAAGGAAAATTGCATGTAATTGCAGGTGCATTGGTTTTCAAACGGAAAACTGGAAAATTTCAAAATGGGTTTTCGGATGGAGAAAAGAAAGTTCTTGATGAAAAACTCGGAAAACTCATTGCTTTCAAAGGGAAAATTGCATGTAATTGTAGGTGCATTGGTTTTCAAAAGGAAAACTGGGATTTCAAAACGGGTTTTCCAATGAAAAACAGAAAGTTCTTGAGGAAAAATTCGGAACACTCATTTGTTTTCAAAGGGAAAATTGCATATAATTGTAAGTGCATTGGTTTTCAAAAGGAAAATTTCATATAATTGTAGGTGCATTGGTTTTCAAATGGAAAACTGGGGTTTCAAAACCGGTTTTCCAATGAAAAACAGAAAGTTCTTGAGAAAAAATTCGGAAAACTCATTTGTTTTCAAAGGGAAAAGGGTTTTCAAAGGGAAAGTTGCATATAATGCACACAACCTACTCGGCTACCATAAGAAGAAGATGGGGCTCAGTACTGATGACCTTAGTAGAGGCAGTGGTGATGAAAACGAGCATGAAGACACTGCTCATTTTCTCTGCCACTGTCCTTCGCTCTGTCTTGCTAGGAAGAAAACTCTAGGCAACTTCTTCTTTAATGAACTAGAGGAACTATCAGAACTGCCAGGCAAAAGTTTACTAAACTTTGTCAAGACCTCTAAATGGTTAAACGAACCACATGATTCATAGGTTATTATATCTTTTCAGGAAGTTACAACACTTCGGGGTATCACAATGGATCTACATTGATCTAAGTGTGATGGTAACAACATCAACTATCAGCCCGTTCAACCTAACCTAACCTGCATATAATGCACCTAGCATTGATTTTCAAATGGAAAATAGAATGTTCTTGATGCAAAACTCAGAAAACCCATTGGTTTTCAAGAGGAAAATTGCGTTGTAGTTGCATTGGTTTTTAAATGGAAAACTGGAAAATTTCAAAATGGGTATTCGAATGAAAAATAGAAAGTTCTTTATGAAAAACTCAGAAAACTCTTTGGTTTTCAAAAGGAAAATTGCATGTAATTGTAAGTGCATTGATTTTCAAATGAAAAAGTTTTTGCATATAATTTGAGCTGTATTGTTAAGTTTGTAAGTCCGGTAAGGACACTATATCCGCTCATTCCTCAATGAATTTTTATAAAATTTTCACTTTAGATATAGCCTGAGTAAAATCAAAGTTTTGGGCCAATCTAACGTGAAAATCAGCAAATAAGGGGGACAATCATAGCGGTTACTAGGGTAGCGCAAAGCTGGTAGAGAGTAGAGGGTATTGGGTTAACGGGTAGAGGGTAGCGGGTAGAGTTGTAGCGGGATACCAAAGCCTAGAGCTTTTATTTATCGATTGAAGCAGTACGAAGTCTGCAGGGTCAGCTAGTAATATATAAAATTAAAATAATTTGAAATTGAATACTGAACATTTCTCCAGCTGTTTACCTTAATTTTTTTCTAACCGTGGAGCTATGACATTATGAATGTTGAAAAACTTATCGGACATACCACGATAAATTAATTAAATCAAAATTTGTATTTGATGTTTATTTACCGAGGTTTCGATTAGGTTACACCAATCGTGGTCACGGGTTGAACAATGGCTTGTGGGTGGATGTTATTTTCTGTTTCCTCTCGATCGTAGATCGTACCGTTGTGTTTGTGCTAGAATTTAGGACGGTACAAGATGTTGCAACTGCGTTGTTTGTTGTTGTTGTGAATTTGTTTTTTGCATAATTCTTGTGAGCATGCAAAACTAATGGCATCAGTTGTCAGGTTGTTGAAGATTCGTTGGCATTTATAGACGTTAAAGTTATTAAAAAACAAGATTGAACCATTGAACACACGGTATATAGGAAGCCCACCCACACCGACAGATATTTAAATGTAGCTTCTCATCAGCAGCTTCTCATTCGTCGAATTTCACTCACGTCAAAGGTAGCCCTAAACAACGAATGTGCTTGTCCAAAATGTTCGTTTGCGTTATTCCCTACACGGCGAACACAGTTGGCAAAAATCATTTCGTTTTGATTTTTTGAAGTGTGAGGACGTGTGTAAAAGAAGCGCAATTTGCTATGTTTATAGTTATTTCATGAAAAAAGAGAGAATTGCTCGAGTTGCGAACAAGGCAACGAAGGCGAACATGTTCGTCGTTTTTAATGAGGCAAATGCAATATTTGACAATGACCCACCGTGAAGAGGAATTAAAACTTGTTGACGCAACTCTTTTGAAAATGTTTATACATAATTCCAAGCAACGCAACGTTTGTGGAAACTAAAAGAAAAGACAGTTTCAGAAAATTCAACTGTAAAGTATTTTGTTTGCCATATAGAAAATGCGTTTCTGAAGAAATTCTACCAATTTTGTTGAAACACCTCATTTATCAATATTTAAGCCACCAGATAAAAATCCGCCAATTACTTAAATCTCCAAATGATTTAATTCCCTTACAAAATGCATGTACATATATGCATATCCTCTTCAAAAACAGTAATTTATTTAAAGCACTGAATGATATTTTGACATTTAATAGAAAAGTAGCAACTAAAACACAGCATCATACATGTTTAGAGTTAGATTCCAGTTAATCCTACGACTAAATGTGACTATGAATAGCTTAAACTCCAGATTTTGTTAGTAACAGCTTAACAGCAGTTTAAACATGTCTATGAATATGACCCAATGCTTGTATTTCATAAAAAAAAATGCAATCGAGTGTTCTCCCTCTAGCATGGACAATCTGGAAATTACTAGTTTCAGAAAAAAGTAAGCAATTGCTTTTGGAGTTATTCGAACGAAGAATTATAGGTGCCGTGAACGAAGGCCATATGAACTAACGCCATAATGGCTTTAATTCTCATTCAAATGTGAATTAACGCCATAATTCGAATATGGCCTAAATTCACTTTCGAATGAGAACTAAAGTAATATGGCGTTAGTTCATTTTAAGAAGTGGCCCAAGTAATCATTTCAATGTGAATTAAAGCCACTTGCAGCAATCCAAATTATTTTAAAAACAATCATTGACATTGACATTTCACAGCCCTCCGCACATGAATGTAACGAACTACTGACACATAGCAGCACTGAGCAGCGACTGAGGCCATCGGCTAAAAAACAATTATTTTAAACACGATTTACTATAAATCAAATTTAAAAAACCAATACTGGTCACACATTTGCTTTATTCTTAACTTTTTCATCACGCTTATAACAAATTTTTTTAAAATTTCTTTGTTATTTTATACTTTCGCGGTCTCCTTTTTTTTGGCTCCAGAATCAAAAATTATCCGATTTCGATATTTTTTTTAAATCTTCGTTTTCACGGCGGAGTTATGAACAAATTCACGAGGATAAAAAAAATGAAAACGTTTAATTGTTGATAATGTTTTGCAAAGTAATCGAATGAAGTTGCCTTATAAACAAATAAACAAATCAATAAAAAAATGTTGATTTTTCATATTTCTAATTGTTGAAAATAAAAAGTAAAAAAAAAATCATCGATAAAACTCCACCACCGAATTCTTCAGTCCTCATCTTGAACACAGCTCGCTGAACACGGCTCTTTTGGGTACCAACATTTAAAAGCAAAAGAAATAAATTCAAATGTCAAATTGTAACACATTTCAATATACCTAACCTAATAAAATCACTTATCAAGAAATCGTGAATCGGTGAGGTTATCTTTTCAATCTGCCTTTTGATAATTAAGTTAATCCCAATTTTCAGAAATATTATTATCTCAACATTACTGGTCCTTCGAGACGAATCGTCATAACTGGGAGTTAACTTAAATCAAATATCATCAATACAAGATATAAATATACAATATAAAACAAAAGGAAGTCGAACTCCAAGCTCTCTTGCACAAATACTCCTCTCTGTTGAAACTTTTAAGAATAACGGCATGGTGTAGACGTTCAATTTCTCTTCTGAGCAAACTTCGAGAAAAGAAAATAGCAAAAACCAAAATCAACTATAAACCGAATCTCATTGAACGGCGCACTTGGCTTGAACCTCAAGAACTCGATGAAGCTAAGACCTTTTGGATACAATTTGTACAGTTCGAAAACTATTCTTCAGAAATCAATAATCTATCCCGACTACAGGCAATTTGTCGCAACAGCTCTATCTACAGACTCACTCCGTTCATCGATTCAAATGGAGTTCTTCGAATTGGCGGGCGGCTTCGCAATGCCCGAATCGATCCGGACACAAAACATCCGATCATTCTTCCACGTGAATCTCATCTGACAAACTAAATTTTGGATTACACACATAAATCAACTTTACATGGAGGTGTTCAGCTAATGCTAGTAACTCTCTGAAGAAACTACTGGATCATCGGCGGTCCCAATGCAGTTAGAAGCTTCATCAATCGTTGTGTGACTTGTACAAGGCTTCGAGCTAATACAACAAAACAGCTCATGGGTCAACTACCTTTGAATCGAACAATTTTAACGCGTCCATTTCTTAATTCTGGAGTGGATTACGCAGGTCCATTCATACTGAAAACCTGGAAAGGAAGAGCAGCAAAGTCTTACAAAGGCTATCTATGTGTGTTCGTGTGTTTTTCGACATCTGCTGTACACTTAGAGCTTTCCACGGACTATACAACAGAAAGTTTTCTTACGGCTTTTAAACGGTTCACTGGCCGACGAGGTATATGTTCAACTCTAAAGAGTGACTGCGGAACAAATTTTATTGGTGCTGACGCTGAACTGCGAAAATTATTCAAATTTGCTTCCAACGATGTCAAAATCTTAGCTGATCTTCTTGCCAACGATGGAACAAAATGGTCGTTCAACCCACCAGCATCACCTCACTTTGGGGGCAAATGGGAAGCTGCAGTGAAATCCGTTAAGTTTCACATCAAACGAGTGATAGGTGAAACTGTTCTCACGTGTGAAGAATTTTCAACCCTTTTGATTCAAGTCGAAGCAGTTTTAAACTCGCGTCCCATTTGTCCTCTTTCGGATGACCCAAGTGATCTCGAAGCTCTAACTCCTGGCCATTTTATAATAGGCAGCGCCCTACAAGCAGTACCTGAACCATCTTTAATCGAATTACCTTCATCAAAACTTCCCAGATATCTGCATCTTCGACAAATGTTAGAAATATTTTGGAGACGGTGGTCCAGCGAATATATTCAAAGACTTCAAGACATCAGTAAGTGGCATAACTCGTCAAAAAATATCAAAGAAGGAAATTTAGTACTCATCCTGGATGAGCGCTACCCACCAACTAAGTGGCCTTTAGCAAGAGTTATATCAACTCATCCTGGACCTGATGGACTCGTTAGAGTGGCTACTCTGAAGACCCAATCGACTACACTAAAGCGTCCTGTTGTCAAACTTTGCCTTCTTCCAATAGCATCTTAACAAATTTCAACGCGAATTTTTTTATTTTCACACCCCAAATTGTTTCTCTGTTTGCCAAAAAAAATTTCGGCTCTTAGTACGCGATTTTCTTATTACTTCAGAGTTCAAAGGAGTCTAGAAAACTAGTTTTCCGAACGAAGCATCTATGAAAATTATTTGGTGGAACACAATTCTCAAAACTCAGTGAAATTAATATTGTTAACACATGATGGCTGACCAAGAAAACAGAGAAATTTTAAAAGAAAATTTTCAGCGCTCGCTAAGAGTGAGATCTCTTGTTCCATTTTAGAAATATCTGAGGTCCCTGAGATCTCGATGAGATTTTGTTAGGTAATTACTTGCTGCTAACTTTGCTTCAAAGCTCAAAGCATTTTATGGCATCAGTTCTCATTTGAATGTGAACTTACCCCATATGGCGTAAGTTCTCATTCAAGTGATGGCTTTAGTTCTCATTCGACTGTGATTTAAGGCCATAATCGGATTATGGCGTTAGTTCACAGTCGAATGAGAACTAAGGCCGTTATGGCGTTAGTTCATATGGCCTTCGTTCACGGCACCGAATTATATTCCTTCGTTCTCCATGATTCTCAGCATTTGTCAGCATTTGATGTCTCATAAAATTACTGTTTTTGAAAAAGGGTGTGCCCTAATTCAGGGCTGAAAGGAAAATTGAAAAAGGAATCAGATTTCGAACTCCTAAATTCTCATAACTTTGAGTGACGAAAACCTAGGATTTTTTGTAGTCAAATGACACTCGGGCAAAAGTAGAGCAGGCAACTAGTTTACGGCCATCTGGCTTGCGGTCTTTTGGTTTGCGAGATTTTGGTTTTCGGTTTTTCGACCCAACCCTGATCAAATTCAAAAAGAATATTTACAAGTTCTTAAGCAACCGGACCTGAACATAAGTGTCGAAAACAGTTTCCAAAATTTCAATTACCTTATATCTCAGCAATGTTAATATTTGAAAAGCTTTTTAATTAGTAAAAGCTGAATTGGATAAGGCTAGACTAGTTCTCAAAACCTCTTGATTACATTTAAAAAATAAATTCTTAGTTGATCACATTGAAATGAGCAAAAAGATGGTAGAAAATAAAAAAATTACTCAGGAGAAAAAATCTCAAAAAGCAAAACCTTTTCAACTTCAATCACGTTAAGTACTCGGTATATGCATCTCCTGATATGGGTTTCCATAACAAATATCATCTACCAACATTTAGCAAACAACAACTCTGGAGAACAATAAACAAGAACCCAAATCCAGTAGTTTTGCACAAAATCCCTTTCACAATCTAATTTAATTTCTCCCAAAATACCTGCTTCCTACTGCTTCAACCTTTTAGTTCTACAACAACCCCAAAAACTTTGTGTCTTGTTTTTTCTCCAAACAAACATGAGGATATAACATTTTTGGTCCAACCCCACTCCCGTCCCTCCCTTGAATTCAAATAAAATTAAGTTGACCAAATCCCTGAAAGTCCTCGTTTCTGTGTCACAAATCATTAAATGGACCTAACCTAGATACAATGTGTGGCTTACCAAAATCAGCAATCAGAACTTCCCATTTGAGAATGCATAATTACAGTTAGCAGGTCCATAAAACGATTCTTCGTGATAATAGAGGGGAGAGCGTTTTGAATTAACAACCGTTTTGTATGTGGTTGTAGACAAGGCAGATCTAGATCCAGATCCTTGTAATTGATATTGCCTCCCATGTGAGTGTTATGGAAAATATTTTTCAAAAATTACCATACCAGTGTTTATGTCTGCACTCCGGTTGAAAGTCATGATGCGGGATTATTTTGGATAGTTGCTTTTAAATCATTCAGGATGAGTTCCTCGTCATGTCCTTATACAATTTTGTATTTTTGTGTGTATTTTCTATATGAGCATGTTTGTGAATGATGCAAAAATGCGTGTATACAACATCAACAGGACAAAGATAAAAGAAATGTCAAACTAATTATAGTGCTTGATTTTGGCTCCACATTAAATTCAAATTTGAGTTAGTAAAAATAAGAATTAATTGTTAAAATTGTTTTTATTGTGCTTAAAACAACATAGTTTTTCAATTTATCAAAAAGTTTAATAAAGACATTCATCATATTTTAATTAAAAGTGAAAAATAAAAAAATGTCTAATTCTAACCTTAAACAAGTAAGAGGAATTTACACTCACATTTTGTTGATGTCTCCGGCTCTCCTCTGAGTTCTCCTTTAGGAGTACCTTCTTCGTCAAATCTCTGGGAAAAAATAGAGACTCGCTTTAACAAATTGACCAAAACACTGACCGATTCCATTCTATCGACCTTAAGGAATGAATTAAATGAAATTTCACAAAATTTTAATTTACGCTTTGATGAAATTGAAACTAAATTTACAACACAAATTAAAAAACTTGAAAAAGATTTTGGGGAGCGGTTTGGTTCTTTAAACAAGCTAATTTTCAATTGTGAATCCAAGCTTGCAAGCTTCGAAAATCACCACCAAGAATCCAAGAAATGAACACACTGCTGGAGGAATTTTCATTTATAAAAACACAATCAATGGAAAATGACAACACCATCAATACACAACTCAAGACACAGATCGACGCTTTGGCCCGGAAAAATATTGCTGGCGATCTCGTTCTTCACGGCATTCCTGTTAGTCAGAATGAAAATATTTACGAGATTTTTCACAAATTTTGCACAAAAATTGGTCTAACGTCGATACGACCTAACTACGCGCTACGAATTACACCTAAAAACAATAAAAACTCCAGTCCGATCATCACTCGACTTGCACACGAAAACGAAAAAAACTTTGTATTAAAGAAATTAAGTGCATTTTATAAAACAAGCTCTCGTGCAGTTTCTTTACATGACCTTGGCTTTCACAACAGCAACAAATTTGTAAGAGCATATGAATGTCTTACTAAGCATAATCATGAACTCTTCAAAAACGCCAACGATTTACGCAGAAGAAAGCATCTCCATTCTGTGTTCACTAGGTATGGTCGTGTCTACGTCAGAGAGGGTGCTGATAAAAAACCTGTTTGCATCACAGCCATGTCTCATTTAAATTCTTTCTTATCTATGGATGGTGATGATAAGATGAATGATTTGATTGATGCTATGGAGAAGGAGGTTGTTATTGCGCAGGGAGGTGTGGATGTTTCACACGGTGTTGTTGCTGCTGTTTCTGATGGTGCTGTTTCTGCTTCATAAGGTGTTGCTGTTGATTGTTTAACTTATCAATGTTTTATTTTGAAGCTAACCAAGTATGTTAAACTTTATTTTGCTATTATTCTAATTGTTATTTTGCTTCAATTTAAATCTTAACTCAACTAAAATTTGAATTTTTTGTATTGAATGCCAATTTTTATATGCAATAACTTTATTTTCTTTCTTTCTTTTTTAAGTTTATGAATCAGAAATTAATTTCCCTTGTTTATCTGTGAGAATTTCTTCCTGAGTTGCAATTGAAGATGAGGTTCGCTGGTTCACATCCTGATAATATTAGATCGATCTGTAATGTTTTGTGTAAAGCCTATAATGGGTTAAATGTATGTCATCTGAATGCAGGAAGTATTCCTTCTAAGTACACTGTCCTTTTTCAAATGTTAAGTAGTAGTAATATGGACGTTATAATGATTTCTGAGTCATGGTTAAATGAATCAATTTCATCTCAGTTGATTAATTTGCCTGGGTTTAAACTGTTTAGGAATGATCGCGGTTCTAGAGGTGGTGGTGTTTGCATTTACGTTAAAGATAATATAAGATCCAAAATTGTTTGTTCATCTTTGAAATCACCGTTGGAATTTTTAGGCGTTGAAATTTCGAATGACAATGAAGTTTGTCTGTTGATGGTTGTATATTGCCCTCCATGTTGTTTCAAAGAGGATGATGTACATGAACTTGAAAACACGTTGCACATTTTTAATTCAAAGTATTCTCATATAGTAGTAGGTGGTGATTTTAACGTTAATTATACCTACTTGTTAATAATACAACGTCACGCTTTTTAACTACTTTTGTTAAAAACTTTGTTTATCTATTGTGAATACATTATGACTGAAAACAAGTCAGTACTTAATCCATCACTTATAGACATTTTTCTTACAACTTCTAAAGAAAAAGTTCTGTGTAACGACCAAATAAGGCTAACTTCGGATTTCATTCATGATCTTATTTTCTGTTGCTTTCAATTTGAAAAGAATAATTTGCGTTCCTCTGAAATGTTCAGTTACAGATCATATCGTAATTTTAACTTTGAAGGTGTTCAACGGTTTGTTGGATCTAATTTCTTTAACGACTGCTAATGTAAACGATAAAGTTATATTGTTTAATCAATTTTTACAAGTTCTTCTCGATGTTCATGTTCCGATTGTTTGTAAAAAAGTTAAAAACAGCCAGAGCATGTCCTTGGTACAGTACCGACATTGAAGCTCAAATCAAAGAAAGTGAACGTTTTTACAAGAAATTTAAAAAATGTCCTTCTGAGTTCAATCGGCGTCAATATATTTTTGCAAGAAATACAGTTGTGTCACTAATTCGCACTCGGAAGAAAGCTTACTTTTTGCAAAAACTTGACGTTTCATTGAATTCGAAAGAACTGTGGAAAAACTTAAAAGAAATTGGTGTTGCTAACAATAAAAATGCGTCAGAGTGTGCTCTTAACCCAGAGGTAATGAGGTCATTTTATGCTCCTCCTCTACTCAACTTGAATCCTCAAATCAGTTTGCCTGCAGATGACGTTGGACTATTTTCATTTAACTGTGTGGACGAAAATGATATTTTATGTGCAATAAAGGCTGTGAAATCTAATGCTGTTGGTTCTGATAAAGTTACTCCTAAATTTATTCGCTTAATATTACCTATTGTTGTTCCACCATTGAAACACATTGTTAATGCTTGTTTTTATAGAACTGAGTTTCCTGACGCATGGAAGGAGGCTATTGTTATCCCTATTCCAAAGAAGAGTAATTCATGTGAACCTTCTCATTTCAGACCAATAAGTTTGCTGCCTTTCTTTGGAAAAGTCTTTGAGCGGTTGATGGCTAATCAAGTTCTTGTTTTTCTTCAATCTGATAACAGAATTTCCAAATGGCAGTCTGGTTTTCGCAAAAATTACAGCTGTGAATCTGCCGTAGTAAAAGTAACATCTGATTTTCGTGTTGCACTTGACAGAAATAAGCTTGGAACTATGGTACTTTTAGATTTCTCAAAAGCTTTTGATTGCATTGATCATCAAATATTAATCTTAAAACTTTGTAATAATTTCAACTTTTCTTACACTGCCTTGAAGCTTTTGAGAAATTATCTGTTAAATATACCTCAAACAATAAAAACAAATCAAGGTGTTTCAAGCTCGTTTAATGTTAACTGCGGTGTGCCACAAGGGTCGATTCTTGAACCACTTCTGTTTTCCCTCTTTATTAATGATCTTCCTTCAGTTGTTCAAAATTTCATTCATATGTATGCGGATGATGTGTTGTTGTATATTTTTAGTGATTTGGGTCTAATGGATGATTGCGTTGCTCGTATAAATGAAGACTTAGTTAATATTCTAAGCTGGGCTAACACTAAGTATGGTATGTTCAAGACGTGAAGTTAATCTTATGGACCTTCCGAATATCATTTTAAATGCTCAAATTATTGATTATGTTAGTAAAGTTAAGTACCTAGGTTTTCAAATTGATAATAAGTTGAGCTGTTGTGATGCAATTTCCGAAACCATACGTAGAATTTACAGTGGGTTGCGTTCCTTGAGATTCTCCTCCCATTTTCTGAATATCGAATTGAAAAAACAACTAGTAAAAAGTCTAATAATGCCTTATTTCACTTTCAACTGCGCCGTTTACCCTTGTCTTGACTATGATTGTAAAAATAAACTTAATGTTGCATTTAATGATTGCCTACGCTTTATTCATAATATCAACAGATATGAAAGTGTTTCATTTTTACATGATTCTTTGTTAGGAGTCAACTTAAATAAATATATTTTGTATCGAAACGTTTCACTGCTACATAAAATAATTCATGGAAGATGTCCATGGGTACTTGGAGGAGATGCTGCATTTTGCTAGGTCTCGCAGAGGTCTTATATTAATTTTGCCGCGCTTTACACACACTTTTGCTGAACGATCTTTTTTTGTTTCTGTTGTCAGGACATGGAACTCTCTTCCTTTTGATATTCAAAGAACTTCCTCACAAGCTTCCTTCAGAAAGAAGATTTTCTCATATTTTTCCTCTTGTCTTTAATTGTTTTCTTTTTATTTTTATAGTTTTAAAATATTGTAAACTTTTATTTGTTACTGTAATTTAATTAATATATTGAACTTTTTGTTGTATAGTTATATTTTATTTTAACTTGGTAAGCAAACTTTGATACTATTAAAAGATTATATCTTACTGTATCATGTGATTTTTTTTTTTTTTATAATTTGCACCCACTCAAAGGATTTTTTATACCCTTATTATGCCAGAGACACAGTGAGTGCATTAGGAAGAAAGGAAGGGGTTGGAAAGGAGGTGTCGGTGTACATTGGTCTTGAACTCCTGAACATTGTAATGACTGGGAAAGACAGAGTGTGGAAGAGAGTTCCACATTCGCGTAGTACGGCTAAAGAATGATTCTCTATACTTGAGCGTACGTCCAAAGTTGGGCTCGAGGGTGAACTGATGGGCATTCCTAGAAGCGCGAGTATTACGGGTGAATTGTTTGAGGGGAGGAATGCAACTGGCTATTTCACTAGAGCAATTACCGTAGAAGTAACGGTAGAACAAGGAGAGACACGCAACGTTACGACGGTGGTCTAAAGAAGTGAATGAGTCAGTGATCTCTCTATCACCAATCATTCTTACAGCTCTTTTTTGTATTCCATCCAAGAGGCTTAAGTAAGTAGCTGGAGCACCAGTCCAGAGATGGGAATTGTACTCAAGCTTTGGACGGATATAGGTTTTATAGATAATAGCCAGATCAGACGGGGAGAAAAATTTCTTGCATCGTCTTAAGAAGCCCAAACATCTCGCGGCATTTTTGGAAACATCGCAAATGTGCTCGCTCCACAAAAGGTGGTCAGTGATGCACATACCAAGAATCTCGAGATGTTCGGACTCACTGATGCAAGTGCCACTCATTGACAGTGGCAAGGGGGGTATATCTCGCTTTGACGATACAAGACAGCATTGGGTTTTCGAAGCATTAAACTCTACACGGTTTCTTATTCCCCATTGTACAATGCTGTTCAAATCAGAGTTTAATGAGCTTATCATATTTTGCCGTTGCAGTTCCACATCCGAAGAGGAGGGATGTGAGTCTGGGTACGAATATGAAAAGCTAAGGGTACTATCGTCAGCGAAACAGTGAATTGGATTAGAAGTTACAGACAAGAGATCATTTATGAAAATGAGAAAGAGGGTCGGAGACAAAACGGAGCCCTGGGGCACACCAGCATTTATGTTGTGGGTTACAGACTTAAAGCCGTCCAATACAACTTGTATTGAACGGTTTGAAAGAAAATTGCTAATCCAACGAAGGAGGGATTCGTCGATACCGAAAGCACGCATTTTCGATAAAAGAGCAAGATGCCAGACTTTATCAAATGCCTTTGAAATATCAAGTGCAACAATCTTACTTTCTCCAAAACGATGTAAAGATTTGTTCCACTGTTCGGTGAGATAAACCATCAGATCACCAGTGGACCTGTTGCTGCGAAAGCCGTACTGCCGGTCATTCGAGATATTTCTTGAGCTGATAGTTTATCAGCGTTTCCATGACCTTAGAAAGAAGGGACGTAGGTGCAATCGGTCGATAATTGGAGGGAGAAGAAGATTCGCCTTTTTTTGGAATTGGCTGGACAAATGCTGTTTTCCAACTGCTCGGAACGAGCCCAGAAGAATAGGATAGATGGAAAAGCTTACGCAAGGGTTTTGCCAGCGTGGAAGAACACCTCTTCAGAACAATGGCGGGGATACCATCCGGACCAGCGGATTTATGTATGTTGAGATCTTTTAGGACTCTCGCCACAGCACGAGTGCGGAAGAAGATTTGTCCCATAGAATCATTGACGCGCTCAAGAACCGGCGGAGTCATGACACTCTCTGGCAGCGAAGAGTTGGCGGCGAACTGCCTAGCAAAAAGGTTAGCTTTCGCGAGAGAGCTAACAACTGGAGTGTCATTGTCAAGGAGCGTAGGGACCGAGGAAGAAGAAGAATTCTTCATATTTTTCACAAATGACCAAAAATTCTTACTGCCTTTGGGACATTGCAGTATTTTTTGCCTTAATTTTTGGTCATGCAAAAATTTGGTCCGTCGAATATGGGCATTGCAGGCCTTCCTGGCTTGTTTAAACTTGTTCCGGTTTTCCTCAGTTGGGTTGGCTCTAAAACACCGGAACTTTACTTCTTTTTCCCTGATAACCTCTTTACAGCTTGAATCAAACCATGATTTTTCCTTCGGTTTGATGCTTTTAACCCTATTCGGGATAAAAGTTTTCATTCCCAAAATAATCATATTAGTAATCATGTCTGTGCTGGAGTCTACGTCACTATCGAGGAAGCATAGTGACCAGTTAAAGATCCGGAAAAAGTTGTTGAGACCGTCCCAGTTGGCTTTCTCGTATTGCCATACGGTTCTCTTCGGAGCTCTTTCTTTAACTGGATTAGTTTGACACGAGAAATTTGCAGATATAATACTATGGTCTGACCTGCCTAGAGGCGTTAATACATTGATAGTGTATTTATCAGGGTCAGAGGTAAGGAACAATTCAAGAGTATTTTCCGCTTGGCCATCAATATCCGATATTCGAGTGGGCTCGGTGACCAGCTGAGTAAGGTGGTTAAACTCAGCAAAGATCTCAGCACACATTCCTTCGGGTGTTGTCTGGCCCGAATGGAGAAGCCACGAAGAATTGTGTACATTGAAATCGCCCGTAATAACGATTTCAGTGTGAGGATGAAGGGATACAATTCTTTGAATGGAGTCAGACAGAGCATCAAATTCGAGAGAAGTTGAAGCTCTGTCCGAATTTGGGCTTCGATAAAGAAAACAATAGTGAATGATGTGCTTATTTACGGTGAACTTGAACCACATAAAATTGAAGAAAGGGTTGGAGCAGCGTCCATATTGTGGTAAGAATTGATAAGCAACATCATTCCTAATGTAGACGGCGAGACCATGGTGGGAGAAGAATAAAGGCACTAAGCTATACCCATGAATAAGAAATTCAGTAGGGTCGGAATTCTCACCTACTTGGGTTTCGCTCAGTGCCAAAACAGCTGGCCTGTTCGAAACAGTGTGAATGTACGCAGCCAGAAAATTAATTCTTAGCCCACGAATATTGCAATAGTCAACACTGAAATTATCAATCATTACACGTTAAAAGAATAAAAGACCAAAACAGACGATATCTAAAAGAAATACTAAGTTAAATACAGGAATTCTTCACGATTCAGCGCCACTATTAGTGTTATGCCTTAACGGCAGCGTGAATCGATCCGACCCTGGAATTCAAAAAGCAAATCTCTATTCATCCGTTATTGAAGAGATATCATATGCATACATTGAATGAGTAAAAAAAGCTCAATTCAATGTAATGCATATAATAAGCCATGCAATTGTACAAAGGGGAAACAAAGAGGATGTGATGATGGGATTGTACTCACTGCGCTCATGTGGCTAGCGGGATATTTTTTTTGTCCTTTTTTTGTGGGTGAATTTTTTTATGTCACAGGTTTGATTTATTATTTGTTTCTTTTTCTTTTTTTGTTCTTTTTGTTGTTTGATTTATGTTTATTTTAGTGAGTTTGTTTAAATGTTTAGGCTATTGTTTTTTTTTTGTGGAGTTTTTTTTTAATTTTTAACAAAGGACGCGAAGGACGTGGACGGGACAAAAAAAATAAAACAAGCACTGCACGAGCACAACCAATCTCTTTGGACACTGACGACACACTGAAATAGAAATACAAATACAATACAAATACAAATACATGTCTGGACTGAGGGTGTTGAAGAGGTGCTGCAGCTGCATATGTCTGCAACAAGAGTTTGTAACGTACGAAACGAGCATTCTACTCGATTAAGCAGGGATTTTCTATTTTCAGGTTAAAAGTGGTTGCTACAAAACTGATGATACACGTTATACGCATTATGGTTGCTGTTGCATTGGAATCGGCTTCTGCTGCAGTTGTAGTTGCTGCCACATGTTTGATAACTACGAAAATGACTTTTGGTTTGAATAGAGATTTATTGAACTATGACAGGATTTCCTTATTGATTTTTGACATAAGTCAATGGGTACGCAATATTGTCAAATATTAGTTCTCTTATATTCCCTTCTGCTTGAGAATAGAAAGAAGATTATTGGCATGTTGACATTGCGTTTTTCAGGTCATATTGAAATCTGCTGCACTCGGTTGGATTTTATGATATTTAACATTTGATAAAAATGTCGAAATAAGTTAATTCTATAACTTTGATATTGAAAAGTTTCTTTGTTAATTGCATGAGATCCTAGATAATATTTTGAGAGGGAGATTTCAGGGAGATGTTGGTATTTAAGGCTCTTCCATCATACACCAATGTTGAACTGTTTTGGAAGGTCAACATTAGGTATTGACTTATCTTGGTGTTTGAGCATGAATTTATTTGAAAATCTTCAACAAGGACCCACTATACTGTCGCTAGAGAACGAAAGTTTTCAATTCAAAACAGATTTCAATGTAAATGCAAACGTAAATTGGTTGTCCTTTTCCCTTTAAATAGTTTTTTTTTTCATTCGCTTTTAGTTCACAAGCTCTCTTCCAAGAACGTGAATCTTATTTCAATTCAAAAAGATAAAAATCCTCTGCAAGGTTTCCAATTGTTTTCCACGCAAATTTCAAGCATAATAAATATTGAAAATATTGATTTAGAACTTTCCTTCTTCGGAAAACATAAAATATGAAAAATGGGAAAATAAACAAAAACAAAAATATAAAAGTACACAAGTATCATTCTGCTTGCTCGAACTCTCAACAAGAATCAAAGTTCAATCATCTGTTTGCACAAATCACTAATCCGATCACTAAACCGATTAAGAAGTAAATAATATTCAATCAACGTTGTAAGATTTATATTTACTTTCTTCTTTCCATTTCCCGTTTTTATTTTGTTGCAAGAAAAGTGAATTGACTTTGCAAGGAATAAGAAGTACCAATAGAGCGAATAAGTAGAATATATGTTGACTCCTATTTAAACCTACTTGAAAGCCCATTGATGAGAAAAGGGCATTACATTAAATTTAGAAAAATATATTTTAGAAAATTCATTGAGAGGGATTTGTGCTAGTATGAATTCACACTCCACAAACAAGGATTTCTTAAAAGGAATTCCAAACAGTTCGGATCGACCGCGGTGTCAATTGTCGCTTCCCATTTGAAGAGAGGTTTATTTTAGGGTTTCGAGTTTCTGGTATAGCTTGGCTGAAATCAAATTGTTCGATCACGTCACCAGAATACGAATAAAAAAAAAATTCCTATACAATAACCCTGTCCTTAACTTTTGGATTGTCTGATAAGAGAAACAAAAAAAACACAAGTATCTTCTGTTAGTGAAGACAAATTGACATGACCTAGACGTTTCCCCCATCCGTAAATGACTTTGAGTTCAAACTCTTGAAATACTTTCGTCCTTGTTTTTTCCTTATTCAACAACAACAAAAAAGAATACCGAAGGCGAAACACCATTCCAATTATTTGATTAATGTTGACTTAGCGATATTGTGTTTTGTGGAGGTGGCCATCAGTTTATTCTTCAAGAGTTTTATGTGTTGCATCCTCTTTCCTTCACTCTTTTTGAGTTAAATTCGATAAGCTTCGAGTGTTTCTTGTTTTGTCATGGAGCCGTCAGATATTCAGTTTTATAATTTTTTTTTTATTAATTTAAGGTAATCTAAAGGCCGAGTATTTTTCAAATAAGGTGATTTTATTTTTTTGTTATTGGCATCAGGTGAAAATTCATTCAGTCCCTTGAAATATTTTTGTGAGAATTCGCCAGTCCGTTCAGAGAAAATAAGAATTTGTGAGTTTTAATCTTTCCACTTTTTCTTTTAATGTTCTTTTTTTTTAAGAAGAAAGAGACAAAAACATCTTCCACTTTTTCCCAAATGAATGGGAATGATGAAAAAAAGCATTTTTTTGTACAACACAATAAAAGTGAAACAAAAATATGTTTTTTTAAACAGAAGAGAGAAATTATTGTTCATTGTCGTTACAAGCATACATCGTTTCGTTACACGATGATTATAAATTCGGTTAAAAATTGAAGAATATGAAGGAGCAGGTGAACTTTATTTTTACTAGTTTTGTATTAGTAGTCTAAAACAAAACCAGGTAAGTCCAGGAGTCCCTTCAACAACAAATCATCTTGCATTAGGAACAATTCCAAATGAAAACTTTTAATAAGGTAGCTGTTGGCTTTTTAAAGGTGAGTTCCAATCTCCGAAAGTGCAAGCTATGGATTGTTGTGTCTAAAAAACTTTACCCTTTGTTCTGCAAAGTCGATTTTGTTCTTTTTTCTTTTGTTCGCTTTACTCAACATTACTCTTGTTTAAATTTGACTACCATCGATTAAAGCGGATTGCAACGGCAAGCGTACGAATGGTCGACGAAAAAGTTAATAATGTTCATATGCATTCGGTTGATTGGATAAGACATATGGAAATATCAACAGCGACAACATCGCACATAAACTTTCATCCCCTATTTTCACCCCTTTCAGCGTTAAATTTTTTCAAACTTTGAATTTCAATAATTATTTATATATGTATAATCAAAACCCATAAACATTAGTTTCAAGCTTCTAGTTTATCAAGAATAACGTAACGACCATAGAAACTCTGATGTAGTATTTCAACCCCTTGCAACCCTTTCAACCCCCCTCCAGATTACCTCTGTACCAAATTTCATACAAATCGATATAGTAATTTAAACGTTATTAACTATTAAACAAAACAAACAGAGCTATTTTATATGCACTATTTATGAGCGTGTCGCAATTTTTGATAAACCCCATGCAAAAGTGCCAAATGCGCCTAAAAAAGTTTTCACCTTAAAAAAAAAAACAACCCAATTTCTACAATATTCAATCCTGAGCCTAAGTTGAATATTATATGATTTCTAATTTCCTTTGACAGGAAACTGTCTGTCGGGTCATCTATAGTAATAAAATAAATTTGAAAGTTATGGATGCAAATTTTGAAAACAAATTCAATCAATTTTGTAGAATATTTTTAGTTTTTGACACAGGGCAAGCAAAAAGCATTGCCAATAATGTTTGAACTAACTGGCGGTCTTCAGCTTCTTGGACCTTTTTCCAGTGCCGTTTCAAGATCATGGATGGATTTCTTTTGCAACAACTAGTCGTTGCCACTGTGTGTCTAAGGAGCAGAAAAAAAAAACTAAAAAAAAAGTAAACAAGTAAAAAAAATATAAAGCAAATTGTTGGTTCTCCATGATTCTCATACAATCGAATATCAATTACTTTGTTAATTTTACTTACCCTTTTCTGATTAATGTCTATTCTGGCCCAGTCGCTCTATTGAAAGCAACGTTACATCAAACACAATTTCTACACTAATGCCAAATTTCGACTGTTAAATTGTGTAAACAAAAATGTAAACAATATCCATTGAATAATATCACACAAAAATTAATTGGACAAAATCTCTATTCATCCTACATATAACTTTACATAATTTTTGTTTCTTTGAAAACAGATTAATTTGTTGCATAAGTACAACGTTTACATTTTCCAATTATTGTGATTCAAAAGTCATTATTCATTAACAACCAATGCTTACATGAACAATGCTAAATCCCTTTTGCAAGTACCTGAGAAAAAAAATAATTCAAAACAAAACATAAAAAATACTGCCACATAATCCAAAGCTCTAAAAAAAAACAATAAACTTCTTGGCATTAAAGAGTATCCGTCTATTGTTTTTATTCGTTTTCGAATTTGTGTTGCTGTTGTTTTTGTTTCCATCCAGCTTCTGAAAATTGTTCATAAATGTACGTTTGTTGTGGCGCAATCGAAAATTGCTTTTTCATGCTTCCCGCAGACAAAAGATTATGATGAGTTATGCAGGGGCACACAAAAAATATAAATATGTGCCATGGTAATGCCTATTTCCACACATACTGATTTCGATTGATGCAAACTGTAGGTACATATTATAATTAATTTCAATTTACGATGAAAACCTCAATGCTTGTTGGTAAAACAAAACTCTCAATTACCACGTTATAAAAAGGTTTATTAAATAAATGATGAATACTTATCGCAGTTCCAAGGTGTGGTGTGCTCTGTGGTCCAAATCGAAATGGAAGAGCTAATCTGTCGATTTCAGTGAAGATTACAATAATTTCTAAATTTCCTTTCACACATATTCGCGAAACAATAGTTTGTTGTTGCGATCTGTGGATGCTGTCTCAACAGAACAGCAGAGAGAGAACTCACCACACCATGGACCAGCATTATAAAACAACAAATTGATTGATAACATTTGAAACAACAAAAAAAAAATCTACTTTACAGTAATTTTAAAGAATAGCAAAGCTGATAAAGATAATGAAAATGTTAATATGAACGTACACTGTACAAAATTACAAGTGAGAATTAAATAATTGATCAAGAACTATTCAAATGTTTTTAAATTATAATAGAGTCTTTTAGATAATCAAAGCTAGGAAGTTGATGGATGACGATTGGCTGTAGGTTTCCAAACATACCGGCCCCCCTGGAACTAGTTTCAGGATACCGGTAACAACGCCAATTTTGATATGGGCCGAACAAATGTTCCTGTTGCTGTTCGTAGGCTGGCAACTCTTACCCTCTGGTCAGCACCAGGGTTGACTGAGACGATTCGTCCTAAGACCCACTTCGTTGGTGGAAGGTTCGGTTCCTTTATAACCACTAGGTCCCCAGGTTTAAAATTGTCTGTAGGTTTTTGCCACTTTGGTCGCTCTTGCAGTGAGGTCAGGTATTCTGTGTGCCATCGTTTCCAAAAACCCTGAACCATGTTTTGGATATGATTCCAATTTGAAAGACGATTGTTTTGAGTATCCAGGTGGCTTGGTTCAGGAATGGCCGTGAGTGGTTCGCCTACAAGAAAATGTGAAGGGGTTAAAGGGTTTAAATCAACATCGGACAAAGAACATAAAGGACGTGAATTTAAAATGGCTTCGACTTGTGTAAGATAAGTATATAGTTCTTCAAATGTTAGAATTGAACTTCCAACAACACGACGCAAATGAAGCTTGACTGACTTGACGCCAGCCTCCCATAACCCACCAAAATGTGGGGCAGATGGAGGGTTAAAATGCCAAGTTATGTTGTCCATTGCAAGGGCGTCAGTAATAATATCATTATTGGTTTGGTTCATCATCAGGGTATGCATCTCATTTAAGCATCGACGAGCTCCATGGAAGTTTGTACCGTTGTCGCTGTAAATGTTGGCACACTTGCCGCGGCGGGATACAAATCTACGCAGAGCTGCGATGAAAGCGTCGGTCGTGAGGTCGCTTACCAGCTCCAAGTGTATGGCTTTCGTAGACATACACACGAACAAAGCGATATAGGCTTTAGACATCTTAGCCTTACGACATCGAGATAACCGAATGGTAATAGGCCCCGCGTAATCACATCCTGTGTTTGTAAACGGGCGATGAGGTTGGATGCGGTAGGACGGAAGATTACCCATGATCTGATGGCTGTTTCCTTTACGTTGCATGAAACATGGTTTACATTTATGGACAATTTTGCGTATCAGGTTGCGACTGCCCAAAATCCAAAACTGTTGACGAACGAAGGCAAAAGTTTCGGAAACTCCTGCATGTAGATATCGGTGGTGAAAATCTGTAATAATTAGACTAGATATTGGATTAGATTTTGGCAAAATGATTGGATGTTTGATATTGAACGATACGCTTGCGTTTTTTATACGCCCACCGATGCGAAGAAGCCCATCACTGTCCAAAAAGGCGGCATACCTCCAAAGTTTCGATTTCGTAGGTAGTTGATTTTTGGTTTGCAAATGGAGGATGTCATCTTTGAAGAAGTTTAATTGAACGAATTTTAAGATGCTAATTCTTGCGTTTTGGAGCTCAGCACATGTCAGGGCATGAATATTCCGTGGGTTTAATTTTGGTCGCAGGTTGGAAATGAATCTTAAGATGTATGCTACTACACGTTGCAGGCGATTCCAACACGAAATCTTTTCTATCAGTTCTTGAAAGACATGTCCATCAAACGACGTGACGAGTGCATGCCTTGCAGCTGATTTTTCTTCCAAGTTAGCTGATTCCGTATCCAACGAAGATGAAATGTTCGATTTTGGCCAGTGGTTTTCTGGATCGGACAGCCAAGATGGACCCGTCCACCAAAGAGTATGATCGGTTAAATTTGAAGGTAGCACGCCACGTGACGCACAATCAGCCGGGTTCGATTCAGAGGGAACATGTCGCCAAGCTGATCTGGGTAAAGTTTCTAATATATCAGCGGTTCTGTTAGCGACAAAGGTTGCCCACCGACGTGGAGGCGAAGACAACCAATGGAGAACGATTTCTGAATCGCACCAAGCGACGGTTTTTTGAATGTTTTTATTGAAAGATGATTGTACCAATTTTATTAACCGCGCAAGCAATACCGCGCCACAGAGCTCGAGTCGGGGAATCGATACCGGTTTTAAGGGGGCTACTTTGGTTTTCGCGGAAACGATTACCACGTTCACTTTTCCATTCGCACTTTTTGAGCGGGCATACACTACTGCAGCGTAAGCTAGAGATGATGCGTCTGAAAACCCATGAAGCTCGATATTGTCTAAAGATGAAAACACATTTCGCGGCACACAAATCCTTTCAAAATATTGCAATTGTTCACGATAGTTCAACCATTTGTTTGCGAGATCAGATGGAAGGGGGTCATCCCAACCAAGATTCAAGTTCGAAGACCAAAGGCTCTGAAAGAGCATTTTGAAAAGTATAACTGAAGGAGCTAATAGCCCTAAAGGATCAAAAATACTGGACACCTCAGATAGCAAGGTCCTTCTTGTTATCACCGCGGAAGATTTTGAAATTGTTAGGCGAAAAGAGTACACATCAGACGCCGGGTTCCAGAACATTCCTAAGACCTTTACGAGTGACTGCGAGCGTTCAGGATCGACGAAAGAGTACTCACAGTCTTCTGGATTTTGTTGAGCTAGTAGAGCCCAACAATTGGAGCTCCATTTACGAAGTTCGAGATGAGCCTTTGATAACAACGAAATAAGTTCATACTGCAACTCCAGCAACAATTGTATGGAGTTTTCACCAGTCATGACGTCGTCAACGTAGACATCACTTAGCAAAACACGGGCTGCATTTGGAAACATCGTTTTATAATCCTCTGCGAGTTGTTGCAGTACGCGTACCGATAAAAATGGAGCCGATGCGGTACCGTATGTTACGGTTCGTAAACGGTAATGTTCAATTGGGTTGCTTGGATTTTGACGCCACACGATGCGTTGATAATCACGATCCGTTTCGGTTACCCATATTTGTCGAAACATTTTAACAATGTCCGCGGTGAATACATAACGATGCTGTCTAAAACGAAGACAGACACCAATGAGATCGCGTTGTATAGGCGGCCCGATTAACAACTTGCTATTTAACGATAGTCCCTGAGAGTCTTTGACGGAGCCATCAAACACGACGCGCAGCTTCGTTGTCGAACTACCTGGCTTGAACACAGCGTGATGGGGTAAATAGAATAGTTCAGATGTATTTCTTTGAATTTCACTTTGAGGAATAAGTTCCATATGACCGAGATCCAGGTATTCCTGCATGAATTTTGAATATTGATCTTTCAATTCAGGGTTACTTCGGAACCGACGCTCCATCGAATACAGACGAGAAACCGCCGACTGTAGTGATCCATCGAATTTTGGTGATGGAATTGTGAACGGAAGTGAGACCTCATATCTTCCATCAGAAGCGCGTTTGAATGTTTTTTGAAAGTGTTTTTCAGCTGGATCGTTAAAGGCATCGAACGTATTATGAGGCGAAATTTGTTCTAGCTCCCAAAATCGTTGGAGAAGAACATCCACATCAGTAGTGGAATGGAATGAAGATAATTCCAAATTGGTAGTATTTGAATCGAGGAAACCTCCAGAGATAACCCAACCGAATAGCGTGTTTTGAGCAATAGGTTTCCCTTGAGGCCCAACAATTTGTTCTGGTTTTATAATAGACCAAACCTTATCAGCCCCAAGAATAAGATCCACGGCACCAGAGACATTGAATAGAGGATCTGCGAGATCCAAGTTGGAAAGATAGTCCCATGTCGATATATCAAATGACTTGGATGGTAAATGCGATGTCAATTTATCCAATACATGAGCATCTATCGTTAAATGATTGGTATTATAACGAGACCTAAGTGTCAGCGATACAACCCCCTTAGTGTGCCCAGCGTCAGTAGAACCTATTCCCAACAATGGAATTCTAGAGTGCGAACGCCGAAGTCCAAGTTTTTGAACTAGAGATTCTGTAATAAGTGAGGCTGCAGACCCTGTATCCAATAAAACGCGAACATCGATGAGTTGGTTTTGATTATTTTCTAGTTTAGCAAGAATTGTTGGTAACACTGTATGTTTTCGACAGCTAAGCTCACGCGAAAGGTTAGTAATCAAGGGTGCAACACTATGAGGATTAGATGTCCCTGAGTGCAAGGCTTCAGCCACAGCTGAGGACGAAGTTTGACTTCTTGGAGTAGTTTCTACCGAAGCACTATCATTTGATTCATCTTGATGTACTAAATAGTGATGACGAGCTTTGCATACGCGACAGCGATAGGTCGAACGACATTTTTTCACAGAGTGGCCTGACCGAAGGCAATTGAAACAAATCAAGTTGAGTTTCGTTAAGTTTCTACGCGCCGAAATGTCTAATTCGAGAAAGTTTGCACATTGATACAAATTATGGTTGCTTGTACACATAGGACACTTCGAATTACTTTCCATCGGCTTAGCTACCAGAGCTCGAATTGGCCCTGCCAGCTTCCCACGAGATGTTGACGAACGGGTTAGTGGTTGGCACGACTCTAATGCATCGCACCGTTGCTCGAGAAAGTCAATTAGATAAGTTATTGTCATGTCTTCGCGAACACCGACTTCTTTTGCCCAAGCCTGCTTTGTCTCGCTATCCAATTTATTTAATAAAATATGAATTAACCACGGATCACGTTGGTTCTTCGATAAAGCATTAAGACCGCGAATAACTTCATCTGCACCATCTGTAATCTTTCGAAGAGTTTGTAGATTTGGAGCATTCATTGTAGGCAACGACAAATATGTCTGGACAAACGATTGAACAACTAAGTTCCCCCGATCGAAACGCTTTTCCAGCCTGTCCCAGGCTTCCGTGTAGTTTGCATCTGAAACCTTTATATGTTGGACAAGATCGGCGGCAGTTCCACTGAGAAAAGATTTCAGATACTGAAACTTGTGAGTGGATGATAAATTTTCTTTTATATCCACCGAGCCCAAAAATAGATCGCGAAAGGACGGCCAGTCCTTATAATCACCGGAAAACTTTGGAATTACGATCGGTGGCAAGTTGATCTTGCCAGGAGTCTTCGCAGAAGAATCTAACGAATTTAAGAAGGCTTTTTGTTCATTTGCAATACGTTCTAAAACCTCATTATTGGTTGGTTGATTGGCCTTTCTTGCGCGTATGGCTGCAGTCAATCCCGCATGTGCCTCGAAATATTTATTTTCATATACCGCGAAATCATTATTAAAATCTTCGACCTCATCTTCCTCTGCATGCTGCAGATATTCGTAATGTAAATTAGTGAACTCTGTCCATGCCTCATCTACCCTTTTCAAACGAATTTCTAGCATCTCCAACGGTATCGATTGTTCTATGGTTATTACGAACTCAGCCGCCCGAGTTAAGGTGGCCTTTGCCAACCCACGCTTTTGCTTTATGACGTTCATATTTCACAAAAAATAAAGAAAATATATGAAAGGTTCGACGGTGAAATATGAAAAAACGAGAGAAAATTCTATTGATTAACACGTAATGTCATTAACAATAACTAAATTGTTCACGAATATGTATATTAATAATGAAAGTACATTCAATTCATATATAATTTGGTTATATGTCGCCACGAGGAGCACACGAGTTCGAATATTGATTTATATATATGAATATACGATACATATATATGAAAACCACACGATGTCAAGAAATTGCACTTTTTCAGTCTTTGCGATCAAGATTTAATTTGCCGATCCATATAATTAAATTCGGCTAATGCGAAGGACCAGTATGATTTCGATTGATGCAAACTGTAGGTACATATTATAATTAATTTCAATTTACGATGAAAACCTCAATGCTTGTTGGTAAAACAAAACTCTCAATTACCACGTTATAAAAAGGTTTATTAAATAAATGATGAATACTTATCGCAGTTCCAAGGTGTGGTGTGCTCTGTGGTCCAAATCGAAATGGAAGAGCTAATCTGTCGATTTCAGTGAAGATTACAATAATTTCTAAATTTCCTTTCACACATATTCGCGAAACAATAGTTTGTTGTTGCGATCTGTGGATGCTGTCTCAACAGAACAGCAGAGAGAGAACTCACCACACCATGGACCAGCATTATAAAACAACAAATTGATTGATAACATTTGAAACAACAAAAAAAAATCTACTTTACAGTAATTTTAAAGAATAGCAAAGCTGATAAAGATAATGAAAATGTTAATATGAACGTACACTGTACAAAATTACAAGTGAGAATTAAATAATTGATCAAGAACTATTCAAATGTTTTTAAATTATAATAGAGTCTTTTAGATAATCAAAGCTAGGAAGTTGATGGATGACGATTGGCTGTAGGTTTCCAAACACATACAAAATCTCTTATACTAAATATTGCTCCCACAAAAATAAAAGACAAAGAGTAACGGCCATGAATTTTAAAACGATAACAAAGCCAGAAAATTTAGAGTTGATATAAATTTGTGGCGAAGATTTGATCTACGAATTCAGGTGAAATAAGTTTGAAATTCGTTTTCGAAGAACTTGAAAAGGGCAAAAAAACGACTCTACCTTCTAAACGAGACTCAAATTCTTACAGGCCAACTCCACTAGAGATAATTTCTCTCAGAATACTCATCCTGACATGGAAAGTCTAATGGAGTCGTGTTGTTTCGTTTGTCGTCGTCGTTTGTTTCCTGACTTTTCATGTCAAGATGAGTATTCTGAGAGAAATTATCTCTAGTGGAGTCGGCCTGTTACGAAAAGAGTCCCTTTGGCATCATATACGCATGTTCTTTTTCAGATCCTCGTGGCACAAACCGAAAAAGCAATATTATTGAATTGAATTATCTCAGGTAACAAAAACTAAAATGGAATTTTCCCAACAATCATCAGAACAACTAAAAGTAATCTCAAACAACACGCAATACATCACTTGCGTAAGCCAGAACTATCTTCAACGATAAATAAACTCAAATTCCTTGGAATGACTTTATTTGGCCTTTTGCCTCCAAATGTCGTTTATGTCGAGATTGAGATTCGGGGGCTGAGGTATTCGATTCAAGATTCAGGAAGAAAAGTTGTATTTTGTTTAGTTAAAGGACTCGAGGACGTATGTAAAAGCCACTTGCAGACATTAATTTCCATAACAGAAGGAGGCATTTCCGCTTTCAACCCACATCATCCCTTTTTCGTGTTTTGTCTTTTGTTTTTATTTTCGGCATTGCCTATACCTTCTCAAGTCCTTAATTTTATTTTGCACACCAATGAATTGAAGGAACAAGGAATTTATTTATTCGATACGGAAATGATTGTGTATTCAGCTTAAGTTCGTGTTTGTTAGCTTGTAATCTACTTTGGGCGGGTCGGGGGTTTCTGGTTTGGTTTGGCTAGGGTGTATTTTGTCTTCGTCGGCGATATTGTCGACTGAAGCGCCGAAATTACGAACTACAAATTCGGAATACTGAATAACACACAGGTTTCAGTATAAACTGTGTAATTTCCTCTTCCTTCTCTTGGCTAAGCACTTGATTGTGAACTTAACTGGGTATTCAATTATTCTGCTTTTTTCGTCTTCGTTTTACCGAAGAAAAGGAGGTATGATAAAAATGTACTTTCAATTAATAGCTTCATCACATAAATACTTAGAATATCGTTTTTCTTCAAAAAGCTCAAATGAGGATTTGGTGGTGGTAAGTACCTAATGTCCTGAAATTGAATATCCTGTTAATTTTTTTTGTTTTAAGCAAAATGTCGGTATAACCGCTGCTGTAAGCATTAAGCCTACAAATGACTACGACATGGTGCTAATTGGTATTTTACTACTTTGAGGGAGTGCACATGAACATTTCGAGGTAATTAATGGTTTTTATTTATTTGAAGTAAAGGGATTCCTTTTGCTTTTTCTTTGAAGTTTGTAAATGATGACAAAAAAGCTTTTGGAGGCGAATAAAAGACTTTGCGTAAGTGTTAGGCTGATGAGTTTTTTTTATGAAAACTTTCTAAGGGCTTTAACTGTTTCTTAGGAAGAGTATAGTTTTAATTTAATTTAAAAAAAAAGTTGGAAAGTTATACATTAAAAAAAAGAACGAAGAGGAAGAAAAAAAGAGTTTAAGTTCAGATAGTTCCGCAACTCTTCTGTAACACTGATTTGTTTTTTAGAGGTTCTTGCTCAAAACTATTTGTCAAAGTCAAGATTGTAATTTTTAACGTTTACAAATTATATTTTCAGGCCCAAAATTGACAATTTAACTACATTAACATTGATTTTCCTCTTCATATAAATCACTATCGTACCAATTACGAGAGGAATTCTCCCTTAAATAATATGTTTCATATTTACAATGACAATTACAACTTAACTCATCAAATACACAACAACACAACAAATATTAGCTTGCGAACTATGTTCTATAATAATAATCAATGATAATTTTTACATTTTGTGTATAATAATGTATTGTATTATTGTATTTTTAATTTTCCCTTTAGACATAAATTTGTTTCCTTTAACTGTAAGTTAGAATTTAGCTTCATAAAATTGTTTCGTTTGCAGACAATTTGTTCACTGTGTCGTATACTTGTTTTTCTTTCATGATTATTTTCTGAATCGTTGTTTCGTTTAATGTTTCGTTTCAATGTACATATGTTGGCATTCGATGGTTGATTCGTAGACTCGAAGTCAAAGTCTTTGTTCATCTTGTCAAACTCGTTTAACATGTATGCAAAAAGCAAAAATCCCAATGGAATCGGTGTGCTCCCTTCAATTGTTTTGGTGTTCTAATTCGGTTTCAAAATTACCCACTTGGCGGTTTGCCTTTGATTGTTAGACTTATTTCTAACTTATTCATGACTTACATCTTTGTGCATGAAATTTTTTTGTTAAATTGTGAAAACAAAATTTTTAACTGACCCTGGGGTATGCTTTTCGTTTTCATTTAATTTCTTCCCACCAAACGTTTTGTCTTGTTTTACATAATTTCAAAAAAATATGTTGAGTTTAAGTAATTTTAAGAAATTTGAAGTGAATTGCTTTGAAAAAGAAAAGAAAAACAAACAAAAAAAAGTTGGTAACTTTTAAGAAGATTACAAAAGGCTTCGTTGAAAAGTTTCCTTAAACAAATGTGTTCAGATCCAAAAGTAGAAAAAATGTATTCATATTAAAATTCAAAGGTAGAAATAATGTTGATCTATAATTTAAAAAAAGTTTTAAAATATTTTTTTGGGGTTGTCCTTTTTCAGATAAAAAAAAGGAATAAAAATCCCAAGAAACATTTACTTATGGATTCCCTAGCATAAATCCATTGTCATGCTTTTTGAAACATTCCTTTTTGACGAACCCAACAGAGCGAATAAAATATGTCCTTGACATAAAAATTATGTTAAGAAGGACACAATTAAACAAGTCTCGAAAAAAAAAATGAAAGCAGCTTTAAGAGCCACTTTATCATTCTTGAAATTATTATTTATCCAATTCAAAAATCACACTCCTCTTCCACACAGGAAATAAAAACTGTTTGTGTCAAGGACGAGAGATACAAAAGGACAAAAATGAGCCGGGACAAAAGAGGAACATTTTTTCGTTTATTAATGCAAGGTCCATTTGACTTTGGGTCCTCGAATGCAACAGGACACTCTTGGCATCGACCAAGAAGCCGTGCGTTGCGTGGGCGTCATGGATGCAAACTCTCGCTGGCGTTGGTCAGTGGCACTATTTCTCCGAAAGTAAGATGGCCAGGATTCAAGTATATATTCCACAGAATCCTGATTTATGCATTTAATCCATTGGGAACAAAAGTTTTCGTGTTTGAAGAACTGGCTAGGCATGAGGTGACCAGTTCTACTTAACTGGTCACCTTTCGACACATAATCATAAAACTCTAACTCGTATCATACCATAAACAGAAACAGGAAGGAAAGTGCATTTTATTTCCATTTATTATGAAGCCAAGTTAATTGTTTTTGCTGAGTTTTTTGTCTCTCCTTTTTCGAAAATTGGTAGTTTATAGTTTCGCTTGACAAGAACAATAAATTTCTGTGTTTAGTTAGAAAATAAAGCCATCAGTCATGGTTTTAATTTTTCAGAGCACATTCTTCATTTTGACGCAAATATCCTCATGTGGGTTCTTTTCGGTAATAAGGTTTTTAGACTAATGAATAAAAGTTAGTTTTTGAAAATGAGTTCTATGTATAGTTTCATGAAAAATGAATGCAGAGTTTGAAATTTTGAATTTGTATTTTGGTTGATTTCTGTTAAAAAAGTTAAGCACACAATTTTCATACTTAAATATGAATTTTTTGACTGACTGAGGTAACATTGAAACATTGACATCGTCTGAAATCATTCAGAAAATTCTAAAAATACCAAATTCTTCCAAACTTTCCAACATTCCTCTGAAACAACTATGGTTCATTTGAAATTTTTCTATCGCGGCTTATTAAGCCCGACAAAAAATTAAATTTCGCAAAACGTTCGTCAAATACTGAATATGACATTCTAATTTGCACGAACCCCCACACCGTCATTCTGTACGCCATTGTTCGAAAAAGTTCCCTCATACACATTTTATCGATGCTTTATTCTCTAAATAGACGAAAAGCACTGTCACGCAAAACAATACCACATCCATCAGCATCAGCATCAGAAGCGGTGTTAATAGTCGTGACTTAACATAAATTCCAATCGACACGTGTATTCTTGTGGTCGTGGAGGTCTGGGTCGTTTATAGAATATTAAATCTGGCTGGTTGCAACCAACAAAGTTCGGTTAAAAAGCAACGAGTCTGACAGACAGCAGCTATTGAATTACAGATAGCTGTAGCAGTGGTGGCTCCATAAGAGAATCATTGACCTATCGAGCTATCAGCATGGGTTGATTTAATTTTGCTCAAACGCCAAACACGATTTATCTCATGTTAGTCTCTTCGCAGTTATTTACAAACTGCTGGGCAAACAGGCAAAGACTGGCGATGTACGGATTTATATATAATTTTATTTAGTCTTTTAACGTCTATGAAAAATTCTAAATTAAACCAGTTTTCTTTGAAAGGAAACAATTTTCACCATAAATCCATTTTATGAATGTCCAGTTATATTCATGCCAAAGAAATACAACAAAACGAAACTACAAACTATATTTCTGCTGGGATTGAATTCGATTTGAATTTTTCCATTTTCAGACATACACATCGCATGGTGATTCAAACTGAATAAGAGTTTGTTGGTTTATTGTTATTCCAAATCGTCTATGGCTCAGTTTTTTTTTCCATAAAAAAAGCGAAAATGAAAACAGAAAATCGATCAATAAATGGAATGAAACTTGAAAAAAAGGCATTTCATAAATCAGAGGATTAACGTGGTTATTTTACGATTTGTGTAGCTGAAACAGAAACTGCAAAGGATATCGATTTCTCTGGACACTATTGATAAATAAATGCATACGGCAAAGATACACATATATGGGAATTGAGATTAAAAAATGGTTTTATAGAAATGACTTCTATCCTCAAATAAATTTGCCTTCAGGGAAATGGGGAATTATATTGTTTTTGAATTGGTTTTTTTCTTATTTTTAAATATTTTGTATTAAAAAAGAATATCAGTTAACGAATATTTAACACTTCAAAAGAAATACGGTGTTATAAAAATCCCATCAAATGAATAGATTGAGTACGATTTTGTACGTTTCTTTTGTAAAAAAAAATAATTGTTGTTCGATAGTCAGCTCATATCCTGTGGACTGTATAATTTACATTAATGTTTCTTACCTTTTCAATTATTAATTGATTAATGGATGCTTCCAATAAAAACCACGGTTTTCTATATTCTTTCTCTGTTAATTTATTTGAATAAAGTTTGTTTTTTATCTGATTCTTCGAGAGATTAAAACTGAATGAAAGGAAAAAACATGATGAAAAAAATAATACGTTGACAGCAAAAAATAACAAAATTCAAAGCAGCACTGTCGAAGTAGAATTTATAAGTTAAATCCTTGTGCTGATAGCATTGCAGGTGTCAACGCACTCCCCCCGTGAATGCTCTGCTTCACTTTCTACCGGTAGCCGACACAATTTTGTACTGAGCGCTCCAAGATTGTGAAAGGCACCCCTTCTCTGATGGCTTAATCTTCCAGAGGTCTTCCAATGTTGAAGTTTATTGGGCACAGCACGCTATTGTGCTTGACCTTACACCGTGGACATGATCTCTCAGAGCAATTGGCTGATTGATGTCTTGAGCTGAAGCAATTAATACATCGTCGGTGTCTCATCACATATTTCGAGCGATCTGCCAGCGACAGGTTCTTAAATTTGGCACAATGATAAGGCCAGTGATGCTGGCCCGCGCAAAGTTCACAATCCGGGGGCAGTTCATTCCCCCGACCGGTAGTCCGGCCACGGTCATTCGATGAAGCTGTGGCTTTAATGCTCCCAGATTGAACATTGAATTGCGCATCATTAATCGATCCTGCTGTCGATAGTTGAGACAGTAAACTGGCACGTAACTCAAGAAAGCGGAACATTTCTTCCAGTGTTGGCAGCTCCTCAGTTGACCGACGTCCAGACCATTGGACACGACTATCAGCATCAAGTAGCTGTTCAAGCTGAAAAAGTAACATGTATCCTGCCACATCCTCAGGCTTCAACAATAACTGCAACTGGCGGAAGGCGTTCCGAGCTGCATCAAGAACCTCTCGCATCGCATCACATGATGGGTTCTCTAGTGGTCTTAGCGCCGATAACGTGTGAAGATGAACACGAATTGTGTTGTATTCATTGCCATAATGCTCGCATAGTTCCGACCATAGCTGACGGTAAGTCGTACCATTGCCAATAGGCCAGTTTCTATAAATTTGTTCGGCTCGACCTTGCAATGCTCCTAAGAGATGCCGCATTGTTTGCGAATCCGAGAATTTCACTTGAGTATGCACCTCTGCTTCAAAAATTGCACGAAAATTAGCCCAGTCCGTTTCCATCCCAGAGAATTTAGGTACTCGAGGTGGCTCCGATATTTGAATATGGATCGGCGGGCCACCAAAAGATTCCACAAACCGAGTTTCCCCTTACGAATTCGACCTCATTCGGGACAACTTCTCACGCAGCTTAAATTTGTATTGCAGGTATTCCTCCTCTGCTTCAGCCAGGAATTCACTGCACTCGGCAAGATGCTGGTCCGAAAGTTGTTGCTGGCTTAGCATTGGCCAACCATCCTCGAATTTCTTCCATAGTTCCTCGACTCGATCGAGACGGCTCAACAGCTCATCAGAGGACCACTTTTCGATATCCTCATCTGTATGGCCTGTTACAGCGCGTCGCAGCGTAGCGCGATAAAGTCTCATCGACTGAGGTACCGGGTTTATAATGGAATGTGAAGTTGAACCTTCGACACCATTCTCCTCTGCGTAGTATTTATCGATTTTTTGTTGTTGCTCTCGAGTGATTCTCACAAATGCTCCTGGTCCTCCTAAAAAAAAAAATGAAGTAAGGAATTAACCCCCAGCCATTTGAGGATTGCTTTCGCGATGTCGGTTCCCTCCTTCGAATACATGCGCAATGCAGTGGAATCGCGGAATCATCTCAGGTGCCAAAACTTCAACTGGTCAACGTGCAACATCTCTTTTTTGTATCCAATGCTGAAACAGACCAAACAAGCATTCCGAAACCACGTGCCATCGGGACAAGGAAAATTAATTCTTCAAAAGGAAACAGCAGTCAAAACAAACAGTCTTTGACTGGAATTCTAAAATCGCCCCTGGAATCTCAAGAACTTGAATGCAATCAGCGCAACCACAAACAACTTTCAAGAGACCCGCCAAATCCAAAATTCTAAGCGAACGCAGTGTCGCTTGAAATGTTAAATTCCCTGCATAATAAGGAAAACTGAATGTCAACAGTGCAATGACAAACGAATCACAAAACACATTAAACCACTGCCTCCTCACCCAGTATTCCCCAAAACCTCCGAATTTGAATGCCATCAGCGCAACAGCAAAACAAATTCAAAGATCCTGAACAAAATCACATCTCTGTTGGAGCGCATTTCCGTTTGAAATGTTAAAACTGTTCCTTGTAACGCTCTATATTTAAATGTCGTCAGCGCAACGGCAAAATTAACATAGAAAGGCTCTACTAAGTTAATGATTTTTAATTCCAATCACAATTCCACTGCATTTCTCTGCTTCTTCACAATTTCTGAACTCACCTGCCCTAGGCGGTGCAGTAGCCTCGTCCTCGCTCTCGTTTGACGAATTTTGATCGTCCAATTCCATCGCCATTCCTGACATAACTGCATAGAAAACAATAAAAAATATCCTAATTAAAATATCCTCCCGAATGAATGCCCACAATTGCCACCCTTTCAGCTTAAACCTGCACTGGTATCCTATGGCTCGATGGACCATGTTCGATAGTCAGCTCATATCCTGTGGACTGTATAATTTACATTAATGTTTCTTACCTTTTCAATTATTAATTGATTAATGGATGCTTCCAATAAAAACCACGGTTTTCTATATTCTTTCTCTGTTAATTTATTTGAATAAAGTTTGTTTTTTATCTGATTCTTAGAGAGATTAAAACTGAATGAAAGGAAAAAACATGCTGAAAAAAATAATACGTTGACAGCAAAAAATAACAAAATTCAAAGCAGCACTGTCGAAGTAGAATTTATAAGTTAAATCCTTGTGCTGATAGCATTGCAGGTGTCAACAATTGTTGGCTTAGGTACAACCAAATTCCATTAAAATTTCGTTTTTACAAGAAGAAAATCCATCTTTCGAATATGTTAACAAAAAATTTAAATGTTTTTTAGTTTGGAAAAATGGAATTACTTAAAAAACTACCCTTGACCAATCTATGATTGACAAGTTCTTTGTAAGTTACGATGAAAAATATATTGCTTTTGAGTACCTCTATATTTCTTCTAGTTTGGTCATACATGTATTGCGGAAAAAATGTACTAATTCAAGTCATATTTTTAGCCTTATGCTATTGTTGAAATAAAAACATTATTTTGTGAAAAAATTCCAGTAATGAGAGCGAAAAGAATTGTTCTCCTTGGCGATGCGTATTGACAAAACTGCAGTAACGCTTCAGTATGGGTGTTTCTTCTTCTAATAAACTTGTGTGCTTTAAGAATTGTGTTTTAATAATTTTATTTATTTTCAAGCCCTCGTTGTCGAAATAATAATTTAGCCCTTAACAGCTTTCACATGAACCACATTAACACACAAATCAATCGCCAATAAATTTTCGATAAAAAAACTATGATAGGGCATATTGAACAGCCCTAAAAAATAATGTTGTGTAAAATATATTCACCACATTTCTCCAAAAGATCAAATTTGATGAAACGAAAAATTATTGCAAATTAACATAATAGCCTTTCAAATATTATTTCGCTCAAACAATTATTCTCTTTATTGAACAACATTAAAAGAAATAATACCACCTCCGGCCGATATAAACGTCATGAATATTTTTTTCGTTAAATTCAATCAAATTGCAGACGAAATATTTTCATTAATTTTATACATCATTGCGTTAATTTGTATTAATCCATTACCGACGCATACATCACACGCATCATAAAATTAATAATTTCTAAGTACACCGACATTACTGAATATTTCATCTGCATTGTCAGTGCGATGAGTTAATGGTGTGTCTGTTTGTCGAAAACTTGAGTCGGGTTTATACGAACGATTAACGTGTTAAAAATTAAGTACACAAACTGATAAGAATGCATAAAGCAAAGGTCATTTAATTAAACATGACTAGTAATTGATGAGAATGAATGTTTAAATCGTCCGGATGCATTTTTGTATCAATAAAAATCACATGCATAGTTAAATGAAATCTATACCTACCTTACCTTTGATGATGATAAATTTCATGCTCCAAGGGCTTAGCGCAATGAATTAACATTAAATTTTAATTAATTGTATTTCATCCCTCGGCGGTATTTGCATCAGGATACAGTGATTGATTATTCGACCGTGTATTGTGGCACTAAGAGGCGCCGGGCATGCACCTTTGAAAGCTCCTGAAGGGCTGTTTAATCCCAACCAATTGAGATTAGTTAAATTCAGTAGAATGTGTCATTTGAGCCACACCATTAACACAGGATATCTACTGCTTTTGGCATTAATATGAATCACACCAAAAATCGCCTTATACAAACCTTTCAGCCTGTGGTCACTTAATTGACCTTTCCCAAAGGATATACAATACATATAGTTTTTAAAAATGAAATCCATAAACATCATTTTTTTCACTCTGTTGGGTACGGTTTTAGTCACCAAAAATCATGGGGTAGCTTAATGTGTCAAAGGACAGTCAAGGATGTTTTTATGTCTATTTGTGTGACAGAATTAAATACATATTTTTAGGGACTCTAATAGGGCTAAGAGCCTTGAATGCTAATCGAGTATTGGGCAATGGACAGGCAGAGTGACAAATATTAACACATAGATGTATAGAAAAATGTGGATAAGAAAGATCATTACAGGAATTCAAAAATGGTGGGACATTCAAACCCGAATTTGTGAGGGAAATAGGTTCTGTCCCGAGATTGATAAATAGGAAACTAGCTATACCCAAGTAAAATTTTATGTTTTTCTGAAGTTCTATCAGCGCCTATAAAGCTGTCTTTATTTGCTATCAGTTTTGAAAAGAGCACTAGAAGAGCTTCAAGAGCTACTGTATTTTGTATATGGAGCCAATTTCTTAACTTTGAGAGCAAAATTTCTGTGCTATATAAGCAATTTAAAAGACGTTGCTGAATCTCTCTGGTTCAAAAAGAGCTCTTAAGCAACTCTTGAAGGCATTGCACAGCTACATAAGGGATGAATTATTTAAACTGATAGCAACTGTTCTACTTTTAATTAGTTATTAATGTTACTTCGAGCTCTATAGATGAAAATTAAGTCGATTGCATTCTTTCTTAGAGCTATTTCGAAGCTTTATGTTTTTAAAAAGAAGTTCTTATTATATTTTATACTTGTATTGGTGACGAAAAATATTCAATGAATATGAATATATCTGAAAATGAAACATTGTACTTGTGTATGAAACTTACTTTTGATGTGTATCTTTTCAAATATGGCACACAAATAATAAAAGAAGTGAAGTCGATCATATACTTTTTGACTGAAAGTAGTGTTATAAATGTAATTTCTATTTGCCGTTCTAAATTTTTCACATATTTTTTTAAACTGCCTAAGTAAATTTTAAAGCGCCTTCTTAATTATTAATATTATGATACCGAACAAAATAAATTTAAAATAAAACAATATTTTTTTATTAGAATAAGAATTGATAATCAGTATGTATAAAAGGAATATTAATGAATAATATCAACATATAGTTCAAAACTCATATATTGAATTCATTTTTTCATTTATGAGGAAATCTTTTTAAAATAAATGGATTATTTTTTTTAATCCACCATCTTTTCAAGAATAAATGAAGCTTTGATATAGAGCCCTAATATTTCATTAAGTTTTGTTTTATATTGTACTGGAGCTATTTTTCATGTAGGTATAGTATGTTGTTTTTAAGGATGAGAGAGAGAGTTAGACTGATGACAAGAAGATTGAAATAATTTTGTGTGAGATGGTTATTTATTCAAGACTCTTAACAAAATATTTATGTCGCCTACAGAACATTGGTAAACTTTATGACGTTGAAGGTTGAGAAATATAAATAGGTATTTTTTTTGTCACCATGTTCTTCCCATCAGTGCGTTGGCGTTGTTAAGATCCGATGTCAAAGGACGAGTTTACACCAATTCAATTCACATATTGTCGAATCATGATTAAATCAAATATCACTCGATACTAACCACTCCTGTGTTCGAGACAAATTGGTCCAAGTGATTTAGTAATCAACTCACCTTATGGGATGATTATCCAATCCTTTCCTCGGTTTGCGGTGCAGTTCATTCCACCTCCTTTCTTCTGGTATTTCTTCATATTGAAACAAGGATATTGTTAATTCTTAATTGCTGATTGTCGTAAGATATTGTTCCATGATAAGCTTTTGTGGTTTGCAATTCGCAACCATGATTTCGCCATTATCTAATATTGTTCCACTAATTTCCCATAGGTGCTGGTTACCAATTTAATCTCGATTATGTAACTTGATTCAATCAATGTTGTGGCGTTTGTGAAGCAGTCAGACTTAACTACATTCAGTACATTTGATAGCTGCGTTTACATAATTATTTTACAGTACCCTAGTTTCAGCCAAAGGGTCAATTAATTTGAATAAACCTGATAGTCTGGGAGGCGACCGTAAGATTACCTACCTCATCAGCAGAGTGGAAAATTTAGCCACCATCTAATGCTAACTGATATGAAATCTTCAAAACCAGTAGTCGGACAGACTTTTCCTGGGCCTTTTGGTGGCTATATTGCACTTCCGGTTGCGTTTTTTGGTGCTACTTATACCATGGGGAAATTGGAAAAAGTAAGTATGGAGGTCAATAGACATTTCCTCGAAGATACCAAATCATATGGTCGGACAGAAATAACGCGGGCCGTTCCCTTTATCCGACCATTTAAAAAGCGGTATTTTTGGTGTCATCCTACCTCATCGGCTGAGTGGGCAAATGGGGTATCAAATGAAAGCTTAGAACGTCTATATTAAGAATCTACTGGTCGGACAAACTTTACATGGGCCAATCATGCGACCGATCGCATTTTTCAAAAAAAATCTGTTAATTTCTTTAATGCTTTTCTCAACTCAGCATCAAAGTTTGTCCGACCAGTAGATTCTTAATATAGACGTTCCAAGCTTTCATTTGATACCCCATTTGCCCACTCAGCCGATGAGGTAGGATGACACCAAAAATACAGTTTTTCAAATGGTCGGATAGAGGGAACGGCCCGCGTTATTTCTGTCCGACCATATGATTTGGTATCTTCGAGGAAATGTCTATTGACCTACATACTTACTTTTTCCAATTTCCCCATGGTATAAGTAGCACCAAAAAACGCAACCGGAAGTGCAATATAGCCACCAAAAGGCCCAGGAAAAGTCTGTCCGACTACTGGTTTTGAAGATTTCATATCAGTTAGCATTAGATGGTGGCTAAATTTTCCACTCTGCTGATGAGGTAGGTAATCCTACGGTCGCCTCCCGGACTATGAATAGTGGACATTGGCTTTTGTCTGATCGCAAATTAATTTCATGATTTTTCTGACAAATTCAATTCAGCAATTATTTTTTCTTAAATCAAATGTCCTACATTTGTCAAACAAAATTAAGCCCTCAATAAGTTGTATTTTATTTTCATTTGAGGGAAATTCGATTTTATATCACACCATTTTTTATTGTCTGTAATTTATCTCAACCATTCGCATAACGCTTGACCTGTCAGTGTCACTATGCAAGCGTCACTAAGGACATTGTGTGTTTTGTCGATGATAAGCGCGCCACAGATTTATTCACTCGTGTTATTAATTTTTTATGTTTGCAAACTGCAGCAGCCATCAAATATCCTTAAAATGAAAATAAATTCAAAAATATTTAAGTGCTAAATAAATGTTTAATATCAAACATTGGGCAAATGGAATAAAACTCAAGAGCGATGAACACAAAAAAAAAAACAGCTTCCATCATTCAAAGGGTCGCGACAGAGTCACAGTTGGAAATAAAATTGACAAAGTATGAATAGAATGAGGGACGCCAACTGACCATGGTGAATGGCGATAAGCAATTCGAATGAATTCAGAAAATTGTGAGAGTGATTTGGAGCGATTATTAAGAGTCCGTTGGGAATTTTGAATGAAAAAACTTTTCTTTGTCAATTTTTTCTTAAAAAACTCACAACAGGAAAATCAATAAATGGATTATGGAAATTCCTGCTGCTCTAACACTAACGAGGTGCATTCATTTTTAATACAATAGACAGAGCACGCCTTTTAATTTTGTAAGAATTGTAATGCGTATTAAAAAAAGGAGCATTCTAGTTAATTCATGTTGCGTAACAATATTTTGCATGAGTTGGCAGGGTATTGAACAATTTTGCGCAACAGCAAATACACACAACTCATTCGAGTGTTTAAAATTTTATTTTATTTCTAAAACAAAAACTAGGATAGGAAAAAAATTAATTCCAGTATTGTATTGCATTTGTTTTAGCTTATGGGATTTTCTGCAATTGAAATGGTTGACGGAAGCAATTTTGATTGTTTTGCAATTTATTATTTTCATTTTTTATTATTTCAGCGCATTTTTGTGGAAAAATTGTTGTAATAATTTGTATTGCCCACAGGGAGTGAAAATCGAGGGAAATCTATTGTTTGGTCTTAAAATTAAATATTTTATGATTTCGCGACCATTTTTTAATTGATGAAGGAATTTTATTTGAACTCACAGGAAGTGTTTTGAGGATGTTGCTCAAGCGAATAGAATACAGACACTCAAATTTATATCTGTAGTTTTAATTTATGACACCAGGTATAAAATAGCTAATGACTCAAATAGCTGGACTTAAAAGTTTCAGCAGTAACTTCTTTTCTCAAACAACTTCAACCAAAATAGACGTATTTTACCTCAACCGCGACTCAAAGTCTTTTAAAAAATTGAATCAAAGTCGAGGAACCCAGACAAACCCAGCTTGAGCTCTTAAATTATGTAAAAACAACTCTCATGATTCATTTTTCTTTTTTCATTCAGACCTCCGCGTCTTCTGATATAATTCAAGCTCCTTACAAATGAAGAAAATTCAATCAGAATGCAACCATGACAACAAACATTACATTTACCCCATTCCTTTTGTTTCAGAATTACATTACGGGTATTCTTCTCTTCGTCAGACTGCAAAGAGTTAACGACTGATTTACGAGTACGTACATTTGTGTATGTTTGGATATCCATCCAATTCAGGATGGCATGGCGCCTCATATACTCATCCGCCCATATCGTGTGCTGGTTTTAAGGTACTTAAGAGATACTGAGCCTCACCTGAGTATCATGCATTTTAGAGTGCAATTCGATTTGAGGCAGACTATTTTCTGGAATAAGGTTTTTTGTATGCTTTCAAACTCTTGGGCGTAATTGAAACACGAACGTCTTCAAAGACTCATCGCGCGCCGGATGAGTGGTGTAGGTGTTTGTTAAGAAGATGTTCCAGTTAAATTCATGTTGTGTAATTCTGTTACACCTTGGAAGGAGAATTTCTTGATAAACGACTGTTCCAGATATTAGTGGAGAGGTCAAATTCTTTTGTTCAATTCTATTTACATTTATTGCATCCTTTGATCGTAAGTTTCCCTGCCTAATGTTTGAATACAGCGAAAAAGGACATGCACCAGGGACACTAAACGTTTATCTACTTCTACTGTTTCAAATGATTCCTCATACACAGAGAAGTATGTCTTGCAAGAAACACACTTTTGCCACAGATAATAAATTTATACAGATGTCTCACACTTATGGAGAGAAATGATATATGAAACTGAAAGCTACCAAAAAAAAAAGCTTTTTCCAAAAGCTTTAACGCATTCACTTAATGCATTAAAAATCTATTTTCGCTCGCCTCATTGCCCATAAATGAATACTTAGGCAAGGAAAAAAGCTTCAAAAAGCTCCTTGTCTGTTAAGGCTTTGTCTGTTAAGAGCAAAATATGTTTCATTTTTTTCTGCAGGGATGAGACATCTGTATAAATATATTATCTGTGCTATTGCTATTGGCTGGCTGGTGTGTAGAACACATTAACAAAATTATTTCACGGTCTGAATCAGGATTTAATTAAACAAACGTCTGGAATTTTAAGTTTTCTGTTTTGAATGCATTTTTGTGCATTTTTTAGTAGATTGTGGCTTTGGAGGTTGTTTTGCTTGGAAGAGATTATTTTCGTTAAATTAATTAAATCCTCTTGCTTTGGTCAAATTCGGCGTAGAGCTAGTGCAATGTAAGAAGATTCATTTATTTTAGTTTTTCACTCTGTTTCTCTAATAAACCAAAAGTAACTTGTACTTTGCTTTCTTGGGACTACTTGTATCATTAATTAAATTGGAGTGATGTTTGGTTTTCGCATTTTGAAATAGTTTTTTAGTCTCGCTTTGTTTGTTATTAATTATATTCTAGTGTAGTTGCATTTGAGTAGAGATATATATATAGATAGTTTATCTTCATTTATTTTTCCGACTGCGGGACTAAATAAGCTCTTTTGTAGAGAGGGAGAAGAAAAATGAGCTTGGACTTTTTTGGTATTTGAAGAAGTCTTTTTTAAGTCATGAGGCATTTTATTTGACTCTGACATTGAAATACCCTATTTCATGGTATCCTTTTTTTTAACATAATATTCTTTTCAGGGACCCGATCTGATGAGAATCAAGGAGAAGAAAAGCAAAATTTTAAATTACTTGAACGCATTTGCTCTGCTGCCACCTAGGGTGACTTATAAATGTTATACTGGAATATGAATGAATGCGTTCTGGTTTCAATGTAAAACAAATAAACAACAAAAATATTATGTCAGTGAAGGCCTTGAAGTAAAACCAAAAAAAAAAAACAAGATGAACCATTTCAAACAACCTTTAGTGTATATTGAAGTTCTTTCTGCAGCAAAAATGTATTTCTAACAGAGAGAAGTCTCTCCGTTTTTGAATGACAAAGTGTGTGATCAAAAAGAAATGAAAAGAAATTCTGGGGGATATTTGTATCATTAGTTAAATTGGAGTGATGTTTGGTTTTCGCGTTTTGAAATAGTTTCTTAGCCTCGCTTTGTTTGTTGTTAATTATATTCTAGTGTAGTTGCATGGGAGTAGAGATAGATAGATAGATAGATAGATAGCTTATCTTCATTTATTTTTCTGACTGTGAGAATGATGAAGATCTTTTGTAGAGAAGGAGAAGAAAAATGAGCTTGGACTTTTTTGGTATCCTTTTTTATTAACATAATATTCTTTTCATGGACACGATCTGATGAGAATTAAGGAGAACAAAGAAAAGCAAAATTTTCATTTACTTGAACGCATTTGCTCTGCTGCCATCTAGGTTGACTTAAGTTATACTGGAATATGATTGAATACGTCCTGGTTTCAATGTAAAACAAATAAACAACAAAAATAATATGTCAGTGAAGGCGTTAAAGTAAAACCCCAAAAAAAAAACAAGCTGAACCATTTCAAACAACTTTAGTGTATTTATAATGTATTTCTAACAGAGAGATGACTCTCCGTTTTTGAATGACAAAGTGTGTGATCAAAAAGAAATGCATTCCTTTCGTTTATTCGGAGTTCCTTGTTGGGATTTAACAAACAAAAGAAACAAAATCGCCTATTCGAACGAATTCGCTTCTCAGCTTTCTGAAAAAAAATTTATAATCCTATTTCAAATTTTGGGAGTACCTACATACATGAAATTCAGTCCAATTCATTGTCCTCGTTGTTGTCAGAAATCCCTTTAAGAAACTTGCAGTTAGCTCTATCTCGGTTTCATTTCGTTTTATGGAACACGTGTGCAGGTATGTTTCAGTTGACAGAGAGTGTATTTCATGCATGACAGATAGACGGAAACACATGCAACGACCTTGGCCCGTAAGTAGGTGCACTTTGTCTAGTACTAGTAGACAATTTGTCTTGTGTGTCCTTGCATGAAATCATGAATTCCATTTAATTTGAATTGAGCCAGGCGAATATGATGGATCCTGTCATGCTTTGAATAGGTTTTGTATGTCAGTTTGTGGGTGTATTGAGAATTTATTACAATTCCAGGAATTGAATTAGCCAAAGGGGTTTCAGTTTGGCAGGTGATTTTATGTCGTGTCGGAGTATTTGAGTATTGAAAGTGGATCAATGCAGCTGATGAAAGTGATTGACGGAATTGTGGGCATTCTTTGGGCTATTAAAATTTTACTTTTGACTAAAGACTGGTTGGTTGAGCGATAAAATTCGAAAAATAGAAAAAAGAACTATGAAATAGTTAGTATACGGCACAGGGTAATCTTTCGATTCATATCTGCCTTAACTATAGTTTTGAATTCTTAAAATTTAACTTATCATTTTTTTTTTTTTTGGGTAAAGAGACTTGAAATAATTCAACCAGGAAAAAATGAGATAGCAACATGTTGCTGAACATTCTGCAACGTAATTACCCATAATCTCAATTTTTGTTTTCATCACAACAAATTTTCACCGGCTTCGACCTGCGCATGCACTTCCTCTCTCAGAAAAAAAACTTCTTCATTCGATGGCATCCGTAAACTGTGCTATCAAAAAAAGTTAACAAATCAGTTTTAATCAGGCCTTCAGGGAAATTGGTTGGGTGTTACCCGCAAACGCAGCGTTACTGATACTTTTTCCAAATCGCTCGTATTCGTCGGAAGTTTTGATGTTTGTTTGCGTATGCGTCCACAATTAGGCGAAATTTAGTGGGAATTTTCTCGTAGAGCTTAAACACAGAAAAAAGTGAACTTTAATCATTATCAACACTTTTAAGTGATAAGCAAATAATTTGAATAAAATAAGAATTGAAAATTGGTGAATTTCTTCGCCTCGAGAGCAGTGATCCGAATTTTTTCGGGCGTGTTTTGGTCCATATTTTGTCAAAAGTGATTTCCTTGCCTCCCTTCATAACTTTATCGTAAAAGTGTCGGCATCTGCATCTACACAAGGTGTGACATCCTTGTAAGCCCTAAGAGTGATCTTCTTTGTTAAGTTTGATTGAGTCCTGTCAAACGAAAATTTCCTCTTACGTTCACAACAAGAAAGAATACATATTTCACTATGTAAAATTTATTTTGTGACACGGCAATTTACAGAAGACCAAGCAGTATCAAAGGCAACAAATCTACTCTTCTTATTCAAAGCGAGTTCACTAGCCACAGTTCCCATTGTCATGTGATTCGTTGGAAATATATTTTTCGAATCGATTGAAAACTAAATGGAAATCGGAAAAATGTACGATGTGAGTGAGCGCGGAAAATCCTTCTTCGTCTCTGTAATATGCTAGAGCAAGGATAGTCAACTTGCTTCTGGCTTGATATGAACTTTGGGTCTAGTTTTGTTAGAGGTTAGAGGAAGAGAGTAAAAGGTTAGGTTAGAGTAACGCACACGGCTCAGAGAGTTTCTTGATTGAATTTCAAGAATCAAGAGCTCAGCACACACATCAACATTTTTCTTTTCTGTCTTCTGTTTTGTTTTTTGTTCTGGCTTGTGCCGCAGAGGGTGGTGTTGGTGGTGTATATATTTCATCATCATAGCAGCATATTGATGGATTAGTGGAGAAAAATAATAAAGAGTAAATGGGATTTCGCCAGTAATCCAAGGGATTTGAAAGAGTTTTTCCGTGTTTGCTTTTGTGTGTATATTTTTTGTTCGGTTTTTTTTCCCTGGAGAAATCCGTGAAGTGGTCAAGATTTTTAGCAGATAAGGCGATTCGCAGCATGCGCTTATAGTAATTTTCATGTGTAAGTTTCTGACATGAGTTTGTGAATTCTTTTGTTTACTTTCTTTTGCTCTGCCAATTTTGATAGTTGAGATTTGTTTCAAAATTAAAATCAAGATTTTATTGAATTCCTTTGTAGATTTTCCACGTGTTTTTCTGTGATGAGCTGTTTTCTTAATTTAAAAGAGCCAAACGTTTGGTGGTCTGAACCTTTTCATCAGACATTAAATTGCCCTCTTCGGCTTGTGAACAAATTTATTAAAAATTTTCTTTTAGGAATGATTTGAAAGCCAGTCCTGCAAATGAAGCCTCAAGTGAACCCTAATTATATCAATACTAACTCCGTTAGAAAAAAAAGTCCCCCGTCAGTTGTTTTGCTTCTAATTTGATTTTCATTGAAAAAAAAACCTTACCCTGATCTTTTCTGGTGTTTCTGGTTAATTTAAAAAAGGTAGCTTCTTTGTTTCAAACACAAGAGTCACTTGCTGTCGTATCCTCTTCAAGCAAAATCATTCCTGTTTGACCCTTGTAAGGCATTAAACAACACATCTCCAAATGTCCATGAACTTAGCGAAACAACATCAACGTATTAATTAGGTAATAACATCATAATTTGCCGCTAATTAGTTGTGAAAAAAAAATTAGTCGCTAATGTTTATCAACAAAAAAAAATGATGTTTCGCTAAGTTCATGTGAACCTAGCGAAACAACTTTTGATCAGGTGGGCAGAATCCCACAAAAATACGCTTATAATTTGCCGCTTGTTTGCCGATAATTAGTTGTGAAAAAAAAATTTTTGTCGCTAATGTTTATCAACAAAAAAAAATGATGTTTCGCTAAGTTCATGTGAACCTAGCAAAACAACTTTTGATCAGATGGGCAGAATCCCACAAAAATACGCTTATAATTTGCAATTAATTTGCCGCTAATTAGTTGTGAAAAAAAATTTTGTCGCTAATGTTTACCAATATAAATTTTCCAATTAATATGATTGGTTGAAACTTTCAACTCGAATATCTTTTTTAGATTTTAAGTTTTGTGAAAAGTGGCAGAGGACTTTCCGAAACAGAAAAATATGAAAATTTTTGGGTAAAGTTTAGTCGGTGAATTTTATGCAATTACAATTGAATTATAAAAAAGTAACAGTATACTTAGGTATACAACTATAAAGAATTTTTAATTTCTTGAAAAAAAAAAAATCAACTCTGGCTTGATCTTTGTTTGTTCAGTCCGTTGCTTGGGCCTTGATTTTAATTCATCATATTCGATCCAGCGCTTATTTCTCCGGACGAACGCGGTGTAATGCCCAGTAGAGTTGAGCCTCTTTGATTTTTTCCCTTTGTAATTAACAAATTCGAGTAGTTCGAAAGTTGCATGTCCTGGGAACACAAAAGATGTTGGCAGAGACCCGAGCCCTATTTCGTTTGCAACATCAATCCCAACCATAATCACGTCTCCTGCGAACATAGAGAAGAGGAGTTTTTCGAAAATATGGTATTGAAACAGTAAATAGATCTGATTATAAACTCAATCATCAAATTATAATGAGAGGAAAAGATCAATAAAAAGATTACAAACAACAATTTGAACGTGAAAATTTATCGTGATAACAAATAAAAGTTTTTGTTTATTTAAAAAAAATTTTTTTTGAAGAATTAATGTTTCAAAGACTCGTATAATCGTATAGATTCCTGGCGAGATATTGTTTGTTGGCCGAAATATAGAACTGTTTAAAAAACTATGAAGTTTTTTAACAAGGAAATATTACTATAGCTTCAGAATTTAATTTAATATTGTGAAGATTCAATTTAGTGGAGTAAATATTTGATCAATAATTAAATAAGTTACCGGTGGAATGAAGTTCATTTTTCTCGGCATTCTTGTTAGCGGCAAATTAGTGGCGAATTATAAGCGTATTTTCGTGGGATTCTGCCCATTTGATCAAAAGTTGTTTCGCTAGGTTCACATAAACTTAGCGAAACATCTTTTTTTTTTGTTGATAAACATTAGCGACAATTTTTTTTTCACAACTAATTAGCGGCAAATTATGATGTTATTACCTAATTAATACGTTGATGTTGTTTCGCTAAGTTCATGGACATCATCTCCAACAATTATAAAAATTAAAAGGATTTCCAAACATTTCTTGGAAAATTCAATTTAGAAATGAAAACTGACATTTTATTTTTGGAAGATGACGTCTTTTAAAATTTTGTATATGAGGAATGATGACAAATAGGTTTTTCTTTTATTCTCAGTTGGAAAAAGACAGCAAAAATCAATTCCCACAAAGTCTATGAAATTGTTTTTTGTATACAAAGAAATGTGTTTTAAATTTGTTTTTGCATTGAAAACAAATTGAAAAGATGATTAAATTCTAATATTTTTGTCCGTCATCGTAAAATCAAAGTTTATTTGATATGTGTATATTTTTATGTTCTTTTCTTGTTTGAAATGCATTAAAAAATAAAGTGTTATTCATTTTGGGGTCTAACTTATCATGTGCAATAGCTGACATTTAGGGTTACACTTGTGTCGAGAATTTTTGGTTCATTTGAAAGGCCTACTTTTGGGCGACACATTGAGCATACCAAATGGTACGCTGACTTATTCCTGTCATAACAACTTGCATTGCCAGCGACACTGAACGAAAATTACAAAGAAGATCTGTCAAAAAAGCCTCTTTCTAAATCAAACTTCACTATGACCCCCTTTACTTTCTAATACATATTTGTTTTTTAGCACACAAAATAAAAAAGGTTGATTGACATTGACTTCACAGTACTTCGCACATTAATATGACAAACTACAGACACATAGCAGCACTGGTGACTGAGGCCATCGGCTGAAAATTAGAAAATAAAATGTGATTTAATGGAAGATTTGATTTTGTTGATTTGCTTAGTGCAGTTTCATCAAAACATTCATTAATGTGCTCCATAATATAACAATTTGCACAAAGCCACATCAATCGAACATAAGAGAACAACGATTGTGAACTAATTTTGTTTTGTATACAAATCATTTTGAAAGTGTTTAAGCAAAGATAATAGAATTATTCTATCAAGAAATCAGAACTTTAATAAGATTATCTGGTGTGCCGGTTGAAATTAGACTTCTTCAGCAATCAAACTTTTTAAACACAATAAAAAGACCAAATAAATAACTCTGACAAAATTATTGCAAGATTCAATTCTAAAAGTTTCGTTCAGTCATCGAGAAAATATAAATTAATTGACTCTCATGCACCTTTTGAAAACTTTGTCAGTAGCAAGAAAGAAAAACGACTTGTGTTCACCAGAAAAAAAAATTGGCTATCAATATTTTAGAGGGGCGTAAAAGTTTCTCCAATAAAAATCAAACAAAAAATTTTTCCTTTTATAGTTAGAAAATAAAGATGAAAACTGACGAGTTTACCGAAGAGTTTCCAACAAGGGCAAGTAGTGTTGCTTAAAAGAAAACATTGTGTGTGTGCAACTTTATTCCTGATCTCAATTTCTGTTGAAAAGTATTTATCTTTTATTTCAGGTGATTTCCAATATTTTTAGAAAGTTCGAACAAGCAAATATTTCGAAAACTTCTTTAACGAGACTTATCTCCCAAAGGAAATAGAAGAAATTCAACAAAATTATTACATCAAAATTTACAAAGTCTCAAACTTTTGGATACAAATAAAAAGTCAATCAACACTTTCATTACCTCGCCACACAAGAAAAGAATCTTTTGATGAACAAAGTTTTGTTATGAAATTTCCCTCGGATCTGTCAGCAAACGCCTCCGACGACGTGTTCCTTAAAATCATGTTGTTGCAACAACAACGAGAGTTTGTATTTGAACCCACACGAGATATTGCATAGGGAAATTCCCAGGGCATGCAATCAATAAACTCAACTCACTGATATGCAACTTGCACACACTTTCTAGTAGGTAAGGGCCAAATGGGAGGACCAGGTGCATGCTTTGGAGTTTTGAGTTATTTCGAGAGAAAAGATAATTTGAAGAGGAGCGCAGAGCTGTCGAAACTCTTTCTTTTCTTGTGTCAGTCTTGTACGCGGGGCAAAATTAAAAAATTGAAAATCCCTCGCTATTGTTCAATCGACTTCTATCAGATTGGATGTCTGTAAATTTGCTTTTGTTTCGAACTGTCACAGCCAAGGGGATGTATGGCTACAAAAAATGAAAGGCAAAATCCTTTATCCCCAGAAATCATAACAACCATATGTTGCTATCGCAAAAGCGTCATGGTTCTCAGTACTATGGAATTAAGTGTTTAAAGCATTCCAAACGTTTGCATATCGTTTTCAAAAGTCATCTAAACGAAAGAGAATGAATTTGAAGGAAATGTCAGTGGCGTAGCTACCGCTGTATCAGCTGTATCCATGTAACAGGGCCCCGAGATATAGGGGCCCCCAAAGATACAGAGCACAAGACGTTCCGATGATCATTTTTTACATGCGTCAAATATTTTTTTCCTGTGTCTGTGTATCTTTTTCTTTTTTTCATGTCCTACCAACCAACAATACTACAACTTCAACCTGCAAACACTTTTTTATTCGAGCTTTTAAAATATATCGTCCTGCCTGACACAGCCACCAATTCCAACATCACACAGAAATACAAACCAAGGACCAGCGGTAGATTAAAAAATACTTAGATACTTGCATGAACTAACAGCTGAAAAATTCGAATACTCCATTCCGAACCCTGTATGTATCTGCAACCAAAAAAAAAGTCCCGTTAATTGTCTGAGTGAACTAGGTATAAGGTAGGCCTAAGCGACAAACATGTTTGCCGAACATGATCGTTTGCGTTATATCCTACACGGTCAACACATAATTGGCGAACATCATTTCGTTCGTATGGATTTTTGAAAGCGTGAGGAGTTGTCAAAAAGAGAAGCAAGTCACTGCGCTTATGGTTATCTCATAGAGAAAATGCGCACGAGCATGTGCGGCGAACATGTTTGCCGTTTAGGGCTACCTAAAGGCAAAACGAATTTCAACACGTTAACTGGATTGTTTAATCTGTCTGTGCGTGGATATACATTTTCAAAATTTCCTCTAAAGTTTTTTGTGATTATTTGTAATCAGATATTTGTGACTATTTGTGCGTTGCCTAAAATATTATTTTTGTGGAAAAATGAGTGAAAATAAAAGAGAGTATCTAAGCGGAGCTCTGAAAAGAAAAAAAGGCAAGAAAAGTAGTACTTCGAGAAGAAGTGTAAATGTTATTTTTTTTTAAAAAGCTTTATAAAACATGTATATACAGGGTGATTCACGAGCGTTATGCCAAAAAGCTTTAGCGTGTAAGTTGAGTTGAGACAAGAAAAAAATCGCATGGGAGGGGGGGTCTATTCCCCCCCGTTTAGCCGGGAGGGGCAATTTTCTGAAAAATTGACTTATTTTGTTTAAAAAAAATATTAAAAATCAACGGCTTCCTTTACAACACCGTGCTATACCTTTCTGAAAAGCCAAAAACTCTCCTTTCACTTTGTTTTTAAATTAATTTGTTTTAACGAATAGTTTAAAAAAAATAAATTTTCAAACTCAAAATTTTCAAAAAAAAAGCAAAAAAACATTTTTGAACTATTTTTTTTCAAAATTTTATGTTATTAAGTACTAATTTTGTTTTAAAAATTCAATGTGTCTATTAATTCTTAGTCGAAAACAGACTATCTGGACTTTTAGTTTAATTTATTAGTTTAATTTATAAATTTAATTTTTTGTGATTGGAGTTTTATGAGGACTCAATAAAATAGAAAAGTATTGGATTTTCCCTGGATTAATCATTTTTTTCATTGATAACGTCTGCCATTGACCTTTCACTTCTAGCTCTCAGTGCTCTCGTCGGCGGATTCTTGAAAACATGCTACAACTTGGGCGCCATCTATTGAGATATCTTTCAGCGTAGAGTCTTTCAGCTTCCCGATCTCGACAATAAGTGAAACCGTAGCAGAAGTTCCTGTCCGCTAACTCTTCTCAAGCGTATGAGTTTGTTATTGTTTTGTGTTGATGAGTTAATATTTTAATTGCAAATGGTTGTTTAGTAAATATGCGATGCCTTTTATTTACCTTTAGGTTGTTAATTGTTTTTTCACTAAAGAAAAAATGCGGTTTAATTATCTTAAGCCCCTAGCAGGTAGAACTCTTCGCCGGCGAGTGGCCGCGGCCCCAGGTATAGTAAGAAAAAATTACGGGTCAGTTTTCAGACGTTATCAATGAACAAAATGGTTAATCCAGGGATAATGTAAAACTTTTCTACTTTATTGAGTCCTCATAAAACTCCAATTACAAAAAATTAAATTTATAAATCAAACTAATAAATTAAACTAAAAGTCCAGATAGGTAAAAATAAAAACAAAGATTTTTTTAGAAAAAAGTGGTTTCGTTTTTTTCTAAATTTCTCCAAAACGAAAAGACATTTTTGCATCCAGTTTCCCCCCCCCCCCCTCCCATACGATTTTTTTCTTGTCTCAACTCAACCTACACGCTCTAGCTTTTTGGCACAACGCTCGTGAATCACCCTGTATATATAAAGGTATGTAGTATGCATCTATGTTAAAGTTCCTATGTGGTTATATATTGAATTAAATTGATCTTATTTATTGACGTTAGTGTTGTAATTTAAAAAAAAAGGTTTTAAGGTTATGGCCCAGTTTTGGTAAGAGGTGAGGGGGGCCCCAAAAAAAAAATTGGATACAGGGCCCCCAAAGGTCTTGCTACGCCACTGGGAAATGTCATTTAATATATTCCGCCTTAAGTATCGAATGACACTTGTCCAATTCCAAGGAATGGGACACTTGAGAAATTCATATCTCCGCATCACATCTCATCGCAATCAATGCACCAAGACCACAGTTCCCTAGCTGTCTGCAATCGGGGTTAATCTTATGTTTCAACACAGAAAGTGAATGCCTTCAAGTCCTTGCCCTACACATATTGAGTGAGTGTCCGATTACGATGACGCTACGAGTTCAAATGGATGCATACAAGAGATATCAAAAAGTTAACTTTTCAGTTTTTCTTAGGTTGAGTTTTTTGATTATCAGTCCTTAGAGCACATTCAGTTTTGGAAAAAATAATCCTCCCCCAAGGATTAGAGCATATAAGAGAGATTTCTGTGATGACAAATCCATGCGGTTTGCATGAAATCAGATCTAATTTTCGATTGTTCGAATAAAACCAAAAATCAAACTGAAGATTCCAATCGAAATAAACGTGACAAAAGACGAGGGAAATGTGCTGAATTTTGAAAATGTCGATAGATAAACAAAGATATGAGATGATCTCCAAATAGAAATACAAATATTCCTACGTTCTCTTACCGCACCCAAACTTAGTCTTATGAAAAATCTTCGCTTTAAATTGAGCCATGTTAATTTAACATGTCAACAGTGTTGATTTTAAAATTAAATTTTTTTCAGTCACAATAGCCCTTCCTAAGTTGACTTAACAATAAATTTCGAAGAACCTTTCGAATGCTTTCTGTGCCAACTAACGAGAATTTGATTGTACCCCAAGTCCCAGAAAGTTCCTTGCCTTTTCACTTCACGTTTGTACGTTCGTTTGATGTAAAACAGTATTCATCTAGAATCTAGATGATGTAAATATAAGGCAGTGTTACCCAGCGTTCAGTGTACACCCCAAGGCTTAATAAATGTGCGTTTAAGCGCATTCACTATGCAGCTATTCAAGACAGCATTGAGATTTGCGTGGTTTTCCAAGGAGCACTGTTGAATACTATAATCACGATGATGTTGGTTTAAGGAAAATGTTTGTGTGTAAATGAAGGCAATATGGCGTCGTGTCGTTATCGTTGTGTGTTAATTTTAATAAGTTTTCTTATAAGGCTTATTGCTTATACGCATTGCGATTGTGATTTTTTGTTTATAAGAACAAAAGATTAACTCCACTAAAACAGAGCAAATGCTTGAGGTAAATTGGTTTCTTCTGGCACGGTCTTACCTGCTGGGCTGAGGAAGGATTGAGTCACTTCCTTTCATTTTCAATTTCGAGCTTTTGAATAAAGCAATTGTTCAAATTCAAAAGAGGTATGTTGTATGGTTGCAGAACATGGGTGCGGATTTTCGTTGACGATGTTCTAGTCGTTGTAATTACGTTCTAATTATTTGCAATTTCCTCTCAGTTTACAATTATTGAAAGAATAGTTTCCGGAAGAATTCAGCTCCTAAAATCACAGACCCTTCGCTCCTATGCCAATGCAATGACTAAAAAATTACAAAATGATTTGCTCGGAGTGTTAAAACTCTGATATTGAAAATTTCCACTCTCTCCATGTGATGTGAACAGTTCCATCTGGATTGTCCTTGGCCTCGAATCGAATATCAATCCCTCTCATTTGAAGCGACATTTATTTATTAAGGGACTGCAATAACATGGAACCTTACGTTCATAACATACAACGAAATATGAAACTATTAGCATTGGTCTTGGGTGTGTCGGATTTATAAATAATTCAAGGACTTTTTTTCCAAGTAGGTTTATTTTGAGATCAGGTAAATACGGGATTTTCGATTTGGCAATCGATTAATCCAAAAAGCGAAAGAAAGTGTCAATTAGTGTGTGTCTCTATGGTTCTTATTTATAGATTATCGGTAAGGACTTGATTAAAACAAACACTTTGGAATGAACAAACTAAACGGAATACAAGATTTCCCACTTATCTATGTCATGGTGATCCGAACTTAATTCAGTGGGAGAATATGAAAATTGAGGCAAAAATGAGCAGAACAGCCATACAAAGCTTTTCGAAAAAGAAATAAAAGAAATAAAAGAAACGGGAAGCTTACATAATTCGCTTCTCTGGAAAATCTGCTTAGTTCCCAGGAAAATTATTTTGACAGCTCAAGTTTACAATGTTGTACAGGTATACTTGTATCCGTTTTGGGTGCTTTTTTCCTTTAATGAAAATTAGTTGAAGAAAGAACTTAATAAAACAGATTTGGAATGTGTTAGAATGGCTATTCCAGGAAGTCCAATTATCCAAAAATCCAAAATAAGAAGAAAATTCTTTTTATATAAAATTTTACAAGATGTTTATTGAATAAGAAAATATGATCGAATGAAAAATGAATAACTCAAAAATATCGAACTTCAATTTTGTTCGATAGTCAAACTTAATTTAACAAGTGTTTTTTACATTAAAGTATATTATACATATATACTAACACCCCTTCTTAATAAACACTTATTATGTAATGTCTTCATCTTTCTTAGTAAGCCCAGCCAGGAGTCTGAATCTTGATTGTTTAATATTCTGCAATGGTTTAGTAAGAATATCTGCAACCATTTCATCAGTTGGACAGTAAATGAATTTAACTTCTTTAGATTCTTTAACGTCACGAAGAAAGTAGTACTTCACATCTATATGTTTAGTTCGAGGATTTATCTTCTCTGAATCCAGTAATTTTAAACAACTTTGATTGTCTTCGAATATTGTTACATCATCTAATTCAACTTGTAGGTCTTCAAATAATGTTCTCAGCCAACAAAGTTCTTGAGTTGCTTCTGCTAAGGCGACAAGCTCCGCTTCAGTTGATGATAATGCAATCATAATCCCTGCTTTTTACTTGTATAACTGATTGTAGCTTCTCCAAATTTAAATAAATATTCGCTTGTGGATTTTCGTCCTTTAACGTCTGAAGCCCAATCTTCATCGGCATATCCAACAAGTTTTGCTTCTTTCTTGCATCCAACACAAAGTTGTAGCTGTTTAGTTCCTTTCAAGTACCTTAGAATGCGTTTAACTTCGTTCCAATCATACTGCGTAGGACAAGATACTTTTCTGCTAAGAATTGAAACAGCTGCTGCTATATCCGGCCTTGTATTTCCCGATAAGTAAAGAAGTGATCCGATAGCTTTTCGATAAATTTCATTGTCATCTAAAAGCTTATCATCCGTTGTTGAGTGTTTGAAATATCCAGTATCCAAAGGTATTTTGGATGTCTTCGCATCTGACATATTGAAGGTATCGAGTATTTTCTCTATGTATTTTTCTTGATGCATGTAATATTTTCCATTTCTCTTTTCAATTTGAATTCCAAGATATAACTTCAAATTTCCCATGTCAGTAATTTCAAAATGATTTCTAATTTCTGCGATTGTCTCTAAAATTAAATTTTGTTCTTTTGAAATAACCAGGATATCATCAACATAAATAAGTATATAAATAATTTTGTTACCATTGCCTTTTACATACAAACAACTATCAGCTTTACCCCTTCTGAATCCAAAGTCAATTAGGATCAAATTAATCTTTTGATTCCAACATCTCGCTGATTGTTTGAGACCATATATACTTCTATTCAATTTACATACTAAATTTTCATTTCCACTTTGTACAAATCCTGGAGGTTGTTTCAAATAAATTTCATTTTCAAGGTTATCGTTCAAGAATGCAGTTTTAACATCTATGTGTTGAACTGTCATGTCATTCATTGATGCAATCGCTAAAAGGGTTCGTAGAGTCGTCTGCTTCACCACAGGGGCAAACACCTGGTCGTAGTCCTGACCATATTTCTGCGAGAAACCTTTTGCAACAAGTCTTGCCTTGTATCTTCTTGATTCATCAGCTAATGTTTTGATCTTGAATATCCATTTACAGCTTATGGCCTTTCTACCTTTAGGTAACTCCACCAACTCCCAAGTATTGTTTCCTTGCATAGCCTGTAGTTCTTCTTCCATGGCACTTATCCACTGCGCACTATCAGAATTTTCCAATGCTTCCTTATAAGTTGTGGGTTCATCCGGGTAAGTTGTTTTATAGCCATATCTTTTTGGAGGTACACCTTTGTTGGTTCTTGTTGATTTTCTAACATTATCTCCAGAATCGATGCCATCTTCTTCAGAATAATAAATGCTTCCATCTTCTGATAAGTGTTCTTCAAAATCAACGTCATTTTTATCTTCAACATTTTCTTCATTTTCAATCGTATCAGTTCTTAAGTTGTCGTTTTCTTGGTTTTTGCTGGTAAAAAGGTTGATTTCAAAAATATCATCATCTTTATAATTTGTCACATCAGGTAATTTCTTTAAGTTGGCATTCATTTCTTCATTTAACTTGACGTCTCTGGACTTAATTATCTTCGCTGTTCTTGTATCCAACAGTCTATATGCCTTTGATTCACCACAGAATCCTACCAGTACATATTTCTTTGATACATCTTCCATTTAATGTCGAAGTTTCTTGATAACATAATGATATGCCATGCAACCAAATGTTTTTATATGAGTCATAATTGGTTGTTTTTGAAAATACAGTTCATAAGGTGTTTTCAATGTAGCTTTCGATGGTAGTCTATTTTGTAAATAATTAGCAGTATTTAAAGCTTCTGCCCAAAATTTCCTGTCCAGTCCAGATTGTATGAGCATGCACCGTGTCATTTCCATTAGACTCCGGTTCTTTCGCTCAGCCACACCATTCTGCTGTGGACTAAAAGGGGCTGTTAACTGCTGCTTAATACCTTTACATTTAAGAAAATCTTTCAACTTCATGCTAGTGAATTCTCCACCTCTGTCAGTTCTTAGCATTTTCATTGGTCTTTCAAAATAATTTTCAGTTTGGTGTATAAACTCTACTGCCTTATACGGCGCAGGGTCATAAGTCCACAGGTCATAAGTCCACAATGGACTTATGACCCACTTGGGTGGGTCAAAAGTCCATAAATTCATTATGGACTTCTGACCCACCCAAGTGGGTCAGAAGTCCACACAAAATTCCTGTGGACTTATGACCCATTCATGATGTACTTTTGACCCACTGAGGTGAGCCAGAAGTCCACAATGGTGTACAGTTTCATTTGTTCAATTTTGCTTTTCTTCTTTGTAAAACTCAATAAAGTAAACAAAAATAGAATACCCAGCTAAGTAGCATGAAGGTGTTGTTGTGGTCAACGTTCTTAAAAGATGTGTGATGTACATTGAAATTTGATTTTGTTTTTGTTTTTTTGTATGATTTTAAATGTTAACTTGAAAAAGCAATACGATAGAGTTAGTTTTAGAGGCGGAGATTATATCGATAAACTGTAGAGTAAAATTAAGACCAGCAATTTTTGTGCTCTGTTAAGATTTTGAAGAATTGATTCACATTGATCAGTGCGAGTGATGTGTACAGTTGAAAACGACCGAGCTACTGGCGCAGGGTCAGAAGCCGAAATTTTTTTGCCAAACAGAGAAACAATTTGGGGAGTGAAAATAAAAAAAATTCGCGCGATTTTTTTTTATTTTCACTCCCCAAATTGTTTCTCTGTTTGGCAAAAAAAATTTCGGCTCGCTTGGCTCGCTTTGCAGTGCTGCTCTATAAATTAATTTCTCTTGCCGAAATTTTTTTTGCCAAACAGAGAAACAATTTGGGGAGTGAAAATAAAAAAAATTCGCGCGAATTTTTTTTATTTTCACTCCCCAAATTGTTTCTCTGTTTGGCAAAAAAAATTTCGGCTCGCTTGGCTCGCTTTGCAGTGCTGCTCTATAAATTAATTTCTCTTGCCGAAATTTTTTTTTCCAAACAGAGAAACAATTCGGGGAGTGAAAATAAAAAAAATTCGCGCGAATTTTTTTTATTTTCACTCCCCAAATTGTTTCTCTGTTTGGCAAACAAAATTTCGGCTCGCTTCGCTCGCTTTACATCCATTTATATTAATAAATCTGATTTAAATATGTAATTTGAATAACGAATGGGAAAATGATTCAGAAGAAGAAATTGAGGAAGGTGAAAACGAGTTTCAAAATGAAATCCAAAACTTAAATAATGACATGCTCTGTGGGATTTGCTTTTAAAACCAAAGAAACACACTTCTTATACCGTGCAACCACTTAAAAATTTGTGATACTTGTTTCAAGAACGTCGAAGACGAAGCCAAACGATATAAAAACGAAACACTATGCCCCTTTTGCAGACAAATTGTAAAGTCCACTGCCAAAATTTTTTTGTAATTATGTTTTTGTTATTATATATTTTGTTATTTGATTTTATCCTTTTGGACGTACATATGAAAGTATTTGAATTCGTTGATTTATTTACGTTTAATGTATCAAGAAGTGGAGTTTATTTTTCACAGAACGAATAAATTATTTAAAAGAAAAAAGTTCTATTTTCCTAATTTTTCTTACATAGGTACAGCATTAGCTAAAAAAAAAAGTTGTGAACTTATGACCCACTTATTCTTTTTAATTGTGAACTTATGGCTCACTTTTTTGTGGACTTCTGACCCACTTGGGTGGGTCAGAAGTCCATAATGAATTTATGGACTTTTGACCCACCCAAGTGGGTCATAAGTCCATTGTGGACTTATGACCTGTGGACTTATGACCCTGCGCCGCCTTATACTGCGAGAGGACCATAGGTTACCAGCCACCCCCGAAAAAGAACCCGTGGTATGATGATGAGTGCGTGACATTGAAAAGAGAGACGGAAAATGCACGCCTGCAGATGCTGCAACGGAAAACAAGAGCAGCAAGGGAAGAGTACCGCACGAAAAGGAGAAATGAGAAAAAGACCCTGCGAAGAAAGAAAAGAGCATCCGCAGTTTCTCAGCTCAAAGATCTAGAAGAGTCTCGGGCCAAGAACAACACCCGGCGTTTCTTTAAAAGGTCGAAGCAATTAGCTTCTGGTTTCAGAACCGGGACACAAGCTCTTCGAAACAGTGAAGGAAACCTAGTCACCGAAGCACAGGGAATTGTAGATGTTTTCAAGCAGCATTTCCAGCAGCTGCTGAATGCGCAAAATGTCGAGCAAGATAATGACGAAAGAGAAGCAAGACCAGTCAATGAAGACCCAGTCCCAGCCCCCAGCAGAGAAGAGGTAGAAAGAGCCATCCAAAAGCTAAAAAATAACAAGGCCGCAGGGTCGGATGGCATACCCGCGGAACTCTTTAAACATGGAGGAGATGTTTTGATGAACCGCATGCACCAGGTCATCAATAAAGTGTGGGAGGAAGAATGCATGCCCACTGACTGGTCGATAAGCTCCATATGCCCCATCTACAAAAAAGGCGATCCGATGTTATGCAAAAACTACCGTGGCATATCCCTGCTTAATGTTGCATACAAAATCCTATCCAACGTACTGGGTGAGCGTCTTAAACCTTTCTGCAACACAATAATCGGCACGTACCAGTGTGGCTTTAGGCCAGGCAGAACAACGATAGACCAAATATTCACACTGAGGCAGATCCTGGAAAAGACCAACGAATTTCAAGTCGAAACCCACCATCTTTTCATCGACTTTAAAGCTGCTTATGATAGCATCCACCGCCAAGAGCTTATGATTGCGATGTCTGAATTCGGGATCCCGAACAAACTGATCCAGCTGTGCCGCATGACGCTAAACAATACGCAGTGCAGTGTGCAAATGGGTAACAGCTCATCCGAGTTATTCCAAACTTGCGCAGGGTTTAGACAAGGAGATGCGTTGTCATGTGATTTCTTCAACATAGTCCTGGAGCAGATAGTGCGCAAGGCAGGTGTGAGCACGGAGGGCACTATCTTCAACAAATCCACCCAGCTACTAGGCTATGCGGACGACATAGACATCATCGGTCGATCCAAGAGAGCTGTGCTTGAGGCCTTCACAGCGATTGAAGAACAGGCGAAACTAGTTGGTCTTGAAGTGAATGAGGACAAAACAAAGTACATGTTATCAACAAACAAAGCAACATCTGTCCACCGCCTAGGACAAAACGTCACTGTTGGTAGCAGCAATTTCGAGGTAGTTAAGGAGTTCACCTACCTTGGAACAAACATCAATCCCACGAACGACACCTTAGTGGAGATCCGAAGAAGAATCACCCTAGCGAACCGCTGCTGCTTCGGTTTGGCCAAACAACTGGGTTCAAAACTCCTCACTCGAAAGACAAAGTGTCTGCTATACAAAACTTTGATTTTACCAGTCCTACTCTACGGCGCCGAGTGCTGGACGATAAGTAAAAAAGGGGAATTGATACTGGGCACGTTCGAAAGAAAAATTCTTCGACGGATTTTTGGTCCCGTATGCGACGATGGCGAATGGAGAAGAAGATACAACCGAGAACTGTATGAGCTGTACCAAGATGTGGATGTAGTCCAGAAGGCCAAGAAAAGACGACTACATTGGCTCGGCCACATCGAGCGAATGGACGACAACGCTCCAGCCAAGAAAGTCTTCTCATCCCAGCCCCCAGGTTCAAGACGACAAGGAAGACCGAACCTACGGTACAAGGACCAAGTGACTGCGGATGCCAGAGCGCTTGGTCTCGGTGACTGGAGAGTGCATGTGAGGGATCGTTCACGATGGAAGACTGCAGTATCTAGGCTGTGACCCTTCATGGATCGTGAGCCGGTAAAGTAAGTAAGTAAGTAAGTATAAACTCTACTATTTTCTCTATGGTTTGACTCTTTTCTTTCAAAAAATAAACAGTACAGTACCGACTGTAGTCGTCAATCATGGTTAAGAAATATTTGTTTCCACTTGGAGTTGTTTCCCTCAGGGGTCCACATAGATCTGCGTGAACAAGATCCAAGACCTTTTCAGATCTGTTTGTGGCTTCTTTTGGGAACTCTGGTCTTACCATTTTACCTCTCAAGCAAGAATCACAATGATCAAGACAAGTACATTTAATGAGTTCAACTCCAGTAATGAGATTCTTTTGTATCGCTTCTCTTATCGAGTTTAAATCCCGATGACCAAATCGGCGATGAAAAGTGTGAACACATTCTTTTTCAATGTGTGCTACCTTCTTTGCATGAATGTCTTCATTAAGCTTATAAAGGTTCTTATATAAACTTGCCGTTGCAAATATTTTACCATTATATGATAGTTCACAAATCTCATCTTTAAGTAGAACTTGCCATTTGCCAACCACCTTCAACAAGTTTTCTAACAGAAAGCAAATTTCCATCTAGCTCAGGAACATAGAGAACATTCGTGACATTGATTGCTCTATTTTGACAATGCAATATACCATTACCAGAACCATTTGCTTCGATTTTGTTCCCATTTGCTAAATAAATGCAATCGCCAGTCTTTCTATTTAAATTTCTAAAAAACTTATCATCATTGCACATATGACATGTAGCGGCTGAATCAATATACCATGCACAATCGATTTTATTTGTACCAGAACTAAAACATAAATCAACATCGTTTTGACTGTACTCACCCATACCGGATTCCGAAGTTTCCTTAGTTTTCTTGGCTTTAAAGTTGGGTTTTCTTCGTTCTTGAATCTTACTTGGGCAGTTCTTCCTCAAGTGTCCAGTTCTTCCACAAGAATAGCACTTGAACTTAAAGTTTTGAGTCTTCAATGCAGCATCTTCAACTGTTCCTTTTGAATATTCGTCAGTTTTATGTTTATATTCTTGAATCAGCTTTTCCTTAACTAATTCGAGTGTTAACTCTTCATCTTTTCTAACTTCAAGAGCAGTGACCAAAGAATTGTAACTGTCTGGCAAACTTCCTAAGAGAAACGCAACCACAAGATGTTCTGCTAATTGCTCGCCTAAGCCAATTAGACGATCCACGATGTCCAGCATTTCACAAATAATGTGGTCTTCCATTGTTTGTCCGTTCTGAAGCTGCATACGACACAATTTCTTTAACAACATAACCTTATTCGAGAGTGTTGACTTCTCGTGTGCTTTCCTCAGAGCATCCCAGCATTCTCTAGCAGTTTTCAATTTCCGAATATGCATCAGTTGAGAATCTTCCACTGCGAGTCCGATTGTGGCACGAGCTTTTCCATCTTTCAAGGTCCAACTAGCAAGAACAGGATTAGGAGCAGCATCAGCAATAACTTCCCAAAGTTCCTCTTTGATTAATAAAAGCTCCATCCTGTATTTCCAAGTTTGATAGTTTTTGTTGTTCAGCTTCTTGAAAATCGACCTTCCATTTTCTTCCATCTTGAAAAAAATTTCTTTCTTTTCGAATTTTTCTGTTATTACGTAATTTGTTCAATTAATTTCTTTATTTATAATTGTTGGGGTTCTGGGCCCATAACCTGTTAGAATGGCTATTCCAGGAAGTCCAATTATCCAAAAATCCAAAATAAGAAGAAAATTCTTTTTAAATAAAATTTTACAAGATGTTTATTGAATAAGAAAATATGATCGAATGAAAAATGAATAACTCAAAAATATCGAACTTCAATTTTGTTCGATAGTCAAACTTAATTTAACAAGTGTTTTTTACATTAAAGTATATTATACATCTGTGGCAACAAGGAAAAACGACATAAGGCAATTTTCGCTAGTTTTCAGGAGAGCAATTTGAATGTTTGGTTTGCTATTACAAATCAAGTGTATAACTAATGATCAAAGTTTTAACGCAGACATAACGAAGATTATTGAAGCATTAAATTTTCATTTAATAAGAACCATTTTTTTGTAAGTTAATAGTTGATTTTGACAAAAATACAACTTGTGTTGTTTTTGCTTTTGTAAACTTTCACTTAATTCCCGATTAAGTACACTTATGTCTTTTTTCCTAAATGGGTGTAATGACACTCTTTTGTTTAAGTTTCGTTATGTTTTTTTTCCACATACAAATAAAAATAGAGCATTGGCTTAAATTGACTTATTTCTTCTTTCCAAAGCAAATTGTTGATGTTATTCAAAAATAAGTCAAAATCGTAGAAGATTTTCCATATTTTCAATGAAGACTAATTGAAACAGTCTACCTTCTTTTTCATCATAATAAATGAAAAGCAATAGTAAATAATAAAACAATGTTTAATAACAGTTAAGATAAGAACCAACATTTTATTTTATAATAGAAATTCAGTCATAGTTATTGTGTTTGTTCGTAAAACGGATAAAACTACGAAAACTTTATAAATTCTTATTCATAAGCATTGTCTTCATCACTGTCATAGACATCTGGATGAATATTTTCGCAATTAGTTATGGTATCAACCACCAAACTTCTATAAAATGCATGAAATTGGGGATCTAAAAAGTCCAGAAGAAAGAGAAGATCTTGTGCTTTTTCTTTGGAAATAGGTGGGACATGTTGAATCATTTTAATGTCAGATTTGTTGATTGTGTTTCCGCCACGTTTTTTTAAATTAATTGTCTTGAATGGCTCATCCAGGTTTAAGGAGTTTTTGTAGAATAATGAACCAAATTCATTTTTTTTATATCTTAACCATCTAAAATCTCGCCATGAATATTTCTCTCCATCAGTATTTACTTTTCGCCAAGTGAATTTGTCCTTGGAGGTGACTGCAAAGTCTAAAAAATCTGGCCGCTGCATTTCCTTAACTTTAAAAGGATTTCTGTCTCTTATGGTACTAATTAAGTTCAGCCAGTCTCTGGGATGGTGAATCTTAGCTGAAGTATTCTTCTTTTTCCTTTCAATAATGGAATGATCGGCATCACATTCGTTGTGGGTATGGCCTGGTTCCAGAAATTTATGGTCAATAACTTCAAGTTGTTCACTATTAGCTAAGGCGGCTATAAACATGCAACTCACATGTGAGTTTTTATTTTGACCCGGACAGGAGTCGCTATAAAAAAATTAGGTTTTTGACAACAACAGGAACTTCTTCATCAATGTGTTTAAAAATACAACCAGCAATCTCATTACCGCCCCTCTTTGCCAATCCTTCATGCCACATATAGCAGTGAGGTTGGTCGGTGGCCAAATTGTGGACCGTTAAATTATAAGTCCATAGCTGACGCTTATAAAAGGCAATATTTGATTTCAAAAATGGGGTAGGCAAGCATTGTTGAAGATCAAATGCATATGCTGCAACAATCTTATCCATTTTTGCTAAATTTTTGTCCATTCTTTTGCATGCGTAAGCAAAATCAGCTTTTTCTTGGTGACGTGCAAGCTCATCCTCTAACCTTAACTTTTCTTCAGGAATCTCCACAGCTGATATCTTATGATGCAACTTATCGCACATTCCACATGTATCAAGCTGAGGAGATTTTATTTTTAAATTCAGCTCATGAAATACTTAAGTATAACTCGATAAACTCTTTGGTTCTTCAGTTTCCAAACAATAAAGACTATACATCTTAGAAATTGTCAAACCAGGTTGTAAATACTTTTTTGATGTATCTCTCCTCGTATAATGACTCTCATAAGCCGGAAATTTCTGAATGTGAGCTTTTATTTCGTCCTTTTGTGCCAAGGAGAGTGCATTTGGTGGTTTCAAACATCCTCTTTTATCAACTAAAGTAGTGGAAGGCGAATTCAATTTCTTACTTAGTACGGATCTCACAAAGCCATTTGATTCACCAAAACAACCCAAAAAGCATCTTTTACATACTAAGATACTTTTACCTGAAACTTCAATAGTGTATTCAGAAGTAAATTGTCGGTTCTTATGTTTGAATCCACACTTTTTGGTTTTTGACAAGGACTTTTCTTTAATGCGAATCAGTGAGGAAATATAAAGGCCTCTTTTATTATAACTTCCTAAAGCCCAATAATTTGCAAATAATAGTCGTTGATTTTGAAGTGATATTTTCTCACAGCAATTATTTCGACATGACGATAGTGGTTTTAATTTTTTGGCCTGAATGTTTTTTTCTTTTTTAGTTTTGTAAGGTAAACCTCGGTTTCTTTGCTCCTGTCGAAATTTTTTTATTCCTTTTATTTTATTGTTTGAAGGTGCAGCAATATTTTCGTTTTCTTGAGTTGAATGTGTTTCATTGGTATCAACATTATTTACATACTCTGGTGAAACATACGTCATCACTTCTGTATCTTGGCAGACCTTCTCAACAGAATGTTCAAGAACCTTACCCCAATGTTTTACACTTTCATCGTCACTTGAACTAAGCTCATAATCCGGATCTTTAATTGAATCATCTGAGTCTTCCCAAATTGGAAGTTCTGAACTACTCAAATTAAAGGGATGGTCTTCGTTGGCAATACCAGCTATAGAAATTTAAATAATCTTAATAAAACATCTTATGATCGAAAGTTTGAACTTACATCCTGATGGTACGTCGAATTCTAGATCTACGTTTTCTGACGGAGTGTTTTTTGGATCGCCAAATGTTTCTGAAACATAATGTTTGAAATTAAAAGAATTATTGTTAAGTATGGGTGCTATCTAGGTTTTTGTTATTTGATTATAATGTAATTAATTATTTGACGGTTCATTTGATTATTTTTTCCTTAGCAGAGGGAGTGTTTAAGAGGGAAATAGCTTTTCCTTAAAACCAAAACCATCATTTAACATAGACCAAATTATTAAATTCTATAATTATTGTAAGGCTTATGGCCCTAACAGCCTTATGCAATTATATATTTATAATTATTAACTATTATATTCAACTTATTGTTAATTAACTAAGAATAAAAATAGTACTTCCATGATAATAAAGCTTAGGCCTTACCTTCTGTTTTTTCCCAAACGGTATCTCTCTGACTTTTCCTATTTTCACTTAGAACCGCAGCTCTTTCCAAGGCCAAAGCCAACATTCTGCTACCCCGTGACACCATTTTCATTTATTAGAATAATCTCCACACTTTTTTTAAATTTTTTAACACACTGAATTTTATTTTTAAACACAAATGACACTTGATAAAACAACTCACTTTTGACACTTATCTCACAATTAAAACAGACAAAAACCGGAACAAAACTGCAACACAACAACCTACCAGAACAGAACGTTTGTAATAAGAAAACAACATAAAACACAGCGGGGTATGGTTTTGTTCGCAGAAAAACGGCACATGTATACTTGTTTTCAAATAAAATCAGTAACGTATTTTGGAATAACAGTATAAGTTATCTTGTGTTCAGTTTTTCACAAGAAAGGAATAAGGAAAAACTACACAAGTCATCATATATTTTTGTAACACATACAATTTTAATTAGGAAAAAGAACACAAGTAATCTTATGATAGCGAAATAAAATTTTACAGATGTGGAAAAAGTGCATAGATGAACTTATGTGTGTGTTCGATTGATTTGTTGCTATGGCATAAGAGCATAAGTAGAAAATAAAATCAGAGAATTGTACTTATGTTGTTTTTCTTTATGCAAGTAGTGTAGATATTGACTTATGTCATTTTTCTCATGTATATAGCTCATAAACCGTTAGAGGTAAAAATACGAAAAAAATATGAGTAATAGAATTGCGTATTGCGCATCAGATAGAGTAGTTACCTAAATTTTGACATAAGTTAAGTTATGCTGTTTTTCCTTGTTGCCACAGACATATATACTAACAGAATGCTTTAACCTCTAAAAAAAAACACACAAGTAACAGTTTTTAACTGCAAGAAAGTCATGATTTTTCGTAAGGTTTGAACAAGACAAGCATTAAAAATTTCAAACACGAAACAAGTTAACGAAAAGTTGTGCTTCCTTGACGAATTTCTTTTGTTTTTGAAAGCAAACGCGACAAAATCCAAATTATAAGTCAATCATGTCTTGAATTTTAAAATTTGTTTTATCAGAAAATAAAACTGATGCACGTTATCTATTCAGTAAACTCTTACTTGTGTTACGATTGCTCGGGAAAATACCTACTACATTTTTTCATATGCATCTACTCTTTTTTGTCACTCAAAGTTATGAGGATTAAGGAGATTGAAATGTGGTAGGTTTTTCGATTTTTCTAATAGCCCTGAATTAGCCCGCAAGCATTACCAAAAAAGTGAAAATTTATGAGACATCAAACGCTGAGAGTCATGGAGAACTAAGCATTACAATTCTTCGTTCATATAATTATAGGTATACTAGCCGACCCTGCGAACTTCGTCTCGCCACCCTTCATAGCAACTCATAAATAATTGTTACTAACACAGGTATTGTTAAAATGCAATTTACTTTAATCCAATTAAAATAGAAAATTACATATAATCTGAGTTTTTCCAAGCTTTAAAACTAACATTCTCCCCTCATTTAAGCATGCAGAAAAATCAAATTTCGTTGAAAAATTTAACAAATTCTCGTTTTTCTGGTGTGTTTTGACTATTACACAAAAATCAACACTAAATACAGGGGCCGAATTACCGCTTCCGCTATCGAGTGAGTGAGTCTCATCCGTTATCGAACGAACGAGTAACCCCATTGGGATTATGGCACTCGTTAGGTCACGTATCGTTTGAGAATAAAAAATTGTAGTAGTTTTTATCGAGTCTCGATTATTTTGAAGGAATTTTGAGAGGTTTGACAAATAAAAAACAAAACTTGAGTGAAGTATTGAAGGCAGAAATATTATTTTTTTTATCTTATGAAAAAAATATAGTTGGACTGTTAAAGAGGACGAGATTCATGAAGGTTTGGAGCAGAATAACTTGACCTAAATAGATTATTGGCAAAGAATTTTATCATAAAATAATTCAAGTTCTCAAAATAAGTAACATTTAACTTTTTTTTTATAAATATCCTGTTTGTGTGTCGAATGAAATTAAACTCGATAGCTGAGGAGAGAATTGAAAATTTTTGTACTAGAAGCTCGATACTGAACTCGATAACGTGAGAGGTAATGCCGAAAGCACACAAACACACACAATTCAGTAACGTATTATTCGGTAACGGATGCCGTAATTCGGCCCCAGTTTTCGATTGCCCCCTTATTTAATGATTTCCAGTAAGTTTGTCCCAAAAATTTGTTTTTACCAAGCCTATACCTACAGTGAAAATTTATAAAAATGCATTGAGGTTTGAGCGGATTAAGAGTCTCTACCCGACATACAAACACCCCAACGCACTTTAAATTCTATGCAAAAGGTGTTTAAGTTCTTTGTGCTCTCGCAGAGTTTTCCGACTTACCTATCCAAGATTATCCAGTTTTCCATTTAAAACCAATGGACCTGCAATTACATGAAATTTTCCCTTTCAATACCAATGAAGTTCCCTAGTTTTTCATCAATAACTTTCTATTTTCCATTCGAAAGCCCATTTTGAAATTTTCCAGTTTTCCATTTGAAAACCAATGCACCTACAGTTACATAAAATTTTCGGTTTGAAAACCAATGAGTTTTCCGAGTTTTTCATCAAGAACTTTCTGCTTTCCATTCGAAAACCCATTTTGATTTTTCCAGTTTTTCATTCGAAAACCAGTGCACCTACAGTTACATCTAATTTTCCCGAGTTTTTCATCAAGAACGGTCTATTTGCCATTCGAAAACACATTTTAAAGTTCTCCAGTTTTCATTTGAAAACCAATGCACCTACAATTACATGCAATTTTCCCTTTGGAAACCAATAAGTTTTCCGAGTTTTTCATCAAGAACGGTCTATTTGCCATTCGAAAACACATTTTGAAGTTTTCCAGTTTTCATTTGAAAACCAATGAACCTACAATTGTAAGAATAAGCAAATAGTATTTATTTATTTCTCTTCTATCTTTTCTCCTTCTCAAATTAGATAATTTTTTTTTTCTATCCATAACTATTCGATAACGTAGTTGGCTCTTGGCTCTATTTATCTCTATTTTATAATATTTTTTTTTCCTTTTCTCTTGACGAACTCATGCTCTGCGAAAATGCACTGGTAGAACTGCTGTTCGTTTTCATCATAACACAACAAATGTCTCCTTTTTCTCGCGATTGTTTTCTTGTATAATGATAAACACCATAAGAGAAAGAGATCCTGTGAAGAAAAATGAATGAGAATCTTCACTGAGGAGAAGAGGCTGACGATCGGCGAGAGACAATTTGCATTCAGTAGAGTGTGAACTTTGAAGTTTGAACAGTGTCGTACCATAAAGTGTAAAAGCAGTTGAGTTCATGATAGTTGATTTGTTATTTGTTGTGAAGTGAATTTAAAGAAAAAGAAAAGCAACAATAAATAATGTGAGTTATATTATAATTTATTTATAATATTTAATATCACTGAGCTTTTATCTCTAGTTTCTTTTTGTTTCAATCTATTTTCCTTTCCAACTCTATCTGAAACCATCGTATACGCGCGTCGCTGCGCCGCGATGGCGATATGTCTTATTTATTATTATTTTGTTGTTGTTTGTTTTGTGTGTGCCTTGTCGTAGTTCAGATATGTTTAAGAAATCTTCTACAACGGAAAAGATAAGGATAGACGAATTCCATTAGAATGTGTTTATTATTGTTTTGTTCTGTTATTTGAGTGAATTATTGTTGTCAAATATTTTGCACAAAATCATCCACTGGAGTATCCTTTCGAGTTGTGTGTTTCTCCCTTCTCGTTCTGGCCAGTGGGATAGTTTGTTAAATAAACCACCGAGGTATCGGTTCGAGTTGTGAGTGTGTACCGCTTTCTCGCTAACTGCCGGTGGGTTGGTTGATCGAATTTATTTATTTTTCTCTCTTCGGTGGATTTGTCGAGAGTTGCATGCCGCTTATCCACTAACACACGGAGATGTGAGGTCTCCTGCTCCGTGTGCATTTATTCTGTAAGTAGTATTGAATAGATAGGGGCACGGTTGCGCTTTTAGCGACATTGTCACTATTATGTAGCGGAATTTTCAAAAGTTCAGCGACAAAAAATTATTTTTTGTCGCTAGATAATTCTAGCTACTTTTTCCAGCGACTTTTTGAAAAAAAGTAGAGCGCATATTCAGCGTGATGAAGCATTTGAAAAGTAAGCTCAGAAATAAAATGTCAACAAAAACTCTAAATTCTATAATGCTCACCTGAAATCAGCTTTAATAACTAAATAAAAATTGTAACGCGTATGAACTACCCGATATTTTGTGTAACGCAAAATATTTTCAAATATGCTGTAGAGGAAAATTAAGGTGAATACATTTAATTGATATAAATTTATTGAATTTTGTTAATTTTTGAGTTAACCTAGAAGTTAGAATATTTATTTTTGCAACTATTTGTTTTATTTATTTTTCTAAGAGCAGATTTTTCAATCGACAGATAAACAAGCAGATAGTTTTTATTCGACAAATAACAAAATATTGGATTTTTCAATCGTCAGATAGACTTAATCTGACGAAAAAGGCTCTTATTTATTCGACCGATGAATACTGAGATAAGTTTATTTGCCGGTGTTGGGAATCCACTTTGTTTATTCTGATCGTTCACGATATTATTTTTAAGTTACTTAATATTATTTTCAATAAACTAAATATTGTTCATTCGACTTCGTTCATTCAAACTTAAAAGTAGTTTTATTTCTTATACAGAAAGCTTCTTAGAAACCACGAGTTTCTACAGCCGGTTTATTATTTGTTAATTTTTTCGTTGATTAAAAAATCGGCTATTATTTTTTTATTTTTTCTAACGACATCTAGCGACTTTTTTTTCTCCGAAATTTTAGCCAATCTAGCGACTTTTATAGGTGAGCCTAGCGACTTTTTATTTCAGCTTGTGGCAAGACTGGATAGGGGTCATCCTCTGGGGAATCAGTTCGGAGTGTGAGTTTTCCTGCTCCGTTCGTGCTAGATTGTTGGCCGGTATCCTTGATGTTCAGTACTATTTATTTCGTTTATTTCTTGTGTTTTTATTTTTTTTATTCCCAGTTCACACATATTTATTTGAGTATCTGGAAATAAGATACTGATGATTAATTTTCGTTTATTCCTTTCTCTCTCTTTTCCTTATTTAATTTAAAGTCTGTCTTGGTGAAAAAGAGGAAAACTTAGAGGGCTCATATTTTTTTTTAATTTCATTACAGGCCTCAAATCCACCCACGACCAGATGAGCTCGCAACAAAAATGAATAATTAATTATTTTCTTTTCTTTTGTATTCTGTTATTTTTTTTTTGTATTTGTTTTGTTTTTTTTTCTCTTTTTGAATAAAAATAAATATAATCCTGTGAATTATTTGAATTAAATATAAAGAATTTGGCTGTTTTGTTTTCCCTATTTAATATAATTTAGCTCATTTTATACAATTACATGCAATTTTCCCTTTGGAAACCAATAAGTTTTCCGAGTTTTTCATCAAGAACTTTCTATTTTCCATTCGAAAACCCGTCTTTAAATTTTCCAGTTTTCCGTTTGAAAACCAATGCACCTACAATTACATGCAATTTTCCCTTTGGAAACAAATCAGTTTTCCGAATTTGTCATCAAGAACTTTCTGTTTTCCATTCGAAAACCCATTTTGAAATTTTCCCGCATTTGAAAACCAGTGCACCTACAATAACGTGGAATTTTCGGTTTGAAAACCAATGAGTTTTCCGAGTTTCTCATCAAGAACTTTCTGTTTTCCATTCGAAAACTCATTTTGAAATTTTCCAGTTTTCCATTTGAAAACCAATGCAACTACAACTACATGCAATTTTCTCTTTGAAAACCAATATTAATAATGCGAAATTTGCATGCACAGGGATTGGAAACTAAAATCCATGCTTTTTTTGAATATCGATGTTAAAATTTTCTTATGTACAGAAAGTCGTGCCCAAGAATTCGCGTGTAAACATTGTCTTGGTGCAAAAGCTAAAGTAGGAGTTCAGCCTTAAATATACAATAGAGAATAGAAGAATGAATGAAATGAAACGAAATGAAATGAAACGAAATGAAATGAAATGAAGAATAGAGAGACGTTTCAAAACATTGATGTCGGCTATCAGTTTTTTTAAATTCAAAGCAAAATTTTCGAGTAAATAGGCATTAAAATCAATGTTTTTTCCTATTAATAATTATTATTTCTTTTACTTTCAGAATATCCTACTGCACATTCAGTGCATCGAAGAAGGATTCGGCTACATTTATAAGGTTAGACTTTTGTTTGTTTCTTAGTTTATCGACTACAAACATACAACCGACAAACAAACAAAAGTCTTACTTTATATACATATTAGTATAGATATATGTAGATAAGCTCTTTAATGAAATCAGTCGGTTCCATGCTAGAGGCCGGATTATGTCGATCGCCTTTTTTTTGAAACAAATTACAACGATAGTTTAAAATTCACGAAAATTTTAAACTATAACTTTGTATTACATTCAATTGTTTATAGATATGGTGTGTTGTCTCTTCCTGTAAAAGAAAAACTTCGTTTTTAGGACAAAAAAAAGTCCATAAAGCGATCCAAATGATTAATTTTGATTTTAACAAACAAATGTGTGCTTCAACCAAGACTATTTCATTGCAAATATCGTTCCACAAAATTCATTACGATTCGTTTGCCTAATTGCAGCCATTAATCATTTTTATTATAAAACATTGTTAAGGATAACAAAATAATTTCTTTCAATCAACCGAAAAACAACAGTCCTTAAAAATTCAACAAAACAATTAATAAATCCCCAGAGAAAACAACTCCACAAATGAATATAAAACCGATTAACTCCAATCCTGATGGGTCAGTTCAGCTCAGGTAAACAAAAACCAAATGCAATGCCCATTTGGCATGATTCTAGTAATTTGTTGTCTGCACGAAACTATTAAAATAACTTCAAAAAGTGTCGGGAATTTTACTACAAATAGAACTCTTGAATACACTACACTTATCCCCCACTCTGATTAAATATCCTTTTAATAACACATGAGTGAATGGCAAAAAAATTAATGGATGCTCTAACAATCAGGACGTTTGCGTGTATCCCCAATGACATGCAACAATACCATAGTCATCTCCGCCACTTGCCACTTGTGGCGAACGACGACATTTTTACGCGTGTGGTGTTATGTTGCAACCCACACAATCACGTCAATCCTGCTGAAATTCACAAGGGAAACATTAAATATTTATCAACAGCGGATTAACCATTCCATTAGGTTAAGATTAAAATCATTTCAATTTGTTTTTCTTGAGTCTATCCTTGAAGGCAGTTTAAAAATGGGAAACGCGAAAGCAACAATGCGGATTCCGTTGGATTAAAAATCATTTCGTTGGTTTGGATTTTTTTTGTCATTGAAGGGTGCGGATGAATGCACAAATGTCAAATTCAGGTTCTACGAGTGCCATCATTCAATGAACCTCTTTAGAGATTAAATACGAAAAAAAGACGATCTGATTCTGATGTCTCAAAGTTTTGCTGTCAATAAATTGTGTGTGTTTTTTTTTCTTCGATTTCAGTAAAGCCTTAACCATAACTCACCCAGAGCTGCCACATGGGGTTTAATATTTTAGCAAGCGAGCAAAAGTTTGACATTTCTTAATTAATTTACTTATAATACAAAGCTGTTGTAGAAATTCGACGGAATTGTTGCTTATTTTGTAATGGAAATTGAATATTCGATTCGCAATTCGCAATGGGAAATACATGTTGAGCCCTACAATTGGAGAAAGATTCCAGGGAAATACAGGATTTTAATATTCGTTGCTTATTTTGCTGTTTATTTTATTTAAAGGATTTTGTCTTTATGTTGCTTAAGAATTTTTGTTTTTTGAGGGAAAATAAATCAGGGGGAATCAAGGTCGATTAAGAAGGGATGTTTCGTATGCAGAGATAATTTTTTTCTGGGAACCCCAAAAATATCGGTTGTCCAATTCTTCAAATTCAAATTTTAAACGTTGCGTGGATACTGGAGATTTTTTTTCGATTGAATTTTTATTAAAAAGAAATTGTGTAGGTTGCATAAATCTGATTTTATTGACAATAGGGTATGTCGGTTATGTAATATTGAAATATTGTTTTGAAATGTTATCTTCTTTAGGCGCTCTTTTATTTCAATTAAATTATTTCATCAAAACTCCGACATAACCTTGCCTGATATAATTCATATTTCAGATCCCTTCTATTAAAACTCTTAGAGTTGCATTATTTTCTTGACATCAACACAATGAAAGCTCCAACTACAAAAGTCATCTTTATAAGGTCGATGATTGTGTAAAAATGGATTTACCCCATATAAAAGCAAGGAATTCGATTAAATTGTTTTCATTCTTAGGTTCCCAAGTTCCCAATATAAGTTTTCATGAATGAGGCAAGCAGAAATGCAACCAATATGTTTCTATTCAGGATGCATCCGTCCTTTTAAGCCACCTGTTTTTCACATCATGATGCCAATAAATGGAGATTTCCTGGCAGAGAATTTTTTCCTTGAAAACTCACCTTATTGAATACTGAGCAAAGAAAAAATTTCAATCAAAGAAATTGCATTGTGTCCTTTTCGAAGAAATGTAAAAAAAGTAAGTATACGTCCCAGTGAGCCATATTCTCGTTAAATTGTTATTTTGTTGATTTTTCGCTTTCCTGTGCCTCTAAACATTGTTAAAAAAGATAGATAGGTATTCAAAATTTTTAGTTCCTGGAGGTCATCCGAACAAGCACGGTTTTTCAATATTATACGATTCGATGCTAACGATATTGTCAAAAACGAACATAATTCCCCGGTCAATAAGTGGAAACATGAGCTTAGTCCACTGTGGCGTATGAGTAACCTTTTTTAATCAAAATAACAAAACAATCGTCAATTTCAGTTCCACTGAGCAAACGTGTCGATATGGTGAATGCTCAAATCACACTCTCCAGAGAGTATGAGAAACAGTCAAAGTAAAATTTGACAAATTTAAAAAGTGAGAAGGACCAAAGCTAAAAAAGGTTCGTACCTGTTTCCTTTCTTCATCAATTTTCGTATGACAATAGTTTGAGAATGAACAGCACGTGTGCGCATTTTTGCGCTCCAGTTATTTCATGCCTGTCAAAATAAATAAATTGTTCTGCAAAAGAAATTGATATTTTAATAGAAAAATCAATAAAAAAATGGAAAAACAATATCCCCAGCCGGGATAACAATTTACATAATTAAATGCTTACGTGCCAACCGAAATCATCGATACGCAACGAGCAAACATAGCCACACCTTTCAGGGGTTCATTAAACAACTGAATTAAGCCATTTTGAGCCCAAATCTTATAAAAAATCTGTCAAATTGCTTAAAGGTGTTCCTATTCATCATGCACAGCTTACGGCTTACGAGTGGATTCTATATATTGTCACAAGAGCATACTTTAGACGAAGGTAGAGACAAACGTGACACTGCTTGAGTTGAGCTTCAGATTAGCATGTCATATCCGAAAATCCAGAACCAAAATCCATGCCGATGGAAAATATTGTTTTCGAGGAATCAAACAAAAGGCAAGATTCCATTTCCATCTGCCTGCTGCATAATGTAATTTATCCTGCCATTGTAATGCCGGTAACGGCGCGGCACGATGTCAAATCAGCGAATGTCATACCTAGACCTAGAGCAATGTTCCAGATCTATTTCAATTATTAATAGAAACGAGGCAACATTTGTATGTCCTTTGGGTATATTTAGTAGGATAATGTCTCCCGACATCCATCAGTTTTGTTTCAGGCTGTCTCCCTCTGGTTTTTGTTTTGATGACGTTCTTACTTGAGGATTTATTTTCAAACTTTTAAGAATTACTCTCGTTCCTTCAGTTTGTTTTTTGCGGTTCATACGTGACTAGATTGCATTTAAATAGATTTTATAGGTTGTACCCGTAGTCACAATCTTGACGCAGATGAAGAATATCGATTATCAGCATTCGCGTCTCTAACGATAATAATAAATGTGTAGTGAGATAAGCGTGTAGTTAAATTTAATTGAGTTTTTGTTTTTGGGTACACCTCTAGTTTAATTAAAACTGGGAGAGGAATCACGTTCAAGGCATAATAAGATTAGGGTTTTGTTCTTAATGTGGAGCTCTTATCGAATCCTGAATGGAAAACAACGTTAATGAATGTTTACAAGGACATTGATCCTTACAGCATAAGTGTTCGTGGGAAAAAACTAATTGAAACATTTTTATTTCTTTTCTAAAACATTCACTGAAACAAATTTGGGATGGTTGCGATGCGAACGCGAATGCTTTGTTTACGTTTTTTCATTTTCCGTACTTAATTGCCTGTGAATGGAATTATGAAAACAAATACAAAGATTGTAGTTGTCTGTGTTTTGAATAAAAATGAATGGCACGTGACATTGCCTTGGCCGACGGATGTCTCATTTATTTTTATATAAAGCCCTCGTAATTACCACGTGAAATGATTTTCGTTTCAACATTTTCAAAATGTGGAAAGTCAAATCAGGGAAGAAGATTTGAAACTAATCACAAATTTTGTACACAAAACGGGACTCATTTTTGAGTATAAGAAAGTTGCAGGAATACCAAAAACTTCTGTCTCGATAAAAAGTGAAAATTACTCAAGATTATAATATTAATTGGATTTTTTTTTGCCTGAACTAAATGATTGAAGTTGAGACGGGTGTCGGTGTATGTATTGTGAATTTGGTAAGTATACGGCACAGTGAACAAAATCTTCGTTAATTTGTTAGGGGGTCGATTTTAAATTATCACATGATAATTCCTTTTTCAAAGATGTACTTTGAATTCCCAGTCAGACAGACAGTCGTCCAATAAACATGTCCTTTGTCGTTTCACTTGTCCTATATTAACAACTGAGTTTCTCATTTTATTATTTTTCGAAACAGATGACCATATAATTTCGCAGTTTTATTAGTTTCGTGAAAGCGCTGCAAATTCCTAGAAAGGCATTGTCCAAATTACTCCCAATGGAACGATTTTCTGCCATCGACTTGTATGTTAACCATCACAAGCAGAATTAAAGCCAGCGGTCACACGATCACGTCAAAGACATAATGCCTTTGAATCTTTCTGGAGATAACACACATTTGAGTCGTCGTTCGGTAGTTTGTAAAAGTGTCTTTGTCAAACATGTCTAAAGTGAAGTTTATCCATCTTTTGTTTCTGGATCATTTATCAAATCCCTTAAATGAGCCAGCGCTGTCGCTAAGAGTGTTATGATGGAAGTATAAATACTTTGCTTCGCAACATCAGCAGATGGCAGGTTGCTGGATGTATTTAATTACGGATGGGATTTGTGTGTGTGTCTTGTTTCTCTTGTTTTTGGGAGGCTTTTATGACGCTATTTCTGAAATAGAACGACTATAGCGACTAAGAGCCTTAGAGGTAGATAGCGGGGACAGTTTTATGAGTGTTTGCGATGGTAGCATATGTTGCGTGGAATAGGATCTTCCTTTTTGTGTTGATATGCAACCAGGAAAGTACATGAAAGTACCTGAAAGTACATGAAAGTACCTCGTAAAATGTCATAATTATTTGAGTGTAACGTCTCCTAATTATTGGTATAGGACTGATAAATAAGTACCGTACAAAGTACATAAAAGTGGTTAATGAGTTATAAAAGACTCTATCATGTAAAGAGGAATGGAAAAACGGTTAGACCTTGCTTTCGGGTTTATAACGATTTATTTCGTATTAAGCTGTGAGCGAAATTACGGTGTGGCCCAACAAAAAGGAAATGGTTTTGATATTTAAAGTATCCCTAAAGTCTCTGTTACTAAAAAGGTTATGAGCATGTCTTTAAGGAATTCAAGGTTGAGACTTTTTTTCCACGCTCTTACATATGCCAATCAGGCCTGTTAAAAATTCAAAGGCAATTTGATATCCTTTTTTCCTGAATGTTTTTTGAAAGAATCTTTTCACCGCTTAGTTGAGTTATATCTTAAAACAAATTGAACTAATTTCAACTATAAATTTTTTGCAATTATTTCAACTTTACAGAAAAAAGGACAACAAAAATTAGTAAATCCATTTTAACTTAATCAAATAAGTTAATTATTTTCTCGATTTTGTTTATATTTGTTACACTCATGACTGCCATTAAAATTGACTAAATCCGAATCATTTGCATTCAAAAAGGCAAATACTTATTTTGTGTTTTTTGTTTACATTCTTTAACTTAATTAAAAAGTTCCCTGGTAGCAAATGATTATCATTGAATAATTAAATTAAAATAACAATGCACAAATGTAAAGCTAAGCCAAAAATCGTTGGCTCAGCGTGAAGCAAATAAACAGATATTTTCGTGGTGTCTTTTTTTCCTTTTTCGTATACTGAAATATTTATTTTAGAGGATAAAATAATTATTAAGCTATCTCTGTTTATAAAAAAAAAGTTTTTAGTGCATATTTTTTACGACGCACGAGTGCAGTTTATTTTTCAAATGTCGACATTAATCATTAATTTCAAAACTCAGCACAAATAAAACTTATAAGACAAATTAAGTTCATTGCATACATTGCAGGCGTCCTTTGTCACAATAACAATGGTTTCAACATTCAATTTTCATTTGTTTTCGCTTACATTGCACAGAACAATATCATGTTTCCCCATTTAATGAACATCACTGTGTGTTTGTGTGGTAAAGAATAATTGCAAGCAATATTGGCTTGTTCAAAGTTTCACATAAAACAAAATCTATTTCCCCCAATTTTCGTGCAAAAATTAAAATAAAAAACAACACATTTCATTATAAACTTTATAGTTGAACTGAAAACTTCAACTTTTTAACACGTTTTGAAAAGTTTTCACAATTGAAAAGTAACCTCAGGATCTTAAGGTTGCAGTTTCTCTATTCTCTCTCTCTAGCTCAGAAGTGCACTCTAGTTTGTACTTAATGTTCAACGTCGTCCTCATAGGTTGTGAGCAATTATTGTTAGAAGTTTGAGTGGTTACTTTTTGGTATTATGTATTATGAGAAGTTGTTTTAATGTTCGAGTTGCAGAGAATTATGTTGGAAACTTTTTGACAGGAACTAAAGGTAATTAATTAAGAAAATCGTGAACGACATGGTTTTTGCAAATTTTGGAACTATTATAGATTTTGGTGTCGAAGAACATTGCCTTTTGTTTTTATTTTGTTAAATAATGTACGATTGAAATGATTTCTCAATTTTAAGTTCAAATGCATTAATAGTGGTTTGAGCTTTAAATTGAAATAACAACAAGAAATCTATTTGAAACAATTAATTACATGCGTAAGATTAACAAAATATTATTAAATTCAAAAAGTTTGTCAGTTAAAATCAACCAGTTTGAGAGTAAACATGGTTAAATGAGGCAAGTTTTTCAATGGTCTGTTAATCATCATGAAACTCAAAGAAACTATCTAATTCAAACAAATATCGGAAAAAAAATTTCTAAGCACATTACTCAATTATTAAACATTTCTCTTGAACTATTACAAAGCACCATTTCTTTCCGCAAGGCTTCAAGAATAAAAACTTTTTAATCAAATTAATTTTTAATGCGTTAAAGCAACTCTAAGACCACTCATAAGTTTTCTAGTAAAAACAAACAAGAAAAAGTTGAATACATTATTTTTCAATAATTATAATTTTTCCTGGACATGCCAGGACCTGGAATAGTTCTTTCTTTCGCCAGATTAATCCATTACTCAAAATGTCTCATCACTCAGTGTGCCAGTGTTGGAGTTTTTTTCGCAAGAGGGTGGAGAAAAACTGTGTACTAAAGGTTTTTTTTTATATTTTTTGTTTTCATCTCTTTTGCTTTTAATGTAAATGACGGTTTTCTTTCATATTTTTTCGGCCAGCTGAGGCTCTGAGGAACTCACTTGGCAGAGGTAAGTATATTTCTGTAAGCAGCTTAATATTGAGATTATGATAACGTTTTTGTGTTATTTTTTTTCCAGTTTTAGTTTATGAAACTACAAACTATAATAATGAAAACATTTTTTGGGTGGAAAAGAGAGCACTTTTTATGAATATCTTGAAACTTAATGTTTGTGCCAGTTCTGGAACTTCTTGTATACATTTTAGTGCCTAAAGAATATAGAGTAGCATTTTGAATGATATTACAGTAACGCCCAATTTCTTCACAAAGTTCTAAGTTGCTTTAAAAACTCGATCTAGTGAATCTCGGTCTAACTTTAGAACTTAGTTTTTAGAATAGTTGGAACCCGGGCATATCTTCACTTCCCTAGAACTTGATCTAAAATCATAACTGAGTTCTAAGCGCTTAGAACTTGTCATTTTTAGAACCTAGTTCTACTAGGTTTTTAAAATTTTTGAGTCACCCGTCAGTAATTTTTGACACAAATTTCCTTCATTTCAAAACAAAATAAATATAATTTTTGAAGTTGTGCTAAGTTTTTGTTTGTGTTTGAACATAATGTGTGTACGGTGTAGCTATGTATGTTTATTTTGGTGATGTCCGTGGCGTGTTATGGCGTTTTTAATTGGCAATCTGGAAGTGAAAAAAGCATTCTGAATGCGCTCAATTTGGCAAAAGTGACAGTTCTGATTTTAAAACCAGAATACTTTTTTCAGATTCCAGATTGCCAATTGAAAACGCCATTAGTTTGTGTGTTGGCTGTTAGCTGTTACGCAGAATCGAATTTTACTCGTGCCCATATCCCATAAACTGTCAAGAAAAAAGTACTTCGCCGTTCAGGATCGGCCTTTAATTTTGCATCACATGCACTCAGAGAATTGTTAATGATAAGTGGCTCACACTTAGGCTTTGGCTTTAGTTAAGCTGTCGCCATCGCCGAAATATACTTCACTGACCATTTGCTAACAAGATTAGCATCATTTGATTCTGATGCAATGCCACCAGATTCCGACGTCTTAAAAGTGACTCCTGCAGACGATTCCCATATCCCATGCTCTCTGGTTAAAAAAAAAAAAGCTACAACCCTAATGACGTCGTCTCAAACCGTCAATTTCCCACCGACAGCTCATGTGTCTACAGCTTTGTCCACCGAAACAACGGTGCCGCGGTCGTCTGACAACACCAACAATAATTCATTACCAACAAATGCTACAAAGTAAATACCAATTTTTCCCAACGAACGGTCGACGCCGTTGTCCAATATGAAATCAGCAAATTCGTTGAAAAAACGAAATTCTAATAAATCGAAGTTCTAAGGCACTAGACCCCCGAATTCGAGGGTCTAATTTTATCGAAGTTCTAACTATAACAAAGTTCTAAATCGAAGTTCTAACGCGTTAGAACTTGGTGAAGAAATGACTTGGAACTCAAATGAGTTCTAAAATTTCACTAAACCGAGTTTTAAGGGCTAGAACTTTGTCAAGAAATCGGGCGTAAGAGTTGTTTTCAAAAAAAAAAAAACTTTATAGGGCCAACACGAATGGAGGTCTTATACATTAAGTATCTTGCTTCTTCGTAAAGTTTCCAATTAAGAGTAAGTACTCTATGTTTTTTAATGTCTTGAATTTGACAAGGAGAACCAACCCGAAAGAGTGTATTGGTACGTATTAGAAAGCCTTAAAAAGTCTTCAATCATGAAAAGCTGATGGCCTGCAACAGGAAAGGAAAGGAAAGGAAAGGAAAGGAAGGGAAAGGAAAGGAAATGAAATTCTCTAAAGAGGACTGCAAGCAGAATTACGTTGAAATTGCATAATAATGGACGTTTCAAAGTAAGGTTTAAGGTTTAATTTTCAATAACGTTTAGGAAGTTGTTATTCCTGGTATTAACTGAAAGGATGGATAATAAACTTTAAATATAAAAAAATACTTTATAATAATAAACATAAATTGCAAACTACGTCAGTTTGTCTTAAAAAATTGTTAATACTGTTACGGCTGCTTCGTCACAAAAAAATGCGCCTGTTATTCTTTTTTACTAGATACGGCCCTGGAATAGTTATTCAAGTCCACAAACATAAAATAGATTGTAGATGTAGTTAATTAAATTTTATCATTAATTTCTTCAAACATAATTACAACTTTCAACCTTCTAAATGTAGCCGAGTAGGATATGGATGGTTCAAAGTATCGATTCCAAACACTTACGATTGGCTTTTTGCATTCTCACCTCTTATATTAAGGAACAGTGATATAAAAATTATTCAATGGAGTAAACGAAACTCCATCACCAATAATTCTAATTATAATAGTAACTTTATTAGGAGTAATTCACCTTCATCTGTATCCCTTAAATTGTTACCCTCACCTACTAAACCTCGTCCCGTAACTTGTCCTGATACTCCTTTATTTCCCATTTCTCTCTTAACTGACCCTAATACTTTTGATAATGTAAGACTCTATCTTGCTTTTTTACATGACAAACCCGGGTTTACCTGTATTAACGGTTTAACTAGGACTAGAAGCGAAGTTTTATTAAAAAATAAGGGCTTTCCTACAAATTATCTCGATTTAAAGAAATTATTCATCAGTTTCCACGAGTCTCTTAATATCACGCCCCTTCAAGTTTTAGACGATCTTACCTCATATGCTTCTTATCTAGAAAATCAATCAACTAATTACCAGCTTTTTCGTCACTAGCCAGTCTTTACAATATAATAGCATTCATTGCTTATCTGTTTACTATCAAAATGTTAGAGGTCTTCGTACCAAAACTTTGGAGCTATATTTGAATACTCAAAAACTTCCACACAACATATATGCCTTGACTGAAACAAATCTTTCTCCTGATATAGCTAACAATAAACTTTTCTCTCCTGACTTCACTCTTTTTCGTAAAGATATTAAAATTTTGGACTCCCCTAGTTCATCTGCTAGCATAGGACGTGGTGTTTTAATAGCTATCTGTTCTGACCTTGATTCAACTCTTATTACAATACCTAATACAACAGGCCTAGAACTTATTTGTGTAAAAATTAACCTTCAAAATCGTAGTATTTATACTATTTGTTGTTATATTCCTCCAACTCAACCTGTGTTTATCTATGAATGTTTCACTAAAGCTGTCGAATTTGTTGTAAATCTATGTTCTCCTTATGACGATATTCTCATTTTTGGTGACTTCAATTTTCCCCATTTGATTTGGTCCCACTCTGACGACGGTAATAATCTAATAGCCCTTAATGCTACTTCCGCTAAGGAAATTTTTTTTACTGACCGCCTCCTTGCTTCAGGATTTGCCCAATTAAGCAGTATTAGAAATAGTCTGGGTAGAGAGCTTGACCTTATTTTTTCTTCGGATGCTGATAACACTGTTGTCACAGAAAGTAAGCATCTTTTAACCAAACTTGATGCTCATCACCCTCCACTCTCTATTACCTTTGCTTATGTAAGCCCCAACATTTGCCCTGAGATTCTTACTTGTAAAAAATTTAACTTCCGCAAGGCTAATTTTGACTTATTGAATGAACTTCTGACTAGGATTAATTATGACTTTTTATCTGACCCAAATTCGAGTATTGACTTTAAAGTTGAAACTTTTTACTCACTTTTAATGAATTGTGTTTCCCAATCAGTTCCAACCATTTCACAAAAAAACGTATCTTCATCACCCCCTTGGTACACTAAAGAACTTCGTACTCTCCGCAATAAAATAAATAAACTGTGGCAAAAATTTATCATGTTTAGAAATGATTATAATTTTTCTAATTATATTGCAGCGTATAATACTTTTTCTGTTTTATGTGAATCTCTTTACTCTGACTATATATCTCAGATGCAATCCGAAAGCTTTTTTCCAGTTCATCAACAGTAAAAGAAAGTCAGATGGATATCCATCTGTCTTAAAACTTGACAAGAATTCATCTGCTGATCCCACAACCATCTCAAATTATTTTGCACATTTTTTCAGTCAAGCTTTTTCGTCCAACACTACTGAGATTGATAATAATTACTTTAATTACCTGAATGAGTCCAATCAAACTTCATTAAACTCACTGTTACTTAATGTTGATGTTTCGTCTGTTATTCAGAAAATCAATTTGCTCAAAGATGATTACTCTGCTGGCCCTGATTCAATTCCTCCAATAGTGTTAAAAAAGTGTGTTGAAAATTTAGCCTTACCCCTAGCGCTTATTTACGACATGTCCATTTTTAGTGGAACGTTTCCTAGTATTTCTACTTAATGTCGATTGTAGGCGGAAATGCGTCAATCGATTTCGAAGAAGAAGTGCGTTCACTTCTACTTCTGATGTTCGAATCCCATGCAAATTCTTTTTTCTCTAGGTATAGATGGGCACGAAGAGTTTACATAGTACGATTTTTAATACGTAGTTTGAAGCAAATCATCACAAAACCATAGATTTTGAAACGCTTTCAAGTGAAAAAGATATGGAAATAATGATTATGTTTAAGTCGTCGTGTGGCATCGACCCATCACCCTAGAAAGAGGTCTCATGTTCATTTCAGGCCTTTAAATCTTTGGCATGAAAATTGCCAGTTATTTTTCCATCCAAGTTTTCCACTTCATATAATGCATTTCCTATCGATTTGACAATCCTACATTTGACAAATTTCGGACTTAGTTTTGCGCTCAAGTCTTTCGCTGCGTCGCTTTGTGCGAAATATTTTCTAAAGACTACTTGTCCTGGTGAAAACTTTTTATCGGAAGATCTCAAATTATAATGTTTTGCATTTTTTTCGAAAGCCTGTTTTATGTGTTTTTCCAGTTTTTCCCTTATGAGAACTATCCTATCGCTTCTATCCACGGACATAAAGTCTGCATCATTAAGCAAGCCTAGTTTTTGTATGACTGCATACATGTTTCCATGCGTTATCATTTGATTGCCGAAAAGAGAGAAGTAAGGAGATACTCCAGTGGTTTGGTGAACTGACGAACATAATGCCTGCTGAATTTCATAGACATGTTTGTCCCATTCTTTATGATTATTTTTCAAATATGAGCGAATACTAGATAAAATTGATTGATTCACGCGTTCCGACGCATTGGCCTGTGGCGAATAAAGGGCAGTTTTTATGTGTTTAATACCATGGTTTTCTTGATACTCTTGAAACGGTTTTGAAACAAACTGCTTCCCGTTATCGGAGTGAACATACTCTGGGATTCCAAAAATACTAAACACAGTTTGATCAAAGAAATCAAGAACGTTAGAGGTGTTTGCTCATGGCATTGGTTTCAGAAGGACAAATTTGGTTAGATGATCTACTAACACAAAAAGATAAAGATTGCCTCTTTTTGATCGAATATACGGACCCATAAAATCTATATAAACTTTCTGAAAAGGTCTGTCAAAAGTCCTCAGTGTTGTCATCGGAGGCTTGTTTGTTTTGCCTAATCTTTTACTTTCTTTGCAAATATCGCAATCATCAATAAAATTTTTAACATCTTTGGTCATTTGCGGCCAAAAATATGTTTGACGCAGCCTAGCTAATGTTTTGGCAATGCCACCATGGGCACAATTTGGAGGGCTATGGGCACCTACCACAAGTTTTGCAACGAGTCCAGCTGGTACCCATAATCGCCATTGGTAGTCCGAAACATTAACATCCGAGTCACTCCTGAAAAATCTTTTGTAAATTAAATTGTCGCATATCTTTAAATCTGGATAACTATCAGCTTTTTCTTTGATACTCTCAATAAGTTTTAAATATTTGTCATCTTTTAAACTTTCGGATTCAAAATCCAACAAGGTTTGTGAACCATTTGCAAGGTCAAGGCTTTCTATGAAAACTCTCGACAACGCATCTGGTACGACATTCGCTGAGCCCTTTCTATGCTCAATCTCAAAATCATAGACCTGTAATTTGAGAGACCATCTGGCCAACCTGCCACTCAGATCTTTTTATCCCATTAGCCATTTGAGGCTGGAATGATCTGTTATAATCCTGAAATGAACCCTTCAACATATGCGCGGAATTTTTTGACTGCAAGTACGGCCGCAAGGCATTCTTTCTCCGTGACGGTATAATTTGCCTGGCAAGAATTCAGTTTTTTCGAATAAAAGGCAATCGGCTGTTCTTTATCATCATCGTTCACTTGGAACAAAAATGCTCCTACTCCTTGATTAGATGCATCACATTGAATAGTGAACATCTTTGAATAATCAGGAGTGTTTAAAAAGGGAGCTGCCGCTTTGAGTTCTTCGAATGCCGATATAGCTTGAGGTGACATTTCAAAATGCTTATTTGACTTTTTTAGTGTATCTGTGAGGCGGGCCGCTAAACTCGCAAAGTTCTTAACGAACCTGCGGTACCACCCACACATGCCAAGAAAACGACGAACTTGCTTTACGCGTTTTGGTATTGGAAAATCTGATATACCTTGCACTTTATCAGGGTCTGGTTTAACCTGACCATTGCCCACAACGTACCCAAGGAATTTTAATTCTCTAAAACAAAATTTAGATTTTGAGACATTACCTAATTGTTAAATTCGCACTTTTAAGGCACTGTGCAACCGTCTCCAACCGACGCAAATGGGTATCAAAATCTCCTGATATGACTAATAAGTCATCCATGTACATTGTACATAAAAACATATTCTCTAAGCGCGGATGGGATGACTTTATCCATGACTCTGCACATTCTAGCTGGGGCGTTGAAAGTCCCAAATGGCATCACTGTAAACTGCATGAGCGCCCTACCCGGAACGGTGAATGCAGTTTTTTCGCGAGATTTTTGTTCAAGAGGGATTTGCCAATAGGCATCCTTTAAGTCGAGGCTTGATATGTAATGAGTCTCACCCAATCGACTTAAAACGGCATCGATGTGATGAATGGGATTGGCGTCCTTTTTCGGTAATCAATGCAAAGACGGTTTTTCCCTGGTTTCCTGACTAGGACCACTGGAGATGACCAAGGGCTTTGGCTCTCTTCTATCACGCCTAATGCCAACATTCTATCGATCTCTTCATTTATAATTGTTTGAATAACCGGTGACACCGGATAATACCGTTGTTGCACAGGTTCAGCATCGCCTGTGTCGATAACGTGAACATCAACGGTTGTCCTGCCTAATCCCTGCTTTGAAAAAGATGGAAACTTTTCAATAACGGCATCTAAAGCCTGTCGTTGATATTGATTTAAATCATGTTCATTGGGATCTAAAGCCAGAGAATTCTCGCTTGAAATTTCAGATACAATGTTTGGTGCTATTTCAAAGGCAAGCCAAAAATCAATCCCAAGGTATAAGGGTTGTGTCAAGGATGGAACTAAGTATAAATCAATATCGTGTGTTTTGTTATGAAAATTTATTTGGACCTTTACTCTACCTATGATTTTCTGATTTTGACCATCAGCAGTTTTTAGTCCAGATTCAAATTTAATGACATTCAGTTTATTGCGCTGAACAAAATCTTCACATCCCACTCCCAGGCAAGAAATTGATGCGCCACTGTCAAGTAGGCCTCTTGTGTCTTCGTTGCCTATGCGAACGACCACATATAGCCGAGGATCAGATCCTGTGATGAGATGAGAAGATTCCAACAAGCGTCTATAGATCTGTCTTTTCTTTTTCCTGTTATTTGATTTTTTTGAACCTGTTAAATAAGAGAGTTCTTCGATGTGGAAAATCTTTGAACGCAGCTCATTATAATTTTTCAATCGTTCTTCATAGGTCTTGTATGTTGCTTTTGAAATTGAAATTAATTGATTAGATTGACCGAAAAGGTCCTTTGTTGAGGGGCGTCTATCGCTTGAACTTGTCCCGGGGTTATCGGAGTTGAACGAGATTCCCCGAGATTCTTCTCGCTCAACTTCTTGTTTTCCGAATTTGGATTGCAAGTGGGACATTGTGGGGTTGTAAAACCATCCAAACCGCATCTATAACAAAATAATCGTCTACTAGGCGACGGACAAACAAGGAAGTTGTGCCCTTCTTGTTTGCAATTATAACATTTCCTGTTCTTTACAGGAATCAATTTATTATCAATGGCGTTAATACTATTCTCATGAAAATTAACATTATCATACTCATTTAATTCATTAACGTGTCTCTGTGAGGTATTTGGAATGTAACGAGATCTTGGTGGTTCCCTTGACTGTAGCATTTTTTCAGTTTTTCTACATTCTTCTCGCAAGTGTTGTAAGGTAAAAATTGACATCGGGTAAATATACTGCATTAATCGTTGATCAATATTTTGTTTCAATATATTTAAGAGATCAACATCTCGAATCTGTTCTTTCAACCGATTTCGAAGACCTAATATCGCATTATAGAAGTCATCGAATGACTCATTTTGAAGTTGACGCCGTTCCATAATGCGTTTAATAACTTCAAAATCTGTTTCAACGCAACAGAATTGGTGAAGCAGGGCACTGCGAAGTTCGTTCCAACCTGATCTAGGATTATCGCGAAGGTACTGCCAGAACCAATTCTGCGCATTACCAACTAAAAGAAGATGAAAATTTCTCACCATATCCAACCATGGAGTTTTATAATTCTCTTTCAGTGTTTCCACTCGAAAGATGAAATCTTCTATTGACATTGATTTATCTGTCCCGTCAAATTTTAGACCCCATCGATCGAGATCAAATTTTTTTTTGCAAAAAATGCACGTAACAAGTGATCAGGTTGTGGTGGCAACGTACATGGATCATCCTTAGCTGCATTCGGGAGATTTGAATGAGCACCTGGGAACTGATTGTTGTTGACGGTTTCATGAGCTAAATTACTATGTTGCTGTCTACCTAATGGAACACTACCATCTTAAAGAATATTGTGTCCTGCCTGCTCATAATTTTGTGTCATTTGTCTAGGGTGTGGTTGCTGATTTGGCTGTTTTTGCAAATTTGTTTTTGATAGGCTTTCCACCTCATTCGCATTTTGTTCTTTTTGGTATACTTCTTTTACTGCCTTTATAGCTATCTTTTCAATACTCTTAACTGTAGCGTCTAAAGATGCCATAAGATCATTATGCAAACTTTGGAAACCTCTTTCCAGGTATCGGTTGACATAGGACTTTATTGATTCAGTTGATATTACATTCGACTCATCCCTAGCTTGACTACTTTGATGTGTTTTATCTTGCAAATTATCTCTCTCCAAAAGATTGTCCAACTGTTCTAAATTATCTGTAGGTGGAGCCTCAATATTAAACTCGCGGACCAAACCTATGGGATCAGTAAACGGTGCTTTACCTTGTTCGACAACAATCACTCGATTACCTACAGAATCTTTGGAATTCTCATTAGCATCAGGTGTATGTTGTACATTTCCCCTTTTCGCTTTTGGTGTGATATGCTCTTGTACTGTATCAAAATCCATATTTCTTCTCCCCCTTTTAACATTACTTGCTTCGATTTATCCTTCGGAATAGCTCCAGAACTTGCCATTTTAGTAAATTAATTGTAATGCTTCTAAGTATGCAAAATAAATAGCCACAGAATATAAATTGGAAAACTTTTGTCAACTCTGGTATGTTAAATGAAGTTCGTCGTTAAATCAAAAATACGCAAAAAAAAAGAAGCGGGGCTCGTTTAATAAAAAAAAACAAACAACAAAACAAAGCTTATTTTATGTAATCGTAGATATATAAGTATCATTTAAGAACACTTTTTAACCTACTATTTAATTAAGAAAAGAATCATAAATTTTAAAACAAAAGAAAAAGGAGTAAATATGTGTTATGTGTAATTAATAATAATAAAAATGCTCATATATGATTTTCAGTGAGATCATGATAATGCTGGAAATGACACATGTGGGATAAGTTGGTGAGGTAAATTAGATAACTGTGATTTTGAATGAATTCTGGTTTACTCGGTAACAAGACAAAAAAAACACAAACATATTGCTGCGGAATTGAAACAATTATAATAATTGCTCTCTATTCTTTGCAACAACCGGTTTCGTTTTCCGTATAGAATTTACAACTAGATATGTAGAAGCTTCAAACTGCTTGTTATGCTCCTCTTCCAATAACTCTAAACTCACAAATCAAAAAAAAAAAAAACTAAAAACAAACATAACTGCTTAACTATAAGCTCTGAAAAAAGAATTCAATGAAACTTTAAACAGCTAAAATGCATTGAGAAAAACTAAGAAACTCGCTCTAACTGGTACACTCAAAGAGAGTGACTCTTGTCGGTTCGGTTAATATTCACTCAATAAAAAAAAATTGGCGTGAATCAGGATGGGATCATCTTGATTTCAGGCCTCGTTCGTTGGGCGCCATAATTTGTAACGGGTTGCGGAATTAGATTAAAGGGTTCCATGGGAATGCATCGTCTGGCACTTTTCTCCCTGCAGTAGCTCAATCCGATGTGGTGGGTAAGGATGCTTCCATAATCTAACCCATACAAATAAATATGTGCCAGATAATCAAAATGAAAGAATAATCACAGAATAAAACTCAAAACACTCTAAATCACATACAAAATGTTCACGCCAGATATTGTGGCGGATTTGTAGCCACAGCTACACGACAGGCCCTTATCCAATAGTGTCAATTGACACCTCCTTGCAATGTTTGTCGTTTCGATTTATTAACATTGCCCCTTTGCACTAACTAATGACCTCTCTAGTTCTCCATTCTCAAATTATTAACACAAAAATTTAGATTCATTGATTTTTAATTCACACATTTTAAATTTTAAATAAAGAAAAATACCTTAACTAACCTTACATTCTAATGTAATAGTTATGATAAATTTGATAAAAAAAAATATATATAGCTAAAAAAAAAATTAGATTAAGAGAATCAAACTAATTTAAGAGAATTTGTCACCTATACCAATTAAGTGATTATGATCAAAAAAAAATAATACCCTTTTTTTTATAGAAAAAAAAATTTAATGTACTCACTTGGTCGCAGGATCTGGTTGGTGTGCGCACATCCCCCGATGATCTGCTTTTGTTGAACTTTGATTAGGCAGTTTTTTATGTTTAGGATTATCTATTTTTTTGTTTATACATATTGATGATGATCACTTTTTAGAAGTTCGGTATATGTTGGTGTCACAAATTCCCGACTTTATGAATTTATAGTTAATAATCGCAAAAAAAATCAATTAAACGGAATTAATATCTAAAATAAGAATAGCAAAATTATACAAAAACAAATTATCGAATTCCTAGTTGAATTGTATTATTTTCTGTTTTCTTGCATTAGTCTTGTAGTTTCTGTTTTTTTTTTCTTTTGTTGTTTCTTTTTTTTTGTGAAATTTCAATTTGTATTTACTATAGGTTTAAGGTTAGGTGTTTAGGTCCGGCGGGTGGTCATATTAGGTGGTTTAGCATGCGTGATGCAATGCAAAATGGATAATCGTTGAGAGCGTTGTTGTTTGTGTGATCTTCAGAGTTTGATGGCACCTTTATATGAATATCACTTTCTTCTTCAATTATGATGAATGATTATTTGATGAGTTTTTGCGTCAGAGCGCAGTTCTCAAAAGAACTGATTTGCCCTACACCAGAAGTTCGTAGGCTTATATAAATAGTGTCTCGGTAGCCTTTGGTTTTTCTAGTGCTGAGATGGGAAAGTTTACCTGATTTAGAACATACTAACGAAATAGAGTTTTACTAAATATTACCTGTGGCTTGGCTTGATGGAGTTTTTGACCTCAAAAGATCAGATTTTGATTTTTGCATAAGGTTTTCGCTATGCGACTGAACTTATGCTGAATAGAGATTTTCTATCACAATCGAACAAAGAGTGGCAATTATAAATCTAGGATTGTACTTTTTTTTTAAATTTTGTGGTAGGTTTTGTTCAAAATATAAGTTTTCTTACTTTTGTTTTATGGTTTCGGTAGAAAATCTAAGCTTAAGTCACTAGTACACGTGGTATATACCCAAGAGTGAAGGTCTTAACTTGTCGACGACTTGATGCGAAAAGAAAGAATAGTTTTTTCTCTACTTAATGTCGATTGTAGGCGGAAATGCGTCAATCGATTTCGAAGAAGAAGTGCGTTCACTTCTACTTCTGATATTTGAATTCCATGCAAATTCTTTTTTCTCTAGGTATAGATGGGCACGAAGAGTTTACATAGTACAATTTTTAATACGTAGTTTGAAGCAAATCATCACAAAACTCAAATATTTTATTCACGAAAAGTTTTCGAATGATAAGGGATATTTACTTTGGAACTATTTTGCATACCTACATGTATCCAACAAAAAAGAAAAATCAATACTAAAAGAATTGAATCTGTAACCCTTAAAAGTCTGCTACTAAATTTATTCTCAGCGAGAGGTCCTCAAAAGAAGTGTTAATTTGAGATTAAGACGGGTTCAACCATGTGAACAACTTGAAATAACTTTGCTTGTTTGACAGCATACACGAAATATGTTAATTTTTATGAATCAAATTCAGCATCAGTTAAGCAACAAATTGATAAATATTATCATTTTAGAGAATCAATATAATTAACAAAAAACAAATGGAAAGCCCGAACATTTCAAAATTTATCTGCAAAGTAACAAACTATCCCACTTCTGAGCTGTAACTTATAAAACAAGTAGGTCATTTTGAATGTTCTTACACATTTACCAACTTTTTTGAACGAAATAAGAAGGTTTCAATTTCTATAAACAAATTTCACTACTAATCAAAGTTCATTGACTTCGACCGTTCAACTTTTTTATCCTTGATAACCTAAAAGAAAAAACAAATTGAAATGCCAACAAAATTCGATTATACTGAAAAACATAGGCACATAGAAAAAGAAACTTTCTAGCAGCTCCTAACAAAGTTTGTGAAAACGAATTTGAAAGCTCGACTACATCCTACCAGGGTTGGGACTTTACTGCAATTGCAGTAGATCTACTGCAATTCTTTCGCAAATAAAATCTACTGCCACCAAATTGAAATCTACTGCGCTTTTGAGTTCGAAAAATATTTTTTCACTTAGCAAGGAATTAGAGCAATAAAAAATTATCCAAGATTGTTGCAAAATTGGCGAAACATTTATATTGTCTAAAAAAATGTTTGACTTGAAAAATAAAAAAAGTCGAACCCAAATGCTTTGAAACGGGTTACAGAAGGAAAGGGAATTGTAATACAAAATGTGTTTCTTACATTGAAAAATTTAGTATGGTGTTGAATATTAAATACCTTGCTTAGTTCTATAATCCATAATAAAAAGTAATAATATAATCAACATCAAAGATTGAAAAATTGTGTTTTCTAATAGGACTTCAACACACTATTTGAGATATTTGAAAAACTTGAATATAGTGAATATAATAGTCTAAAAGTTAATTGCACAATGAGGTGGCCAATCAACTGGTCCATTTCTTTCACGCTCATCAAACTTATTCTTCAACAAATAGCTTGTTATGTTTGCTATGTGACACTATCCAGTTTAAACCACATGTCATCTAAGGTCTTATCTCTCAAGTTGGACCAAAAATAATCGGTTAGCATGGCGCATGCAACTGACTGATTTAGATCGTTTGTTACGGATGCCTGAATGGCAGCGATATTTTCGAAATTTTGATTTAACCGTTCGTTGTCTCAGTGAGACGGCAACTTCACACAGCGAATATGTAGATACTTAACACTTTTTATTGGCTGTCTGCAAGAGCAAGAATTACGACCAAAAACAGGTGGGTTATAACAATAAATTATTAAAAACTTCTGTCATCAAAAAGTTTGCCTTGTTAAAATTCAGCCGGAAATTTTACCTGGCATAATTCTATCATTGGAATTGTACAAACTTGAAACACAAGTCATAAAAATGGTTCGTTCCATTTTTTGGCAGAATACAGCTGTTCAAGAAAATTTATTTTCAACCGGAAAATAGAAAACACATTCTTTTGAAAAATAAATTAGCTTTTCTTTTGTCAAACACAAATTCTTGGAGTGATTTCCGATGGATTGGTATATAAATTAGCATTTGTGTTCAAAAGAAGAAAAACATTTTTCCGGATATAATTGGCCCTTAAAGGCTCTTAAGCTTGCGGTTACGAACTCCGAATTTCGGTAGAAAATTTTTATAATTCGCAGTTACTCTTTAACTTGTTACTCGTTAAAAAGTTGTTAAGTCTTTATTGAAAAACCCTTTATAAGTCTTATACAAAATAAAAAAAAAAACATTATTTGGCTTCATACGCCTAGAAGATCAACCTAGACTAGACAATCTTTATTGAAAATTTGTCGTAGAATTTTTGCGAAATCTTACTTAATATAAAAAAGGAGGATTGGCATTCCAAGTTGAGTCTGCTTTACTACACTTTTATCATTTAACTTACTGAAAGAACTTACATTTGGAAAAAAATGTTCAAAATCGGAGATTGTTTCAAAGATTTTTCAGTTATGGCCTTTTTTGTCTTTAGATATACCAATAATAATAACTTACTTAGTTGAGTACATTTGTTTTAGTAGGAATTTAAAAACTTTTAGTTTGTAAAGTTTCGTATTTATTTATTTGTGTTCTTTATGTTTCAAGGAATTTTGTTAAATTTTTGTACAAATGAGCTTATATACATAGATATGTATGCATTTTCACACCCTTTAAACGAAAGAAAAAATCTACTGCGAAAAAGTGAATTCTACTGCGTTTTTTGTTCAAATCTACTTCGTACAATTTCTAAAAAAGTCACATCCCTGCATCCTACATGCTATTTCGTTCATGTTTTCTAATTTCTTTTTCGTATATAAAACTGAATACAAAAAGCATGAAAATAGAAAATCAAATCTCACGGTTATGTTGTTTATGTTCGGTTCTGTGGTTCTAATTTTTTCTTACTACTGCAATGAAAAGACGGTTTATTTGTTCGTTTCTTGTGAATATGGCCTTTTCCAAAATAGAAAAGGAGTGCTTACCCATCACTCCCTCAGGGAGTGAAATCGTCACTCCCTACTTTTTCTTGGAGTGAAGGAGTGATCAACAATACATGAAACTAAACGTCAAAGCTCAAAACACTCCCTTTCCCAAAATAAATTCCAAAATTCTTTGACAGGGAGTACACTCCCAAAAGTAGTTTTGGAAAAGGACATTACTTTCTCGCTACGAAATGTTTCATTTTTCCGTCTTTCTGTTTGCTGGGCTATTAACACTGCTCCAGTCCATAGGTCTATCCCATGAAATTGTTTTTTCTTCGTTTTTGCTCATAGTCGATGATAGACGTTGCTGTTGAAAGGGAACCATAAAACAACATTTCCAGTGCTATTTTATTTTTTTGTAAAGTATTTTCAACTGATTTATGGCATTGCTGTGGATTGAGGTATTTACATATTTTTATTTGGTACTAAATGTTGGGCCTCTTTTGATTTCAGTATTTATTTGCGAGAATTGTGATTTACCGTATGTTTCGCTCTGGGTACGAAAGTTGAGTTGTGAGTTTTTTTAGTGCGGATTTTTATTAGCGAATATTATTGAAAAAAGGTACTTTTCATAAAAAGGAATAGGAATTCGTTTTTACGCATATTATAAACTCTTGCTTACAGCAGGGTTTGGGTTTGGGTGGAGTAGAATGAATTTATGGATTGTTCTTTTTATTAAATTTTATTTTAAATGGAGAATTCTTTCCAGACTGTTGAAATATTTATTTAACAGAATTAAATAAACAACATTTTTCAATATGAACATATTATTTTGTGCTCAAAACTACCGAGAATTTTAATTGACATAAATTTATAAAACTGTCATTTCATCTCCAGCCATTAAGCATGATTCTGATAAAAAGACAAGACAAAAGCTGATCTAATCCAATTTTAAGGAATTCCTATCAACTCCCAAGCACACGATGAGATTAAAATAAACAATGAACACACATTTATGAGCTTCCTTTGTGGAAACGAAAAGTGCTCGTATATCCGCTTTTCAATAAAAAAATTTATTTCAAGCCACAAGGAATAATGAACTCTAGGATTTCGAATCGGAAGCTCTTTGCCAACTCAGACGATGGCAGAAATAAAAAGACATATACAAGGAAAGCAGGTTTGTGTTTGTGTTTTGTTCGTCACACAGCAGCAGAAGGATATAGTGAATTTTTTTCTCCTTCCGAATTGCTTAAAAATCCTTGAAGGAAGAGAGTTTTCATCCAAATTGAATACATCCGGCAGCGAATTTTTTAACATAAATAAATAAGTTTACTCGCATTATATGGAAGTGCCTATTTAATGTGTTCCCCACATATGCCTGCATTTGTGTTTGGCTGTGTGTGTTGATGTTCTTGCTTGCCGAGCACTTCTCGTTTATGGAATTCAATTTTAAATAACCATATTTTTGAAATTCGATCAAACGTGACAGTGGAGGAGACCGAACAAGAAGGGATTATATTGGCTTTATTTTGTGGGTCGATTGGATAATGTTTGTATTTCAGGGATTGAAAATACTAATAGAAGACAATTTCTGTTTGGTTTTCCAGACTCTTTAATCTTCTCTCCCATAACTTGGATTTCAATTTTAGATAAAATATTATTTTTTGCGATTTTTGCCCTCTGAAAATGTTCCCCTGATTTCAAACCCCCATCATCACTATATTTCGCAGGTACCCTATAGTAAACGACACACGAAAACAAAGGCCTGAGCGCCTATCTGTTTACCGAGTAATTACCTCAAAACAATTTCTCTTTGTTTTATATTCCAGCTCCTATTAATCAAAAAGAAATGTTGGTGATGTAAATATCTCTGTAGCCAGGGCATAGAATTGAGTTAGGTTTCACTAAAAGGCTCATTTGTCGCTAGCCAATTTGAATTTAAAATTGCTTTGCCAAAAATTGAAAGTGCCAACGAAGTGAAATCAGTGTTTATTACATGTGAAGTGTTAAGTCCTTCTGTACAATATATAATTGTTCATAAATAGATTCTTGACAATTCTCCTGAATTCTTTTAAGAGAACAGGAAAATTACATAGGCAAATGCTGTCTTAAGAAGATCTTGCTAGAAAACCCACTTATGAAATTCGCACCAAAATCCAATTTGCTAAATCAAGTAATTTACCTGGCATAAATCTCGCATTCCATGGCAACGCTAAATGAAATACCTATACCACGCTCAAAAAATTTCAATTTAATCCGAAATTGTACCCCACTCCAAACACCAAAGCAGCACTTACAACAAGCTTGCTCCATTAACAACACTAATGAAAGAGTGAAAATAGCAACAACATAGTAATTATCATCAACATAACAGAAAATTCAAATTTTTATGAAAACCTAAAATTTTCAAAATTGACTTTATCGCACGAAATCGGGAATTTGCCACATAGTGGGGTGGCGTGGCATGTATAACAGTGCAAAAGGATCAGCTCTTTCCAACAAAAGCAGGTCAATTCAAATTTGCTGAAGAATCCTTCAGACTGAAGTTTCTTGCTGTTGGCTGTTGCGCTCCGGCACTGAAATGAAATGGAAAACCCAGGATGCTTCTCGCTCGCTTCTGATGATGACAAAGACGACTATGTCAGTTCTGTAGTATCGCCAAGTGACAGGAGCACAAGTTAATTCGTTTGTCAAAGCCATTTTCATTCATTAATAAGGAGAAACGGCCACAAAAACACACTTGAACACAGAAATTCTATTTCTCATTTTATTTTCTGTCATCCTCGTTGTCGTAGCTTGAAGGCAAGTCTAATTTACAATACGACGATGAATGCGAATGTTTGACGTCCGGTCCGGTTCGAATGATCAACGATTCCTAAAGCCAGACAGAGAAAGAGAGTGTACACAAGCCTCAGTTCCAATTATCAGGCTTTTTAATTACTATAGCCAATGTTGGAACATAGCTTCGGAACCGAAGATTTATTGAAGCGTTTAGGTTTTTTTTCGACTTGTTCTTCTTTTTCGTTCCTTTCACAAAGAGGCAGCAAAAGTCATCACAAATGCTGTGGCATGCCACAAACGTACATACGATACGCTTCGACTCCAAACCGAATGAGTGAAATTTATGTTGTCCTGAAAGATATCCATATCCCAGATGTGAAATAAATACGTTCATGGTGAATTAAGTTTGCACGCTGGCTAGCCAATGAAAAGGCATATATGCTCCATGTCCATTCGCATGTCGTTTTGGAATAACGAATCAATGAGAATGACTTTGTGTTTCCGTTTTGACCGACAAAAGTTGTTCGTTTTGTCGGCCTGCGCTCTACTATGAATGTGTGATTTGACATTTAGTTGTTCGTGTAATGTGATCCGAGTACACTTGTCCGTTTGGCAGTGGCAGGCATAGGAAAACGCAATAAGTTTTGAGAAATTTCTGAAGAAGTATCTAACGGAAATGGGGTTCTTTTGGGGTCTTATTAAAATGTTATCTTAATGGTTGTGGATTTTTAGATTTTTTGTTTGGTTCTTAAGGTTAATGTGCAAACAGACCATTTAGCACGATATAAATTTTTCCCATTGATCGGATACGTAAATCTATACATCTTAAGAGCCAAAGGAGGTAAAGAGCGTTGTGGTGAAAAAATTCAGAAATTTCATAGAAGCTTGGATGTTCAACGGGTTTGATTAGTCAAATTAGTCCTCCTCTCATTATTTCGAAAAATGAGTTAAACAGAAAATTGCAGAAGTAAATTACAATTTTGAAAAAAATTCACTTCAACTAGATATTCATTAAAGTCAAAATTAAACGGGTTTCATTCGCGGAATCGTGTTTTCGCAGAACTTCAAATAATTTCGAAGTTTTCTACTAATTAAGCATCAAAATATCTGTTTTCCAAACATCTAGTTTTCGAAATAAGAAAAAAAAGAAGTAAAATGCGTTTTCAAACTAACAGCGAAAGTAATTGAAATCAAAGAATTCCGTGAAATCCATTCTAAACAAAACCCGAATTCATTAATATTCGTTAAGTTACAACAGCGGCATCCGATGCTGTTTCAAACTTGAGGTTATTCGTGGAATTCCAAAACGGAAATATTTTATGTTGATCTTGGACCAGGATATGGCTGGTGGAAACTTTTACAAAATTGAAATTTTCCTACACATCATCGGTTTGAGGTTATTTATTCCTGGAAATATCTTCACTCATACGAATGTTATGTATTTCGTTAAACGAAGGTAATGAAACTGTTGCGAAAAGTCAAGAGAAAAGTGGGTTTATTATTTTAGATGATGTAGGGTGTGGTGTGGTTAAGAGAAAACCAAAGTGGAATGAAAACTTCTGCTGCTCTGAAAAGATCCAATTCCCATGAATCAATTTTTACTTGCGAGCATTTTTTGTTGACATTGACATTCTTTGACATAGTGGTACTATGGCGACAGTAACGACAGCATTGAGAAAAGAACAGAAGTATCAATTTTCAAAGGAACGAATTCCGAGTAAATTTTTGGAAATGAATTCTCCTTTACCATTGCTTTAGAGAAGACGATTCTTGTTAAGTTCAGGTTAGTTCTAGTAACCATAAGTTAATACTATTCTAGATAAATTGATTAAATTTGTGGTTAAGTTTTGAGAAAACAAAGTTGGTTGTCACAGGACACGCTTTGAAATATCTGGTAACTCTTTTTTAATAACAACCGTGTTTGATTTTCTTGACTTGTACATTTTTCTCCTTTCAAAAATAAAAAAAAAACCTGACAGAAGACACATCGTTCTTCAAATTTAAAGACGTCCTTATTGAGATCCGTTATTTATGAGGCTCTAGATCCATGCAAAATTCCTCGGACATCATTAAGATGTCTGAAATAAGACCCAACTCACACTATAATACTTCCATTGTTCATTGTTATCATTAAAAGGCCCATATCGAATGAGCGCTTTCGTCTTTTCAAAAATAGGATATGATTCCCGAACGACCCCTTTTTTGATTTTTTGAGAAGCAATACTCTTCCACGAAACCTTAAAAATGCGCACCCGGAACATGAAAGACAATTATTATTGTTCTTTGATTCCATACTTTCATGTGAAATGATTTATTGAAAATCTTTAAAATCAATCATTAAAATAACACTCAAAGAAAACAAACATATCGAAATATTACCCTTTTTTGCCAAGCAGCGAGCGCAAATCATGAAGCTTTAGTCTTGTTTACTCTCAAAAAGCCCTGTCAAGAAGGTTTATTCAATTTTAAAAACTCAATAAGGACTTCATCAGATAAAATAAGAAATTCTCGGAAACGTGAATAAGTTCACTTGCCGTTGTAAAGATTAAGTTTTAAGTAAGATTACTTAAATTTTTTGCATTCATAGTTTTTTTTTTGGTTGCACAAGAAAATTAATTTTAAAGTTTCTCTTAATACCCAGAAAGAAAATAAGGATTACGGATCCTTAGTTGAAGCTGCCTTGCTTGTTGATTCTTTTTATAATAAAAATCATTTTCAGAGAGAGACGCAAGGCGTGCAGTGCACCTACAAAGTTGCTTTAAAGAAAATTGCTACGGTCAGAACTTTTTGCAAGATAAGGACTAACAGTGCAGTATCCTTGGGAAGAAAGTTCATCATCAAATATTTGGTTTTCTTATAAAAAAAATCATATACCAGGACCTTGGCTTGAGTTCGGACAATATTGATATGTAGCAAAAAGTCGATTTTGAGAACCAATAATTCTGTCAGTATCAGAATTTCAATCTTATTGTACTATAATATCAATTTATTCCTTAATGGGAACTATAACGGAGCAAGCATTAGTCAAGTTTGTATTATTTAATGGATTTTGCTATCAAAACTGATAAAAAATAACTTAAGAACATAAGAGAAATCTTAACGAAGCTACGTAAAATTCAAAACTGATCATTTTAAGATAATTATTTTAAGAGTCAATCGATCTGTAAATCGATTTGACCTTTTTTTGTATTTAGTATTTTAAAATTTTAAGATTTGTTGTTGTCGTATTGTTTAGTTCACTTCAGAACAAAACAGGTTCTTCAAAAGCGAAAATTTGGGCAAAAACCACATGGACTGTGCAGGGCAACGGCTGACACCAGGGATATTGACAAAAACATCGAGATTCAGCTGGTATATACAGTTTGTGGACCTTGACCAACTTGGACCTCTTTTTTAACCGCTGAAATCCAAAAAAACGTTTTCTAGCTGTAGGTAATGTTACTTGTGTAAATAATAGAACTATTTTAACATTTGCAACAAGATGTCGTCATCTTGTCCTTAAAAACGTCTGAAAGCAAAATGATAAAAGCATTGTTTTTCCTCATCAGACATTTTAGGAGACACCAAATGATGAGAATCATGGAGAATGAATATAACTCTTCGTTCAAATAATTTTATATTAAAAAAGGCAATTTAGTGTCCTCCCTCTATGACCAATTGCTTACATGGAATTATTTGAACGAAGAATTATATCGCTTTGTTCTCCATGATTCTCAGCATTTGGTGTCTCCATAAATTTCAGTTTTTGAAAAAAGGTGTGGCCTGATTCAGTAATTCAGAGTAACATGTCTGCACCGAATTTCGATCTCCTTAATTGAGGGACGAAAAGACGTTAATTCTCATGAAAAAAGGTAGGATATTTTGCGGTCGAATGACATTCGGGGAAAAAAACTCCGTATAAGTAGTTTGCGGTCATTATGGCTTGCCGTCTTTTGGTTTGTGAGATTTTGGTTTTCGGTCTTTCGAGCCAAACCAAAGGTGGGGGGCTCAAACCCTATCGAATAAAATTCTCAAAGAAAAATCTGAACGCAGAAAGCACATCTTTTAAAGTACATATTCTGATGTAAGGAAAACAAGAACCTGGAACACATTAGTGACTGATTATCCCTTAAAATAAAACCGGTCTCGTTTCAAGTAAACATATTATTTCACTTAATGAACACAAAACTTATGTCGCTTAGAGGTGAATTATACCTACTTCAAAACTTTCTTTTAATTATTTATTTTCAAAATATGAAGTTAAATTTTATCTCTAACATGCGAGACGTTTCGAAACCAAAATGAAATGGAAAATTAATCGAAGTTAAACATTCACAAAACTGTTCAGTTTAAAGAAGAAAAACAAAATTTCCAACTTTATCCAAAAATCACTGAATGCGAGACGACTCCCAAGTAACAATTCTAGTTCGTTTTTAGCTCTAGTAGCACTTATAACGCTTAATCATTTGGCTTAATTAGCTACATTTAGCTCTTTAGCATCAATAAAACTGTATAAAAACTTATTAAGAGCTATTTTTTCGACTTTGAGAGCTAAAATGGGCTCCATTTCATTTCTTGTATAGAGGTTGTAGTTGCCAGTAGCATTAATGAAAGTGTTTTTGTCACTTTCGTGCTAATTTAAAGCTTCTTTTTCAGCACGATTATGATTCTAAATATGATGCCACAGTACTCATTATGTTCGACAATAGCAACAAAATGACATTTACATTTTGATTAAGAGCACTTATAGCTCTATTAAACATAACAATACCATAGTTTTAAAGCTTTTCGCTTTGAAGTAGAAATATAAAAACGATTGGATAAGTGTAAGTAAAAAATAAATATAAAGAAATAAAAACAATGAGAATTGTTTGCTTGTGTTGAACCTAAAAAATATTTCTCAAACATAAATATTTTCAGAGCAAAACTTCTAACTCTAATAACAAATATTTATACCATAATGATGGTGAAACTCAAAATTATAATGATTAAGACGTGCGAAGGTGTGATTTTATGTGCCACTTTATTTTCATCACAAACATGGCTGTTGTACCTCGAAATTGTACCACGCGCCTTTGAAATATTAATTTTTTAGTAATTATTTGAAATAAAAAATTAAAAATTGTACCAGAGAAATTTCATAACTTCTACCAAAAGAGCCATTTTGATACGACAAAAACAATAACTCTTTTAGAGCTTCTATACATCTTAACGTCTACAAAACTGTTGTTTTAGATATGTTATAAAGCATTTTTTATAATAAAGGACATAGGGTGCCTCAATTCAATAAGAACAAACAAAAAATGTTGACGATTTTTTCACGCAAACAATAACTACTACAAACAAATATTCCCTGTTTGATGCGAAACTTTCTTTCTATTAGACATTTTGTTCTTTTTTTGTTTAGAATTCCTCTCAATGTGTAACTAGAAGAATACCCACACCAAACGCAATTAATTTTTCTTAAAAACCCCTTACATAAGCCGTTTTCGAAATGTGTTAAAATTGTTTACCATTGGTTAAATTTTGACGTTTGTTTAAAATTTGCCAGATATGTTTGGGGAGAATTTACCCCAAAAATCTTCATAATTTTTTTCAAGTCAATTTATTTTTGAAATCAAAAATATAAATTCAATTATGATTAGGCGTTTTTCTTTTTAACATCTGAACAAAGAATGAACTGTCAAACTTAAAGTTGAGTTTCTCTTTTTGTTCAGTGCTCAGAGCTTCAAAGTTGTGTTACTTTTTTCACTCAGAAGACGTTTTCTGAGTGTTCAGAGCGCGATCCTACTCGTTCGAATAAAAAAAAAAACGGAGCGTTGTGAATAAAATGATGAACACAGCAAATATCAAGCGTGTGAGATAAGGGATGATAAAAATGATATGATAAAAAAACTCTCGAAATAAATAAAATGGCGGAACAATTTGGTTGTTCAGATAAGAAAAGTATATTTTGTGATGAATAAATAATTTAGGTTTGAGCCCATATGAAACGCATTCAGGCATTGATATTTAAAGTAGATTGAAGCCATAACAATAATCAACTTAAAAAAATGAAAAAGTAAAAAATATTGTTTGTTTGTTTCTCATGATTTTTAATTTTTTTTAAATCCTTCACCCTTCAAGTGGTCACCAAGCGAAATTAAAAGCCTCATTATTTTTATGTGGATTATAAAATAAATTTTTATTGATTAGCGAATTTCTATTCTTTTCTATTCTATTCTGTTTATTTATTCCATTTTGGATATTCTAGATGAATTATTTTATTTCGCCAGTCTATTCCATTTCATATCCGGAATATATATAAATAAAAACACTCATTATGTTTGGCCCTTCAACACAAAAAATAAATCCGAGATATAAAAAGGTTTCACCCTGTGCAATATTATGTTTACATTTCGTCGTCTCGTTCTTTGTTTCGATTTATTATTTTTTTCTTGCTCACTCCTGTTTTTTGCACACACATATAAAACTCTTCTGAAGCGATAGGTTCTAAAACAGTAATTCTTGCCACAGTAAATTCCAATGACCATTGGCTAAAAATTTTTTATTTCATTAATGTTAAATAAAATTGGCCAGAACTGTATTGGAGAACTATTATATAAAGGCAGACCATCAATCTTAAAATTAAGGGATATGGTTCTATTGCTAATAATTGTGTTGAAATATGTTAAAAGACAAAATTCCAACCCTTGATGCCAGTAATGCCCATCACCAATTGAATTGATTATTATAGATTGGGGAGTGCTCAATAGGGTTCTTGGGTCCTTTGGTAGCTTCTCTTGTGGGACAGCCTGATTTATAATACACAGCAAATTTCTTAAAGCCGTATGTGGTATGTTGTGTATTAAGGCCCATTCTTTTAAGCCACTTCTCAAACTACCAATTTCAAAATTTTCTACATTAAGTTCGGATGTGCTCTCATCCAACCCATATTCCATATTCTCTACACTGTCAACACAAACGCATATGCTACCACCAACATTTGCAACTTGGGACAAAACCTTGGTTTTTTGTATCTCTGGTAATTTTTTCGCCGTGCCCTCCGGGTTTAATAACGATAATCTTTTCAACATTTTTTTTTTTGTTACGGCGCACTTTTTCCCAATGACGCTTGCTGTTTTTGAAATTATTTAACATTTTTTCTCACTGGGAACTACTTATTTTTGCCAACAAATACTTTTTTGACACTTATTATGTCTTTTGATCAATAAGCTGTTTTGAAGTATTTATTAAAAATCAAAAAAGCTGCTGAGTGGCTCTAAAGAGCATTTGTCTTTCTGAAATAATGCTTTTTTAAAGCATATGAATTCGAAATTAAGTAAGGCTCGTTGAAGGTTGTGTTTTAAATTATATTAGAGCATATTAATAGAGCAGCAAGCATTATAAGGCTATAGAGCTTGAAGTTGTTATAAAACTTACATATAGAGCATATTGTAATATTCGGCTTGGTCCGACAATTAAAACTTATTCACTTTTTAAATAAAACACAAATTCACTTTATTCAAATCACTCACAAACTTATTTATTCAACACTTTCAATTATAACTTTTCAAACACAGTGTACTTTACTTATCGCAGTTCACAATCAACTAATTCGCCTCGCCACCAAACGGCTATTTATATCAAAAATGATGGGTTCTAGAAACTACTATTGGTTCCTATTAGTTCTTGGGGAAGCTGAAAGTTCGAGAGAAAATACTGGGATTTTTGTAGGGGCTAACGTTCTTAATGCTAAACAAAAAGTTTCTCTTAATCTTAATTAATTATTGCCCCTCACGAGTGTTTACTACTACAATTAAACGATATTAAGTAAAGAGAGTATGTACATTAAATAAACAAGAGATACAGAGTAAGTAAAGAGAGTAATGAAAAGTGTGTACATTAAATATAGAAAGAGATACAGAGTAAGTAAAGAGAGTAAGAAAAGTGTGTACATTAAATATAGAAAGAGATACAGAGAGTAAGAGATAATAAAGTATACACATTAGTATTAGACATTACAATAGAAGGAGATACAGAGCGTATGAGATAAATAAAGTGTATACACATTACATTGCCCCCTCCTTAGGATTGATCGTCCCGAACAAATCCATCATCTTCATCACCACTGTAGCGATGTAGTCGGTCGCGATGTACGACTTTAAGTTTACCTCTGACTCCTTTTTGTATCCGGTACACGACGTCGTTGATTTTGCTAATCACTGTATATGGGCCTTCCCAGTCCCGTTGAAGTTTCGGTGACAACCCCTTTTGTCGATGGGGATTGTAAAGCCACACTCGATCTCCTGCTTGGAACTCTGTTGTTGTCGCTCGTATATCGTAGCGTGTCTTCATTCGGTCACTGAACATCTTAATTTTTGACCTGGTATCGTCGTGGATCTGAAGGAGTCTTTCCCTGAGGTCATCCAAGTAAACATCCTCGGCTTGCGGTTCCGACGTGGGACATCCAAATTTGATTTCGCTCGGCAGTCTGATGTTCCTTCCCATTAAAATCTCAGACGGTGTATGGCCAGTTGAGCTATGTCTTGCACTTCGATACGCCATCAAAAACAGTGGAATGTGTCGATCCCAATCTCGTTGGTTGTCGTCCACAACTTTGCAAAGATGTTCCTTCAGGGTTCGGTTGAACCGTTCGACCATGCCATCAGATTGTGGGTGGAGTGGTGTTGTTCTTGTCTTCTTAATGTGAAGAAGCCCACAAACTTCCTGGAATATGTTTGATTCAAAGTTCCTTCCCTGGTCGGAATGCAGTTCTAATGGAACACCGAATCTGCTCACCCAGTTGAACACAATTTGGTCTGCGACTGTTTTGGCTTCTTGATTCGGTATGGCGTATGCTTCAGGCCACTTGCTGAAGTAATCCATGACGACCAGAATATAACGATTTCCATTATTTGTTTCCGGAAATGGACCCGCCACGTCTATTGCAATCCTTTCAAAGGGTGATCCGACATTATACTGCTGCATTTGGCTGTGATTCTTTTTGTTCGGGCCTTTGGTGGCAGCACAGGTATCACATTTTCGGCACCACTTCTCGACATCTTCCCTTGCATGTAGCCAATAGAATCGTTGTCGAACCTTTTCTAGCGTCTTGTTTACTCCTAGATGGCCTCCCGAAACTCCATCATGCATCTCTCGCAGAACATCCACAATCTTCGATCTCGGTAAGACTAGCTGCATTACATAGGACTTTCCATCTGCTGATTCCCATTTACGTCGAAGGACACCCTCTTGGACATGCAATGAGTCCCACTGTGCCCAATAGGCCTTTAGAGCCGGACTTCTGTCGGAGATATCGGCCCATTCTGGTTTTTCCTGGTGTTCCTTGCATGCGAGGATGGGTTCAATATCTGGGTCCTCTTGTTGAGCCTTCCTCAACTCGTCGTTGCTCCAGCCATAAATGGGATCGGTTCTGGTTCGTTGAACAGTAACCACTTCTTTTTCTTCTTGGCGTCTGCAATGCTTACAGTCTTGCTTACATGGTCTCCGAGACAGTGCATCAGCATTTGAGTGAAGCTTCCCCTTCCGATGTTGAATTTCATAATCGTACGTCTGCAGCCTCTCAATCCATCTCGCCACTTGACCCTCTGGATTCTTGAAATTCAAAAGCCAGTTTAGTGCTCCATGGTCGGTTCGGAGAAGAAACTTCTGTCCATAGAGATACTTATGGAAGTGCTTTGTTGCCAAAATCAGTGCAAGAAGTTCTCTTCTGGTCACACAATAGTTTCTTTCCGACTTTGAGAGTACCTTGCTGTAATAGGCAACCACCTTTTCTTCGCCATCATGTACCTGTGACAATACAGCACCAATCCCGACATTGCTGGCATCAGCATCAATGATGAACGGTTTTCCTGGAGTCGGGTAGGTCAGCACTGGTGCATTACACAAGCGTTGCTTGAGCTCTTGAAAGCTGCGCTCGCACTCACCTGACCATTTAAACTGCTTTCCCTTTTCCGTTAGCTGATGTAGACTCTTGGCGATCTCAGCAAAATTCTTGACGAAGCGCCTATAGTAGGTGGCTAGACCCAGAAAGCTTCGGAGTTGATGTTTGACCTGTGGTGTTGGCCAATTCTTCACGGTGTCAACCTTATCAGGATCCGTCTTAACTCCTTGGGATGAGATGATATGTCCCAGGTATTTCACTTCGGTTTTGAAGAGTGAACACTTTTCTGGATTGAGCTTGAGGTGGGCTTCTCGAAGTCTTTGAAACACGGCTCTCAGATTTGTACAATGTTCGTCAAATGTTTTCCCGTATACGATGACGTCATCCAAATAGACCAGGCAAGATTTCCAAGTGAGTCCTTGCAGGACGCATTCCATAAGGCGCTCAAAAGTCGCTGGAGCATTGCACAGTCCAAAAGGCATCACTTTGAACTGCCACAATCCGTTTCCTGTCGAGAACGCTGTCTTCTCTTTGTCTTCAGGATGGATTTCTACTTGCCAGTATCCACTTTTCAGGTCCAAAGTTGAGAACCATTGTGCTCCTTCCATTGCGTCCAGAGTATCGCTGATCCTAGGCAGAGGGTAGCTATCTTTCTTGGTCACATCGTTCAACCTTCGATAGTCCACGCAAAAGCGGGTTGATCTGTCTTTCTTCTTTACCAGGACCACTGGAGACGCCCAAGGGCTTTTAGAGTTTTCGATAAGACCCTCTTCTTTCATGGTGGTTATCAGTTCTTCAACCTCACCTTGTTTGGCTAGTGGAAGGCGTCTTGCAGGTTGACGAATCGGCTTTGCATCCCCGGTGTTGATTCGATGTTGAACCAGTTGTGTTCTGCCATATTTCCCTTGCGATGATGAAAAGATGTCTGCAAATTCTTCGAGGAGACCTTCTGCAGTTCTTCGTTGTTGTTGGCCAAGATTAGAGGACTCGAGAATGTTCGTCTTTATGGAGTTCAGCTCTTTGGACTTCAATGTTTGCCTTGTCTCTTCTTCGCTGATCCTTGTTATAGCTGATACAGATTCGCATTGTCCGACAATCTCACCTTTTCTAAGCTTAACTTCGTACGGCTTGATGTTGAGTATTCGTACGGGAACCATGTTCTTTACAGGTCTAACAAGAGTCTTCCCAATGGTGACGTTTTGGGAGGACTTTACAGATGCTGGTTCGACCATGAGGTATCGATGGCTTCCAGGCTTACCTTTCAATTTCGTCCACACGAATACTTCTGAAGAAGCAGGCAAAGTCAGATCTTCTTTGATGACGGTTTTCACAGATAACGAGGTCTCATACGAGTGGATCCCATAGATCATCGGAATCTCGATGTTTCGATATTTCAGGACTTGGTTCCCGATGTCCAATATCACTCCGTGATCTTTCATGAAATCGACACCGACAATGCACTCGTCGCATATATCTGCTACCAGGAACAGGTGAGAGAATTCCAGCTCTGCCATCCGGATCTTAAGACGTACCTCACCATAAACTTTTGCGGCTTCTCCAGTTGCAGTCCTTAGACGATAGCTGTTGGTGTTGTGGAGCCATGTCTTCTTAACGAGGTCCTGCCGTACAATGGACGCCGTGGCACCGGTGTCGATGGTAGCCACACATTTGTTGCCGTTTATACTTGCTTCCACGGTCAGGCTCTTGTTGTCACGTTTCGTTTGAGAAACCTGGATGTCGTTTCTGGGGCCATCGATACCAGAAACCAGCTTCTGCCCCTCGAAGTTGGTTCTTATTCGTTTCCCGGGTGGGAAACAGCTTTGACTTATTGAGTAAGTTCTGTTTCCACAGTGTTGGCATGAGGTTCGTCTTCGCGGTAATCTGCACTGTCGTTGAAGATGCCCAGTCTTGTTGCAGTTCCAGCATCGTGCTTGTCCGTCTCGCTGACTCCTTTCCAGAGTAGCCTTCTGACAAGAGCATTCTTGGACTTCCAATTCTCTCACGCGATGCACGTTTTGGGATGCTTGTTCTGCGGCTTCCATTGTTAGAGCGAAAGCCAATGCTTCTGGTAGTGTTTGCTTTCCGGCAGTGCGAATAGCCCTTTGGAGATTTATATCGCCCACAGCTCTCACAAAGGCTTCAACAGCAAGTTGATTTATTATCTCGTTGCCAGCTGTTGGGTATGCCAGGTGGACTAATCGCTCGATATCTGCCTGAAGCTGCTGCAGAGTTTCACCTCTTTTCTGTGCCCTGTTGTTTAGTTGTACTCGGAAGACTTCTGTCATGTGGCTATCCCCAAACCGCTGTTCGATTGCGTTTACCAGAACTTTGAAGTCACCGTTCTTCTCTGCTGGGATGGTTTGTAGCAGTTCAGCAGCTGCTCCTCTCAAGGCAAGCGTAAGAGCAATGTATTTTTCGTCATCGTCCCAGCCGTTTGTGAACGCTGCTGCTTCAAACTGTTTCTTGTAGATTGACCACGGAATCTGACCATCAAAGCTTGGAGGATTCACTTCTCTCTTTCTTGAGCACTCACCAGAAGGTTCTCGAGCTTTCATCTTTCGCACTTTTTCTAGTTCATTTGTGATGGTTTCGATTTGTTCGTCCATTTTCTCGAAACGTGCATTTTGTTTTTCGACGCGTTCGTCGAGAGTAGTGATTCTCTCTTCGAAGTCCGTAAACCTGCCCTCTAAAAGGTTTCTCTGTTCGTCAAACCGCTCTAGAATATTCTGCTGTTCTTGCTTTTGGTCATTTCTTTGAGCCTCTAGTTGCTTGAGGACATTTCCTTCTAGTTGTTTGAGAACATTCTCTTGTTCGGTCTTCTGCTCGTTTCTTTGAGTTTCTAGTTGCTCCAGAACATTCTTGTTTTGAGTTTCTAGTTGCTCCCGAACGTTATCTTGCTCTTTCTTCTGTGCGTCAAACCGCTCTAGCACATTCTTTTGATTTTCTTCAAATTTGGCTAGAAGAAGTGTCATCATGGTAGATAAGTCGGCAGTTGCATTTACCTCTTTCGATTTTGCTTCCACTTCGAAAGCAAACGTATCTGGGTCTTCATTTTGTTCTTCCAGATATTCCTGTAGCCGTTTTACGAGTTCGATTTTATATCCTGCCGCACTTAAGCCACGTTTGCTTAATTCGGCCTTTAGCTCAGCGACAGTTAAGTCTTTCAAAACTTTACTTATCATTTTTAACTTCACTATTTCACACAAAATAGTTTAATCACTGTTCACTGTTTTATTCTCAATAAGTTTTAATCCCACTTCTGACACCAATGTAATATTCGGCTTGGTCCGACAATTAAAACTTATTCACTTTTTAAATAAAACACAAATTCACTTTATTCAAATCACTCACAAACTTATTTATTCAACACTTTCAATTATAACTTTTCAAACACAGTGTACTTTACTTATCGCAGTTCACAATCAACTAATTCGCCTCGCCACCAAACGGCTATTTATATCAAAAATGATGGGTTCTAGAAACTACTATTGGTTCCTATTAGTTCTTGGGGAAGCTGAAAGTTCGAGAGAAAATACTGGGATTTTTGTAGGGGCTAACGTTCTTAATGCTAAACAAAAAGTTTCTCTTAATCTTAATTAATTATTGCCCCTCACGAGTGTTTACTACTACAATTAAACGATATTAAGTAAAGAGAGTATGTACATTAAATAAACAAGAGATACAGAGTAAGTATCCCCAAACGCTTATAGAAAATTGCTCATTTAATGATAATTACGCTCGGTTCATATATTCTGGGGCAAGAATGGTTAAGTTTTGAGAAAACAAAGTTGGTTGTCACAGGACACGCTTTGAAATATCTGGTAACTCTTTTTTAATAACAACCGTGTTTGATTTTCTTGACTTGTACATTTTTCTCCTTTCAAAAATAAAAAAAAACCTGACAGAAGACACATCGTTCTTCAAATTTAAAGACGTCCTTATTGAGATCCGTTATTTATGAGGCTCTTGATCCATGCAAAATTCCGCGGACATCATTATGAAATAAGACCCAACTCACATCATTAAAAGGCCCATATCGAATGAGCGCTTTCGTCTTTTCAAAAATAGGATATGATTCCCGAACGACCCCTTTTTTGATTTTTTGAGAAGCAATACTCTTCCACGAAACCTTAAAAATGCGCACCCGGAACATGAAAGACAATTATTATTGTTCTTTGATTCCATACTTTCATGTGAAATGATTTATTGAAAATCTTTAAAATCAATCATTAAAATAACACTCAAAGAAAACAAACATATCGAAATATTACCCTTTTTTGCCAAGCAGCGAGCGCAAATCATGAAGCCTTAGTGTTGTTTACTCTCAAAAAGCCCTGTCAAGAAGGTTTATTCAATTTTAAAAACTCAATAAGGACTTCATCAGATAAAATAAGAAATTCTCGGAAACGTGAATAAGTTCACTTGCCGTTGTAAAGATTAAGTTTTAAGTAAAATTACTTAAATTTTTTGCATTCATAGTTTTTTTTTTTTTGGTTGCACAAGAAAATTAATTTTAAAGTTTCTCTTAATACCCAGAAAGAAAATAAGGCTTACGGATCCTTAGTTGAAGCTGCCTTGCTTGTTGATTCTTTTTATAATAAAAATCATTTTCAGAGAGAGACGCAAGGCGTGCAGTGCACCTACAAAGTTGCTTTAAAGAAAATTGCTACGGTCAGAACTTTTTGCAAGATAAGGACTAAAAGTGCAGTATCCTTGGGAAGAAAGTTCATCATCAAATATTTGGTTTTCTTATAAAAAAAATCATATACCAGGACCTTGGCTTGAGTTCGGACAATATTGATATGTAGCAAAAAGTCGATTTTGAGAACCAATAATTCTGTCAGTATCAGAATTTCAATCTTATTGTACTATAATATCAATTTATTCCTTAATGGGAACTATAACGGAGCAATATCACAGCAAGCATTAGTCAAGTTTGTATTATTTAATGGATTTTGCTATCAAAACTGATAAAAAATAACTTAAGAACATAAGAGAAATCTTAACGAAGCTACGTAAAATTCAAAACTGATCATTTTAAGATAATTATTTTAAGAGTCAATCGATCTGTAAATCGATTTGACCTTTTTTTGTATTTAGTATTTTAAAATTTTAAGATTTGTTGTTGTCGTATTGTTTAGTTCACTTCAGAACAAAACAGGTTCTTCAAAAGCGAAAATTTGGGCAAAAACCACATGGGCTGTGCAGGTCAACGGCTGACACCAGGGATATTGACAAAAACATCGAGATTCAGCTGGTATATACAGTTTGTGGACCTTGACCAACTTGGACCTTTTTTTTAACCGCTGAAATCCAAAAAAAGTGTTCTAGCTGTAGGTAATGTTACTTGTGTAAATAATAGAACTATTCTAACATTTGCAACAAAATGTCGGCATCTTGTCCTTAAAAACGTCTGAAAACAAAATGATAAAAGCATTGTTTTTCCTCATCAGACATTTTAGGAGACACCAAATGATGAGAATCATGGAGAATGAATATAACTCTTCGTGCAAATAATTTTATATTAAAAAAGGCAATCGAGTGTCCTCCCTCTATGACCAATTGCTTACATGGAATTATTTGAACGAAGAATTATATCGCGTAGTTCTCCATGATTCTCAGCATTTGGTGTCTCCATAAATTTCAGTTTTTGAAAAAAGGTGTGGCCTGATTGAGTAATTCAGAGTAACATGTCTGCACCGTATTTCGATCTCCTTAATTGAGGGACGAAAAGACGTTAATTCTCATGAAAAAAGGTAGGATATTTTGCGGTCAATGACATTCGGGGAAAAAAACTCCGGATAAGTAGTTTGCGGTCATTATGGCTTGCCGTCTTTTGGTTTGTGAGATTTTGGTTTTCGGTCTTTCGAGCCAAACCCAAGGTGGGGGCTTAAACCCTATCGAATAAAATTCTCAAAGAAAAATCTGAACGCAGAAAGCACATCTTTTAAAGTACATATTCTGATGTAAGGAACACAAGAACCTGGAACACATTAGTGACTGATTATCCCTTAAAATAAAACCGGTCTCGTTTCAAGTAAACATATTATTTCACTTAATGAACACAAAACTTATGTTGCTTAGAGGTGAATTATACCTAATTCAAAACTTTCTTTTAATTATTTATTTTCAAAATATGAAGTTAAATTTTATCTCTAACATGCAATACGTTTCGAAACCAAAATCAAATGGAAAATCAATCGAAGTTAAACATTCACAAAACTGTTCAGTTTAAAGAAGAATAACAAAATTTCCAACTTTATCCAAAAATCACTGAATGCGAGACGACTGTGAATGAAAAGTTGAAAACTTATTACAAAGTTCATTATTTTATTAACACATTCTCTCTCCCATCCCCAAACGCTTATAGAAAATTGCTCATTTAATGATAATTACGCTCGGTTCATATATTCTGGGGCAAGAATAGTTTTATTATAATTAAAGGGAAGAAATTTATCTTTCTTACATTTTCAAAATGCTCAGACAATTTAAATAAGTGTAGCGTCTGTAAAGTTTGTTTGAGTAAATTCAAGGACACCGGTTGGCAATTTAATTTCGAAGCAAGCAAAACAATATGATTTAATATTTTACTTTCGACATATTTATGTCTTTTCGAGGCCTTAGGTATTTTAAACTTTTTCAGACTTATTAAGACAAAAGCTTCATGAGAAAATTGAGAGATCTGGCTATTTGAAATTGCGGAAAATTTTCTGCACAAAAAATATTTTTTGGTTATAACTTATAACTTTATAACTGAGCGTTTAAAAAGAGATGTACATTGATGTACAATTGTATATCTGTTGTCGAGAGAAATGGTGAGCAATATCGATTTGAAACTGTCTGAAAATGTTTCCGAAGAATTGACATTTTAGCCAATGTCTCGGCTACCAGGCCTTTTAAAAAATTCAAACCCATTCTGATGTTTGATGATGGGTTTTGAAAGAAATTTTTTTCCGACCAAAATTTTGGCAAGGGGTTATTTTTATAATATGACTAGCAAAACCCCCGCCCGCTTCGCAGGGCTTATAAAAATTGTTTTTTTTTTTTTTAATTTGATTTATAAATGTGCTTTATTTAATACTTTTTATTAGGATGCGTTTTTAATAAACAATATGTTTGTTTATATAAGGTCGAATGGTTTATCAACACGTGATAAGGGTTAGCGTTGCAGTAGGAACCGTTGGCGTATTTACGGTACCTTTCATAGAACCGTTTTTTTTTGTAATAAGATTTTCTCGAAAAATTAAAGTTCGATCAGCGTACTTTTTTTCTGAAAGTACGTAGGTATATATTGTCCAAATAATACTTTGTTTTCAAAAAAAATGTTTTTGTATTTAAAAAAAAATGTTTTTTAACTTTTTTTTTCAAAATTCAGTATCTCAAAAACGGATCAATATTAAAAATCGAAATTTACTTATAAAATGTTCTTGATCACTGCATAACCAAATTAATTTGAAGACGTTTTCGAAAAATTGTATATGTAAAAAATTAATTTAAAAAAAAACCGCTCCAAAGATTAGCAAAAATTTAAAAATCAAAAATTTCTTAAGAATCTTATGACATCAAAAAATCTTCCATTTTTATACATAGATATATGTAGATACTTTATTATATAGAGACTTATGTATATAGAGACTTTATTCTTTACAACTCAGAATTAACCAATTGTTCTTAATTTTTGCTATTTATTGCATAACCTTTTCATCTGACAGTTTGTTAAAATTGTGCGTCTCTGAGGGCACTGAGGTCTTTAAAACAAATGAAAATGAATGAGCCCAATCCAATGCTGGTGCTGGACACCTCACAATATTCTTATCAACGCATTTTTCCAAGCTTTCTCGCGAAAATTGTTCATTGATACGCATTGGCTTTTTCGGAAACTTCTTTTAAAGCGAACATCATGCGATCAACTTAAAAAACTGTATCCCTCCAAACTTCAACACCATGCAAAACACAACACAGGTTCGAATATTTATTTGGGGATACTTATATTTCCCATGTCTGGCCTTTTGCATCATTTCCCTTTGAACATTATAATGTTCATTGCCTTTTTTATGGATTTATAAGTCAATTAGACAATTAGACCAAAATATGAGTGTTCTCGTGAACAATAAATGCAACAATTTCATTGCTAATTTTAGCTATGTATAATGTATGTAATGGGTGATTCCAGTAGAGAATTTTTTCAATAGCATTTTTTTTGACAGATCACGTGTGAGTCGTGTCATTGTCATGTTATTTTTGTTTAATATTGTTCGGCATTTCATAATGGAAAGGCTGAACAACGTTTACAAATCGTTAAACTTTCTTACAAAAATTCACGTTTTGTAAGGAATGTGTTTCGTGTACTCCGCTCAACTTATGGCCAACATAATCGGCCTACTGAGCGGTCTATTCGCAACACCATCACCCACTTTGGGACCCACCATTCATTATTGGATAATATTCAACCGAATAGACTACGTTCAGCACGCTGTAAAGAAAATATAGCGGCCGTAGCGTCGTATATTAAGGGTCGTGCCATGATAACCGACTATTTGATGCCTAAAATTGAAGCTCGTAATCTCGGAGACACTTGGTTTCAGCAAGACATTTGGTTTCAGGCGCCACTTCACACACATCGCATCAATCAATGGATTTATTGAAAGAACACTTCGGTGAGCATACAATTTCCCGTTTTGGGTCGGTCGATTAGCCACCAAGATCGTGTATCACACCGTTAGACTTTTTCCTGTGGGGATATGTAAAGTTTAAAGTTTATGCAAACCAGCTTAATTTCAGGCCTTGGAGAAAAACATCACGCGGGTCATTCGCCAGTTACCAGTCGAAATGCTCGAACGAGTCATCGAAAATTGGACTCATCGGATGGACCATCAGCGACGTAAAAACGGCCAACATTTGATAGCCATAAACATACATAAGTAATCTTCAAAAAATAAATGCCAAAGAATGTTCTTTCAAACGATAATAAACATTCTCCATTAAATTTGAATTTTCTGTGTTTTTTTCTTTAAAAAAGTAGGGAAACTCGAAATGGATCACGTTTTATTTTGTTCTTTATGAAAAACTTTGAAACTTTGACTTTTTCAAATATTATAGATTTGGAAATATTAAAAACTTGGCAAAAATATCAATCGAATCAATCGGCTTGTACTACAGTGAGAAAATCATTATTTTTTAACATTGTTACCGTTTGTCAGTTCATTGCATTTGAAAAACATACATTTTATTTTTCTTAAACCTTCTACCCTAATACCTCTTGCATTTAGAGAAAAAATTAGGAAAATCGGTCAACCAGTGTGCCCGGTTAGCGAACGAACACAAAAATTAGCCTGTTCTTTTATATATATAGATAATATTTTTCGAAAATCATGAAAGAAATTGATTTCGCTAAATTCAACTTATTTAAATTCAACATAGTTCTCACTGTTTTGAGTTTGCTGCTGAAAGCCAAACTCAACTCTGAGGTCTGGTTGTCGAGATATTGCTTTCTGTGAGATCAAAATAAGCTATAGGGACAAAAACCAGACCTCGCAGATAGTTTTGTTTTTCAGTGGCTGATAGAGGGTGAACAGACCTTTGTTCCCGGACATCATTTGATATAGGCTTCTTCTTTGAAATCTTTAGAGACACGAGTCGGATTCGGATCCATACGTACTGCGTAACGGACAACTCACAAAACCACTATGCCACTGACACTAAATTTATATAGAAATTTCATACGAAATAAGTTCTTATTTTTGGAAACATTTCTCATTTATTAAATGAAAATGTACAAACATTTCCCATTTGCATTTTGAGATTTATTTGCATTTCCTTTTATTTGTTCCTATTTTACTAACATTACAATTTGTCTGCGTGCAAATGAAATTCCAAGAACAGATTTTAACATTTTATTTTCAACATTTTATTTTCAACTTGTTTATACTACAACAAAAACTTTGCTTTTTCATTTTTCATACTTCCATAAAGAATTTTCTTGGAAAATGGAATACAAAATATGGCAATAGTGGAACAGTTACAAACCATTCGACTGAATAATTTGACATTCAAATTTAAAATAATTTAAGGCTCATCTGAATGCTTGTTTACGTTTAAAAATCTTTTGTTGAATTTAAATAGTTTCTCCATTCTCAAATCAATGATTAGTTTTCAAAAGTTAACCTCCATTAGAGCTTAACAAAACATACTAAGCACAATTTAAAACTACTTTACTGTTGCATCAAAGAGGTAAAAAAAAAAATATGAAATTTTCCAATGATTGAACTCGATTGAATACAACTTGTTTTTGGATCGCAAGGAATTAATTGAACGAAAAGAAGAAAAACTAGCGATTTTCAAATTCACAGCAATTAACATTATGCACTTCAATATTTCAATATCTGTGAGAAATAGCAACAAACGTACTATTTCAATTCATTCAATACCATTTAAGTGTTTTCATAATCATTCTTATTTTCCTTCTGGTACATTCTTTTCGAACCCATGTTTTTTTATTCCTTATAACTAGAGGGTGTCCCTCCTCAATTTAGATTGTTTGCTGAGTCAAATTTTTGATTTAATTTTTTTTTTTTTCATAAACAGCCCGATTCTGTTATTTCGATGGGTCACAAGTGATAAGGTCTTGTGACGATAGTTGTGACTAGACAAGACAAATGGAATTCTGTAATTACCATCACAAGAAAACGAGACGCCACGGAATTCACCATACCATGGTGTGATTTGTATTGTTACTTCTTGTAAGGGCTGCTCAATGAACACAATACATCGACCAGAACAATATCAATACAAAATATAGCCACTAAAAATGTTTCCTCCTCGACGGGTCTCCACCTTGACGTTGGTGAGGAGGCTTACACTCAAACCTCAAGCAGGCCAGTAACAGTCTCTAGCTTTCGGGCAGTTTCTAAACTACCAGCTAGGGTTTGGGCAAACTAAGAGAGGCCCACCCCTATGAAATATGGAAGAATTAAAAATAAAGAACAAAACCATAGCGGGGATATACGCTAAACGGTCGGTAGTAGTCACGACTGCCGGCTTTGGCTTTGCCTCGCGATCTCAATATCGAGAGGAGAGGTCTCCAGTGACATCACTATTTCATATTTATTTATTTTTCATGACAATCCTACTTATTTTCTCGAAACTTTTTCTTTTTTCTTTTTCTTTTTTCTTTTTCTTTTTCTTTTTCTTTTTCACCTAATTTTTCCCAACAGTTTTAAAAAATAAGCAGAGAACAGAATTCATCATGAGCACTTCATCGAAGCACGTTCCATTGACTGAGGAGGAAGAAAATCTTCTCCTCGACCCTTTCTTGAAACTCGACATGGATGACGGAGTTAGTGCGACTGACGTCGATGACGCCAGCGAGGTCGCCTCAGTCACTAGCTCGAACGTCTCCAACGTATCGCATACTTCCAGGCGGAGTAGAATCTCCAACTGTAAGCGAACAGTAAAAAGACTTGGGAAACTAGACTGGGACCAGATGTCAGAAGTGGAAAGGATGAGGCTGCACAACGCTCGTGCTTTTCTGGACAGGGAGGTCTTGGTTAAGGACAACCTGACATCAAGTCACCCCTCTCCAGAAAACGCGGGCTGTAAGACACAGATGGGACCACCTGCTCCTTACGCTAATTCCAAGCGTGGGGAACAAGGAACAAATAGAGAACGATAACAATACGAAACAAATCGGGCGGACACACATCGGGGAGTCAACCTCAACCGCCGAACTAATCCCGGAACCTAGGGGTCCGAGTAGTCAGGCGAATGTGGTAGGCACCCTTGATGAGGGTTAAGGTACAAGGGAGTGCGAGGGTATCCTAGTAGGCCATTGCTCACAAAGCAACCTCAACACAACCTCCGTATCCGAACCCGAAAACAAAACGAAAAACACGACAATCGACAGTTTAGTTACGGTAATACAAAAAAGGACAAAACAACGCAAAACCGGCACACTCAACGAAGACGACATCCGAAGACGTCAGCAGCGCAACGCTGAGAGGATTGTTCGACGGTTTGCCAAAAGGACTCCTGAGGACGGCTAAGGAAAGGGCAGCGTATGAAAAGTCCAAGCTCCGTCTAGAAACAGCGTCGGAAATTCCAGCTGACAAGGCGGTTTCTCATCAAGAAGCGCCATGCTCCTCGAAAAGGGCAAGGAATGTCAGCAACTCCCCAACAACCTCCTCGCCACACATAGCAGCGAAGAGGATAAAGATATCTCGGGCTATCGTTAAGGGTCACCAAGTCGCTATAGCTGATTATGGTAAACCCACACGTAGGCTAACCGAAGACGAATGGCAGCTCCTTGAACTAAGGATCCTTGAGGAAGTCAACGAGGCTATCGTTAAGAGTAGGCAAGTGCCACTCTTCGGCAACCTCACGACAACTCATGGTTTCAAGGTGATGAGCTGTGAGAATGACGTGACTCTCGAGTGGCTCCGAGAGTTCATCAAAAACACGTCAGCTCCATGGCAAGGCGCCGATCTTCGCCTCATTGAGGCGAAACAAATTAAGGAGGTGTGCAGACCGGTAGGAAAACTAGTGGTCAAAGGCCCCACCATCAGAAACCAGAAACAGGTTAGTAAAGCGTTGAACAAGTACTTTATTATATGATGGAATTGAGAATTTTACAAATCAATCTCCAACACAGTAAAGCCGCCAGCACTAACCTAGTCTACCTCATGGAGAATAGACAGTACGATGTAGCCCTTATACAGGAACCCTGGGTATCAGGCGGCAAAATTAAGGGACTACACTCGAGAGAACTTCTGCTGTACAAGCCCAACCTTGACAGCCGAAACAGTAATCCCAGAACAAGCATAGTAGCAAGGAAACAGTCTTATCTTTTTCTTCTGACTACTTACAGCAATATTGACCAAACAGCGGTAAAACTGGAGCGAGAAGGGCTCCCAACGCTCATTCTCTCGTCCACTTACATGCCGTATGACGGTACGAAAGGACCACCAGCTGATATCACTAATCTATTGATATCCTATGCGAGTAAGAACAAGTTTAACGTAGTCGTAGGGTGCGACTCCAACTCACATCATGTGCAGTGGGGAAGCACCGATACTAACACAAGGGGCGAGTCCCTTTTTGAATATATTATTGATAACAACCTTATAAAAGCTAACAGATGTAACACTCCCACCTTTGTTACAAAAACCCGTAAGGAGGTGCTCGATATCACCATAACAAGCAACTCAGATACTTGTCAGGTAGAGCAATGGAAGGTACTAGACGACGAATCTTTCGCAGATCATCGTCTAATAGAATTCTGTATCCCTGATACTAAGCGGGAAAACAAGCCTTTTAGAAATAATGGACGTACTGATTGGCACGTCTTAAACAGCGAAATTATTAAGAACATAGGTCAGCTTAGTACCGATACAAATCTTAATTCAGATAGTTTAGATGAATTAACTGTGGAATTCACGGGAATTCTGCGGAACGCCTTTGACAAAAGTTGTCCACTCATTACAGCGGCGAAGAAAAACAATAAACCGCCCTGGTGGACTGCTGAGCTCAGTAATATTAGAAAAGAAACTAGGAAACTTTTCAATAGGGCTAAACGCACTAGACTAGAAAGCGACTGGGAATGTTATAAAACCAGTCAAAGAAAATTCAAAACTGAAACTCAAAGGGCGAAACGAAGCTCATGGAGAAACTTCTGCAGTAGCATTGAGTGTACTAACCATTCAGCAAGACTAAGGAAAATACTCTCCAAAGTAAACACACCCATAGGCTCCCTTAAAGGACCTAATGATCAATGGACAGAGTCCTGTCAAGAAAACCTAAAACTCCTGGTTCAAACACACTTCCCAGGATGTAGCGCAGACCTAGTAAACGAGTCAATAAACACCATATACTCGGTACCTGAAATTCCTAGGGAATTGATAACAAAAGAAAAGTTAATCTGGGCTATTAACTCATTCTCTCCTTACAAATCCCCAGGCCTAGACGGCATCTTCCCCTTGATGCTGCAAAAAAGCAGTGATATCATCACTCCACATCTGATAAACATATTCCTTAACAGTCTTAAGTTAGGATATGTTCCGAAGGCTTGGCGTGAAGTTAAAGTCGTCTTCATACCAAAAGCTGGCAAGCCCAGTCACACAGAACCAAAAGACTTCAGACCTATCAGTCTAACCTCTTTGGCACTCAAAACACTTGAGAGATTAATTGATATGCGTATCCGTAGCAACTTAAAGCCGGAATCTTTATCACCATTTCAGCACGCCTATACAAAAGGCAGAAGTGTAGAAACAGCTCTACACTGTGCAGTTAGAACAATAGAGAAGTCGCTCTCGGTGAAAGAATATACCCTTCAGTGTTACCGCGGGGACACTATAGTGCCAAAAGGGACTCATTTTTTTCAACTTGACTCAGGGACTCACAAAATTTAGATTTGACTCATTTTTTACGAAATCACTCATCTTTACTCTGAAGTCAATGTTAATCAATATTTTCTAAAACTTGGTTCCATTTTATAGAGAAAATTAATTTTGAGAAGAATGCATAGTGTAAATGTAGCTTTTATTTCTTTCCTGAACACCTGAACTCTGTTTCAGCATTCAAAAATTTTCTTTGATGCACCTGTAGGGGCACAAAATTCAAACCATATGATTCTGATTGCAACTTCATATTCTTTTATTGCCTTTTTCTCTTTGTCATCGTTTTAAGTCTTTTAAGTTTATGTTTATTTATTATTAATAGGTGTGTTTTTTTGGCAAAACTATCCGTACCTATCCGCAGTAGTAGACTACATGTATTGCAAATACAACACGATACTTCCGATAAAAGTAGAAATTGAATCATACTGCGGATAGAATTTAGAAAAATTCAATACGTAATCGTCTTTATTTAAACTGATAGAAGCGACCAACTTCTAAATACAAACATTTAACAACTGCGGATGCGTTTTTTGGTAAATCCTACTGCAATGCGGATAGATTTTCCAAAAAAAAAAAAACACTCCTAATGTATACTTATGTTTATAATTATAATTATGTATTATGAAAATGAACACTAAAAAAAAAACAGAAGGGACTCATTTTTTTTCAAAAGGACTCATTTTTTCAACCTCTGGGACTCATTAAAATTTGAGCCCGCGGTAACACTGATACCCTTGCTTCTTTTCTTGATATCGAAGGAGCATTCAACAATGTCCACAACAGTTCCATAGAAAAAGCTCTCACTGATCTTAAAATAGAACCTACACTTATAAAATGGATTACGTGTATGTTGAAAAGCAGACAAATCCATTGTGTACTAGGTCGCTCTGATATAAAGATGTACACATCTAGAGGGACTCCACAAGGCGGAATCCTCTCACCCCTCCTCTGGACTTTGGTGATGAATGAAATTCTCATCAAACTTAAAAACAGCGTTGTCAGAGTTATAGCTTATGCCGATGACTTAGTGCTTCTAGCGACGGGTAAATACCTGACCACGGTAAGCGAACAACTAGAAAGCGCATTAACTATGGTCAATAACTGGACCAAGAAATGTGGTCTGAAGGTTAACCCCCTGAAAACAGAACTGGTACTTTTCACCAACAGAAGGAAAGTACCTTCTTTTGAGATACCAAAAATTGACAACACCCCACTTATAGTTTCAGAAAAAGCAAGATACCTTGGAGTTATCTTGGACAAGAAACTCAACTGGGGTCTAAACATACAGGAAAGATACAAGAAATCCATGATTGCACTCTATTCGTGTAATAGGATTCTGGGAAGAAATTGGGGGCCAAATCCAAAGATAATCATGTGGATGTACACAGCCATTGTTAGACCCATTCTAACTTATGGCAGTTTGGTTTGGTGGCAAGCTCTGGAGAAATCCACGAACTTAAAAACCCTTACCAAAGTACAAAGAATGGCATGCATTAGTAGGTAAGGTACTATGGGGGTGATGAGGACTACCCCAACTGCGGGTCTCGAACCGATCCTAAATCTCACCCCCATAGACTTATTTGCACAAGAATCAGCAGCAAACAGCGCTCTCCGACTTAGTCAGACCGATATTTGGAGATCTAGTCAACACGCCCATACCACAATCCTTACAAAATACGTTGGCAATAACGTTCGTACTGATTACATGACCCCTTATCTAGACTTCAATAAAAACTACACTACCAGCTTCCCTAATAGAGAGGACTGGGAAAACAGTGTACCCTACACTAACGAATCGAATCTTACGATCTTTACCGATGGTTCGAAAATGAATACTGGGGTAGTGGCAGGTTTCTACTCAGAAAATCTTAGCCTTGCCAGTTCATTCAGACTTCCTGACCATAGCAGCGTCTTCCAAGCTGAGATCTTGGCAGTGAAAAACGCTGTTAATCAAATATCCATGATGGCGATACCACACGCTGATATCACCTTTTTCATTGATAGCCAAGCTGCAATAAAAGCGATCTCTGCCACGCAAATCAAGTCAAAGCTTGTTTCTTGCTGTCGCGAAGAGCTAAGGGTTCTTGGTATACAGCACAAAGTAAGACTCTGCTGGGTTCCCGGTCACAGTGGTGTGCCAGGAAATGGAAAAGCGGATGAGCTTGCAAGAGAAGGCTCGGTACTTGATCCCTCTCTCATAGACCATAACATCAGAATCCCTCAATGCGAACTAAAGAGAAACATTAGTAATAATATCATTCAAAAAGCAAATGATAGATGGAACCTAATAGAAACCTGCGGTAACACCAGGAAACTCTGGCCTCATTATGACAAGAAAAAATCAAATAAGATTTTACTTCTCAAAAAACCGTCCCTAAGATCCCTCATAAGTGTGATAACGGGACATATCCTACTTGGCTACCACAAAAAGAAGATGGGGCTTAGTACGGACGACATATGCAGAGGCTGCGGCGATGAGGAGGAGCACGAAAACACGGCTCATTTCCTATGCCACTGACCAGCACTCTACCGTACTAGATCGAAAGTCTTAGGCAACTATTTCTTCAATGAACTAGAAGAACTATCTGAACTCCCAGGCAATCGTCTATTGAACTTTATCAAATCCACCAAATGGCTCGATCAACCATAGAATTCAAAGGTTAAATCACTTTTTCAGAAGTTACAATACTTCAGGGTATCACAATGGATCTACATTGATCTAAGTGTGACGGTAACAAAATCAACTGTCAGCCCATATAAAAAATACTAGTTGTGACCTGTGACCCACTCTGGTGTTGATCACAATTTTGATAGTTTTCGGGATCAAGTTTTGATTGTACCTCACGAAACAGGTCACAAAATATATATAACTGAGGCTTGGTAGAATCGGGTTGTAAATTATTGCATTATGATTGGTTTTTCAGCACTACTTTCGGCATGTTCAAACTAAAAATTACTTCTTCCTCAACTGAACACCCTTTTAATGATTTTGTGTTACATTTCCTTTGCATTGGCCAAATATTGAATTTTCTCTTCTTGAACACAGACCCAACAGAACACTCATGCTGCTCTGATTTTCAATTAGAACTTAATGAAGCATCAAAATTCTATCGAAATTGGATGATTGGGTTTTTCTGCAACACTTAAATGAGCTCCTCTTGAGATTGCATATTTCTTGAGAACTACTGTCAAAATGTTTGCATTTCTTGAAATTTTACCATAGTATTTGACATCAAAAACTTTTTTTGAACAATGAGAAATTGAGTAATTCCTGCAATTTTATTCACCAGAAGAAATCAAGTAACCTCTCTCTTTCATAACAAAGACACACTTGTCAATTATCAAGATGCAATCTGAGTTTCCTGCAGACAACAACCGGATATTAAATTTCGATTTAATTAAAATCTTCAACGTATTTTGTTGTTATACTCAGAAGGACATGCATTTACCTCCACCAACAGAGTGAATATGTGTCTCTGATGTGAAAGGCAACATCACATGACTTATGGTTGCGTTTAAGAGGAAAATTTTTTTTAATTTTATGGAAGATTGTGATTTTGCACCAGCCATATGCCCAGGGAATCATAATCTAACAAATCATTTATTATAAATGAAATTAAGGCTAGGTTTCCCATTGAAAATTTCGTTGGTCTTTTGCGTAAAACTGTGTAGCTCCCAAAATATTCTGAATATTTAAATGAAATCAACGGGTATAGATTATACATTTAATAAGCTAAGAAATTATTTAGCTAAAAAAAATATTAAAAATATATTTCATCCCAAAATGGTCATGCGTAACGAAAAATTATGAAATTTTTGGAGACGTTTGCAGGGGAAAAGATTTGTTGCCTTAAAAAATTATTTTTTATTCTTTTTATATTTTTTATCTATTTTTTAAATGTCTCACGACTCAGTAACGTGGCCTTTTTTTTAATATTTTGTCCAGTTTCGTCAAAAAAAATTAACAAAATCACGAAAAATGGGGGAAATTTAGCAAAAGTAGGTCTGATTTATGTGGAATAATTTCTAAATTAGAAAAGATAAAAATTGAAAATATTTTTTTTATATTGTCGAAATATACATAATATCACAATAATTTTTTAATTTTTTTATAAAATATTTTATTAGATTTTTTTGAACTGCAAAGTAAAAAAAATGCATGTTTTTCTTAGAATATTCTACGGCGAACAAGATTCCAGCCCCATTTAGTTTGACTCAACAACAAAAGTATTTTTTTATGAAAATTGAACATCTCTGCGACTCAGTAACGTTTTTAGAAAAAAAAGAAAAAAATGAAAACATATTTAAAAATGCATTTAAAAAAGTCAATATTTGTGTATCAATTATGAGGAGAATGCAGCAAACAATATTTTCAAAAATATTTTTTTAATTTTTTTTTCATATTTTTTATATAGAAATCAGAAATTTAAATAATTTTACGATATCCTGTTTATTTTATATTAATATTCGAAAATGGGTATTTTTTTAGATTTTTACAAGAAAAATCGCGTTTGCTCACACACACTAAGGTACTCAGTTCAAACGAATTGAACTAGGTGGCGTTGTTTTATATTTCATTCTCTTCTCCTTCGTTTTATTTTTATAGGACAGAGAAAAAAATGTTCATACCAAACGTTCTAATAGAATTCGTTTGAGAATGAAAATTAATTTTTTTATACTTCTGGAATGTTTATGATATGCAGACATATAAATGTAGACAGGCAATTGTGATCACTTACTATGTACTTTGTAGGTATTCGATGAAAAAGTTGTTTTGTATGGGTATGGTTTATTTCGCTTTTTTTATCTCGCTTTTGGTCGTTTCGCCACGGTCGTTTTGCATTTTGTTATTTCGCATTTCATTCGGTTGGTCTTTTAGTTGCTTCGCTTTCGATTGTTTCGCTGATTTTTTTTCGCCTTTCAGTCTTTTGGTTTTTCGTCTATTTTGCATTCGTTTATTTCGTTTTTCGATTATTTCGCTTTTTTATTATTTTGATTTTAATTGTTTCGCCTTCATCTGTTTTTTTTTTATAATTTTAATTTTTGTGTACGTAAGGATCCTGAAGACTTTAAAATTCGCGCGAATTTTAAAGTCTTCAGGATCCTTACGTACACCAAAATTAAAATTATAAAAAAAAAACAGACGAAGTACGTATGTACTTGAATTGACGATTTTTTCAAAATAATAGGAAAATCCTTCACGACTCAGTTTATCCTTTCCTCAAATTGATTTAAAAGTATCGCATATGATTTTACTTTCCATTTTTTTTTAATTTAAAGACAATATTAAAATAATTCACTGTATTCCAACCTTACGCGGGCGGTTTAAAAGACTAAAAGCCATCTAATGAAGACTAATTAAATAACAATTATTTATTACATTCCCAAGAGAATTCAGAAAAAAATGCGAAATAACCGTTAGCGAGATAACCTGTGGCGAAACAATCGTATTGCAAATTAACAATTTTGCGAGAGAGTTAATGGCAAAACAAAAAGAGCGAAACAGGAAAAAACAAAATAAACAAAAAACAAAACAAGTTTTGCGAAATAAAAGAAAATCGAAGAGAGAAAAGCGAAATAGCAAAATGCAAAACAAAAATGCCGAAACAATAGGTACCCGTTTTGTATACCTCCCTACATTTGTCATATTTGCAGGCATACATTTCGAATATGCATGTGAATGCGCGTATTTTTTGAAAATGAGTCAAGTGCAAGGGCAAGGTAATAATATATTCTCTATGTACAAGGGCTTGAGAAGTAAAATCCTGTTACGCAATGAGGAAACGATCGTGGTGGTGTTTTCTTAGGATTATGTAAAGCGTTTTGTTTCTTTTTTGTTTTTGTTTTGCTTTTGTTTTTGTAGCAATGACATTTTTTTCCTATCGTTTCTCTATGCTGTGCTGGTCGCTGGTGGGATCGTAATATTCTTTTTTGAAGAAGAACAAGCCGATGATTTGAATTATGGTTATTTTATTGTATTACAAATCGAATTCTTGCGAATTCTTTGTTTTATAGAATTAAAAAAATCAATCTAGTGTCTAATCTTGACCTAATCTTGTATTGTAAGATAACTAGATGACAAAAAATAATTTTGGATTCCCTGGAATCATTTTTCTTCATAATATTATTACTTGCAGGTGTAGGTAGGTTTAGAAAAATAAATTTTATTATATTATATTATATTCATCAGCCGATGGCCTCAGTCGCCAGTGCTGCTATGTGTCTGTAGTTCGTTACATTCATGTGCGAAGTACTGTGAAAAGGCAATGTCAATATTATATTCCTTGAAACCTTAAGAAAATAAACCCCAATGCATTTGGGAATATTAAAAAAATGTTATAGTGTGAGTAATTTTTTGCCTATTTAAAAAAAAATAAAAAAAATTAAAAATAATAATAATCTCCCATCCGTGACCCAAATCGGTTAAAGAACAATCGTAGTAGTTGAAGACAATCGGGTAACTTTTGCCTAAATACCCAAGGAAAGACAGAATTGTGGCAATCACTTTTTTTATTTTTCTATCATCGTAAAATCATGTTTGATCAAAATATCGTCTTGAACTTTTTCAATTGTTCATAGCTTGTCAAAAAGTACCTCTTCGTCTTTTTATAGATAAATACACTAGTCAAAACAATTAAAGGAACACTTGAAAAAACTCAAAAATGGAGTGGTTTTTTAAAAGGCTGTATCTCAGTAGAAAAAAGTCGGATTGAAGTGAAATAAAAAGTTTTTCAAAGTTTATAATTTTTTCTTTTCAAATTATTTTGAGTTAAAAAAGTACCGTTAGTCGTTTTTGCTTGAGCGAAAAAAATGTTCACTCAATTTCAAAATCGAAAAAAAAAAATAAACTTTGAGGTTTCATAAAATGAACGGAAATTTGTTTTCAATCCAACCAATCTAAGATTCAATTTTAAAATTTTGTTGGCTATAATTCACTGTTTGGTTCAGATCGCTACGATTTTTTTTCTAATCAAAAAATGGGCTTACATGCAAAAACACAATTTTGACTTTGGACCCTAATAACTCTGCTAAATATTGACTTACAAAAAAAAATAAAGGCAGATTTGAAAAATTTGTTAAATTTTCTACACAAAAACATTTAAAAAAAATAAAAATATTGCTTTTTTCAATTTTTTCTATCAATTTATAAAAAGGTCCAAAATACGCATTTTTCAACTTTTTCATAAAAACTACCGTTATTTTGTGCTTTTCAGTGATACAACTAATCTGAGGCTTGGCTGAGGCTGTGAAATTAGGACGAATTTTCATCAAAATCAAGGAAATTCGTCCGAATTTCACAAATTCATAATGATAATGAAAAAAATTAAAAAAATTTAAAAAATAAACAAATTCAAAAGAACAGAAAAATAAGAAAAAACAAAGCTTTCCTTAAAATTGAAAAAAAAGTGTTTCGTAAGTTTGATTGATCGAAACAGAGAAACGGTAAATCGTATTGATGTGAAATTTTCACCGAAATCAAGGAAATTTTATGAGCTTTAATAATTAAGCCTCAGATTAGTTGTATCACTGAAAAGCACAAAATAACGGTAGTTTTTATGAAAAAGTTGAAAAATGCGTATTTTGGACCTTTTTATAAATTGATAGAAAAAATTGAAAAAAGCAATATTTTTATTTTTTTAAATGTTTTTGTGTAGAAAATTTAACAAATTTTTCAAATCTGCCTTTATTTTTTTTGTAAGTCAATATTTAGCAGAGTTATTAGGGTCCAAAGTCAAAATTGTGTTTTTGCATGTAAGCCCATTTTTTGATTAGAAAAAAAAATCGTAGCGATCTGAACCAAACAGTGAATTATAGCCAACAAAATTTTAAAATTGAATCTTAGATTGGTTGGATTGAAAAAAAATTTCCGTTCATTTTATGAAACCTCAAAGTTTTTTTTTTTTGATTTTGAAATTGAGTGAACATTTTTTTTCGCTCAAGCAAAAACGACTAACGGTACTTTTTTAGAAAAGATAAAATGATAACCTTTGAAAAACTTTTTATTTCACTTCAATCCGACTTTTTTCTACTGAGATACAGCCTTTTAAAAAACCACTCCATTTTTGAGTTTTTTCAAGTGTTCCTTTAATTGTTTTGACTAGTGTATAAAGATGAAACCAAAGAAAAATTAAAATCGTTCGTCAGGACCCCAAAAAAGAAACAATTCGAACACAAATGTCAGCAAAACTCAAAACCATCATAATCCCAAATTACAAAATTTGCGTAGAAAAAAAAAGAAACAACAATTCATGAATGCTACTCCTACTCTAAGTGCCCACAACATAATACGTACATATGTAGAATGTAGATGCATTTTTGTGTATTTCCACACCACAGTCCATAATTCCACACAGTAGATAGATATGTACATGCGAAAATAACTCTTTTTTCATCCCTATTTTGTGAACCTTCGTAAGCGAAACTCATTTCTTACATATCGCTCACTGAAACTGAATTCTGAGTGAGGAAAAAAAAAAACTAGAAAACTAGAAATTTCAAGTGGCTATGTGAGACGGAAATAAAAAAAAAGAAAGGGAAATATTCACTAACACTCGTGCATGCTTTTATACGAACTCGGAGTTCAAGAAAAAAGGAAACCCAGTCTTAAAGCCGATTTCAAATATAAAATAATGACAATGCTTGAACAGAAAAAATCCATGGTCTCCTAATAGAAACACTAAAAACCTACCACTTAGTTGATGTCCATCATCCTTAATTGAGTGGCATTTACTGACAATATCAAAAGTCGTTGCTGTTCAAATTCTATAATACAAATTGTGTACAATGTATATGAATATGTTATTGAAAGAGTGAGAAAAGAAAAAGAATACAGAACGATAAGGGAGATAACCAAAGCATCAAACCTCATTCTGGCAATTAGGTGACACACACCGGATACATGCCACGTTTCCATTAAGCCGTTGTTGGCAGCAACAACAAGGACAAAGAAACAACGAACGTTGATAATGGTGACGATGCAAAAAAAAGACAGTCAACGAGCTGAATATCAGTGGTGATTTTTATTTTAATTATCGGTTAAATAAGGTGCAGAGTGAGCATCTTCCTCGGGGATATTGTTAATCCTTTGGGGGATGTTTTGCAGTTAATAGGATCCTTGCTGGGTTGGGAACGTTGACCGCCATTTAACGAAATAAAATTCTACACAAGTAACAATTGAATTTATATAGTTTAAATATTATTTTTGTGAAAGCTCATTTTATTTCTTCTTTGTGAGTGCTTTGTGTTTCGCGCCATTTAAAATTTTCATGGCGAATATTAAATAAAAAATTGTTAATTCACTTCGTAGTCACCACAGTCGTGATACACATTTATTTAAGAAATTCTCAGAAGTCAGAACCATGTTTTGAAATACATTCGCTGTCCTCTTATAAAATTTTCTGAGAGCGTTTTTCATTTGAATTTCTTCGAATTGTCTTCTTCTCCCATTTATGGCCTTCAAAAACCGACAGCGCAGCGGTTCTACAAATCCTTCACCACTTGAAACGCCAACAAAAAGCTAAATTAAATTCAACCTATAAGATGTCTGTGCTTTTTAGGAGACTAACAAAAAGATTCAATTGGTTTCTTTAAGTTAGCCATCTGCATGTTGGGAATTAATTTGCACAAATAAGAAAAAACAAGAATTTCAATAAAAAATACGACAAGATAGCTGAAATGTTTGTGTCATCATTTTTTTTTTCTATGTAGATTCAATTTCAAAATTCCATACAACATCCTTACATTTAAATAGATTGGACAGCGACAGGGAACTGGGAGGGAATGGAGGAAGTATTACCCTAAGGATGCTTAATGGTCTGCTTGTATCTTATTGCGTTCTTGATTTGGTAAGCCTGATGACGATGAGCTTGTTGACAGTTGGTTTTTCTTTGTTTAATATTTCTATCGCTGGTCATGGTCATCCCCTTTTTTGCTGTGTTTGCAATATTGTGCATTGAACTCTTAAGTAACAAGTTAAACTTTTACAGAAAACCGACATGCAACAATTTAAAATATCTTTACGATGCTTTGCAAAACAGAGCTTTTCAACAATGGAGTACCTCAGGGATGGGCTTTTTCAGCTATACCTCTAATATTCTAAATAATATTAATATTCTGGTGCAGTGCATTAACGCCCATGGAATTAACGCCCGCGGGTGTTAATTCCAATAACAAAAGGAATTTACCCCCGCGGGTGTTAATTCCTTTTTGATTTGGAACTAACACCCGCGGGGGTTAATTCCTGTTTTGGTGGGCTTTAATATTAATTTAAATTGGAAATAAAACCCACACGTGAAACAAATGGTGACGTGAAATAACGTCCGACGAAATAAAGCCGCATGGAGCCTTATTTCAATTTCTTATGGAAATTAGACCATTACAAGGGTTGCGGTCTTATGTCCATTGCAACCCAGAAATAATGCCCGTGGGGCCTTATTTTGTTTTTTATATTTTGATTAGAAACTTGGCGCAGGGAAACTCGTCTCGAAGTCAGAAGTCCCGAAAATGGTTTTCGAAGTTTTTCGATTAATATGAAAAATAACTAGGCAGCACCACTAACAAAGGAGTCTGATGATCGGCTTGGCACCCGTGAAATAGCTATAACTCCAGCCAAACAAAGAAATTGACGGAAAAAGCCATTGGTGGAAGCACCTCTAAGTTGCTATCGTTGTTCAAACAACATAAATGGAAAAAATTTTGGCCAAAAGAGAATCAATTTGGGGTGTGAAAATAAAAATTGATTCTCTTTTGGCCAACATTTTTTCCGCTTGTGTCCATCCATCTTTCAATGTAAATGAAATAGCTTGGTTATTTTAGGTGACAGATAGATACAATAAGATGAAATTGGCTTCAAGTATAGTGTGCTTGTAGAATGCCGTATCCTCACCGAACTTTGACATCCCAAAGATTTATTCGGTTTTTGAATTTAAAAAAAAAATTTAATTCACAAACCGAATAAGTCTTGAATGACCAAAAGTATAATCGTACGAAGTTAGAAATGTAAAATTTGTTAACTTTATTTGTGATGTTTAATTTGTTTCTACTCACGTGGCCAAGGATAGTTTGATTTGTTATGCCTTCGAGTTAGTGTTCAAATTTAACCATGAATATTTCAATTGTTAATCGAGTTAGAGACAAATAGGGACTAAATTGGATTTTGACCCCAGCAGAATTTTGACCCCAACCTGAAATTTGTTTGTGTTTATGAATTTATATACTCCCAAATATTTGAAGAAATCTTGCTCTTAGCCCTGCTGGTTCAATCAAAAGCTTATTAATTTGAATAATCGAAAAAATAAATCTTTCAAAATTTATCGTGATTCTAATGATAATTATGGTCTATACATGAACTACCTTCGATGTAATCGTGAATTCAATTTTCTCAATAAATTCTTGTCTATTATTTAAAATAGCCAGAATTTTGAAAAGCAGAATTTAAAAAAACAGAATATTGGTGACCAGAATGCAAAAAAAATAGCAGAATTTTGAAAATCAGAATTTTCGATTAAAAAGCAGAATTTTGAAACCAGAATTATGACCCGTATCATCCGATGGGTTTTGGAAGAATTTTATTTCTGTCCAATTTTGTTTTTTTTTTTTTTGAAATCGTGAAAGAAATCGATTTCACTAAATTAAATATATTTGAAAGTTTTTATTATTCTGCGCTTACTGCTGGAAGGCAAACTCAATTCCGAGCTCTGGTTGCCGAGATATTTGCACCCGAATATTTATGCTTTCTGTGAGACGACAATAAGCTAGGGTAAAAAACCAAATAAAATTATATTTTTATCACAACTCGGAAACCAGATCTCGCAGATAGTTCTGGTAGATGAGATATTAGTACATCCAGTTTAAACACAAAAAAAAGAATGCAAGACGAAACCACGAGGCTAACCCTTGGCAGAATTGAAATCAAAAAGTTAAAGCTTTTATCAATTAACATAAAACACATTGCCGTCTTTGAGCTGGGATAAAGTACCCCGATTTATGATTGCTCTCATTTTTTCTTCTTTCTGGAAACAGGTAGTATTATTTTTATTTGGACGTCTGCAACCAAACTGATTAATGATTCCACAATAACAAAAATAATAAATGTTTGTACAGTACATGAGGTCAGAACTCATTATCTGCTAAATGAATTTATTTACAAAAATTCCGCCTCATTCCTTGTCCATAAAGTATGGTTTATGGTCGTTAAATTTTGTTGATTTTTTGACGTTAAAAAATTATGAGGAAAATAATTTTTTTTTCAGATTGGGACATTAATTAGAATTATTATTTAATGAATTACGGAGCAAAAATTATTTTTAATTTTGCAAGAGCTCTCTTAAAATTTTATCAGCAATTTTATTGTTACTAAGATTTTAAGTGGCAAGTAGGCTAAAGCAATTTAACATGTTGGACAACTTTTCTTTCCAAATTTGATGTAAAATATTCCGAAAGAAATCGAAATGAGTTGAGAATAATCACGAAATTACAAGTTAGTTAGTTGATTGGACTTCTTCGTCTTTTACAATTGACGTAGGTCAATTTTTGGTTGTTGAGTTTGTTCAGCTGAGGCAACTGGTGGAGTTAAAGCAACGACGGGTGTAGCTGATTGGGTTCCACTTAAGGAAGCAAGTGGAGGTGTTGGTGCACTTGCTGAAGGAGCAGGGTAACAAGTTGTTTGTTGAACTTGGATTTGCTTAGTTGCATCAGCAGGATCGACAACATTAACAACGGTCGGAACACAATTTTGATTCTTTGCAGCGCCTGGTACTGGAGATTTTGGAGCTTTAACATTTTCCAAGGTCCCTGGAGCAAAAGGCTCTAAGGGGACTGGCGGTGATAAAGGACCGTTATAAACTGGCATAGCTTGAGCTGGACTTCCAAGTATGGGGAGAACAGGAACTGGAGTTTGAGCGTTATAAACTGGCATAGCTTGAGTTGGAGCGGCAAGCATGGATGGAGCAGGAACAGGAGCTGGTGGAGCAAAACCTGGGCCAGTTGCAGATGCTTGATATGGCATGGTTGCTTCGTATGTAGGGGTGGTGGTAGTAACAGGTCGCTTTGTAGTAGATGTCGCATATTTGGCACGATCTGATCTCAAACGGTTACGAATACGGTGACCTAATTCTTGTATAACTGACGGACCAGCATGGCTTGTTCCACTACCGGAATGTCTATTATTGTTGTTTGGGTTAGGGGAATCATAATAAGCAGGTGAAGGTGCGGCAGTTGGCTTATGTGACTTTGGCGAATTGGTTCCATGTCTTTTCGGCTTATCATCATCACCGTCTGAATGTTTTGTTGACTGTGAAGCCTCTGCTTCGTGGAACTTGGTGATGTACCCTCGTCTAGGAGTTGAATTACTATGACCAAAATCATTTGAGCTTGGTGAATCGTGATGCGAGTTCGAATTTAAAGTTGAATGGGAATTCACACGGGACCGTGAACTCGAATGTACAGTTGAATGCGATGGCGAACTATGCAAATGCGGTGAACTATGCGAAAACGAACTGTGCGATGGCGAACTATGTGAAGACGAACTGTGCGACGGCGATCTATGGTAATGCGAGCTATGCGAAGGTGAACTGTGAGAATGCGAACCATGCGAAGCTCTTCTCGATGAAGAGGAATGTGAGGTCCGTCCACTGCTTCTGTGTCTGCTTTCACTGCCGCGTCGCTTGCACTCGACTAGATGAGTCATAACCAGCAATGAAACAAACAATAGTGATTTGTATAGAAACTTCGGTGCCCCCATGTTAACGGCTCAAATTCTTAAAAATGCAAACAAAAATAAGTAGGAAATTTAAAATTTAATTAGTTTTCACGTGTTAACCAAGAAAACTTACAAATTAAAACTTTTAACTCGAAAATTCGAACTCCGACGGACGAAAAATAAAAACGATATGGCTACAGCAGTGTCAAAAATGTTTTGAGGGTAAAAATTATGTTTTTTTAATCTCGAAGTCGCCACTCACACGCTTTAGATTATCAACTAGAAAGTCAAATTTGATAGTCGTCTATCTCTTTGAGTAGAATGACCTAATGATTTGTTGTTATAATTAATTCTTAATGGTTGTACAAAATCTAAATAACGTAAGCAATTCGAACTAGTATTACAATACTGTAGTAACTCAAAATTCGCCATTTTTCAGAATCGACGAAAAACTGATTATAAACTTTCTGTTAGAGATAATTAGAAAAATGGTATCTTATGTTTTAGATGTCTTAAATTGAAGTTATTTTCTATTAGTCATTAATTTTTAAAATAGCAGGTTGTTGAAATATTTAGAAATTTTGAGTTACTACTGTCTTGCACTAAGTTACTTTAACGGAAAGATGTATTATTTTGAGTTATGTCGTTATAGTTGACAAACGTTGAAAAGTGCCTTATCCACTTTGACCATTGTGGCTATGTGTGATATGGCTGTTTTGTTAAATATAGCCATGTGACACATTGTGAAAGTGTCAATATTCCAACATAATGGTCATTTGGTACTCTTTTAAGCATCATGTGGCCATATTTACGTTGACGTTGCGTTGTGGCAAATGTGCAAATGACTCTTTTAAAAGCGTCACACCTTCTCCAAATTCTAAGGAAGGCTAAGCATTGGAGTCTTAGGAGGGCAGCATGTCACCCCATACATTATTTTAATTTTTTTTCGCCACCGTTTAGATGTGGGAAGTTAGCATGGGTTTTTATACATGAGATTTCGACAGACGGCTTTTTTTTAAAGGCTGCATTTTAAGGAATGAATTTTTAACACGTCTTATTTTGCTTAAATATAAAACAAAATCTGGTCCACTGATTAATGTTAGAATATTTTTCTATTTTGTACCTATTTAGAATATGAATATTATTCAATGATTGGAAATTTTAAGGTCTTTTTACAAGAAAAAATTATTCGAAAGAGTTATTTGGTCAAAATGTAACTGTTTAATATTTGAAGAACTAGGGAAAGTTAAGTTTTTGGACATTTCCTACTTCTGGCAATAATTAGCTTCGGGTTTTGTTGCCATTTCTATCAGCAATCGAGCACAATGCATTCTTAATTATAGACCTTAAATATTAAGTCAACAACAACGTTGTAACTCAAAATTTCTTTCAAACACAGAAATTAACGGCTTGAATATTTATTCATTTACATTATTGAATGCGCGATTTCTAATTCCATGATTACCAACTTAGTATTTGTTTAAATTATTACAAATTATAAGAAAAAATTGGAAAGTAAAATTTCGTCAGCAAAACTGAAATAAGTCAAAAAAATTTAAATAAATCAACAAGAACGTCATGACTCAAAATAATAATTTCAATCGTATTTTTTGTAAATCAGCAATAGTGTAGTAATTTGAATTATCCCAAAATTTGTTTACCTTTGAATCAACTAAAGAGTTTTAACTCGAAATAATATACGAAATTTGCAATGCTTGATTCATCAAAAACGCATCAACTCAAAATAATACGCTTTAAAAACAAACATATTATAATTCATATCTTATCCAGACCTCTGTTGGACAGTTCTTTGTCCGAAAGAAAATTAAAAAAAAAAGGAGGTTATCAAACCAGTCCTGGAGATAGTTGATAAAGCTAGGAAAGCGAATCCTAGGAAGGTGCTCCTTAAGAATTCATACATTTAAACATATGTAGGTATATACATAAATACATAAATTTAAGAAAAAGTGAATTAGATAAGCAAATCCCACGTACATCTATATACATATATCAGTCCCTTCAGGACGGAAAAAAAAAGAAAGTTTGCGTTTTCATTTTATTAATATATATATACCTGTTGCATTAACGTAGTATTTTAAGTTTGTTTATTGAATTGAAGTCTTATTGAATTATTATTTGAATATTATTGTTATTAAAACAAACAAAAAATCTAAAGAATAAGGAACAAAAAACAACCAAAACAAAGCAAAATTAACCTCCAATACAGTGACCAGCACGTACATTCCACGTCCTGAAAAGCTTGCCGGCAGGACTTCGAGGGACGTCGAAAACAAAGTGAGTCATTGATTGATTTCCTTAGATAATATTTTTTCTGAATTGTTACATAATTATACAGATATATACATATATATATACCAATACCTTAAAATAGTCAAAGGTATACCAAGTTTTGTTACTTTTCTTTGATTTCATTGTTTTTTTTTGAATTTCATTTACATATACATAACCTATTTTTTTTTGTAAATTAAATGATAGATTACTTCATTTTTCAATTTCAATGAATTTAGAATAAATAAATCTTATGATTATAATTTCCTTCATATATTTTTGGTTTTTTTGTTGATGTGAACCTGAAACAATAACAATGAATTGCTAAACACAAATAAGTAGTGGTGGAGGACTCGGTTGAGCCGACAATAAGGAAACATTAGAGTTGGACGAACAGAAATGACATAGTACGACATACACGCAATAATACTAGCTGATACCGACATACAAAAAGGACCATAATGACATTGACTGCAAATATACTTACACATCCTGACATACTTACTTACAAAAACACCAACTGGACTTGTAAACTTACCAGAAGATGACAAAAGACAGAATAATCACCAAGTTCACTACGACGAATACGTACTATAAAAAAATAATTGCAAGGAAAACAGAAACGAAACGAACTAATCGACATACAATCATACACGCGAACATGTTTGAACGAACAAGAGACAAAATAGAACATTAGCAGACGACCCATTTAACGCAACATTATTGTGGAACGAAAACCTACTGTGGACATAAATTTGGACTCAATTGACTGGAAGAAGACGTTAGGGGCTATCTTCTTAACATCTGGCTAGAAGATAGCATAGGCTAGTACTTAGATACTGGGTGGGGAAGGCCAATCCTGCCAATAAGATCAGGTAGGGCAATTGGTGGATCCGATGAACCATTGTGTTGTCGAGACAGTGGTCCAAAGAGTTTTGTTTTAGGGAAAAATTTCCATTTTTGTCTTATTAGGTTAGTGTTATATTTTGGGGTTATCAGTAAATTTTACTTGATAACAAGGGGAACTTAGAATTTAGAATTTACTCTTATCATAGTTTAGGATTATGATTGGTGATATTAAATCAAAATAATATGCCAGGTCATTAGGTTTAGTTTAGTTTAGTTTTTTGATTTAAATGAAACTTTTCCTTAACGGAACGAATGACCACTCTTTCTGCAATACAGTGGCATAGGTTTTTGGGTCTATACGTTTTCCTGTCTTCCCCGCTTTAGATTTCCTGATCCTGGTAACTTATCCCTTCTCCTATCCTCATCCCCATACGGCATGGTAAATTTTTTGTTTGTCGAACGAGTGGAGGTCAATTAGGGCAAGAACCGCCCCCAATCCGTCGAGCTTAGCCGAGCCAATGCAAGCATGCCATTGCCCATAATTGACCGTCCAAAGGAAGCCCCCCGTGGTAGCTCGAATCGCAACATGCCTAACAGCCTACTCTTCACTCATCCACAAATTTCGTATTAAATTTCATTTAATGAAATAAACCTGAAAAATCTATGCCTGCCAATTTTGGTAATGGAATTTTTTTCCACGAATCGATTTTTAGTCCCCCGAACAACCACCGAAGTATTGCAAATGGTATTTTCTGGTTTATTACGATAAGTTCCTTTTCTATGTGAGGTATTATTATTCTAAAGGCTGATTTTTTTATGTTCATAGAAAAAAATGGAAACAAAAACTGTCCAAAAGACATAATCGTTACGACAAAAGGAAAAAAACAACTTTTCTCTCCAACTCAAATAAAAATTCCAAATCCTGCTGAACCTCAATTTAACCTTTGCTGCGCATTGTTATCCTCATCCTTGTATTAATGATGCTCGACTTTTCAAAAACTTTTTCATTTTCTGTTATCTCGAGTCTTATGCAATGGTCCTACCATTCATGTCGTCCTTAAGGAAATAAAAAAAAAGTCATAACTTTTGTAGCTTTTTAAGGAATTCAAACATTGCCTATTGTTCAAAATATAAAAAACACCAAATATATTTTAAAAAGGAAAGAAGATAAACGATTTGACAACAACATTGTGCTCAGGACTTCAAATGGCTTAATGGAAACTATAAAACTGATGGATATTCGAGCTTAGTCGCTATTCAGCTGATCATAAACTTGAATGAACCCGAATAACAATTGCAATGCCAAGGATTTCTTATTTCTTTTAACAAAAGCATATACCAAAACAAAGACGAAACAAAAATTGCGAAAGTTCGTCTTAATTTTCCAGCCATTTAGATAATTGAGCTGAATGTCAAGATAGGTCAACTAATTTCAAAGAAAATCGTTTGGCTATAAGGATAAGGCTATGAAGTTAAATAACTGATCTGAAAAATTAAAAAGCAAAATTTGTTTACGTATATATTTTCATTCGCAAAATATCTTTAAGATTATGTTAGATCTTTTTGTCTTGTTACCGCGGGTATGCTTTCCCTTGTGGTTTCTTCTGTCAAGGTCCTTAAAATTAATAATTTATCTTTTTTCTTAGAATATAAATAATTAGCGGTGAAGTGAATTCAGGAATTTTATGTTTTCTAATAAAAGGGTTGCTTTCATCCCTGGGGATTTTTTTTTTGTTATCTGGGTCCTTGTGTAGGTATTTTAATGAAACGAAATATGTATACTTTTATTCTTGCGGAAGCCTTCATTAAGCGATTAGGTAAGGAATAAGAAGGACGCCAAGAAAGAGAAACGATGTTGCTTAATCAGCTTGTAAAATGGAGATTTTTACTTTGCCAAAAGTTTAATCGAAAATCAACGATCACAGTGGAAATAAAATTCTTGATGCATTGTTTCGAGTGTTTGCGGAAACTTTTTAGGTGTATAAATTACGATGTTTGTTTTTCAGGATCTTAGGCTGTAGATTATGGTTTTTACATTTGGTATGGGTTTTTTGCAAAGTTCCTGAATGATAATCACAAATACAGAATTTGTTTCTTTTAAGGTATGCACTTGTACATGGCACCTACATTATGGCAAGGCAGTCCGCTGTATTTGAGGAAATAACAACAAGTTATTCTATTTGATTATTCACATAAACAAGATTCTCTAAAACGATCATATTCGCTAGACTTGGAAACTTGAATGCATCCTGCGCGTGTGAAAACAGTGAACTGCCTTACCCTTCTACAGAATTTCATTGCTTTAACGTAATTTTTCATTTTCAAATTTGAAAGTTGTGCAGCTGATATTCAAATTTAATGCATGTAAACATTTAAACTCCTAGATAATTGTCTCATCCTTAGCCCAGAAAATAAAGGATAAAGGCACAAACAATAACTCGTGATAAATTATTGTACTTGCTCTACTTACATTCAAATTCAGAACACTCTGCATTACCTTCATTCTCCATTCCATCACGCTCTCATTTTTAATTATTGGCATTTATTTACAAGTTGCGCCGTGTGTGTGCGTAAAATGAATACCCATTATGTCGGTTGTTCCCTCATGGTGGTTCTTACAAGTGAAAAATGCAATTTTCAACTTGTCATAAGTGACAATATAATCTTCTACTACTTTATAAGTGACAACTGTCAATTCTGTGAATTTACCTTTAAGTTATAAATGAAATTAAATGTTAGTCAGTCAAAAGCCGTCTTTCAATTAACATCGATATTTATACATTAATTGGCGACGAGGCAATTCAACTGCACGTGTGCTAGAAATTAAATTTCATTTGTACAGTAAAATTAAATTTAATTTTTTTTTTTTTAATTCCCACGCCTCTTTCCCCCCAGATACCGCACGCGCTGGGGTCCATTTTCACCGAGTACGATTACAATTACGGTTGCTAGTCGTATCGGCACTTTATTTGAAATTATTTGAAACAAATAAAATAATAAAAAAAAGTGATGGCGGCACGAATAAGTAATAGGAAGACAAGAGTTTGGGACTGCTTAATACAAGCAGGTACAACGGGAAAAACAAAATAAATTTAAATTTAAATTAAAATAATTACAAAAAAAAAAAAAAATAAAAATGCAAAATTTTAAAAACAAAAATTAAAAATTTTTTAAGTCAAACATTTTAAAAATATAAAAAAAACAAAGAAAAAAGTAAATACGCGTGTAGAAGACACTTGTCAAGTTCGTAAAAAATACAATAAAAAAATAAAAAAGAGTCAGTTTTTTATTTATTTTTTAAACAAATAATAAAAAAAAAATACATGAATAGACAACAAAAACATTTAAGAGCATGCCACACTGGTTTTCAGCATAATCTTTAATTTATTCTTATTAATATGAAAGTCAATAAGATCCGTATTATAATTCAAAAGCCTACTCATCCTTGTCAGGGGCTCATGCATTCCGTAATTGGTCCTATGTCTTGGGACATTAATTAGATCGGTGCTACGAAGGTGATAACCTCCTCCCCGATACTGAAAAAGTATAGCACTAAGAAGGTCTGATGCATCTGTGACGCCTGTAATAAGTTGATGAAGGAAAACTATATCATTGTTGGTCCTTCTTTGAGACAGCGTTTGCATTTGAAGAAGTGATACTCGATCCTCATAAGATGGAATATTTCGAGGATCATGCCATTGAATACCTTTTAATGCGAAACGAGTAAAATTACGTTGCACCGATTCTAACCTGTCAATATGAACGTCATAATAAGGACTCCAAATCTGTGAAGCATATTCAAGGTGGGGACGAACAAGGCAATTGTAAAGAGAAAGGGTGAAATTAGGATCAAGAAATTCTTTTGACCAACGTTTAACGAACCCTAGCATAGAATTAGCTTTATTAACAATGTTGTTAATGTGCTCTGTAAAATCTAAATTCGGTGTAAAAAGAACCCCTAAGTCCCTTACTTTAAAAACACGAGAAAGAATTTGCTGAGATATACAATACTCATAAGTCGAAGTTGCTCGTTTCTTTGAGAATGTCATTGTCTGACATTTCGACGGATTAAGATTTAAACTATTTTTATTACACCATACAGAAAACCTATTAATATCATTTTGCAGAAGAATGCGATCATTGTTAGATGTGATTTTCTTAAAGATCTTCATATCATCTGCAAAAATAAGAATTTCACTGTTTAGAACACATGACGGTGCATCATTTATTGATAAAATAAATAGAAGAGGTCCTAAATGACTACCCTGTGGAACACCAGATTTTGCAGTAAAAGTCTTCGAAAACATATCTCTGAATTTAACTTGATAAGTTCTATCTTCAAGGTAAGAAGAAATCCATGAAACAAGCCCAGGTGGAAAACCTAATAACTGTAATTTCAACTTGATAACTGAGTGAGACAGTTGATCAAAAGCTTTTGAAAAGTCAGTGTATATACAATCAGTTTCCAGTCCATGTTCTAAACTGTTCAGACAATTATGCGTAAAGGCAAGAAGGTTTGTGACAGTTGATCTCCTTTGCATAAAGCCATGTTGCTCACTGCATATGATGTTTTTACAGTAAAAGGATAAACTGTCACATACTATTTGTTCAAACAGTTTAGGAATACAAGAAAGTTTAGAAATTGGCCTATAATTAACAATATGCGACTTATCTCCCTTTTTAAAAACAGGCGTGATGTAAGCAATCTTCCAGGCGCAAGGAAATTTTCCAAGTCGCAAGGATAGTTGGAATATTTTACTAAGAGGTTTAGCTAAAACTGAATAGCATTTTTTCAATAATATGGGAGGAATACCGTCAGGACCAGAAGAATAGTCTTCTTTAAGAAGGGACAAAAATCTTAGGACTTGATCAATCTCGATCGGGACATTATTAAACGTGACTTGTTTGCTATTTTTCAAGTAATTGAAAAAATCAACGTCTACATCAACGGGAGTATCTATGAAAGATTGACTGAAATTATTGGCAAATGCATCGCAGATCTCAGAAGTAGAATTTAAAATTACATTGTTGTAGGTGAGCTTAACTGGGTAAACATCACATTTTCTCTTAGAGTTTACGAAATTCCAAAAAAGTTTAGGGTCTTGCTTCAAGGAATCACCCATAGTAGCAATATAATCATTGTAAAGACCATATGACAATCTTTTAAACTCTTCGAAAAGAGATATATAAACCACTTGGTTCTCTAAAGACATAGATCTTATATAATTCTTCTATGCCCTATTTCTCTTATTACGGAGGCTTTTTAACTCTTTTGTGTACCAAGGATGACAAGAGGTGTTGGTTTGACTGATTTTTTTCTTAGGTACAGTTTCGTTTATACATCTCATGAGTACAGTATAGAAACTCGAGACAGTTTCGTCAATGTTATTGGAAAATGGTAAGTTTTCAATACCACAAAATAATAAACTGTCAGCAAGCTGTTGAAAATTGGCTCTGCGAAAGTCGTATTTGTATGAGCAGTCATGAGAATTACTATTTTCTAGTAAATGACCACTCAAGTCAAGAATAATATCTAAAGGAGGGTGATAATTATCAATATTAGTTATTGAGGACGCCGATTCAACCACCACTGTGCAGGCCGCATTAGATGAGAAAACCAAGTCAAGTGACCTATTCAATGAATTTAGAACAGAGTTTACTTGTTGTAAATCCGCTGAGATTACATTATCTAACATTTGGAGCTCCATTTGAGAAGAATTTGGGGAAGCTTCTAAATGAGAATCATCCTCAGAAGGAACCCAGTTAATGTTAGGAAGATTAAAATCACCCAACAAGATTATCTCACTTTCAATGCCTGAGCAGCTAATGATATAATCAAGAACAGAAGATAGTTCAATGAAGACAGAATTAGGACTTTTAGGTGGAATATAAACATTAATAATAAAAACTTCCTTTGTTTGAAAATTTAATTTAATGCATATAAGTTCTAAGCTGAAAACGAAAGGAATAATAACTAGGGACGAGTACAAGCTATTACGAACAGCAATAAGGACTCCACCACCAACTGAATTCAACTCATTTTCATGCCGATCTTTTCGATAAACTATGAAATCTTTGTCAAAAAGTTCAGTGTCTAATATTGAGGCGTTAAGCCACGTTTCGGTAAAAGCAAAAAGATCATACGAAAATGTTTGAGAGTTTTTAAAAATTGTAGCGGTCTTACTACGAAGTCCTCTTACGTTCTGGTAGTAGAAGGAGAACCTAATGAGTTTTTTGGAGCAATGGAGTTGCGAACCAATTTCTTCTTACCAGAGGCGATGAATTCTTTAACAAGGGTATGAGGCGGCCAAGGACAATTGATAATCGAATCGAATCGGTCACTGGAGACAGTAATCTTAAATGATGAAACGAAGCTGTCAGGCTTGCTTATTTTGATGCATTTGGCTTGTGAAGAATTAGTTATAGCCTTGTGTAATTAAAGTAGATATGACACCAGATCCAGTTCCTCAAACTACGGTTTTTAACTTTGACTCGTTCAATCATAAAGTGACGTCTTGGGCTCGCTGGGTTAAACGCCTGGAGACAGCAATGGACCTTTACAATAGCGACGCTGGGAAACGACGTCAACTCATTCTCCACTACATGGGAGCGGAGACATATGATGTTCTGTGCGACAAATTACTTCCCCAGGTACCAGAACGAATTGAGTACAAGGAAATAGTTGAGACTCTCGAAGCCCACTTCAATCCGAAACCCAATGAGATTCTTGAGAATTATAGATTCTACATGCGAAATCAAAAAAGCGATGAAAATTGTGCAGAATTCTTAATCGCCCTTCGCAGATTGTCAAGTGGCTGTAATTTCGGAACCTATTTGAACACCGCTATGAGAAATCAATTTGTTTTTGGTCTGCGTAATCAAAAAATCCAAAGCAGATTGCTAGAGAAAAAAACTCTTACATTAGATGATGCGGTGAATGCTGCTACGGCATATGAGTGTGCTGAAAGAGGAGGCGTTGAACTTCACCAGTACGGGGGCGAGAGCGAGAAAGGTTGCGTTAACAAATTGCACGAAAAACACAAAGGAAAACGGACCAACAAAAAGTACGGTAAATATAATAAATCTGATGGCAAGTATAACGGAGCAAAGAAATGTGTTCGATGTGGCGTGACATCGCATATGGCTAATCAATGTTCTCACAAAGACACCGTTTGCCATTTCTGTAAAAAGAAAGGCCACTTACAAAAGTTTGTTTCAAGGCCAACAAACAATTAAATAAAATTGAAGAAGAAGAGCAAAATACAGGTACGCTGTTGGTGGACGAGCTTTTCCACATCGGAGACAAAGGCAGTGGATTAAACGACAGAGCTAAAATATTTTGTAAGTTGGAAGTTAACAAAACATTTATTAATATTGAAATCGACACAGGTGCTCCAGTAACACTAATGAGCTTGATGGATGCAAAAAAGTTTTTTTCAAAACTCAAAGTCAACGCAAATGACATAGAGCTATACAGCTACTGTAAGACGCCGTTGGATTGTGCAGGTTATATCTGGGTCAACGTGACGACCGACACCCCAAGTGCACCTGTGAAGATATACCTTATTCGCTCTGATCGTAAGCCGTTATTGGGAAGAGAATGGCTACGCAAAGTAAAGTTGGATTGGATAAAAATCTTTACTAATCAACTGCAGACACCTACGCAAAAAGATGAAATCAACCAAATTCACGGAGAAAAAGGACATGGTTATGATCCAAGAGGAATGGTGAGTAAATTTCCGAATTTATTTGAACCATCTACTGGAAAAATTATAGGAATGCAAGCCCGATTATATTTGAAACCGAATGCGACTCCAAGGTTCTTTAAAGCGAGGAGATTGGCTTTTCCACTATGGCATGCAACAGAACATGAACTCGAAAGGCAAGTAGCCGAAGGGTTGCTTGTGAAGGTTGATCAGAGCGAATGGGGTACTCCGATTGTCGTTGTCCCTAAAAAAGATGGAGCCGTTCGTATTTGCGGCGACTACAAAGTCACCGTGAATCCAGCGTTAATGGTTGATGTGCACCCTCTACCTACAATAGAGGAGCTATTTAGTAAAATGGCCGAAGGAACAAAGTTCACAAAAATAGATTTGTCAACTGCTTATCTTCAGCTCGAAATACATCCCGATGACAGGCACATTTTGACCTTAAGCACGCACAAGGGCCTTTTTCAGCCAACGCGTATGATGTATGGAATCGCTTGTGCGCCTGCCAAGTGGCAACGCTTTATTGAACAATTAGTCGGTGATATACCAGGTGTATCGGTATTCTTGGATGACATCATCACATCAGTTATAATGTCAAACTCAGAGTAGTGCACACGTGTTTTCAGCTGCGGCAAAATTATTTTCATTTTTATTGTTATTAAATTTTCATATTAATTGCAACTTGATCTCAATCACCGTCTCTTTTTGGACTTTACGAGCGTTGATACCAACTGTGATTTCATAATTGTTTTTTTTTTTCATCCAAATCATAAACATTATGTCTACCTCAAACGATGACCTAGCAAAAATGATAAAAAAAATTGCAGTTATCAATGGACGGCCAATTGATTGGACTAAAACAAGAAGTGCGTGAATTTAAAACTGTTATCAACAACAATCTTGCTGTTTTAAATAAAAAAGTTGATGATTTTACTAATAATTTTGATAACGAAGTTATAATCCTTAAAAGTAAGGTTAATGAAAAAGTCTCAACCAAGGAATACCAAAGTGACTTATATAACATGAACGCTAAAATAAACAAACTTGAAAGCGAACTGCGCAAAGGTGACCTATAATGTTGACAGGTATACCTGAAAATCAAAGTGAAAACCTCAAAGACATTCTTTCTAAAATTTGTGAAGTAATAAAATATTCTTTACAATCATATGATATTTTCCGAATAAAAAAAAACAATAAATCGAATGGGGACTCCGGGGGCAGTAATCCGTCAGTGGGTAAAATGAATGCACCTGTTGTAGTTAATCTGCACTGTCAAAGCGAGAGAATTAAATTTCTTAAATTATTCTTCGCTGCTGCTCCTGTCACACTTGATAAAATTGGATTTACCTCTAAACGTGCTATTGGAGCATTTGAATGTCTCTCGGGTGGAGCTCTTTTTATTCGTAAGGCTGCTATGAAATTGAAGGAGGAGAAAAAAATCTATTCAGTTCAATCATTTAATGGTGTTGTTGCTGTCAAAGTTGGTCCAACAGATCAGTATATCAAAATAAACTGTATGGCTGATTTAGATCGTGTGCTTGATGCTGCTGCTGCTGCTGCTGCTGGTGCTTCAAATGTCAATAGTTAAAAAGTCAACAAGAAATCAACTTGAATACTAATAAAATTTTTAATTAATTTGTATCTGTATATAGTATATAATCTTTTTTGAATTATTTGTAATTATCAAATTATTATCTTTAAATTCATTGAAATTGCTTCATATTTCGTTTTTCTGGTGTTCTGGTGACGGTTTATTTTTTACTTGTTTTTGTCATTGATTATTTTTCTTTTCAATGAGCATTAATAATTCTTATAACGTTGTTCCTGCTGGTGCAAACGTTATTAACGTGGGTAATGCAATGTTGAATATTTTTTCATCTCGCTCGCCTGGACTAAAAGTTTGCCATGTTAATGTTCAGAGTGTATTATCAAAAATCGATCAATTAAGATCAATGTTTCAATCTCTTACAACTGATGTAATTTGTTTATCTGAAACATGGCTTATGAATAGTCCTGCAAAAAAAGTAGAAGATTGGGTTCGAAGATTAAAGGCTATCGATTGTTTAGGTGTGATAGTGATGTTTGTTGTTCAGGTGTCTTAATTTACGTTCGTGAAGGAATTCGGGCTGTCTGTTTAGATTTCTTAAAACACGATGACATTCAGTGCTTGCTTATTGAAATCACCTTACCTCATGAAAAAGTCCTAGTCAATTGCATTTACAGGCACCCAGGTCGATTTCCATTTGTTGAATTTGAATCGTTTCTTTCAAGCTATAGTGCTAATTATGAAAATATAATTTTATGTGGTGATTTGAACGTAGATGTACGACTACCAACATCTTTATCTAATCTCTTACATAACGTTTTTGATTCTTATGGGTTAGAAATAGTGAGCTATTTTCCTACGAGATTCACACGGACAAGTGCAACTGCTATCGACCTATTCGTTGTTTCAAACAAAAATAAAGTTTCTTTCTTTAATCAAACTCATGGAGTAGCCGATCATGATTTAATTTTCTTAACCTTCGATGTTTCGGTTGAAAGTTCTTATCCAAACAACTTAATTTTTTATCGTCATTTCAATAGCATTAACTTGGAAGAGCTCTTTCTAGAAGTTTCACTTGTTGATTGGCATATGTTTAGGTTCTCTACTATAGATTTTAAGGTTGATTTCTTAACGAATTTACTAAAATATTTGTATGATAAATATGTTCCCATTAAGAATAAAATATCGCCCAATAACTGCCCCTGGTTTACAGTGGCCATCAATAATTTAATATGTGAACGAAACTTTTTATATAACGTATTCAAAAACTCAAGGTCGAGCACTGATTGGGAACGTTATGCAACTTGTAGGAATAGAGAAGTTAAAGCAATTAAAGATTCAAAAAAAGCATATTATTTTAACAAATTAGACACTACCAGAAACTCAACCAAAATTCTTTGGAACAATTTAAAGAACCTAGGGGCAATGAGGAGAAATAATATTGAATACTGTGAAGATCTTAATTTTGTTAACAATTTGAACAATTTTTTTACATCAAGTGTTAATAATACTACTCCAGTAAATCAGTCTTCTGCTACGAATATCTCTGATGGCTCATTTTCATTTAACTGTGTTTCTATTGAAGAATGCTTTGCTGCTATTAACTCCATCAAATCAAATGCGATTGCCCTGGATGAAATTTCTCCCAGATTCATTAGATTACTGCTCCCTGAAATCATTCCACGAGTTGCCAATGTTTACAATGACTGTTTGACTAGGTCAATTTTTCCAAACTCTTGGAAAATCTCAAAAGTCATCCCTCTTCAGAAAAAGGCGGGATGTAATGATTTATCGAATTATAGACCTATAAGTATACTTCCTCTTCTTTCCAAGGGTTTGGAAAAATTGATGTTTGGTCAGCTTTCTGATTTTATTGAGTCTCAGAATCTCCTATCACCTTTTCAATCGGGTTTTCGGAAGGGACACAGTTGTGTTTCTGCTGTTTTAAATGTACAAGATGACATTCGGTTTGCCTTAAATGCTGCCAAGGTGTCGATATTAAGCTTACTTGATTTTTCTAATGCTTTTGGGTCAGTAAACCACTCGATTTTACTTTATAAATTAAAACATCAATTCGACTTTTCCTCTTGAGCCCTTAAACTAATAGAAAGTTATCTAACGGCCCGTAAACAAGCCGTTTGCATTGGAGCCTTGGTTTCTGACCTTGCAGTTCTAAAAGTGGGTGTCCCTCAGGGATATTTGTTGGGACCCTTACTCTTTAGCATGTTCATTAATGATTAACAACATCATATATATACAATACAGCCGGTACCATCTTTATGCTGACGATCTACAGATCTACTCGTCTTTTTCTCTCGGACTCTTAGAAGATGCAATCAGCAATATTAATGACGATTTAAATAGAATTCATGAGTGGGCAGTTAGAAACGATTTAATTTTGAACCCAGCAAAGTCGCAAAGCATAATTATATACAAAAGATGTTTGGATGATTCTTATTTTCCACAACTTAGTTTAAATGGTCATGTGATTCCTTTTAGCACTACAGTAAGAAATTTGGGCATCATTTTTAACAAAACTCTTACATGGAATGATCATGTAAAAAATGTAATAAGAAGTATTTATGGAGGCCTTAGACGCTTGTGGAGAATTTCACCTTACATTCCGCAAACTACAAAGTTGATGTTAGTCAAAACTTTGTTAGCTCCAATAATAACTTACGGTTCTATTATTTATGGCGGGATGGACTCAATTAGTAAACAAAAATTGAATGTTGCTTTTAACTCTTGTGTTCGGTTCATTTATTCACTGAGAAGATTTGACCATGTGTCACATTTATCTCATTGTGTTTTTGGTGTCTCATTAATGTCACATTTCACCATTGAAAATTGCAAATTTATGTTTAAACTAATTCGTTCTCAAACCCCCTCCTATTTATACGACAGACTTGAGTTTTCAACTTCTTCGCGAACTAATAACATTAATATTCCTAGAAGTACAACATTGCAGACTCGCAGAACTTTTTTCGTAATCGGTGCCAGAATATGGAATAATTTACCTGCTAATTTCAAAACCATCGTAAATTTAAATAACTTCATAAGCTCTTTAAATAACCATCTTCAGTACCCAAACGAAGCGTTACAGTTTCATTCATTATTTCTTCAATAATAATTACTTTAATTATCTTTCTTTTTAAATTTTCCTAACTTTTCTTGTTTTTTTCAACAATCATATTGTATTTATTATTTTTCTTAAACCTAAAGTTTATATAATTTCTATGTATTTAATTATTTATGTAAACCCTTATAACTTTTATAATTCCAATTGTAAATGAATATTTTTAAGCCATGAAAGAGATCCCATCTCAAGGCTTTTGTAAAATAAATAAAATGAAAATGAAAATGAAATGAAACATCAAAATAACCGCAGGCGACGACAACACCCATATAAGCCGCATGGAAGAGGTTTTGGCTAGGTTGAACAACCATAACATGAGGGTTAATTGGACCAAAACAGAATTTATGAAAGATAGCATCGAATATTGTGGTTATGTCATCGACAAAAATGGCATCCACAGAATGCCCAGCAAAATAAAAGCCATACAAGATCTTAAACAGCCAACTACAAAAGATGAAGTTCGAGCGTTCTTGGGACTTATTAATTATTACGGTCGTTTCATAAGAAATCTAAGTAACATTCTTTATCCTGTAAATAGGTTACTCCAAGAAAACGTGCCTTTCCGGTTTGACAAAGATTGCGAGAAAGCCTTTGATGAGATTAAAAAGCAAATGCAATCGGACACTGTGTTAGCCTTTTACGACCCTAAGCTGCCTGTCATTCTTGCGGTAGATGCTAGCCCGGTGGGAGTTGGAGCGGTTTTGAGCCACGTGTATGAAGATGGCTCGGAGAGGCCTCTACAATTTGCTTCACAGACATTAAATCAAACACAACGACGATACAGTCAGGTAGACAAACAAGCGTACGCTATCATATTTGGGGTAAAAAAATTTTACCAATATTTGTACGGAAATAAATTTACCTTGGTAACTGATAACAAAGCAATTTCACAAATATTCCCTCCTCAGAAAGGTTTGCCTACTCTATCAACCACAAGGATGCAGCATTACGCAATTTACTTGGAACATTTTAACTACGAAATCAAATTAAAAAAATCTAAAGATAATGCCAATGCCGATGCGATGTCACGCCTGCCCAGTCCGGAAACTTATAAGCACATAGAAGAGGTAGATATTCTGGAAGTGGAGGCTATCCAGAACTTGCCTGTGACAGTAGCAGAACTCAGCCAAAAAACCAAATCGGACAAAGAAGTAAGGTTGCTAATAGAATGTCTTAGGTATGGACGTGACTGTGAGCCGAATCATCGATTTGGAATATCGCAAGCGGAGTTTGCCCTACAAAAAGGATGCTTATTACGTGGTATCCGTGTGTACATTCCGATTGAGCTACGGGAGCGAGTACTCCTCGAGTTGCATACGGGACATTTTGGAATATCTCGAATGAAGAGTTTAGCCCGAGCTTATTGTTGGTGGAACCAAATGGATAGAGATATCGAAAAGATGGTGTCCAATTGTCATTTATGCATAGCTGGGCACCGTTAATCAAAAAGTTAACTTCGTTAATCGCTAATCCGTTAATTAAAAATTTAACTTCGTTAACAGTTAAAACGTTAAATTTTAGAAAAATTAACGAAAGTTAACGTTAATCGTTAATCCGTTAACACGCCATAAAAATTTTATTTTCTAATAAAAATTGGAAGTTGTAAACAAGAATAGACAAGTAATTTTTTTTAATATAGTAAATTATATTTTATAAGAGCTTAAGTGTTAAAACAACAATTTATTCAGTCATGTATATGAATGTGATTGTTCCCCTTCATGAACATCAGCATGTTGAAATTCTCGTCGGAAAGCGAGGCTCTTTTCGTCTGAAGTATATCCTTGCCCGTTTAGAAGAGATGTTCAACAGCAGCGCTTGAGGGTATGGCAGTATTGTATTGGATAAACAGATTTGCCAATACTTGTTCCCCGAGGAATGCCGATAAAACAAACATTGTCGTATCGTCGTATTATATACGATTAGTATGGCAGTTTTCCCACTCACACCCGCTGGAAAAAAGTGGTATTTCAATAACGGCAATAATAACGGCACCCGGAATAATAGTGGCATTTCAAATTTTACTAGGGACCGAACCTCGCCGGCACAACGCTGCACATTTCGAATAGCTCATGATTCGTATAAGAATTGTTGTTTTCTCGCGAAGCCGCGGCGGCGGCGCGGCGGCGGCGGTGCGCACGGTGAAGCTTTTCACCAAAAAAAAAAAAAATAGAGTGGCGCGACAGCTCTTGAAGAGCCAAGGCCTAAGTGGCTTACTCTCATCAACAATTCTCTGAGTGCTTGTGAAGAATTGAGGGGACCTACAATTTAACGCCGATTCCGAACGGCAAAGTTGAGAAGCACTTTTTCATGCCAGATTGATACTCTTGGAAGACTTGTCAGGTCTTCGCAAGAGGCAGTACCCGTGAAAGATGAAATAAAAACGGGTTGGTGACGTTTTCCCCAAGCCAAAATCCCCAAACGAAAATCCCCAAACCCAAAATCCCCAAACTGAAATCTCCAGCAGCGAAATCTCCAAAGAGAGAATCCCCATGGACAAAATCTCCATGCCAAAATCTCCAAAACAAATATGTTCAAGTAGCGAATCAACTACTTGAACATATTTGTTTTGGAGATATTATTGTATTCAGTTAAGGTTGTTTAAGAAATAAATGTTTAATTCATTTTAAATGTAATTCATTTCATTCAAAATAAATAAAAAAATCAATTCAAAAGAACTTTGTTTAATGTTTAAACAAATAAAGAATGAATATAAAACAAAACACAGAGCTGAAAGCCTTAGCAGCTAGGCTCTTTTTTTTCTATCTATATTTATTTATAATTTCAATTATATGTAAATAAATTATAATAATAATAATATAAAACGAAACATGTCGTGAGAGGAACGGTGTAAGTAGACGTACCTGAATATTGGAGTTTTGGAGATTTCAAGGAGATTTTGGCAAAAAGTATTTTTTCTTTGGGGATTTTTTCCGTGGGGATTTTGTCGTGGAGATATTGGCAAGTTGGATTTTTTTTTGGAGATTTTGTCCCCATGGTGATTTTGTCTTTTGGGGATTTCGTACTACTCCCAATAAAAACATGGCCTGAGTAGGACTCGAATCAGCGACGCGACGTTCTGCTTAGCAGCCAACGCACTTACCAACTAAGCTACGGGCAACTGCCCAACAACCAAAAAAAAAAATCTCACCCTGCATAGGTTAGGTAGCGCAAACAAATTTTTCCATTGGCAACCAACAACAGTTTTTTTTTTTGCTGGCAATAAAGAAGCTAGTAAAAAACGCTCGGCAATGAATTGAATTTGCGATAATTCACACAGACAGGCAGCGAAATAGACAAGTGGCATGTCGTTGTGTTTCCTGAAGGGTGTTGACTAATATTAATAAGTTATAAAAATAATTACCATTAACCTAATTTGAATGTGTATCTGTACGGTATTTGTGTTCGATTAACGATTAACGGACTTTGGAAAATTTAACGATCGTTAACATTTTTTTGAAGTTAACTGAAAAGTTAATCCGTTAATGGGAATGTTAACTTCGTTAATTAACGATTAACGGATTAACGAAAAAATGCCCAGCTATGCATTTATGTCAATCTACGCGTCCGGATCCAAGGAAAGAATTTCCAGTACATTGTTGGGTGACACCGAGGAATGTCTTTGAGAGGGTGCATGCCGATTTTGCGGGGCCTTTCATGGGAAAATATCTATTCGTTCTTGTGGATGCATTCAGCAAATGGCCAGAAGTCCACATCATATCCAGCATAACAGCACATATCACAATCCAGATTTGCGAACAAATTTTTGCTGCTTTTGGGATCCCGAAGATTTTCGTGAGTGATCATGGAACCCAATTCAACTCAAGGGAATTCCAGTTGTTCTTGAAACAGAACGGTATCCTTCATAAACAGGGGGCACCATATCACCCAGCCACCAATGGCCTTGCGGAGCGATTCATCCAAACAATCAAAAATAAAATCAAAACAGCAAACTGTAGTCAAGATTCTATGAAAAGTTATTTAAATACCATTTTATTTCCTTACAGGCGAATGATTCATCCAACTACCGGAAAATCCCCATCGATGCTGATGCTAGGGTGTCAAATACATTCGAAGTTGGACCTACTTTTGCCAGCCGAAGTCATAACAAATCGCGAACTTCCGAAAAAGAAATTCTCTGTGGGAGAAAGAGTTGCAGCACGAGACTATATGGCGACGAAGAAGTGGCAGTTTGGAACTGTAGAAGCAATTTTGGGTGATCTACACTACAACACCAAATTGGATGACAATCGGTACTGGAGGAGACATGCAGATCAGCTTAGGAAGATAGGGGAGAAGATTGGCGAATCGACAAATGACTTTATGGTTACCGACGATGATACAAAGGAGGTAGATGACGACCGATTTTCATTGTTGGAGGAAAGACGATGGATGACGCCGCAGCCGGCTGTAAGCCATCAATCGCAAGATATTGGACCGTCTACTTCCAATCAATTACAAAATGCTGAATCCGTGATTACACCACCAATACACAGCAATGAGAAAGCAACGGATAATATACCAATGCGAAACAACGATATCAACCTTCGACGATCCAGCCGAGTAAAGAAAGTTCCCGAGAGGTGGGGATATACTAATTAATTATTAAATTGTAAACTTTAAAAACATTTGAATTTAAAAACAATTTTATCTTAACCTCAATTTTTGTATATGTACATATTTTCATAGTATAATAACGTTTATTTTTAAATAATAATTATTTTAAATAATCAATATTTTAAATAGTCGGGGAGAACTGTCATAAGTGACAATATAATCTTCTACTACTTTATAAGTGACAACTGTCAATTCTGTGAATTTACCTTTAAGTTATAAATGAAATTAAATGTTAGTCAGTCAAAAGCCGTCTTTCAATTAACATCGATATTTATACATTACAACTGGAAATGAAAAACACGAAAAATCACGAAAGACATGATGATGAAACGACTGGGATTTTATACAATTACGTGATGTGCTGTTGCAGTACAGGTTGCATCATAAAGATGGTATTGTGGCACTTCCTGCGAATGAAATTGTGCATTTATAATTCAATGAGTGAAAATCCTTTTAAAACACATTCCAGGCGATAATTTTCTTTTATTCTTTATTTATTTTTTTGCTATTTTTATGCAGAAGAGGGAATAAATATTGCACCTGGAAAAAGTGTTGATTTTGGGAATTTAAGTGCAGTTTGCTGGGCAAAGCAGATGTGTTAATTTTGTAGGACAGTGATTCGTTTGGAATTAATGTATTAATAGGTTACGTTAAATTTTAAGAATGCAAATTTTTCCGTGATAAAGTTCAAATTACTGATGCGTCGAATTTGGAGTTTATATGTTCAGCCCAATTCCGCCCTTCAATCAATGCTATGAATATCCACTGTACAGACCGAATCTGAAGATTTTTTTATCAATATTTTGAAAAGAAGTCTTCGTAACAAAAGTTTTTTCTTCAGGAGAACGTTATCCACATTTTTAATGTCTTTGGTAACACCAATTATATTTTTGTTAAATTGTTCTCGAATTAAGAAAACATGTCACTTAGAATAGACAAAATATTTTTGTGGTTCCCTTTCAAAAGTGCGGTTGACAGGTATCAAAAAAAAAAAATAAACGCCTTCCTTTTGAAATTCATGTTTCCGACATCACACCTCATCTTTTTAGACGACAGATTGATGCATGATGCTAATTTTGTTCCAGTTTCACCTAAAAAAAATATTATACAAACGATTGTTTTTTAAATGTCATGGGTTCAGTGGACGGAAGACATCTAACAAAAAATCTCATACCAAGGTACATTTTGAGCTTCATAAGTCAACAATAAATTTTAATTACAATTTTCATTTCACCATTGCATCTAACTAGAAAAAAAAAGAATAAAAAATAAAAAGAAAGAAGGCAAAAAGTATTTAACTTAAATGCGACTTAATATTGCTAGGGACAACGGAAGTTCTACGAAACGCGTGAAGAAGCATACACTTTTGATTTGTGAGTTGTTGTGGCTTTTGCTTGTTTTAGTCCTGCGACAGAACTACTTTAATGCGCGATACTACAATTTTATTTATTTCAGAAAATTGCATAATGCAATTCACATTCGTGTTGTACGAATGGAGATGAATCTCTTTCTTCATTTTCATCGTACACCGAAAATAGAACGTAATTCCGTTCGTAACAATTGTTTATGGTTCTTGAAAAGGTAAATGTGTCGTATCCTTCCCTAATTTTATTTGGCAAATAGTTATGCTAAAAATATGATAAAATTTTCAAGACGTAAAACACTTCAACGCATGAATAAAAGATTATTCATGAATGTATGTAAGGTCCTGTATGTCATCTCATCTATCAAACATAAAAAAGGCAAACAATAAAGAGCATCCTTCTGGACAATCCCCTTAAACCCATTCTTTAAGTCTCGAAAAACTTTCAAAAATGTTTCCATCCTAAAGGATAAATAACAAATTTATGTGCGTACAATGTACATTATATTGTTTTGTTGTGTGTCATCATTCAATTTGAGAATTTATCATTTGTGAAGGTTTGATGGACTCAATCTTTCAAAATGCAAAGAAAACAACAAAACGTCATCCACACAATACCAAATAAAATAAAAAGGATTCTATATTTTGTGGGGTAAGAAAGTATTCTTTTCTTAATGGGAATTGAAAGGATACTTTGGATAAGGGGAACATTATCTTGCTGTGACATATTTTGTAAGACAAATTAATTCGCAAATTGATAGTAAGGAAAATGTAAAAATTGTGTCGAATGACACATTTAGCTTTCCTTTTTGATTGCAAATAAACGTGTTTGTGTTTACATTAGCTTTTTTTACATCATTTCAAAATACAAGCGTTTCCTTTCCGAAATTCCATTCGATAGATGTTTCTGGCAAAATCCCTTCAAGTCCTTGACACAACTTAAATAAATCATCTTGTCAGTCACATTTCCATGCGTGCAATCATCATACTTTCCCTTTTTATCTTTTTCCGCTCGAACCCTCAATAAATAAATTAATTTTAATAACAAGACCTTTTTTGCTTGATTTTTTTTTGTAAATAAATTTCCTCTTTAACCGCACAATCAATTTACCATCGCGCCTGATTAATATTCGGAGTTTTCGTTTGAAACAATTTAATCGTGATGCTCTGTTGTGGTTCGTAAATTTTCCAATAAAAAATCTTCGTTTTTGATTTTTGTTGAAACAAAAATTGTAAAAGTACTTAACGTTTCGCGGTTTGAAGCTCCTACTTCAAACGCTTTTTAAACAAAACCTACATATATCAATAAGAAACCACATAGAGTGTTCAGAATTCCGGTTTTTTTTAAGCACATTTTATGAGATTTGTTTATTTTTGTTTTTAAATCATTTTTTTTTCTTCTTAAACAAAGCAAAAGAAGAGCACTGAACAAAAAATAATAGCTTTAATGAAAAGAAATGAAATATACAAAATAATTTGAACGAAGCAGATGATTGATTTTTGTGAGTGTTCATTTATCAACCTCTTTCTCGTTTTTTTAAGTTTTATTTTTAGCATAATGTCAATCATGCGACCGACCGCATCTTTCAAAAAAAAATTTGTTAATTACCTTAATGTCGCATGATTGGCCCATGTAAAGTTTGTCCGACAAGTAGATTCTTACGTTCTAAGCTTTCATTTGATACCTTTGATACCTGATGAGGTAGGACGACACCAAAAATACAGTTTTTAAAATGGTGGGACGAAGGGAAAGGCCCGGGTTATTTCTGTCCGACCATATGATTCGGTATCTACGACGAAATGTCTATTGACTTCTACTTACTTTTTCCATTGTTCCCATGGTATAAGCTGACACCAAAAAACGCAACCCGAAAGTGTCATTTAAAAGTCTGTCCGACCACTGGTTTTAAAAATTTCATATCATTTACCATTAGATGGTGGCTAAATTTTCCACTCTGCTGATGTGGTAGGTAATCTTACGGTCGCCTATCCAACTATTATTTAAACTCAAATTTAAAACTATTTTTGCTGACCTACAATTTTTATTTTTACCAATTATATTCTTGACAATGTTTTCTTTTCCAGTAAGAACGTACGACTTAAGGCGGCATTATAAAGAAAGGCACACAACTGCCAGTATTCAATGCTACTATTGCTCCGAAATATTTTTTTTTTTTTGCTGTCATATTAACAATTGTTTCGCTGACAGTCACAGCATTTATGACACAATTCGATTTTAATAATTCATAACAAAATAAAATCTATATCAAAATGAATTTCGAACACAACAACAAGAACAAGCCAATTAAACCAAACAAGAAAACAATAAAATCCAGCCAGCGAGAACCGAGGAGACAAGCTAGCAAAATCTATAGCTATTATATAGGAAATGGTGGTTTCATTCAGTGATAAATTAATTGTTAGCTCTGATTACTCCATCATTCCTTTATTTCTGCAATCAAGATGAACACCTGTTATAAGCATTGATGGGTTTGAAAAAATGTCCTTTTTTTCTGTCACCTTGTTTTTTTGTTTTCTCCACTCTTAAAGTATTCTTCGTTGGTTGTCGTCTTCAGTCAGTTTGTCTATGTCTGTAAATTGCAATCAGCATTAACGATGAATAGGATGTTTCGAAATAGAAAAAAAAAGAAGACGGAACACAACAATAGAAAGGAATCAAACAAGTCCTTGTTCTGTAATGTTCTTTGACATGGAAGATCTCTTACCAGGGTTCAGTTTTGATTATTTGGTCTACACAAATTAAACCTTCAATTCTGCACACACACAAAAATAAATAAATGTAAGGAAAAATCAAACTAAAAAAAATTTTTTTTACTAGTTACACACGAAATTCCATAGCCATACATGTCCGAACCCTACATTCCATTTTAAAATACTCCCTAACATGGCCAGCATCGTTTGTCGTGCTTTTTCACAGTTTTTGTGGTTCAACTAGAAAATAAATAAAAATATCTCGGGATGATACTCAAACTATTATGTTTTCCTTTTTCAAGCTGCTTTCATTTGAGTTCATAAAACAAATATGTACGTTGTTGTTTATAAATCCGACACACAATCGTTGTATAAATATTTGATTTTTATTTAAGTTCTTTTTAAGAACGAGAAAAAATGCAAATAAAGGAAGAGTTTTCTTTTCTTTGAGAAGCGTATCCATATTATTATTTTTGTTTTTTTTTTTTTTAAAGCCTAGTATACAGTTCTTTGCGAAAAAATAAAAAATAAGAGGTGAAACAAAAATTTTTGTTCATGGAAAAATTTCTGAGAAATAAATTAGCTGTCACTGTGAAACTTATGTCGAATATTTAAATTTTTTCTGCCAAAACAATGAGCTACACATTGTTTTGTGTGAAAAAAATTCGAGGTGAGTATAATTTTTTTTTCGATTTTGGTTTACAGATCGGATGACACAGTGGTGAAATGAAAAATATTTTTTTTCGTCAAAAATCTCTCCCATATGAAATACATACGTTTTTTTTTCTTGAGGAACTGTATACTAGGCTTAATCGTATGATGAACTCAAAAGCAAAACGAAAATTGTTTATTTTTGAAAATTAAAATTTAGTATTAAGGTCCCGTCACACACTGAAAGGAAAGTACTTTCAGAAAGCAAAAAGCTTTCTGAAAGCAAAATTTTCATTGTGTGGCGACCCGAAAAGTAGGTACTTTCCTGAAAGCGTCCCTCAAAATGATTTGCTTTCTTGAAACCACTTTCAGAAAAATAACTTTCACAGTGTGACTAGTTCCTGAAATCGTTTTGAAGAGAGCAAATCACTTTCAGAAAACGCTTTCTGCTTTCAGAAACTGTTTGTGAAAGTTTTTTGCTTTCTTGAAAGCGAATGATCTGAAATATCACAACCGTTTACACACAAAAAGCTTTAAGAAAGCAATATCAGGAAACGCTTTCGCTTTTATAGTGTGACGACCCGAAAAATGTTTTCAGAAAATTTAGTTTCTTGAAATTAAAGTGTTTTCAGAAAGCACTTTCAGAAAGCACTTTCCTTTCATAGTGTGACTGCTCTCTGAAAACACTTTCAGAAAAATAACAAACTCTAAAATTTGGAACTGCTTTCTGAAACTATTTTCCTTTCAGTGTGCGACGGCTCCTCTAGGATTTTTATTTCAAAAAAAAACTTTAAAAATAGTGCATTGTATGTTGAAGTAATAAAATAAACATATAATTACATGCAATTTTTGCAATTTTGACATGCAATTCGCAGCTATAGTCAGAACTGTAGCTCAAAACAATGAAAAATTGAAAATGTTGAATACAAAAATATTCCCACGATTTCAATTCGTTGTTTGGTATTTTTAATTTTCCTGTAGTCCTCTTACAAATGATCCACGAAAATAAAGGCTTCTATGTGAAGCTGAAAACCAAAAACATTGGCGAGGTCTGCTTACCGAGCTATGAACAGCAATTTTCCTGGTTTTTGACTCTAACTAAATGTGGTATCACAGAAAGCATATCTTCGGATGCAAATATCTCGACAACCAAAGCTCGGCTTTTAGCAGTAAGCTCAGGATAATTAGAGCTATAAAATATATTGAACTAAGCGAAATCGATTTACTTCATGATTTTCGAAAAAAAAATCGTATACAGAAAAACAATTCTCCCAAAATCCATCGAATGATACATAGAAAGAAAAGTAACCGTTCCAATGATTTGCGTTTCAATTTTGTACATTTCCAATGATCTGTGTTTCAACTTCTCACAGTTCCAATGATAGAATTATGGCAGGAAAAAATTTCCTGACAGAAATTTTCAATGATTGCTATAACCGACCTAACCTATCAGAAAAATTCCAATGATGTGTTTCAATGATGAAAACCAATGATAGCTATAACCGGCCTCTAACACTGAAGTTTCAAATTGTTTCTTTTGTCTAGAAACAAAAACTAAAACTAAACCTTTTGGGAAATCCCCGCATAAAACAAAAGTAATTGATGGAAATTTTGAATTTGGGGTAGGTAACTATATAATCAAGATGAAATAAATGCAGAGCATTTTAAGATACGAATAAATATTTAAAAATTTTTAACGGTTGGTCCAATTAGACAGGTAAATACAATAAGCATTGCATGATATTAGGTGGTCCATGGTCCGATTAGCAGGTGTCCCGATTATAGAGGGAAATTTGTATGAAAAATAGCAGGGAATGCATAAAGTGCGGTCCGAATAGGAGGTGGTCCGATTATAGAGTGTCCCAATTAGCAGGTTTTACTGTGCATGTCTTTTTCTGGGAATGCAACCTCTTGAATTGCGCAGAGATATGCATAGTGAAATGTTCGTTCGGGATGTTCTGTGTTCTTATATTGATTGTTCAAGCTTGCTTTTTAAATTTAATGTTTATGCTCCTTCACGTGCTTTATGATTAAGGCTTTATGATTAAGGCTTTGTTTATGACCGAGCGTAAACGCATCTCGCGATGCGACGATTATCGCTCCATCGCTTGTTACATTTTCGCTAGCTATTTAGTGTTTATAGTAGAGCGAAACTTCAAGCGATTGAATATTTGAAATATTAAAACTTTATTTAAGTTTTGGCAGTGAAGAAAGCAAAATGCGCGTATTGACTAGGAAAATTTTATTATTAGAAACCAGCAATTTATTGCGTAAAAAATATTTAACTAAGATAAGCATATATAAGAGGTTTCAAGTGCATCCAATTGTAACAGAAAAAAGAACTTACGGTGAATTTCATCATCTTCATTCACGACTGCCAAAACATCCTGAAAAATTTAAGGAATACTATCGTATGAACAAAGAAACTTTTGAGTACATCTTGGAGCAGATATCAGCAATGATTGAAAAAAAAAACAGAAATCAGAAAGTACATAGTCCATACTTGATCGCTCGTATCGCTCAAAATATCAAAAATTTTTGATTTTCGCTAAATCGCTTTGTCATAAACACTTTCATAAGCAACAATGAATTTAGTCGCTAGTAGCGATTCTCGTCGCATCGCGCGATGCGTTTACGCTCGGTCATAAACATAGCCTAAGGCCATTATTATTTGAAGTTTCACATAGACCTAATTATGGATTGCGAGAACCAATAAGTCATTGTTGTAAATTATTTAATGAAATTTTTTAGACATTAGCATGGAGAGAAATGTCTTTAAACGCTTACTATTAGCATATATTTTACATACGTTTAATAGTAATATTGTAAAGTTTAAATGATTTTTAAATTATTTATATATATTTATTATATATTTTACTTTTTTTCATTTTTTCCTTTGAATTCAATTCTGTTGATGTATGTATATCGTAGAAATAAATAAATAAATAAATAAATAAAAAATTGTATGCGTGCAATACAATGGGGTAAGCCTTGACGTGGCGGAGCGGCTTACGGTAACTACTACTGCGATGCTTAGAGCTATGCGATCGCGAAACTTGTTTTCGCAGCAGGGCCTCCCATGGTCGACAGGTCGAAGCGGAGTAGGCTGTTACTACTAATTACCCCTCAACGAAGGAGTGTTCCAACCAAGGCACTTCCCACGAGGGAAGGCAGCGGATGAATTTCTTTTTGGAATGCACGGTGGCGTCCTCAGTTCCAGTTAGGTCGAACTACTTGGTGAACACCTTTACGGGCTACTTCGACATATTTGAAGCTCAGGTCGTAAAAGGAGCGGCTTTCCGGCTTTTGTACTTGGAGTCACATCAAGTACCTCGTACTCGAGGTTGGGGGTTGTACGTCGGGGTGACTTCCCGACTATGTAGAAAAAAGTTAGTTGCGAAGCGACAACAGGCCTCGGAAACAGACGGATACACTGATGACGACCCAAGCAAACGTATAAAGGACAACGAATTTCGGATATGCACGTGGAATGTTAGGTCCCTTAATGGACTGCGTGCTGCCGAACAACTAGCGGAGACCCTCAACTGCTACAAAGCAGATATTACCGCTATCCAGGAAATGCGATTGGATGGACCGGGCGAAAAGAAGATGGAAAACTGCGACATCTATTATGGGGATTGCTACCTGGAGCAGCGACTCTTTGGATGCGGATTCGTCGTGGGAAGCAGACTCAGGCAAAAAGTCTTGAGCTTCAAATGCGTAAGCGAACGCATCACGACGATTCGAATCAAGGCTAATTTCGGCAACATTAGCTTAATATGCGCGCATGCCCCCACAGAAGACAAAAAGGACGACACCAAAGACGAATTCTTCGAGCTCCTCGACAAAACATATGAGCAATGTCCTAGCTATGACATGAAAATTGTCCTCGGCGATTTTAACGCAAAGCTGGGAAAAGAAGGCATCTTTGGAAGAACAGTCGGAAAGCACAGCCTGCACGACACCACTTCCGACAACGGATTCAGGCTGATCGATTTTGCTGCGGGGCGAAACGTTGTGGTAGCAAGCACCTGGTTCCCACATCTCAACATCCATAAAGGTACATGGAGATCTCCTGATCAATCAACCGTCAACCAGATTGATCACATTGCGATCGACGACGGGAGGCACTTTTCCAGCATTCAAGATGTTCGAACTTTCCGAGGAGCCAACATCGACTCGGACCACTACCTCGTCGTAGCCAAGGCAGTGCTACGAATATCCCGACAACGGCCAAAACAAAGAAATGCTGCAAGAAAATTCGACGTCGGACGGCTACAATCGCAAGAGATCGCCAGATCCTTCTCTGATCGAGTGACAAGTAACCTCTTAAGGAGTCCTATGCCGCCAACATCAAGTATCGAAGACCAGTGGCAACATTGCCAGAATGCAGTTAGAGATGCCGCCTCTAATGTGCTGGTTTCACACAGCCACCAAAACGAAACCCCTGGTTTGACGAAGAATGCAGGCAGGCCCATGCAGCCAAGCAGGAGGCATACAAAGCGGCGCTGCAAAGAAAGACAAGAGCTGCTCGTGTGCTCTACGAGCAAAAGAGGAGAGAAGAACGCCGGCTTCTCAGGAGAAAAAAGAGAGAGCATGAGAAGCGTCAGATCGAAGATGTTGAGAGACCTAACAGCAGGAATGAAGTTCGGAGGTTTTATCGGAAGGTAAAACACCTGGCTCAAGGTCATCGAGCAAGAACCGAAGCCTGCAGAGATCATCAAGGGAACATCATAGTAGAGCCGCAGTCAGTGCTGGGGATTTGGAAAGACCACTTCTGTAGACTGTATAACGGCGACGACGAACAAAATCCCGCCGTCAGACAGGAGCCTTTTATCATACGCAATGACAGCCAACAATTCCGTGAACCCGACCTAGAAGAAGTGAAAACAGCAATATCACGGCTGAAATCCAACAAAGCCGCTGGAGCAGATGGTCTAGCTACCGAGCTGTTCAAAGCCGCAGGCGACGAGCTAGATAGGAGCATGCACCAAATCATCTGTAAGATATGGTCGGAGGAATGCATGCCCGATGAATGGAACCTCAGCATTGTTTGCCCGATCCTGAAAAAGGGAGATCCTCTAAACTGTGCCAACTACAGAGGAATCAGTCTGCTTAACATCGCCTACAAGATCCTCTCTGCCGTATTATGTGAACGTCTAAAGCCTTTCGTCAACAATCTAATTGGTCCTTATCAATGTGGCTTCAGGCCAGGAAAGTCTACCATCGACCAAATTTTCACGTTGCGGCAGATCCTGGAAAAAACCTATGAAATGCAAATCGATACCCACCACCTCTTCATTGATTTTAAGGCCGCGTATGACAGCATCTACAGAGACGAACTGTATAAAGCTATGTCTAGCTTTGGCATCCCTGCCAAGCTCGTTCGCTTGTGCAAAATGACGATGGAGAACTCACGTTGCTCTATCAAGGTTGGCAATGAGCTTACGGAATCATTCGACGTCAAAAAAGGATTCAGACAAGGCGATGCACTGTCGTGCGATTTCTTTAACATCGTTCTTGAGAAGATAGTCCAAAACTCCACCGTCAACACCAGAGGCACTATCTTCTATAAATCTGTTCAACTTCTCGCGTACGCCGACGATATTGATATAATGGGAAGAACACAGCGTGATGTCAATGGCGCCTTTGTGAGGATTGAGACAGAAGCGGCTAAAATGGGTTTAGCGGTAAATGAGGGAAAAACGAAGTACATGCTGTCTTCGAGTAAGGACACCCAACATCGACGGCTCGGACAGAACGTCACAATAGACGCATACAACTTCGAGGTAGTTAAGGAGTTTGTCTACCTAGGCTCCGCTATCAACCCGGACAATAACACCAGCGCTGAGATAAGACGAAGAATTACTCTTGCTAATCGCTGTTTCTTTGGGCTAAGAAAGCAACTGAGTGGAAAAGCCCTCTCTCGAGCAACTAAGGTTAAACTGTACAACACCCTCATCATCCCTGTCCTGCTGTATGGTGCAGAAGCATGGACCCTAACAAAATCGGATGAATGTGCCTTAGGCTGTTTCGAGAGGAAAATTCTTCGGGTCATCTTTGGCCCCGTGTGCATTGATGGGGAATGGAGAAGGAGATACAACAGCGAACTTTACGGGTTGTACAACGACGTGAACTTAGCCAGAAGGGTCAAGGTCCAGAGACTCAGATGGCTCGGTCATTTAGAGCGCATGGACACCAATGCTCCGGCCCGGAAAGTCTTCGACACTATTCCCGAGGGACGCAGAAGGAGAGGAAGACCGCGACTCAGGTGGCGCACACAAGTGGAAGAGGACCTCAATCAACTTGGAGTGCAAAACTGGAGACAGCTAGCTAGGGACCGAGCTGACTGGCGGAGACTGTTGATTGAGGCCCAAGTCCACAACGGACTGTAGCGCCACCTTAAGTAAGTAAGTAAGTATGCGTGCAATAATTAAAGGTAGCTAGACAGTTTGTCTATTTATATCTTCGAAGAAAGTCAGTGACAATTTTTTGTGCAAAGGTATTGTTTTCTTATTGAAGTAAGTAAGCTGTTTTTTTTTTTTTTTTATTTCATAAACTAGCATATAAGGGCCCAAAGACAGTTCCTTGCTTTACATAATTTCGAAATTCCTCTAAATCTCTTCTAAGTAGTTGTGAGGACCTAGTCTTCTTTAATAACAGATAAGCATCGCCAAAACCACTTCGTAGTTGTTAAACTACATTTTAATTATCCTAAGTAATCAATTTCCACTCAAAATCAAAGGGGATAGTCATGCTCTTAAGCATATTGGTTGACAGAATAACGAACATCTAATTAACAAACTAATACATTAGTCAAGTAACATCCAATTCTCAAACCTACATAGTTGTACCTTGAAGTTTTAATGTAGTTAAACTATACTTCCGTTCTAGAAATCGATTCTATTTCGATTAAGGTTATGTGCTTTTGGTGTGTTCAACTCAAAACACAGTGTTTCATTAGAAATCTGAATCATTATAGCATTAAGCCTTTCAGCTTAGCTTGTACCTACATTTTGTTTACTAACAACCCCTTTTCTACACTATGAAAAAAGAACACTTTTGTGTACTCGTAAATCAATTCAACACCCTCTGGCACAAAATGAAGGTGACGAAATATAAATAGTTTGTTTTTCCATTCCCTTTTCCCTATAATGGAAAATAGGGCCTAAAGAGTTGATTTTCCGCTGAGAAACCAAATGTGTCCTTGTTGAAAGGAGGTTTATTTATAATGCAAGAAACAGGATGTCTTACGCCGACTACAGGAACCGTTTCGGGCATTTCAATACAATATTTCTTGGAGACATCTAAAAACACATTACAGCAGTGTTCTGGAAAATATTAATGTGATGCCACAGGAAAGTGTACTAAGGCCGCTATTACAAAAATACAATTTGAAGGTTATAGATCAATTTGCATTGTTATTTCATAAAATTTCGAATTTAACTTTCCTATCTTTCCTATGCATTTCGCTCCTATAATTTCAATTCAACGGTACAATCAATAGATCGAGCATTGGTGCGTGTCACAATGTATACAATATCCATCTGCTTTTCACATACGACCTCCATAATAATCCCTCCAGGGTTATGGCTAAACACTGTTATTTAGCCACCGAAATTGCTGTTGCTATCAGTTAAGCTTCTTTAATAACTAAAAGTAATTTATCACAATCACACGTCAGAAGTGTCATATCCATCGTAAAATGTCATATTTAATTTTCGTTCGAAATTTACTCAAAACCAAAAACTCAGACGCGGTTTTTATGACAATTTTAAATGGCTATATTCAGAAGCTCTCTGTCTACCGCAATAAGAAGAATATTTTAAATCCTTGCAGCATATGACAGTTAAAATTTATTCAGGTATGCAGTTTTTGGAAATTTTCGAAATTCTACACTACGCATACAATTGAAATTCTATTCCATATAATCTCTCCATTAGAATGGAAATCAATTTAAGTATTATGGTAAAAACTCATAAGCCAAAATTTATGGTAGGAGGTGCATGTTACTGGTGTTGACGTACATTCGGTGAATTTTGTAGCTCTGTTTGTGCATTATTTTAGTTGTGTTTTGAATAGAATTTTGTGGTTACGTGATGCTTTCACAGGAAGGAGGAAATTCCGCTTCCGAAGGGTTAACGTCGTTTATGTTTTATGTTTATGGTTTGGTTTATGTTTTTAATGCAGAAAGAAATTGATTTTATTGTAATTCTCAGATACAAGTGAACGTTTTTGTCATATTTCAAATGGTTTTGACAAATTTTCAAATTTCAAATCTTCTCAAAATCAAACAAATTTGTTGAATATTTCGATCATGTACCACTTTTGCATTCTATGTCTTCCTTCGTGATTAGATTTCGGACCGCATTCATTTTGTTCCGCTTCATCCAGCCATCTAAATGGATGGATTTATTTTACCCTATATTTGTCCAAGCTGACCATTTTATAGCACGTATTTCAACTAAGCAGTTTCCCGTAGCTTAGTTGGTAAGTGCGTTGGCTGCTAAGCAGAACGTCGGTGGTTCGAGTCCTACTCAGGCTAAGTTTTTATTTCATCTTTCACGGCTACTGCCTCTTGCGAAGACCTGACAAATCTTCCAAGAGTATAAATCTGTCATGAAAAAGTGCTTCTCAACTTTGCCGTTCGGAATCGGCGTTAAATTGTAGGTCCCCTCAATTCTCCACACGCACTCAGAGAATTGTTGATGAGAGTAAGCCACTTAGGCCTTGGCTCTTCAAGAGCTGTCGTGCCACTCTATTTATTTTTTTATTTCAACAGTCTGATTGAAAATTGTTAAAACATTTGTCAAGATTATAACCTAATTTGTTAAACGATATTGCCATTAGTAAATCAATATTTTCAATTTAAATCAGACATTTTATACTATTAATTTCAATTAAATTTGAATCATACCACTTATGGCTGCTAAGTCCTTCCATCTTCTGCATTTTCGCAATTATGACATTACGCGCCGCTTATTAAGCGATTTATTAAATCCTTCATTCCGCTGCATAATTGTGGCCTTTAATAAATTAGCGTCAATTGCAAAACTATGCAAATCCTTTCATCCAAAAAGAAGCACACACAGTTTATTTGTTTTACATCCGAAGGCATATAAATAAACAATCTGCAAGCGAAACAAATTTCCGTTCCCGGCTTAACCATTCCACCCGATTAATAATTGACTCTCCCTAAATCCAAGTCGATTCAAATCTCATTAACTACGCGAGTCCTTGCAATTTGCTCTGGTTCAATGTTGCTGTATCAAATTAAAATTTATCAACAAACGTAAAAAACAAACAAATTCCCACTCCACATCCGCTCCCAAACGCGCTGCAAGAAGACTCAAAAAGCAACAATAATTCCCTCCCTACTCACCTGCCACAAGCGCATTAACATTAAATAGAATCACCATTAAGTTCCGTTTCCTCTCACGGAAAATATTATAAACGAAATCATTCCGTTCAATTTAAAATCTCTGCGAGGACCATATACATGCATACACCCTAACCATTATGTGAAAGATAGACAAAAACGGAAAAAATACAAGCTTCTCTTTGCCAACATACAGAACATCCTTACCGATTATGGTTGACAATTGGAAAAAAAACATGGCTATAAACGTAACGACCCAAAAAACAACTATCCGCCTTAACAATGTTCAATATGGTCTCTTTCCGTTGTATTTTCCGTTTCCACGATTCTTGTTTGTCTTGCTTTGTCTTGTTTTAGATTTGTGAGAGCTTGCAGTTATCTTTTTTTACCTTTTTTGAAAATAACGAGGAGAAAAAAATGTTAAATGCGTTTCGGGATCGGGCGTAATTGGCAAACTTAAAGGCCGGCTTCGTAAATGTGGAAATAACAGCAAACTAAATCTCTCCTTTTTGGTTTGCTTTGAACATTATTTGTCCAGTTTTTTTTTTGTTTTTTTTTTTTTTTTTCTATTCGTAGTAGGAAAATAAATAGCCTCAAGGTAATATTTTGATTAACATTGATGTTCACGTTCAGTCGTCTGTCGATGGGAAATATTTTTGATTTTGAAAAACAAGCAAGTCTCGGTGGCACTAATGGGGACGCGGTGGTGTGGAATAAAAGCCAAAAAAAAGGATATTTTTTATTTATCTTTGGATGAAATTTATTCCGTTGAAGAGAGTAGTTTTTATTATTAGGGTTATTCATTTCAGAAAAAAAAACTTTTTCCCTTTTTTAATTTCTTTATTTGGCAGCAAGAGGGTCTAATGAACACAAATTAAAGCACAAATGTCGCCTTTTGTTTATCGGATAAATAAATTTGAAAAAGAGGAACCAAACTCGGAGCTGCGGGTTACGTAAATATTTTCTGTAGACTCTAACACCTTTTTAAAAACGCCTCAACAATGAATGGGAGGTTTTTTAAAATTCAATTTAAATTTTTTATCTGTGGAGTTGAGGTAAAAACTTTATTGAGCTTTGAAAAAGCAGTTAGTTAAAAAAAAAATAAAACGTCTTTTACTCCTAAAGGCGAAAGTGAGCAGAATCCGTTCAATGGTTTCGAAAATAAACACCAGCTTGAATAAGACTCACTCCTCACATATCTCACTTAATGTTTAAAAAAAAAATATTTTTTAAGGACGTCAGTCTGACTCACTCTAGTTCGGTAAAGTTTTATAAACAAAGATGACGTTTCTTCAACTGTAAATTGTTGCTTAGTTGTGCTCATTCCCATTTTCTTTTTGCTTCGTTTTCAATGAAGTAGAATACGGCCCCTAATCAACCAACAAGTAAAGCTTAATCAGAACAAAATTCAGATATGTGTTTTCGAAGACTTTTACTGCAAAATCTGGTGTTGCACAGGGTAGTCATTTAGGACCTCTTCTATTTATTTTATCAATAAATGATCCATCGTTATGTGTTCTTAACAGTGAAATTCTTATTTTTGTAGATGATATGAAGATCTTTAACCCTAGTTTACGAGACGCAAAATACGCGGATAAAAAAACTTGGGGTTCGCGCGAACCCCACACAGTTATTAATCATTTCCAATAGCTTATTACTTACAAGGCGATGCATTTTTCTTTTAGTTGTTCATTGAGTTGAGAGTTGAGGTCTGTTCCAACTGTAGAACATGTTTGGTTTTCTCAAAAATTTATAAAAATGTTGTGTAAATTCGTGAAAATAAAGTTTGAAGATTAACAAAATGTAAGTTTTAACATTATAATTTCAAGTTTTTGTTTTCACGTTGTTTTAATTTTACAGTGTCTAAGGGAGCTTATGGAACTTGAATTTGATGACTTCTCACAGCCTTCAATGCAAACAAATCAATCTAGTTTGGATGCCCTTTGCATTATGGGAAGAAATTTGCTAATTATTCGAGAAGTTGACGAGAGACTTCCTCGTACATTACGTACATACTTTATAATGTGAACGCAAAAAATTGTTTTCTGAAAGATTTGTTTATCTTCAGACAAGAAACAGCAAAACAACATATAATGTTGTTTGTGGAAAATTTGTTTGTATTCGCCACCAAAACATCTACTGCGTAAAATGCCTCCCGGAATTGCCATGATTCCAGAATGTCTCAGTTTTTTATAAGGTTCTTATCATATTTATTTGAAAATAATCATCTTGTTAATCATATTTTTCATAATTTTGCTGTCTATATTGATTTCAAATAAAATTAGCGTTTAGTAAATTTTTTTTGTATAGGTACCATTTTGAGTATTGGGGTTCGCACGAACCCCAAGTTTGGTTTGTGACTTTTTTTCAGAAAAAAATTCCAAAAAATTTTCAAAAACCGCTGTGATGGAAAAAAGACAAAAAACGTAAAGAAAAATGAATTTTGATAACTGAGTTTTTGTCCTAGGTCGAAAGTATGATTTGAACAAAAGTTATGAGCTCTCAAACATGCTCTGGGGTTCGCGCCAATTTGTAAACTAGGGTTAAGAAAATTACATCTAACAATGATCGCATTCTTCTGCAAAATGATATTAATAGGTTTTCTGTATGGTGTAATAAGAATAGTTTAAATCTTAATCCGTCGAAATGTCAGACAATGACATTCTCAAAGAAACGAGCAACTTCGACTTATGAGTATATATATCTCAGCAAAATCTTTCTCGAGTTTTTAAAGTAAGGGACTTAGGGGTTCTTTTTACACCGAATTCAGATTTTACAGAGCACATTAACAACATTGTTAATAAAGCTAATTCTATGCTAGGGTTCGTTAAACGTTGGTCAAAAGAATTTCTTGATCCTTATGTCACCCTTTCTCTTTATAATTGCCTTGTTCGTCCCCACCTTGAATATGCTTCACAGATTTGGAGTCCTTATTATGACGTTCATATTGACAGGTTAGAATCGATGCAACGTAATTTTACTCGTTTCGCATTAAAAGGTATTCAATGGCATGATCCTCGAAATATTCCATCTTATGAGGATCGAGTATCACTTCTTCAAATGCAAACGCTGTCTCAAAGAAGGACCAACAATGATATAGTTTTCCTTCATCAACTTATTACAGGCGTCACAGATGCACCAGACCTTCTTAGTGCTATACTTTTTCACTATCGGGGAGGAGGTTATCAACTTCGTAGCACCGATCTAATTAAAGTCCCAAGACATAGGACCAATTACGGAATGCATGAGCCCTTGACAAGGATGAGTAGGCTTTTGGATTATAATACGGATCTTATTGACTTTCATATTAATAAGAATAAATTAAAGATTATGCTCAAGACCATTGTGGCATGCTCTTAAATGTTTTTTGTTGTCTATTAATTTTTTTTTTTTTTATTATTTGTTAAAAAAAAAAATAAGAAACTAACTCTTTTTTATTTTTTTCTTGTATTTTGACGAACTTGATAAGTGTTTTCTAAACGCGTATTTACTTTTTTCTTTGTTTTTTATATTTTTAAAATTTTTTGACTTAAAATTTTTTAAATTTTTGAGTTTAAAATTTTGCATTTTTTCTTTTTTTACTTTTTGTAATATTTTAATATAACATTTTAATTTATTTTGTTTTTCCTGTTGTACCTGCTTGTATTAAGCAGTCCCAAACTCTTGTCTTCCTGGTACCTATTCGTGTCGCCATCACTTTTTTTTATTATTTTATTTATTTCAAATAATTTCAAATAAAGTTCCGATACGACTAGCAACCGTAATTGTAATCGTACTCGGTGAAAATGAACCCCAGTTCGTGCGGTATCTGGGGGGGAAAGAGGCGTGGGATTAAAAAAAAATGTAAAAAGGAGCCAAGTTCTCTTATGTGCGAACAACACTGTGTAAAAAGTCAGCCACCAAAAGTAATGAGATCTAAAAGAACGCCAAGTTCTTACATGTAAAAGTGTTATTTTGAATATTTTAAATCATAGAAGATAATACAATAATATTAAAAGAAAATAGAAAATAGTTTGGATGAAAATTTACAAGTTCATTGTTCAAGTCTTAAGATGTTAGTAATCATGCATCAAACGAAAACTTGCCAAGTGAACTTGTAAATTTTCATCCAAACTCCCTATCAGAATTTCGAATTTAAACGTTTTCTACCATTTTAACCAAGTGGGCGAATACCACGCCGCTAAATGGAAATACATTTCTTTTCTCATTTTTTTCATGTTTTTCAACCAAAACCTTACAAGAATTCCAAATTTTAACATCCTACGACCGTTTTAAGATAGTGGGCGGATATTACGGTTTTTGAAATTATTATTGTTCAATATCTCAGGATGTAGTGGTTTTACAAAATTATGTTTTTCACAGGGCCTTTGTGCCCATGAAGTTAATACGTTAATTTAAAGCTCTCTATGGGTTCAAAAGTTGTGGGGGGTTAAAAATGTGCTTGAGTTCGATCCTGTAAAAAGGGAGTAGTGCTAGAACTTGGCTGGGCAATACCGTGCCCTTTGATCAACTCTCCACCGATTCCTCTAATCCTATACCGTTTTGCAATTTAAAACTTTCGAACCAATCAAACCACATTACTTCACTCAAAGCATACCCTTCGCTGCCATCAAAAGACACAATTTATCGTATATTATTATTATTCTTCTCATGTTTCAACGAATGACTAATTGATATATCGATTCTTCATCAATCGGTAAAAAGAAAATGCCTTCGCCCACCCACCGATGAAAACAACCAAACATATGTTGATACAATAAAAGGACATACACATCATACACATATTTGCTCGAAGTAGATAAAAATCGTTCGTTTTTTTTTTAAGTCTGCCCAAGGTTGGCAATCAAACAGAACCGAAAGAGGACAGAGATGTCAGACGATTGGATTTGGTCATTAATTGATTTAAGAGTGTATTTCGATTTTATTTTCTTAGTAATATAGCAACCATTAAAATATCAACACAATATCAGCACATACCGAAAAAGTGGGGGGATTCCCTTCTTTTGATTTTCATTAAATACCTAGCAACAGTCGGGTAGTAAGAGAATTGTCGAGAGAGACGAATAGGTGTTAGCAAGCCAACTGAAAAAGCAAAGGGAAATATCGGTCGCAGGTCACAGTAGAGGTAGGATTTAGTGAACAAACTTATTTGACATTTTTCTCTTTGAGACTCAATTTCCAAATGTCAAAAAGTCGTTAGTTATATTTTCATGATTTTCTGTTTTTATGGAGGTGACTTCATTGACGACCCCAAACATAGACTGTAAGTTTTCCTCTAATCTACTGTGCTCTTAATTCAAAACAATACTTTTATCCGTTGATAGAAGACGACAGCATATTTTTTCAAAGTCCTAGACTTCTGGCCATACCATATTTTGATAAGTTTTGGTTTAAATGTAGATTTTTACGTTCCTCTTCTGTTTATATTTTCCCTCCTATCACTGTCTTTCAACAGAAAAAAACTTGTCCACAATCAATATAATACCTGTTACGAGAAATGTTTTTATTTTCCCAGTTTGAACAAACAAAATATATATATAGAGTGTAAGCCAATACATCGTCAACCAAATGTAGAAGGCAGTGAGGACGAGACTGACCTGAATTTGAGATAAATTCAAATTGTAAATGTAAAAATGTTGAATTTAAAATGGTATATTGCTTTACGCTGTGCATTCATTGGCTTAAGGATTATGGCTGCACAGATAAATCTTGATCGAAAGGAACTAGTTGGGTGACACTTTTAATGTGCTTGTGCTCGGAATATATAAACAACACAGTCAGAGTAACGCGGAAGGACTTTAGCAAAGAAATATGGGCTATTAATTCTGGGACTCAATTTTGCTTATGGCTGATTTTCTAAGGATCATGCGGTCGCGGGGAGAATAAGAAATAAAAATATGAGTGCGACCCATGGAGTCCACACGACTAACTTCCCATAGTAGTAAAATACGTAAAACATTAGTTGTTTTGCAAAATATTTAGCCGATACATCCCGTTGTAGTTGTAAACGCACGTTGGTTCAAAGTCAAATTCCATAAAACTGATGATTTTATGAAAAACATTAAGTTTATTGAATAACAGTGGCGCCATCTGCCAAAAGTTGATCGTACCATTTTGTGGACTCATTCACAACTACTTTGCACAGTAAAATACAGCCTATATTGCTCCTGAATATTGTAGTTTTCTATTATTGAAGCAATTTTTCTTATCGGATTAGTATTTCTGAAAATTAATATTTATACGGCAAAGCAGCGTTTGGTGGGTCAGCTAGTAATCAAACATAGTATATGATACTCCTGAGTATTATTTTTTTCCCCACTAACTATAAGATTTTTTGCACTATTATTGAAATTATTGCAGAAATTATCATAATTTTCATTATATTAGGGTTGTCTTAGATTTTTGATTTCCATTTAAAAACCGCTAAGCCGATTTCGCTCAAAACCTAACCAGCTCTTAACAACACAATACCGCGTCGAATGAAATTTTATGACAATACGATGAGTGGTTCGCGAGATAATCGAGACGAAAAAACGTAACGCGTAACGAACACACATACACACACACACAGACATCATCATAAAAAGGGTTGATTCGGATTCTAGTGACCTCAAAACATCGAGAAATGCGAAAATTGGAGATTCACAAAATCGGCCCCATTACAATAACTTCCTCTGGGAAGTTAAAATCATTAATCATCTCTCGATAGCGCAATCCATTGAGCTCCAGCCTCATTTTCGAAAAAGTAAGGTCCAATGAACCCGCGGGACCATAAACCGCACCAAACAGTCACGCGTTGAGGATGGAGAGGCTTTTCAACAATAACTCCTGGGTTTTCCGAGCCCCAGATGCAACAGTTTTGCTTGTTGACGTAGCCTCCGACGTGGAAATGGGTCTCATCAGTCAAGATGATTTTTCGATGAAATTCCGGATCATTTTCATGCATTTCAAGGACCCAACCAGCAAAGACACGACGTTATTGATGATCAGCCGGCTTGAGTTCTTGTGTTAACTGAATTTTATAAGCCTTAAGACTCAAGTCTTTATGCAAAATACGGTGTAATGACGTTTGTGGAATGCCTTATTCCAAAGAACGACGAGGAATGGACAAACCTGGGTTTTCTTCAACACTTTGGGCTACAACAGCAATATTCTCAGTTGTTCTTGAGCGACGTGCACGGGTTTTATTCTTCACATCACTAACTTGTCTCAACAGCTCGAATTTGTCCACCAATTTCTGTATTGCGGTCCGACAAGGTGCTTCACGACGACCCAAAAATGTTTTATTTGTGCGAACCGTCTCTGCCAAATTTTCACCATTTTTATGAATTTTAATAATTTCAATGCGTTGTTGAAGCGTGTATCGTTCCATTTCCAAGTAGTTTCTACTTGTCAAATGCCAAAAAATGACAGCTTCAAAAGTGACAACTATCGAAATAGCGGGCTATTCAAAATAACACCTCATATTGGAAAACCCTTTTTTATAATAAAAATAACTCATTTTTTATAAGGTTGTCTTAGATTTTTGATTGCCATTTAAAAACCGTTAAGCGGATTTCGCTCAAAATCTAATCAACTCTTAACAACACAATACCGCTTCGAATGAGACCAATTTTATGACAATACAATGAGTGGTTCGCGAGATAATCGAGCTGAAAAAACGTAACGCACATACGAACACACATACACACACACACCAATGTCATCTTAAAAACGCTTGATTCGGACTCTAGTGACCTCAAAACATCGAGAAATGCGAAAATTGGAGATTCACAAAATCGGACCCATTACAATAACTTCCTATGGGAAGTTAAAAAGATACAAAATCTGACTGTTCATTGATTTTTTTTCTAGGAAATTTCCCTTTCTTAATTATTAAAACAAAATTTAAAGGTGATTTTGGTCCAAACGTTACAAAGAACTCTTATGTACTCAATTTAATATTCCCTCTTTGATTGCAAGAAACACTTTAATTCTCTCTATAAAATCCTTATCCCTTTTTGGCTCATAAACACATACAAAAACACCACTCAAAATTTTCATATAAAGTGAACTCTTGCCCTGCAGCTTAAAAAAAAAAAATAAACAAACCAAAGAAAAAAATGTGTGCTGTTATCATTTTTCAATAATGCAATAATTACGTTCCCATATATTTTATGATGTCCTTTTTGCTGTGAAGTAAAATAAATACAAATTAAAGTTTAACCTTCCTATACTCGACGAGTGAATTAATTCAACTTTTTGCGTTTTTATTTTTTTTCTTTCTATTTGTTTCCAAGAAATATAAAAGTTGTAAAAAGGAATAAAAAATTTAATCACGCTTGGGTGTTCCTTTTTTTGATATTAAAAATATACGAGCAAAAATATTAATACTCATCTCATCAGCATCCTGGGAAAATCGTTTCCAGTAGAGTTGAAAAAAATTGAAAGGCAAATGGTTTGGTTATACCTTTCATGGGAATTATTCATTTTATAAGTGTGCGTGTGCCTTCAATAAAATTATCCGTTTGAATTCCAGAGAAGGTAGTTTAATCGTTTACACAGTGGGTAAATAAGATTTTAACAAAAAAGGTGAATAAATTTTTTTGGGCGGCTGAAAAGTAATATGAAGATTGGAGTAACAGTTGAAATGATTAAATTGCAACACAAACTTTAAGTCTTTCATTTTATGAGAGTGTGTTTACATTTTCACGGTGGTGGGGACGTAAACAGCCATTCAAAAATGTAGTAAATGGTAGTGACACACTACGGCGTATGAGTAACATTTTTGACATTTGCATTTCATTCAAGAACATCATGATTCAGAACAAGCCGTTTGTTTATTTTTGAATTGACAACTCACAAAACTTATCTCTCATCGATATTGCGAAGATTTTCGACAGTCTCAATAGAGGATTCGTCTGACATTTTTTTTTTGTTTCATTTTCAAACAACATTGACTTCACCTGACTTTGAGTAAATTTTTCACCGCATTCCATCTATTATTTCCTTCAATGCATGTGGGACAAATATGTTTGTTGTATTTATTTCATATTACTTGACATGTTGAAATATTTCTGACAGGTTTCAATCTAAAAATATTTTTCAGATTCAATTTCCTTTTGCAAACACCCAAATTTCATCTGAAATCCCACAACAGACATGAAATCATTTTGTTCAATTTTCATGTCCCTGATTTTTTATTGATGACAGTTATCCATCAATATGACACATATGTGTTGTAACATCATTTCGTGCCACAAACAGCAATAAATCTCAACATCATATAAACGACCTTCAAATACTGTGCCGTCGCCGTGTGATATTTAAATGAACATCACTGCAAATGAGACTTTAATAATCGCGTAGCTTGAGTTCAATGATTTTGACACTAAGCCGACACGACGACGAGCAACACTACAAAACGGAGAAATTTTAGTTAAATGACGTTGCCCCATCCCGAGCCATCATGAGTGTAATGTTGGTGTGATTTAGTCTTGACATGAAATTAAAGCCATTTTTACTTCATAACGTGTTTGTGGGTGTATCATTTCTTTTCTCGCAATAGTCCTTAAAGCATTAGGACCTGTTATAGAGTACGAGATGTTACTTAATCTATGTGACATAGTCGTATGGGTGCCATTTTTCTAAAACCAGTTTTAAAACTCTATTATGAAACATGCCATTTCCGCATGCCGAACAGCTACTGTGTGCTTGCAAAAACAAAAAATACATACCCTCCAGCTAGGCACTTAGCGTCAGGCTTCTTCAATCTCATTTATATGTACACTGTGCAGACTTGGCTGATCTTTTTTTTGCAATGCCATTGCTCTCGCTTGAGAACAAAACCATGAGGGTTTTTTTTGTAATGAAACAGAGACTAATGGCGGGCGTTCTGGGTCGCTTCCTTTTGCTGCTTCTCATTTATATGTCTTAGTTGTAACTGCTGCTGGAAACGGATCTTGTAAGCTTAAACAAGTTTGATGTCAGCAAAGAAATGGAGTGAGTGAGTGAGTGAGTGTACAAAATTTTAATGCCATGTGGAGCGTTTTTTCCAGGCGGAAATAACTGTCAATTACGCGTTTGTCTCGTTTGAGATGATTTCGTTTTTCATTTCTTTTTCCTCAGTGTACAAGTAATTGCTTAAGGCAAATTTATTTTTCTATTTGAACTTGTTGGTTTAATTTTTTTTTCTGTTGTTGCACTTTGTCGGGACAAACTTATGCCCCAAGAAAAGTCACTCACTTAGGTGACATTTATATGTCACTTTGCAAGAGAAGTGTTGTTCCCGCTCTCGATGGGAAATGTTTACGGAAATATGAAACTGTTTTGCCCTTAGTACCTATTCATTTCTAGGTTAACAAAAGAGCAGCGACAACACTAAAGTGGCAATTCGGTGAGGTGTCAAGATTGTCAGGTAGACGTATAAGAACCAGCGACAAAACACCCAGGCTGAGGATACAAATAAAACTAAGTGTCACTTACTGAGTTTTTTTTTTCCTCATGAAGACATGAAAATGGCACTTTAGGGGAAATATTGCCAGAAAACTTCTCTAACAGTCGACGAAAACTGTCACGTGACTTGGAAACATTTTTCTTTTTTTCGATAAATAGGTTACTATTTTGGAATGAAAAACGAAATAACGATGTCAGTTGAAGCCTTTTCCAACATAAACCAAGATCGGGCACACCATAAAAGTTAAAGATCCTGGCTGCTTGTTATCGCCTTTCTCCTCTATGTCAAATAAAATTGAGATTTGAATGTTATTGACAAATAGACTTTTTTAGACGGCATTAAACCTTTTATTTCAAATTAAAGTTTATTTTCGACATCATAAATATTTTGCCTAAGAAAAAATAAACATCCACTCCTCAACTGTCTTCCTGGTATTTTCGACAAAAAAAAATTGGAAATAGAAATGCTCCAAGAAATATATATTGGTTGGCGCAGTTATTTACAGCTTTCAAATTAATTTGTATTCCTGCAAGCGCCTGTCGATTCCATTGAGTATTGTTTTTCTATCATTTTCTGGATAAATTCCGCTCTTGACATCGACATTGACACATAATACAACAATATTCCTTCCAAAGACGAAAAATTCAATTCGAAACATATTTTTTTGCTGTCTGCTCAATAGGTTTTAAGGATGTTTTTTTTCTATCTCTCTTTTGCACTCGTCTTGTAAGGATTATAACTTTTTGTCAGAAATAAAAGGCCTTCTCTTTTTTAGCGTAATATACCAAGTTTTCATCTTTAAAGTTATCTGCAGATTTTGCCTTTCTAATTTATTGAGGCCACGATGTTCGCACTCGTATGATTTGAAAACGACAGCACGTCACGGAATACCCGCTTCAAAGTGTTTGTTCGACTGTTGAAATATTGTCAAAATAATTTTCAAAAATTGAAACTCTGATTTTTGAACCTTTGCAAACGGACCAAGTAAAGTTGATATTACAATAACCACTTACTGCCTTCGATACCAAAAAGCCACTTGCTTTTAAGAAAGTCGTCCATTCTGTCTCTCAGCGGGGTCTTCAAATAGATACCCCTGCTCCCTGCCATTAGGATAAAGGACATCTAGAAGTAAAGTAGAAGACCATCGCCTGTCTATTTTTCTGTCGTTACCGTAAATCATTTTGTTTTTAATGACATTTTCCGTTGCAACCAACGACCATTGCCATCGGCGGCGTAGTTCCTTTTTTCGTTCACTCGTTTGTGCAATGAAGATAGATAGGAATAAGAACGATAAGGACGGCACATTCGATTGCACATTTTGGTACGTGAGTACTCCTTAGTTACTACTTCATAATTTTATCTGTTCCTCTTGAGAGAAGGAGAGAGAGAGAGAGAGAGAGAGAGAGAGGGGGAGAGCAAACGCGCCAAAAAGTTGCACAAAAAGTGTTTTTCAAGTTCTTATAAAGGTCCATTTGCGAAAATAATAGCAAGAAAAACAAGCAGATGCAACGAGAACGACCAAGAGAATACAAACGAAACAGATGGTTATGAACTTAAGGGTGAGAAAATACGACTGAGAATAGATAAAAATAAAAATTATCCTTTAAGCGGAAGTTTGGCGTAACTGAGCTGAGTGTGGACTCCATTCGTATACAGGGTGTCCCAAAATTCAACGATAAGCCGGAACCAGGGGGTGGCCCTATTCATGACTGCATGGAAAAAAAATATTAAAAAATCAAACGCCATTTTGTTTCAAACTACAACAAAAAATGTAAATTCTCAACAAAAAAAAATCTCTCTTGACATTTTTTGCTACTGTGACCAAAATTTTTCATTAACTTTGGCTTTTATGTTTTTATCAGAATCTTAAAACATATAGCATCCTTTTCTAGTTTCCGAAAATTCCAAATTTTCAGCGGACAGCGGACGCAAACATGCAATGACATCATAAAAATGATGAAAGTTCATCATTAAAAATTTAAAAATTAGTGCACAAATTCAAAACCACACTTGAAATTAACACATTAATGGAATTAAAAAACAGTGGAAACAGATCGTACTAAATTTTGAAGAAAGCGCATCAGAAAACCAATTATTTCCATAAAGCGAAGTGATTTCTCTGAATAAATTTTTTTTTTTTGAAAATCGGTTGTTCTTTTGAAAAAGTATGCACTACTTCTTTTTCTGGTAAATTTTGCCAAAGTGTTATACCATTTTAGAATCCTTTGAATCCTTTGAATGCCTTTGGGATATTGTTTTGACCGAGGACCAAAAGTCTACGTCGTGGGTTTGAAGTTGAGAAAGTCATTTTTTGTTTGTATTATCTTTTTGTTGATACCCTGGAGTAGAAGTAGTCCTTTGGATTTAAAAAGTTATTTCAGGAAAGGAATTGCTACAAGAGTCGCAAAGGTTGTTTCACTAATTGAAATTTATGTGAAATCGAGTTCATCGGTGGTGTGGTGGCGAAAATCATCGACGTCTACCTGGACATTGTTTAAGGACTTGCCAAAAGGAATTCCCATAAACAATCTCCTCTTATTACGAACAGGAACAAGTTAAGTGTTTGAGGAAAGGTTTCCTTCGACTAACAATTGTTTTAGTTGCAAGGGAAAGGCACTGTGGGTGCCTGTGTATTGCGGACATTGTCTTTAATTGAATTTTTATTAGTTTTTACGAAAAGTTTTGTTTTTATGTGTGTGGATAGTTTTGGGAAAATTGCTTTCGTCATTTTACAGACAAACTTTAGCATTCGAATAAGATTTGATACTTTATTAGACTCAGGGAATGTCAACTGCTTTTGGGTTAGAGGAGAAACTTACTGTTGCAAGAATATTTTTAGAAATGTGGTCTTAATAAGTTTGATTGATGAGTGGGCAGTTTACTAAGTTCTTTTGAAGTCACATTGTTTAATTATGTTTGTATTATGAGTCCTTTAAAGTGTGGTTTAATACCAGGAATTTCTAGAATGTTTGCTGTCCTTAACAACTATTCAATTCAATAGAATCTGGAACGAACTTTGAACTATCTTTGTGGAAAATTACTTCTTGAAATAAACAGGAATTAAAATTCATAACACCTATCAAGGACTGCATTCTTAATTTCGACTTATTTATTTTTATTTTGCAAATCGGAGGAAGGGGTGCAATTCTAAACGTTCAATCTAAAAACAGCTCACGCTCTTCAACTGTTTACTTTTGATCGCCAAAAGCAAAAAATGAGAGACTTTCTCACAGCTGAGATCCCTGATAGCTGAACTTATTCGTCATGATTTTTAGCTAACCCAACTTGCGAGAATCATCATCCACAAAAATTATCTCATTTCATTATCCTGTGTGTAATGATCATTGTATATGGGTGTCTTTTTTATAAGTTCCTTCCTGTTTGTCAATCTTTTTTTGCAATGGATATTCCTATTTTTTGTGTTTGACGTTTAATTTCATTTCGATATAATTCAGCTAAGCAAGCAAAAAAACATGCCTCAACTCCTGGCTGTTGGTTTTACCATAAACAGCCTCATATAATAAATAATAATATGCACATTCTTCACATCCGGTTTCCTGTCACGTCAATTCCAAAAAATCCAGAAGCCCAGATTGCCTAAACTGGAATTACAGGCATACGTTTCTATTTGCATGTTGGTAAAGGTTTATGTGGTATGGCAGCGATATGGCGGTATGATAGTCATCTTAACAGATGTATATGTATGTGCGTGGTTTGTAGTTGGTTTAGTCATAGTACCATCGTCATAGGTGTTGATGTTCAATCCCTGATTATGGGTAAAGTTTATGAATATTCATTTTGTTTTTCAACGTGACAGGAGGCAGGCGGACATGCCGTTTGATTTTGCTAATTTTGTTTATTTTTGTTTTTTATTAAATTGATCTCTACAAATAACAAAACGCAATTTATAAAAGCACAACAAAAATCAATGTCGGACTAAATTGTGGAACAGGAACGTTGATTTTTAATTACTTTGCTCATTTTGTCGTGAATTGAATTATGCAATCTGATTTGACCTCAGAGATTGCAGGTGTATTTATACAATTATTCATAAAATTTATTTGGTATTCAAGGCTGGGGAAAAGGGTCTAACGTTTGAATTATGGCTGCGGCTAAATAGATGAACATTCCATGAAAATATTTTTGGGTCTAGAACAGTTTATTATGAATAACGTGCCACTAAACAAACTTAATATTTGTTTTTTGTTATAAATAAATCATTTTCAATGTGTTTTTAGTTCATGGTAAGGTTGATCCGGGAATTCCAGTCATGCTTCCTGAAAGCAAAACTAAATTCGAAGTTCTGGTGTCCGAAATATTAGCACCACCACAATTTCTACAAACGTGATTAATAGAAGCTGAGGACAAAAAAAAAGAGAAAGTTTTTCGGGTTCATTACTCGGTAACCAGAACTCGACAATACTTGCTTAAGAGTACCTATCATTTGTTATAGGTAACTTGAAAAATAAGCACTTATGTCGATTTGTAACCACAGGAATATTATTGAAGGTAAAAATCGCAGGAGAGATGTTTTTTGCCAATATATTTGCTTCCATGCTATTTGTACTTCAGTTCAATAATGGTTTGACTATAAAAAAAAAGTTATATATCTTCAAAACGTCTTTAAAACAATGTAAGTGAACTACGGCGAATACTCGCTTTTTTCAATAATTTTCATATTTCGTAGAGATTATACTTTCTGCTCGCTAGAAATATGAGTAATCACCTAAACTAAACTAAATTTTAACTATTTGCAAAAGAAATTACATGAAAATGCTTCTATTTAAGATTGAACTATGCAAATCTGTACTCACAAATCCCCTGCCAATTCTTAAAGTCATTATGGTCATAACAGAATTCAATCATCTCGTCAGATAAAAGTTCCACTTACATTGATTATTCCTGTAATTTGATTAATTGTCTGTTAAGTACCATATCTTAGTCCTTGTCAATCCATTTACAAAATCGTTAAGAAAAATAATGCTTAATTAGTTAATTGAAGTTCACCAGAGCTTGGGATTTTAACAAGCAACAAGCACATCAGCATCTTGCTTGTTAATTTATGAATATTATTTCTTCACTCCCACAGTATGGGTCTTGACGGCATCACCTTTCCAAACGCCAAACGACGTCTTAAGGATAATTTTATGGTTTTTACTTCACAGTTGAGAGGTTATTTTAAGCTCCAGAGATTTGTTATATTTTGTTTTTGTTTTTCTTGGCCTTTCGGCTGAGTTGGTTTGTTTTGTTTTTTAACTTGAGAAAGATACTCGCAGTGTTGTTTACACAAAAAAACATACGGGGTGATGATAATGTCTGAAGTTTTAAGGATATACAAGATTATGGCACAGATGACAAGATAGCTTTTTGACAGAACGGAAATGTGGTGGGTATAAAAATCAAATCAAATCACCCAAGCCTAGTCTTCTGGGTTATGGTCAAAAATTAAAATGGTCTATCAATAGACTCTAGAGTGCTGGAAACTGTAGACAATCATAGTTATGATTTCAGGCGTTTAAAAATCATTATTAACATATTTTTACACACTTGTTCGCCTTTCAGACTGTTGTTTGTAGGGCGAAGTGAGGTACATTGATACACGGGGCACATAGATACATTTGATATTGTTTGAAAACTAATCACATTAGGCTATTCAAACAGGTGCAAAACACACCGTTTCAATAAAACCATATACACCCTTAACTGTCCTTCTTCTCTGAGGTCATCCGTTATATCTCAGCAAAAGCAAACGTGTTTTTTAAGTACAAAAGTAAATTTGTTTATTTTTTTTTTTTTGCAGGTGGCCATGGTTCAGAGGATAGAGTAGTGGATTGCTAAGCCGAACGCTACGGGTTCAAAACCCAGCTTCAGCAGCATTCTTTTTCTACAAAAATCGCCAGCTTATCTGAGGCCACCTGTGCGAAAACATGAGACAATACAAATCTAAGTCTCCTCCTCTGAGCCACGTAGGTTTCTGTTATGTGTGCTTTCTTTCTATGTGTCTATCTGTCTCTCTCTGCTGTATGTCTTGTTCTGTCCCAGCCGATGGTCTCAGTCACCAGTGCTGCTATGTGTCTGTAGTTCGTTACATTTATGTGCGAAGTACTGTGAAATGTAATGTAATGTTTATTTTTTTTTTTTTGAGTGATTTGTCGCCTTGAATATTTTGTGTCACACATTTCATCTCAGCTTAGATTGTAAGATAATGTTTTTATTTTCTAATTCAGTGAGGACACTTGGGGCATATTGATACACAAAACCACAAGGTAGTTTGATCTGTATCAATGTGCCCCTCTAATGTTGTTTTTTCTTGTAGGTAAACGAAAATAGTGTGAACATACAAGTAAAAGATAGAAAGATACAATATTAATGAAGTGACTGTTCATGCTGCCATAAGTACATTTTCTTTTGGCCATGAATCAAAGTGTCCCATGGTATGTACCAATGTACCCCACGTCTGGAGCAGTTTGATACAGATTTCGAATTTTATAAAAAAAGCTTTAAGCTTTTTTTGTAAATGAAGTTGTGAGAAATATCGTTTTTAATAAGATTACAAAAATGGTACTGATCAGTACCTTCTTATTAAGCTTAATATTTTGCGACTTTTTGTCGTTTAAGTGAAAATCGCATCAAGGTGCCCCACTTCCCCCTACAATTGCTTTGCGCAGATGAAATTCATTAGATTTCGGAGTCAAAGTTGGTGTCCGACCCAATGTTATGAGCCTTGAGAATGTAGAGACTATAAAAATAACTTTAACAGAGTTGTATAACGAACTGCTGTTCAAATAACTATAACTAGTCAAGAAAAAAGTCTTAGAATCAGAAAAAAAAACAGAGCAATTTGAATTCCCTCAAACGCCAAGAGTCCTTGAAGCGTCTTACAAACACATCATGAAGAAACAAAGCTAGAAAACGATTCTCTTGAAAAATGATTGTTTTTTTATGATTATTAATTTTGCTTATTTACGACAGTCTGACCTCCATTCACTATTTAATTATTCCTCTTTGAAATTAGAAGCAACCCCGACGACAAGAACTTCAGCTCTTCTCGTCGGTAGTGTAGCCAAAACTTTACTATGTGATTCGTTTTTATTTAATGTTTTTGAAGGCATCCAAAAAACACACACAAAAACAAAAAATTCATGTTTCACATAAAAATCAAGGACCTCACAAAAAACTTTATTGCCAGTTTAATTTAACCCCAAACTCCAGTGTTTTGCTTTTTTGCATTCAAGGACATAAGCTCGCACACACACACACCCGCAGAGATATGGTAATTGCTTAATTGAATCGCATGCGTATTCTTTCTGCTCCTATTTCTATGACAAGACTCTCTCAAGCAAATCCAAAAGCTTAAGTAAGGATCGGTTTTCAGTGGTGTTGTTTTTGTTTTAAGAATTTTAAATACTCAAGAAAAATAATAGCTCTATAGTGTGATTGTGATGGCGAATGGTACTGTAAGTAGGTCATTTTCGATTGAATTACAATTAATATACCGTCGTGTGTTTTGTGAAAGCAGACGATGATTAACGAGTACCCGATGACGACAAAGACACTTAGGATTTGCAGATAATAACTTAAGGATAAGTAAAAGCAGACAATTTTTAGTTTGCTTAGCATTACAATAAAAATGAAGAAATCGGAGGTCGACGCTTTGATGATAATTACTTTGGTTTCCTTTCTGCAAATGAACTGCTCGCAGTATTCAAGAGGAATATTCCCTCCAAGGACGACAAATTCAATTCCGAACATAATTTTTTCGTGTCTGTTCAAGGGATTTAAATGATGTTTTTTTTTCTATCTCTCTCTCTGCTGTTGTGTTATCAAAACAAACCCAGTTATATTAATTTTGCTGCCAAGGTTGTCTTCTTTTATTTTTGAAACCAATTTTGAGGTACATTCTTCCTTGTGTGAATTTTAGATCGCAAAAGTAACAGATTCTTAAAATAGCAAAAAAAAAATATTCATTTTCCCCGGAATCGGAAGCGATCGATGATATCTAATCCTTCAGCGCGATTAATGTTCAATTTTTAATCTTGGTCAAGTGGTCAGAACTCAGAACGAACAAAAATTACTCGAAAGTCTGTGTGAAGAACCTGAAGCTGGTTTTTTTGTTATTTCTATGGCAAATTTCAAATTTTTGTGTTCATTCGTTTTTTGTTCGATGAAAGCTAACCGTCAAGTCGTCATCAGTTGAGAGGATGTTGAAAGTAACTAGAACCAGGACACAAAAAGAGAAAAGGAAGCTTGCAAGATTTTTTTTTAACCGTAGGTACTTGAATGTTAAATTGATTTTGCAATTTTTTTTTTCATTTTCCTGCTGGTTGCTGGTTTTTTGTGTTCAAGTTTCACTAAAAACGTCGTTGAATTAAATCGAAATGGAAAAATACAAAATGGAATGTAGGGACAAAATGGTTTTCACCGAGTGTTTGTCCATGGTTACAGTAACATTGTTTGACAATTTCCGCTATGGTCACAGGTATTTTAGCAAATAGTATTGTTTTCGGATATTGATTGAAAAATATCGAAATGTAGAAAAATGTATTGATCGATTGTATTTCTAATGCAAGTCGACCCGTTTTTATTTAGGAAATCATCACTTTGGGAAAAGAACGTCAGGGGAACACAGTAACAATAACTATGAATTACTTCATCAAAATATAAATGGAATTCATGGAGCTCTTCCAGCCACAAAAGCTTCGCATTCATCAGTAAATAATGTTCCTCAATAGGGAATATGTATTGCAATTTAAGCACGCTTAAGATCCAGTCCACACTCAATCATATTCCATTAAATTGGCTTAATGATGCACGCCACCAACAGCACCTAACTCCTTTTATTAGATCCCATTTTACGATCAAGTGCAACATAGCAACAGGACGATATACATTCTGAAATTTGAATTCACTTGAAACGCTTCAATAAAGTGGTTTAATTTGACTTATTGCCATGTTACCAACGAAATGCAAGACCGTTTCGAATATTTCATAGTTCATTACACACATACTATAACACATAATAAATTCCATCAAATACTTCAGTCCTTGTCTGGATAAAGATGCATTTGCAAATTTGTGCGATGGGGCTTATATATTTTTTATTCTGCGATACTTTTGTGATTAGTAACATTCGATTGAACACTGAAATAGCATTTGTGTGTGTGTTGGGTCTTTTTACGGTACATTAAATTTAGATTGAAGAGAGTGTGGGCGGGTGTAGCAATCGACTAACAGCAAATAATGCATATGCAAGGGAATGTAGGTAAATTTAAAATTTATTTGATGATCACTCACCGCGATAGCTAAATTGTGGGAATATGGTTAATTTGTTTGCAAATCGAAGTGAAATGCATAGGTACATTTAATTATTTTTGAATTAACTTAGGAAATTACTTGTAATTCAATTGCAGTAAGATGGGTTTGTTTATTCAGTAGCAAGCAAAGATTAAATAAGTAACAAGATCAGTGATCACTTTATAACAAGATCCATTTCATTTCATTTTCATTTCATTTATTTCCTAATAAGATTAAACATTGAACTTCGAGATAATTCTCATAAATAAGTTTCAAAATTTGGATTACATTTGATAATGATTCTTACAAATGATGAAATTTTAAGTAAATAGAGTAAAGTCGCATAATGTGGTATAGTTCTTTAATGTGGTACAGGCAGTTTTTTTTTTTAAACTAAGCATGCTGCGAGAACGTCTTTTGAACAAGTAGGCGACGACATTAATGTATTGAGAAATGTGTAATCATAAACTTCAAAATATGCAGTGCTCTCTTGAAAATTGTCGAAACATAACCGCGTGTGCAGTTGACTTTTTTTGTGATTATTGTTCAAAGCGTTACCACTCGTTCAAAAAAGTGTTTCTTAATAAATATATCTTTTGTATAAAACCGTTTGTTGTTAATTTACGTGGATCAGGGGCGAACGCAGGTAGGGGTTTTGGGGGTTAAAACCCCCTCCGAAATATGAAAATATGTACAGTAAACAAATATCCATTATTCTTCAAAAGAAAACAAAAATACAGAAATGGTACAAAATAAATTTCCAACTCAAATTCTCAAACTATGTAAAACGACAAATTTTAATGAATTACGATTGGTGGGTCCCAAATAACGGGAGCTGCGATGAAAATATACAAAAATTCACTTATCTGCTTGCAAATACATTGCATCGGTCGTTTCGAATCTAACGGGGGTTGGGAACAAAATCTACGAAAAAAAAACCTTCATCATAGCCACACCAAATCACACATACTTAAAGGAATCCCTAAACGACGAACATGCTCGTGCTCGCCTTAAATTCGTCATAATAGGTAGATGGTTCGCTGTTGCCAAACATTTTCGATTTTCTTATTTTCGTAGGTTGCGTTGTTCAGTTCACATGTAGGGAGATAGTCGCAAGCAAATCTCATTTTATCTATGAAATAACCAATGGCGCAGTGCCTTAGCTTCACTTTTTGACACATCCGCACACACACCTTAAAGAATCAACAAGTACGAATTACGAAATGATGTTCGCCAATTTTGTATTCGCCGTGTAGGGAATAAAGCAAACGAGTATGTTGCGTTTATTATCTGTGCTACAAGGCTGAAACCTTCTATTTCTTAATTTTGTTTAACCTGAAAATGCAGTTTAAATGGAGATTGAATTCTCTCTTGATTGGCGCAAGAAAAAAGTTTTTTTTTTTATGTATTTTCAGTAGTCAGCCGCTTATATAAACGTAAGGGCAAACTTTAGAAGACAAGTACTCTTATGTCAGCCTTTTATGATTAGTAGATTAGCAAATGGTTTGTTTCTTTAAAAACATAAATAGTTAGTGTAGGCAAATAATAAGAAAACTTAGTTTCAAAAAATACCTATCTTAACTTCCAGCACTCTGAAAATGGGTAGTTCCGAACAGAAAGCAAAACGCGAATTCCACAAGTACCTAGAACGTATTAGTAAAAATAACAGCACAATTAGCCGATCAGAGAAGCATACGGGGTCCCTCGAGGTAGACTATAAGAAAATGGTACCGGAAACTGTCTTTAGTTTAACCGAAAAACACAAGCTTGTTAAGTGACTCATATACCTTGCCAAGTGTGGCTTTCCTCAGGAGCCCACACACCTCTTGGTGACAAACTTCTATCGTGAGGACAAACGTAGGTCTGCTTTCAAAGATAGCCTACAAGGGAAAACGTATTACTAGGCCTTCTCAAGATGTCACATTACATTTATGAACTGAGGGACTCAGAACAGCAGAGGACGAGCGATTGGGAAGTATGAGTATTTAGAAGAGATTGACGCAGCCAGTATTTTAGAAGAAGGGGGTCTTCTTAGTGGAGATGAAACATCATTCAGCCTATCTCTAAAAATAGGAGTCGCCAAGAGGTTGGTTACCTCTTAGGCAGATCTGATACAATCCGAGACGTTTTTCTAATATGTGGCCAATATAGTTTGAACGAACGGATTATGGAAATTAATACAAAAAGCTCAGGACTGCTTAAGTCGATGGCCACAAATCCCTCCTTTCATTGGAACCAAGCGACTTCTGCGTATTAACGGAATCATCTTGTACGCTCTTTTACCCAATACAACACGCCCACGGACTGTGTAATAATAGCCCATGGGCGCATTTAAAGAACTGGAAAATCGATTAGAAAAAAAATTCACAAAATTTCAAACAAAGTTACGAATTGACGTACTTTTTTAAAGTGTTGGAAATGTTCTTGGATTATTTGGAATAATATACATATTTGACTGAAATGTAGGATTGTTTTTAATTAACTATTTGTTGTACATATGTTGTCTTTTATTTAGAAATAAACAGTTTTTGAAAAAAGGTTTGTTAATACATTTAAGACTTAACGACGGCTTATAAATTACAAATAATTAATTTACTAAAGGGAGCTGACTACTGACAATTCCCGTGGCCGACTTCTGGAATTTAAGGGGCTAACTTTAAAAGAATCCGACTTCTATTTGAATTATAGTTAATAAATTTGTTTTAGATAGCAAATACCAATATTTGTTCCTAGTCTGCAAATATTAACAAATCGGAATAACTAAGTTTCACGTCTAACAATTAAATAACGGATTTTTAAAGACCAAGCAAACACAAAAATTAAGTTAAAGGGCCGACTACCAGTGCCATCACTCTATAATATATATTTTTTGAAACCCCCTCCGAAATTTTTTTCTGCGTTCGCCCCTGACGTGGATTAAATGTAAGTTTGCTTCAAATATACCTTTTTATCGTATTTTTATTTTGTTCTCTAAAATATCTCAATTCCCTCTAATGTGGTATACCCACCAGTTCCTATTGTGTATAGTATACCACATTATAGACCCTTAAAGTTTTTACTCAAAATTGAGATTTGTGTTGTTCCTTACTTAGATTTTTGCCTTATAATGCCTAAAAAAGGTGAAATTCGTAAATGGGACCCTGAAAACATGAAAAAAGCTATAAATGCCAGTATATAATAGTATACCACATTTGAAGGACAATGTGTACCACATTACCACCCACTTTTCAAAAGTGGCATTTTCGAGGTCACCGCAAATTTTTGATCAAAACTTTTTTAATTTTCAACACAATTTGGTAAAACACTCCATACACGAAGATTATATGCTAATGTACAACTCTGTGAATTAGGGGCTAATTTGATGCAGTATTTTTCAAGTTACGTGCAAAAAAGAAACATGTATACCACATTATCCGACTTTACTCTATACAGTGGGTTTTTTTTTTAAAAAGTTGTAAAGAAACTTAACAGCTAAAAATGTTTAAAAAAGAAATACACAATAAATTATAATTTATAATTTATGTTAGCTTTAAATTAAAATATAAGCATACAAGACCTAAGAAATAGTTAAATTTGTTGAAATTAATATGTATTATCATTAGGTTCTTCCCGATATGTGTTTTTGCAGCTCCTCCCGAAACCCCCGTGGTGATATGGTTCTTTGCAATCGATGTGGAAGATTATTCCACAACTTAATTGCGTTAACAAAATAAGATTGTTCCCCTATGCTATGTGTACAACACGGTATCACTAATTTAAGACCTCTAGGCGATCGTAGGAAATTAAGATGTTCATGTAAATACTCGGGACAACTATGATATATGATGTCATGAAGTTTCAGAACCGACTTATATTTATAAAAATCATCCAAGTTCATTCCCATGAGTGAATTTTTAAAACGCGAAACACTCGTATGCCTTGGTATATTATAAATATATCGCAGACAGTCATTGAATGCGACATTAATTTTATGCCTACATTCATAGTCTAAACAAGGGTATACCAGACAATTGTAGGAAAAGAATGGCATTAGCAACGATTTTACTAGATGTGATTTCATTTTCGGCAACAATAAGCTTGATGATGTTCTTAACGCACGTAATCCACCGTAGACTTTTCTAATTGTATCCGAAGTAGCATCACAGCAATTCATTTTCCTATGTATAGTGAATCCTAGATATTTAACTCGTTCAACATATGGCAAGGTAATTTCGTTTAAATCGAGCTTGGGGACGTCATTTATGTTTATATTTCGTCTTGTGCAAACTATACCAAGTGATTTAGTTGGATTTAACAGAATTTTGTTCATCTCAGCCCACAAATGAATACAAGACAGGTCTTCATTAATTCTGGCGATGCAATCTTCCAAAAACCCAGGTTTTCTTGAAAGGTATAGAACCACATCATCTGCATATATATGTATTTGGCTATATTTAATAACATCTGGCAGATCATTAATGTAGACACTAAACAAGATTGGTCCCAAAACTGAACCTTGAGGGACACCTTTGTTCACAACATAAGGACTAGAGATTCCGTTATCGGTTTGAACAATTATTATACGGTTTGTTAAGTAATTATGGATTAGTTCAAGAGCAGAATGTGAGTAACGAAAATTGGTTTTGAGTTTTTGTAAAAGAATTGATTGATCAATACTATCAAATGCTTTAGAGAAATCGAGCATCACTATAACACAAATTTCATCACTATCCATTGCGGCCCTTAAATCTGAGGTGACCTTGATGACAGCTGTTTCACAACTATGATTTTTCCTAAACCCTGATTGCCACTTAGATAACTTATTATGCCTATCCAAATCTTCCTGAATCTGCTGAGCCAAAATCTTTTCAAAAATTTTGGATAGAAAAGGAAGTAAACTGATTGGCCTAAACTCCGATGGACCAGCTGGTTTTGAGTTTTTTGGAATAGGAATTACTTTGGCATTCTTCCATTTCTCCGGAAATTGTCGACTATAAATACAATAGTTAAATATGTGGACCAAAAAAGGAAGAAGTACCGGTAGAATAAGTTTTACAAAACTCGGTGAAATCTCATCTAGTCCTGTAGCATTCGATTTTACAGAGCGAATTGCTATCTCAACATCCAAGTCATTAACGCACCTGAATTCAAAGCAATCAGAGGAGTAGGCTTCACCATAGTCGTATGTTACCGCATTAGAAGAATTTGGCACAAGAACCAAACCCATAGCTGAAGGACTAAAAGGACATTTAGGTATTTCATTTTCAACTACACCAACATTTTTGAGATTTTTCCATAGGGTTTTAGAGTTTAGTTTAGGATCGAGGCGTTTTATAAAAAAAGAACGTTTGGCATTGCGAATCAAGGTGGTCACTCTGTTTCGGGAAAAAATAAACTGTTGACGGTTGTATTCCGTAGGGTTTCTTTTATAGTTTCTGTAAAAGCGTTCTCTTTCTTGAATTAAGATCTTGATTTGTTGTGTAAACCATGGACAGCTTTGGGATTTCACTACTTTTGTTACAACTGGAACATATGTTTGATTTATAGTTCATTTGTAACATTTGTTAAGATAGATACTACTTCTACTGGGAACTGCTTCGATGGAAATTATATTGAAACGAATAATGGTTCTATTGGAGCAGAAGGCCTGGGAGAACCGAAAAAGCAGTTTTCTTTAGTATATGCATGTGTAGCATACATACACAATTTCGGCTTTTTTGGGCTTCAATCGTTCGTTAATAATGACAAAGCTAATTCTGGTAGGTATATCGACTTTTAAAAACCTCAGTCGTAAAACCGTATTCAGAAACATCGTTACGGAAATGTTAACACCTTTGAATAAAATCAGGATCAGTCAAGCATGTAGTACATGTACATTTTGGGATTGTTTTGAATGTGTGGCAGTATCGCATTGCTGCCATTCCAAATTTCTAGTTTAGTTGATTAGCTCATTCAAATAATAAAAATAATGACTGGTAACTAAAGCCAACTCAAAGATCTGTTATCGAGTTTTGTGCAGAAAAAGGATTCTTCGGATTGTGGTTTTCAACAGGTTTTGTCGATTAAAATCACATCTAACTCCGTTTGCCCAACTTAAGTTGAACGAGTCAACTCGGTTTATGTAATGTAAATGCTAATTTAATTTGAACTACAAAATCTATTTTATTGAAAAGAAGCGGTTTACCAGCGTGGTATTTCAACTGGGTTTGCCAACTTGGATTGCCCCAAAAATCGATCGAGAAAACACTTTTATTATTATTATTTTATTAATATATATAAATGCTTTCACATTAAGACATAGATTATCTTCTAGCAAGTGAAGCTTTGCTTTGAATAAATAAATTTGAACTACAGATGTAGGTACATGTAACATTTTTTAAAGAAAATTATTTAAATTTAGAGACAGGTTTTAAAGAAAACTTAATAATACTTAATTACAGAAAAATATAAGAGAAAAAGCAATAGGGAAAAGGAAAAAAAAGAATTATTAATAATGATAAAAAACATAAGTACATCTTCGTGTTAAATGAAGAAGTAAATTTACAAATAAAATGTTTATCTAACACGCGTAGTGTGATTTTAGTTCCGCTCCGAAACGCCCAGTGCCACCCAACTCCCGTACATGTGCCGGCAATCCATTCCACAGGCGAATGGAGCCAATAAAAAACTGTCGCTCTGATATTGTACACGTAAATCGCGGGAAAATGAGTTGATGAGATCTATTTAAGGATCCGAAGTTCAATTTTTCAAACAAGTACATTGGTTCTCGGGTTTCAATTATCTTTGAAAGTTCTCGCCTTATCTACATATTCTATTTTATAACTCTCAATGCATACATCCGGAAAATAAGAGCTGAGGTATCCGTTTACTTATTACAAAACATTTGGTTTTCGAGGGGTTTAAGACCAGAGCATTTTGTTGCGACCATAAATTTATGGCAAATAGGTCATCATTTATTGTATGTACACAGTCTTCAATTAAACCTAAATTACAGCTCCTATAAAGCTGTACGTCATCAGCATACATATGAACCAAGGATTAGACAGTCGATGTCAGTTCATTGACATATAATGAAAAATTGGACCTAAAATTGAGCCTTTTGGTACACCTCTGGGTACACACAGGAATTCAGAAATCCGATTTCTTACTGATACAGCTTGCATTCTACCGTTTAGATATGAGGATACTAAAGCGACAGCTGAACTTGAAAAACTATATTGAGAGGCAAGTTTACTACACATAATCGAATGATCCATATTCTCAAAGGCTTTCGAAAAGTCTAAAAGAACCAAAAATGTTACCTTATCATCATCTAAATACATTCTGATGTCATCTGTAACTTTGATCGTTGTCGTGATGCAGCTATGAAGTTTTCGAAAACCTGATTGTAGTGGTGAAAGTAAACAATTAGCTTGCAAGAATGAGCTCATTTGCCCCTGTAAAACTTTTTCAAACACCTTAGACAAAAATGGTAGATTGGACACAGGTCTATAGTCTTTACTATTTTGTTTTTTAAAAGGTAAAATCTTAGCCACTTTCCATTGTAAAGGATAGTCGCTAGTCATTATAATATAGTTAAATATATGAACTAGGTAGGGGAGAATAACCGGCAAAATGATTTTAATGAACTTTGGGTGTACTTTATCGAAACCTACGGCATTCGATTTAACAGATAATAAACATGAAACAAGTTTGACATCGTCGATACACTCAAAAACAAACAGATTAACAGATGGTTCCCGTTGAACAAATATTTCAGCACTCGCATTTGAAACAGAGGTTGTTGATGAAGATATAAATTTTTGATTGAGTTCGTCAAGATCAAGGTTGTCGTCAAGTATTGATTTTTGTTTTCCAAGTCCGATTTCACTTAATTTCTTCCAAATTGTTCGCCCTTGTAGTGAAGTATTTTCGTTTAGCTTGTTTTATTTTTTGAACAACTTTATTTCTTAATGACCGAAACAGTTGCAAATGTGTGTCTAGCCGATATCTTTTCCACAATCTATAAGCTTGATTTCGATGTTGAATGAGATTACGAATATCATCGGTAAACCATTCACTTTGCCCATGTCTTACAGTTTTGGTTCTGGTTGGAACATGCACATCAAAGAGAACTTGAATGTTTTTGGTAAGAAAATCAACCTGAAGACTAGATGAATGCATTTATGTAGTACCTGATGCCATTCGATGCTACGAGCGTATTCTTCCAAGGAGTTGTAGTCGATCGCATTAAAGTCTCTATATTCAAAGCCGACAGACGTACAAGTAGTCGAAAATTTGAAAGTAAGAAAAAGCAGATCATGCTTTGAAAATCCGGGTGCTGACACTTGATTATAAAATACAACATCATTTTTATTACTGACGAAAAAAACATCTAACAAAGTACTTGTTTGATTTATGAAATGCGTTGGGTAGGTTACATTGACAGGAAAAAGTCCAAACGTATTAAAACCATCAATTATATCTTTATATACTAACAGATTGCTATTCAGATCACCACATATTATAATTTGCGAAGCCGATGTAGATATTAAGGACAATAGATCAAACAACGGCTTAGGATAAATGTTCCTATTGGGTTTGTAAACAGATCCAATAAGAAGATTCCCGGAAGCAGATATAAGCTCAATAAATAGGTACATAATTCATTTCGCTATCATGAGTTGAAACGCATTTAATACGACATTTTAAACCCTCTTTTACATATATATATTGCGGCTCCGCCACCAGTCCGTCCCACTCTGTCACCTCGAAAAAGTCTGTAACCAGACTTTGTAGAAAGCATCATCTATTGTATTCGAAACCAGGTTTCCGAAACACATATAATTTCAACCCCAGAACCCTCAAACAAATCTCTGAACTCATCTAATTTAGGTGATAGGCTTTGTGAGTTTAAATGACAAAATTTTAGTCCATCTTGTTGTTTACAAAAAATATTCAGCATTGAGCGCAACACTTCACCGGCCGCCGGCTCCATCCGTTGATCTCCTTAAGTTAGGAGTTGCCATCAACGTAATGATAAAATAATGAAAGGATTGTCAGGGACATAGAAAAGGAGCTAAACAGCCACTGAGGCATCAGAACGGAAATACCACTTAACACATTATTCAAACAAACCCATACCCGATATATAAAACACATAACACGAAGATGTATAATAAACAATAATATACAGTACTTGATTAATAAACTATAAGATAACAATAAAATTTTAAATAATTACTAAATTTAATTAAAATCACAATTTCAGAACAAAAATTTAAGAAAATAAGAAAAAAAAAATTTGCAAATGTTTATAAATAAGAAGTAACTGTTGTCAATCATAGTTTTGGACTGGCAATGTCATTTAGTTGTGCGATGTTCTGGATTCTATGTTCTTCTTCGGTTTGATGAAGTTTCACAAACATACTCCCACGCAGAGTATAAACAGATGATAGAGCGTTTTGTTTTTTTAATTGAAGAGCGTCGTGCAAAATATTATTGTTTGATTTTGTTAAGAAAAAGCACTCACGCATAAAAATTGAGGAATCTGATTCCATTCCAGCATCGATCAGTTTTAATTGTCTATTTTTTGATTTGCGGAATTTTGCGATTGATGAAAGAACAAAGTTTCTATCATATGCGGATCGGAATTTTATTATTATTGATGATGTTTTACTTTGTGGACGAGATCGAAAACCTTAACCCGTTAAAATCTTTGCCATCCGGCATAGTGTTAGCTAACTCGAGTTGAAAAAAAAAACAATTACGGCTTTTTTGATAGTGAACCGAGTTGACCCATCACTATAACAAGCTTGCCACTACGCATGACATTGAGATTAAGTGCGTTGGCTACAATATCCTTTCGTGGGTACTCCCTTTTGCGAAGAACTGACAAAACGTCAAAGAGCATCAATTTGTCATTTAAGTATTTCTCAACTAAGCCGCTTGGAATCGGCATAAAATTGTAGGTCCACTCAATTCTTCACAAAGACTTAGGAAGTTATTGATGAGTGTAAGCCAGAAGGCCTTGACTCTCAAAGATTTGACGCGCCACATTAAACATTTTTTGACTTCATTCAAATTTAAATCTAATTTTGTTTTGACGATAGTCTACCACAAATTATGCACAGTTACAACTTGCTACATCAGTAAGACTACCGTTTAAATCTATTGTCACTAATGGACATTCAAGCACCTCTAAGTTGCTATCGTTGTTCAAGCAACATAAACATTCAATTTATATTCCATTTAACCACCTGAAAGCCCCTTTTTAACTAAACATCCCAATTTATTCTCTTTCCAGATGAACACATCGAACAATTAGGAGCAGCCACTAAGCCATGACCACCGTGTTAAAATAGTTAAATGCATTAAAAAACTTCCCTTCAATTTCACACCGAAAACGCATTCCAAGGCACCTGCAACCAGCGCAATATATAATATAAGCCACTAGTCACACACACAAATATTTATAATATGTCCGTATAATGGAAACAAACCTTCCTAACACAACATTATCGTCATCGTGGTCGTCGTCAGATCTATTTACCATAACATCAACTGAATCCATTGCCGACATCACAAACGGCAATGGCTCTTCACAGTTCCTCCGCCCGTCTTCAATCCCAGTAATTTTGGCATTGACTTGGCGGTACCCGAGTAGGATTCTGTAGTTGCTTATAAGCTCACCGCAGCTGCTCGGTTGGAATGACTAGCTGGAGGAGTTAACTAGCGCCACACCCTCACCTCAAACCGAGGCTACGTGATATACTTGTCGTTGGGGTCGTTCTTCATTCCACTGGCCATCATGACCATTGTGTACATCGAAATCTACATATCCACAAGGAGGCGTCTGCGAGAACGTGCTCGAGCATCCAAAATCAACACAATTGTCACCATGAAAGGAGGCACTTCCGGTGGGGGTGGTGAGATAGTCAGCAATAATAATGCTGTCGGCGGCGGAGGAGGAACTGTACAGCCAGACCAGGATTCTATCAGCAGTGAAACAAACGTCCACGACTCCCATCACAACAACTCCTCCGATCAGATGGCCATTAATCCCAAGGACACACAGCAAAATGGCAACGAAAAGACGGTGAAAAAATCCCGCCGACCTAAAATCAAAGATTCCATTAAGCATGGCAAAAATCGAAAAATCATCCAAGAACGTCTGCTGCCACCGCCTGATACCAATCAAGATATCTCTAACGTTAGTGATAATCCTGAGAATTCATCGGAATCTGGTCCGATTGAAAACAATAGTAAGACGTGAACTCTGAAAAACTTTAAAAGGGCGTACTGGTCGAGATTTCGAAGGTTCCGCCCAAGAAACCAACCGGAGTGTATCAGTTTATCGAAGAGAAGCAGAAGATTTCGCTCTCGAAAGAACGACGGGCTACACGAACACTCGGCATCATCATGGGGGTGTTTGTTATCTGCTGGTTGCCATTCTTTCTGATGTATGTCATTTTGCCGTTCTGCTTGTCCTGCTGTTGACCGATAAATTCAAGAACTTCATCACATGGCTGGGGTACATTAATTCGGGCCTCAATCTATACGATTTTCAATTTGGATTATCGGAGAGCCTTTAAGCGGCTATTGGGCTTACGGAGTTGAGGTAAATTATTACCAACAGTCGAGTACTGTATACGTTCCGTAAATTTTTCTCGCTTTGACTCATGATATCCTTCACCACTGAACATAAATAAAAATTATAACAAAAAAACCGAATGAAAATAAATTTATAAAAAAAACATACTATAAGGAATTGAACATTAAATTTGATACATTAAATTTAAAAAACAAAATACTGTTCTCCAGTTTTCTGCTATTATCTTTTAAAGGTGAATCTGTTTACTATTTTACGACAATATTTATAGATGTAGTCGTGTAAGGATAAACTATTCTAGTTAAATAAAATTAAATCCGAAAGTTTTGAAAATCATTCAGGAGATAAAAAAAAAAATAAATCATTCAGCTCTCCTTAAATGCTGAAGAAGTGAAGCCTTCTCAACCGGAAGTTTTTTTTATAAAACATGAAGATTGATTGCAACAGAAATTTAGAACCAGAAACTTCCCAACCTATATAATGAACAGCAATAAGCACCTGCGAGCATAACACCACACGGTCTTAATTTTTCAAAGAATTCCCAGTTCAACATTCCTTAAAATTCCTTTCAAGCAAACAGCACTTCATTAATCTTGAAGTTGTTCCTATATCACAAGATCTCATTCAATGCGTCAAAGGTCAATCTTATGATTCATTCGATTAAGTCACTCAGGCTCTTCAATCAATCATACTAAGAACCAATTTATCAGTGTGAGTTTTTTTTTTATTTTATGTTGGAAAATTTTTATTCCATCAAATTGCCGGCGGCGGCTTTCAGTGAATATTATTATCATCCTTGATAAGGCATCCCTTAACCTAAGCAACAACAAAAAAATCAAATCCCTAAAATATCCTTCATAACAACGAATGACTAGACGTACAAAATCTTTTCACTGGAACAACAAAAAAATCGATAACAAGCTCCTTTTTTTTATCCCAAGCCACCAACTGGATATAGCCGCTCATAATCAGCTTGTTTCTGTCTGCTTTGAACAATTTATCACTATGACGGAATGACGTTTTGACTTCGTGACGAACGGACGGGCAGTGTTGCTCTTAAGGACGAAAGTGTCTTTTCTCCGTGTTTTGTTTTGGAAAATAATATCTCGACATTTCTCACTCTTCCATAGACGCTTAATCAAGTCATGTGAAAATTAATTTCTAAAGCTTACATGACTTGAACTGCAACACATAAAATTCTTAAACTTAAGTTTTTAGGACAGTCGTCTCCCGTTCCAAAGATCCCATTTATATCTCAGAGCATTTTTTTTTAGTTCAGCTAAGAGGGATTAATAAAGAATGAGCTCCTTCACTCAAGTCCCTCCCAACAGTGCAGAGCCATTCCATCATCTCAATCATCACCGACCCAAAAAAGTCTGTCTCCTTTTGGAAAGAATAAAGAAGCATGTTGACTTCTAATTTGTATCCTTCAAAAGTTAAGTTTATGATTTTTCTCTTAGTTTTGAGTAGCAAGATGGATTTCCGGAGTTCAAACATTACGTATTGATGTCCTTGTTAATTTTGTAAGTCTATCCGGTGCCGTGAACGAAGGCCATATGATCTAACGCCATAATGGCTTTAATTCTCATTCAAATGTGAATTAACGCCATAATCCGATTATGGCCTAAATACACATTGGAATGAGAACTAAAGTTAGTTCATTTTAAGAAGTGGCCCAAGTACTCATTTCAATGTGAATTAAAGCCACTCGCAGCAATCAAATTAATTTTAATATGACATTGGAACATAATGTAGGTAGCAGTGGCGATTCCTGGTCATTTCAATTATTTCAATTTATTAAAAAAAATTAAAATTTAAAAATGTACCTCGTAAATACATTTGATTCCAAAAATTTAAACGCCAAACATATTTACACCTCATTTTTGATTTATTTAATTTTTTTTTTGAAAATCGTCGGAGCCTTTTTTTTAAATTAATTTTTTATATATAAAATTTTTCAAAAATGTCTTAAAATTAATTTGGGTATGCAGTATTCAAGAATATGTAAATATACATTTTATAAGTAAATTTCGATTTTTAATATTGATCCGTTTTCAAGATACACAATTTTGAAAAAAAAGTTTAAAATATTTTTTTGAATACAAAATATTATTTGGACAATATATACGTACTTTCAAAAAAAAAATTACGCTGATCTAACTTTTATTTTTCGAGAAAATCTAATAACAAAAAAACGGTTCTATGGGAGGTATTGTTTTGGAGTAATACAATTTTTTTTTTACATAAAATACATCAGTGTTCAAAGAAATTAAATTCGAGGAAGTTTAAAAAAAAATCGTAGGAGCCGTTTTGGAGAAAATTGAAACTTTTGGTTTTTTGCCATAAAAATCGTATGGTGGCTACCCTAAATTTTGATCTTAAAAAAAAAATGAAAAAACTGGGATATGAGTTTTTGCTCAAACCTCTAATTTTCAAGTTTGAAGTCAATCGGTCCAGTGGTTAAGGCAGAAGGTGCCTGTAAACTTCCCGACAGACAGACGGACGGAATCGCCGGACCCACTTTTTTCGAATTCTCTATCATCGTAATGTCATATCTCATCATCATCTCAAAATTTTTTTTTTTTACGAATTCAATACTTGCCATATATTCTATATATCGCAAGTAAAAAGCATAGGCATACAGCCGACAGCGACATCCCACAGCGCTCAGCCCATCAACAGCCACAGAAACAGCACAGCAAACAGCAGAAGCAGGCTCGTTCCTCGTTATCGTTACTCGTGTAATCGAATCGTGTTCGTGTACGAAACGGCTCGTATCTGTCGTTGTTGTGTTCTCGTTTCATAGTTAGCTGTGATTTTTGCGCTAAGGCTAACCCTCCTGTTCATTTTTGAAGGCATTTATTCAAATGTGTTCATTTTCTGTTTATGAAGATTGTATGAATTCTGTTGCTGTTGTCGCAAACTTTTGAGCTAAACATACATAGTTTCATAATAGATTTTTGCACGAGAGTTTTGTTTCGTGTACGAAACGACTCGTATCTGTATTCTGTATATGTTGGCTCTTACCTGTCGTTGTGTTGTGTTCTCGTTTCATAGTTAGCTTCAGTGGCGGATTAAAGGTTGAGGGTGCCATAGGCGAGCATCTCACTGGCGCCCCTATATGGAAATATCTCGTACTCTAGTTCCGCATCGCGCCTAAAGAAAAGGCGTTGAAATAGGGGCCAAGGAAAAAGAGACTTAGTTAACATGAGATCTATTAGTATTGTCCGAAAGATCTTACGAATTTGGTTAATTAATGATCTGCCGCAACGTATATTTTGTAAACCAAGTTAACTCGAGTTGGTTCTTATGCAAACCGAGTGGCAACTCGGTTCTCAAATCGGATTGCCCTCAAAATCAATCTAGAAAGAACTTAAAAAGCAGAAAAATTAGGTTTTACATCCGTTGAAATCTTTGCCATCCACTGATGAACTTCGACCATTTGGTTATTGCCCCTACAATAAGTAAAATCAATGCCTATTCAAAAACGCATACAAAAATAGAAGAAGGCTAAGAGGCATTTTCTTCACTATTTCTCAACTTGTAGGAAACTCTCAAGTTGGCCAGCTCTAGAGTTGAGAGAAACTTGAAAGTTGAGGGACAAGTTGAAAATCGTTTTTTTCACTACATTAAATCTCAAGTCTCAACTCAAGAGTTTAAATTCAAGTTGGATTCTCTAATTTTTTCAAAATTTCCCTGGGATATTTTTGACAATTACGTTTGTTTCAACTTTAGATTTGAGTTTATGTCAAAAAAAATTTACATATCGGGAGTAATTGTCATTAATTTATAATTTGTTTGTACGTGTATATTTTTCCCGAAAAATTCTAAGGCCGTGTGTGAATTGCGTTAAAACTTCTACCACGATTAAAATTTGACGTCTTGTTTGAGGTGGGATCAAATTTAGCCATTTGCTGTGTGAATTGCGTTAAAACAATTATTTTAACCAAGATTTCTGCGTAGGTTAAAAAAATGTCCCTCGATAATTTAAGAAATTTCACTGAACAAAAATTGGTTTTCTTTTTCACGGAAAAATTATTTCTCTTAAAAAACATATTTTTAAGAAAACAGGGTTAATAAAAAGTCTCTGAAACTAAAAAAAAATCTTTTTTATCTATTGTTCTCGATTCTAATGTCATATTTTAAAAACAACAGTCAAAAATATTCAAACAAAATTCCCATTTTGATTAATTGATTTATTTGGTGTGGTATCACTGAAAAATTGTTTTCACAGCTGATATCTGTAATACATTTCAGCTTTGTTCAGCGAGAAAAAAGACAGCACAGTACAGCACAGCACAGCACAGTACAGCACAGCTGCATGAGAAATGTCAGAACAGTTTGGAACAGTTTAGAACAGAAAATGTGTTCTACCTAAAAAGATGGAACAGAAAATCCTGTCCTAAACTGTTCCAAACTGTTCTAGACAGACTCAATGAACACGAAAGCAGAACAGTTTGGAACAGCAAATGTGTCAATGAACACCAAAAAGCTGTACTTTTCTGTTCCAAACTGTGCCAAAGTGTGCAGAACAGTGTCGCTGAACGGGTATGGTTTATTTCGTTTTTTTATCTCGCTTTTGGTCGTTTCGCCACGGTCGTTTTGCATTTTGTTATTTCGCATTTCATTCGTTTGGTCTTTTAGTTGCTTCGCTTTCGATTGTTTCGCTGATTTTTTTTCGCCTATCAGTCTTTTCGTTTTTCGTTTATTTTGCATTCGTTTATTTCGCTTTTCGATTATTTCGCTTTTTTATTATTTTGATTTTAATTGTTTCGCCTTCATCTGTTTTTTTTTTTAATTTTAATTTTTGTGTACGTAAGGATCCTGAAGACTTTAAAATTCGCGCGAATTTTAAAGTCTTCAGGATCCTTACGTACACAAAAAATAAAATTAAAAAAAAAAAAACAGACGAAGTACATAAATATGTATCTGAATTGACGATTTTTTCAAAATAATGGGAAAATCCTTCACGACTTAGTTTATCCTTTCATCAAATTGATTTAAAAGTATCGCATATGATTTTACTTTCCATTTTTTTTAATTTTAAGACAATATTAAAATACTTCACTGTATTCTAACCTTACGCGGGCGGTTTCAAAGACTAAAAGCAAAATTAGATAACAATTATTACATTCCCAAGAGAATTCAGAAAAAAAATGCGAAATAACCGTTAGCGAGATAACCTGTGGCGAAACAATCGTATTGCAAATTAACAATTTTGCGAGAGAGTTAATGGCAAAACAAAAAGGGCGAAACAATTCTGGCGCGAAACAGGAAAAAACAAAATAAACCAAAAACAAAACAAGTTTTGCGAAATAATTGAAAATCGAAGAGAGAAAAGCGAAATAACAAAATGCAAAACAAAAATGCCGAAACAATAGGTACCCTCGCTGAACATACCTTTCAAAAGAAACAAAACAATAAATTGTTATTTGGTTTAGAAAAATGACAAATTTAGAGTATTTTGTGTTAATTCTTTTATATCTTTTAAAGGTAGTATCGTAGGTATCGTTTTTAAGGTAGAGGTGATCCAGAAGAATTCATTCATTCCAATGACAACGCTGGGGAAAATCTAGGAGTTGATGAAAGTGACACAGCTGAAGCATTACTTCTTCGCAATTCGTTGCTTCAAAGATTGATGCATAATATGGAGATCTTCCAAATAAATAAAAAACATTAATACCAAAATAAAAAAAAAACACTTTTTATTTCACTTTAAATTGTACATTTGTTACGTTTATCACACTTTTTGAACAATGTTTAGCATTTTTTATTCATCTTCTGATGAGGAACAGACAACCAGATTGCCTACATTAATATCTGGGTAATCTTTTGCAACCATTTGCCATTTGCCAGACTACTTATCCTAATTTCAATGGCGCAAAATTATAGTCCGCTAATGAACAATTTTAAGAAAATTTAGTGTGATGCTAGCTTAAAATGACGTTTCAGTTATGTCTCAAACGTCATTTTAAACTAGCATCACACTAAATTTTCTTAAAATTGTTCATTAGCGGACTATAATTTTGCGCCAATTAAATTTATTTTTTCTTCGTGAGACTCTGGAAAACAAAAGCATTCAATTTATATAAATTAACTAGCTGACCTGGCAGACTTCGTACTACCTCAATGGATAAATGAAAGACCTATAACCTTTTGTATAAAATAAACTTTAAACAAACAAAAGTAATCCGTAATTAATAAGAAAATGACTGATTGCGACGGTCTACATCAGATCGTTTTCTCCTGGTCATCGTTAATTGGAATAATTGATTTAAGTAAGAAAAGTTTTCGCACACTTTCACTATCACAGAAGAACAACAACAAAAATAACAAAGTAAGTTAACCGAAGTTAAGAAATATGTTCCTGCATATGCTTTATTTGACATATTTTGGAGACGGTTAAGCTGGCTTAATAAAGTGTCGATTTTCAATTTCTTCAAATTCAATTTTCAATTTCTTCAATTTGAAGATTATTTATACAAAGTATATGGGAAAATGATTTTTTCTTGCAAAGTATGGTAAAAGGAATTTTGCTTATAACGTGTGTGTTTGTGCATTTTTTGAAAATTTCTAACCGTTTACACCTTACGTGAACTTCTACCATTATTTCAAAACCACAATTAGCCAAATCGGTTGAGCAGTTGCCGAGTTTAAGCGAGACTAACGAACAGCTATTCATTTTTATATATATAGATTGATTTCAAACTTACATTTATTGTATGGTTTTCCAGCCTGCCTTTGTTTTTTTTCTTGATCCATATTTCGTTGTTTGAATTGAATGCAAAAGCAAGAGCACATTTCTCTATCACTAGAAAAGTCAAATTTTAACACACTTTAACACAGTTCAATAAATCTTAACCCATTTTATTCACCTCATTAGTGTCAAATTTTAACGCGGGTTAAATTTTAACACACATTTTAACGCAATTCACACACGGCCTAAGCTGCAAATAATTTCTATTCAGTATGAAAATTTGACAGGGGATAATCATCAACATTTTTTGAAAATTTGAATTTGAGAGAAAACTCTCAAGTTTGCCTCTCAACTTCTACTTTTTTCGGAAGTTGAGAAAATCGGAAGTTGAGTAACTTGAGAGTTGAGAATCAAAAGTTGAAATATTCAACTTTGAGTAAAGAAATGTAAAATCAGGAGTTGAGAAAAAATATCCTCAAGTTGACTTCAATTTCGAGTGAAGAAAACGGCTCTAAGTCGATTTCCGAGTTGGCAAACCGAGTTGACGACTCTGTACCTACTGTAAGAGTAATTGCTCAGGACCGTTTTTTATTTTAATAGAAGATGCAAGTGCAATTTGAGTTCACAAGTTTGTTACTTTAACAACCACGTATGAACTCACATTATTTGCCACTTGTAAGAATTACTGCGCCCGAGCGCCCCTTTGTTGTCGCGCCCCTAGGCACGTGCCTAGTTTGCCTTTAGGATAATATGCCACTGGTTAGCTTTGATTTTTGCGCTAACCCTCCTGTTCATTTTTGAAGGCATTTATTCAAATGTGTTCATTTTCTGTTTATGAAGATTGTATGAAATCTGTTAGCACAAACTTTGGAGCTAAATATATGTAGTTTCATGATAGATTTCGGCATGAGAGTTTTGTTTGTATGCAATGAAAAATACATATTGGTAGGAAATTCTGTTTTGTTGCTATTAAGTGATTAAGTCCCTACAATATTGTAACGTATTCGTTGTCGTTTATTGAGTTTAACATATGAATAATGTTTATATATTAGAAAAAAATTAATTTGTATTCTGAAATTATTGGTTTAGCGCCGCTAAACTAGCCAACTATGAGGAATCGCCCCTGGTAGGTAGGTAAATAGGGCGTAAACACAAATATTTTAAACACGGGTTACTATAAATCAAATATAGGATCCAATCCCACATTTGCCTTATTCTTAACTTTTTTCGTCACGCTCATAACTTAAAAATTTTGGAAAAATTTCTTTGTTATTTATACTTTCGCGGTCCCCTCAGTTTTTGGCTCCAGAATCGAAATTAACCGTTTTCGATGATATTTTTTAAATCTTCGTTTTTTCGGCGAAGTTTGCACAAATTTACGAGGATGGAAAACAAATGAAATCGTTTAATTGTTGATAATGTTTTGCAAAGTAATCGAATGAAGTTGCTTTCTAAACGAATAAAAAAATCAATACAAAAATCATGATTTTTCATATTTGTATTGAATTTAAGAATGAGCACCTAAGTTTATCAATATTTTCGTAGATGCTTCATTCGGAAAATTAGTTTTCCAGAATTTGAAAGTTATCAAAAAATCGCGTACTGCAGTACTACTAGAAAGCAAGCGGAGCGAGCCGAAATTTTTTTTGGCAAACAGAGAAACAATTTGGGATGTGAAAATAAAAAAATTCGCGCGAAATTGTTTCTCTGTTTGCCAAAAAAAAAATTTCGGCTCTAAGAACGCGATTTTTTTTATTACTTCAGACTCTAGAAAACTAGTTTTCCGAACGAAGCACCTACGATCACCTAATATTAAGTAAAGCACAATTTTCAAATTTCAGTGAGATTCCTTGAAATTAATATTGTTAACTCATGATTACGTTCAAATGGCTGACCAAGAAAACGGATCAACACATTTTTTTCTTTCAGAAATTTTAAAAGAAAATATCAGCACTCGCTGAGAGTGAGATCTCTTGTTCCATTTTAGAAATATCTGAGGTCCCTGAAATCTCGATGAGATTTTGTTAGGTAATTACTTGCTATGCTAACTTTGCTTCAAAGCTCAAAGCATGTTATGGCAACAGTTGTTCTCATTTGAATGTGAACTTACCCCATATGGCGTAAGTTCTCATTCAAGTGATGGCTTTAGTTCTCATTCGACTGTGAATTAAGGCCATAATCGGATTATGGCGTTAGTTCACATTTGATTGGGACTAAGGCCATTATGGCGTTAGTTCATATGGCCTTCGTTCACGGCACCGTTTATCCTCTCAAAAATATCACATTTTCCCCTTCTTTGAGTGGCCTTTCTTTTTTATTTAGTGTCAAAGGAAAAAAGGATAATTTATGGAGCATTAATAAAAGTGTTCTATTATCTTTTGAGTATTTGTTGTTATGTCAGCAGTTTTGTCACTTTTTTTCGCTCTGTATGAGTTCCGCACATGGATTTTTGTATGTGAAGGGAGCAAATGACTTGGCAAATTTGTTTTGAAATGAAAATTTCAGTCAAAACGGTTGAAAATACGGATTTCTTGATTTTGAAGCCTTTTCAGACAAAGATTGAAGGATAATGGCGCGTTAAGTTTTTTTTTTTTGTCGATTAATTTGAAGAAAATAGAAATAGAACGACGGTTAGTGAATGAACACGAATCTAGCATAACAGAAATAAAATGTGTTCTTTTGTATTTTTATACTGCACACAATTCTTGGATTGGAAGGATGGGGCGGATAATTCCTTAGGTCGTATGACTGATTGGTAATTTTTATGGAACTTTGTTTATTTTTTCGGAAGTGAAAAATAATACCCACTTAGCGAAATTGAAAGGTGGGGATTTTATTAACCATTCTGCTTGCATCATTTTTGAAAAAGAGAAAAACATTCTCATTAAAAAGTATTTCGTTTCACTGAACATTCATTTCATATAGCAAGGAGAAAAAGGATATCTCTTAAGGCTCAAAGGAATGTACCTATTTGGTATCAATAAAAAGAAACATGCGAACAACTTCTTTACGGTCGATAAAAAGAATTACTTTCCTTACTAAAATCAATTTTACTCGACTAGTTTATGCTACGACAAATAGAAAAGGTTCGGTAATATAGTTTTACAAATCAAGCATGATAATTTATGTATTTGACGAGTCTAAGTCCATACGCAAGGTACTCATATAATCTCATAATAAGAGTATTAAAGGCTTATGAGTCAGTGCTGTCGAGGGATTTGTTATAAGGGTACCTAGTGTAAGCTTAGTGTTTTATTAAGGTTATTGATTTCAAAATCATGAAAAACATTTTGTGACACGATTGCAAGAGTAAGAAATTGTCGCGTGGACGTTTGAGGTCATACCTAGGCAAGATGACTTTGAAAAGGCTTTAAGTTTCTGTATCTGACCGATTGTGCCTTTATCTTCGTATATGATTTGCTATATGCTGCGAAGAAAAATTGTATGTGGGTAACGATTTGAAATCGCATGAAATTATTAGATAACAGGAAACGAAGAAGTAATGTGTTTAGCCAATACTTGACTATCAAACCTGTGACCTTTTTTGAAAAACAATTTGCCCAGATCTTTCTTTTTATGTATCACTGGATGAGTTGTAAAATCAAAATCAGGGCCGTTGTCTGGATATTACTCCAGACAGCGGTTAGTTCACCTAAGTTAGTTCAAAATTGAAGTAAAACAGAGAGTTAATGTATGTACCTATATCAGAAATATAATAGGGTCCAATTCAGAACCTTACGGTATACACCCAAATTTTCTACTTTAATTTCGCTTCTTTTTTCATCTATTTGAACTCTTTGTACTCTGATTTCAAGATAAGTTTTAAGCCATCAAGTATAAAACCACGAAATTCTGCATTTTGTAACATGACATACAAAATATTTTGGTACACCATGTCAAAGGCCTTCGTAGAGTCAATCAGTATGCCCGCTATGTGCTTTTTAATATCTAGATTAGAAAACATTCTTGAACAAAAAATCAACAAGGCATCTTCAGGTTTCTAGAGACTCGAATTTTGAAGAACTAAAAAAAACCTGTTTTGCTCAAGAACGTCTGCAATTTCAGTGCAAAAATTTGGATCTACAAACATATTTTGTTGTGTGATGTTGTTGGGTTAGTTAGACAAGGTGTGGGTCGAAGTTTGCGTTTTATTAAAAAAAAAAAAATTGTGAAGAACTTATTGGAAAACCCTTTAGAATCTTCAAAATGGTGTTGTGATCATATAACTCGGTTACCAGATCTCGCAACTGTATTTGGTTTTCAGTGACTGATAGATGATATTCAGGCCCTTATTTTCATGTGCCACTTGCTTAAAGCTTCCTGCAAAAATTAAGAGTTATTAAGAGTTATGATGAATTGATTTGAAGTTGAAGGAGAATTTCTAAAGGCAGGAAACGCAAGAAATAATTTTAAATGTTAAATTTCTTCAAACGCAAGAAACAGATTCCTGATAGCAAACTCTTTTTTCATTACCATTTGACAGCACTGTTTCAATATGTGATGATGATTATCATATAGAATGTACATGTGAGGATGAATCCTCAATTCCATTTTTATTCAGTTCTCCAAATACAAAAAGAAGCACACAAAGCAGATAGAAATAGATTCAGAATCAGATAGAGATACAACTGTTAAGAGATATTCATGATACATTCTTGTATTATATTTATTTGCTTTTTTTTCTCATCTCCCCTCTCCACCACATTTGTAAAGGTTGCTGAATGCCATTTAGAAGGACGAGAGGTAATGATGGTAACGAGTGGAGCTGTTGCCTTTGGTAGTCAAAACCTTGCACAAGAACTATTAATGTCCCTGTCAATGAGGGAGACTCTATCACCAAAGGATCATCATAATGTAAGTTTCCCATTTTGTTTTGCTGTATGTTGTAGGTATTTGTGTTTTTAATATAAAAATATCTCTCAAAGGACATTTCATTTTTATCTTTATCTTTATTATGATTTTGTGTTTGGTGTTTCTGTGTAGAATTATGTCATAGAGCTGATTTTAATTTTTTGCTATTTTATTTGGTTTTCATTTTCATTTGGCGCCCGCCGTGATATAGGAAACCCCAATGCTATTGGAACCTAAAGCAGCTGCTGCTGTTGAACAGTCGGGATTGATGTCCTTGTATGATACTATGTTCGCACAGTATGGAGATAAGATTACACAGGTTTGTTTTTTATTTTATTTTATTTTTATGTGGGTATTTTTATTATGTAGCCATTGGCAGTTGTGGTTGATGTCGATGTTGATTTTATTGCCTTGGAATTAATAAAACGTCAGAGTGAAATAAAGAGGCTGAGAATATGAAATTATGAAAAAAGATGATGAAAAAAAAAGTTTAGACGAAGTGCTTAGTTTGGGTTTTATTAAAGATAATGTATGATTTTTTCCGGTTAGATTGGTATTGATTTCGAGGGTCATTTGAATAAGAGTTTAATTTTCTAGAAAACGAATAAATCCTTTTCTAATATTGAACCCATGGAAGAGCTTTATGTTCCTTCTGAGAAGGTCAATAGTTGGCAGAATATGAATCAGACCTTTGTCATGGGTTAAATGGTGACATGTCATATTGAAATTTTTGGCTCGGGTTATTTTTATTAATTTTTAAATTGGGTTCAATTTCGACGTATTCTAAGTTTTATGATTATTGTAAATTTTGTAACCATCGGGGTTACTCTTTTTTAATCTAATAAGTAGATGATTATGTAAGAAATATTCTAAATATGTAAAATGTGCTACACCAAAACCCTAACCATTCTTTATAATGCCGACCACCCTGTAGCCCAACTCTTCTTCATATCGTAAATCATAACTGATCACTTGTTTCATATTTTGATTAATTATTCTCTCTTAAATTGCTGTACAATCGAATGACTTATTTTAATGTTATATTCTATGTATACTTTCTCTTCATGCAATAACATTAACTGTTAACTTAAGCTTAGTGATTTAAGATCATTTTATGAAGAAGATCACTTGTAATAAAGATTTCAATCAGACAAGACGTGTCTTTGATTTTATTGATTTTACGATTTTTATATTTTTGCATGTGATTTTTGATGAAAGTAATTTGAGTTAGTTTGAATATATATTACAATTATTCAGAAGTGGGATAAAAGACCCTGCTTAATTTTAGTGCATGTGTAGACAATTTATTACGCTTAGTTTTGAAATTTTGACTAAAATAAAAACACAAAAATTTTTTTATGATGGATGCAAGTTCTCGTGCCGCTTTGTTCGTACAGAGAGCGACTGTACCGAAATTGAAAGCTAAACTTTCTGCGATGGGCTTGTCCACATTGGGATTGAAAGCCACGCTGATATTACGTTTGGAGGAAGCAATAGCCTTGCTCGACAATAATCAATTAGAAGAGCTGTTCCCAAATGATGATGTTGATGGTTACGTAGACGATAATGACGATGGTGCTTCAGTGGACTTGGAAGAGGAAGATAGAGCTTTGTCACAGAGGGTAGAACGTTTGCGAGAAATAGTTAGAAAAAAAGAGGAGATCGCAATTTTAGAAGAAAGGTTGGCACAGTTGAGTACCTCACGTAAAAATGTGCAGTCTTCACAATATACGTTTCGTGATATTGAAGATGCGATTCCGAGTTTTTCTGGAGATGACAATTATAATGTGAAGAAGTGGATAAGTAGTTTTGAGGACGCCAAACTCCTCTACAAATTCACAGATTCAGAATCTTTAGTCTATGCCAAACGATTGCTTCAAGGTACAGCAAAACTATTTTTGAGGTCAACCACGTGTTGCTCTTGGGATGAATTAAAAAGAGCCCTACTGGCTGAGTTTCACAACCATGCCTCAGCTACTGACGTTCACAATATGTTGCGAGGTCGGAAGAAACGCAAGGACGAAACGTTTCAACAATACTTGCTAAACATGCAAGAAATAGCGTCCCAAGTCGACATCGAAGAGCAGGACGTTATCAGTTATGTCATTAAAGGAATTCCTGACTCCATTTTTAATAAACAAATCTTATTAACTGCAAATAGCATCTCCGAACTGAAACTCATTCTGCGAAAATATGAGAAAATGAATTATGAGCCGCAATCATCTTCCACGATGTATCACAAAACACCACCACATCCTAGAAATTCGCCGAGCTCAAGTTCCAAGTTTACTGCGAAGTGCTTCAACTGTAATGAAAGTGGGCACATCTCCACACATTGCCCAAAACCAAAAAGAGAAAAAGGCTCTTGTTATCGCTGTGGTCAAAAAAACCACGTGGTCAAAGACCGTCCAAAGTCTTCAACTGTACTTGTGCTTCAAAATCCAGAGCCTCAAAAGGAAACGCATATATCCTCCACTTCCTTTATGGGGGATTTTCATGAAATTTTCGAGTTTGGGTTCCAAGAGGATGATTTTGGTCCTGTCCGTTTGACCATGCATGCAGTGACATTAATTGACACCGGGAGCCCCATAAGCTTCGTGCAGCAGCGTTACGTTCCACCATACCTGATGACATCAGTACAATCTCTTGGACAAGAATTTGTAGGTATTAACAATTCTAAGCTTATTTTATTGGGTAGCGTTTTATGTAAAGTAAAAGTTAAAAATAATTATGTTAAATTATGTTTGTTAGTTTTAAAAAAAGATACGATGCAAAATGCTATAGTGTTAGGGAGAGATTTCTTACAAAAAAGTAACGTAAAACTTGTTTTGAAAGATCAGAATACCGAGTTAATTTGAAATAATTTAAACGATTCATTATGTGAAGGAGTTATTAATGAAATTTTAAATCTCGATATATCAGATGCGAGCGAAAATGTCAAATCGGATTGCTTAAAAATTAATGAAAACTTAGATTTCGAAGACCAGAAGCTAGTTAGAAGTTTAGTTACGCGAAACAATTCTTCAAATACGAAATTTACAGACGATTTTGAAATGAAAATCGTGTTGAATAATGAAAACAGTGTTTTTAATTGCGTTCCCCGACGACTGCCTTACGCTCATAAACTTGAACTCCAGAAAATTCTTGATGATCTTTTAAAAAATAACATTATAAGAGAAAGCAATTCCCCTTATGCTTCGCCCATTGTTTTGGCAAAGAAAAAATCTGGTGAGCTACGCCTCTGTATAGACTTTCGTCAGTTGAATAAGCTTACAATAAAAGACAATTTTCCTATCCCCCTAATTGAAGATCATTTGGACAGGTTACGAGGCAAAAAATACTTCACACTGTTGGATTTGAAAAGTGGTTTTCATCACGTTAAGATGTCGGATGACTCTGTAAAGTATACATCATTTATCACGCCATTAGGCCAGTATGAATATCTGCGCATGCCATTTGGCTTGAAAAATGCGCCATCTGTTTTTCAGCGCTATATTAATTCTCTTTTTAAACAACTAATAAGTGAAGGAAAATTGCTCGTATACATCGATGATCTGCTTGTTGCGACTGAATCTAAAGACGAACATTTTAAAATCTTGAAAGATGTGATGGATGTTGTCACGAAACACAATTTACAATTACGGTATGATAAGTGTCTTCTTATGTTTGATAAGATATTATACTTAGGATATGAGATATCTGCTAGTGGTGTTGGACCAAACTTAACAGGGTTAAAGGCCGTTTCCGAGTTTCCTATTCCTTCAAATGTGAAAAGCTTACATTCCTTTTTAGGCTTAACTTCTTATTTTAGGAAGTTCATTAACGGGTTTTCCATTATTGCAAAACCTTTATATGATCTCCTTAAAAAAGATTCCAAATTTGTTTTTGGTGAAAATGAGCTTTCAGTATTTGAATTATTAAAGCAGAAGCTGTTAAACGCGCCAATTTTAAGTATTTACAACCCCAATGCCGAAACTGAGTTGCACTGCGATGCAAGCTGCCTTGGATTTGGTGCTGTGTTGCTGCAACGTCAGGAGGATAATCAGTTTCACCCTATCTTTTTTTTATTCAAAACGAACAACAGCACAGGAAGCAAGATATCACTCATATGAGTTGGAGACGTTGGCCATAGTTTCAGCTCTCAGGAGATTTAAAATTTATCTCACAGGTAAACGATTTAAGATAATTACAGACTGCAAATCTCTGACTCTTACCCTTAATAAAAAACTTTTAAATCCGCGAATCTCAAGATGGGCTCTTGAGCTTCAAGATTTTGATTATTTGATCGAGCATAGAGATGGTCAGAGGATGAAACATGTCGATGCGCTTAGTCGTTGTCACAACGTGTTAATTGTCGAGTCAGACTCCTTTGAGCATGTCCTTGCAGCGTCACAACAAAGAGATCCGGTAATAAGAAATATTGTCAAAATGTTGGAAACTAGAGAAAGTCCCGCCTACGAGCTAATCAATGGTTTAGTATATCGCAAAATAAATAAGAAAGTTTATTTTTATGTTCCATCTGTTATGGAGAGGAGTGTCATACAAACACATCATGATGCATTATGCCATGTCGGAGTCGATAAGTGTTACGATTTCCTACGAAAAACATATTGGTTCCCTGGCATGAAAATCAAAATAAAAAACCATATAAGCAACTGCCTTAAATGCGTTCACTTCTCTCCAACATATGGAAAAAAAGAAGCAATTTTGCATAGCATTCCAAAAGGCAATAAACCTTTTGACACAATTCATGTCGACCACTATGGTCCATTGCCATGTGGTGTGCGAAATTCCAAAAAACATATATTTCTTATTGTCGATGGTTTTACGAAGTATACCAAGCTGTTCGCGGTTAAAACTACAAGCTCCAAGGAAGTAATTCAGTGCTTGGAAGCATATTTTTCTACCTACAGTAGACCAAACCGTTTGATTTCGGACAGAGGAAGCTGCTTTACTTCCGAAGAATTTGCCTTATTTTGCGAAAATCATTGTGTCAAGCACATTAAGGTCGCAACTAGTTCACCTCAGTCCAATGGCCAGGTTGAACGTGTCAACCGGTGTCTAACTCCAATGTTGGCTAAGGAGAGTGAGGTTGAACCTGGTGACTGGACGAAATTTTTGGCTAAAGTGGAATTTTCATTAAATAATACAGTTAATAAAAGTACTGGTTTTTGTCCAAGCGTTTTGCTTTTTGGCGTTGAACAAAGGGGGATTGTTAACGACAAAATAAGAGAACATTTGGATACAAATATTATAAGTGATGAACCGCGAGACTTGGAATCGTTAAGGGAACAAGCAAGTACAAAAACTGTTCAGAATCAAGAGGCTAACAAAATGTATTATGATAAACATCATAAAAAGCCCCATGTTTACAATGTGGGAGACTTTGTTATGGTCAAAAACGTAGTAACTACCCCTGGCGTGAACAAAAAACTTCTAGCTAAGTTCAAAGGTCCTTTCGAAATTGTCAAAAAGTTACAAAATGATCGATATTTAATAAAGGATCTAGAAAACTTGCAGATCTCTCGTGTTCCTTATGAAGGAGTTGCATGTCCAGAAAATATGAAGCCATATGTTTCAATTTAATCGAACATAAATTTTTCTGATAAATCGATATTTGAATTCATTAATAAATTCTTATTCGTTCAAATTTCGTTATATTTCGATATATTTTAATATTTATATTTTATGACAAATGTTTTCCATAGATTTGTTTGAAAGATTTTTCAAATGTCGTTTAATGTAAAATGATCAAAAACATTTAGTGTTCTATCATTAGGTGTATACTATCTATGTATATATATTATATTATATGTATGTATTTATCAATTTGATTTAATTGTATTCTTCAATCACTTATTGAACTATGCATAAGAATTTCAAAAAAAATTCATATTATTGTGTTCTCATAATTATTTTGATATCAAAAATAACAAAAACAAAACTTTATGTAAATCGAGGACGATTTGTATTCAGGATGGTCGAGCTGTAAGAAATATTCTAAATATGTAAAATGTGCTACACCAAAACCCTAACCATTCTTTATAATGCCGACCACCCTGTAGCCCAACTCTTCTTCATATCGTAAATCATAACTGATCACTTGTTTCATATTTTGATTAATAATTCTCTCTTAAATTGCTGTACAATCGAATGACTTATTTTAATGTTATATTCTATGTATACTTTCTCTTCATGCAATAACATTAACTGTTAACTTAAGCTTAGTGATTTAAGATCATTTTATGAAGAAGATCACTTGTAATAAAGATTTCAATCAGACAAGACGTGTCTTTGATTTTATTGATTTTACGATTTTTATATTTTTGCATGTGATTTTTGATGAAAGTAATTTGAGTTAGTTTGAATATATATTACAATTAAAAGGCTGATGATGATGGAGGGCTATTTGTTTTTTTTTTTTATATATTATCAGCTACACTTAAAAATTGACAGAAATTTGAGTATTTGAAGTATGTTTTTGTCGCAAAAACAAAAAAGTTGTATTTTCGCTTGATAGGCCTAAAATTTTAAGTTCGCAAGTTTTCTTTTCGTCAAATTCACAAAATTTTTTTTCGAATTTCTTCTCGCTCATACAATTCAATCTGTCATGTAATCATTGATTCGAGGAAATGTGTGCTATTTTTTTTGATATAATTATGTACAGATGATAGAGTAAATTCAAATTCGAAGGTGCATTGCCAATTCGCAGAAATTTGCAAAAAAAAAAATGCAATCTCATTGAACCTACCAATATTCCAGCAAAATGGTGCCAAAAAGATAAAGTTTGCAAGCGGGTTCATTTTGGCTCGTAAATTTTCACACTCGTGTGAGTTTTCTGAAAAGAAAAAGGCGCAATCTAGAATGCAGCTATCATCTCTCGTTGCAGTGAGTTCGATTCGAGTGATGAGCACAGCATAAAATTGAACATTTTCTCGGTAAAAGAAAATCCAGCTATAAGACCATGATTAAGGCATGGGCGGTATCTGCAATGCATAATAATGCAAAACCAATAAAGTTCGTCTCTGCTTGCACTTCGATAGGTTACACAAAGAAAAAAAGACGGAAAAAGGAAATTACTGTCTTCATTCGAATTGAAACGCCACACAACATTGCTCAATTCCCTCCCTCTGGTGAATCAATTTTACTGCAGGCGACACAGCTAGAAATAATAATAAAGTCCCAAGTCAAAGTGTTTATTTTATCTCGTTTCCTTGTTTATTCCTCGCAGGTTCTTGTTACAAAACCTGATTTCTACAATGACGAAACAAGAAACAATCTCTTCTGTACGCTCTCGGAATTGATTAGTTTGAACATCGTTCCAATTATTAATACAAACGATGCCGTATCGCCGCCAATGTTTCTTAAGGACGATGATCTGCCAGCCGGATCCAAGAAAGTGAGTTATTCCTATTTCCCCCTTCGCAATTACATCCTCCATTGTACATGTTCCAGGGTATAGCTATAAAAGACAATGACAGTTTGGCCGCAGAAGTGCAAGCTGATTTGCTAATTTTTATGTCAGACGTTGACGGTATCTACAACTAGCCGAGATGGGAGGACGGTGCCAAGCTTATGCACACCTATACCTCGAACGATATGCGCAGTATTGGCAAAAAATCAAAGGTAAATTCATCTTTTTGTGCCGTATCGTCCGTCCGTGATGGCTTTGAAAACCGCTGTGTCAGCTGTATCCATGTAACAGGGCCCCCGAGATATAGGGGCCCCCAAAGATACAGAGCACAAGACGTGTGTAAAAAAATTCACTTAAATATTTCATAAAGTTTTATTACAAAAAATGTTCCAATGATCATTTTTTACATGCGTCAAATATTTTTTTTTCCTGTGTACCTTTTTCTTTTGTTCATAAATCATAACCTACCAACCAACAATACTACAACTTCAACCTGCACTTTTTTATTCGAGCTTTCAAAATATATCGTCCTGCCTGACACAGCCACCAACTTCAACATCACACAGAACCATTTTGTTTGGGTTTCTGTCTCCTTTTTGTGTTTTAAATTGATTAAATTAAATTGTAAAAAACTATATATTAGTTGAAAATAAAAATATATTAAGTTTTAGTTTTAATTTTCTTTATTTCACAAAAATGTAATTTTACTTTTGGGAGGCGACGCGTTTCGGACTCAGTCCATCATCGGGCGCAAACTTGCAATTTAATTTAATCAATCACACAAAAATACAAACCAGGGACCAGCGGTAGATTAAAAAATACTAAGGTACTTGCATGAACTAACACCTGAAAAATTCGAATACTCCATTCTGAACCCTGTATGTATCTGCAACCAAAAAAAGTCCCGTTAATTGTCTGAGTGAAAACCTTACACCAAATCAATTTGACCGCAACAAAAAAAGACGAACGAGACGAATGTAAAAATGTCATAAACAGTTTAGAGACCTACGACTTTATTGTGTTGATCTCATTGTTTTCTTCGCTGTTTGATATTATAAGTCCAGTTTCCAAAGTCCTTCAAGATGAGGAAAATGACTTACAAAAAGCAAGTATTTTGCTTCAAAATCTTTTAGACGGTCTAGAAAAAGAAAGAAATCAAAAGAAATTCAGTGATTTACTTTAAAAGTCCAAGGATTAAAAGGAGGAAAATAACGAAGCGCTTTTTTGATGAGTTGGCAGAAGATCACAAAATTCTGATCCGGAAATTTAGTTCAAAGTCAATATTTACTATTCCTGCTTGGACATTTTGATTGGACAAACTCAGCAAAGATTTCAAAGCCTTCATAGTCTTAGTAGTATGTTTGAAGTATTGGAACCGGATAAGGTTTTATCGTTCTCAAATGATTAGATAAATCAAGGATCAAAAAAGCTAGTGGAAAAGTACAATACAGACATATCTGGTGATTTCTGCAATCAACTAATTGCTCTAAAAACTTGCCTTAAATCCGAAATCCTCAAAATTCATTCCATAAAAGAACTTGCTAAATTATTAGTTATCGAATTTAATGGTCTTGCTTCTAGTTTTTCTGAAGTAATAACAGCATGCTTTCTCTTTTTGACTCTTCCGGTAACCACAGCAACAGCTGAAAGATCTTTTTCCAAGTTGAAAATAATAAAAAAATTATCTCAGAACGTCAATGGGACAGAAGAGGTTGTCAGATTTTTCACTTTTATCAATAGAAGCAGATAATCTTGAAAAACTGAAATCTTCTTCAGGTATGGAAGATTTAATACATAAATAAATTTGCAGAAAAAGTAGTAATTTAGTGGTAGTAAGTAGCAATGGAAGTAGTAATTTGAGAAGAAGTGCAAATATTATTTTTTTAAGCTTTATAAAACATGTATCAATATATATGTAGTATGCATTTATGTTAAAATTCCTATGACGTAATACATTGAATTAAATTTATCTTTTCTATTGACGTTAGTCTTTTCAATTCAATTTTTTTTTCAATTAAATTTCTTTATTGTAAACAATACACTAAGACAATGTCTTTTAATTTAAAAAAAAGATTATATCCCGAGTAGCACAGAATTCGATTTATAACAAGTATTTTGTTTTATTTGTGTTTTATGAAGTTTCTTGCAACATTTCGAGTTATATTTCAGTTTTTCAATTGTTTATCCAAAAAAAGTTGTAACTTTGTAAATTGAAATGTTACAAACCGGTTACATAACTGTTTCAAGATGTTTTTCAAAAATTGGTGTTGTTATTATAAGGTTATATTAAAGTCAATCATTTGAAAGTTGATAAAAAGTTATAACAACATCTATAAAATTTCTGTTTCGTTATCGTCTTACTCAAACGTTATAATAACATCCTTGTAACAATCTGTAAGAACATTAATGTAACTTCAATATAATTTACAATTTAGAAGGAGAAGAGAAGTTACAAAAACATTTTAGTAACGTTTTTACGCTTGGAACGTTTATTTGAACAGAGTTTAATAAACATGTTTATACAACCAATATAAAAATGAAAAAAAAAACATTTGGCTTGTTTTTGAAACAAAACTACAACATTTCTAATATGCAAGAGATGTTATAGTTGAGTTTCTAAAACTTTCGATATTGAAGCGCAGATCAGATAAAACGAGATCCGCAACTGACTTATTACTGTTGACTGACTGTTGTGTAAATCTGGATTTTTGTTCAAGAAGGGAAAATTAAATTATTATGGAGAATAAAAACAATCAAAAACTAAATTATTATGGAAAAAAGTTAGATCCAATGGGAATGACCGGAAAAAAGGAGAGAACTCATGGACGTTCATGAAATAACTGTAAAGTTACATTTAAGTTGGCACATTGTTACAATAACGTTGGCCCTACGCTTTGCGTTGACGTTTAGGGTTGTTTAGTTTTATTCAAGTTACCGCAATGTTAGAATAACGTTGGCGCTACGCTTTGTGTTGACGTTTAAGGTTGTTTAGTTTTATTCAAGTTACCGCAATGTAACAATAACGTTGGCGCTATGCTTTGGGTTGACGCTTAGGGTTGTTTAGTTTTATTCAAGTTACCGCAATGTTACAATAACGTTGGCACTACGCTTTACGTTGACGTTAAGGGTTTCAGAGTTGTTATGTTTTACTAAGATTAATGGTATGTTAGTATTAAGTTCAATAAATCGACCATGAACAGTCTACAAAAATCAAATAGTTCTTTGAAATGAAATGAAAGGACTGACTATACATGTCAGAGTTGCCGCTAGATTCAATTATAAAACAATTCGTAGATTTCATTAGCGTTTTTGTAAGAGATCATAATCATTTTAATTGCTGTCATTGATCCCATTTATTGAATTCAATTGAAAAATATGACTTTAACCGTAGTGTCAAAATGAAGCGAAAAGCAGGTAAAATGGATTTAAATTTTGACGTTTCTTTTTCTCTCATGAATTATAAAGAAGTTTACTACTGTTTTATTGTTTTCTCCTGGTCCTCTCCGTTTTATTCAGTCTCTTGTTAATAGAAGACATTTGTATTTATTTTTCTAGGATTTGATATAAAATGAGAAAAGTGAACTTTTTACATTTGCGTGATTTCTTTTATAATATTTTTATTTCAAAATATAAACAAAAAGTGAACTGCGGTAACTCTGATGAACAAAGATCAATGTTTCAATGTTTTATCCTAGTTTTTGTTTGATTTTCTTCCTGCCAGGTTTTTATAACGTCGAGATTAAAGTTTCAGTAACGAATTTGAAATAATGACAAGAAAAATCAATTCATCTATGTTTTATAAACAACGTAAATTAGTTACAATGAGGATCTTATTGCCTGAAGTTTCTACTTTGTTGAATCTTTGTTGTAATAACATATAAGTTATAATATCAAAAGACAATGTTTTATTGATGTTTCCTGCAACAAGGGCCATTTTGTTCACAATCTAATGACCCATTATTAGAATTTGAACTCTTTTGTTTTATTTTTAAACTAATTTTTCCAATTGGTTTCACTTTTTCCATTGTGAAAGTCAATGAAAATGGATAAAAGATTCGTTTCTTAACGTAATTCATTAACATTTTTGCGACTTCAAAGCCTCAAAACAAACATGAATATTTTTCTGTTTTTCAATTTTTCGCCCAATTTTAATTTTTTGGATGGCGCTTACATTTTCTAGAAGTATTACATCAATATTTATGACAAAAACAGCGTTGCACTATGATTTAACGTTTATAAATGACAAAAACTCGCCTTTTCAATAACTATATTAGACGTATTGATCTTATTCAAGGCTTTGAAGTTTGTCTTTTTTATGACATGATTAAAAACATTGAAATTGATTAATAACTTAATAGAAACTTTTAAAATGTTTTCTGAAACAATGTTTCTCATTATATTATAACATAGAAGGTAGAACGAAATAGTTAAAGTTATATTCATGTTATTAAAACTTATTTTGAACTCTTTGTTTTTGTTTTAACTATGTTACAATATGTAACAAAGTATCCTTGCATAAACATTTTTGCAACATTAGTAGAACTTATCTTCTAGTTCAATTAAAGTTGCATAAATGTAATGTTAAGTTACATGTAACATTATTTAGTTGAAGCAACATTTATGAAACTGAGAAATAACAATAGTAACCTCTTTAAAACTTATTTACAACCTACTTGTTGCAAATCGAGAGGGGAAATGCGGCTATTTGGGTTACACAATTGTTCTAAATTGCGTTACTGTAATAAGTGGGCAACAACTTTATTGTTTTATTGGAGTTATAAATACCAAATGAAAACCCGTCTGTGCTACTCGGGTAAGGTTATGGCCCAGTTTTGGTAAGAGGTGGTGGGGGCCCCTAAAAAAATTGGATACAGGGCCCCCAAAGGTCTGGCTACGCCACTGCTCTCAGCACTTTATTAACAAAATTATGTTTGTTTTCAATTTCAAGCACGTATCGGTGGACGACAAATGCAAGCACTGACACCAGAAGAACGAGCCAGTGCATTCAATACTCTAGCTGACCTCTTGGTGGTAAAACAGTACTTTATATTGAGTGCGAATGCCTTGGATTTGGCTGAAGCGGAGAAGTCGGGTCTTGCGAAGCCGTTGTTGTCGAGATTGTCATTGAATTCGGGCAAGTTGAAGAATTTTTCGGTAGGACTGAAGCAGATTGCTGATTCGAATCACAAGGTTAGTTTGAAATTCTGTTCTTTAGGGGGAATTCATAATTTTTATTTAATTTCGCTATGAGGGGGAGACTTTGGATAAAAAGGGTTGAAAGTGCTTGATATTAAAATCATCTTTCCAGAAGACCCTGTATCCCTTTTCATGGAAAGCTTTGTTGAAGTGTACAATTGTATAGACGTAAAAGCTGCTTTTATCAGGTGGGCTTTAATTTATTGAAGATATTATTTCTTATGTTGAATAATGAAAAAAAGACTCATTTTTTGTGAAAGACCTCATAGCTGGGTGCCTTTCGCAGTTGTTCCTGAACTATTTTCAGGAAAGAGTCTTTGGAACTTGAGTCTTCTGGCTAGGTCTTGATGTAAAACCTGTTTGGTCGATGATTAGATTTTCGCTTCCCTCCCCAAAAAGTTTTGTTAAATGTCAGGTTTCTTGAAATTTGTCTAAAACAATTAACCTCTTAACTTATTCCTTAGACTCTCTTTTAAGTACATAGGCGTTATCGTTTTAGAATTCTTTCAAAAAATAACGGATTCATAAGTTTCGTCAAGGAAAAATAAAGTGGCTATTAATTTCGAACCGTTTAAATAGCTGACCTTGTAAAAGTTACCTACTGGATGATGAATCCAAGGATTTTCTTAACTGTCAACATTTGATTTAGATATGTTTGCTTGTTGCAAAATAACATCAAAGCATTCGACGAATTCATAATTTTAAATCACAAATTACTTGTCCTGGTTGCTAAACACAGGTTTCAAAATACCTTAACTTTAAAAATTCCACGAAAGTCCGCCATTCCAACAAACAACTACAACGCTTTGGTCAATATTTTCAACTTTAATTGGAAACTTCAAAGATAAATATCTGGTACCTGAAAAGAAAGTTAAAAAAAGAAAACTGGACAAAATCAAAAGCTTAAAAAAATCTTTGCTTAACTTTTAGACAGCTTATAAACAAAAAGAAATCAAAAGAAGAAGTAAATATCGATAAAGGTGAAAACCCAAAAGTAAATCGCAGATATCTCCTCAATCTAAATCTCAACAAAACACAACCACGTATCCAGAAAATAAGTAAAATTAAAAATCGACCAAGTCAGTCGTATTGATAGAAAGTCCTACTTCTATCGTCCTTCCATCGATTTGTTTGTTGTTTTTCCTCCTCATCAATTTATCAACTAATCGAAACTTTTCTAATCAAAAAGTACTCCAAACCATTATTATCCCTGTATTCGGTTGTTTCACGGGCATCGTTTGATTTCATTCTTTTTTTGTTTTCTTTTGAAAAATTCGCTTGAAAAAAAAAACACTCAAAATAAGTTTTCCCCAACTTATGTACTTAAGTACTTCCCTTTTCGGAACACAAAAAAATGTAGATATTTAAATTTCAATTTTCCTCAAAATGTCGGTCGTGTCCTTAGGCGCACGAAATTAGCTAACAATTCGGAACTAACACAAGTTACTGTGCCAATTGGTGTGCTCTTAGTTATATTCGAATCAAGTCCCGATTCACTGCCTCAAGTTGCGGCCCTCGCAATGGCATCGGCTAATGGTTTGTTACTTAAGGGTGGCAAGGAAGCAGCTTACAGTAATAAAGCTTTGATGGAATTGGTGAAGGAGTCATTGGCAACAGTTGATGCTGATAAAGTGGTTTCCTTGGTGGGTGATGAATTTTTGTTTATTAGACTTTAATTGTATTTTATGTAACTTTGGTGTTCTTTGATGTGATTTCAAAAAGTGTCGTCCCGTGAAGAAATCAGTGACTTTCTGTCAATGGAGGATCATATTGATCTTATCATTCCCAGAGAATTATCGGAATTGGTGCGGAATATTCAGGAGCAATCGCAAAGGACGCCAAGTGTGACTATCCAGCAGATAAGCACATTGAAAAAACTATATGTATTTATTTAAAACTGACACTTTAAAAAATAAATATCCTTTCAATTAAACAAAACCACTGAACAAATTCGAGCCAATTAGTCAATTTACTTACAACCCAATAAAACATTTCCGTAATTCATTCCTTTTTCCCCTTAAAAAGTTTCGCAATTGCCTCAAAACACATGAAGAAAACTTTAAAGTGATTAATTGCGTCCACATTTATGGCATTACGGTTCTCAAATCCTAATCAGGAAAAAGAAATTAGTTTCTGTCGAGTTTTGTTATGGTCTTTGGGTTTTTCGTAAATCTCATATTGCAAGTTGCAACTACTCATAACGGAAAACTTCTGCATCAGACTTGATATCCTGATATTTTGTGCTGTTCAACTTTGCAGGAGTATAATGTTTTTGTCTGTCTTTCTGCAGTTTGTTTGAGTGTGTTTTTAAGGATATCAAACTTTTCACTAAGTATCGTCTAACATAGAGAATGCAATAAATGTTAGTAAATTGGTCATACAATCCATAAATATACATTCGTTGCATCAGGGGAATGGGAAGGAAGTAATCTGTCCAGGATTTCGAAGTAAAGAGTTTTGCAAATGTTGTTGATGGAAGTTTATTTTTTTAAATAAATAAATTGGACCAGAGAGTAAAATATTATGTTGTTGTCGTCTGAGGATTTGACCGTTAGCGTCATATAAATTGTCCTTTAATGACTTTTGAGAAAAGATAATCAATGAAAAGTTTGTCACATAAATATGGAATGACGTTGATCTAGCCTTAGATTAGAGATGGATGTCAACTTGGAATACATTTTGTTTGAAGAACTGAATTTATTTCAGATGAATAATTATGGTCTGAGAACTAACCCCTGACGAACTTTATACTTTTTTACAGCTTGCAATGCAATGGAAATCCTTTTAATACACGAGAACTTGATGCATGGAAAATCTTCTCTGGGCCAAAACTTAATCAAAAAGTAACTTTCGGTCCACCGGTCGCAAGGAGTCTACGACTAGAATATGGAGCTTTTGGATGTTGCATTGAAATTGTCAAGGATCTCGAGGATGACATCGATCACATCCACACCTACGAAAGCAGTCAAACAGATGTTATCGTCACCGAAGAGGGTAATTACTCGCTTTCATCAAAATTTTGATTGTACTTAATTTTTTTTTTTTTCAAAAATTTAGAGAGTCCAGTTAGCAAATTCCCCCAGTCTGTCGATAGTGCGTGCGTTCCTTATTGCCAGTTCACGATTTGCCGATCGATTCCGATTTGGATTGGGCGCTGAAGTTGGCATTTCGATGGCGAGAATTCATGCTCGTGGCCCAGTCGGTGTTGAAGGATTACTCACAAAGAAATGGATGTTGAAGGGCAGTGACCATACAGCAACTGATTTCGCTGAAGGCGGTGATCTTGTTTGGTTGCGCGAAAATATGCCAATTGATTGGATAAGGAGCTTACATTTGTTTTTGTTGTTAAATTGGGATCTACATTTTTGTCCTTAGAGTTTGAGATGAATTGTTAAATAAATGGGATGTACATTTTCGTGTTCCTGATTTTTTATTAATTTCAGTTTTCGATACGGTTTTTAAGCTTGACACTCAAAAAGGAAGTTATTTAATGTTGTTCAGTCAGTACAGCGTATGCGTACTATTTTTTAAAGAAGGTTTTGAAAATGAAAAATTGATAAATTAGTCAAGTCATGAACACGACATCATAGCAAGCATCATTTAACGACAAATAGCAATTCATATTCGAATTTTTTGAACTTTTGTTAAGCCTTTTACATATTTTTAAAGCTATCATCAATATTGCTAACGATTTTTAAATAAAATATTCCATATACGTAAGATTAGGTGTGTTTTTGTGACTATCAAGTAAAGTAAGGAAAACAAATTATCAAGAAAATGATCCAGAATGAAACTCGATTTTACTGTCAATTCAAAAAATGTCAATTTATAAAACAAACTGACAAATTTTGACATTTGCCATATTAAATTATTTAAAAAATTTGCTACAGCTCCCTCTGAGTTTGAAAAAAATTATCAACATTTCAAGTAAGTTTAAAGCTAAAGTCTGCTATTACACGGTGACTCATGTTTCATGACTCTTCTTCGAATTCTCTTTTGAAATTTTATCCTCTGAGTCGAACACAATTACACCATGACTTTTAAGTCAGGACTCATATTTTGGCAACACTCTTTCATTCTCATTCTTGAAACGAAATGAAAAACATTCTTTCTCACTTTTTCAAATAGCAGGGTATACATGTGAACTGGACGCAAGCGAATTTAAATAAAACAGAATCAAAAAATATAGAATGAGAACAAAACAAAATTAAAAATGAGTCGTACAAAAATTTGCCAGCGACTCACCGGGCAAATTATTTTCCTTTTCAGCTTTTCGAATTTTGTATCCCTTTTACACCAACGTAGTTTGAAAAAAAGTCAGACTCATGAGTCACCGTGTAATAGCAGTCAAAGTAAAATCCAGTCAATTTTTGTTGTTGTTGTCTGTGTTTAAATTGTATTTTACTTTTGAAATACTCTTAAGACCACGCAATGATGAAACGAAATTTATTCACTTCACAAATCATTCTTGGAACCTATCGCTCTTATGAATTCAAGGGTCCTCTCTAGCTGAAATTCTTGCTCCAATAAATCAATGAACAAAAATAATTCATCCATTTCCAGGCTAAGAATTATCAATTCGTCTTCTAAGAATTCATTCATCAATAATTCATTTCATCATCAATTTCTCGAGAACCCAAAAAGCAAGAATTTAAAAGAAAATTAACACAACACATTGCACTCCTCAAGATTTACCACACACATATTCGTTTTATTTTCTATTCAAGGAGAACATGAATTCCTACTTAATTTTCAAACTGTACAAGTGATACAAGTGAGGCTTAAATCATTATCAAATAGGAGAACGTTTACAGGGTGTATACAAGCATTGCAAAAGACTGGACAGTCTATTTGTTTGTTCGTCCGATTCTCTTATTGGAAGCAAAAAACTGTACCACCCTATAAAAATGTCAGACTATGAGTTCAGATACAATTTTTAAGCTGAAACGGAAAGAGGAACTCGGCACTTTTGGCTGAATGCCAGCTATAACAGAGATTTGCAACCGGCAAAAGTGAGTATGTAAAACAATAAATTTCACTCAAGTGTGCAGATAAATCTTAGAAGATTCTGATTCTGAAGAACTAAAGAAAGAACAATGTAGGAATCTGACATAATTCTCTCCTTCGAAAATGCCGTAAAAAAAACAGTTTTTGAATAATAACGAACCTACATACATACGTTATTTGCTCCGTGCATTGGACTTCAGAATAAAAAGAACTTAGTTTTGGCAATGATATTTGAATTAAAATTTTGTGTCTTTGCCTATCATCATAGAGATAAAGCTTTTGTTTATATGAAAAAGGCTTAAAAACAAATTTTTTAACTCTAATTTTACTTTAAAAACTTTCAAAGCGATAACCATAAATCCAACAAACAACGATATGCATTTGCCTTCAAAAGCATCTCTTACTGACTGATAGCAACCCAGTTTGGAAGCATTTCTCGGTATTAAATTATACCATCTACCATCTTAAAAAATAAATTTAAAATTCCTTAAATCCACTTAAAACGAAGGCATAATAAAAATCACGATGAAATGTTCAAAGCTCTGTTACCTTTTTCCCTCTTAAACAACTTTGAGAGTGTCCTTTTGGCACTGTCTTGAAATGTTAAATGTCGCGTCTTTTGGTTTCTCTTACTATTCATTCGTAGTCGCTTATTTTTTTTTTTTTTTTTTGTTAAAACTTAGATATCTGGAATTGTGCAGATATCCGGTTGTGGAACAAAGTTCACCTCCTTAAAACATAACTACGACTTTACAACGACGACGAACTGGAAGAGGAAGGAGATACAAAGAAACAGAAGAAGTAGATACTGAAGTAAACGACGACCAGTCATGTACTGCTTTGTAAAAAGTAATAGTTTATGGTACCTACAACTTTTTCACTAGAATGGGAATAGATTAAAAACGAATGGCAAAGGGCGACCTGGGTCTCGGGTTCTTACGTTTAATTGCGATTTAAGAATGCGTTGCTCGTGTCACTGTCGTAGTCTTGCCCCACAAATGAAACTTTTTGATAGTGTCCTTGATGGTGAGAGAATATGGATGGTTATAGTTCCAGTAAACGGAATCCAAAGGTACTTCGAGAATTTGAACTAAAAAGAAAATGGTAGTCTTTTTCGCGCTGGATGCCTTTTTTTGGATTTTGAGTATAGACTGGGTAGAACGTAGAAGAGATTCTTGCAACTGGTGTTTGACTTTGCCTGTCAGAAAAGTACAGTTGAACTAGAAGAATGTTTCTTTTTGGGTGAAAATTGTCGAAATACTGTTTGCCAAAGGCTTTTACAATTTGAAAATGACGACAGAAACCCGTGTTAATATTTTCCAAATCAAGAAATGGGTGGGGCTCTAATAGAGAGTGTGTAGATAATTTGAGAAGAATTGCTCAAGAAAATTGATTGGAACGAGAATTCGAGTCAGTCAAAAGGAGGACATAGAGATGTAAAAAGATTGTTTGACGTTGATTTATTTGAACATGTTTCGCTTTGACTAAAAAAGTATTTGCTCTTCGAACTGTTTTTGTTGATGTTTAGGTTTACACTGTTCCAGGTTAGTCTGGAGCAAGATTTCCTTACGCGTGGTGCACGAGATAATTTGGTTACAAGATTTCGCAAATATTTTCGAGTTTCAATGACAGATGAAAAAAAAATAGAAATTTTATGAGACACGCTGTGAATCATGGAGAACAAGGCAAAAAAATTCTTTGTTCAAATAATTCTAAATTTGCGCGAATGTTAAATATTAGCTTTGTATTTTGTTTAATTGTTTATACACAAAATAATAAATAAAGGTTTAAAAGACAAGTCCCGGAAATAGAACATTCCAAAAAGATGCAGATTTCGCAAGGAGAAATGTTTCTTGATTTCGTTATCCGGGATTTTAATTTGCAGACTTCCAACATGAGCCACAATCCGTCTTTTTTTTTATGTTAAAAAAAAAAAATTATTTAAGTTTAAATCCCTTTTTGAATTTACTTTTAATCTCTTGTACAAGGTCGTGGCTTTCACTTTAACATAAGTACTGAATAAGTTCATAAAATCGAATCCTCCACCAACTTTAAGCAACGCTATACAGCAAAAAGCACTTTTTAAATATTAATTATTAATCCTTGAATTTTGTTTTTATTTCTTATCTGTTTGAAAATTAAAAAAAAAGATTCTTGGATAAAATCCTCCCAACAATGGCTCCTTCTTGAAGTGTAAACACTTAAAAAATTGCAATATGTTTAGCGTTGTTTTTTGTTTCCTTTTGTTTTGTTCTTAACTTTTTAGCAACAACAACATCCTTCGTCTTATGATAAAGTTTTCCATTTTGTACTCCTCTCATTTTATTCTTATTTTGTTTCAAAAGATTCCTATTGTCCTTTTAGTCGAAGATAAAGGGAGTATAATAAATAAGATAGAATCAGCTCGTCTTTAATTCATAAACCATTATTGGCCAAGTTACCTCAAGATGGATAAACTAAGTTTGGTTTTAAGATTCTCTTTTTGTTTTATAGAAAATGGTCCTCCTGTACCGGACAAAAGAGAACATGGCTGGACTTTCGAACATCAAGGAGAGACATAAAAGTTTGTCCCCAGTAAGAATGTTAGCAAAATCTACCTTTTAATAATATTTTTTTGGTTTTAGTATAAATTTGTTTCAAGAGCTTTTAAAATAAGTTGGTCACTGAAAGACATAAATCAAGTTAGGTGACAATTATGAATCTTTTAGTGCAGTGAGTTTCATCTTAAAATATAAATTGAAGACATATTCTGGAATCGTAAAAATAAAATAAAATCCACTCCTGCTGAATGGGTGCAAAAAAAGTGCAAATAAAAGTACCTAAGCATCGGTGACACAAAAATCTTTAATTCTTTGTCCTTCTCGAGGTGGTATTTTTTTTAAATTTCATTCTCCTCCGAGTCCATGAAAAATTAACTTCCAACTCCGAACTTAAACACTTTTAACAGCCTTTCTCAAGAAAGTGCTTCAACCTCATAAGCCAACACCTTCGATCTCAACACGTGAACCTATTTCACAATTTTACGAACTCATCAAAATTTAAATATCCAATATAACGTCTTGATTATTGCGGTGTAATGAATACGATTTATCAACGCGTCCTTGTTATAGAATGGAATTTGCTCATTTATGCATTACATGAGCTAATAGCTTCTGCATGGGCACCCTTCTACGTAAATACCTATTGCGAGTACATTGTTTGGTTCTCTCATTCTGGTGCTGGGGTGCTTGTCGTCGCGGTCGGTTGGTATTTTATGTGCGTTGTGCTCTTTTTATTTTGGCATTCAAATATTATTATAATGTTTTGTAACCTTGAACACTTGGGTGGGTTGGAAAATATTGATTGATGCAAAATTCTGAGGGTTTTTTTTTCTTCCTGCTTTGTTTATGGCTTCAGGCATTGGAAATGCGATTATGTGCTTATATCAACTCAATCATAAAATTTTTGGCAGGTGAGGTTGGATTTTTGTTTTCTATTTTATTAATTTTGTTTGTTCTTTTTTTACAATGGAGTGGAGGGGTTTAAGAACTGAGCCGCTTTTAAATAACACACGGACTTAACGCAAAGTTAAAGCTGTCTGTCCATGGAATCGTTCCCCATATTAATGGAAAATAGAAATTTATCGAAATGTTTTCTTTTATCGAAATAGTCAACTATCCTGTCAACAATAAACAATTCTTCTGCATATAGTGATGGGCGCATTCGAATGATATAATACAAGTATTCGAGATCGCTCGATTATGCACTGTAAAATCATTCGAATGATTTCTCAAACCTACTGCTAATACTACTGATTTTCAAATAGCAAAGAACTCGAATGACGAAAAATCGAGTGACGATGACGAGAAATTGAATAAAAAGAACTCGAATGACGAGGACGAGAATTCGAATGTCGATTATGAAAAAAAGAACTCGAATAATGATGACCAGAACTTGAATGACGATGACGTGAGCTCGAATCTTGGTAAAAATCGTTGATAGTGTAATGCAGGAGCTGTAAGGCTGGGCATCATGCAAGGAAAGGATTGGCTAATAGAAATTACTATGTATGTCGGTGGATATTTTATTAAAACCTCCTTACAGACCCAGGACAACACTAAAAAATATAAGAATTTGAAGAAGTTAAAATCTCTGTTATGGACAAACCTGTTGTTTTATTTAAGTATTATCTTTAGTTGGGAGAATTCATCCTCAAATAATTTGAACTTGCTTATAAGTAATCATAGGAATAAAACTAGCCACTTGTTGATGCCTATTCTTTAAAGAAGAAAAGTCAAATCTCAATTTCTCTACTATAAAAACTTCTGGAGCAAATTCCCTCATTTTTATGGGCAACATAGTAGTCCAGTCAATGAACGAAAAAAATTGCCTTCACCTCAAAAAAAATCCAACAGTTTTGAAACTTGGTACACTTACTAAGGGATGTCTGGTGATGACTCAAAAAAAAGTCCCCAAGAATCCGACGTGAGCTCTAGCGGTAGTTAAGAGAAACATGGAGTTTGTTTCAGTTTTTCACGTTTATCTCAAAAACTATTTGTCGTATCAAAAAATTTTGTTCTACAAAATTGAAGCTCATTAAATTTTATAAAAAAAGCTTTCATGAACTTTTTCGTATCTCTTATAGTTTATAAAATAACTCTAGCGGCAGTGAAGAGAAACATACGGTTTTTTTCGGTTTTTGTTGGATTTAAAAAAAAATTGTTTTGAACCTTTTTTTTCAAAATTCCAATATTATAAGACGTACGAGTAAATTAACATTTTTTTTCAATACTGCATACCCAGATTAATTTTAGGACATTCTAGAAAAATTGTATGCATAAAAAATAATTTTAAGAAAACCTCTCCATGGAATTAAAAAAAAAATTAAATAAACAACTTTTAAAGAAATCTTATGGCATAATTTTTTTCAAATAAAATGTGCTTTTTATGTACCTTTAAATTTTTATTTATGAATTTTAAAAACTTGTTTTTATTGTTAATGTTTTTTTGTGTGTTAAGTTTTAAGTACTGGAGCAAAGTGAGTGCGACCCGGTCGTGCAAATTTGTTTAGTTGTATTTTAAACTTTCCCGAAGAACGTTGATATAGCTAACCCACAAAACTTGACCAGGAATCGCCACTGAAGCACAGTCCACTCCCAACAACACGTTTTTTTTTTTGATTTTTCATTACAAGGATTTGTTGCTGTTTCACACTAATCCTTAAAGCTGTTGCTAGCCGTGTGAATAAACCACATAAATCCTGGGGCCCTACTATGTAATTCGATTCTACTTTTGATTCTATTCGAAACTCATTTGCGATTCTACTTTCAAATCGTACTATGTATGAAATTAGAATAGAATGCCAGTAATGCCAAGCTATTTGCTAGAAAATTTGCGATTTTCGAACGAGACTCGAATTTTTTGACATTCACATTATATTCAAAAAAATAAACAATATTTGCTGTTGAAACAACTGTGTAAACTGTAAGATAAAGGACTTTAGATTAAGCCGGGTCGATTATAAAATTGAATTAGACATGTATGAGATATGTGAATGTGAATATTATGGCCGCCGCCGCAGCTTCGCTGGGTGGCGCACATTCGATGGTAACAAAAGGCGGTCTATTTTTTTTTCTTAATTCGAATTGAAAAGTGTGAAGAACACAAATCAATAAAAAGTATTAATAGTTGTTACTTTTTGACCCTCCAAGTATCACAGAATAAATGCTTTATTATATTTTTTTGGTATTTTCAACATGCACAAATACATAAATAAGTTAAGCTAACTAAACTGCTAATACAACACTTCATAACACTTTGAAACTTTCAAAACAATTTTTCCTCATTTGATTGGTCCACTTTAATGAGGTATAACATCCAAAATGATCAATAGCCTTGCCGAGGACATGGTTCGAAATATTTCTAGGATTAATGGCATCTATCTGCAATTTTTTTTTGAAAATATTGCTTCAATAATAAAATTATCACTTTTTTTTGACAAAATAAACTTCTAAAGACGAACTGCTCGCAAACACATTTCATGTAGAGTGATTATTTGCGATTTTGCCTTGTTTTGAATTCTACTTTTGATTCTATTCGAAACTCATTTCCGATTCTACTTTCAAATCGTACTACGTTTGAAAGTAGAATAGAATGCCAATAATGCCAAGCTACTTGCTAGCAAATTTTCGATTTTCGAACGAGACTTGGATATTTTGACATAATATTCAAAAAATAAAAAAATATTTGCTGTGGAAAAAATTGTATGAACTTTAAAATAAAGTGTTCTCCATTAAGGCCGGGTCGATTTGAAAATTGAATAAGACAAGTTGTATAATGAGGAAGGTCTCATCTTTATTTGAGAAACCTATCAATGATATCATGTGTGAAATATTACATACATAGTTCAATAATGGCTAAGGTGCGTATTCGAAAAAGCGATGGGTTTGGCGCATGAATCAGGCTGAATTTGGTCGCTGGCATCCATTTAGTTGTTGTTTAGGTCCGCGCAATTGACTGCTACAGATACTGCTGCAGACTTTCACGAACAGTGGAGATATTTTCGTCAGATCTTGCGTTTCGTTAACGTACGGCTGTTGGCTGGTTGTTCACTGAACCGGTGGACTCGAATATGGGTGCAGCGTTCGCATCGTTGCTTTAAGAGAACACCAATTTTTAAAATAAATTTTTATCATTTGCCCGTATATTGCTCGACGCTTTTACTTGCCCTCATGATTTGTAGTCCTGAGTGACTGAATAAAAGATAATATTTTAACATGTACCAAAAGAAACAATATGGTCTTCACGAGGCATCAAAATCAACCCGTCCCTATTGGATAAACCTACAAAAATATGGAAAGTGTAGCGATTTGGTTAGACTTGCATTCAGACAAAAATCCGGAACGAGTTCAACAAATTGAACAAAGGCGGATATTAAAGATAATTCTAATGGAGCGTAGGGAGAGTTGGTTTAAACCTTGGAGTATTTACTAAAGACATTTTTATCCAATAAAGTGACTTTATCGCAGCTTTGTTTAAAACTACCGCCTTTCACAAGATGCCTTCATGTATCTGTTGAGCAATATTTCATTGAAATTTAGTGTTAAAACACCTTTTTACTTAAATTGTTACAAAACAAACTTCTTAAGCCGATCTGCTCGCAAACACATTTGATGTAGAGTGATTATTTTCGATTTTGCCTTGTTTTGAGTTCTACTTTCGAGTTACGTAGTTCCTCGATTATTCGAAAGTTCATAAGAATAAAGTTGGCACTACTAGAACTATTCGATTCTCGTTGGTTCGAAAGTAGTTAAAAAGATACATAGTTCCAATTTTTCGAATTCGAGCAATTTTATTGTAGAATCGAGTTACATAGTAGGACCCCTGTTTTTCTGCTAAAGCACATAAAAATATGAATGAAAATAAAAAACGAATACCTACACCATTATTGACATTGGATGTTCGTGTTTAGATACTTTCCAATAAGAATCAAAACGGATTCGGATAGTATTCATTGACTGATTGATTCGCAAGTGATTTTCAAATGTTTATTTCCAAATATAATTTAACATCAAATAAGCTGATTCTGATTGGGAGTTGATTTTTGTTTGTTGATTTCAACAACAACAAAAATTCGAAAAACAAATGAATTTGATGAGTTTTCAAATCGATTTTGACCCAAAACATCAAACTTACCATTTTTGTATGCAAAAGCTTTACCCTAAATCATTGAAATTCTATAATCAACGAGTTTGAAAGTACTCTACGTAAAAAGAATGAAAAAATTTAATTTTCAAACTTTTCCTTCTCAACAGTCAAATTGATCACAAATTGTGTGAAAATCACATCAACACCCCCTCGACACGCAGAAACAAATTGCATTAAAGTCTTAAGAACTAATTAAGACAACAACTTTGAAACACTTTCAGGTCCTTGGATCTTTTATTAAGCCTCTTAATTTGTGAATTATGCCGAAAACTCCTTATCCCATACTTTCACTCGTCACAAAAGATTTAGGTATGTTCTCATCTGCTTAAAGGCACATAATGGCAACACGTGGCTATGTTGACAATACTTAAAATTCCTCCCTTCCCCACGAAAACATAATGATTATAGAAAAACAAAGAAGAAACGAGTTCTCTTGAATTACGTTTCTATATGATCTAAAACTTCACAAAACACATGTCCTCATCCACATAATAATTTAAATTCATTAAAGTGTCTATGTCTGAATTGCAAGAAAAGAGTAAGTACACCCCAGAGTCAGGACATGTAAAAAAAAATCACTGCTTGTAAAGAATCTGTATTTCCAACGTATACCCATTACCGGTGCCTATATGTTCTTTCTCGTACCTACTCGAAAAAACTCCTTCAAGTGCCACATGTATAATGAGAATATGTTACCAGAGGCAAATAAAGCAATTTCCCTTTTTTGTTTTGCTTAATTTATTTCACTTCCAGCCCAGAATCCTTGCAGCAGTGAACTCGGCGAGTCTATTAATCGCTCAAGACGAGAAGAAAACAGAAAGCGATAATTTTTAAGTACACAAAATGCATTTTGCAGCTTGATTCTTCTTTGTACACAGAAAATACAACTTGTGGCCTTATATTTTTCTCTTTGGTGGAGTTTACATAAGCAAGTTGCTGATGGAAAATCGTCAACCCGGCCAGAGTTTCATAATTGTTTGCTTTAAATCAGCCCAGATTTCAACAACAGCCTGACTGATTGGCAAACAGAAAGCATTGGTAAAAGTATCGCTGCGAAAGTGCAACCTTGCGGAACACCATCATTTCGTTTGCCTTTTTGTTATTTTAAAGCAAACTCAAATAGAGTGTACTTTTAATTAAGGATATTTGATGGGTATGGTTTATTTCGCTTTTTTTTATCTCGCTTTTGGTCGTTTCGCCACATTCGTCTTGCATTTTGTTATTTCGCATTTCATTCGTTTGGTCTCTTAGTTGCTTCGCTTTCGATTGTTTCCCTGATTTTTTTGTTCGCCTTTCAGTCTTTTTGTTTTTCGTTTTTCGTTTATTTTGCATTCGTTTATTTTGCATTCGTTTATTTCGCTTTTCGATTATTTCGCTTTTTTATTATTTTGATTTTAATTGTTTCGCCTTCATCTGTTTTTTTTTTTTTTAAATTTTTTTGTACGTAACGTAAGGATCCTGAAGACTTTAAAATTCGCGCGAATTTTAAAGTCTTCAGGATCCTTACGGACACAAAAATTAAAATTAAAAAAAAAAAAAAACAGATGAAGTACATTATGTACTTGAATTGACGATTTTTTCAAAATAATAGGAAAAACCTTCACGACTTAGTTTATCCTTTCCTCAAATTGATTTAAAAGTATCGCATATGATTTTACTTTCCATTTTTTTTTATTTAAAGACAGTATTAAAATACTTCACTGTATCCTAACCTTACGCGGGCGGTTTCAAAGACTAAAAGTCATCTAATGAAGACTAATTAGATAACCACCCGTATCACAGAGTTCCTCGTAGAAAAGTTCCGAACGTAAAGCTCCGCTACGAATACGAACAAATTATAATCATAGGGCCCGAACAAAATCAATAAAAGCATTGCCACATACAAATCAATCATTCCGACTTTCGGAATCAGTTGACATACTTCAAAATATGAAATTCAAAACAAATTAAATATCAAGGAAATTTTGCAAAGCGGATTTGAAGTAAAAATTTGAAACAAAATTGGATTCGATAGCAGTTGCAGTTGTTTTTATTAATTAAAGAAATCGACAGCGAAAACGTGCATTATAAATATAAAAGAAAGTGTTAAAAGATGCATTCAATTCATTGATTCTTCAAGTTTTTTTTTTGACAAATTTGTTTTATTACTCAATCAACATCATCATATGCCTGATTTGCAGATTCACAACATCCAACTGATTTCTCCAAAAGAACGGGTGTGCATTTTATTATGGTCACCTGAAGCTTAAACTTCTTTTCCATTAAATATGTAGTAGTTTTCTTAAAATACACGCCTTCCAATCTATAGCCAAACGCCCAAACCCAACAACCCAAAAATATGCATCTTCTCCAACTACTTGCATCCTATGCGGATGGACTGATGCTATTTAGCTCTTTTCTCACTTGGTCCGATTTTGTGAATCCCCTGTTTTTGTCACTGGAATTAGAATCAACCATTTTTATCACGATGTCTTTTCATGTGTATTGTGTATGCATGTGGGTTCAGATTGTTTCCGCTCGATTATCTCGCAAACCACTATTGACATGTAATTGGTCTCATTCGACGCGAAATTGCTAGATTGAGAACTGATAGTTTTCAGCGAAATCATTTCGCGGTTTTTTAATAGGAAAGAAAAAAAAATTGCAATGTGTGGTCCTTACTCTAAGGAAGATATCGTGAAGGTGAAAGAAGCATTTGGAGCCCGGTAGTCTTCAAAGCAATTTAGGTATATGAAGCACAGCTCCGATCAAAAAAAATGTTCGTAGGAAAAATTATCAGACTTCCTATTCGTTCGGGGCTTGGGATGTCGATTGTACGAACTTCGAATTTCGTAGCAAATAATTTTATTACGACGGGACCTATGATACTTTTCTTCGGGATTCGTAGTACGAATCTACTACGTCGGGGCCTGTGATAAGGGTGAACATTTATTACATTCCCAAGAGAATTCAGAAAAAAAAGTGAGATAACCTGTGGCGAAACAATCGTATTGCAAATTAACAATTTTGCGAGAGAGTTAACGGCAAACCAAAAAGAGCGAAACAATTCTGGCGCGAAACAGGAAAAAAACAAAATAAACAAAAAACAAAACAAGTTTTGCGAAATAAAAGAAAATAGAAGAGATAAAAGCGAAATAACAAAATGCGCAAAACAAAAATGCCGAAACAATAGGTACCCATATTTGACCACTTGACTCTTCGGAAAAATTAAATATATATTATTATCGACTGAAAAAGTAACTCAAAATAAGTATTTACCTACTAAAGTGATTAATTTATTAAAAAAAAAACATATTGGGAAAGGACTTAACGGTTTAACAGCTATACTCAAGGAAATGGAGGTTTAAATGGTTATGGCAATCACATTGGGAATAATTAAACATTTAAAAGTTGGCTTGTGTTGTTTCGCAGTCGCATTTACACTGGAAAGGATTTTTACATATATGTATGTTAAATCTCTTCGTTATTGGTTGAAGGTTGAAGCCATCCAGGAAGTGAGGCGGCACGCGCCGTATAGTTGTTGTTAACTGGATGAAATTATTATTCGCGGATATAAATCAGAACTGTTGCAGTCATCGATTATGCAAGCGATATACAGAAAGGACTCACACATGTTTCCGTGGGTTTGGCGTAATATGATTTCTGTCAAGAAAATATTTAACTAAAATTTAAGCAAAAATTCGTGTGTGTTTATTAAAAGAAATACATATATGTAATTAAATTGTTCAAAGTTGTAAGTTATTGCGATTGGCTGGTATTTTGTTTTGTCTTGGTTTTCAATTAATCGTAGGTTTGTTGGTTGTGCTCAAGTTTTGTTTTTGGTTTCTCTGGAAAATACCTTAATTACTCTCAAGCCATGAAAGTAGTTTCATTGTTTTGATTTATGACTTAATTTGTTTGCAAACAAGGTTTTTAGGTGGGGTTAAAAATAAAATCGTTTTTAATCAAAGCTTGGTGGACTAGCAGACGGTGGAAAATCCAATTAACCTTGAAAATATGGTTGTCAATGTGAGGTTTTCCCTGACGCAATTGATAATGGATTCTTTGATCATCTCGAGAACAACTTGTGACAAAAGTAAAGGAATTCTGATTTTTACTTGGTGCAAGTCATCATCATCATCCATGAACCATGATCGATAAAGTTTCTACACTTCGACTGTGATTTGGTGCCTTAGCAGCCCAAGACCGAAACCTCCTTTCAACACAGATTTGATCACCTCTTATATTCCCTGGTCTGCGCTAATTGTGTCCTACACGGAAGTGGGACAGCCATTTCTACCTACCTACATATATTCCCTGGTGGTTTCATGTTGATGCAACATGAAGTTGAAATGCACTTTTCTCAATGGTAGGTAAATTTAAGACAGATGAATGTTAAGTAAAAGCAAACAAAAGAACAAAAGCGGTTTCGCAGAACAAAGTTTAAAGGTTTCTAGACACAACAATCCATTGCTTGTACTTTCGGACGTTGGAACGTACCTTTAAAAAGCCAACTGCTGCCTTATTAAAGTTTTCATTTTGAATTGTTCCTGTACTGTTCCATCAGTACAAGTTGATTTGATGTTGAAGGGACTTCTTGACGTAAACTAAATTTTGTTTTAGACAAAAAATAAACAAATAATACAAAACTAGTGAAAATAAAGTTCACCTGTTCTTACATATCCTTCGATACCTGACGGAATGTATAAGCATCGTGTAACAAAATGAACTATGTTATGTTCCCTTCTTTTCAGAAAACATATTTTTGTTTCACTGTTATTGTGTTGTGCAAAACAATGCTTTTTTTCAACATTCCCATTCAACTCGAGGTGAAGGTCTTCTGAAAACAACAATTTCCGGTCGTTTAAAATGGAAGGTTCTCTTTTTTTCTGCTGTTTGTTTTGTATCATTACGACATATGGTTTGATAAAAGTCAGGTGTCTGCCTTAAATGGGTGACAAAATAAAAGTTCCACTTGAGACAGAGAGCAGAGAAAGTACTGTTAATTAGGTGTTCAAGTCTTCCAGTTGCCAGGAAGTTTGGATAAGAATAAATATTCTCGTGCAAATTCTTATTTTCTCTGAACGGACTTTGCCGAATTCTCTCAAAAATATTTCAAGGGACTGAATGAATTTTCACCTAATACCAATAACAAGAGAATAAAAGCACCTTTTTTGAAAAATACCCGGCCTTTAGATTTCCTTAAATTAATTAAAAATTCCAAAGCCGAATATCCGACGACTCCATGACAAAACAAAAACATTCGAAGCTTATCGAATTTAACTCAAAATGAGTGAAGGAGACGCGAGGTAATAAATAGTACCTACTCTTAACGAATAAACTGATGGCCAATTCCACAATTACGCAAAGTCAACATTAATCAAATAATTGGAATCGTGTTTTGCCTTTGGTAATTCTAGTATTTCAAGAGTAAATTTGAACTCAAAGTCATTAACGGATGGGGAAATGTCTACGTCCTGTCAATTTGTCTTCAGCAACAGAAGATACTTGAGTTTTTTTTTCTCTATCAAACAATCGAAAAGTCAAGGACAGGGTTATTGAGTAGGACTTTTTAATTTCGTTACCTGGTGACGTGATCGAACAATTTGTCGTCAGCCAAGCTATTCCAGGAATCACGTTATCCTCAGAAACCCGAAACGCAAAAAACCTCTCTTCAAACGGAAACCGACAATTATATCTGCCGTGCGTCGATCCGAACTGTTTGGAATTTGGAATGGAAGCGTACAAGTACAAATTCCTCTCAATGAATATTCTTAAATATATTTTTTTGAAAAATTAATGTAATGACCAATTCTCATCAAAGGACTTTCAAGTACGTTTAAATGGAGAGTGAACACACATTCTTCTTATTTGCACCTTAGAATCTTGCGAGTAAAGGTACTTCTTAGCAACGTCAATTCACTTTTCTCGCAACAAAATAAAAATCGTAGAGGGAAAGAAGAAAGTAAATAAAAATCTTACAACGTTGATTGAATTCTATTTACTTCTTAATTGTAAGGGTCTCATGCAATTATTAATTAATAATTTTAAATAATAAGAAGCAAAAACATGCAAGCAGATAAAATTATATCAAGAAACGTGCAATTAAAACTTAAATCTTAAAACCAAATCAACGCAAAAATAAATCAAACAACTTGTCCATTCGACTTCTTTATTCAGACTGTGCTTTAAACTTAACAATAGACCTAGAACATGAAACATAATCTTAACACGAAAAAGCTTTAACAGTAATTTACAGTATAATGCAATTGCAATGCATATAAATTGATAACAGTTGCGAGATCATTCGATATTGAGAGCGAGAGAGTTCTTTATTGAACTCTTTTATATTTTAACAGTTTTGTTTCGAACGAAACATATTTTAATACTTTAACAAAAGCTTTTATTGAACAAAATTGAAATGGAACATTATATCGTAAACGTGATAGCGTTGCCGAATATCATTATAACTAATTTTGTTAATGAATAACTTATTATTTCATGCATATTATATTTTTAAGAATATTGTAAGAGATGAAGTCTCTTACAACTCGATCATCCTGACATTAAATCGTCCTTGATTTACGAAATCATGTTCCTACATGAATACATTGATACATTTAAAACAATATTTGGAACAATAGTTCATAACATATACTTAATGAAATCTTGAAATTTTGAAATTAAAAGTGTGTACATTTGAATGAGATTAAATTTTTTTGTTTAAACATTTTTGATTTGTTAATTTATCGATTTTTAAATTTTCTTTTGTCATGTTTTATTTAAAATACATTTTATTTCATTAATAATTAATCTTTCGTTTTCTTATAAAAACAGTCCTATAAAAATATTATAAAAAAAACAAATAAATATATCGAAACGGAACAATACAAAGAATGAAAACATTTTAAAGATTGATGCATGCAATAAATTTGCGGCTTATGTCGCCATGTAATGTTTCATATTTTCTGGACAACAAACGCCTTCGTATGGTAAACGTGAAATTTGTAAATTATTAAGATCTTTAATTAGGTAACGATCGTTTGGCAAAATTTTAACGACTTCATAAGGTCCTTTAAATTTAGCCAAAAATTTCTTATTGAGTCCAGGAGTAGTAACAGTATTTTTAATTAAAACATAATCACCAACATTATACTTTGTGGGATTTTTGTGACGTTTATCATATAAAATTTTATTTTGTTCTTGAGTTCTAACAGTTTTTTCGGATGCATGCGCCCTAAGCTCTTTTAAATCTCTTGGTTTCTGCTCTATGATATTTTCATCTAAATATTCTTTAATATTGTCTTTAATAATACCCTTTTGAGCAACTCCAAAAGTAACATGCTCGGAGTAACACCTGTACTTTTGTTTTCGGTATTATTTAAAGCAAATTCTACCTTTTGCAAAAATTTAATCCAACAACTCAAATCCATTTCAGACTCTTTCGAAAGCATCGGGGTGAGACACCTATTGATTCTCTCTACTTGGCCATTTGATTGCGGTGAACTCGTTGCAACTTTTATGTGTTTAATGGCATATTTTTCACAAAAAGTTGAAAAATCATCGGAGGTGAAACAACTCCCTCTATCCGAAATTATTCGAGTTGGCTTGCTGTAGAAGGAAAAATATGATTGGAGACACTGAATAACTTCTTTGGTTGTTGTACTCTTTACTGCATAAAGTTTCGTAAATCGTGAAAATCCATCGACAACCACAAAGATATGTTTCTTACTATTTTTGGTAGACGTTGGTAAAGGACCATAATGGTCAACGTGAAGGGTTTCAAAAGGGGTATCACCTTTAGGGATGTTATGCAACACCGCTTCTTTTTTGCCACTTGGTGGGGAGAAATGCAAACACTTTAAACAACTACCTATGAATTCCTTAATTTTGTTTTTCATACATGGAAACCAGTAGGTTTTCCTCAAAAAATTATAGCACTTTTCTACACCGAGATGACATAATGCTTCGTGGTGTGTCTGAATGACATTTCTCTCCATTTTGGAAGGGACATAAAAAAAGACTGTTTATTAATTTTTCGGTATACAAGACCATTTATTAGCTCATATGATGGGCTATCCCTTTTCTCTAACATCTCAACAATTTGTTTCAAAACTGGGTCTTTTTGCTGGGCTGCAGCAAGTGCGTGCTCAAAAGACTCGGTTTCGACAACAAAAATGTTATGACACCTACTGAGCGCGTCAACATGACCCATTCTTTTGCCATCTCTATGCTCGATGACATAATCAAAATCTGTAAGCTCTAAGGCCCACCGAGAAATTCTTGGATTCAAAATCTTTTTGCTTAGTGTTTGGGTCAGTGACTTGCAGTCAGTGACGATCTTAAATTTGATTCCCGTTAAATAAATTCGAAATCTTCTGAGGGCATAAATAATGGCGAGTGTTTCCATCTCATAGGAATGGTATTTTGATTCCTGGGCAGTTGAACGCTTTGAAAAAAAGAATATTGGATGAAGTTGTTTATCATCCTGACGCTGCAATAACACGGCGCCAAAACCTATACTACTAGCGTCACAGTGTAGTTCCGTATCTGCCTTTGGATTGAAAATTCTTAAAATAGGAGCATTTAAAAGTTTTTCTTTTAATAAATTAAAAGTCTCCAGCTGTTTCTCGCCAAATTCAAACTTAACATTTTTCTTCAAAAGATCATTCAGGGGTTGTGCTAAAAGAGCAAAGTCCTTAATAAATTTCCTGAAGTAGGAACACAAGCCTAAAAATGAATGAAGCTTCTTTTGATTGGTCGGTATTGGAAATTCTGAGACGGCTTTTAGACCATCACTGTTTGCACCTATTCCGTTTGCCGAAACTTCATACCCAAGATATGTAATCTTTTCGTACATAAAGACACACTTATCAAGTCGTAATTGTAAGTTTTTCTCCGAAATAATATTTAAAACTTTCTTCAAAAGAGCAAAATGTTCATCCTTAGTTTCAGATGCAATCAATAAATCATCAATATAAATTAAAAGCTGTCCACTAGCAATGAGGTCATTAAATGTTTTATTGATGAAGCGTTGAAAAACCGACGGCGCGTTTTTCAACCCGAAGGGCATTCGAACGTATTCAAATTGTCCCATAGGCGTTACAAATGAGGTGAACTTAACTGAATCTTGAGCTATTTTCACATGGTGAAAACCGCTTTTAAGATCGAGAAGCGTAAAGTATTTTTTATTTCGGAGCCTATCAAGATGATCCTCAATAAGTGGTAATGGAAAGTTATCTTTTACCGTTATTTTATTCAAATTGCGGTAGTCAACACAAAGGCGCAATTCGCCGTTTTTTTCCTAGTCAAGACGATTGGGGATGCATAAGGCGAATTACTTTCGCGAATAATACCAGTTTTTAACAAATCGTCTAAAATTGTTTGTAATTCGATTTTATGAGAGTAAGGAAGACGTCGAGGCGCGCAACTAAAAAAACTGTTAGGGCTATTCAAAACAATTTGCATTTCATAATCGTCCGGATAATTTAAGCTGTTTCTAGAAATGTTCTCGTAAACCAAACTTTTTACCTTTTCTTTTTCATCTAAATTCAAATTTTCGTTAATTTTAAGAGAAGTATTCTCATCGCGTACATCACACACATCAATTTTTAAAATATCTTCTTCAAAGTCTGAACTATCATCAAAATTTTCGTTATTTTTTTCGTAAATTTTAGATTGTATATCTTCAATTTTCTTCACATTTGTTTCTTTAATAATCAATTCAATATTAGATTTATGCAAAAAATCTCGTCCTAATATAAGTGGATCTTTCATTGTTCCATCATTCACAACATAAATACATAAATTGACGAATTCACCATTAAATTTAACATTACATTTAAATTTACCTAGTATAACCAGTCTTGAATTGTTGATGCCATAAAAATCATTGTTCGGGGGATCCAGGGTAGTCATCGTAAAAGTTGGCACGTATTGCCGCTGAACAAAGCTGATTGGGCTCCCAGTGTCGATAGTTGTCATCAAATGCATGCACATTCGAACCTTCTCAGCTTCAGAACTCGTGACATGAAACTCCAAGACGCCATGGAACTCGCTCATCAGTGATGAAATCTCGGAAGTGGTAGGTACTTCGTCCTCTTGAACCATAAGGACAGTTGATGATTGAGGGCAATCGCTCACAACATGCCCTATTTTGCCGCAGCGAAAGCATGATCCTTTCTGTCGACGTGGCTTTGGACATTTTGGTGAAATGTGGCCCATCTCGTTGCAATTGTAGCACTTAATTTTTGTGTCGACGCGTGGAAATGGCTTTGATTGCTGGGGAGGTCTACTGTACGAAGACGTTGAACTTTGAATTTCGGACCTCATTTTTTCGTACTTCCGAAGAATAATTTTCAACTCAGCGATTGTGTTTGCCGTAAGCATGAGCTGATTGTTAAATACGGAATCTGGAATTCCCTTTATAACGTAAGCAATCACGTCTTGCTCATCGATTTCAGCGGAGGATGCAATCTCTTGCATAGCAAGAACATACTGCTGGAAACTCTCGTCTTTGCGTTTCCTACGGTGACGCAATGCATTGTGGACGTCGGTAGCAGTTGTGTGGTGGTGAAACTCGTCCAAAAGCGCAGCCTTAAGCTCAATCCACGACCGAAACGACTTTGACCTTGAGAACAACCTTGCAGTGCCCTTAAGCAAGCGTTTAAAATATATAAATGACTCGGACTCATTTATATGGTAGGTAACAATAGCGTCTTGAACGTTTTCAATCCATTTTTTTATTGGATAATCGTCATCACCAGAGAACGAGGGTAATAAGTCTTCAATATCACGTGCTGTGCATCCACCGGTGTAACGGTTCTCTCTAACGGAGCTACCAAGTTCAGCTAACTGTTTTTCTAGTGTAGCAATTTCTTCCTTCTTTCGGAGCACGTCACAAAGTAGGTCTAAACGTTATTGCACAAAGTTTTCTTCCTCTTCCAAGTTGTCATTGGCGACGTCGTCGTCGTCGTCGTCACCTTCATTGTCGTCATCATTATTTGCATTTGCAGGGAACAAACCATCAATTTCGTCGGAATGAAGTGCAGAAATGGCTTCATTTAATCGAGCCATAAGTGCAGGTTTCAAACCAATAGTAGCCAAACCCATTTCGGCCAATATCAACTTAAGATTTGGAACTGTAGACGTTTCCACAAATCTCAACGCACGTGCTCTAGCGTCCATCTCCATAAGATTTTACGTAGAAAAAAAAAATTGCAACGTATTTGCAAATAAAATCATACAAATTCTACGATCAATTGGGATCTTAATCTCACTTCTGATTTATTGTAAGGGTCTCATGCAATTATTAATTAATAATTTTAAATAATAAAAAGCAAAAACATGCAAGCAGATAAAATTATATCAAACAACGTGCAATTAAAACTTAAATCTTAAAACCAAATCAACGCAAAAATAAATCAAACAACTTGTCCATTCGACTTCTTTATTCAGACTGTGCTTTAAACTTAACAATAGACCTAGAACATGAAACATAATCTTAACACGAAAAAGCTTTAACAGTAATTTACAGTATAATGCAATTGCAATGCATATAAATTGATAACAGTTGCGAGATCATTCGATATTGAGAGCGAGAGAGTTCTTTATTGAACTCTTTTATATTTTAACAGTTTTGTTTCGAACGAAACATATTTTAATACTTTAACAAAAGCTTTTATTGAACAAAATTGAAATGGAACATTATATCGTAAACGTGATGGCGTTGCCGAATATCATTATAACTAATTTTGTTAATGAATAACTTATTATTTCATGCATATTATATTTTTAAGAATATTGTAAGAGATGAAGTCTCTTACATAATCGGTTTAGTGATTTGTGCAAACAGATGATTGAGCTTTGATCCTTGTTGAGAGTTCGAGCAAGCAGAATGATCCTTGTGTACTTTTATATTTTTATTTTTGTTTATTTTCCCATTTTTCATATTTTATGCTTTCCCAAGAAGGAAAGTTCTGAATCAATATTTTCAATATTTATTCTGCTTGAAATTTGCGAGGAAAACAATTGGAAACTTTGCAGAGGATTTTTATCTTTTTCCTTTAGAAATAAAATTCACGTTTTTGGAAGAGAGCTTGTGAACTAAAAGCGAAAGAAAACAAATAAACTATTAAAGGGGAAAAGGGAAACCAGTTTACTTTTGTATTTACATTGAAATCTGTTTTGAATTGAAATTTTTCGTTTTCTAGCGAGCTGCCTTTTACCTGTCGTCGGTACATCCTTAATGGAACCGATGACAGTAAATTGCTTTCCTGGATGTCATACTCAAACACCAAGACAAGTGAATACTCGTACATAATGTTGACCTTCCAAAAAAGTTCAACATTTAGGTATATTTGAAAAGAATCAAATACCCTACAGTTGCCCTTACAATTTTACGCAATTAAAACCATAACTTTTCAATTTCAAAGTTATCTAATTGACTTACATATCTATATCGAACTCGAACTATTTATCGAATATCAAATACCACAAAACCCATCCAAGTGCAGCAGATTTCAATATGACCTGTAAAAACGCAATGTCAACATGTCAACGATCCACATACATAATATTTCTCCTCTCAAGCAGGGCATATGAGAACTAATATTTGAAAATATTGCGTACCCAATTGACTTATGTCGAAAATCAATAAGGAAATCCTGTCATAGTTCAATAAATCTCTATTCAAACCACAAGTCACTTTCGTAGTTATCAAACATGTAGCAGCAACTACAGCTGCAGCAGAAGTGGATTCCAATGCAACAGCAACCATATGCGTATCAACATCAGTTTTGTAGCAAGCACTCTTGACCTGAAACTGAAAATAGAAAACCCTGCTTAATCGAGTAGAATGCTCTTGTCGTATGTTTCTCTAACTCTTGTTGGAGTCGTACAGCACCTCTTTAACACCCCCAGTCCGAAGCCTAACATGTCCTGTTGATGTTGTATACACGCATTTTGCATCATTCACAAACATACTCATGTAGAAAATACACACAAAAATGAAAAATTTTATAAGGACATGACGAGGATGAGTTTGAATGATTTAATAGCAATTATCCAAAATAATCCATGACTTTCAACCGGAGTGCAGACACCAACCCTGGTATGAAAGTTATTTTTGGAAAATATTTTCCATGACACTCGTATGGGAGGCAATATCAATTACAAGGATCTGCCTTGTCTACAACCATCACATACAAAACGGCTGTTAATTCTAAATGCTCTCTCCACCATCCATTATCACGAAGATACGTTATGAACCCGATAACTGTAATTACGCAATATGCATTCTCACGTGGGAAGTTCTGATTGCTGATTGTGGTAAGCCACACATTGTAACTGGCTCCATTTAATGATGGGTGACATAGAGACGAGGACTTTCAGGGATTTGGTCAACTTAATTTGATTTTATTTGAATTCAAGGGAGGGGGGGAGGTGCTAAAAATGTTATCCTCATCCTTTTGTTTGATTTCAAGGGAGAGGCGCGGGTTGAGGTGGGCTTAAAATGTTATATCCTCATGTTTGTTTGGAGAAAAAAACAAGACATAAAGTTTTTGGGGTTGTTGTAGAACTAACAGGTAGGAGCAGTAGGCAGCAGGTAATTTGGGAGAGATTAAATTAGATTTTGAAAGGGATTTTGTGCAAAACTAGTGGCTTTGGGTTTTTGTTTATTGTTTTCCAGAGTTGTTGTTTGCTAAATGTTGGGAGATGATATTTGCTATGGAAACCCATATCCGGAGAAGCATATACCGAGTACTTAACTTGATTGAAGTTAAAAAGGTTTTGCTTTTTGATATTTTTTCTCCTGAGTAATTTTTTATTTTCTACAACCTTTTTGCTTATTTCAATGTGATGAATTTAGAAAACTATGTTTTTTGAATGTAATCAAGAGTTTTTAAGAAATAGTCTAGACTTATCCCATTCAACTAATTAAAAATAGATATTAACATTACGGAGATAAAATTTAATTGAAATCTTGAAACTGTTTTCGAAACATATGTTCAGGTACAGTTGCTTAAGAACTTGTAAATATTATATGCATTTATAATTTACTCCTTTTCGTCACTCAAAGTTATGAGAATTAAGGAGTTTGAAATCTGGTACCTTTTCCAAATTTCCTAACAGCCCTCCCCTGAATTAGGGCACACCCTTTTTCAAAAACAGTAATTTTATGAGACACCAAATGCTGAGAATCATGGAGAACGAAGGAATATAATGTGAGGATCTGAAGAAAAATAAATTAAAACAAAACAAAAAAAAACTCACACATACAGTACATAATATAATACTTACCACATAATACGATCCATAGAATACACACACATACTTACCACAACAACATGTTCCATACAAAACTACTTTACATACATACACTTTACTCACACACACATAAAAATCAAAATTTTGAAAAATCAAAAAATAAAAAAATAAAAAATTAAAATCAAAAAAATAGTCAGTAATCAATTAAACTCTGAAGAGAATAGTTCTCCAGTGCCAATTTTATTCACTATAAAAGTTTAATTAATTGAATGGACAAATTTATAGAATTGAACGAAACGAAAGAAAAAAAAAATAATAACTATAATTAAATTGTGCATTATTATAATGTGTTATTCCTTATTTATGCATGTAATAAATATTTGAAGAGTTTATCTATAAATTTAACAAAAAAAAATAAGTGGAACGATTACAACAACAAAATAAAATTAAGAAAAATTTATAAAAAAAAAAAGAGAAACTCAAATGTGAATGTGTGCAAAAAAATTAAACATTTTTTTTAACTGTAATATGTGCAATGAACTATAAAATAATATAAAATGAAATAAAAAAAAGAAATGAAAATACATTAAATACAAAAGGAAAAAAAAAGAAGAAAGTAAACGAAGAAAGAAGAATCATAAAAAAAAATAAATATCATTCAGTTTTTTTTTTAAATTGTTGTTTGATAAAATTATTATTAAAAATTTTTGTTTATGTTCCTGGTGCACTTGGATGTTTTTAAAGGTACTATTTTTTAATTTTGTTTTATTATATATATTTAATTTAATTATTACTATTATTATTACCTATTATGTAATTTTTTTTGTTGTTGTTATTTTTTTTCCTCTCTTCTTTTGACTTTTTTTTGTTATATAATTAAAATGCAGAGATTTTGATTTGAACTATTTTTTTTGTTTGTTCTTAATGAACATGAATACTTAATTTTTTTTAACAAAGGTCATGGTGAGTATGATGGGAGGACGGGTGGGAGTTGTAATATTTTAGGAGGATTCTCCTTATTTTCTTCCTTCCCTCCCTTCAGTGACACGCCCTTCCCCTCCTCAATTCATCTTCGGGTCCCATAATTTTGGAACCTTATTGTTGAAATGGCATGTTAATTGTAACACTGTCCAGAGCTGCGACTGCAACAACCCACACCACCGACGAGCTATGCAAAAGCCAGCATGCCGCAGTCGTAGCCTGGATCCCCTTTTCAGCCTGCAACCTGGATCGTTCTTAGGGTCCTGTAGACCTAAGAGCGTGAAGGGTAGCGAAAGGTTGGAGAGGGAGGAACACGGGTTCCGTTACAATAATTCTTCGTTCAAATAACTCCAAAAGCAATTGCTTTCTTTTTTCTGAAACTAATCATTTCCAGATTGACCATGCTAGCGGGAGAACACTTGATTGCATTTTTTTTTTAAATAAAATAAATCTTCAAAATATATCCTATGATGGATGATTTTGAAGAGTTGAACATTGTTTTCCGCATTTTGTCAATTACATCGGAAATTGAATAATTATGACCAAAAGTTGTGAGAAATTTGGCACGAAATTCTTCATAAGTCTTGGAGTTATCGATACGAAAGAATAATTCTGCAGCGGAACCTTGTTTCATAAGACGACGGATACATTTTAATCGGAATGTAGAATCTCCATGAACTGATTCACAAGTTCGTTCAAAAGCATCCAACCACATTTTGGCATCATATGAGTCATCCCCAGAATATTCTGAAATAAAATATTTTATATCTTTGAAAGAAAGTTGTGAAATGTTGCCATTATTAATTTGATGAACCAGCTTCCTCAAACAATCTTAATTCGTTGCGTAATGTTAGTAAATTTTTTCGTTTTTCTAATAAACGAATTTCCTTCTCAACACAAGCTTCTTCGTCATCCAATTGCGTAGTGTTACTCGGAATCAATATATTAGGCCTTGTTGCGCGGAATGTCCAGAAATTTTACTATTTTATGTCCTTTCATCCTGTTCGGAAGTTGTTGACAGTTCAGGAACCACGGAATTTTCGGAATTTATCCCATCGGGTTTTGTAAGCTCAGTATGAAGGTTTGGCAGCTGAGCTATGGTTGCACTTAACGGAACTTCCACATTATTGGCTTCACACCATGCAAAAAGATCGCTTTTATTCATTCTTGACATAATTTTCCGGAAAATGGTATTGGTTTTTTCAATTAATTAATTAGTTAATTAATTATTCCCACGCCTCTTTCCCCCCCAGATACCGCACGCGCTGGGGTCCATTTTCACCAAGTACGACGGCAATTACGGTTGCTAGACGTATCGGCACTTAATTAGAAATTATTTGTAAAATAAAAAAGTGATGGCGATACGAATATCAGGAAGATGAGAGTTAGGGACTGCTTAATGCAAGCAGGGTCAAAAAGGAATAAAATTTTAAGTTAAAAAATTTTACAAAAAGAGAAAAAAAAATTAAAATTAAAATTAAAAAATTTTAAAGACAAAATATTAAAAGTCAAAAAAAAAATAATTAAATAAAAATAACAAAGTAAATAAGCGTGTAAAAGACACTTGTCAAGTTCGTAAAGAAAAATAAAAATAAAAAAAAAAGAAAAGAGGAGTCAGTTTCTCTCTACTACATATACATACGTATTTATTTATTTTATTAGTTGTTTAAGGAAGTACTGTATAAAAGTTTCCTTTGTGTGATCTTGCTATGGTTGAAATCAAAAATATTTGAATTTTCGTTCACCTTACGTAACATTCTCGTAACTGGTTCATTACTGCCGTAATCAGTTCTGTGTTGAGCTTGATGAAATTGGGGAACCGATCTTAGAGAATGAAAGTTAACGTTAACACTCACTGCATCAAGGAGGGTGGAAGATTCTGTAGCACCGGATAGAATTTGGTGTACGAAAATAATATCAGCAACTTCACGACGTTTTTCTAAATAAAATAATAAATTCTATTAAAAGGTGTTCTAAGGTTTTTTAGATTACAAACAAGTAAAAAGTAAAGTACTTAAAGCTATAGTTTAAAATTCGCGCGAATCTATTACATTTGAAATTTCTGATTTCAGAAATTTTTGCTCGTTTTTTACCACTATTGTTGGAATAAGACAACAAATCTATGCAGATAACCGAATTTATTTGTGTCCATTGTGTCCTTTTTCTTAAAATAGTTTTTCTTCGGTTGAAGGTCAAATGTCAAAAAATTAGTGCCTTCGCCTTAAAGATGATTTTCCATTTCACCCACAAGAATCTAAAAAAGAATGTTTTGGTCATATTTTCGGCATTCTAATAACATTTTATCAATCATTCAAATTTCTCGAATTTCACAAAAAGGACAAATTGCTTAATAGACAGTAAAATCGCAGAGTAATTCTTGAATACCCAAAAACACTATTTGTATCACATAAAATTTCATCCTATTTTCCGATTCCTTCCATTCCATTTGAAATTCTATTTTCCAACACAAAAATATGCTGACCCTAAGAATTCCTTTAACGAAAAGCTAATTTGATTTGCTAAACCATGACAAACTCTAACCTCTTTTACTTTTTGTCTCAGATTGAGGCGTTCGGTCGGAACTCGAAGTGCTCCCACTCCAACCACTTTTTTTGGCATCAACACATCTCATCACATGATTTTGAGAACAATCAAAAACAAGCTCATAAACAACAAAAACAACAACAAACAGTTTAAATTTAACAGAAAGTCAAACAGAAAGACAGAAAGGAGGCACTCAAACAACTTTTCAGCCATCGTCGTCGTCATCCTCAGCTCGCCTAGCGGCCTAACGTTCTGGTCCAATGTGAAAGTTTTCGTTTCTGATTTTGCGAAACTTTTTTTTTCGCTTGAAATTCAGTCCGCACTTATCGTCGCCTCTGGACGAACACAGCCAGATACAAAATTTAAAGACCGAAATCAGCAAATCTGATGGAATTTCTGTTGGGAAGTTTTGCGAAAATTTGTCGACAAGTTTTGTAATTTTTATGACACGAGCAGGGTTACCGACATCACAAAAATTCTTCTATTGTATTACCAAAAAGTGGACGATGTACGTGTTTCCTTCGAAAGAAAATTGTCATTTGTGACGTCACAGCAATTTCTCTTTGAATGGCTATAACTTCTTTATATATGGAAATAGTTCAAAAATAAATAAATACAATTTTGTGAAAAAATAAATTCAAAAACAAGGGTGGCCACCACCGATCGAATTCTCCAGCAAAAAGCACAAAACAACATGCTTCTGACAAATGTTTAAGCTATTTTTGAAAGAATTTTAAGTAACGTTAATGGCCGGAGGGACTATTTCACAGTTAAGTCGAGTAGCTGGATGGTGACAGGAATCCTACTCTGTCATGTTATTTTATTTATTATACAATGACCGACAAACAACGACGGCGAGTGCCGAAACTTTACTGTCCTGTTTCCAACAAGCCTGTGCGAGCGTCTGTTTCTGGGTATTTTGTACATAAGGCTTGGAACAGATAGAACCGGGATTTTCTGGAGAAAATTTTAAACTGTTTACATTCAAGTTTGACTGATTTACAAAAATTAAAATGTTGAATAAATTATAATCTTAAAGGATGATGATGCTCAGTTCGTTGGTCGGCCGGCTGTGTGTTCTTGGCGCCACACTCTGAATTCTACAAAAGGTTAACATACAGATGGACATTCGTTGTCGTTCGTCGGTTATCATTGAGGATGGAAAGTGACTTATGCTTTTGGTTGGATGGAAATATGTTTGGAATGGGATTGTTATAAATTCTGTAACAAATTGTTGGAATTACTTTTTCTCTGAAATATTTACTCTATCAATGGTACCTTTCTCCTTTTGCTGAATATTTATTATGGAAGCATTTTAAAGTTTCTCGTTTTGCAGAATTTACTTCACTTTTGCATAAATTGTTAAGTGGAGCGCTGAAAACTATTTTCAGAATGAAATGAGTTGCAAATTTTAATTAAAAACCTCCCATTTTAAAGAGAGGACTTGAAAAATTCAGAGAAAACTGGAATACGAACAGTTTTGAGACGGTTGTTGCTAGAGGCTCTTGACTCTTGAGTCCGAACCTAGCGACTTTCATGTATCGTTCAAACAAATTCTGTTAAAGCTTATTTGCTGTTCTTGTAAAAAAAACTGAAGTACTTTTTTTTCAGAAAGAATTCTATTTTTGTCTACATACACAAAATTTGGCGAAAGTATTTCCGTTCATCGCCATTTTCTGACTAAAAATCAATTATTTATTTCCGTTCACAAAAGTATCCACGTCGAAAATTGTTTTTCTCTTCAATTATGCAGTCCTTACAAGCGCACGTTGTCAAATAAACGCCCATCACCAGTTGATAAATCCTAGAATTTTACAGACACTCTTCTATTCTCGCTTCATTGGTCACAGCACACATGCGGAGTCAATTTTTGTAGCATACAACATTATTTCGGACAACAAACGCAATCCGAAGCACTAGCAACCGACATTAATGTGTAAATTCATCATTTGAATGAAACTAGGAGCCGAACGTTTGGTTATAAATTAAGAGAATGAGCAATTATGTGCAACTAATTGATGTCATTTCTATTGAACCTGATTTCTGTTTGTTTTCAAGTACAGTGGCGTAGATAGGGGGGGGGGGATCAGGGGGATATATCCCCCCCATTGGGATTCATAATTGTTCAACATAACCAGTCATGCCAAATAAGTTAAAGAAACGCATTGTACATTCTATACCTACAGTCTACGGGGAAAACACAAAGTCTACTTCATCTGAAAGAAATTATTACTTCTGCAAATCACCTAATTTTTTGAATTTCTTTTTTATATCGATTTTTAAAAAGTATATTTTAACGTCTCTCACCAATTGATAATAGGTAAACGTGCAAGAAAAAGAGCTTAAATCCAGCTTTCCACATCAAAAGCCGACACCGACACAAAAATTTAAAGTTATTTAGATTTCTTCTCACCGTATGTCACATTGTTCATTTGGTGTAAGAAACCGCCCCAAACACGCAACACACTCATCCACACGAACACAAATGTTTGCATAATTGCGGTGTAGTTAACTCGAATCCTAACGGTAACGATAACTCACACTAATTCATTTAAACCAGAAAGCAAAATGCGCTATTACCCATTAGCGTTTTCGACGAAGTTTAAAAAAAAAAAAAATTTGAGAAAATTGATACTTTTGGTTTTTGGCAAAAAAATTGTTTGGTGGCTTCCCTAAATTTTGATCTTAAAAAAAAAAAATAATAATAAAATAAAAAGAAGACCAACGCGAATTCGCTGAGACCTCAATTTTCAAGTTTTAAGTCAATCGGACCAGTGGTTAAGCGTTAAGGCTGGGTGCGTTTACACTTTTACAGAAAGACAGACAAACATCCAAAACTTTTCATATATTCTATACTACAGGGTGCGGCACGAAAACTTGCTGATTTGTTTTTGGCGCCAAGCGGGGGGGAGCGGTCGGATATGGGTGGAGAGTGTCTCATTTTTTAGAGGACTTCCTGAAGTTTCATCTACGCCGCAGTCAGTCGACATCATGCATTGGACGAAAGAGCAACGCACATTTGCCTCCACTCAACGTGCTTTCCGTACTCGCTTCAACATCCATCCCGCGTTCCTGGCCGGCAGTCGATTGTTTCGTGGGTGAAAACATTCAGGGAGAGCGGAAACGTGACGAAATCCCATCCAGCACACCGGAGAATCAAACAGAGGAAAACATTGAGAGGGTGAGAGTTTCTGTCTTGCGATCTCCCCGGCCGGCGTTCGGCGCGCAAACATGCAGTTGCTTTGGGCATATCTGATCGCACTGTGAGACGAATTCTCCACCAGGATCTTCATTTCCATCCTTACAAATTGGCTTTGGTGCAGGAGCTTCGTGAACGCGATTTTGTTGCACGTTGAGTGGAAATTATGGAACGACTGTTGGGAAGGTAAGCCTCGCAGGCAAATGCGCGTTGCTCTTTCGTCCAATGCATGATGTCGACTGACTGCGGTGCAGATGAAACTTCAGGAAGTCCCCTAAAAAATGAGACTCTCTCCACCAACATCCGACCACTCCCCCCCGCTTGGCGCCAAAAACAAATCAGCAAGTTTTCGTGCCGCACCCTGTAGTAGTTGCCCGTGACTTCGTCCGTCTCTCCTTCGTGCTCCGGCCAGAGGTGCATCTTGACTTGTGCATGATGCGCATGAATTTGGTTGCAAAGTTATTTTAAAATTGTATATTAGTCGACTCTCCCTAAGTCAAAATTCTTCTTAACTCGAAGCCTTTAAATATGTATTATTTTCCCGCTTTAGTCAGACTTTTCACTGAAGCTTTGCTCATATTATTCGCAGCGTAACTTTGTATAGCTTAAAGCCTTCCTCGATAAATGGACTATTCTCCACAAAAAAAAGAGTTTTTCAATTTGATTTAGCAGTTTCTGAGATCTTTCCGTTTTTTCCACATTTTCCACTGATTCTTCGCTCCTATTGGCCGTAGACTAATTTGTTATGAAGCCTAAGATTCCTCGAATTTTAGATAATGGACTATCCAACTCAATTATAATTCGAACCAGTAGTTTCTGAGATAAGCGCGTTCAAACAAAACAAACAAACTTTATATATTAGCATAGATGTCGGAAGTAAAAATGAGCGAAGTAGATCCATCCCCTCCCATAGCGAAAAGCTATCTACGCCACTGTTCAAGTAGATAAATTAGGTTCTGACATCCTGATGGCTGATGACTTTTGCCTTTTGTATGTACAGACATGCAATGACATTTGAAGCTGATTGATTGTGTCAGAAGTGTTGAGTTAAATGATTTTGAAATTTCAAGCACACGAAACTGTGCGGTTTGTTTGAGGTTAAATTTTCAAAACACTCAGTTTTCAAGACAGGTTCTATCCCTCCTGATTTCCAAGAAAGTAATTTAGTAGGAGAGCCGCTGAAGGCCGACCTTCACCGAACTGTTAACCGGCTGAAACTTTTTTTTTATGAAAATTAGTTTGAAAATATATATGAATATGATAGCTTGCCTAACGAAAAGTGTGCCAGGCTATATTAAATTTAACTTTATTTTAATCAATAACTAACTCCTCCTTCACCCATATGTTAAAATAAAACGTTGTGCCTAGTAGCTATATGTGTAAGTAGGCTTGATACAAGAAAAAAATTGTATGGGAGAGGGGGGCCTATTCCCCCCGTTTAGCCAGGAGGGGCAGTTTTCTGAAAAATTGGCTTATTTTTTTAAAAAAATATTAAAAATCAACGGCTTCATCTACAACAACGTGTTATACCTTTCTGCAAAGCCAAAAACTTAGGCTTTCATTTTGTATTTAAATTTAATTGTTTTAAATAATAGTTTTAGAAAAAATAATTTGCAAACTCAAAATTTTGCAAAAAAAAAAATTTTGTTAAATTTTTAGTTTACTTTTTTCAAAATTTTATGTGATTAAGTACTTATTTTGCATTCAACATTCAATACTGTTAATAATTTTGAATATAAAAAACAGTAACATAAAAATAAAAAAGTTTTTTTTTAAGCAAAAAGTGATTTTGTTTTTTTCTTTATTTCTCGACAATGTCAAGGTATTTTTCAATCCGGTTTACTGTGTTCGACTAAAAATTAAAAACAGCATTGAATGTTGAAAACAAAATTAGTACTTAATAACATGAAATTTTGAAAAAATTAGTTCGAAATTTAAGAAATTTTTTTTTTTTCAAAATTTTAAGTTTGAAAATTAATTTTTCTAAAACTATTATTTAAAACAATTAAATTTAAATACAAAATGAAAGCCTAAGTTTTTGGCTTTGCAGAAAGGTATAACACGTTGTTGTAGATGAAGCCGTTGATTTTTAATATTTAAAAAAAAAATAAGCCAATTTTTCAGAAAACTGCCCCTCCTGGCTAAACGGGGGGAATAGGCCCCCCTCTCCCATACAATTTTTTTCTTGTATCAAGCCTACTTACACGATATGGCTATTTGGCATAGCGTTTTATTTTAACATATGGGTGAAGGAGGAGTTAGTTATTGATTAAAATATAAAGCCAAATTTAATATAGCCTGGCACACTCTTCGTTAGGCAAGCTATCATATTCATATATGTTTTCAAACTAATTTTCATAAAAAAAAGTTTCAGCCGGTTAACAGTTCGGTGAAGGTCGGCCTTCAGCGGCTCTTAGACTAATTTATTTGAATGGAATTTAAATTATTCAAAAACGAATTGTTTTAACCTCCAGGACAGAAATGAACAATGATTAATTCTAGGGAAAATTTCTCGTCGTTGCTGAAATTTTCCAGTGCATTTAAAATTTTGTTGCATTATTCTTAATGCAATAATTGATAAAGAGGTAAAAGTTTTAATTCCTCGGGAACTTACTTTCTTAATTAAAGATAAAAAGCAAAAGACAAGGAGCAGTCGTGACAATGGAATTACTAAATAGCATGCAATGTTTTATCATGAAAATATGGAATAAGCAATTATGTTTGCAAGAGCTGAATTAAGTCAAGCAATTTCAGATTGGATGAACAAATTTCATATTAGTTTTAATGGAAATTTAATTGTCCCAGTGAATCATGGGATTTTGCACAATTGTTTACTACAGAACTTTCGTGAATTGAACGAAAGATTGTAATGAATAAACAAAGAAAGAATTTCGAACATATCAAACAGATTGTTGGAGTAATTGAAATTTACAAGCATTTTCTAGTGGCTTCTGAGTACCTACCTACAGATTTATTTCAAATAATTTTTGATTTAATCAATTCCATTCCACCAGCTTATCGAAAGCCATTTTTTTCCTTTGAAATTGTACTTTTTCCTTGACAAGTGTGCAGTTTCTTTTAAAGGAGATTTTAGCCAGAAAGAAATTTCCTTTCATCTCTAAATTCCTTCTTAGTTCTTTTCTGTTTGGTTTCAATATTTTATTTTTCTGCATTGCAACTGCTGTGCCACGTATTCAATTTATTTCTTGGTTCAATAATAATTGACATTGACAGCTGTAAACATTTATTAGAGAACAAAACCATGTTGTGGCAAAAGAAATTTTCGAAAATTGAAAACAAGGACATTCGTAAATATCGAACTGAATTTGCTTCTTTCAAATAAATATTTATGTGTGTAAAGATACAGTGTACTGTACATCCTAAGAAGAAATAACTCTAACTTGAAAAATGCAAAGAAAATGGAAAACATCTTAAAATGCATTTTTCACTTATTAGTTGTGCAACAAATAATGGTAAGACAAAGCTTGAAAATATCCCTAAAAATGTCGTTTTACCGAACGTTTTTTCGGCTTCGAACCTTTTTTGCAAAAAGTTTCTTCGGAATCCGCTTTAAAATCACTAAGAGAAAAATACGTCTCACTTTTCTCAGAGGAAGATTTCAATTTTCAATTTGCAACAAAAAGTCACCGCTAAAAGTTTTTTGGTCACAAAACCAAATATTGGTGGAACAGTGTTCCCAGGTTTTCAAAAACAAAATCCCCCTTTTCTGACACCAAAACACTTATTTTTCCCCTTGAACGAAAAAAAAATCCCTAATTTTCCCCGAAAAAAGTTATTAGGATTTTCATGTAATTTTTATAAAATTTTATTGTTTATTTTTTCATACATATTTATACAAAAAGAAAAACAATTCAAAAAGGGGACTTCAGTACGAAAAAAAACATTATTTTTTATGAGTTCCATCACAATAGAGTTGAATAGATAATAACTTAAAGAAATACAAAATCAATTTCAAAAATATTTGGAATACTATTTAAATATTCGCTTTTAAAAAAATAATCAGCAAGTGTCTTAAGCGTCAGTTCAACTCGGTCAAATAAAATATGAATTTAAACGTCTTCCGATTGCATTTCAAGGTTCAGTTTCGTAAAAAAACGGTAGGGGGCCAGTTATAGCGATCATTGAAATCCATCAGGAAAAATGTTTGAATGGATATTTAACTAAGTTTTCTCGTGATTACTAATGCAATTTATATTCCAATTGACCGGAAAATACTTAAAGAATTTTTTTTTGAGAAAAAAATATAAGTTCGCAAACTTATTTTTCGTTAGAAATGTATTTTTGTATTTTCCGTACGGAAATTCGTTTTCCTGAACAGCTGATGGATTTTTGTCAAAAATTGAAACAAATCGTTCCAATGATTTGCGTTTCAATTTTGTACAATTCCAATGATCTGTGTTTCAACTTCTCACAATTCCAATGATAGAATTACGACAGGAAAAAAATTCCTGATAGAAATTTTCAATGATTGCTATAAACGCTCATCAGGAAAAAAATTCAGATTCCTCCTGTTCCAATTTTTCCTGATGAAAACCAATGATCGCTATAACTGGCCCCTAAGAAGAAATCTAAAATTTCTAAATATAAAACCGTTGTTGGTTTTCCAAGAACCCCGTATGTTTTTTCACATTGAATTTTTTTAATAGAATCTTCCAGATAACTTTCCAAAAAATACAATACTAAAGCTTGGTATTGCTCGATAAGTATTTTGATAACCATATGCAGGGACAACCATTGTGTTTGCGATATGGCTTAACGTTGCAAAAGGCTTGAAATTCCTTAAAACCATGTTGTCTTTTGCCACTGCAATTGAAATGCGAGAAGATTTCGCGACAACAAATTTCTATTTCGTCAGGCAGGAATTTCAAGGCGTTTTTTGCATGATGAACAAATTATTTGGAACGACTTCTTTAAAAAGTTTCGAGACAGAATTTTGTTTTCCCACCATAACACTGGCACGTCCGAAGCAAATGCTAATAAATTTTTTTCAAATGGAATATTGTGCATTTGTTTTATTTTCATTAAAGTTTCAAGCTGTTTTCCCCTTTTTTGGATTTTTTCCCCTTACTTATCCCCGTCCCCTCTTTTTCCCCTTTAGCTGAAAAAAATCGGCAAGAATGGTGATTTTCCCCTCAACCTGGGAACACTGTGGTGGAAACAAAAGCCGACAGATAAGCACGACATGATGTTAAAACAAGTCTTTTATCTCAGTCTCAATCGTCTTCATTAAAAGTTAATAAAAAAAAAAAAAAATGGAGTAGGTACCTCGCTTCTTGATTGACATGAATCCAAGAACAAACACTTTGAAGTATCGAATGGTTTTCTTTTCCAAGAATTTTCAGCAAAATAAGCTCTTCATTCATCGTATTTAGTTACCCAATTGGCCAGACATAATCTCATAATAACTTTCTTGCATCAAAGAACTTTTGAAATATTCCATGATCAAATTTACAAGCAGTCTTCCAATGAAAACAAAGCGACTGGAATGTTAAGTGGCCCATTACCTGTTGATGGGGATCATTGCGCTGTCAAAATAAATCAGAAAACGTTTTAACGTCAGAAAATCACCCATTTTAAACACGCACTTCACACATCGTCTCAAGGTCATTCCTAGTATAAGTATTAGATACAAATAGCACATGACATGAAAAGGGTTGAATCTTGGATGTGGCTTTTGACATTGGATAGACAGCAGTCTACTGTTTTTTTTTTTTTTTTGGCAAGGCCAAGCAACGTGTCGACATCCTTTTTCCTATGGCGTTTCAGCTAACAAGCTAACACAGATTTTTCTTTGTATCACACCTCTTTGGGGAGCCACTACAACCTCCGCCGCTGCCGGACGGTGGGATTAACCGTGTGAATAAAGTTACAAGGATTGAAAGAACTTTGTAGTGTCTAGAATGTATTTTTTTTACTCGCCCCAAGCGTCTTATTTGGAGAGTTTATGGCATGTTAACAACCATGTGCCGAAAAAGATGATTGTAAACGAAGATTTATTAAAAGTCGGGGAAAGAACGAGCTGTAATTTATTTTCTTGTTTTCAAAACATAATATTTCAAGTTTATCTCAAACAGAAGGGAATTGCATGCACTTTTCCTTTGAAGATTTAACATTTTAAAAGAAGCAGAATTGGTAGTTAAAGTTCATTAAATAATAATAATAAAGAAAATAAGAATTTTCTAATAAGCCAAAAACCAAAATCAAAAGAAAAACAGAATGCTCTTAAAATTAAGTCAAGAACAATAGAAAGCAATCTTCTTGAATTAAGAGATTTTTGAAAACAATTGCGGCTTACTTCTAAGGAAAATTCCTTTTACTTCAAAATTTCTCAATTTGAATTCTGCTTCAACTAAAACTGGCCATAATAATAAGCCACAAGTGAAGAACCGCTTAATATTAGTTCTTTTGTCTTCTTTTGCGGCCGCTATCAAAAAATGTATGTTTTAATCCTTTTTCATAAAAAAATAATATTTCTTCCAGCTTAAATCTCTTTGTGAGTTTAGTAGTGTAATTTCAAACAAAGGAAAATAATTATGCATTAAAATGCCGGGAAGACAAAAAATGAAAGAAAGAAATTGTGAGGCAACAAAACAACAAGTTTATGTTCATTTAACAGTTACCATTGAAGCAAAAGCTGCTCTTGCTCTATGCTTGAATGTAAAATGTATAATTCAATAATTCAACGGAAAGGGCAAACGCAACAGAAATGAAAATGAAGTTCATGTTACATTCTTTCTTTTCGTTCCTTTCAATTTCATCGGAATGATAATAATTTCCGTTTTGCGCTTGGTTTATGTTTCTTTTGTAATGAGTAATGTAATGAAATGACTAATGAAGAATGAAATGATGGGAAAAATTATGCAGATAACGAACAACTTCTAATCAGGGCTGTCGATCGGGTGTAGGTACTTTGTACTCACTAACTGTAAATGCGATTAATTTGTGATTTTTGTTTGATGAGAAACTAATAGACGTCGCGTCGAGGGAATTTTCATGTGTAACTAGTTTCAAAGCTAAAAAAAAATTGTTGGTACAAAAAAGGACGGCGACCCTGGAGTACATTAAGAAATCATCATGACAAATTTCCAACAAGCGACAGCTCTGGTTTGGAATATTCGAGGTTATAGCAGATGATTTTTTAATGAAGGATGCTTGAGTAAAATGAGTGATGATTTTTTTGTTAAACCATCAAACATTTAATAACTAAAGGAGCGTTGCGATAATTTTCAAGCGGAAATAAATTTAAGCTATTTCTTGCAGTTTTAAAGTCGAAGCACGTGAGGTTTGGTGGACGGATACTTACAAGAAAGATTATTAATTCAAGTTATTAGTTTGAGATTATCAAGTTCAGTTAGTTCACTGAAATGATTCGACCTACACATCTTCGCAGAATAAATTGCTTTCATTGAATTAAGTCAAACAGGTTTTTCATGCAAATGGGTAAAATCACAAAAAAGGGTTTACCTACATTCCACGAATACAGATCGCGAAGATGCATATTCGAAAAGTTTCTAAGGATTTGTAAATTTGAAATAAAAAGAGGCAAGGAATAAGGCCAGGCATCATTCTTAACCAGCAACAAGAAAGAAGAGGAGACCTTGAACGGGAACAATCTATACCATACTGCAATGTTTATCGTTAATCGAATGCCTCATCTTTTGCAGGAAACAATTAAAATTATGAATTGAAATATTAAATAGAAAGTAAATTTAAAATCCGCATTGCTTAACATTTTAAAATTTGCGTTTAAATATATTTATTTAAATTTCTTCGCCAATTTCTACACTCAGAAATTGTCCAGATCTTTAAAGCTTCTATACCAAATTACTTCTGACAACCCATTGTAAATAATTCATCAAAAACGGTCAGAATGTATTCTTTAAAATTCTGAAAACCAAAACAATTTTCACGTTCTGGTTTTCGGTACCAAGCTCTGTATTTAAAGTGAATATTTTGAGGAAGAAAACTTCGTTCTCCATGATTCTCATCATATCGAGTCAGCTTTTCCATACAAATGAAGCGATGTTAAGAATTTCATGAGTGAACAGGAGGATAATTAGAAAAAAAAAAAGAAGAGAAATACGAATTTTGAAAACAGTTTCACAGAACAGGATGTGTTTTATTCAACCTCATAAACGTCTGTTCTTCATTATATAATTGTAAAACGTCTTTGAAGAAAAAGTACATTTCTCAAAGCATTATATTAGTCTCGAAAATTAACACAAAAAAGGAAATGAGAGGACTATCAAAAACTAAACCACGTGTTTAAAATTGCCTAAAATATGAACATTCATGTTTTAACTTAGTTTAAAGTTTCTCTAGAACTCATTAGAAGCTTAAATAAAATCCATTAATAATGCCCTAAAGCAATAAAACGAAATTCAAAGATTTGTTTTCCTTCGAAATCACTATCCTCTTGTTCACTTCCAGTTTGAGGTAATCAAAAAGGTCCAATTCTTAGGAAAAATTACAAATAAATTCCCAAGAATTATAATTCACCCATTCATATTGCTTAGAAACCATTCAGTCTACTTTGGCCAACAAAATGAATTTAAAAAATTTAAAAGATTTTATATTGCGTTTTTCAAGTACCAGATTGAGTCTCTTTTTGGTGAAAATCTGCAATCTGCATCCATCTTCGCGGTATCCACAGCATGTTTGCAAGGAAATCCACTGCAGCATTTTGTCGTTTAAATTGCTCCTTTTCAACTGCCACATCCTTTTTTTGTTTTGTCTAAATCCTGTCCCGGTCGGTGTGATGAATGACTTGCAATTTATTGCGAAAGCGATTGTTGTCCGATTTCTAACGAAACAAAAAAGATACTTCAAATGATGTTATCCTGCACACATCCTTTACCCCATATAAGGAGACGCACAGACGCTTCCCTTGATACTAAGGCTAAAAACACACCAAATCAGACAAAACGTCTTTTTGATTTTGGAAAAAACTCGTGGACAAAAGCCCATTGCTCTTACGAGGCAACACACACCGAAAAAGACACGACACGATAAAAAGGTCTTGTCCGCTCGTCGGTTGCAGTAAATACATGGGGTTGTATAGGACCAAAACACACCAAAGAAGACAAAAAGTCCGGGACAAAATGTCAACGCCTAAAATTATACATCGTCTTATGAAGTACTCACTCACACCAAAGTGAACAAGACAAACCAACAGAAATCGACAAAAAAATGTGTCAGTTGTGTAGGTTGTATAGGAGCAACACACACCGAAGCGGACAAGGACTAGTCCTGGGTGTGGGTTGGAATCCGACACGATTTTTTGTCGAAAGATAAAAACACGTCTTGTTTGATTTTGTGTATTTTTAGCCTAAGGGAGCCAAGTTTTTTACTGAATTAAATAAAAAAAACCCTCAACATTTTAAATAGTCCTTAAAATGTTTAAGCAAGTGCGAATGACTTAAAGGGTCTTCAAGGTTATTATTCTTGGTGAAAACTATCCTTCACATTGGCATTAGAAGGCGAGTACACGGACGATAGAGAAGATGAAGGAACTAAGCTAAAATTTGTTTCTTTTTTCTCTCCGACCAAAAGTCAGAGTTTAATCCAATAAACTGGATTGATTGGAAAATGAAAGTCGTATCTTTATCATTCTACTTGACACTACTAATACTTTTAATACTCTATTCTGTCTTGCTCTATTTCTTTTTTTTTCTATCCTGGTCCCAATTCTGTTCTTGATGAGGTGAGACAAATCCTTGAAGATCCTCGTTGGTTGATGGTACAAGCTTGTACATTTTGTTGGTACGTTGATTTCCATTGTGATTTATGTTAAAACATTTTTGTAGATAGAGTCAAAGCGAAGGCGCCCGCCAGGGCGGGACACGAACGACTTGCAGTGGCGGGTGACGCGAGGCGGTGGCTATTTTACACAAAGTTAATTTGAAAAACAATTTGCATTAATCCTGCGAACAAATAAGACAGAAATCAATCACATTTTTTTTTTTTTTTTGCTTTCCAGATGGGATCCTATGAGCAATTAATTAGTAGTTGGTAGTGAAGAAGTCGGGGTTTAATCCAAACAGAGGCTCAAAATGTAGCTTATTTTGTAATTAAAAAATATAAATAATGATTGGAATGTGGTTTGAAAAGTGTCAGGAAGCAGGGAGTCAATTTATTAGAAACAAGACGTGGAATTAACTGAATTTGTTGTAAGTTACGTCAGTAAGCTCTGTCTTGTTACACCAAACGTACGGGCACGTGCAGATATTTTATCTTCAGTTTGAGCAACAAAGGGTGTTGCAATACTTCCTAAGATAAAATTTGATCAAGATCGCAAAAACTTGTGCAACTTCAACTCAATACACCCTTTGTACTCATATTCGAATAAATCCTAAGGATAACAAATTGAACGACAAAGTTTCGCCCCCTTTTGCCAAACAGTAAAGAAATATTCCTTTTCACTATAATTTCATTTTTCAACTACAACAATCTTTTGTTTTATAATTTCAAAACATGAAAAATTGGCAAGAATTACCAACAGAAATTCCAAACTATATTTTCTTCTCCTTTCTCCATTGTGTTGTGCAGTTCTCGAGCTTCTGGGTTTCACTGATTGTTCAAATTATAAGTTGATGGTTTCGAAATATAAGTTAACATTAAATTAGAACTACAGATGAGATGCTGGTTGAGAAGAAATTCAATAGCAAGAGCGATTACTTTTGACTGCCTTAAAGGGATAACCATCAAGCCATCATCTTTACTATAACTTTGTAACTCGTGGCTTTTCAAAGGATTCTCCTAAGTTCTGGTATTGTTATTTCACTTTAAGAGTTTTCTGCAGCTCAAAGGTTAAGGACATTTTCATTCATGAAAGGATAGGTACTCGTCGGCATCATCGGTCGGTTAGTTCTTGCTTCTAAAGAGGGAAGCTTATAAACGTTTTGTGGGGATTAAAGAAAATAATTCTTTTCAAAGGAAATTCTTTCTTTTTTCCGCAAAACAAAAATGTTCAGATTTTCTGGATTAGGAAGTGAAGGTATTTTGTTTGGTTTACTTATTTTTTGTTTTCTTTTGAAGGATATAAGATTACCGGAAGCACTTAAGAGTAGGTTAAATTCGGAGAAAATCTCATGTGGTAGAGCCTCCTCACGTTGTGATAGCTTTTCCTTTTGGTTAGTTGATGGCTTCGACGAAACCGAAGATAAACAAAACCTATTTCCGCCGGAAGAAATGTTCACTGCTGTTTCTGGTCGTGTTATGGGTTGGTTCAGATGTTGTCTCAAAGTGATTTGATGAGCGGTGAGCAATGATTTTTTTGTGGGAAGTGGAAGCTAATTTATTTGTATCGTTTCGTAGAACTGCATTAGATTTTGTGCTATGATATGTATGGAAAGGAAATTGGATTGTGTTGATTTGATACCAAATTCCTAGACACAAAGATTCAAGATTTGTAGAGACTTTTGGGCGAGCTATAGAAGAAAAACTGCGTGTTCTACGTTTCCATTCTCAATCATATTTTTCTAGCTTGTTATTGATTGATTAAAGAAATGACAATAGTTGCCCCAATTCCAATTTTCCAGGTATGTAAGTATGCGTTGTTGAGTCAAAAGAGAATTCCAATCGAAACTTCAGAAATATTATTTTCTTGGATTCACAACAACGGATAACGTCAAAAACAAAATTTCAAAGGAATAGCTAAAAATTGCATTGTTTTGCAGACAAAAAAAGAGAAAAGAAAATGTTTCGGAATTCTTCACAGAATTCTGCAAAAAGTAAAAAATATTTTTTGAAAACTTTACCTATCTCTAGACTCAAAAAGAAAGAGCACAGGTCGATTTTATGGCATTTTAATGATAAAATCTTTGCAGTCAAGACGGCAAAACAATTCGCAAACAAGAAACAAAATTCAAAAGTGATAGTGGAAACTTTTTATGCAAGCCCATCGCAAAATGATACAAACAAAAAAATTCCTTTCTAACGTTAACTTGAAACACAAGTTGAAGAGAGTTCAAAAACATAACGTATGCTTTTTTCATGTTGGCCCATATAAGGAAACATTTCTCCTTCAATCATTTTCGCAGAAAGGAATGGAAATGTGTGTGTTTTTTTTCTCTTTCCTTTTGTTTTATTAAAAAATAATTTGAATGCCAAAAGGCTCATTTAAAAGTAAGAGTATATCATGGAATGGAATGAGCATGCGCTTGAGCACTTTATTTGTTTTGTAGAAAATATTGTGGTGCAGAGTCTTTAAGATTCAATAAAACACAATACACGAGATCTTAACTATATGGCAGTTTATTTAAGAATCGTCTTAATACAGCTATCGACAGTAGCTTTTATAACATTTAGCATAATACGGTACATTATATGTAATCTTGAAGATCATACGATCATTATCATTGAAATCAAAGCAACGGAATTCGTTTCTATTTACTTAGCTTGACGAAAATTTTTTTTGCAAGTATAAGAAAAAGAACAGTATGGCTTGCAAGAACAGTGACTACTAATAAATTATCGCCTACAGATCGGCCATCCTGATCGTGAAATCGTCCCGATTACATAATACAAAAATAAAAATAAGATAATATCGATAATAAATTCTTGAGAACTTATAAAATCATTTGGCATGTCAATCGTGTAAGAACTTATAAATTTCGTGTAAATACATAGAAAATGTAAAAAAGAAATGAAATTAAATGAACATTTAAATAAAGAAAGTTACAAATCACATTCAAAGCAATTAAGAATAAAAAGTTAAATCATAAAAAAATATTTGTCGATAGTAAATTCATTGAGGATATTAGCGTAGGCGCATGATAAAATGAACAAGCTTTATTAAGTTGGCTTTTATTCTTAAAATGCATTCACATCTTCATCATGCCTCAAGTCAGCGTTGGGTACCGCATACAATCTCATATTGCTCGGAGAGCTTATACCTTTGTAAGGTAGCCGTGATAATTGTAAGCCGTCGATGTCACCAATAGCATATCTGTCATTAGGTAGGACGCTTTTAACCTCATATGGTCCTCGATATTTGGCCAACAGTTTTTTATTTATTCCCGGAGTGGTGACGACATTTTTTACCATAATGTAATCACCAGGTTTATATTTTGTCGGTCTTTTATGATGATTGTCATAATAAGTTTTATTTCGTTTTTGTTCCCTTTCAATATTGACTTCAGCTTCATCCCTAATGTCTTCCAAACTCATTCCTTCAGAGGCTACGTTTTTAACTAAATAGTCTCTGACCTTGTCACAAAACTCTCCTTTCTGATTTCTACCAAATAATAAGGTGCTTGGAGTAAAACCGGTGCTTCGGTTCACACTGTTGTTGATGGCAAACTCAACTTTATCCAAATGTTTGTCCCAACCACTGGTCGATGAGGCTTCACACTCTTTCGCAAACATAGGTCTTATTATGCGGTTAAGGCGTTCAACCTGACCATTAGATTGTGGGGAGTGAGTTGCCACTTTAACATGTTGAATGTTGTTGGCTTCCATATACTCGGCAAACTCCTTTGAGGTGAAACAAGTTCCACGATCTGATATTATGCGATTTGGTCTTGAAAAGTTGGTAAAATATGTTTCTAAACAAGATATAGCTTCTTTACTCTGCGTGCTTTTAGTCGCATATAACTTTACAAATTTGGTAAAACCATCAACTACCACAAGAATATTTTTTTTGCTAGAACGGGAGTTAGGAAAAGGACCGAGATGGTCGATATGTATGGTATCAAAGGGAAGCTTTCCTTTTGGTATAGAGTGCAGAACTCCTTCGGTTTTCCCTGATCCAAGGGAGAAATAGATGCATTTAAGACACCCTTTAATAAAAGTCTTGATCTTGTCCTTCATTTTAGGAAACCAATACAATCCGGATAGGTGTGCAAAACATTTCTCGACCCCTAAATGGCAAAGCGCTTCGTGGTGTGTTCTAATGACCTGATCTTCCATATGTGATGGGACGTAAAAAACTATTTTATATTTAATCTTTCGATAAATCAACCCATCAACCATTTCATACAAAGGGCTTTCAGTCTTACTCAACTCTGAAGCAATTGAAATTATTTTAGGGTCAAGTTTCTGGGCAGCGGCTAGGACAAATTCAATAGATTCATCGTCTATATGCATGATATTAAAAGATCTGCTCAAGAAATCCACATGTGACATGCGATCACTTTTCCTATGCTCGACCGAATAATCGTACGCTTGCAGCTCCAACGCCCACCTTGAAATACGAGGATTCAACGATTTTTTGCTTAAGGTCTGCACTAGAGCCTGACAATCGGTCACAACCTTGAACGGAATTCCGAGAAGATATATTCTGAATCGTTTTAATGCATATATTATAGACAATGTCTCCAGCTCGTAGCTGTGGAATTTACTTTCAGCAGGTGTCGTACGCTTGGAAAAGTAAAATACCGGATGGAATCTTCCATCACTTTGTTTTTGAAGCAACACCGCTCCGAAGCCTTGCGCACTTGCATCACAGTGCAACTCTGTGATGTTATGTGGACTGTAAATTGATAAAACTGGGGCTGAAATCAATTTGTTTTTTAATAATTTAAAAACTTCTATTTCCCTAAAACCAAAAATGAATGGAGCATCCTTTTTAAGTAGGTCGTATAGAGGCTTTGCTATGTTTGCAAATCGACAAATAAATTTTCTAAAATAAGAACACAGTCCGAGAAAGCTATGAACATCTTTAGTTGAAGTCGGTGTTGGAAAATTTTGAATAGCTTTGAGGTTTGCATCGTTTGGGCTGACACCAGCTTCGGATATTCTGTAACCTAAATAAGTAATTTCTTTTTGTAAGAAAAGACATTTGTCCAACCTGAGTTGCAAACCCTTTTCAACGACTATATTTATGACTTCTCTAAGAATCTCCATGTGCTCTTCAATGGTTTCGGTGGCAATAAGTATATCATCTAAATAGGTCATGATTTTTGATTGTGAAATCATTTTCCCAAACAAATACTTCATAAATATCGTTCAAAAACAGAAGGAGCATTTCGAAGCCCGAAAGGCATCCTTGTGAATTCGAACTGACTAATGGGAGTAGTAAATGAAGTATACTTCATTGAATCATCTTCCAGCGGAACGTGATAAAATCCGTTCCTTAAATCTAGGGTTGTATAAAACTTTTTATCTTTTAACCTGTCAATATTGTCCTCAATCAGAGGTAGTTATCACGCTGAGTAATTTTCCCTAAAGTCAACACATAGCCTGAACTCTTTATTTTTCTTTTCGACAAGCACGATAGGGGACGCCAGTGGCGGATTAAAGGTTGAGGTCGCCATAGGCAAGCATTTCACTGGCGCCCCTGTATAGTAATATCTAGTACTATAGTTTGACCGAAATCTCTTCACCGCGCCTAAAGAAAAGGCGTTGAAATAGGGGCCAAGGAAAAAGAGACTTAGTTAACATGAGATCTATTAGTATTGTGTATGGGTCACATCTCTACAAGAATTTTTTTTTTTTTTGCACATCACTAGCCTTATTTTTTTACTCATGCATACGTGCACGAACTCATCCACGATATCGTTTCACTTCATGCTATCGAAACAACGTTTCAATCGCATTTTATACCAAATGTATATTGGCTTCATTCTCATTTTGGATACGTGGCAAATTATCGTTTCGTTATCATTGCAAACCACGTTTCTTGTCGAGCTATCGATATGTCGTTTCGATCTCACGTCATTCCAGGTGACCATGCCTAAGTAAACGTGGCAAAAATTATTTCCTTTTCCACCTTAACCATCGTCTTGTAAAGATCAACTCTCCATCATAGAACGAAAAGAAGAAACTGGCCGACGACTGAAGGAAAGATTCTACTGGGTGTAGAAAATTTTTGTAAATTGCTTTACTAGGTGATTTAACGTTATTGATAAAGAAAAAGTTTAACTAAATCAAAAATTCATTGAAAACGACCCAAGGCACAGTATAAATCTCGCATCAAAACGATACAGAGCTTCGGAGCTCCAAGGAAAGAGATTCTGGAATCCCCAATCGTAAGCTGCTTTGAGGAGCTCATTTTAACAATTTGATGGTTAGTTTTTTTTAAATTCTTTTGATACCAGTGGCATCATATTCGTTAGCGCCTTGTTCGACCGTGTACTGGGGCTTCGTAAAGACACTTCGTACACCCGAGCCTGCGCAAGCCCAAAATTCAGAGGTTAAAGTGTGAAATTCAGGGAATTAACTTTCCACACATAACGTGGATATTATTTCGTATAAGCGAAATCTAAAAGGTAATCCATAAAACCTCAGTGATTGTTTTTTTTTAAGTGTGAACTAATCTTAATGTGAAATTTATTAGGAAGAAGTGACATTTGTGCACACAAAGTAGTAGAGCACTTGCTGGCTGGTGCCCGGAGAAAAGTTTCAAGGCCAAGGTTGTCGTCGTCGACGCGCGGCCAGTCAGGGGGACAAGTAACCCGAGTAAGCGAGCTTAAAAGACACGCGTCGGAGGCCCGAAAGCTCCTCAGTTCACACCAACGAGAAACTCGATCAGACTCCATAAAGCGAGCCAGTTGTGGCCCCTTGGATAGACGAACTCAGGACCGGAGTCGTGTGTCGTTGAGGTGTCGCCGAATTTAAGGCCGGAGGGTGTAGAGCGGAGATTTCATTTCGACCGCGTGTCTACAAACACGAAAGCGACCGTTTGATTCGTGTTTTACCGCAACATAAATATATAAAGCCCTAAACGCGCTACAAAACTTACCTCAGGCAACGCCATCAAGTGGCCTCAGCCATCGTCATCATCCGCAATAGCATCCTTCGCCGTCGAAGTTCGGCGATCATCTGTTTTATTTTGTTACATTTTTCTTTTTAAACATCGTAAATTAACCTGTATGACACACTAAAATCGTAATCACTCAAACATTAAAGATAAGTACACTTTCTAACTCATTCGATATTCATCTCAGCATACATGTTTTAACATAATTTCTTTTAATATTTAGTGAATTTTAGTATAAGAGTTTAGAATTTAACTCAACGGTTCCACTCATCATACCCACCAACAAAGTTGTGCGCACTACTTCGATGGAGGAGAGACACGGTGAGTCCTAAGTTGTAAGCTTTAAAGAGTTAATTTTTTCCTCTTGATAATGTTGCTGATTTGATCAAATGCAATTTAAAATAGACAAGTTTAAAATTTGAATGAGAGAATTAAGAAATTAAGATCCATATAAATATAAGAGTATAAATGTTAATAACAGAATAATTTCTTATTCCACACGTATGGTTATGAGAATCTTATGCATAGGCATACGTTATGAAGTTGAGTGATGTCGATCAGTAGTGATTTGTTTTTCTAATTGAGTTTTTTTTTTATCCTTTACCTACAATTAAGAGAACCATATGAAATTTCACTGCCCTTTTGTTTCGAATTAAATGATTGAATTGAATGATTGGAGATTTGATTAGGCTGCATATCAAACAAAATTTAATTAATTTTTTTTTTAAATGCTATTCAACGAAGCCTAAGTTCTTTTAAGACCTCAATTTAAAAAGTTAAGATTTTACATTGGATTAAACGAAAATCTTACATATATGTACATATAAGATCGATGAACAAATAATTTTCTTTTTATACCGGTTTTACTTTGAATAAATATTATGATTATGAAATATAAATGTATATGAAATGTTTTGTGCGTTACTGACATATGCGATGACTTACGAATAAGATATTTTTTGGGTGAGCTTTGAGAAGTAGGGAAATGAGGAGTAGTTTTGACGGTGGAAAAATAAGTCAGGTTTGAATCTACCTAGACTTCGGTATAGGGGTTATCGCTATTTAATACGGAGTGGTGCGGTAACCATGGCGTTTTTGCTTACAGCAACAAACAGTGGGAGGGTTACACTCAGGAACTAACTACATCTTAAGTTCCATGAAAGAAGTGTTGTTCGATAAAAGTAGTAGTCTTGCTTGGCAGTTTAGGTTTTCTTATATTCCTTTAAGGTATTCAGGCACGTTTAAAGGTGAACGACAGTCCAGTGGCAGGTGCAAGATCCCACCCCTCCGACGAGCAAGCCTAATGGCCATCGCTAGCGTGCCTACCCGCACTCGGTCGACTGGACAACCTAAGCCACCTTTTCCTTGAGAATCATTGAGATCCTGTGAATCAATGCAACTATTTGGAAAGGCATGACATCGCATTGGGTGGGTTAGGAACAGTAGTTTCGTTACACAGGTGGCGCCCAACGTGGGGCCAGAATTTTGTAGCAGTTTGCGTTTTGTTTTTTTATAAAAACACTTAAAAACACCATCGTTAGTAAATTTACTTTTGTTTTTAACCTTTTAACAACAGGAATATAATTTTACAATCAACTTTTGTTTAATAAACAAAACAGATTTTGTCCAGGAGTATAGTTGCTTAAACAGAACTTCTTGTTGCATATTTCTTGAAAGTTTTTTAGACAAAAAAAATTGTTGTTTGTATATTATGTTACAATGGCCTGAAGTATTCATGTAAGATTGTAAGATTTCATTGCAATATTTTTTTTCAGTGTAGCATTGAGTGAATGATAGAGTTCCTATGTTATGGTTTAGCACTGGCTTGGAGGATTTCTTCGGACGACCGGGAGATATCGGTACAAGAAGACCACGTTTCAGTCTGTTGCGCCCGAGTTATGTTCCAGCCAATTTAGTAATTTTATTCAAATAATAAATACAAAATCGTCCCCAAAGATTAAAATTTAAATAATCCTTGCATAAGGCTACAAAGTTATTTTTATAACTTAAAAACATTTTTAGTTTCTGAAGCTAGCTTGAGCTTATTGTTATAGCTAAGTGACACAAGAGGATGAGCATGAAGTTTCGCTTATCTCTTGGCCGCACTAAGAAGATGGAGTCAACTAACAACAGAAACAAAAGTAATAACACATCAACAACCTTCTTTTTATTTTAATGCCTTTTTCACCGTCAAACTTCCCCTTATACCTCTTTTCTAAGCTCACAATTGATGACCTTAGTACAAACTTTCAAAATTTCTATTTTGCTCTAGAGATTATATTTGTTTTTTTTTAATTCGATCATTCTTGATTAAAAATAAATTTTTAAAATGCCACCAAAACAACAACAACAACAACAACAACCTGTAGGTCGCCCAACGCGAAAAACACACGTTGAAGGCGATGGAAATAATTCTAACTCTGTAGGCAATACTAATGGTGATCAAATTGCGGATGGTCAAATTGCTTCCGGATCACGGCAAGCAAACCTCTCTCAAGATGAGAATCTGAAAAGATATATTCAAAATATAGTGACAGCTGCAATAGGGATAACTAGGGCGGAAGATCTAAAAGCTCGTCAGGAAGAATATGAGGCAGAAAGACTTAAAACAGAACAGCAGATAAGTAGAATTATAAGAGAAGAAATTAGAGCTATGGGCATACCTCGACTAAGCGTTACCGATGACCACAATGTCCAATTGCCTATAGAGCAAAGGTCCTCGAATCAGGATAGATTAAATCCTGAGGAAGAACACATTCAAGACCAAGTTGTGACCCAGGACCAAGACAATAACCCGAACCAAAACTTAAACCAGAACCATAATCAAAACCAAATTCAAAATCAGAACGAAAATCGAAACCACAGACCATTGAGCGATGCACCTGAAAGCACTCGTGAAGATATAGAAAAAAAATTTCCCAGTGAGAATTTTCAAAATTTTATAAATCGCTTAGACAATTTGAATCTAAATTCAGTAGGTCTAAGTAATCAGTTGTCGAATCAAACAGCGTCAACTCGACCGGTTGATTTTAAAAAATGGGGTCTTAAATTTGACAACGAGAAAATGTCAATCGAAGATTTTCTCTTTCGTCTCAACAGATTGAAGACCTGTTATAAAGTTTCGTGGGATGACATTTTCTTACACTTTCACATCTTCGTCGCAGGTGAGGTGGAAACCTGGCTATGGATTTATCTTAAATCCAATCCTGGTGCAACCTGGCGCCATCTAGAATTAGCGCTCTTAGAGCAATATAAGAGACTGGAAACGGATACCGAAATTTCCAGAAAAATGTTTGATAGACGACAAGGCCAGACAGAAACTTTTGACAACTTTTATCTTGATATCATGAAATTGAATTCGCGAATGCAAAGACCAAAATCAAACCAAGAGATGATAGATCTCATTAAACAAAACGTTAGGAGAAAGACAGGAGAACTGTTAATTACATTCTATACGAAGAGTTTACAGGAAATGGTATACGTGTGTCGTACGATAGAGAAACGTATTAATCAATATGAAAGTTTGCGTGCTAGAGCATTTCCGGTCACAAACACCCACACTAAACCCAAAGTTAATGAGATTGACTTACCCAACGAAGATTTTACTACTGGACAAGCTGTAGAAGCTTTTGTGCAGCCCAGAAAACCAATCTTATTCGTTTGCTGGAACTGTAAAACAAAAGGGCATTCCTATAAACGTTGTCCTGTCGAACAAAGGCATTTGTTTTGCTACGAATGTGGGTTGGAGAACACAACATCCGTTAGATGCCCAAAATGTACGGGAAACCAGAGCCGGGGCAATCCAACCGGGGAGTTTTGCCCTCCACAATCGAACCCGGAACAAAAACCGTTGTAGATAATTTTAAACACTCAGACTTTCCAAATACACCTGCCATTTCATATCCACCGGATGGTTCAAATTCACCTGCCATTTCAAATTCACCGGATGTTCCAAATTCCCCAGAGTTGTCGAAAGAAATTAATCAAACATTAAATCTAAATCCAAATATCACAATCCTTAAAAGACCGTCTGCCAATACAATGAATAAGAACAATGAATCACCTCCGAAATTTTTTCAAAAAGTTCAATCGTTGCATGAGCGGTTAACAAGGTATTACGATGTTCGAGATCGCATCTTCAACAAGCCCTCGAACCGCGTAATTAAGCTCAGGGAAAAATTTAGAAATAAACGAAAAGTACATCAAGCTATAAGCGCAACAGAACTTCATAATTTTGATGACGTTAGGCCATATGCAAACGTTACTATTTTCGGGAAAAAAATGTTAGGACTTTTAGATAGCGGGGCAAGCATTTGCTGCTTAGGAGCCGGATGTCTTGACCTTGTTAAGTCTGTGGGTGTTTCATTTAAATCTTTCCGTTCAAAAGTCAGAACAGCAAGTGGTCAGAACCAACCTATTATTGGTGAACTTACAACTTCCGTAACCTATAAAGGAGTTTCCAAAGAAATCACGTTCTATTTAGTTCCATCGCTGGAACAATCCCTGTACCTGGGTGTTAATTTCTGGAGATCTTTTGAAATTGCACCTCAGATTATTTCTGAAATATCTCCCGTAAATTCAGATAGTTTTCGCGATTCAAATGCTCACGAGCTATCTTCAGATCAGTCAAATAAGCTTCAAAGTGTTATAAGCTTGTTTCCATCCGCTGCTAAATTCGGACTCGGTAAAACAATGCTAGAAGAACATACAATAAATACATGTGACGCTGAGCCGGTAAAACAACGTCATTACCCAGTTTCTCCGGCGGTACAGGCCCTCATATATGAAGAGGTGGATAGGATGCTTGCTTTAGGAGTAATCGAGGAGAGCCAAAGTGCTTGGAGCTCTCCGATGGTATTAGTGCAAAAGCCTGGTAAAAATCGACTTTGTCTCGACTCCAGAAAAGTTAACAAAGTGACAAAAAAGGATGCCTATCCACTTCACCATGTTGATGGTCTGCTTAGTCGCCAGACAGACACGTTCTTTATATCTACTGTGGATTTAAAGGACGCGTTTTGGCAGATACCGCTAGAGAAAACTTCAAGGGAAAAGACGGCGTTTACCGTGCCTGGCAGACCGTTATATCAATTCACGGTTATGCCCTTTGGTCTCTGCAACGCCGCACAAAGGCTTTGCCGACTCATGGACAAAGTGGTGCCATATGAATTGAGACAACACATCTATGTTTATTTGACAAGTGAGACGATTTTTGGGTTTATCTGGCTGGTACAGGCGTTTTGTTAACAATTATTCAGCCTTAGCTTCTCCGTTGTCAGATACACTCAAGAAGAGTAAATCTTTCAATTTCACGCCAGAGGCCTTAAAAGCATTTGAGGAACTCAAACTGGCTTTAACCTCGGCCCCCATTTTAGTTAATCCAGACTTTCAAAAACCGTTCAAGATCCTGTGCGATGCGTCCACGACAGGTGTGGGGAGTGTCCTATGCCAGGAAGATGAAGACGGGGTCGAAAGGCCAATATATTACTTTTCTCACAAACTAACTCCAGCACAGCGAAACTATAGCATCACCGAGTTAGAATGCTTAGCTGCGGTTCTAGGAGTAGAGAAATTTAGATCGTATGTAGAGGGACAGGATTTTACCATCGTAACTGATCATGCCAGCCTGCGTTGGCTGATGAGTCAAAAAGACTTAAACGGGCGATTAGCACGTTGGAGCCTTAGGCTTCAACGCTTCACCTTCGACATAGTTCATAGGAAAGGGACACAAAATGTAATACCAGATGCGCTTTCGCGGATCTATAGCGTAGATGAAATAGTATCCTTGAATAATAGAGATGTTCTACACATTGACCTGACGGATTCCGCATTTGAGTCCGATGAATATAAGGATTTAATTAATACCATCGAAACTAACCAAAACCAATTACCTGACCTCCGAATATCAGATGGTTTCGTTTATAAAAAGGTCAAACCTTGTACTGGTGACCCCATCGAAGATGACTGTATTTGGAAGCTCTGGATTCCATCCTTGCTTACAAAAAGTTTAATTCAATTAGCGCATGAGCCTCCAAAAGCATCTCACGGTGGGATAGCCAAGACACTTTATCGCTTACGCAATCGATTTTACTGGCCTAATATGGCGGCTCAAGTAAAATTATTTGTAGGACAATGTGAGGTATGCAAAACGTCAAAAGCACCGAATTCAATCCTCAGGCCTCCGATGGGTCAAGCATTTATAGTTGACAGGCCATTCCAACATATTTATGTTGATTTCTTGGGCCCATACCCAAGGTCAAAGAAAGGAAATAAACACATCATAGTTTGTCTTGACCAATTGACTAAATTTGTACTCGTAAAAGCCTTAAGAAAAGCCACTGGGGAAAGTGCAATAAGATTTTTGGAAGAGGAAGTATTTTCAATTTTCGGAGTTCCCGAGTCCTTACTTTCCGACAACGGTAAGCAATTTACCGGGAAAGAATTTTCAAAATTTCTTACAAACTATGGAACTAGACACATAAAAACAGCTGCCTATGCCCCTCAATCGAATGCAAGCGAACGCGTCAACCGATCAATTCTTTCCGCGATTCGATCTTATATAGGCAAAGATCAAGGTCATTGGGATCAACATTTACTATCCATAGTAAGTTCGTTACGGTCAACCATTCATTCCGCGATTGGTATGTCGCCTCATGAAGCTCTCTTTGGCCAGACGAAAATAGAACATGGATCAGATTATGAATTGCTTAAAAAACTTAATAACCTAAACAACCCAGAATTTACCATTATACCGAAATCAGCGAGAATGAATATAATCCATAAAAGAATCAAAGATTCCTTAGCGCAATCACACAAAATTTATGAGAAGAATTACAACCTCAGGAGCAAAGGTCGATTATACAAGGTAGGCCAGAAAGTGTTTAAGAGAAATTTTGTCCTAAGCGATGCCACCAAAAATAGGAACTCGAAACTTTGTCCAAAATTTGTCCCCGCCTTAGTTAAAAGCATAGTAGGCAACAGCTTATACGAAATTACGGATTTAAATGGGAATAACTTAGGAGTTGTTCACGGCAAGGACATTCGTGATTAGCAGCAATTCATTCTAAAAGCACAATTGTGACGTTTTCTTTTCCATTTCGGGCATAAGAATTCCAGAAATGTAAAAGATGTGTATGGGTCACATCTCTACAAGAATTTTTTTTTTTTTTGCACATCACTAGCCTTATTTTTTTACTCATGCATACGTGCACGAACTCATCCACGATATCGTTTCACTTCATGCTATCGAAACAACGTTTCAATCGCATTTTATACCAAATGTATATTGGCTTCATTCTCATTTTGGATACGTGGCAAATTATCGTTTCGTTATCATTGCAAACCACGTTTCTTGTCGAGCTATCGATATGTCGTTTCGATCTCACGTCATTCCAGGTGACCATGCCTAAGTAAACGTGGCAAAAATTATTTCCTTTTCCACCTTAACCATCGTCTTGTAAAGATCAACTCTCCATCATAGAACGAAAAGAAGAAACTGGCCGACGACTGAAGGAAAGATTCTACTGGGTGTAGAAAATTTTTGTAAATTGCTTTACTAGGTGATTTAACGTTATTGATAAAGAAAAAGTTTAACTAAATCAAAAATTCATTGAAAACGACCCAAGGCACAGTATAAATCTCGCATCAAAACGATACAGAGCTTCGGAGCTCCAAGGAAAGAGATTCTGGAATCCCCAATCGTAAGCTGCTTTGAGGAGCTCATTTTAACAATTTGATGGTTAGTTTTTTTTAAATTCTTTTGATACCAGTGGCATCATATTCGTTAGCGCCTTGTTCGACCGTGTACTGGGGCTTCGTAAAGACACTTCGTACACCCGAGCCTGCGCAAGCCCAAAATTCAGAGGTTAAAGTGTGAAATTCAGGGAATTAACTTTCCACACATAACGTGGATATTATTTCGTATAAGCGAAATCTAAAAGGTAATCCATAAAACCTCAGTGATTGTTTTTTTTTAAGTGTGAACTAATCTTAATGTGAAATTTATTAGGAAGAAGTGACATTTGTGCACACAAAGTAGTAGAGCACTTGCTGGCTGGTGCCCGGAGAAAAGTTTCAAGGCCAAGGTTGTCGTCGTCGACGCGCGGCCAGTCAGGGGGACAAGTAACCCGAGTAAGCGAGCTTAAAAGACACGCGTCGGAGGCCCGAAAGCTCCTCAGTTCACACCAACGAGAAACTCGATCAGACTCCATAAAGCGAGCCAGTTGTGGCCCCTTGGATAGACGAACTCAGGACCGGAGTCGTGTGTCGTTGAGGTGTCGCCGAATTTAAGGCCGGAGGGTGTAGAGCGGAGATTTCATTTCGACCGCGTGTCTACAAACACGAAAGCGACCGTTTGATTCGTGTTTTACCGCAACATAAATATATAAAGCCCTAAACGCGCTACAAAACTTACCTCAGGCAACGCCATCAAGTGGCCTCAGCCATCGTCATCATCCGCAATAGCATCCTTCGCCGTCGAAGTTCGGCGATCATCTGTTTTATTTTGTTACATTTTTCTTTTTAAACATCGTAAATTAACCTGTATGACACACTAAAATCGTAATCACTCAAACATTAAAGATAAGTACACTTTCTAACTCATTCGATATTCATCTCAGCATACATGTTTTAACATAATTTCTTTTAATATTTAGTGAATTTTAGTATAAGAGTTTAGAATTTAACTCAACGGTTCCACTCATCATACCCACCAACAAAGTTGTGCGCACTACTTCGATGGAGGAGAGACACGGTGAGTCCTAAGTTGTAAGCTTTAAAGAGTTAATTTTTTCCTCTTGATAATGTTGCTGATTTGATCAAATGCAATTTAAAATAGACAAGTTTAAAATTTGAATGAGAGAATTAAGAAATTAAGATCCATATAAATATAAGAGTATAAATGTTAATAACAGAATAATTTCTTATTCCACACGTATGGTTATGAGAATCTTATGCATAGGCATACGTTATGAAGTTGAGTGATGTCGATCAGTAGTGATTTGTTTTTCTAATTGAGTTTTTTTTTTATCCTTTACCTACAATTAAGAGAACCATATGAAATTTCACTGCCCTTTTGTTTCGAATTAAATGATTGAATTGAATGATTGGAGATTTGATTAGGCTGCATATCAAACAAAATTTAATTAATTTTTTTTTTAAATGCTATTCAACGAAGCCTAAGTTCTTTTAAGACCTCAATTTAAAAAGTTAAGATTTTACATTGGATTAAACGAAAATCTTACATATATGTACATATAAGATCGATGAACAAATAATTTTCTTTTTATACCGGTTTTACTTTGAATAAATATTATGATTATGAAATATAAATGTATATGAAATGTTTTGTGCGTTACTGACATATGCGATGACTTACGAATAAGATATTTTTTGGGTGAGCTTTGAGAAGTAGGGAAATGAGGAGTAGTTTTGACGGTGGAAAAATAAGTCAGGTTTGAATCTACCTAGACTTCGGTATAGGGGTTATCGCTATTTAATACGGAGTGGTGCGGTAACCATGGCGTTTTTGCTTACAGCAACAAACAGTGGGAGGGTTACACTCAGGAACTAACTACATCTTAAGTTCCATGAAAGAAGTGTTGTTCGATAAAAGTAGTAGTCTTGCTTGGCAGTTTAGGTTTTCTTATATTCCTTTAAGGTATTCAGGCACGTTTAAAGGTGAACGACAGTCCAGTGGCAGGTGCAAGATCCCACCCCTCCGACGAGCAAGCCTAATGGCCATCGCTAGCGTGCCTACCCGCACTCGGTCGACTGGACAACCTAAGCCACCTTTTCCTTGAGAATCATTGAGATCCTGTGAATCAATGCAACTATTTGGAAAGGCATGACATCGCATTGGGTGGGTTAGGAACAGTAGTTTCGTTACAATTGTCCGAAAGATCTTACAAATTTGGTTAATTAATGATCTACCGAAACGTACACCAAGTTAACTCGAGTTGTTTCTTATGCAAACCTAGTGGCAACTCGGTTGTCAAATCGGATTGCCCCGAAAATCAATCTAGAAAGAACTTAAAAAGCAGAAAAATTAGGTTTTAAATCCGTCGAAATCTCTGCCAACCGCTGATGAACTTCGACCATTTGGTTATTTGCCCCTACAATAAGTAAAATCAATAAAATAAAAATAAATAAATAGAGTGGCGTCACAGCTCTTGAAGAGCCAAGGCCTAAGTGACTTACTCTCATCAACAATTCTCTGGGATTATGTGAAGAATTGATCAGCTGTCCGTGGCTTAGTGGTTAGGTGCGTTGGCTGCTAAGCAGAACGTCGTGGGTTCGAGTCCTACTCGTGCCCATAAAGTTTTTATTTCATCTTTCACAGGTACTGCCTCTTGCGAAGAACTGACAAAACTTCAAAGAGTATCAATCATGAAAAAGTGCGTCTCAACTTTGTCGTTCGGAATCGGCGTTAAATTGTAGGTTCCCTCAAGTAAAATCAATACCTATTCAAAAACGCTTACAAAATTAGAAGAAAGCTAAGTCGATTTCCGACTTGGCAAACCGAGGTGACTCTGTAGTCTGTTCTGTAAGAGCAATTGCTCAGGACCGATTTTTATTTTAACAAAAGATGCAAGTGCAATTCGAGTTCACGAGTTTGTTACTTTAACAACCACGTATCAAGTCTCATTATTTGCCACTTGTAAGAATTACTGCACCCGCGCGCCCCTTTGTTGGCACGCCCCTAGGCACGTGCCTAGTTTGCCTTTAGGATAATATGCCACTGGGGGACGCGTATTGTGAACTAGATTCTCGAATTATGCCCTTATCTAACAAATCTTTAAGAATCTTTTCAAGTTCAATTTTGTGTGCAAAAGGCAATCTTCGCGGAGGGCAATGAAACAAAATATCTCTCGACAAAACTATCCTCATCTTAAATTGACTTTCTTTCAAACAAATTTTATCAGAACTCGGGCGAAAAACTGGTCTTACTATCTCTACAACACTTTTCCGAATATTAAAAGGTAAATCTTCATTCACTTTAATTTCAAACTCTGAATGCTCATCACTGACGTCAATATTTAATATTTGGGAAACAAAATCTACACCATCATTAACATTACTTACAGATCCATGCAATTGATGACATTGACTCGACGACATTACAGACTTATTGACAATAGCATGCGTTTGTTGACAATCACTTGACGACGACGGCAACGACAGACTTGAAACACGATGACTCTGGACATTGACAGATTCTGTTGATAGTTCATTCTCTTGACTCTCAGCTACTTCGTTGGTTCTTTGCAGCACCATACCAATTTCCTCAATGAAGTTTCTACCGAGCACAACAGGATAGCTCATCGAATGATTTTTAACTACAAGTAAAGAGAGATTAGTTGGAAACTTATCAAAAAATATGAGAGAGTTAACACTTCCCAAGACACTAAGTGGGCTGCTGTTGACGCCGCAGTAGGAGCGACTGTTTGGTTCCAACGGTGCGATCATAAACGGTGACAAAAATTTCTCTTGAATAAAACTTATTGGACTCCCCGAGTCCAAAAGCGTTGTTAAAGTGATCGAACTTTCTGCATGGCCATGTACAAACTTATAAAAAACATCTTTCTCGAAATCATTAGCTGCTGACGAACATTGTTTTCTAGAACTGCTGGATGCATGATGCGAAACATTGTTGTTGACTGCTGGATTCATCTTGCTGGTATCATCTTGAAGTGTCATAACCGGTTTCTTGCTGGGACAGTTGTTGACAATGTGTCCCCGACAACCACACTTGAAACAAGTGAACTCTTTCTTCTGATGATAAGAACCACTAGCTGGAGCAACATTTGCGTCACGTTCTGTTGTTGTTGGGCGATTACTTGTCCGAAATGTATTGTTTTGTTGTTTGCTGCGATTGTACACTTGATGTGATGTACTGGGCTTTGCTGGCAAATTGTCACGACTGTTGTTCTTGTATTTCTCAAACTTTCGTAACGCGAGCTTGAGCTGTTCGATGGTGTTGGCGTTGTAAAGAATGCTTTTGTTGACTTCTGTGTCGGCAATGCCTTTGATAATAAATTGTATTAGGTCTTCTTCTTCTACGGGATTATGGGACGCGATTTCTTGCATACACAAAACATATTGTTGAACAGTTTCATCTCGTCGTCGTTTTCTTGAGCTAAGTTCACGAAAGATATCAGATTTTGTTACATAACACTTAAACTCACCAACGAGTGCGTCTCTCAGTTCTGTCCAGCTGCGCACCTTCAGGGTTCTCACAAAAAGCCTTGCTGTACCAATTAGGAGTCTCTTCCCATATATAAACTTTGTGCCGTCGTCTAAATGAAGAATTTCTGCATACTCATTGAAATGTTCAACCCACCGATCAATAGGGAAGTTATCATCTCCACTAAATGGACACAGTAAATCTCCATATCCTTGAAATTATGCGAAGCATGTGACTTTTGGTTTGAGTCTGCGTCTGCGTCGTCCATCTGCAATTGTCTAAGTTTCTGCTTCAGTTGAATTATCTCCTCTTTCTTTCTACAAGCTTCTCGAAGAAGGTTTAGCTCCTCATCGATCTCCTCGCTATCATCATTAGACACGTGTTCCTCTTCCATGTTCCTAGCTCCTTCAGGACTATGTTCTTGAACCAATCTTAAAAGATCTTCCTCTTCATAGCCTGCAACTGCTTCCTCTACACGAAGTCGCTTTACTACCATTAGTTTGCATATTCAAAGAACGCAAAACATTTTTGAGAATAGCAACAGTTGCTACTTCTAGGAACTGATCGAATTCTTCTGGCATATTAACTTGTGAAATATTCTCGAAATTTAAAAGTTAAACTCAAAATGACACTGTGGTTAGATTCCACTTCTGAAAACTGTGGTACAGAGTCTTTAAAATTCAATAAAACACAAAACACGAGATCTTAACTATATGGCAGTTTATTTAAGAATCGTCTTAATACAGCTATCGACAGTAGCTTTTATAACATTTAGCATAATACGGTACATTATATGTAATCTTGAAGATCATACGATCATTATCATTGAAATCAAAGCAACGGAATTGGTTTCTATTTACTTAGCTTGACGAAAAAAATTTTTGAAAGTATAAGAAAAAGAACAGTATGGCTTGCAAGAACAGTGACTACTAATAAATTATCGCCTACAATATATTGCTTAACGTTAAAGGCAATTTAATCATAAAAGTTTCTTTGACTTTGGCAACTGTTTCCGGTGCAATTGTTATGAAATGAAAGTTTTTGAAAGTAATGAAGGAATAGGGATAGTAAAAGGGCTCAGCCAAACTTGACACTGTTTACTGCTGTGCATACTTCCGTACTCTACCTCTATCAATTGGATCCACTTCGTCTCGAATCTATTCTCATATATATGTACGTACTTGATGTTCATTTCAAAGGAGTTGGCCCATTTTCCTATGAAGCCTGGGCCCAGTGCGTTCACTAACGAAATTGGTATCAAATGAAAGCAAGCTATAGTGGAGCAGATTATTAGGGTGAAATATTTCCGAAATCGTTGGTGGGGTTTTCGAGATATTTGGGCTTAAAGTTTGTTAACTCTGAAAATGAATTTTAGTGATTTTCTTGACAAAAGCGTTTATAGCGTGTGATCTAAGGCACGTAGAAAAACGATTTTGGTATCAAATGAAAGGTATTTATTTTGTCTTTTAATAATGTTCAAAATTATATGTCAACCTTCACTATATTTTCAAATATTTAGTTTTTACTTTTTTAAAATCAAGTTTTTTTTCACTTACTTTTTGAACAACGATATCTCTAAAAGACCAACGGTCACATACAATTTTTTTTGCATTATTTCAAAGATTTATGTCGCACCTTTAAATATATATATAAATAAGGACCGTTTCTCATAAAAAAAATACTTTTTTACGCACTTACTTTATCAAGCTTTTTTGTAGCCATACATTTTGTAAATAATGACTTGAACTATAACAAATAGTCTTCAAAGTTATTTATAAAAGGTGATACCATTCAAGATAATAAGCACCATGCTTTTTGTAAGAAATAGTTTGTTTAAGAAAACTTACCATTTTCATTTGTTTTGCTGAAAAATTCTTTCAAAAGACATGAAAAATGTTAATTATTTGTTTTTCTTATTTTTTTTTTTTTAATATTGAGTTCTAGAAGATCTTAACGAAACTCTACAGCAGAGGAAAATTCTAGTGCGACCATATTCGCGTATTGGATTAGGGTTATTTCTTAAACTGATTCTTTCCAGGATCCGAACGCAATCAGAACATATCAGGTCAGAATAGATATCTTAAATCGTAAATAGGAAGGGATATATAAGGATTTTGGAAATCTAAAACATTTCATTTGAGTTTTTTCGTACTCGTTTATTAGTAAAATCATTAACAAAACAACAATCATCAATGATTTATACGAGTTGTTTTTATTTTAGTTTTAAAAAAATAAATGTGTAGATTCTAGGTAATAAAAAAAAATCGGCTATTGTAAATTGAAAACCTTAATTCTAATGATAACAATTCATTCCAAGTTACATTATCATGTATGTATGTACATTTGCCCTATTATTATATTATATGAAGCAAATAGGTACATTTACTTTGGTTTTAAGAAAAGTAAGAACTTACTTGTTCTGTAGATAACCAACTAAATAAAATTGTTCGAAGCGAATTAAGAAGCACTTCAATCCTGCGAGCTTGCTTTCTTAGTTGGATACGTTTTCTGCAATTTACACAAAAGTTTCCTCGTACACTATTCATTTTCACTCTTTATTGTAACAGTTCAAAGACTTAATGCTTTTATATTTATAACAATTTTTTTTTCACTATAATTGAAACACGTTATAATTCAATTTGAAGGAAACTTACACTTTTAACTACGAATACTTTTTTAGAGAACATTGCATCGGAGTCGGAGCAAAAGTGATATGAGAACTTTGAGTTGTTGAGTGAAAGTTGTAAGCAATTTGTGGTACTTTGACTTTGGTCGTCATACGGAAAATAAAAACATACTTCCAAATTATTAATCACCAATGTAAAAAGAGATATTTGGCTAAATAATTATAATAAAAAAAGCTTCCTAGAGTAAGTGAGTAAAAAAGTAGTTTTTTTGTGAGAAAGGGTCCTTAATTATATATATAATTAAAGGTGAGATATAAATCTTTGAAATGATGCAAACAAAATTATATGTGACCGTTGGTCTTTTAGAGATATCGTTGTTCAAAAAGTAAGTGAAAAAAACTTGATTTTAAAAAAGTAAAAACTAAATATTTGAAAATATAGTGAAGGTTGACATAATTATAATTTTGAACATTATTAAAAGACAAAATAAATACCTTTCATTTGATGCCAAAATCGTTTTTCTACGTGCCTTAGATCACACGCTTTAAACGCTTTTATCAAGAAAATCAGTAAATTCATTTTCAGAGTTAACCAACTTTAAGCCCAAATATCTCGAAAACCCCACCAACGATTTCGGAAATATTTCACCCCAATAATCTGCTCTACTACAGCTTTCATTTGATACCAATTTCGTTAATGAACGCACTGGGCCCAAAAGTGGGCCATGTCCTTTGTATGTAAAAGCTTGTGTGTTGTTTTTCATGGCATTCCCAAAACGACCATAACAAAGTTTAACGTTTTTAATGTTGCTATAAAGCTAATTTTTATGTTATGCCAACCGTGTAACGGCTGTTAATATTTATTACTCCCACGAGTCAGCCACAACCACCAGAAACATAATAATATCTTGACGCTCGATGTTGGCGAACGTAAACAAAATATGCGTCAAAAAAGCATATATGTTAGAAAATATCCTGATCTCTGTCTTTTTGTTTTCTGTTTTTCAGGGTGAACTTGCACGCTCTGATGGAAAGTTTAAAATTATTGATAACTTGACGTTGTCTCTGTGGACCTATTTCGGCTTTTACTTTAGTTTATAAAATTTATGGTAAATGATGGTAAACACAATTTGATGGAAAATTGAGGAGGTGTTTTTATTGGAATTAACTTGATGTGGCAAGAGGAATAATCTTTATCGAAGGAAGTTAAGGATAATAACATTAGTCGTTTGTAATTTTAATTCGCAATCAAAAATTAACATTTAATTCATAGTGATACAGAAACAAATTGTTGGAACGATCAATGAAAATTTTGGAGTTGCTGAAAAGATATCAACATTGAACAGACCTTTGATTTCGTGCATCATTTGCTATAGGTAGGCTAAATTGAGAGAATTGAGGGAAAATTGAGAGATATGAAGATTTGAAAAAAAAAAATAGTTTCCAATGGTAGATTGAATACCTACTTGTAAGCCGTTTATTTGATGTACAATTATAAAGTGCACTTACTTACTTACTTACTTATGGAGGCGCTACAGTCCAGATCGGACCAGGACCTCATCCAACAAACGTCTCCAGCGAGTTCGGTCCCTAGCTAGCTTTCTCCAGTTTCACACGCCAAGTTGGTACAGATGCTCTACCACCTGTGTGCTCCACCTGAGTCGCTGTCTTCCTCTCCTGCGACGTCCTTCCGGGTTGGATTCGAAGACTCTACGAGCCGGAGCATTATTTTCCATTCGCTCTGCATGTCCCAACCATCTAAGTCGTTGGACCTTAACTTTTCTGGCTAGGTCAGTGTCACTGTACAGCTCGTACAGTTCTTGGTTGAATCTTCGTCTCCATTCTCCATTAATGCAGACAGGACCAAAAATCACTCGAAGAATTTTTCTCTTAAAGCAGCCCAAAGCGTTTTCATCAGATGTTGTCATGGTCCATGTCTCAGCACCATAAATTAGGACTGGGATGATGAGGGTTTTGTAGAGTGTCACTTTAGTTGCTCGGGAGAGGACTTTACTACTCAATTGCCTTCTAATTCCAAAGAAGCAGCGATTGGTAAGAGTTATTCTTCGTTTGATTTTAGCACTGGTGTTGTTGTCTGAGTTGATAGCGGATCCTAGGTAGACAAAGTCCTAAATTACCTTGAAGTTAAATCTGTCTATGTTGACGTTTGCTCCAAGAAGTTGATGTTGGTTGTCCTTTCTTGTTGACAGCATTAACTTGGTCTTGCGCTCGTTAACCGCTATACCCATCTTCCTGGCCTCCGTCTCAAGACTCACAAACGCTCCACTGACATCACGCTGTGTTTTTCCAATTATGTCAATGTCGTCTGCGGATCCTAGTAGCTGGACAGACTTTTGAACGCACAATCTTTTCAAAGATGATGTTGGAAATGTTGATGATGTATAAACTACAAATACAATAAGGCCTAGGTCAGTTAAATATCGTCTAGAAGATTTCGCTTTCTGTATTAATTTTCTATTAACGCGAATTTTTCTTGGAACAATCTCCCAACAGTAAGCCTATATCTATAACTCAACATTGACATAAATGGTAGAGCCCAGCGAGATGACAGTGGTGTTATGTACCTAAGCATTGAAACTAATTTTAATGGATAAATAGCATCGACGTTGCCCATTCGCTGGTAAACAAAAATAAACGACCAATAAAGCTGGTTTGGTCGCTATTCCTTTTCTGTCGTTATATTATTATTTGCTCCTCTTTCAAAAATCATGTCTTTTTTTATCGACAGGAAATAAAGCTCAACGTTATGCTTTAAATTATTCCGATACGTTAAGGAAATATCACATGAAAAGCTTGTGAAAAATCAAAACTGGCGCTTAAAAAAAAAAAAAACTACAAACAACTGCACATACTGAAAGTAAATCCTCTTTGATGCTGATTCCTTACAAACCAAAGCAATGACTGTTAAGGGATATGGAGTGAAAAATTAAAGGTAAATACACGAGTAAACGAGTGCTCAAATAAAACAAAGTGGATATACTCGTAAGTCGTAAACACGATGAATCTGTTTCAAGGCAAGCACATGAAAATAAACACAAAAACAAACTGCACAAAGTAAGTTTCCTTTTTTTATCCACCAGTAATCAAAGAGACAGTTGAGAGTTTATTCGACTGGATTTTAATTTAACCAGTGTTGCCATTACTTAAACAGATTAAATACCTAATGGTGTTAAAACGCATATTCAAATTCCTTCAGTTTAAATTTAATGTGTGTTCCAAAAATAGAAAACAGAACGAACCAAGGCCATTTTCAGATTGTACCTTTGCTGCAGTGCGTGAAAAAACATTTCAATGCCAAGTCAATTTCTTACATAATCCTCCCCCACCCCTCCTTCGAAAAAATTACTAGTTTCAAGAATGAAATAATAGGAGATAAATTGTATGAGAATCCATCACGTGCACAACGAGTAAATATAATGCAGAGCGAGATACTTCCATTATCCTTTTCCATATAAATATAAAATTCTTTCGTTAAAATAACCGACACATAAAAAAGAGAACAAGAACAAAAAAAACAGCTTGAGCTTCGTCAAGCACATCGTAATCGTACACACCGGATAAAAAGCCATTATTCAAATGAACAACAACATGCCTGAAACGGAAACTCCATCATGTTTTCGAGATAGGTAACCTAACCAAGCAACCGCCCCCACCATTCAGGTACCATCATGTATGCATGAAAATTGAAAAGGCTTGCCTCCGAGGTTATGGTTGGGGTACAATACAGTACAAAATACCTAGTCTATTATTTATGGGGTTGGCTTTGTTTGAATCGGATGTTTATATGTAGATGTACTCACTTTCTATTTCATAGTATTCGTCATCCTCTTTGCCCTTGTTAATGTGAATTTTTGACATTCTATGAGCACATTGATCCTCATCCAAACGAACAATCGACTTGAGAAACTCCATAATTTCTTCTTGGGTCTCATGCCACATTGTTGCACAAATAATAAGTTGTGGTATTGTATCCTGCGGCAGGATATCCGAATCAATATTCACAGGTGCAACTGGTGTAAATGTATCATTCTGGAAGGATAAAAAAGGATATTGTTATCTGAGATGAACGATGTTATGCTCCTCCATTTGGAAGATGACAAACTGACCCACCTTTAGTGTCACTCACTCCTGGTTCCAATCGGTCCTGCGACGATTCATAGTCACACAATGCTCCACCAGCAGTCCACAATACCACGGGCACACAAACAGCTTTTCGGTAGGTGCATTCTTATCGTTTCTCGGATACCAAATGTGATAAGCATAGCTGGGCATTAACGGGCATTTTTTCGTAATTAACGAAGTTAACATTCCCATTAACGGATTAACTTTTCAGTTAACTTCAAAAAAATGTTAACGATCGTTAAATTTTCCAAAGTCCGTTAATCGTTAATCGAACACAAAAATACCATACAGATACATATTCAAAATAGATTATTGGTAATTATTTTTATAACTTATAAAAAATTAGTCAACACCCTTCAGGAAACACAACGGCACGCGACTTGTCTATTTCGCTGCCTGTCTGTGTTTTTTTTTTTTTTGTGCTATAGGTATACAGAATATAATTTTGCAAATTCAATTCACTGCCGAGCGTTTTCATCGTGTGCACCGCCGCCGGCCGAAACAATTCTCTTACGAATCATGCCGGCGATGTTCGTCCCTAGTAAAATTTGAAATGCCACTATTATTCCGGGTGCCGTTATTATTGCCGTTATTGAAATACCACTTTTTTCCAGCGGCTGTGAGTGGGAAAACTGCCATACTAATCGTATATAATACGACGATACGACAATGTTTGTTTTATTCCTTAGCGCGTGCTCAGAGAGTGTCGAGTGTACCTTGGGTCACTGCTACCGACCATTTCACAACGGTCTTCAAATTAAAAAATATAAAGTTTAAAGGCCTCGTTAATTGCACAGCTTTAGTCAATGCGTTATTAAACGGCATAGAGAGAAGGTTCGGACCACTTATGGACGATGATTAGTGTCAACTTGCTGCGGCTTTTCACCCTAAGTTTTGGTTGATATGGTTGCAGAAATATGATAACAGTCGTGTAGATGCAGTGACAAAATGCATGGAAAAAAGGTAGAAGAAGCTATCGAAATATCAAAGGACGTAGAGAGTGTAAATGACGGAGGCAGCAACGCGAGTAACAACGACGATGATGAGGATGACTTTTTCAACTCTGTTGCTCAATCTTCAAGCTCAAAGTCTTGTAAAAACGTGGCTAGATTTGAAGTCAAAAGACTCGTTAAATGAAGCGGCATTCCTCGGGGAACAAGTATTGGAATATCTGTTTATCCAATAGTTGCCCGTAGCTTAGTTGGTAAGTGCGTTGGGCTGCTAAGCTGAACGTCGTTGGTTCGAGTCCTACTCAGGCCAAGTTTTTATTTCATCTTTCACGGGCACTGCCTCTTGCGAAGACCTGACAAATCTTTCAAGAGTATCAATCTGTCATGAAAAAAGTGCTTCTCAACTCTGCCGTTCGGAATCGGCGTTAAATTGTAGGTCCCCTTAATTCTTCACACGCACTCAGAGAATTGTTGATGAGAGTAAGCCACTTAGGCCTTGGCTCTTCAAGAGCTGTCGCGCCACTCTATTTTTTTTTTTTTTATCCAATACAATACTGCCATACCCTCAAGCGCTGCTGTTGAACGTCTCTTCTCCACGGGCAAGGATATACTTCAGCCGAAAAGATCCTCGCTTTCCGACGAGAATTTCAACATGCTGATGTTCATGAAGGGTAACAATCACATTCATATACATGACTGAATAAATTGTTGTTTTAACACTTAAACTCTTACATATAAAATATAATTCAATATATTAAGAAAAAATATACTTGTCTTTTCTTGTTTCCAACTTCCAATTTTTATTAGAAAATAAAATTTGTATGGCGTGTTAACGGATTAACGATTAACGTTAACTTGCGTTAATTTTTCTAAAATTTAACGTTTTAACTGTTAACGAAGTTAAATTTTTAATTAACGGATTAGCGATTAACGAAGTTAACTTTATGATTAACGGTGCCCAGCTATGGTGATAAGTCACCCAAAGCTGAGATGTCCACCACAACAGACCCAGCCAAACAAAGTCCCTCTGCAGATAGTCACTAAACCGATAAATCGGCAAACTCCGAAATGCCAGATAGTCAGGTATGTAATCATGAAATGCACATTCATCAGCCTCCCTGGCACTTGCCACTATGACAAGAACAACCAATGACACCGGCCCAAGCAAACTCACCGACAACGAGAAGCTTAATTCCTGAATTTTGACTTTGCACGCAAATTTGGCAAAGATATAGCACAGAGGTGCGTTTTTGCGCTGACTATAATCAACTATAATCAACAATGGTTGACTATTTCTCGTTTTTGCACGCCAATAGTTACGATTCGTAATCACAATTGTCGTTTTTGCGGTCTGTGTTGATGTGTCAAATCGTAACTATCTCTAACTATTTCCAATCCATCTCAGGAGGTGAGTTGAAAGTGGTTGGTGTGTCAGTGTTTTTTTTTTTTGTAAAATGGCGTCTTTAATAATTGTCAATCTGGAATCTAAGAAAAAACATTCTGGTTGTGCATTTTTTACAACCGCGTAGCCGCGAATTTAATTACAATCAAAGGATTTCTGTTCGTTTTCAATTACATATTTAATTACAAAATAAAGAAAATAAGGTTCCCCTTACAAATTTTAAATTGTCGGAAAAAAAGAACTTTATTTCGCCGGATATTTTGCAAAAGGAACTTCATTAGAAAAAAGACAACAAATCATAAGGAAATTTCTCTCGTGCACTTTTTGTTTGGTTTCAAAATGTGTAGTGTACTCGTAAAAACATTCTGGTTTTAAAATCTCTCCCTGGTCACAAACTCTTCCAATCGAATTGACTATACTGCGATCCGCAAACATCCCTATTTTGAGGAGCGAAGAGCTACGGCGATATACTCGAAAAGCAGAACGAAAAATTGGAGGATAAGTTGGCCGCTGCCCGTGAGCAGATGATTGTCGAACGTCTGTCGGCACGAACGGCAAACTTAAACTTGTAGAAGGTGGAGAAGCAACTGGAGCACAAAATGTGGGAAAAGACCGAGCAGGAGAGGATGAAGGAGAAATCTGAGGTAAGGTTTTTCATCTCCAAATAGAATTCATATAACGTTTATTGTATTCTTTAGGTCGTCGAACAAATTTTAGAACAAGAAACACCTTCGTGAACTCAACGAAGAGCGGGAAAAGACCTCCAACGCCATCGATGCGGCTTCAGCTATCGAAATTAAGCTCAAAAACCTCGAAGACAACTACGAACGACTTAAGTAAGCATGCAACATCACCGACAACCAGCTGACCGAAGTCGAGGAAATGCTGCAAGCCGAACAGAAGCGCAGTCAATCGTCGCAGGAGAAAATCGATGTCCGGGAGAAGGACGAAGCCATCAGTAAGCTGAGGAAGATAATCAACGAGAAACATGCGAACAAACTCGTCGCCGAAGGACGGTGAAACCGAGACACAAGAAAAAGTGGAAGTCCTTATTATTATTATTATTGCTTTCATGTATTCTGTCGGCAATAAAAAAATTTGTTCATTGGTTTCAAAAAATAAAGACTTTCTCCGTTTATTTATATAAAAGCACGAACTAGATATGCAATTGATAGTTTTTAAGCGAATAGGGAAGCAGCAATTAGGAGAATATCAGGAGCTGGCTTGCTTGGAACAGCTTGAAGATTTCTTTATGGAGGGTGGTCTTCAGTTCTAATATGCCATTTGCCTTTCTTGCTGTGGGTTGTTCAAAAATAAATAAATATGATCTTATTTCAATTTTCTTTAAGAACTTACCATATCAAGATCATTGTTTCATTTTTGCAATAAATTTAGACTAACGAAAATTGTTGTCTCTTTATCAATTTCAATTATTATGATCAAAAGAAAAGAAAAATATAACCTCAAAAGATTTGTTTTTTTTTCTCGTTTGACAGATCAACCAAACCTAACTAAAAAGCGTTTTTGGATTATTTCAACTATTTCTAACTATTTCAACTATGACACATCAACCATTTTTTTTTGACACAAAAACTATAGTCAACTATCGTCAGCGCAAAAACGCACCTCAGATACGACGAAACAATCTGAATTATTAGCGTGTAAGCCATTGCCAACGAATTTGACTGAACGACAAATTCATCTTCCAGTGGCGGTGGCTGCTGGGACAGCGCATCGGAAGTCATTAGTGTCGATGTCATGAAGGGAAATGATGCCATTGTTGTAGTTGTCGTCGTTGATGAGGATGTACGGCTCAGGACATCGGTATAAATGGCCGAACTCTGTGTGCGGATAAGATGATGGTAAAATATTCATCGCCCCGTCAATGTTATGAGTTATAACTTTCCGCACAAAAGATATGACTTCCATGTGCGTTACGTTACGAACCTGATTGATGGATACATCATGCAGTTGCCAGCCAGCGAAGAATTTCGTAAAGTATGTTGTAAATTTCCGGCCATCAAGAACGAACGCACTCAACGCGAAGAGGATACATTTTAGCGGGGACAGAAACAAGTAGGTATTGTAACGAGATTTTGTCCTCCGAATGGTTTTTGTCAGATAAGCTTTAAAAAGGGAATTGTTTGATTACTCAAAAAAAGAAAACACGGAGAGCCGGATCCTTAATGGAAAATGCTAATTTAATGTTTATGTTATTAAGGAAATGTTTACCAATGAAGGAAAAACGGTCGATGTAGTTCTCCCACCAACGCAGCGATACTAGCAGCAGCGGTAGCGAAAGGATTTGAATGGCTAATTTGTTATCAATGGCTGGCCAGATTACGAGTGCTGTTACCTGGCAGCCAAGCGCTACTAGGCTGAGGGATGATTTAATAATGGATTTCCAGTAGCATTTTGGTCCGCTGAGGAAGCCTATGAGGAGACAAAAAAAGTCGAAATTATCAAAATGGGTTTGTACTTTTGGAATAATGATCGAGAGGGTGGCTTAAAGAGGCTTTTCTGAATCTGGAAATTAGTTTTGTGTAATTGATTGAACTTTGGACAAATTAGGGAATAATGAAAATGTAAGGTGATTTAATGAGGTTGAGAGTCTTGCTTGAGCAATTGTGTTGGCATTGATACAGATTAGGCACAACGTTAATGGAGTTTAGTGTCAAGGATTTAATTTGAAAAATGATTGATTAAAGATAAATACAGCTTTTAAGCAAAAAAAAAAAAAACAAAATTTTTCTCTTGCACTCATTTACTCACACAACACTGCAGGAACAAAACAAACAGCATTTGTCAACATCAGAGCTTTGAACGAATCCATAGCCGGAAGTGCAACGAATGTTAACACTGCCAAGCCAACAACATGCAGTATCTCCATTCCCACAAGCTAAAATTCCCACGTTAAAAAAACAACACGAGAGAGTCACTTAATTCTCTCACCAAATAGACTTCCAGCCATTTTGGAGCTTTGACATCTTTAAACACGCAAATTCGCAACGAACGGAAAAATGTAAACACTTCCGGTGCTGAAAAAGCGAATATCAGTGCCCAGATCCAGGCAATTTGCTGTTCATATCGTATTCGTACATAAAGTTCTCTTTTAGGATCTAAAAAAAAAAAACAAAAAAGCGAAAAAACAAACCAAAAGTGAGTTAGAAAATGAAAAACAACTCCACAAACTGTGATAACGCATTTCCACAACTTTGATTACACGCACAGCCTCCAGCTGACATTTACTGAACTCCACACATCATGTGGCTCTGATGTGGCTGTTTGTGGGTTCTTCTTATCGCTCCACAGAGCAATGTGCTTTTAACATCCACTCCATTTGGCCTTGCACTTACGTCTAATGTCGCAGTATTTCACTTTAGGGCCGGAAGGTTTTTGTGCCACCATCAACAGATAGCTGAGTTTCGATATCACAGCTGAGCCTTAAACAATTCCAAACACCACAATGTAGACGAGGACTTTAAACACTTGCAGCAACAAAGTCAATTTTTTCCAACTGGCAGCTGAAAGGAGTCCCATAGTGGGGGTTTTTCCTTTTGTTTTCTAGACGAGAGGATGTGATGAAAAAAAAGGATTTTTTTTTTTCGACTTCGGAATTGTTACCATTTTCCTAGATAAATGTCATCTTCGTCGTAATCGAAGGTGTCCATATTGATTCCTTGTTCGAGAGACGTTTAGCTTTTTGGTTAATTTTCAACAGTAAAAAACGAGAGCGTTTTAAAGAGATGTCACTCAACAAAAGACGACTATCAACTGTCCTTGGCATGCATTGTCCAGTATTCGAAACCAGTATCAGCAGTATCTTAGTCTTTGCAGCGGAAGTTTGGCATTCATGGTCATTTTAAACGTTGTTGTTTATTCACTCGATGCTGCTGAGCGGATGTTAGATACAGTCGCGTATGGCGTATTGAACTACAAATACATCCTTGAGCAGCAGTTTGCAGTTGAAACTTGTTGTTATTTATATTCCTCACAAGCAAGATCGAACATCCGTCGCGTTTAAAACTAGAAATGTTGTTTGAATACAGTTTCTATGTATGTCCTTCAGTGACTGCTTTAATTACCGTTGCTGCAATATCCATGCGTGCATTATTCAAAGGGGACGAAACTTTAAACATGACTTCGGGTAACCTATTCGGCCTTCTTGAGTTGATTAATTTTTGTTTGCCATTTTGAAAGGGTTGAATATTTAGTGGTATAGGGTCTAATTTCCCCTTTTTTAAATAATTTCCCCCAAGTGAAAGTACATACTTGCAATATTCATGCTGCAATAACTCTAACTTCTTGCTCTAGGTCACTTTTTTATCGTACGCAATTTCTTCTCGGAATGCTTGAAACAGAGGGGCATATACATTTTAATTTACGCAACATGTTCTCATTGATTTTTTTGTTTTCCTCGAAAACGATTGAAAAGAAAATAGTCTATAAATAAAAATAATAAACTCTACGCAAGAACCATTTCCCAGGACGAAGAATTTCTCGAATATATTTCCTATTTCGGTGATAGATCATTTTAAATATTTTTGCATGAAACACTAGGGAACGTTGAGATTTAATGAAGTGCGCAAAAAGAAAAAGCGTCCATAGCTGAAATGAGTGTAAATCATATCAAAGGCATAGCATAGGGGAAAATGGTTCCTGTTTATTTTCTGATAAAAGGGAATGGATATTGTTGCTCGATACGGCCGGCCGTAGAGGAGCATGTTTGATGTTGATGAGGAGAACAATCATAAGATCAAAATCTTTTGTTTTGAAAGGAGATATAACACTTAAGATTGAATATAAATTTCAATTTATTAAGATGGCAACGAGAATATGGAACCCGCATATAGATGGGGCCTTACATATGATCTTTAATCACTGAAAAATCAGACCGTGATTAATATTTGATTACATCAAAGTTCTCGAATTTCATTTGGATTCAAAGAAATTTGGCATAACTTATTCTTCTCAGCATCGTTAAATCTCAGAAAGCTGTACCTTAAATACAGAAAAAAAACAAATCCAAGGAGTTCTTTTAACAAATTGGGAACAACTTTTCAAAAGAAATAAACCAAACCCAAAAACTTATTTAAGCTGCATAAAACCAAATCATCGAGGCATGCCTCTTAAAGGCTTTCACCACACAACCCCACACAAAGCCTTGTTTCGTTTTTATATCTCTCTTTGCATCACACGTTTTTCTAAAAAAAAAAAATAAAACAACGAAGAAACACCTCGAAATTGCTATTTTTGAAGCATGCTGCATGCACCGAAAACACTTTTAACGACAACCACCGACACTCCAAAAGTGAACCCACTTAGATCTTAATTTTAACGATTTTGCTAAAATCCTTTAACAGCTAGAGGGAAAGGCAGAGATGAAGTAAGGTAATGTCATCGTTTTTCCAGTTACCGAATCCTTTGATAAGATTCTTGTTATCGGGCGTTGAAAAAGTTTTTAATTTGATTCTAACTTCTTGAGACCCCCAGTGTCATGGTTCTTGTCAAAGACCATAAGCGGGTATTAAGGCAAAGCAGAAGCACCATATCGTTGTAGTCGTGTCGTTTGATATACTATGAGGAGAATAGTCCTTGTTAAACAAGTTAACTCTTCCAGGACAATTTCTTATCCCTGTTTAAGTGCATGTAGTGTGCAATATTGAGGTAAAAACAAACGGCACAAATTTTGCTAAGAGAAAAGTTTGTTTTTCCTATTTAGGCCGTGTGCGAATTCAGTTAAAAATGGGTTAAAACTTGACGTTAGGTTAAATTTTGACACTTCGCATAATTTGACTAGCTGCTGAGCAGGTTAAAAAATGACAGTAGTGGTTAAAAATTCATCCATTTTTATTTTTTAACCACAATTCATCCAATTCGCACACGGCCTTAGAAATGATAACCTTTCAGGAAGAACTTTTCACCTGCTGCTTGATGCTCATTTTCAAGGCAAGTGAGGCAGTTATTCTGAAATTGTGCTCATATCCTGGGAGAAAGTTTATGTCTCGTATGCAGATGGTTGGCTTCAGAGCAGTGCAATGTCATGGATTCTAGGATGATTATTGAAAAAAAAATGCATTTGCATATAGGTTCTATTCCCCTGCCAAGGGGGGAGGTAGTTCAAGGTGAACGCCAAAGAGAGTGTTAAATATTTGAAAATATGTATCAGGAAAATGCTCTTCTATCCCCCTAAAAGCATGGACACCGTCACACTATGAGAAAGCAAAATAAGATATGTACAACGAAAATTCGAAGTCCTCTGCGTGCTCAGCAGTATTTTACTGGTAATATAGTGCCAGAAGTTTTTATTCCCTGCGGATGTGTTTTGCATCATGGAGCCTTTGATTAGCTAAGTGTGTTCCTACATACAGCTTCTAGTTAGTGTCCAAATATATTCAGACACACGAAACAAGGATATAAGTACCTGGAAAATGTATCTTATATCCCCTTTGCACATGAGATGGATGCTTTTTCGTATTAGATGCAGATATCCAGCTGCAGATGGAAATGCAGTGAAATCAGCATAAAATGGGTTGATATCGGTCTTTGTTCTCTGGCTGTGGATATTTTTCTTTTTTCGAAACGGGAGCTAGCATGAAATTTTAATTTCTTGTATACCATGGGATCGAATTCCAAAGACTATAGGTGTGTGTTTGGGTGTGGAGGAAGAACAACTTTCAATATTGATTTCAGTTTTGTCATGAACTGAAGAAAAAAAGAAATTGGTAAATCAATGACTGGATATTGCAGTTCACGAGAGAAGTAAATCCCAGAAAATAGTTTAAACAAAGTTTTTCGAAAAGTTACTACAGATTGTGTTTAGTAAGTTTAATTTTGAGTTCGATATGACTTTATTAAGAATTTGAACGGAATTAATATCCAGGATTGAGGTAATGCTCTCAAGGTTCCAGATAACTTTATTAATATTATTCGAAATCCTTTTTTTTAAGTGAAAAATAAAAAAGTTGATGTGAGATCGTTTTTATAGAAGAAGAAGTCAGTCTGATATAGACGGTAGCGGAGGATCAGGTTAACCAGAAAAGGAAATTCGATTTTTTTTGAATAGTGGAGTCAATGAAGCTAAAAAAAAGGCGTTTTCAGAAAGTTCTCAGAAACAGCTTGGATTTTGAAAAAAAAAATTCAAAATTTTTTGTTTTTTATATTCTTTAAAGTCTGAAACAATTCATTTGGGGGAAATAATGGCTTATATTGTTTAAACAATTTTTATATTGTTTATCAAGAGAGATCAAAAAACAATTATTTTGATAATTGGAGTGTTTAGGTTGCATTAAGACAAGAAAAAAATCATACAGAAGGACCCCCCGTTTAGCCAGGAGGGGCGATCTTATAACAAAAAAAGCCTATTTTTCAAAAACATATTAAAAATCAACGGCTTTGTCCATAATGCCGTGTTACAACTTTTCGCAAAGTTTAAAAATGTTTCTTTCATTTTGCATTTAAATAAAACTGTTTTCAGAAATGGTTTTCGAAAAATTCATCTTCAAAGTGAAAATATTGAAATTTTCAACTTTTTTTTCAACTTCGAACTAATTTTTTTTCGAAATTTTGTGTAATTAAGTACTAACTTCTTTCACAATTAAATGCAGTTACAAGTTTTTAGTGAGATCCAGAAAACCGCATGCCTTAATGTCTTCTTGTTTTCGTGAAATTAAGAAAACACTAAACACACTCAGAAAAAAATTCACAAAATTACTTTGTAAGTATTATTTTTCGAATAAATAGAACAAAATATCATCCAAATTTTCTGAGTTTTTTTTGGGTTTTTCTTAATTTCTCAAAAACAAGAAGACATTAAGGACACTGAGGATTTGTAACCGCATTTAATTGTGGAAAAAAATAGTACTTAACTGCATACAATTTCGAAAAAAATTAGTTCGAAGTTAAAAAAAAAAAGTTGAAAATTTCGATATTTTGACTTTGAAGATGATTTTTTCGAAAACTATTTCGGAAAACAGTTTTATTTAAATGCAAAATGAAAGAAGCATTTTTTAGCTTTGCAAGAAGGTATAACACAATATTGAGGGAAAAGCCGTTGATTTTTAATATTTTTTTTGAAAAATAGACTTTTTTTTGTTATAAGATCGCCCCTCCCGGCTAAACGGGGGACAATAGATCCCCCTTCTATATGATTTTTTTCTTGTCTTAATGCAACCTAAACACTCCAATTATCAAAAACATTAATTTTGGATCTCTCTTTATAAACAATATAAAAATTGTTTAAGCAATATAAGCAATTATTTCCCCCAAATGAATTGTTACAGACTTTAAAGAATATAAAAACAAAAAATTTGGAGAAATTTGTTTGCAAAATCCGAGCTGTTTCTGAGGACTTTCTGAAAAAAAGCTTCTTTGACTCATTAAATTTTTTTCTGAACTGATTCCGGAAGCAGTTTTTAATCTTATTTATCAACAAATAAAAAGATTATCAGCCCTATTATGACTAGCAACTATCGACTTGATAGTTGATATATATATCAACAAATTTAATGAATTCGTATTATGACTATCAACTGTCAGCATTTTTTATCGACTTTTGAATTTTATTAGATTTAATAGCTATTGTAAATGATTTTTTTGATAGAAACGGTATTAAGCACTCCATACACAGTTCAACTTGTCTTTCAATTTAATGTCAATTTCGTCAAATCAACTCGTGTGTGGGCTTGAATTTGATTTTTTTGAAGGTTGACGATTGAGTTGGAAGAAAATCAAAAGATTTTGAATTTGTTCAAGTTGATGTGAATGTTTTCAACTTAGTTGAGGTGTGTGTAGGCAAGTCATTTGATTTACTGTCAAACCAAACGCATTCCATCTCTTTCTTAGCAAGAAATTAAAGTGAGATAAAAAACAGAGACGTGAATAATCTCAACTTAGTTGAGGTGAGTGTAGGCAAGTCATTTGATTTACTGTCAAATCAAACGCATTCCATCTCTTTCTTACCAAGAAATTAAAGTGAGATAAAAAAACAGAGACGTGAATAATCTCAATAGTGTGTGGCGAAGCATCAATTTAGTTGACAACTAAATTGAAAATAAGATTGAATCGTGTATGGAGTGCTTTACGAATATCAAAAAATTTGATGAGTACACATCAACTTTTCTGTCAACTAAAAATTTCTGATTGAAACGCAAACAAACAAATTGATTTGTTATTTTTAAGGGCGAAAAAGTCAAAAAGAACAAGGATTTCGAGTTCCATCCATAAGTGTTTTTATTGTACTTCAAGTCTGCAATACAATTTTTGAAATAGCTTAAATGGTTTCCGTTTTATTTAAGAAAAAAAGTTTGCAAGTCGTTTTTGGAAATATTTTTATTTCAAATTTGAAAAGTCAAACATTAAAAAAATTAACTCGTCTCGAAGGAAATTTTGATAAATATTCACAATCGGTCAAAAATAACAAGTTGATACTCATAATACGAAACTATCAACTATTTGATAGAAGCTATCGACTATCAAATTGATACTCATAATAGGGCTGTATGTTGTCAGTGGAATTATCGATTTTTTATTTCATCGAACACATCAATTCGACTTGTGCGCCTTAAAAAACTTGAAGGATTTCATATTCATATGACGGCTACAAAAATATTCACCTCAAAAATCACCATGCAAGATAATGATTTAAGGAAACCCAAAATGAAATTGGACGGTGAATGATGACAGTGATGTGGTTTGGCTTCGGTTACCAGAATTGAAAAAGTACGATTATTTCAGAGCATTTTTATGGTTGTTTTCATTTCATTTGGATGAGCCGAATGCAAAAGAAAACAAATTTTTTTTTTTTCGCACAAGCTGACAAAAAGAAGAAATTCGTAGTTTTGAAAATAATGGACAAAGAATTAAAGGAGCTTTGGAGGAGTTGCAGGTGAATTTGGCCTTGAGATTTGTTTGTTTGAACGCTCAACCCCTGCCCACAATTTCGGTTTTTTCTTTTTCCTCGGATATCAACTACCTTGATAATTTTTACGTTTTAAATGTGACTTGATGTGGAGTTGGTTTCATTTCCACTGAAAAAAGCGGTTAACATGTCAAGTAAAATGTAAGGCCTCAGTTATAGCTATCAGTAAAATCCATTAGTAAAAGTTGAAACATCTGGAATCTGAAATTTTTTACTGATGAGCGTTTATAACTATCAGTAAATTTACACCTTCGCGCCGCAAACAATTTCGTTTTTATACTGTTCATCTCATCAGTAATTTTTTTAATGATGGCACCGGAACAGTAAACAAATGAAACTCCATCAGTAAAACGAAATGGAATTTTTTTTTACATTTGGCAGTCAGCTGTTCAGTAAAATGAAATTTCATCAGTAAAATTTATTAAATGGATTTGTTAATAATATTTAACACTAAACACAAAATTTTCCTCAAAATATAAGATTAAAGTATTCAAAATAGCAAAACAAAATTTTTACTGATGGATTTTACTGATAGCTATAACTGAGCCCTAACTTTGGCTGGAGCGGACTGTAAGGCCCACTGCTTTATATGGTAGAGCAGTTTTATCCTTCAAGCCCTATTTGATGTATTAAAGTAACGGACACTTTCTATCATAACACATAACTTCTAATTTGACAAAAACCATATCCTTCCAAAGTATAAAACTATATAATTCAAAAGAATGATAGCCTGTAAAATGTTTACCTCGCAAATTCTTCCTCCAACAAAGAAATTACCTCACTACAAATTGATGTCAGCGCGCTGTTGCACTTCCTGTGGCCACAAAAGAAAATACAAAAGCGTATAAAGTATTTCCATGATCCTGAAAAGGACTTTTCATCGCGAAGCCACCTCTTGCAAGCGTGTAACCTTTTTAAATGGATTTTCCATAAAACTCTTACTTCCCGGAATATTATACGTCAAAGTGTGTCTCGAACGTGCAATACTAAGGGTACATTTTGTGGCGAACGCAAACAACAAATATGCTCCTTACCGCACATCCGTGCATACCCAGATTGCATGCAAGCCATGGGAAATCTGAATAATTGAGCTTGCAAGAGTTTATCCAATACATTATCCAATATCTATTCAAAGTAGAAACCGTTTTATTTAAATATTTATGAAAATTTGGTTAAGTGGTCGTGGAAGAGTATGATTAAATAGTCTTTATCTATATATATAAAAGAACAGCTTAATTTTTGTGTTCGTTCGCTAACCGGGCACACTGGTTGACCGATTTTCCTAATTTTTTCTCTAAATGCAAGACGTTTTAGGGTAGAAGGTTTAGCAAAAATAAAATGTATATTTTTCAAATGCATTGAAATGAAAAACGGTGCCAATGTTAAAAAAATATATTTTTTTCACTTCAAAAAAAAAAAAAAACAAATCTGATCGATTTCAATTTTCGAAAATTGTCAAATCGAAAAAATTTAAAATGAACATTAGTATTAGCTATACAAACATATGAGTACATATATGTATATGCAGGTACACACATGGTCAAAGAAAGAAGAGAAGAAAAACAAGAAAGTTGCATCGTCATTGTCGCCATATAAACATATATATGCAGGTACACACATGGTCAAAGAAAGAAGAGAAGAAATACAAGAAAGTTGCATCGTCATTGTCGCCACAACCGTGATCAGCAAATTCTTCTATGTATTCCGGCCAGATCCAGTTTCGCACCCACAGGCTTTGAGCGTCGTCGTGGTGTACGCTATCCTTCCAGGCAAACATAAGATTTTCGGTATATTCAACGCTAATATTATTCCATTCGCGTAATAAGGCGTCTTTTAATTGCTCTTTATTGTGGATATCATGGATTCTGATTTTTTTTTTCAAGTGCATCCCAGGCATGCTCAATGGGGTTGATGTCTGGGCTTTGTGGTGGAGTTTTAAAGAGGTGAGGGTCTTATACAAGAGCCACAATACCAGTGTTATGTTCGGTATACTAAGGATCATGTAGACAGGACAGATGTACCGCATCTTAAATTTAAACATATTAATTCATTACCCCTACGATTATTTCTAATATTCTTACCCCGGATGCCGCCATATATCTCAATACCATATCACCCCCACCGCCATGCTTGACGGTCTTAGTTGTACATTTTGAATTTAAGGCTTCATTTGGGTTTCTCCACACTTGCAACCGCCCGCGTATTTCTACCTCCATATTGTTATCGGCTGCTAATATACTGACCCAATGTATCTAATTGAAGGATCACACTACTTCGAGGTCGTACTCCTCCTAATAGTTGTTCTGCAGAAAGGACCATCATGAATTTAGTTTTTTTTTCCTATTAATTTAGGTGGCTATTAAGGCATATTGGTTGCTGACAGGGTTAAAAGTGGGACCGGAAATTGAAATACAAATAGTTAAAGAAAGGAAAATGAAAAGTAATTAGTAACTTTTATTTCTTTTGTGACAACATTGAGTAATACTTCACTATTATCATAACGGCGTATAATTTTGCTATCAGAGGTATCTTATGAAAAACAATAACAATTAATCATACTACTATTCCCAATTAAATATATCATTTCTGAGTCCTGCAAACAAACAAAAATGGAACACAGCTTTGAAAGCTCTGAACACTAAAAAAAAAAAATACGCAGTTTTCGGTTTGCATTTAATACTTCCATTAGACAATTGAATTTCTGACAATGATGACATCTACAACCAGGAGTAATTTGGAAAACATTCTTCGGAAATTTTATATTGGCAAAAGTAGGAGAATCTGGTAAAATTTTACTACACGTTGCTTCGTCCAAAACCGTGGCAACTCTGTTAAGTTACGGGAAAACTGCAAACTCAACCTTAAATATAACACTAACAATTTCTTAAGAGCGGGTACAATTCTCATGGAGGAAAAACCTCATGGAAGAGTCGGAAAACTGGAAAAATCAAAATATCTAATGTCGGGAATAAGATTTTCTTGCTTGGAATTTTTTGTTTTAAAATGGGTTTTCAAATGGAAACATGCAAGTTCTTGATGAAAATCTCCTAAAACTCATTGGTTTTCATATGGAAAACTGAATATTATTGCAGGTGCATTGGTTTTCAAATGGAAAACTGGAAAATTTCAAAATGGGTTTTCGAATGGAAAACAGAAAGTTCTTGATGAAAAACTGGTTTTCAAAGCGGAAATTGTTATTGTAGGTGCACTGATTTTCAAATGGCAAAATGGAATTTTTTTTTATTGGGAATTCGGCAAACTCTGCGAGAACGCCAAGAACTTCAAGACCTAAAATCAAGTTTTTGCATGGAATTTAAGGTGCATTGGTTTGTTTGTATGTCCGGTAGGGACTCTTAATCCGCTCAATCCTTAACGCATTTATATAAAATTTTCACTGTAGGTATGGCCTGAGTAAAATCAAATTTTTGGGACAATCTTACGGGAAATTCAGCAAATAAAGAGGACAATCGTAAGCTTTATGGAAATCTGATTTTTGTGAAATAGTCAAAACACACCGGAAGAATGAAAATTTGTTCAATTTCACAACGAAATTTTCATTTTACTGCCTGCTTTAATGAAAGTAGAAACTCAGTTGTAAAGCTTGGAAAAATTCAGATATTTCAATTCGATTCAAGCAAATCACAGGGCATGGGCAACAAAGCCTGCAATTACGAACTCAGCCAATATCTGTGTTAATCATACATACTTATTCTGGAGTTGCTATGAAGGGCGGCGAGACGAAGTTCGCGGGGTCAGCTAGTATTGTTATATAACAGATTCCCTTAACCATTTATACAAGTTTAAGTTATCGCTCATGATTTTGTACGAGCAAAAACCACTGTATGTTACCATACTTAGAAACATGAGCTTTTGGCTTCATACGTTAAAACGAGAGTAATGTCTCCAATTCCGGCTTTTACGAAGATGGAACTGGAGCAATTAAAGAAAGTATTCTTTTTGCATAGCAAGTATTACTTAGCAACTAAATGACGCCAAGAGTTTGAGTTGAGCTTTCGCTCCCGTTGAGTAGCTTGGCTTAACTATGCATTTTATGTTCGATTGCCGATGCACTTCTGTTCTAACAAGCGCACATGCAAGACCTCTCGTTAATTATTTAATAAAACATCATTTATGATACCATGTGCTTAGATTGTTAAAGTTAAAATCTTATAATCAATTTATAGTAAAATAAAATTATCTTTATAGTTTAAGTCTTCTTTTTATTAAATAAATTCAGCTAGGTTTTTTCTGTTTTAAGTTTATTTTTATTTATACGTTAATAATTTTATTTTACTATAAATTGATTTTAAGATTTTAACTTTAACAATCTAAGCACATGGTATCATAAATGATGTTTTATTAAATAATTAACGAGAGGTCTTGCATGTGCGCTTGTTAGAACAGAAGTGCATCGGCAATCGAACATAAAATGCATAGTTAAGCCAAGCTACTCAACGGGAGCGAAAGCTCAACTCAAACTCTTGGCGTCATTTAGTTGCTAAGTAATACTTGCTATGCAAAAAGAATACTTTCTTTAATTGCTCCAGTTCCATCTTCGTAAAAGCCGGAATTGGAGACATTACTCTCGTTTTAACGTATGAAGCCAAAAGCTCATGTTTCTAAGTATGGTAACATACAGTGGTTTTTGCTCGTACAAAATCATGAGCGATAACTTAAACTTGTATAAATGGTTAAGGGAATCTGTTATATAACAATATTTTATTCAAGTGCGCTTGCGAACAGGTTTTTGACGGGCGATGAAGATTTTATGTTTCTGCAAGAAGTTCATTTGAGAAAATTGAGTAAGGGAAAGATTGTGTAGCAATTAAAGAATTTTTGTAAGAAAAAAAAAATACAAAATATTTTTCCATCAGGAGAAAAAAACTTTCCCTAATGAACATTCCTTCTTGAAGTCCTTGAAGTCGAAAAACAATATTCCAACTCGTGTTTCGAAATATTGTTATCAAACCACTCATCTGAAGTGCACACGAGCGCATTAGACCGCTTCCTTGGGTGTAATACTGAAAACAAAACAACCTCTCACCACTGCAATGTAACTTTCTCTAAAATGAAAAAAAAACTTCCAAATCCCTTAAACTCAAAAGAGCATTTTCAATTTTTCGCCTGCCACATTTTTATTCTTCCTACATGTGGAATCTATCGAAAAGACTTGAAAGTGTGTTGTGGCTTTTTCGGTGTCAAAAACAGATTTATCTGCTGGGAACGTGAACAACTAAGATTTCGCATTATTTGGTGTGCGTATATCCTTCACATCCTTTTCGTTCTTATTAAAAGTGTACTTCCACTTGAGTTGATAATTTTTTTTTCTTCTTGGTGCCTTCATCTTCTTCGGGGATTGATTTGATGGAAGATTACTTTGACTCGCATTCATTGTGTTCATGACGACAGGAGCCGAAGTCGTTGAGGAGGATCATTTAAGATTTTACAAGTTTTCCCATTTCTAGAACACTTTTGACTGACTTGGCTTTCGGGAGTAGAGAACATTGTCTTTATTGTGAATAAAACCATTTGTTGGGGAATTGTTTCCGGAGTGCATGTGAGAACTTTAAAACACAAGTTTCTAAGTTGTTTTAAGTTCTCTTTTGGGACGTTGTTAAATAAATCAACCTTTAAACGATTTTCAGGTTCGCACTTTTCATGAATTTTTCTGATTTGAATTACAACCTGAAAATGTTCGTTAAATTACCTCATTTGAAAAATGTAAGAAATGTTGTATTCAACTCAAATATTCTCTGGAAATACTCTCATGGAAATTTCATAGTTTCACTGGTACATATTTCCATTTGCATTGCACACACAACAACAAGCTTGTACACAAAACATAAATAAGATATATCCTTATCGAACCTTAACTCTTAAGATATTTACTGAATTATGGCATCTCAGACATTTGGGTGGTTGAGCACGACATAAGGAATGAATTCAACGCTTGATTTGCTTTATCTCAATTTCTGTCAAATATTATCCTTTAAGAGATACTAATACTATGTGAGGGGCACGGAGTGGAGAGGGCGACCAAAATGTTTTAAAAGAAAGACACAAGCTTCGGCTTCAAGTGATTTATTACAACTAAACTAAGACCTGATCTTAAAACTTAAAACTACATATACATGCAAATATCACAGTTCATTGCTTATAATACGAAAGTAAAGCATACTATGTACTATGTACTTAGCTGTTCAATCATACGATTTGCGGATTATAACATTTGTAATAATTGAGTTGGATACATACGAGAACGTTATAATATAAAAATACTGGGATACAGGGTATTCTTGTTTTTAATTGATTTTACAAATATATTTCTTACAACTCCACCCTCTTTTAGAACAAATCGTCTTCGATTTTTTTTTTTACAATTTTTTCATTTATCTATTTCTGCTTTACATACATACACGTTAAGAGATTTCTTAAAATGCACTAATTTAGCAGTAAGTATAACATCAAATACTTTTAAATTTACTTGGAATAAGATATGAGAATGCATGCGAATTCAAACAGTTTCATTATCATTAAAATACACCTAAATACATATATTGATAATAATTTTAATATACAAAGAGACATTAATTTAACGATTGTACTTTGATACAGACATTAATAACTGACATATTTTGAATTTGAACATTTTTCATTTGATTTGATTTCACATAAGTTGCAATATACATATTAACAAATATTTAAAAAATTGGTTTTGATTATTTAAACGCTTGATACGTTGACCTTGTTTATTCGATATTGTATGGCTTCATGTTTTCAGGAGAAGCTACTCCCTCATATTTAGATCTTGAAATCTGCAAGTTTTCTAAGTCTTTAATTAAATATCTGTCATTTGGAAGTGTTTTAATAACTTGATATGGTCCTTTAAATTTCGGTAATAACTTCTTATTTACGCCAGGCGTGTTAATGACATTTTTGATCATCACAAAGTCTCCCACTTTATATTGATGTGGCTGTTTATGACTTCTGTCAAAGTAAACTTTGTTTGCTTCCTGGCTTCGAACTGTGTTCTCAGCCGCTTCTTTTCTGATTGATTCTAAGGTCCTAGATTCCTCTTGACACAAATAATTTTCTAAATAGTCACGAATGTTATCGCTAACCTCGCCTCTCTGCCGGATTCCAAAAAGCAAAGTGCTTGGGGTGAATCCACTACTTTTATTTTCAAAATTGTTGAGAGCAAATTCTACTTTTCCTAAGTATTTTGTCCAATCACCTGGGTCTAACTCGCTTTCTTTACCTAACATTGGGGTTAGAGTTCTATTCACACGCTCAACCTGTCCATTTGATTGTGGTGAGCTTGTCGCTATTTTAATATGTTGCACATCATTCTTTTTACAAAAGTCAGAAAACTCTTCTGATGTGAAACAGCTTCCACGGTCAGACACAATGCACAAAGGCTTACTATAGCTTGAAAAATAAGACTCTAGACACCTAATGACCTCTTTTGTATTGGTTGTCTTAACTGGATACAATTTTGAGAATTTGGGAAAACCATCGACAACTAAAAATACATGTTTTTTGAGATTGCGTGTGGATGAGGGCAACGGACAATAATGGTCGATGTGGATTGTCTCGAAGGGCTTATTACCTTTCGGAATACTGTGTAAAACACCTTTCTTTTTACCTGTTGTTGGTGAAAAATGTATGCATTTTAGACAGCTACCAATACAGCTTTTGAGTTTTAATTTCATAGCTGGAAACCAATATGTTTTTTTCAAAAATTCATAACACTTTTCAACACCTACGTGGCATAACGCATCGTGATGAGTTTGAATAACGTTTCTTTCCATATGTGATGGCACATAAAAGAAAACTTTTTTGTTTATTTTACGATAAACAAGACCGTTAATTAATTCGTAAGATGAACTCTCTCGTTCTTCCAACATCTTAACCAAACGCTGAATTGTTTTATCTCTTTGCTGTGATGCGGCTAGTGCGTTTTCGAATGACTCCGCTTCAGCAATCATCAAGACGTTGTGGGACCTACTGAGAGCATCAACGTGAGTCATCTTACTACCATCTCTGTGCTCGACTGTATAATCAAACTCTTGCATTTCTAAAGCCCATCGCGAAATTCTCGGGTTTAAAAGTTTTTTGTTGAGAGTCAAGGTTAATGACTTACAGTCCGTTACAATCTTAAATTTGATGCCAATGAGATATATATTGAAGCGTCTTAAAGCATATATTATTGCTAAGGTTTCTAGCTCATACGAATGGTACACTCAGAGAAAAAAATAGTTATTTTCAACTATTTTTTAACAATTTTCATAGTAAAAATCGGGAACACTATTTATAATAGTTAAAAATAGTTATTTGCGACTATTTTCATAGTTAATTGGTAATATAACTATTTTGTAGTCAGAATCAGCTATATTAATAGTAAAATCAACTATTCAATAGTCATTCCTATTTTTTAACTATTCGATAGTCAGAATCAACTTTTGCAATAGTCATATCAACTACTCAATAATCATTTCTATTAAGTAACTATTCGATCGTCAGAATCAGCTTTATCAATAGTAAAATCAACAAATCAATAGTCAATGTTCATTTAACTATCTAATTAGTAAAATATAACTTCTGTTCATAGTTATATTTAACTTTATCGAAAAGTCGTTCTCTGACTATTTATATCGTCGTTATTGTTACCTGTTGCAGAAATGCTTACCTGATACTTTTTGTTCCCCAAGACTTCTCTAAATATATATATAAAACAAAATAATAACAACAACAACGTATTCTTTTTTCAATACATTTTACATTTTAATACGTACATTAAGTAGGAGTTTACAGAAATATTTTACAACGTTAAAATTTTCTTGTATTAATTATAACAATTATATTTACAATGGTTTTGAATACATAATTCTTAATAAAAAAAAGTCAAGGCTTCAACGAAATATATGAGAAAGAAATTTTACTGGCAAAATGATGGTTCTAGTTGTCGGCTGTATTACAAATATTATTTTTAACATTAATTAGAATAAATATACATGCATTTTATTTATTTTTTGCCTAAAGTTTAATTCTCGCATTAAAAAAACTTATTAAATTTTGTTTTTTCTTTTAACAAAGTGAATGTGGAATAGGAAATATCAATTATTCAAGAAAATCAACTGGCGAAGTGATAAGTTATAAGATATTTAAGTGATAAGTGATAATAATGTAATCTGAGGAATTAAGTCGACTTACGTTGAGTCCTATTTCTAAATATTTATTGGATCTTCGTTCTATCGTTGAAACCAGTTCTGATGTGCATGGTAGGTAAATAGATGAGAAAGCTTTCTTGAGAAGCTGAACAGCTTGGGTGCCGAGTTTTCTTTTGGCCCTTAATTTTAATCATGCTTACTGGTTGCAGAACGTGAATCTAAGAAAAGAAAAAGTCCTGATAAAATGCCAATTTATGAAAAGGTAGTGTTTTTCTTACCAGGTAATGTATTATCATTAATATTTCAAAGAACAACTTTTTATTGTCTTTACATTTGATGTTTGGTAGGAGACGAGGAAATTTCAAAACAAATTGTGGCCAGTTCTGGAACAATCCCAAAGATATTTCTTCACCAAAGCTTTCAGCGAAATATTTATTTATCTATTGAAAAGCAATAGTACTTTATTATATTTAAAATGTTTAAGAAATAATTTTCAATGTTAATCTAAGTTTAAATATATTAAACTTAAATTTAAAACGAGATGATTTGAAAAAAAAAACTTTTTTTTTTAAATCAAAATTGATACTTAACTCACCAGTGTATATCCCAAGGAATGTCTTAAAATAGTCCATTCTTCAAAAATTGTTTTGAGGTTAAGATCGGCTTTCCGTAGTAAGTTTTTTTTCGGTACGAAAAAAAGTTCTTCCCACGTTTTGACACACGCTGTCCAATTTGATTGTATTTTAAAAATATTTTCCCACTTTCAATTTCAGTTTCTGAAAAAAAAACAACAAATTCATTAATTTAAATCTGGTACTTAGTATGTATGTATATAAATTTTAAAGTAAATCTTACCAAAAAAATATGAATATTAAACTCTCAGATCCCAGCTTTTTAAGAGGCGATGCAAGTAGTCCTCGTTTGTTTCGCTGCTGGTGGGCTGCAGAGTATTAGCCGGGTTTATTTCCTGAATAATTTGTATTTCTTCCTGGCCAGCGTTAAACACTTCCAGATATTCACTGATCGATTTCTCGAAAGGATCATTATCACTGTTCATTTTTATATAATATGTTTTTTTGTTTATTTGACCAATTTGAAATATGTAGTCACTTGATTTTGATAGATTTGATTTTATGAATCAAGGGTTTTGTTTTCTATGTTTTCAATAATTGTTAATCACTTTTTCTGTCGTCGCTTTTAGTTTCGAAAAAAGTAACACTTACATATTTTGTCTTTTTTTTCAACTGTATCAATTATTAATCACTTTAATTTTTTTTTTCAAGTTAAAAAAGTTTTTAATTACCACACGACTGATTGAACTCACGACAAAATACAGAATGAACGTTAAAAACATAAGAGACCGCGACGTGCAAGCAAAATTACTACAGACTACACATAGTCATTTGTAACCATGGATTAGTAAGAACATAGCCACTTCAACTATGTGGTAATTGTTGTGCTTATAATAAAACTATTATATATTAAGAAGTAACTATATAATAGTCAGAGTGAACTACTATGGCATAGTCACCAGCAACTATTTATAGTTATTTCTAACCGAAGCTTAGTCATTTGCAACTACACATAGTCATTTTTGACTATGGGGAAGTTATTGTGTGTAACGGCATACTTTTCGACGCCCAAACGAAAGAACTAAAACATAGTTATTAACAACTACAAATAGTTGTTTGTAACTATGGGGAAGTTATACTGTCATAGTAATCGACGCGCAAACGAGCCATGAGCAAAAGAAGCTACTAGGACATAGTCATTTTTGACTATGGGGAAGTTATTGTGTTAGTTATTGACGCGCAACCAAAACCTTGGTATTGTAGGAGAAGTAAGGAATTATGATCTCATGTACAAAGAAAAGCATATTTTGCCATATACAAAGACCGAAATAACTAAGCAATAGTAAAATGCAACTGCACGTATAGTCATTTTCAATTGTGTAGTAGTTGATTTTATGAATACCATCATATACCACTATTTTATAGTAGAAGGCTATTCTAGATTAGTCAGAATTGAATGAATTCTTATTAACTATACTTTTTATCAAAATAGTTACAATTAACTATTTTGTATAGTACAAATCAAAATTATGGATTTTTAACTATAAAGTAACTATTTAGTAACTATTTTCACAGTATTTTCTTGTAAAAATAGTCATTCAACGATTTACAGTGAATTTTAGAAAAAGACTATTATAATAGTTCCAAAAGTAACTATTTTTTTCTCTGAGTGTACTTCGTTTCTTGAGCAGTGGCGCGCTTAGAAAAAAAGAACACGGGGTGAAATAACTTGTCATCTTGTCGTTGGAGCAAAACTGCACCGAAACCAAGAGCACTCGCGTCGCAATGAAGCTCTGTCTCTGCGCTGGCATTGTAAATGCATAAAACAGGTGCGTCAAGAAGTTTGCTTTTTAAAGTTTCAAAAACCGAATTTTCTTTTTCCCCAAACGAGAACTTCGAATCTTTCTTTAAATTGTCGTATAATGGCTTAACAAGGATAGAAAAATCTTGAATAAATTTTCTGAAATACGAGCAAAGACCTAAGAACGAATGTAATTGTTTAATGTTTGCTGGAGCTGGAAATTCCATCACCGCGCGTTTACCTTCCGCATTTGGTCTTATACCGTTAATCGAAATTTCATAGCCTAAATAAGTTATTGATTCATGCATAAACATGCATTTATCAAACCGAAATTCTAAACTATGTTGATGTGCTATAGAAAAAACTTCATGCAAAATTTGAAAATGTTCTTCTTTTGTTGCCGTTGCAACCAACAAGTCATCAAAATATATTCGCTTTTTTCCCGAACGAATAAGGGTTTTGAACTTTTGTTCTATAAACTGTTGAAATACAGCAGGCCCATTTTTTAGTCCACATGGAACGACAAGATATTCGAATTGGCCCAGAGGCGTCACAAAGGAAGTATACTTAATGGATTCTTCCGACATTTTGACATGTTGGAAGCCATTCTTCAAATCAAGCGACGTAAAAAACTGTTTTCCCCTTAAGCCATCCAACATGTCCTCGATTAGTGGAATTGAAAAATTATTCTTTAAAGTAATTTTATTGAGTTGCCTATAATCAATGCATAAACGCAACTCACCCGATTTCTTTCTTGCTAATACGATAGGTGACGCATATGGCGAGTTACTTTGGCGAATTATTTTCTTTTTCAAGAGATCGTCTAAAATTTTTTGGAGCTCAATTTTATGAGCATGCGGTAATCTTCTAGGTGCACAGTTAAAAACACTATTTAAATCTGTTAAATTGATTTGCATTTCAATTTCTTTTTCATCGATTGAATTCGAAATATTATCGGAAGTCATAAGAACATTTCCAAAAACTAAATCTCTAATTTTGTTTTTCTCATCCAAGCTTAAATTTTCATTAAAATTTAAAACAAATTTATCATCACGACTGTCAAACGTATCAATGTTTAAAATCTCTTCTATAGAATCACTTTCTTTTAAATTATTTTCTTCGCATAAGGTCATTTGTTTCTCTTTGTTATTGTTTTCTTCACTTAAAATTAATGGTTTTTCATTTAACGTAAGTTTAAAATTTGATTTTAATAAAAAATCTCGTCCTAATATAATGATATTTTTCATCGTGTCGTTTTTGACAACATATAAACATAAATTTTCAAATAAATGATCAAAAGCTTTAACACTACAAATAACTCTACCATAAATATTAAGCTTACTACTGTTAATTCCCACGAAGTCAGGCACTGAAGCGTCAACTGATGTCATCAAATAAGGTGGTATATATTTTTGCTGTACAAAACTGATTGGGCTTCCTGTGTCGATTAAGGTATTGGCTTCCAGTTTCACGGTTATTGATTCCAACTCGGCGCTATGAAATGTAAATTCGAATACACCATGAAAGTCTTCCAAAAAAGTACCTCGATGTTGTTGCTTGGCAGCGTCACTACCTTCCAAAGTACAAACAGTTGTTTGGGGACAATTTTTTATACCATGACCCATCTGTCCACATCCAAAGCAAGAGCCCTTTTCTCTGCGCGGCTTAGGACAGTTGGAAAGTAAGTGTCCGACGTCATTGCAGTTGAAACATCTGAATTGAGCTTTGGAACTGGTGCTCAGAACTGGTTTGGCTGCATGCGTCATAGTTTTGGTGGATTGTTGAAACTCTGACGCCTTCGTTTTCTCATATTTTCTGAGAACTCTCTTGAGATCCAAAATGCTGTTTGCTGTAAGCAAAATTTGTTTGTTAGACATCGTGTCGGGTATACCTTTAATGATGTAATTCATAATGTCTTGCTCTTCGATGTCAGCGGAGCTTCCAATCTCTTGCATAATCAGTACGTATTGTTGAATGCTCTCGTTGCTTCATTTTCTTCGGTTTCGAAGGTATGATGGATATATGCCGCTGTCACATGTTGTTGGAACTCGTTTTTCAGAGCTGTTTTTAGTTCATCCCAAGTTCGACATGACACTGATCTTAAAAAGAGTTTAGCGGTTCCCTTTAGTAAACGTTGGGCGTATATGAAGCACTTAGAATCGTCAAAATTGTAAATAAGTTGCGATTCCTCGATGCTCTTTATCCATTTGGTCACAGGAAAGCACGGAGTGGAGAGGGCGACCAAAATGTTTTAAAAGAAAGACACAAGCTTCGGCTTCAAGTGATTTATTACAACTAAACTAAGACCTGATCTTAAAACTTAAAACTACATATACATGCAAATATCACAGTTCATTGCTTATAATGCGAAAGTAAAGCATACTATGTACTATGTACTTAGCTGTTCAATCATACGATTTGCGGATTATAACATTTGTAATAATTGAGTTGGATACATACGAGAACGTTATAATATAAAAATACTGGGATACAAGGTATTCTTGTTTTTAATTGATTTTACAAATATATTTCTTACAACTATTTTCTGCTTTATTAAATTTCTAGGAACTTCTATAATAGCAAATTAAATTTGAAATAATTATGCAGGTATTGTGTTTCGTCCTGTTGGCCTTGTTTGGGTAAACATTTTGAACATGGACAAGTTGACACAGGCTGGAAGGTCCAGCTGGACAATAAAGTCTGTGGTATTTGGGTGAAATGAACTTGAAGCCTCAAATATTCAGATTGAATTGTTAAGGTCTGTTAAGGAAATCTGGGAATTATGTATGTAACTGTCTTTTTTCTAAACAATCAAAGGAGGGTGAAAAAGGGTTTTATTTTTCAATAACTACTTCTTTCGTTTTGATGTTACAAACGAAAAGATCTCCTCCCGGTATTTGACCTCGTTTATGCGCTTGTATAGATAGAAATAAAATTCAACTCCAGTTGACATAAAAATCGATTTCCTGAATTTTATTTGAAGTAGAAAATTATTGGAAAAACACACTTTTGCAGTATTTCAAGGGAAACTTAGAGATAAAAAAATGAACGATGAAATTTTTGCAACAAGGAGAATTTATGGGGCCTACACTACTTGTGATGAAGGATTTGAAACATCACAAGCACAACATTAAATTTGATAATAGCTTCTCATAAGTTATTTGTGTTTTTTTTTTTCTTTCTTTTTAATATGCCATTAAATGTTTCGTTAGGGAGTTTTCGCAGTTATTGGTATACTAAAACTTAAAGTTTGATTCATAATTCAATACACATCTGTTATGTCTGGGAACTACGAATATGATACCGGAAAATTTAAGAGCGTTTTACTTCATTGCAATGAATGAGTTGTTGGCAAGAAAAAAAGAATAAAAAAATAAATAAATAGAGTGGCGTGACAGCTTTTGAAAAGCCAAGGCCTAAGTGTCTTTCTCTCATCAACAATTCTCTGGGTGCGTGTGAAGAATTGAGGGGATCTACAATTTAACGCCGATTCTGAACGGCAAAGCTGAGAAGCACTTTTTCATGACAGATTGATACTCTTGGAAATTTTGTCAGCTCTTCGCAAGAGGCAGTACCCGTGAAAGATGAAATAGAAAAGCCACGGGCAGAATGTATTATGGATGTGGACGGGTTTTCATAATTAAAATCATTATTATTCTCTCCCTGGTCGATGATTTGTTTGCATTTATTTTGCAAGTTTGCAAGTTATCGCCCCAAGGCTTCAGACGTCCAAGTACACTCCAACTTTCAAGAAGAAATTTAGTCGGCAGCGCTGTCATCACATCTGCTTCGCGGTAGATTTGATATAGCTAGGAATCGTAAAGAGTGACAAATATTCTCCGTAGCATTTTCAAACGCGGTGCCTTCAAAGACCAAACTAGGTTTTGTTGTCTTTGAGCAGTCGTCCAATTATTTCTGCTTCTATGTTGTTATCGGCTGCTTCTACTGACCCAAAGAAATTGAAAGATCGGACTGCGTCGAAGCCGTGCCTAATTTGTTGTTCGGCGCGCGTCGCATGCATGTTAACATCATTCACTTTGTCACTGTCGATCTTTTACCAGTCGATAGTTCAAAATCGATTTAATAAGAGTCGACATTTTGATCAGTCGGTATTTTTAACGATCCACATTTTGAAAGTCGACGCAACTTTTTGAAGGTAGATTTTTTAAATCGACATTTTAAAAATCGGCAAATCGTACCCAATCCCATAAGGAATTGTATCAACATAAGACCAGCGGGGAATATGAGAGGTGATCAAATTTATGCTTAAAGGACGTTTCGGTCTTGGGGTGCTTAGGCGATAGAACTGACCAAATCCCAGTCGTAGTGTGGAAACTTCATGGATCAGGCTGACATCATTGGGATGATGATGGTGCAAGTAAAATTGAAGATTTTTATTCACAAGCTTATCTCGAGATGATCAAAGAATTCATCCTCAATTGCTTCAGGGAAAACCTCACAACCATATTTTCATAAGGTTGATTGGATTTTCCATCGTGTGCTAGTCATCCGAGCTTTAATTAAAAACGAATTTATTTTTAACCACACCTACGCCAAATCAAAACATTTTTGATTAAAATTTCCCACTGCCTTGTTTGCAAACAAATTAAGTCATAAATCAACAATAAATCCACTTTCATGGCTTGAAAGTAATTAATGGTATTTTCCAGAGAAACCAAAAACAAAACTTGAGCATAACCAACAAACCTACAATTAATTGAAAACCCAGACAAAACAAAATACCAGACAATCGCAATAACTTACAACTTTGAACAATTTAATTACATTTATTATCAAACAAACACACACGCAGTTCCGCTTAAATTTTAATTAAATATTTCCTTACCGAAAACAATATTACGCGCAAAACCTACGGAAAGATGTGTAAATCTTTACTCAGTTTCAATGTCTGATATCCTGTCTGAAGGCAACAGTTCTGATTTATATCCCAAAATAAAAAATGCATCCAACCAAACCGACACGCCACTGCGTCCCGCTCTCAGTCGGCCGATTGGATTGCGTCAACGAGCAACGACGAAATTTAACATCTGTACAAATTTTGTTTAATGTAAATGCGACTGCAAGACAACACACGCCAACCTATGAATGATTTAATTATTCCCATTGCGATTACCGTAAATAATAAAAAAGTAAATTAAAATACTAATGCATAAACCCATTAAAAAACCCGTTTGCTTGAATCAAGCTGTAAAACCGAAGATTTATCTCCGTTTCGGATGTCAAAAACTTTTTGAATAAATTATTCACACGAGTTAATACTCATATTGAGTTACTTTTTGATTTAAAGCTCTTTTTCAGTCCACAACAAAATATATTTAATTTTTCCGAAGAGTCAACTGGTCGAATATCCTTAATTAAAAGAACACTCTATTTGCGTTTGCTTAATGTTACAAAAAGGCAAACGAAATGATGGTTTTCCGCGAGGTTGCACTTTCGCAGCGATACTTTTACCAATGCTTTCTGTTTGCCAATTAGTCCGGCTGTTGTTGAAATCTGAGCTGATTTAAAGCAAGCAATTATGAAACTCTGGCTGGGTTGACGATTTTCCATCAGCAACTTGCACCAACAAAGAAAAAAATATAAAGCCCCAAGTTGCATCTTCTGTGTACAAAGAAGAATCAAGCTGAAAAACGCTTTTTGTGTACTTAAAAATTATCGCTTTCTGTTTTCTTGTCGTCGAATAATAGACTCGCCGAGTTACTGTTGCAAGGATTCTGAGCTGGAAGTGAAATAAATTAAGCAAAACAAAAAAGGGAAATTGCTTTATTCGCCTCTGGTAACATATTCTCATTATACATGTGGCACTTGAAGGAGTTTTTTCGAGTAGGTACGAGAAAGAACATATAGGCACCGGTAATGGTTATACGTTGGAAAAACAGATTCTTTACAAGCAGTGATTTTCTTTTAACATGTCCTGACTCTGGGGTGTACTTACTCTTTTCTTGCAACTCAGACATAGACACCTTAATGAATTTAAATTATTATGTGGATGAGGACATGTGAAGTTTTAGATCATGGCGGAACGTAATTCAAGAGGACTCGTTTCTTCTTTGTTTTTCTATTATCATTATGTTTTCGTGGGGAAGGGAGGAATTTTAAGTATTGTCAACATAGACACGTGTTGGCATTTTGTGCCTTTAAGCAGATGAGAACATACCTATGTATATCTTTTGTGCCGAGTGAAAGTATGGGATAAGGAGTTTTCGGCATAATTCATAAATTAAGAGGCTTAATAAAATATCCAAGGACCTGAAAGTGTTTCAAAGTTGTTGTCTTAATTAGTTCTTAAGACTTTAATGCAATTTGTTTCTGTGTGTCGAGGGGGTGTTGATGTGATTTTCACACAATTTGTGATCAATTTAACTGTTGAGAAGGAAAAGTTTGAAAATTACATTTTTTCATCCTTTTACGTAGAGTACTTTCAAACTCGTTGATTATAGAATTGCAATGATAAAGGGGAAAGCTTTTGCATACAAAAATGTCAAGTTTGATGTTTTAGGTCAAAATCGATTTGAAAACTCATCAAATTCATTTGGCAAAGGCTCCTTCTTGAAGTTGAACTTAAAAAATTGCAATATGTTTAGCGTTGTTTTTTGTTTCCTTTTGTTTTGTTCTTAACTTTTCAGCAACAACAACATCCTTTGTCTTATGATAAAGTCTTCCATTTTGTCCTCCTCTCATTTTATTTTTCTTTTGTTTCAAAGGCCTTCTATTGTCCTTCAAGTCGAAGATAATAAATAAGATAGAATCAGCTCGTCTTTAATTCATAAACCATTACTGGCCAAGTTTCCTCAAGATGGATAAACTAAGTTTGGTTTTAAGATTCTCTTTTTGTTTTATAGAAAATGGTCCTCCTGTACCGGGCAGAAGAGAACATGGCTGGAATTTCGATCTTCAAGGAGTGACATAAAAGTTAGTCCCCTGTAAGAATGTTGGCAAAATCTACTTTTTACTAATATTTTTTTTTTAGTTTGAGTGTAAACCGAAAGACATAAATCAAGTAAGGTGAAAATTACACAGAAAGAAATCGAAGATCAAATCAAGAAAAACAAGCGGTAAATCACGAAAAATGAATCTAGTTATGGACCTTGGATTGGGAATCAAATATTACGAATTCGTGTTTGTAATTTACGAAAAAGAGGAAAATGAAGACATTACGACTCAATAGTTGTAATTCTACACTTTTGAATCGCAACAAAAAAAAGCATTTATGATTCAGAAGCGTAATTTCCGATGAGCCAGTTGTTAATTTACATTTGGCTTGTCAAGAATTACGACTCAAAAGTTGTAATTCTACACTTTTGAATCATAACCAAAAAAAGCATTTACGATTCAGGAGCGTAATTTACGATCAGCCAGTTGTCAATTACGTAAATTATCCGTTTTGTTTCCCCCCCCCCCCCCCACACCATCCTCGTTCCGGGGGGATCTCGCCTCTTTTTCTCTCTCCCTTCCTTGCCCTTCCCCCTGTACTATATTCTCCCTTCCTCTCTCTCCTCACCGATCAATCTTCGTACTTCCTTCTCATTCTGCACTGCTTAGTGGCGACTATTTTTTTTTTACAAATCCGTCACTCCGCACTGCTGGGATTCGAACCCAGGCATGAGAATGCACGACGGCGGCGGTCTCTTGATCGGCACCTCTACCCACTGAGCTACTTGACGCTTTAAAAATTGGAATTGATTTTCGACTGCATGAAAACTAGGGAATAAATAAACAACACAAAACGTTTTTCTTTTTCAGGAAATACTGTCGTAATTTACGATTCATGACCGTAACAAAAGAAAACAGTTTGGATTCAAAAGTAGTAAAATGCGATAAGAATTCATGATTTAATAAACACCTATTTTTTAATTCAGGAAATATTTTTGTAAACTACGATTTTCTAAGATCAATTCGTTCATTTAGCTTCAAGAGCTTTGTTTTTAGAATATTGAGATCATAAATCTCGATCTTTGATTTTGTAAATCAGAATTATTTAGTCGTACAATTTATATCATGCTCCAAATGTTTAAAATTACGAATACAAAATTTGTAAATTGCTCTTACAATGGAGAGGATTTTGTCCAAGAATTTTTTTTTTTTTAACTTTGAAACAGATAAAAAAAGAACAAAAATTCAAGGATTAATTAATATTTCAAAAGTGCTTTTTGCTGTAAAGCATTGCTAAAAGTTGATGGAGGATTCGATTTTGGCTTATTCAGTACTTGTAAAAGTGATTAAAAGTTCAACCTTAAAAGGTTTCATAAACTAAAATAAATTTACTTTTGATAGTAAGAACAAAAAGACAGATTGCGGTTCATGTACAAAATCTGCAAGTTAAAATCCCGGATAACAAAATCCTGGCAAATTTTTCCTGGTGGGATTTTCACTTTAAACCTTAATTTATTTTGTTTGTAAACAATTAAATAAAACAAAAATTTAAAGTTTAAAATTCACTCGAATTTAGAATCATTTGAATGAAGAATAATTTTGCTTCGTTCTCCATGATGCTCAACGTTTGATGTCACATTTCTGTGTGGTCTAAGGAAAAAGATGCCAGATTTCGATCGGTAAACGGTAGAATTTTTTCCAAACTAATGATACGCGGCCAAAATAACCAGGAATAAGCCGAACGCTACGGGTTCTAGCCCCAGCTTCGACAGCATTCTTTTTCTACGAAAATCGCCAGCTTATCTGAGGCCACCTGTGCGATAACATGAGACAATATAACATCTATGTCTCCTCCTCTGAGCCATGTAGGTTTCGGTTATGTGTTTTCCCCCTATGTATCTATCTGTCTCTCTCTGTTGTATTAATGTCTTGTTCTGTCCCAGCCGATGGTCTCAGTCGCCAGTGCTGCTATGTGTCTGTAGTTCGTCACATTCATGTGCGAAGAACTGTAATTTCAATGTTCAATGTTCAATAACCAAGATTTTAATTTCCAGTCTTTCGACCTCAATAAAAAAAAATATTGTTCAAATTGAACTTTCTGTCTTCAAAACATTTCCGAGTATTTTTTCTTCAACACACAGTAATAAGAAAGGTCAGTCGAAAAAGGCAAAAAATTGGTCCAAAATTTTATGTTTCGTTAAAAGGCTTCAAAAAAAAACCTGGAAAAGTGTAAAAATAAACAAAAACAGTTCGAAGAGCAAATATCTTTTTCGCCTAAGCAAAACATGCTCAAATAAATCAACGTCAAACAAACATTTTACATCTCTATGTCCTACTTTATACTGACTCGAATAGTCGTTCTATTCGTTTTTCTTGAGCAATTCTTGTCAAATTATCTTACACACTCTCTATAAGAGCACCATCCTTTTCTTGATTTGGAAAATATTTACACGAGTTTCTGTCGTCATTTCTAAATTGTAAAAGCCTTTAGCAAACAGTATTTCGACAATTTTCACTAAAAAAAATACATTCTTCCAGTTCAACTGCACACTTCTGACAGGCAAAATCAAACACCAATTGCAAAAACCTCTTCTACACGGTGCATACTCAAAATCCGAAAAAAACGGCAATGTGAAAAAGAAAGGACATTTTCTTCTCAGTTCAGTTCATGTTCTCCAAGTATAATACCTTTCGATTCCGTATACTGGAACTACAACCATCAAGGACACTATCAAAAAGTTTCATCCGTGCAGCAAAACGACGACGACACGAGGACCAACGACGACTGAACGACAAGAGAAACGCAATAAAAACATAAGAACCCGAGACCCAGGTCACCCTTTGCCATTCGTTTTTAATCTATTCCCATTCTAGTGAAAAAGTTGTAGGTACCATAAAATATTACTTTTTACAAAGCAGTACATGACTGGTCGTCGTTTACTTCAGTATCTACTTCTGTTTCTTTGGATCTCCTTCCTTTTTTCCAGGTCGTCGTTGTAAATTCGTAGTTATGTTTTAAAGGGGTGAAATTTGTTCCACAACCGGATATCTACACAATTCCAGATACCTAATTTTTAATAAAAAAGAAAAAGGGACTACGAATGAACAGTAAGAGAAACTAAAAGTACGCGACATTTAACATTTCAAGACAGTGCCAAAAGGACACACTCAAAGTTGGTTAAGAGGGGAAAAGGTAACAGAGCTTTGAACATTTCATCGTGGTTTTTATTTTGCCTTCGTTTTAAGTGGACTTTGAGAATTTTAAATTTATTGTTTAAAATAATAGGTGGTATAATTTAATACCGAGAAATACTTTCAAACAGGGTTGCCATCTGTCAGTAAGGGAAAATTTACTTTTGAAGACAAATGGGTAGCGTTGTTCGTTAGATTTATGGTTATGAAAGTTTTTAAAGTAAACAAATTTATTTTTAAGCTTTTTTCATAAAATCTAAAGCCTCTCGAAATAATTTTCTCCTCATCTCCTTGTGAAGTTTGTCATTTTCTCATCCAATCTCAATCCAAATGCTTTATCTCTTTGATGATAAACAAAGACGCAAAATTTTAATCCAAATATCATTGCCAAAACTCATAAGTTCTTTTTATTCTGAAGTCCAATGCACGTAGCAAATGTATGTATGTATGTATGATTGTAATTCTAAAACTGTTTTCCGGCATATTCGAGGGAGAGGATTATGTCAGATTGCTATATTTCTAATTTTGTTCTTTCTTCAGTTCTTCGGAATCAGAATCTCCTTAAATTTCTCTGTACACTTGGATGAAATTTATTGTTTTACATATTCACTTCTGCCGGTTGCAGTTCCTTATGATAGCTGGCATTCAGCCAAGTGCCAAGTTCCTTTTTCTGTTTAAGCTTCAAATCTGTAGCTGAACTTATATTCTGAAATCTTGGCAGGGTGGTTCAGTTTTTTCTTCAGTAAAACCAACAAACAGACTGGTCACTCTTTTGCAATGCTCGCCATCGTCAAGCGTTATCGTTGTACTTGCAAACACCCTGTAGACGTTCTCCAATTTGATAATAATTTAAGCCTCACATCACTTATACAGTTTGAAAATTAAATAGAAATGTATGTTCTTCTTGAATAGAAAATAAAACGGATATGTATGAGGTAAATCTTGAGAAGTGCAATGTTTTGTGTTTCTTTTAACTTCTTGCTTTTTGGGTTCTCAAGAAATTGATGATGAAATAAATTGACCTGCTGTTGTGTCCGTTTATTGCGGAAAATTAATGTCTTAAAAGACGAATTGATAATTCTTAGCCTAGAAATGGATGAATTATTTTTGTTTATTGATTTATTGGCGAAAAAAATTCAGCTAGAGAGGACCCTTGAATTCATAAGAGTGATTGGTTACAGAATGATTTGAGAAATGAATAAATTTCGTTTCATCATTTTGTGGTTAAAAGTATATGTATTATGTAAAAGATTACTCTGACGTATGTGGAATATTTTGTTTGAAAATCGTAAGCAATATTTTATTTGAAACTGTGGTATTCGTCCTTAAATTATGCTTGCAAATGAGAGGTACAATGAAGACTTCTGAATTGCTTAAAGCCGTTTTTGAAAGTCGTTTTCCGTGACTTGACTAATTTATCAACTTGCTCATTCTCAAAATGTTCTTTAATAAAAGTACACATACGCCGTAGTGACCAAAACACAAAAGACAGCTTATAACTAAAACACAGTGGCGTATTATCCTAAAGGCGAGTTAATACATATGTGGTTGTTAAAGAACCAAACTTATGAACTCGAACCTCAGTAGCCACTTATGTTGAAATAAAAATCGGTCCTGAACAAATCAACTTACAGTGCCTACTCAGTGTGCCTATTAGATTTGGCTACCCGATAATCGATTTAGCTTTCTTCAAATTTTTTAAAGTGTTTTTGAATTTTGATTTGACTTATTGCAAGACTACGTAATGGTCGAATTTCATCAACGGATGGCAAAGATTTTGATTAAAAATCTCATTTTTCTGCTCTTGAAGTACAGAGTGTCCACCGGGAAGGTATACTACTTTGTTTGTTTATAATTTTTGATTAAATGAAAGAGAATGGATCTTATATTGATAAATGTTTTATTCAATTTCAGCAATTATGTATGGAATACAATATCAGGGAAATGCCCACAAATGCGAGCCCTTTTGAGTACAATTTTCCTTACATTCTCACACATTTCACGATTTATTTCAATGATTTCGTCACCACTTTTTTGTTTGAGTTGCTCAAGCTTTTCGGTTTGTTTGCATAAACCTTGCTTTTCTGATATCCCCACAAAAAGAAGCCCGGAGCAGTAAAATCAGGCGTCCGTGAAGGCCAACCAACATCAACATTTATTTAAATAACTTGTTGTGGAAAGAGGTCTCACAGTATATATCGATCTCATCTAAACTTGTTCTCTTTTACCTTGGCCCCCATTTCAACGCGTTTTTCTAAGGCGCGGTACAGCGGTTTCAGTCAAACTATAATTCTAGTTATTTCTAATATAGGGGCGCCGATGAGATGCTTGCCTATGGCGCCCTCAACGTTTATTCTGCCACTGATAAAACAAATACCTTTTTGAAACTCAAGCTTGCAAACCGCATCGGAAACTGAAATAAATGAAAAAAAAATACGACACGACAGTGTAAGAACTAAAAGTAATATCTCATTTATTTAACAATTCATCTCAAACACTAACGAAAAAAATTAAATCCCAATTTTAACAACAAAAACAAATTTAAACTCCTTATCTAATCAATTGGCATATTTTCGTGCAACCAAACACGATCACCGCCCTCAGCAAAATCAGCTGCTGCATGATCACTGCCCTTCAACATCCATTTCGTTGTCAGCAATCCTTCAACACCGACTGGGCCACGGGCATGTATTCTCGCCGTCGAAATACCAACTTCAGCACCCAATCCAAATCGGAATCCATCGGCAAATCTTGAACTGGCATTGTGGAAGACGCACGCACTGTCGACAGACTGAAGGAGTTTACCAGCTGCATTCTCTAAATTTTTGAAAAAAATTTAAGTAAAAACAAAATTTTGATGAAAGCGATAATTACCATCTTCGGTAACAATAACATCTGTGTGACTGCTTCCGTAGATGTGGATGTGATCGATGGCACCATCAAGATCCTTGACAATTTCAATACAACATTCCAATGCTCCATATTCGTGTCTTAGACTCTTTGCAACCGGTGGACCGAAGGTTAGTTTTTGACTAAGTTTCGGCCCAGAGAAGATTTTCACGCCCTCGCGCTTGAGCATGTTGCAAAAGTCAGTGAAAATTGATCCATGCATCAAGTCTTCGTGGATCAATAGGGTTTCCATTGCATTGCAAGCTGTAAAAAAAATTATGGCGTTCCTCAGGGGTTAGTTCTTAGACCATAATTATTTATTTGATATAAATTCAGTTCTTTCAGCAAAATGTACTCCATGTTGACATTTATCTCTAATCCAAAGCTAATTCAACTTAATTCAATATTTATGTGACAAATTTCTAATTGACTCTTTTCTTAAAAGTCCTTTAAGGACATTTCAAATGACGGGCACAATCCCCGAACGAATATCAACATATATTACTATTCTTAGTGCAAATATTTATTTAAGAAAAACGTCCATCAAGGACATTTGAAATACACTCAACTTTAAAATCCTCGACAGATTACTTCCTCTCTCTCTCCTTCTGATACAACAAACGAATGTAAGGACTCTATGACTAATTGACTAACATTTATTGCAATCTCGATGTAAGACACTTAGTGAAAAGCTTGATATCCTTAAATACACACTAAAACAAACTGCAGACAGACAGACAGAAACATATTCTCCTGCAAAGTTGAACAGCACAAAATATCAGGATATCAAGTCTGATGCAGAAGTTTTCAGTTATGACTTATGAGTAGTTGCAATGAGAGATTTTCGAAAATCCCAAAGACCATAACAAAACTTGACAGAAATTAATTTCTATTTCCTGATTGGGATTTAATAATTGGAATGCCATAAATATGACTGCAATGAATCACTTTTAACTTTTATTCATGTCTTTTGAGGAAATTTCGAAACTTTTAAAGAGGAAAGGATATTTTTGTTTGGATTGGCTTCATATAAATTTAATTGACTTTTTGGCTTGAATTTATTTTATTTAATTGAAAGGATATTTATTTGTCAAGAGCTGGTCAAGGCGATAAATGGTTTTTCAATTTGCTTACCTGCTTGATAATCACACTTGGCGTCCCTTGCAATTTTCAGGGCCTTCTTTAGATCAGCATCCTTGTCAATATAGACATGGCACACACCCTCAGCGTGGCCCAATACTGGAATATGCACAGATTGCTCCTGAATACTCCGCACCAATTCCGATGATCCTCTGGGAATAATGAGATCAATATGATCCTCCATTGACAGCAAGTCACTGATTTCTTCACGTGTCGAAACCTTTTGAAATCCCATCAAAGAACACCAAATTTACATAAAATACAATTCGAATCAAATAAACAAACAAAAGTTCATCACCCACCAAGGAAACGGCTTTCTCAGCACCAACTGTTGCCAATGACTCCTTCACCAATTCCATCAAAGCTTTATTACTGTAAGCTGCTTCCTTGCCACCCTTAAGTAACAAACCATTAGCCGATGCCATTGCAAGTGCCGCAACTTGAGGCAGGGAATCGGGACGTGATTCGAAAATAACTAAGAGTACACCAATTGGCACAGTGACTTGTGTTAGTTCCAAATTGTTGGCTAATTTTGTGCGCCTAAGGACACGACCGACATTTTGTGGAAAATAGATATTTAAATACATTTTTTGTGTTCCAAAAAGAAGCACTTAAACATGAGTTGGGGAAAACTTGTTTTGAGTGTTTTTTTTTTAACAAAATTTTCAAAAGAAATCAAACAATTCCCGTGAAACAAGCGAAGACAGGGATAATAATGGTTTGGAGTACTTTTTGATTAGAAAAGTTTCGATTAGTTGATCAATTGATGAGGTGGAAAAACAACAAACAAATCGATGGAAGGACGATAGAAGTAGGACTTTCTATCAATACGACTGACTTGGTCGATTTTTAATTTTACTTATTTTCAGGATACGTGCTTGTGTTTTGTTGAGATTTAGATTGAGGAGATATCTGCGATTTACTTTTGGGTCTTCACCTTTATCGATATTTACTTCTTCTTTTGATTTCTTTTTGTTTATAAGCTGTCTAAAAGTTAAGCAAAGATTTTTTTAAGCTTTTGATTTTGTCCAGTTTTCTTTTTTTAACTTTCTTTTCAGGTACCAGATATTTATCTTTGAAATTTCCAATTAAAGTTGAAAATATTGACCAAAGCGTTGTAGTTGTTTGTTGGAATGGCGGACTTTCGTGGCATTTTTTAAGTTAAGGTATTTTGAAACCTGTGTTTAGCAATCAGGACAAGTAATTTGTGATTTAAAATTATGAATTCGTAGAATGCTTTGATGTTATTTTGCAACAAGCAAACATATCAAAATCAAATGTTTACAGTTTAGAAAATCGTTGGATTCATCATCCTGTAGGTAACCTTTACAAAGTCAACTATGGAAACGGTTCGAAATTCATAGCCAATTTATTTTTCCTTGACGAAACTTATGAATCCGTTATTTTTTAAAGAATTCTTAAACGATAACGCCTACTTAAAAGAGAGTCTAAGGAATAAGTTGAGAGGTTAATTATTGTGCTAGGCAAATTTCAAGAAACCTGACATTTAACAACACTTTTTGGGGATGGAAGCTAAAATCTAATCATCAACTAAACAGGTGGTACAACAAGCCTTAACTAGATGAGTCGAGTTCCAAAGACTCTTTCCTAAAGAGAATTTGCAGACAACTGCAAAAGGCAACTTGAATGAGAAACTTGAGACGGTTATGAGGTCCTTGACAAAAAATGATTCAACAAAAGATATAATTTCTTCAATTCAAAAAAGCCCACCTGATAAGAACAGCTAGAGTATTGAAAGCACTGGCTCGTTCTTCTGGTGTCAGTGCTTGCATTTGTCGTCCACCGGTACGTGCTTGAAATTAAAAACAAACATAATGTTGTTAATAAAGTACTGAGAGCCACCACTCGAGAGATTATAGGGAAATCCGCGAGACGTCACAGAATCCTCCATCATCTCCAGGCTTATCGTCATCGACTCAAAAAAGGGAAATTCCATTTAATTAAAATTAATGCCAAAAAAAAGGAGACGATTTTTACCATTTTCAGCCAAGGTTTCGACAGGAGTGGAAAATCCTTCGGTGGACTCGGTGAAGAACGTTCCGACCTTCCTCCCGGCAATGATTGTTTTAATAGCCTTCTCTTGCATGGCGTTGCAAATGACAACACTCACTCCACGATCCAGTGCCCAGGTAGCTGCCTTGACTTTCGAATCCATGCCATCGGTGCCGACCTAAAAAGGACAACGACAACTATGAGGATGATGAAACCATTAGAATGGATGAACAAACTATAAATTCCAAGCCATCACGGCACAAAAAGATGAATTTTCCTTTGATTTTTTACCAAACTCAATGCTGCGCATATCGTTCGAGGTATAGGTGTGCATCAGCTTGGCATCGTCCTCCCATGGCGGCTTGTTGTAGATACCGTCAACGTCTGACATCAAAATTAACAAATCAGCTTGCACTTCTGCGGCCAGCATGGCTGCCAAACTGTCATTGTCTTTTATAGCTATACCCTGGAACATGTACAATGGAGGATAAAATTGCGAAGGGGGAAATAGCAATAACTCACTTTCTTGGATCCGGCTGGCAGATCATCGTCCTTAAGAAACATTGACGGCGATACGGCATCGTTTGTATTAATAATTGGAACGATGTTCAAACTAATCAATTCCGAGAGCGTAAAGAAGAGATTGTTTCTTGTTTCGTCATTGTAGAAATCAAGTTTTGTAACAAGAAACTACGAGGAATAAACAAGGAAACGAGATAAAATAAACACTCTGACTTCGGACTTAATAATTATTTTGAGCTGTGTCCTTTGCAGTAAAGTTGATGCCACAGAGGGTGTAAATAGTGCAGTGTTGTGTGGCGTCATCTCTTCAATTCGCATAAAGACAGTTATTTCCCTTTCCGTCAATTTTTTTTTGTGATTTATCGAAGTGCAAGCAGAGAAAAACTTTATTGGTTTTGCATTATTATGCATTGCAGATACCGCAATACCATTCTTTATTCATACGTTTATAGCTGGGTGTTTCTTTTACTTAGAAAAAGTTCAATATGCTTACTTTGCTCATCACTCGAATCGAATTCACTGCAACCAGAGATGATAGCTGCTTTTCTGTTTGCATTTTTTTCTTGTGAGAAAACTCACACGAGTGTGAAAATTTACGAGCGAAAATGAACCCGCTTGCAAACTTTATTTTTGTGGCACCATTGCGCTTGAATATTGATGAGTTCAATGAGGTTGCAATTTGTTTCGCAACTTTCTGCGAATTGGCAATGCACATTTGAATTGGAGCGTGCTCTGTGTGCTATATAAATGTAATAATATGAATAAGAATGTTTCAATATCTACTTGTTAACGCACATCACTCAGCTATATATTTATATTTTAAATCTAAGAAATTATTATATTTAATGTTTGTAAAATAATTAGTTTGTCAATTCATTGTATATTGTTCTCTAGCTTCGTTCAGGTGCCGTGAACGAAGGCCATATGAACTAACGCCATAATGGCCTTAGTTCTCAATCAAATGTGAACTAACGCCATAATCCGATTATGGCCTTAATTCACAGTCGAATGAGAACTAAAGCCATCACTTGAATGAGAACTTACGCCATCCGGGGTAAGTTCACATTCAAATGAGAACTGATGCCATAACATGCTTTGAGCTTTGAAGCAAAGTTAGCATAGCAAGTAATTACCTAACAAAATCGCATCGAGATCTCAGGGACCTCAGATATTTCTAAAATGGAACAAGAGATCTCACTCTCAGCGAGTGCTGATATTTTCTTTTAAAATTTCTGAAAGAAAAAAATTGTGTTGATCCGTTTTCTTGGTCAGCCATTTGAACGTAATCATGAGTTAACAATATTAATTTCAAGGAATCTCACTGAAATTTGAAAATTGTGCTACACCTAATAATTAGGTGATCGTAGGTGCTTCGTTCGGAAAACTAGTTTTCTAGACTCTGAAGTAATAAAAAAAATCGCGTTCTAAGAGCCGAAATTTTTTTTGGCAAACAGAGAAACAAATTGTTTCTCTGTTTGCCCAAAAAAATTTCGGCTCGCTCCGCTCGCTTTCTAGTAGTACCTACTGCAGTACGCGATTTTTTGATTACTTTCAAATTCTGGAAAAATAATTTTCCGAATGAAGCATCTACGCAAATATTGAGAAACTTAGGTACTCATTCTGAAATTCAATACAAATATGAAAAATCATTTATTTTTGTATTGATTTTTTTATTCGTTTAGAAAGCAACTTCATTCGATTACTTTGCAAAACATTGTCAACAATTAAACGATTTCATTTGTTTTCCATCCTCGTAAATTTGTGCATAACTCCGCCGAAAAAACGAAGATTTAAAAAATATCATCGAAAACGGATTATTTTCGATTCTGGAGCCAAAAACTGAGGGGACCGCGAAAGTATAAATAACAAAGAAATTTTTCCAAAATTTTTAAGTTATGAGCGTGACGAAAACAGTTAAGAATAAGGCAAATGTGGGATCTTATATTTGATTTATAGTAACCCGTGTTTAAAATATTTGTGTTTACGCCCCCTTAACTAATAGAGCGTTCATCCTTTTTTTCGTTAAACCATATATTTACCTACCTTCATTATGTTCCAATATCATATTAAAATTATCTTGATTGCTGCGAGTGGCTTTAATTCACATTAAAATGAGTACTTGGGCCACTTCTTAAAATGAACTAACGCAATATTAGGTGCCGTGAACGAAGGCCATATGAACTAACGCCATAATGGCCTTAGTTCTCAATTGAATGTGAACTAACGCCATAATCGCATTATGGCCTTAATTCACAGTCGAATGAGAACTAAAGCCATCACTTGAATGAGAACTTACGCCATATGGGGTAAGTTCACATTCAAATGAGAACTGACGCCATAAAATGCTTTGAGCTTTGAAGCAAAGTTAGCAGCAAGTAATTACCTAACAAAATCTCATCGAGATCCCAGGGACCTCAGATTTTTTTTTTTATAATTTGCACACACTAAAGGGGCTTTTTTTACCCTTATTATGCCAGAGACACAGTGGGTGCATTAAGAATCAAGAAAGGGGTTTGAAAGTAAGTGTCGGTGTACATTGGTTTTGAATTCATCAACATTGCAATGATTGGGAAAGACAGTGTGTGGAAGAGAGTTCCACATTCGCGTAGTACGGCTAAAGAACGATTCTCTATACTTAACAGTACGTCCGAAGTTGGGCTCGAGGGTAAACTGATGAGCATTCCTGGAAGCGCGGGTACTACGGTTGAATTGTTTAAGGGGAGGAATGCAACTGGCTATTTCACTAGAGCAATTACCGTAGAAGTAACGGTAAAACAAAGAGAGACATGAGACGTTACGACGGTGTTCCAATGAAGTGAATGAATTAGTAATGTCTCTCACACCAATCATTCTTATAGCTCTTTTTTGTATACCATCCAAGAGGCTTAAGTATGTAACTGGAGCACCAGCCCAGAGATGGGAATTGTACTCAAGCTTTGGACGGATATAAGTCTTGTAAATAATAGCCAGATCAGACGGGGAGAAAAATTTCTTGCATCGCCTTAAGAAACCTAGACATCTTGCGGCATTTTTGGCGACATCGCATATGTGCTTGTTCCACAAGAGGTGGTCTGTGATGCACATACCGAGAATCTCGAGATGTTCGGTCTCGTTGATGCAAGTGCCACTCATGGACAGTGGCAAGGGGGGTATGTCTCGCTTAGACGATACAAGACAGCATTGAGTTTTCGAAGCATTAAACTCTACGCGGTTTTTAATTCCCCATTGTACAATGCTGTTTAAGTCAGAGTTTAACGAGCTTATCATATTCTGCCGTTGCAGTTCCACATCCGAAGAGGAGGGATGTGAGTCTGGAAACGAATAAGAAAAGCTAAGGGTACTATCGTCAGCGAAACAGTTTATTGGATTAGAAGTTACAGACAGGAGATCATTTATGAAAATGAGGAAGAGGGTCGGAGACAAAACGGAGCCCTGGGGCACACCAGCATTTATATTGTGGGTTTCAGACTTGAACCCGTCCAATACAACTTGTATTGAACGATTCGAAAGAAAGTTTCTAATCCAACGAATAAGGGATTCATCGATACCGAAAGCACGCATTTTCGATAAAAGAGCAAGATGCCAGACTTTATCAAATGCCTTTGAAATATCAAGTGCAACAATCTTACTTTCTCCAAAACGATGTAAAGATTTGTTCCACTGTTCGGTGAGATAAACCATCAGATCACCAGTGGACCTGTTGCTGCGAAAGCCGTACTGCCGGTCATTAAGAAGCTTTCGATCTTCGAGATATTTCTTGAGCTGATAGTTTATCAGCGTTTCCATGACCTTAGAAAGAAGGGACGTAAGTGCAATCGGACGATAATTGGAGGGAGAAGAAGATTTACCTTTTTTTGGGATTGGCTGGACAAATGCTGTTTTCCAACTGCTCGGAACGAGCCCAGAAGAGTAGGATAGATGAAAAAGCTTACGCAAGGGTTTTGCCAGCGTGGAAGAACATCTCTTCAGAATAATAGCGGGGATACCATCCGGACCAGCGGATTTATGTATGTTGAGATCTTTTAGGACTCTCGCCACAGCACGAGTGCGGAAGAAGATTTGTCCGACGTTTAAACTTGTTCCGGTTTTCCTCAGTTGGGTTGGCTCTAAAACACCGGAACTTTACTTCTTTATCTTTGATAACCTCTTTACAGCTTGAATCAAACCATGACTTTTCTTTGGGTTTGATGCTTTTAACCCTATTCGGGATAAAAGTTTTCATTCCCAGAATAATCATATTAGTAATCATATCTGCGCTGGAGTCTACGTCACTATCGAGGAAGCATAGCGACCAGTTAAAGATCCGGAAGAAGTTATTGAGACCGTCCCAGTTGGCTTTCTCGTATTGCCATACGGTTCTCTTCGGAGCTCTTTCTCTAACTGGATTAGTTTGACACGAGAAATTTGCAGATATAATACTATGGTCTGATCTGCCTAGAGGCGTTAATACATTGATAGTGTATTTATCAGGATCAGACGTAAGGAACAAGTCAAGAGTATTTTCCGCTTGGCCATCAATATCCGATATTCGAGTGGGCTCGGTGACAAGCTGAGTAAGGTGGTTAAACTCAGCAAAGATCTCGGCACACATTCCTTCGGGTGTTGTCGGGCCCGAATGGAGAAGCCACGAAGAATTGTGTACATTGAAATCGCCCGTAATAACGATTTCAGTGTGAGGATATAAGGATACAATTCTTTGGATGGAGTCAGACAGAGCGTCAAATTCGCGAGAAGTTGCAGCTCTGTCCAAATTTGGGCTTCGATAAAGGAAACAATAGTGAATGATGTGCTTATTTACTGTGAACTTGAACCACATTGAGTTGAAGAAAGGGTCGGAGCAGTTCCCATATTGTGGTAGAAATTGATAAGCGACATCATTTCTAATGTAAACGGCGAGACCATGGTGGAGGAGGAATTGTGGCACTAAGCTATACCCATGAATGAGAAATTCAGTAGGATCGGAATTCTCACCTACTTGGGTTTCACTCAGCGCCAAAACAGCTGGCCTGCTAGACACAGTGTGGATGTACGTAGCAAGGAAATTCGTACGTAGCCCACGAACATTACAGTAATCTACACTGAAATTGCCAATCATTGCAAGTAAAAAAAATAAAAAAACCAAAACAGACGAGATTTAAAAGAGTTACTGTATTAAATTGAAGGAATTCTTTACGATTCGGCGCCACTGTTAGTGTTATGCCTTAACAGCAGCGTGAATCGATCCGACCCTGGAATTCAAACAGCTATTCATCTGTTGTTGACGGCATATCACATGCATACACTGTTTGAGCAAAAAAAAAACTCAATCAATGTAATGCATATGATAAGCTATGCAACTGTAAAACGATAAACAAGAGAAATGGGAATGACTTACTGTGCTCTTGTGGCCAGTGAGTATTTTCTATGCCTTTTTTTTGTGTGTGCTTATTTATGTTTTTGTTATTGTAACCGAATTTTGATTTTATATATTGGTTTCTGGTGTTTATTTGTTATTGGATGTTGTTTTCTGTTGTTTTTAGTTTTGATTTGGGCGCAATATTAATGTGCAGTATTAATGATCGTTGATTTAGTTTTTTTTATTTATTGTTTTCTATGTTGCGGTTTTTTAACACGCGCGCGGTGGGGTCGGGACGGGACACAGAAAAAACAGATGACGCGAACAATAGCACAGCACGGACACAACCACTCTCGTTGCACGCTAGACTGACACTATATGATATTTCTCAGATAGATCTCACTCTTAGCGAGCGCTGATATTTTCTTTTAAAATTTATTCGTTTTCTTGGTCAGAGATCATGTGTTAGCAATATTAATTTCAAAAACTCTTACTGAGATTTGAGAATTGTGTTCCACCTAATAATTTTCGTAGATGCTTCGTTCTCAAAACTATCGTTTTGTAGATTCTGAAGTATAAGAAATTCACGTATTAAGAGCCGAAATTTTTTTTGGCAAACAGAGAAACAATTTGGGGTGTGAAAATAAAAAAATTCGCGCAAATTTTTTTATTTTCACACCCCAAATTGTTTCTCTGTTTGCCAAAAAAAATTTCGGCTCGCTTCGCTCGCTTTCCAGTACTGCAGTACGCTATTTTTTTTTTTACTTTCAAAGTCTGGAAAACTAATTTTCCGATTGAAGCATCTACGAAAATATTGAGAAACGTACTCATTCTGAAATCATTAAAAATATGAAAAACCAATATTTTTGCATTGATTTGTTTATTTGTTTATAAAGAAACTTCATTCGATTACTTTGCAAATCATTATCAACAATTAAATGATTTCATTTTTTTTCCATCCTCGTAAATTTGTTCATAACTCCGCCGTAAAAACGAAGATTTCAAAAATATCATCGAAATCGGGTAATTTTCGATTCTGGAACCAAAATAAGAGGGGACCGCGAAAGTATAAAACAACAATGAAATTTAAGTTTTAAAAATATAAGTTAAGTTATAAGTGTGTTTTCAATTTGATTTATAGTAAATCGTGTTTAAAATAATTGTTTTTCAGCCGATGACCTCAGTCGCCAGTGCTGCTGTGTGTCTGTAGCTCGTTACATTCATATTCGAAGTAGGTACTGTGAAATGTCAATGTCAATAATTGTTTTTAACGCCCGCCTAATAGAGCGTTCATCCTTTTTTCGTTAAACCACATACCTATTTCATATTAAAATTATTTGGATTGCTGCGAGTGGCTTTAATTCACATTGAAATGAGTACTTGGGCCACTTCTTAAAATGAACTAACGCCATATTACTTTAGTTCTCATTGCAATGTGAATTTAGGCCATAATCGGATTATGGCGTTAATTCACATTTGAATGAGAATTAAAGCCATTATGGCGTTAGTTCATATGGCCTTCGTTCACGGCACCCAATATTACTTTAGTTCTCTTTCCAATGTGTATTTAGGCCATAATCGGATTATGGCGTTAATTCACATTTGAATGAGAATTAAAGCCATTATGGCGTTAGTTCATATGGCCTTCGTTCACGGCACCTTCGTTCATATCATCATTTAATTCTCGTTATGTAATAAACGTAATTTTTATAATAAGTCGTTTTTGCTACTTATTACAATAAACATTTATCAACAAAATAGCACTCATTTCGTCAAATCAATGACACGACAGATTGGATGTGGAAAATCATGAGTGAAACGAAATTCCAGAAATTTACGAAAACAAAGTTCCGAAACCGCATCGAGTGATATATCAAATTAAAGGTCTCGTTGAGTACAATCCACGTTGACCTTGAAGGAATGTTGGCAACGATGCTATCAAACAAAAATACAATTTTTTTTTTGCTTTTGCGGGAAAACCAATATTCTCATACTCAGGATCCTTCCAATCTTATAGTATAGTGTACTCCGAGTCCAAAAGCACTCTATCATCATTAGTTTTGCTTTCAAATCATCTACTTATTAGATTAAAAAAGCGTAACGCCAATGGTAACACAATTTAAGACAATCATAAAACTTAGAATACGTCGAATTTGAACCCAATTCAAATATTAATAAAAACAACTCGGGTCAGAAATTTCAATATGACATGTAAATATTTAACCCATGACAAAGGTCTGATTCATATTCTGCTAATTATTGACCTTCTCAGAAAGACAATAAATTTATTCCATGGGATCAATATTAGAAAAGGATTTATTCGTTTTCTAGGATATTAGACTCTTATTCAAATTGCCCTCGAAATCAAAACCAACCTAATCGGAAAAATCATACACTATCTTTAATAAAACCCAAACTAAGCATTTCATTTAAAATATTTTTTTCTACCCGTTTTTTCATCATCCTTTTCCAAAATTGAGTTCATTTTCTCAGCCTCTGTATTTCATTGAAATCTGATTTTATATTAATTCCAAAAAAATAAAATCAACATCGACATCAACCACAACTACTGCCAAGGGCTACATAATCAAAATACACACGAAAAAATAAAATAAAATAAAAACAAACCTGTGCAATCTTAACTCCATACTGTGCGAACATAGCATCATACAAGGACATCAATCCCGACTGTCCAACGGCAGCAGCTGCTCTAGGTTCCAAAAGCATTGGGGTTCCCTATGGCGTATGGCAGCACCAAATGGAAATGAAAATCAAATAAAACAGCACAAATTTAAAATCAGCTCTATGACATTATTCCACACAGAAACACCAAACACAAAATCCAAATAAAGATAAAGATAAAAATGATATTAAAAACACAAATACCTAAAACACACAGCAATAAAAAAATGGTAAACTTACATTATGATGATCCTTTGGTGATAGAGTCATTGACAGGGACATTAATAGTTCTTGGGCAAGTTTTTGACCACCAAAGACAACAGCTCCACTCGTAACCATCATTACTTCTCGTCCTTCCAAATAGCATTCAGCAACCTTTACAAATGTGATGGTGAGGGGAAATGAGAAAAAAGCATATAAATATAATACAAGAATGTATCATGATTCATGAATATCTCTTAACAGTTGTATCTCTATCTGATTCCGAATCTATTTCTATCTGCTTTGTGTGCTTTTTGTATTTGGAGAACTGAATAAAAATGGAATTGAGGATTCATACTCACATGAACATTCTATATGATAATCATCATCAGATATTGAAAACAGTGCTGGTGCTGGTGCTGCATGGTAATGAAAAAATACAGTTTGCTATCAGGAATCTGTTTCTTGCGTTTGCAGAAATTTATCATTTAAAATTATTTCTTGCGTTTCCTGCCCTTAGAAATTCTCCTACAACTTCAAATCAATTCATCATAACTCTAAATAACTCTTAATTTTTGCAGGAAGATTTAAGCAGGCACACGGAAATAAAGGCCTGAATATCATCTATCAGTCACTGAAAACCACAAACACAGTTGCGATGTCTGGTAACCGAGTTATTATCACAACACCATTTTGCAGATTCTAAAGGGTTTTTCACGCGATTTCAAGTCATTACCACATATAATTTTGCTTCGCAGCATACAGCAAATCATATACGAAGATAAAGCATAATCTGTCAGATACAGAAACTTAAAGCTTTTTCAAAGTCATCTTGCCTTGACCTAAAACGTCCACGCGATAATTTCTTACTCTTGCAATCGTGTCACAAAATGTGTCTCATGATTTTGAAATCAAAAACCTTAACAAAACACTAAGCTAAACTACCTTAATAACAAATCCCTCGACAGCACTGACTCATAAGCCTTTAATACTCTTAAGCACATTACAAACTTTCCTCTTTAGCATTATGAGATTATATGAGTACCTTGCGTATGGACTTAGACTCATTAAGTAAATTATCATGCTTGACTTGTAGAAACGATATTACCGATCATTTTATATGTTTCCCTCTGTGGTAGCATAAACAAGTCGAGTAAAATTGATTTTAGTTAGAAAAGTTATTCTTTTATCCTTTTTTCCTTAGGGTGAAGTTGTTCGTATTTTTCTTTCTCTTGATATCAAATACATTCCCTTGAGCCGCAAGAGATATCCTTTTTTCTTTGCTTGACTTGACTTGAATACATATGAATTGAATTTTCAGTGAAACCAAATAATTTTTCCTGGGGAATATTTTACAAAAATAATAAAATCCCCACCTTTCAATTTCGCTAAGTGGATATTATTTTCACTTCCGAAAAACCAAACAAAGCTCCATAAAAATTACAAATCAATCATATGACTTAAGGAATTATCCCTCCCACCCTTCCAATCCGAATATTGTGTGCAGTCACAGAAAACAAAAAATCGCATTTAAAAGAATTGTCAACATATTTTCCTTTTGTTATGCTTGATTCGTGTATGAACACAAACCATCTATCATCATCAATTTCAAATCAATCCAACAGAAATATTTTCTCCAAATTACGCGACAAAAAAAGAAGATAAACGTAACGCGTCAGTATCCTTCAATCTTTGTCTAAAAAGGCTTTAAAGCCAAAAAATCCCTCTTTTCAACCGTTTTGACTGAAATTTTCATTTAAGAACAAATCTGCCAAGTCATTTGCTTTCTTCACTTACAAAAATCCATGTGCGAAATTCATACAAAACGTAAAAAAAGTGAAAAAATTGCTGACATAACACCAAATTCACAAAGGAGAATAGAACACACTTATTAATGCTCCATAAATGATCCCTCTTTCTTCTGACACTAAATAAAAAAGAAAGGCGACACAAAGAAGTGGAAAATGTGAAATTTTTGAGAGGATAAATTAACAAAATTTATAAGGACATCAATATATTATGTGTGAACTCCGAAAATTCATCTTGCTACTCAAAACTAAGAAAAAAAATCATAAAGTTAACTTTTGAAGGATACAAATTAGAAGTCAACATGCTACTTTACTCTCTTCTAAAGGAGACAGACTTTTTTGGGTGGGTGATGTTTGAGATGATGAAGGGTTCTGTTGGAAAGAACTTGAAATAAGGAGTTCATTCTTTATTAATCCCTCTTTGGACCAGGAGACGTCTGTCCTAAAAACTTAAGTTTTCGTATTTTATGTGCTGTAGTTAAAGTTATGCAAGCTTGAGAAATTATTTTTCACATGACTTCTTTTGGCGTCTATGGAAGAGTGCGAACCGTCGAGATATTATTTTCTAAGCAAAACTCTGAGAAAAGAAACTTTTGTCCTTAAGATCTACTGTACAAAAACAACCCTGTCAGTCAATTCGTCACAAAGTCAAAGTCACTTAGTCCGTCATAGAAAGAAAGAGGACGAAAAATTTTATGATGAAACTGGACTCAGGTGAACTCAAGATAAATAAACGAATAAACAGGTCATATCTATACTTGTAGCATGAGAAGATGCCAGTACTAAAATAAAAACACGTTTACAATTATAAAGATGTGATGCGGTGGCGATGACGATGAGACATCATGTAACACATGTGGGAAACGAAATTTAAAATAACTGGTTCATAGAATTATAAGGAAAAATAGTACGCATACGCCGTACGTGCATTTTTGTTTAAAGTAGGAAAATAGGTAGTTTTAGACGAAATAGGTGGATTTGATTTAAAAATTAGGTTTGTAACGATAAGTGATCGACTCACTGTACATCGCTTTTGGACTGCTAGTGTGGATGGTATTGGTGAAATGTGGTTCTGTGGAAGATTGAGAGATTATAATGTCAGCGTTTTTTTTAGAGCATAGAGAACGAATTCAGCTTCTTGGCATAAGAGGAGTGTTTAACGCTCTAACACAAATATTTATTTTCCGCCATCTTTTCAAGATGGAAGATTTTCCGCAACGTTTTTCTTGAGGGATTTTAATCAAAACCTCGATTTTACACTACACCTATTCATTAAAAAATCCAAAATGATTTTTAATAACCCAGAAAAAGATTTTAAGTTAAAATATTTAACTGAATAGGCGCTTGCGGAAGCACCTCAGCAACCATTATTTCAATCTCTCTCTCATTTTCGAAATTCGAAATTGATGACGCGGCTTTGGTTGGCTTCGAGCTATAAAAGGCCCGAACGTTGTTGAGCTTGGTGGCTTACAAAAATTATCTGGGAAAAGTTGGTTGTGCGGTGAATTTGCTGTCGGTTTCTGAAATAAATATAAGCGTGCATCTATGCAAATAATATTATCGAAACTATAAATATTAATAAAGTAAATCAATACTATTTCGCGAAATGAAAATGATGTTCGCAAAATAATTGGAAGCCTCATATAAATCGCAGCGCTAAATTCAAAGCGTGAAAACGTCGGAACCGAACTAAGAACAAAAAACAGAAACCCCAACCCGTAAGAGCCCCCCCCCCCCCCAAAAAAAAAAAAAAAAAAAAAAAAAAAAAAAAAAAAAAAAAAAAAAAAAAAAAAAAAAAAAAAAAAAAAAAAAAAAAAAAAAAAAAAAAAAAAAAAAAAAAAAAAAAAACAGAAGAAATCCACCTCCACACGAAGCTCCCGAGTCCGCATTCCGTGTAACACATGACATGACCCCTGCCTGTGTCCGGATTCAGATTAACATTGAAAAGTTATAATCAAAATAATGTAGGTATAGGTTATTCATAAGTGTATTTAGTAATTATAATTAAGTTTTTTTCTTGTATCAATTTAAATCTAAGTGTAATAAAGAAGAAAAAAAAGTAAAGAAAGAGTAAAAGTAAAAAAAAACAAAAAAGAAAAAATAATAAGGTAAATAAAATAAAAGAGAAAAAAAAGAAAAATCGAAAATAGAAGAGAGAGAAATAGTAAATGCCCTTGTGAATGTGTGTTATAAATAAAAGGTTCAATTTAATTACAGTACTTAAATTTACAGCCATTTCATAGATTATCTCCAAGAACCTCAGGAACGGTGCACCTCTCCTAAGGATAACGGGGTAAGTCAAAATTCAATGAACAATAATATCATAACAACAAACATCGCATTTACCCAATTCATCATTACAACATTAACAACAACTTATATGAAGTCGACAATAATAATACTTAAAATATAAATATTATATCTTTCTAACATTCACACAACGATATGTATACATAAATTAAAGTAGATTATCAAACAAACTCATCTTTTAAATTTATTTTGCATTTATATCATTCTTTTTCTTTTTATTTTTTCATATTTTTATTCATAATCATTTCTAATATTCATATTTTTTTTTCTTATCCTTCCAAAGCGTTTTTATTTCAATAAGCTATTAACTAAATTTTTGTTTACTAAAATGAATAATAATAAACTTAAAATTTACTTTCAAAACGTTAGAGGTTTGAATACAAAAACACATATAAAATCCAATATTTCAGCAACAAACTACAATGTAATTATATTTAATGAAATTTGGCTAGAGAACGATTTTTTCAGTTCTGAAATATTTGATGATTCATTTGTGGTTTATAGAAGTGACAGAAATTTAGATGAAACTGATAAAACCAGAGGTGGTGGCTGTTTAATAGCATTAAAGAACAATATATCTGCTACACGTATTTATGAATGGGAAAATGAATTACCATTCGAAAATATTTGGTTATCCTTAAATATGCGGAATTCTAGCAAAAAATTGTACATTCATACAGCTTATATTGCACCAAATACTAATCAAAATATCTACTCTTCATACTTTGATCATTGTATGAAAATCATGTGTAACATCAGAGCCAATTCTGATTTTATATTGATAGGAGATTTAAACATAAATCAAATATCATGGACGAGAACAGCTTCATACTGTATCCCACTCTTACACAATGGTAAAATAGCAAACGACCTTATGGCGTTAATGGACATTACCGGTCTCAACCAATTCAACCACTTACAAAATCAGAAAGGTCGAACTCTTGATTTAGTGCTCTCAAATGTTCATGATGTCAAATTATTTAGCGCATCTGCTCTTAGCATAGTTGATGAGCATCATCCACCACTTTCCTTAGAGATTTCAAATTTGAATGTAAAATTCCTAAAACAGAAAAAATCAACGAAAATTAACTTCTTTAAACTGAATTATGATCAAATAGAAGATGAATTATCCACGATAGATTGGAACGCACTTCTACAAAACATAGATATTGATAGTTCGGTTGATAAATTTTATTCAATTCTTCAAGCAATAATAAGCAAATATAACAAAACAATCTATCCAAAAAATCACAAATACCCTAAATGGTTTAGTAAGAAATTGATACAAATTCTAAATGAAAAAGGAAGTTTAAGAAAAAGATATAAAAAGACCAAATTAGAAACATATAATGACCTATACAAAGAAAAAAGAAAGTCATTCAAAGCTGAACTAAATAAATGTGAAAATAACTTTATAAATAGTACAGAAAGCAACATAATTGTAAATCCTAAAGCATTTTTTGACTATACAAAATCACTTTGTAAAACAAATAAACTTCCGAATGTCATATCATATAAAGGATCAACATCAGACGATCCTCAAACAGTCGTTGAATTTTTTGCCACAAATTTCAAAAACTCTTACGCTAATCACAGTACCACAGATTATTTTAAAAATACTACATGTAATTGCCTACACCACGTGTCAATATCGGAACAAGAAGTAATTTCAACTATTGCTAATCTCAATTCAAATAAAACGAGTAGTCCAGATGCCATACCTATTATATTCTTTAAAAAAAAACTATAAACATTATATGCAAACCACTTACCATTCTATTCAACACCTCTTTAACTTCCAAAAAATTTCCAACCAAATGGAAAGAAAGCTTTATTTGCCCTATATATAAATCTGGTGAAAAATCCAACATTGAAAACTATAGACCCATTTCTATAATTGCAGCAGCGTCGAAAATATTTGAAAAAAGTATGTATAAGAAACTATTTGAAATCACAGGTTCACAAATTAATGAGCACCAACATGGTTTCATGCCGAAAAAATCCACCGTATCTTACCTTATGGAAATTAGCAATTTCCTTACTGAAAGCATTCCAGGTGGAGGACAAGTCGATGTAATCTACACCGACTTCTCCAAAGCCTTCGATAAAGTTAGTCATGATGTTCTACTTAACAAGTTGATTTCATTTAATATAGGTAATTGCTTGATTGGTTGGATTGAATCCTTTTCTAAATTCGTTTGCATAAATGGTATAAAGTCGAGTGCCATTAATCCGCAATCATCAGTCCCACAAGGCTCAGCCTTATCTAGCCTACTATTCGCCTTATTCATTAACGATTTACCTAATGTCATATCATGTAATAAACTCCTTTTTGCAGACGATCTGAAATTTTTCACCAAAATAAACAGCGTTAGAGACTGCATCAAACTGCAAAGGGATCTTTTAGAGATTAACAATTGGTGCAAGACAAACAAATTGTCTCTAAATATAGGAAAATGCAATGTTATGTCTTTCTCGAGAAGATCAGACGTTAACCTTATCAACTTTGTGTATGAAATCGACACCAAAGCTATAAATCGTCCAAGCATGATCAAAGACCTTGGTATTATATTTGATGCAAAATTAAGCTTCCGGCAACATATAACACATATTGTAAAGAGGGCATATAGGTTTTTAGGATTTATCACCAGATCTCTATTCAAATTCAAAAACATTGACACATACTTCAGACTATATTATTGCTACATAAGAAGTATTCTTGAATACGCCGCACCAATTTGGAATCCACAATATAATATCTATATCGATGAAATTGAAAAAATTCAAAGAAAGTTTACGAGAATAATTGCTTTTAAATTCCACTTACCACGCGAAACATATGCGCTTAGATTAAAACATATGAACATGATATCGCTAAAGAATAGAAGGATTCTAATTGATCAAATTCTGCTTTACAAAATTCTAAGAAACGATATTAATACCTCTCAAACATTAGATTTTAACTTTAATACTCCTGTTTATAATACAAGATATGCGCCTGTTTTTTATTGGAGCAACTCAAGTACAAACATTGATTTCAATGCCATTAAAAATAGACTACAAGGGAATCATAATCAATATTTTTCAAATGTAAATATATTAAATATATCTATTAATCAATACAAACGACTCATAACTACCAAATTGCCTCCTGAGATTTGGATATAAATGCATTTTATGAAATAAAATTAAATAAAAAAAAAAAAAAAAAAAAAAAAAAAAAAAAAAAAAAAAAAAAACATTGGAAGGAACAAATAAATTAAAAAATTTAAAATAAAATAATTAAGATACAGAAGATAGCTCTAAGTACAATCATACTCTGTAAAACACATAGTGCAACTTGTAATTGGGCTTTGCCTGTTAGTTGCACTATAACAACCCATATTTCAACCCATATTTCAAAATAAAATAAAATAAGAAATTGTATGGAAATTATTTGAACTAACGATGAGCGAGAGCACAGCGAGAGCATTTGCTCGAACCGAATCGAGAAGCAACGGGTATTTATAGTTTACCTTTTTTTTCTGCATTTTTCCAAACCCAACCAGAATTAAATTAGAAACAAAAAAAAACAAAAATACCCAAAGTAACAAATGCGATTGAAGGTACATTATGTTGTACAAAGTTGTAAATCTCATAAATTAAATTATAAAAATATTAAAACCTCTTCTTACGAATGAACCTTTTGATTTTTTGTTGATACTGAGAACAATTTGATGTAAAAATATTTTGTATTTTTGGACATTTTCTTGGTTAACATTTTAGTCATTATCTACTTTATTATTCTTATTATTAAGTTTTTTTTTCCACTTCATATTTAGTAGTTTTTTCTTAAATAAAAGGAAATGTGAATTGCATAAACAGTGATCTGAGATGTATTCATTTTGGATGGAAATGTTTCTTTGGTCAATGGTACATACCATGTTTTCAGTTTAAGCTAATGAAGCGGAGCGAGGAGGCAAAGGAAATGAATTAGGGTAAGGGAAAACAATGCAGGCATTGATTAGGGGCTGATATATTTGGAGGTCTATTCAGCCAAGGATGTATTTTTTATATACATATGTGGGTGGGATTAAATCCTCCGTGAGACATTCCATCTCGTTCCCACCACCTCACTGGACATTAACCTATCCAACTTAGGACGAACTCGGGTTCTATATATTTGAACCTAAATTTTACTCTGAAGAAAACAATTACGGGATGTTAAAACGTAGCGAAATGTTCATGGCAACGATAGTAAGAACACCACCCCACGACGAGCTAGGTCGAGCTTAATGCAAGCATGCCGCGCTATCAAAGCCTGAACGCTCTTTTCCTTTAGGTTGCTAGCACTAGCCTATACGTCATGTAAGTAATGGGATTTACTAGACGCTGAAATAAGGGAAGGAGTTATCTACCAACAAAACGGTTCGTTACACACAAAAAATGTGTAACGGCAAGTATTTTGTCCTTGAATGTTACAAGGATCTTGAGAGGTATCGATTTTTTGTTTGGACTTTATTTACGAATTACTTTTTGTCTTTCGAGATTATTCTCCTTTTTGTATAGACAATAAACTCGAGACATTAACTTATTGAATTGTCAAAATTAAACCAGGAAGAAGGAGGTTAATTAGACATTAAGAAACACATTGGTCACGATTGAGTGCGTACGTGGGTCAAGAGCAATAAAGTTAATTGTACTCATCATCATCACCCGGCCGCAGTAAGGATGACATCCTTGATGTTTTCGGCTCTGTTGTCTGTCGCTTGTGGATGGTGTTGCGTAAGGCCTAAGTTAAATTAAGGAAATTAATTTTCTGTATCATTAAATTAAGAAATAATTTAAGTCCCTTCTGTTTTGGTACTAAAAGCTGTAAGCGCCTTTGTGTATTAAATTTGTAATGGGAAAGTTTAAATGTGAAAATAATTAAAATTTAAATGTTTGCTTACATTTAAAAGTAGTTAATACACATTCTGCGATAGTAATCTAGTACCTTGTTCTACTACAATAATTTATTAAACAAATTTAAACTTGAAAATTTTGAATTATAAAACTGTGTAAGTCAGAAACCTGAACAAGACTTTCATTCCCATCAACTCACCCTCATGTTCACCACACCGTTCATTTCATGTTAAGTAATTGAATAAAAAATGTAAATCCAAAATAAACTCCATAGCTTTTTTTGTGCAGGTTGTCCTTGTCTCACTTTCATTTCTTTATTCATCCTACGCTATAATATCGCATCAGATGAAAAACGTATTTATAGAGTCTCAGATCTCAGAATTAAAAAGGTTTTATCTTAAAAGAAAGCATCTAATTTTGTGAAATGTATTCACATTTGTTACAGTTGCACCTAATCACCTATTTTTAAGCTCTACATCAGAATTTAAAACAAAAAAGTATCAATTTAACCTCTAAATAACGAGCACTGGGTAGGATGAGAAAAAGAAGAAAATAGTCAAAGCAAAATAAAAATACCTGTTCGACAATTGATGCCAATCGTCCCAATGCCAGTCCATGGCTATCCTCACGGGTGATGACGGCGCTGCCAAGTTTAACGACCAATCGTTTGGCGTATTTTAATTGACTTCTTTCCGTGAATGTAACTGTTTTCTTCTCGTTGATTAATCCTCGTTTATCATGTTGGATACTTTGCTCCAATGGAAGTCCAATAAAGTTGACTTTGCAAAACAAACTTGCATTGGTCTTCTCCAGCTTCAAGGAAATGCAGAATTGCCTATAAAAGACACACAAGAGTTCACAAATCGCAACACAAATAAAAGCACTGTAATTCTTAACTTTCATCCCGGCGACACCGCAAACAAATTAATCGAAGCGACACCAAAACTAAAGAATACAGGCATTGTTATGCACCGCGAACAATCCCTTATAACACGCCAAAAGAGAAATGCACTTTTCCAAATCAAAACAAAATTACTTGATATGGCTCCAACAGTAAAAATCATTATAAGAGGAGTTAAATTAAATATAAATAACTTTGCATTTTCTTACAACGTTTTGAGAGGTTTGGTTGTAAACAATGCCGACGAATTGACATTTATAAAAAACACGTTTGGAGAAGGTGGGCTGCAGTTCTTTGACATAGACAACATCAACAACTGTCAGAATAATACGATGATAGCGCCAATTGCTCCAACTAGAGAAAGCAGTATGCAGCAGAATCAATATCAACATCAGCGTCAACATCATAAGTAGGAAAGGGTTGCCGTCTGCCATTTAAATTTAAAAATTATATGTTATAATGTTTCTGGGTTGAAAAACAAACTAGTAATTCCTGCTTTTTTTGAATTTATTTTAAAGTATGATATTATTATTTTGATAGAAACTTTTCTCGAAGAGGGTAAAGAAACACAATTTGTGAAGTATTTTAAAGATTATAGTATAAAATTTATTCCAGCCACGAGAAGTAACGTTTTTGGTAGAGCTAGCGGTGGAATGTTAATTGCATTTAAATGTTATTTGAACAATTTTGTTAAATTTAAAAGAATTGGTAGGAAAACAGTTGTAGAAATTAACCATAAGCATGACTTCTATTATATTGTACCAACTTATTTAAACTGCAATAATTGGGCAAATGATTTTAATGAATTGCAATTATTTTTTATTGAAAATGAATTGCAAAATATCATGGTACTCGGTGATCTCAATGGTAGAATTGGTAATTTTCAGAACCCAGATTCTCTAGTGCAAAATGTTTCTCATGTATATGCAAGTGTTAGGAACTCTATGGATGGAACTATAAATAGATGTGGAAGGCAACTTGTGGATTTCGCTGAAGATTTTGGTTTATTGGTACTTAACGGTATTACTAACAGTGACAGAAGAGGCGATCTTACTTTCATTTCGGGTCAAGGTCATTCAGTTATTGATTATTGTTTTGCGAGAGGTAATTGGCTTAGTGTTGTTGAGGATTTCGATGTTGTATCTGCAAATTTCTCTGGTCATTTACCAGTTGTTACCTCTATAAAATTTCAAGATGTAACTTTATCACCCATTAACACATTAAATAGATTAAAATGGATAGAAAATCGTGCTGAAGTGTATAGACGAAGGCTCGACGCTCAGGTTAATTGCCTTCCCTCCCAAGAACATTATAGTTGTGACCAGGCCGTTGAAAATATTTTAAAAAGTGTAAGACAAGCAGCAGTTGTGGTAAAACCTAAATCCAGAGATAAATTCGTAGCTGAGTGGTTTGATTGGGAATGTAGAAAACTCCGCAAAAAATCTTTCGCAAATCTCAATCTGTTTAGGAAGACCAATTCAATTTTTTTTAAAAGTCTTTACATAGAATCCAATAAACTGTATAAAAAGCTCTGTATTCAAAAAGAAAAAAAATATGTAAATGGCGTAGCAACCAGGCTTTCAAACTGTAAAGACGCAAAAACATTCTGGTCAAACGTGAGATTGCTAGGTGGTTGCAAGAGTGTGTCAGCCTCAGCTATTGATGTTGAAAAACTCGCCGAGCACTTCAAACAGCTCCTGAACCCTTTGACAATAAGTTTAAAATTTCAGTATGCCCTTCCTTTAGTTTTAATCCCAGAATTAGATGGGCCAATCACAATAAGAGAGTTGCAAGGAACTCTAGAAAATATGAAAAATGAAAAATCTGCAGGAGTTGATGGTATACCGTGTGAATTTTATAAATATGGAACTCCGAATTTTCTAAATCATATTAATGACTTCTTTAATAGACTTCTTGAAGAAGAAGAAATTCCAAAGAGTTTCTTAAAAGCATGGATCTGTGCTATTTTTAAAAAAGGGGATTTGCAACTTCCGAGCAACTACAGGGGCATTTCGATTCTGCCATGTCTTAGGAAAATATTCACCCATCTTTTATACCAAAGGTTGACAAAATGGGTTGAAGAGAATAAACTCCTTAGTATGTTCCAAGCCGGCTTTCGAGCAGGATTATCTACAATAGACCATATATTTGCTCTTACAAGCATAGTAAAGAATTGTTTTGAAAAGAAAAAGAAAATTTACGCCTTTTTCGTTGATTTTCAGGCGGCATTTGACACGGTGAACAGAGACTCTTTAATATATAAATTATCTACTTTGGGTTTATCCACTAAATTTCTAAACCTGTGCAAACTCCTTATAACTGGCACCTCTGCTGCAGTCTGGAATGGAAATTCGATGTCTGACTTTTTTAATACAACATGTGGTGTTCCTCAAGGATGTGGATTGAGTCCCATTATGTTTTCACTATTTATTGACGATGTATCTAAAGATTTTCCGGGTGGAGTCATTGTCGGTGATACACTTATAAAGATGCTCTTATACGCGGATGACATTGTTATTTTGGCTGATAACCCCACATCTTTACAGCTTCAAATTAATAAACTCAAAAGATTTTGTGATTTGTGGGATCTCAAAATTAACGCCACAAAGTCAAAAATAATGATTTTTGAAAGTACTCAGCGAAGAAGAGCTCCCAATGAAAAATGGTTTTTAGATCGCGAACCGTTAGAAATAGTATCTCAATACAAATACTTAGGTTTTCTAATAACGTATAACCTTGATCTACGCCCTCATGTTAAAGAAAAATGTATTGCTGCCAAAACAGCAATAAATCTCATGTGGAGTAAATTCTTTTGCAATAAATATGTCGATGCTACTGCTAAGTTTAGAGTATTTGATGCAACTATAAGAACGTGCCTTTGTTACGCAAATCAAGTTTATGGCTATCGAAACATGGAGGAATTCGAAGTTGTTCAACGTTTCTTTTTCAAACGAATTTTCAAACTAGCTAGTTCAACTCCAACGTATGCTATCCACGTAGAAACCGGTATAGCACAAATATTCCTAGGCAATTTAAAATCAAATGCGGACTATATTGTTAAAGTTATGAATAGACCTGATACAAACCTTCACAAAAAAATAATGCAATACGCGCTCCGATCTCAATTATCGCCTTTTAAAGAATGGTACGAATTGGCTAATCAACATTGCTTTAATCTAAATCTCAATAATACACCTCTAGCCGATTGGCAAGAAGTTTTCTATAAATGCATAGTAAAGATAGATGACTCTCTTTACTTACAGTGTTTGCATAGAGCTCAAACTTCTAGCACTAGACTCATATACAAAACACTAAACCACACACTCTGCAGAAGTAATTATTTTAACGAAAAATTATCTATAAGGCAAATGAGCCTTATTTTTAATGCAAGAACTGAGATGCTGAATTTAAACTATAAGCCACATAGAGTAGACCTTGATCCAAAATGTACTTTGTGCAACCGTAATGAAATTGAGGATGTGTACCACTTCTTAGCTGTTTGTCCAATGTTACAGGAAATTAGAAGGCTTTACTTTTCACAAAACATTTTAACACTTGAATATACAAAGCAACTCTTAAATGGTAATCTAGATTGGAAACCCCTACGCTCCTATATTAGTCATGCTTTAGGTTACCGTAACAGTTTTATATAGGTATTAATTACATATTTGATAATGTGATCCAATTTCTCTTTTTTTGTTGTAATTATATTTGAATGTTTGAAGATATAATTCAATTTTTTTGTTTATTTATTTTTTTATTTTTTTTATTTTTTAAATATTGTATTACAGAATTAAACAAAATGAACAAACAAACTACTATTTTTTAAATTTTTTAATGTATATACAATTCATAGTTTATAACTTTAACTTTTTCACTTAAATTGTAAACTCGAAATAAGTCAATTCAGGCAGACGGCAACATTTGCCATGCTTTTATTCTTAGCTATTAAAAGATTGTACATTTATCGAGGATAATAAAGAATTTATAATCTAAAATCTAATCTAATCTACTTTTGCTCTGTGAACAGAAAAAAAAACACACAGATCATGAAAGACGAATAGAAATAAATAAAAATAGAAAGAAACTAGAATAAATTGTTCAAAGCAGACAGAAACGAGCTGATTAGTGGGCGGTTATATCCAGTGGGTGGCTTGGGGTAAAAAAAAGGAGTTTGTTTTTTGTGTTGTTCCAGTGAAAAGATTTGCACGTCTAGTCATTCTGTGTTATGAAGGATATTTTAGGGATTTGATTTTTTTTTCGCTTAGGTTAAGGCATGCCTGATCAAGGATGATAATAAATATTCACCAAAAGCCGCCGGCAATTCGATTGAGTAAAAATTTTTCAACATAAAAGAAAAAACTTACACTGATAAATTGGTTCTTAGTATGATTGATTGAGTGACATAATCGAACCAATCATAAGATTGACCTATGGCGCATTGAACTAGATCTTGTGATATAGGAAGAGCTTCAAGATTAATGAAGTGCTCTTTGCTTGAAAGGAATTTTAAAGAAATTGGGAAGTTATTTTATGCTGCAATCAATCACGCTCTATAAATAACTTCCGTTTCAGAAAGCTTCATTTCTTCAGCATTTTAGGAATGCTGAATTATTATTTTTTAACTCCTTAAGTTTTCACCATTAAAAAAACCTCCCAATTTCTACAACATTCAATCCTCAGCCTAGGTTGAAAATTATATAATTTCTAATTTCCTTTGACAGTAAACTGTCTGTCGGGTCAGCTAGTAATAAAATAAATTCAATGTTATGGATGCAAAGTTTGAAAACAAATTCAATCAATTTTGTAAAATATTTTTAGTTTTTGACACAGGCCAAGCATAAAGCATTGCCAATAATGTTTGAACTGGGAGCGTATTGAAATCCCGCTTTTTAAAATCCCGTTTTTCAAGAATCCCGAAAAAAAAGTTTTAAAATCCCGTCTTCTAAAATACCGCTTATGGTAAATTCCTAGTTTTAAAATCATATTTAGTAAAAATCCCGACCTGCTATAATCCCGCTTTTTAAAATCCCGGCTGATACCGCTTAATACCGCAAAGTTCGTTTTTCTTAACCTACTTATATTTTTGCTTAAACCGGTATTCAAAAGATTTCAAATAAGATTAAAAGAAAATGCTTGACATGACTTCTTATCACGACTGTACGCATTTGAATTTGTTCTCTTGGATTAAATTAAAACAAAAATTATTGCGGATCTTGCAAGGGAATCTCTATTTGTAAAAGCCGAAATAGAAAAAATAAAAAATTGTCAAACTAAATTATATAATAAACTAACCATTATGTAAGATCACGCGCTATAAAAAATATAATGAGAAAGAGAAACAATATGAGTAAAACTTTTTTTTTGCGGCGAATAGCTCAAAATATACGGTTGAATTTAAATGCTAATAAAAAAAAAATCATGTGTTTTAACTTCATTTTTTTTTATCCCGTTTTTACAATCAAAAGCAGTTGCTTTGTTTTTAAAAATCGCGCGATCGCAACTGCTTTTGATTGTAATAACGGGGTAATAAAAAAACGGGATTTTGAAAAGCGGGATAGTAAGAAACGGGATTATAAAATACGGAATTATGAAACACGGGATTATGTACAAGAAATCGGGATTAGAAAAATCAGGATTTTAACAAGCGGGATTATAAAATCAGGATTTTGAAAATCGGGATTATAACTGGCGGTCTTCAGCTTCTTGGACCTTTTTCCAGTGCCGTCTCAAAATTATGTATGGATTTCTTTTGAAACAACTTGTCGTTGCCACTGTGTGTCTAAGGAACACAAAAAAAAACGGAAAAAAAGAAAAGTAAACAAGTAAACAAAATATAAAGCACATTTTTGGTTCTCCATGATTCTCATACAATCGAATACCAATAACTTTGTAAATTTAACTTACACTTTTCTGATTTATGTCTATTCTGGCCCAGTCGCTCTATTGAAAGCAACGTTATATCAAACACAATTTTTACACTTATGCCATATTTCGACTGTCAAATTGTGTAAACAAAAATGTAAACAATATCCATTGAATAATATCACACAAAAATAACTTTACATAATTTTTGTTTCTTTGAAAACAGTTCAATTTGTGGTACTTATTACAACGTTTAAATTTTCCAATTATTGTGATTCAAAAGTCCTTAACAGCCAAAGCTTACATGAACAATGTTAAATCCCTTTTGCGAGTGAGTACAAAACATAAAAAATACTGCCACATAATCCAAAGCTAAAAAAAAAACAATAGACTTCTTGGAATCAAAGAATATCCGTCTATTTTTTTTATTCGTTTTCGAATTTGTGTTGCTGTTGTTTTTGTTTCCATCCAGCCTCTGGAAATTGTTCATAAATGTTCGTTTTGTTGTGCCGCAAGCGAAAATAGCTTTTTCATGCTTCCCGCAGACAAATGATGAGTTATGCAGGGGCACAGAGAAAATATAAATATGTACCATGGTAATGCATATTTCCACACATACAAAATCTCTTATACTAAATATTGCTCCCGCAAAAATAAAAGACAAAGAGTAAAGCCCATGAATTTTAAAACGATAACAAAGCCAGCAAATTGAGAGTTGATATAAATTTGTGTCGAAGATTTGATCTCCGTCTGAATCCAGGTGAAATAAGTTTGAAATTCGTTTTCGAAAAACTTGAAAAGGGCAAAAAATAACTCAACCTTCTAAACGAAACTCAAATCCTTACGAAAAGAGTCCTTTTGGCATCACATACGCATGTTCTTTTTCAGATCCTCGTGGCACAAACCGAAAAAGCAATATTGAATTGGATTCTATCGGAGAACAAGAACTAAAATGGAAATTTCCCAACAATCATCAGAACAACTAAAAGTAATCTCAATCTCAAACAACACGCAATACATCACTTGCGTAAGCCAGAATTATCTTCAACGATAAATAAATTCAAATTCCTTGGAATGACTTTGTTTGGCTTTTTGCCTTCAAATGTCGTTTATATCGAGTTGAGATTGTAAGCATTTTCGGGGGCTGAGGTATTCGATTCAAGATTCAGGAAGAATAGTTGTATTTTGTTTAGTTAAAGGACTCAAGGACGTATGTAAAAGGCACTTGCCTTTCCATAAAAGAAGGAGATATTTCCGCTTTCAACCCACATCATCCCTTTTTCGTGGTTTGTCTTTTTTTGGCATTGGCTATACCTTCTCAAGTCCTTAATTTTATTTTGCACACTAATGAATTGAAGGAACAAGGAATTTATTTATTCGATACGGAAATGATTTTGTATTCAGCTTAAGTTCGTGTTTGTAAGCTTGTAATCTACTTTGGGTGGGTCGGGGGGTTTGTGGTCGGTTAGGGTGTATTTTGTCTTCGTCGGAGATATTGTTGACTAAAACGCCGAAACTACGAACAACCAATTCGAAATACTGAATAGCACACAGGTTTCAGTATTTACTGTGTATTTTCCTTTTCCTTCCCTTGGCTAAGCACTTGAGTGTGAACTTAACTGGGTATTCTGTCTTTGTTCTATCGAAGAAAAGGAGGTATGATAAAAATGTACTTTTAATTAATAGCTTTATCACATAAATAATTAGGGTATCGTTTTTCTTCAAATAGCTCAAATTAGGATTTGGTGGTGGTTAGTAATGTCCTGAAATTGGATATCTTGTTCGTTTTTTTGTTTTAATCAAAATGTCGGTATAACCGCTGTAAGCATTAAGCCTACAAATGACGACGACATGGTGCTAATTGGTATTTTACTACCTAGGGGGTGTGCACATGAACATTTCGAGGTAATAAATGGTTTTATTTATTTGAAGTTTTGTTTTTTCTTTGCAGTATGTAAATGATGACAAGAAAGCTTTTGGAGGCGAATATTAGACTTTGCGTAAATGTTAGGCTAATGAGTTTTTTACGAAAACTTTCTAAGGACTTTAACTGTTTCTTAGGAAAGTGGAAAGTCTTACTTAAATTTAAGACAAATATTGCAAGGTAAGGAATACAAAAAAAGAGTTTAAGTTCAGATAATATACTGATTTGTTTTTTCCAGGTTCTTGCTCAAAACTATTTGTCAAAGTCAAGTTTGTAATTTGACAAGATGAGCAAAGAAAAGATGAGCAAGATTAGCGGAAATACCAGGGTCTACGAATCAACATACATTGTTGGCATTCGATGGTTGATTCGTGGACTTGGTATTTCCGCTCATCTTGCTCATCTTTTCTTTGCTTATCTTGCCAAACTCGTTTAACATTTATGCAAAATGAACCAAGAAAAAATCCCAATGGAATCGGTGTGCTCCATTCAATTGTTTTGGTGTCGTGATAAGGTTTCAAAATTACCCACTTGGCGGTTTGCCTTTGATTGTAAGACTTATTTCTAAATTATTCATAAATAACATCTTTATGCATGAAATAGTCTTGAATTTACAAGTCTTATTAAATTATGAAAACAAAATTTTTAACTGACCCTGGGGCAATGCTTTTCGTTTTCATTTAATTTCTTCCCACCAAAAATTTTATTTTGTTGAATTGCTTGGAAAAAGAAAACAAAAACAAAAAAACAAAAGTTGGTACTTTCTAAGAAGATTACAAAAGGCTGTGTTGAAAAGTTTCTTTAAACAAATTTGTTCATATCCAAAAGTAGAAAAAATATATTCTTATTAAAATTCGAAGGTAAAAATAACGTTGATTTCCATAATTTAAGAAAAGTTTTTCAATTTTTTTGGGGGTGATCCTTTTTCAGATAAAAAAAGAATAAAAATCCCAAGAAATATTTACTTATGGATTGCCTAGCATAAATCCATTGTAATGCTTTCGGTAACATTACTTTTTGACGAACCCAACAGAGTGAATAAAATATGTCCTTGACATCAAAAATATGTTAAGAAGGACAAAATAAAACAAGTCTCGAAAAAAAATTGATAGCAGCTTTAAGAGCCACTTTATCATTCTTGAAATTATTATTTATCCAATTCAAAAATCACACCCCCCTCCAATCCACACAGGAAATAAAAAATTTTCGTGTCAAGGACGAGAGATACAAAGAAATTTGTTCGTTTATTAATGCAAGGTCCACTTGAATTTGGGTCCTCGAATGCAACATGACACTCTTGGCATCGACCAAGAAGCCGTGCGTTGGTCAGTGGGGCTACTTCTCCGAAAGGAAAATATTCAGGATTCAAGAATATATTCCACAGAATCCTGATTTATGCATTTAATCCATTGGGAACAAGAGTTTTCGTGTTTGAAGTGAGGTGCGGTGGTATTCAACAGAACCGGCTAAGCATGAGGTGTCCAGTTCTACTAAACTAAATTAAAAAAGGACGATTTTCATTTTAGCTTTGATTTGTGTCATTTATGAAATGAACTGAAAATAGTCTGGTCACCTTTCAACACATAATCATAAAACACTTATACTCGTCTCATACCATAAACAGAAACAGGAAGGAAGGTGCATTTTATTATTATTACTTAATTTTGTGACGTTCATATTTTCACATGCAACTCGACATGAAGTGTGAATGTGGTCAAGGTAGCGGTTCGGTGGCATCTCGCTCGTCGGAACGCTATGACATTTTCCAACATATGAAGCCAAGTTTATTGTTTTTGCTGAGTTTTTTGTCTCTCCATTTTCAAAAATTGGTAGTTTATAGTTTTGCTTGACAAGAACAGTAAATTTCTGTGTTAAGTTAGAAAATAAAGCCATCAGTCTTGGTTTTAATTTTTCAAAGCACATTCTTCATTTTGACGCAAAAATCCTCATGTGGGTTCTTTTCGGTAATAAGATTTTTAGACTAATGAATAAAAGATAGTTTTTGAAAATGAGTTCCATGCATAGTTTCATGAAAAATGAATGCAGAGTTTTGAATTTAAAATTTGTATTTTGGTTGGTTTCTGTTAAAGAAGTTAAGCACACAATTTTCATACTTAAATATTAATTTTTTAATTGTTTTAAAATGTGATTTGAATATGCCATTATAGTAGCCCTGACTGAGGTTGCATGGAAACATTGAAATCATTCAGACAATTCTAAGAAAATCAATTTCTTCACAACTTTTCAACATTCCCCTGAAACAATTAGGTTCATTTGAAAATTTTCAGTCGCGGTTTATTAAGCCCGACATAAAAATTAATTTTGCAAAACGTTCGTCAAAAATCTGAATATGACATTCTAATTTGCACGAAACCCCACACCGTTATTCTGTAGGCCATTGTTCGAAAAAATTCCCTAACACACATTTTGTCGATGCTTTATTCTCTAAATAGACGAAAAGTGTTGTCTCGCAAAACAATACCACATCCATCAGCATCAGCATCAGGAGCGGTGTTAATAGTCGTGACTTAACACAAATTCCAATCGACACGTGTATTCTTGTGGTCGTGGAGGTCTGGGTCGTTTATAGAATATTAAATCTGGCTGGTTGCAACCAACAAAGTTCGGTTAAAAAGCAACGAGTCTGACACACAGCAGCTATTGAATTACAGAAAGCTGTAGAAGTGGTGGCCCCTTAAGAGAATCATTGACCTATCGAGCTATCAGCATGGGGTTGATTTAATTTTGCTCAAACGCCAAACACGCTTTATCTCATGTTAATCTCTTCGCAGTTATTTGCAAACTGCTGGGCAAACAGGCAAAGACTGGCGGTGTACGGATTGATATATATTTATTAAGTCTTTTAAGGTTTTTGAAAAATTCCAAATTAAATAAGTTTTCTTTCAAGGGATCATCAGAATATTTGAAAGGAAACAATTTTCACCATGAATCCATTTTATGAATGTCCAGTTCAATTCATGCCAAAGAAATACAACAAAATGAAACTACAAACTATATTCCTTCTAGAATTGAATTCAATTTGAATTTTTCCTTATTCAGACATTCACATCGCCGGGTGATTCAAATTGAATAAGAGTTTGTTGGTTTATTGGTACTCCAACTCGTCTATGGCGCAAGTTTTTTTTCCATAAAAAAAGCGAAAATGAAAGCAGAAAATCGATCAATAAATGGAATAAAAATTGAAAAAAGAGAATTTCATAAATCAGAGGAGAGGATTAACGTGGTTATTTTACGATTTGTGTAGCTGAAACAGAAACTGCAAAGGATATCGATTTCTCAGGACACTTTGATAAATAAATGCATATGCAATTGAGACTATAAAATGGTATTATAGAAATTACTTCTATAATCAAATAAATTTCCAGCAGACAACTACTCATTTCTCTGAGTCATGGCCAAGGCACCACATTTCTCCAAAAGATCAAATTTGATGAAACGAAAAATTACTGCAATTTTACATAATAGCCTTTGGAATATTATTTCACTCAAACAATTATTCACTTTATTGAACAACATTCAAAAAATAATACCACCTCCGGCCGGATGACGTTTATATTCATGTCGTTAAATTCAATCAAAATGCAGATAAAATATTTTCATTAATTTTATACATCATTGCGTAAATTTGTATTAATCCATTACCGACGCATACATAGGTTACAGTGGCTGCGGATTCAGAAAAACGCATACATCACTCGCATCATAATTTTTCAGTACACTGACATTACTGAATATCAACTGCATTGTCAGTGTGATGAGTTACAGGTGTGTCTGTCTGTCGAAAACTTGAGTCGAGTTTATACAAACGATTAACGTGTTAAAATTAAGTTCACAAACTGATAGGAATGCATAAAGCAAAGGGTATTTAATTAAACGTGAATAGTAATAATTGATGAGAATGAAAGTTTAAATCATCCGGATGCATTTTTTTATCAATAAAAATCACATGCATACTTAAATTAACTCTATGCCCATCTTACTTTTGATGATGATATATTTCATGCTCCAAAGGCTTAGCGCTATAAATTAACATCAATTTTTAATAAATTGCATTTCATCCTTCGGCGGTATTTGCATCAGGATACAGCGACTCATTATTCTACCGTGTATTGTCGCACTAAGAGGCGCTGGGCATGCACCTTTGAAAGCTCCTGAAGGGCTGTTCAATCCCAACCAATTGAGATCAGTTAAATTCAGTAGAATGTGTCATTTGAGTTACACCATTAACAGAGGATATCTGCCGCTTTTGGCATTAATATGAATCATCCTGAAAATCACCTAACAAAACATTCAGCCTGTGGTCACTTAATTGACCTCACCCGAGGGATACCTATATCGTATTTACAAATGAAAACCATAAACATCTTTTATTTTCACTCTTATGCGGGTTCGATTTTAGTTACCAAAAATCATGGGTTAACTTAATGTGTCAACGGACACTCAAGGATGTTCTTATGTCCATTTGTGTGACAGAATTGAACACATATTTTAAGAGATTCTAATAAGCCTTGAATGCTAATCAAGCATTTGCCAGGCGGTACACAGGAAATGGACAGGCAGAGTGACAAATATTAACACACATACAATATATTCATATTAAAAAAACTAAACGGACATGATAGAAAAATGAGGATATATAAGGAAGATCATTACAGGAATTCACAAATGGTGGGACATTCAAACACAAATTTGTGAGGGAAATAGGATTTGTCCCGAGACTGATAAATAGGAAACTAGCTAGTGTGTTGTTTTTAAGGGTGGGAGAAAGAGTTAGTTTACTGAATTTTGTGAGAGATTGATATTTATTCAAGACTCTTAACAAAATATTTATGTCGCCTACAGAAAATTGGTAAACATTATGACGTTGAAGGTTGAGAAATATAAATAGGTTTTTTTGTTTGTCACATTTAGGGAAACATGTTCTTGCCATGCCTTGTTTAGGTCCAATGTCAAAAGACGAGTTTACACCAATACAAACCACATATTGACGAACCATGATTAAATCAAATATCACTCGATACTAACCACTCTAGGTTAGAGACAAATTGGTCCAAGTGATTTAATAATAATCAATTCACCTTATGGGATGATTATCCTTTCCTTTCCTCGGATTGCGGTGCAGTTCATTCCACCTCCTTTCCTCTGGTGTTTCTTCATATTGAAACAAGGATATTGTTAATTCTTAATTGTTGATTGTCGTAAGATATTGTTCCCTGATAAGCTTTTGTGGTTTGCAATTCGCAACCATGATTTTGCCATTAATGTTGTACCACTGATTTCCGAAATTTTGATCGAAAACCGAACATAGATGCTGGTTACCAATTTAATCTCGATTATGTAACTTGATTCAATCACTGCAGTCAGACTAAACTACATTCAGTGCATTTGATAACTGCTTCAAATCGTTTATATGATTATTTAAAGGTGGACATTGGCTTTTGACTGATTGCAAATTAATTTCAAGATTTTTCTGACAAATTCAATTCAGCAATTATTTGTTCTTTAATCAAATGTCCTCCATTTGTCAAACAAAATTAAGCCCTCAATGAATTGTATTTTACTTTCATTTGAGGCAAAATTCGATTTTATATCACACCATTTTTTACTGTCCGCAATTTAGTCAACCATTCGCATAACGCTTGACCTGTCACTGTCACTATGCAAGCGTCACTAAGGACATTGTGTGTTTTGGCGATGATAAGCGCGCCACAGATTTATTCACTCGTGTTATTAATTTTTTTATGTTTGCAAACTGCAGCAGCCATCAAATTAAGGATATTTGATGAAAATAATGAAAATAAATTCAAAAATATTTTTGTGCGAAATAAATGTCTAATTTATCAAACACTGAACAAGTGGAATGAAAAAACAACAGCAAAGAAAACACACACACAAAAAAAAACAGCTTCCATCAATCAAAGGGTCGCGACAGAGTCACAGTTGAAAATAAAGCTGACAAAGTATGTATAGAATGAGGGACGCCAACTGACCATGGTGAATGGCGATAAGCAATTCGAATGAATTCGGAAAATTCTGAGAGTGATTTGGAGCGATTCTTAAGAGTCCGTTGGGAATTTTGAAAAAAAAAACTTTTTTTTTCTTAAAAAACGCACAACAGGAAAATCAATAAATCTATTATGGAAATTCCTGCTGCTCCAACACTCACGATGTGCATTCATTTTTAATACAATAGACAGAGTACGCCTTTAATTATTTTGTAAAATTTGTAATGCGTATTAAAAAAAGGAGCATTCTAGTTAGTACATGTTGCGTGACAATATTTCGCATGAGTTGGCAGGATAATGAACAATTTTGCCCAACAGCAAATACACCCAACTCATTCGAGTTTTTAAAATTTTATTTTAATTATAAAACAAAAGCTAGGATAGGAAAAAAATGAATTTCCAATATTGTATTGTTTTTATTTTAGCTTATGGGATTTTCTGCAATTGAAATGGTTCAAGGAAGCAATTTTGATTGTTTTGCGATTTATTATTTTCATTTTTTATTATTTGAGTGCATTTTTGTGGATAAATTGTTGTGTAATAATTTGTGTTGCCCACAGGGCGTGAAAATCGAGTAGAATCTATTTTAGTCTTAAAATTAAATATTTAAGATTCCGCGACCATTTTTTAATTGATGAAGGAATTTTATTTAAACTCACAGGAATGTTTTGAGCAAGTTTCTCAAGTCACTAGAATATAGGCACTCAAATGCATATTTGTAGCTTTAATTTAAGACACCGGGTACGAAATAGCTAATGACAATTGCTGTCCTTAAAAATTTCAGCAGTAACTTCTTTCGTCAGACAACTTCAACAAAAGAAAGACATATTGAACCTCAACCGCAACTCAAAGTCTTTTAAGAAATTGAATCGAAGTCAAGCAACCCAGACAAACCCAGCTTGAGCTCTTAAATTATGTACAAACAACTCACCTCAGGCATCTTCGCTGATAATTCAAGCTCTTTACAAATCTTATGTCATGAAGAAAATTCATTCAGAATGCATCCATGACAACAAACAATACATTTACCCCGTTCCTTTTGTTTCAGAATTACATTACGGGTATTCTTCTCTTCGTCAGACTGCAAAGAGCTTACGACAGATTTACGAGTATGTACATTTATGTATGTTTGGATATCCATCCAATCCAGGATGGCATGGCGCCTCAAATTCCCGACATGTATCCAAGAACTATACTCATCCGCACATAACGTGTACTGGTTTTAAGGTACCTAAGAGATATTGATCCTCACCTGAGTATCATGCATTTTAGAGTGCGATTCGGTCTTAGGCATGGAATAAGGTTTTTTGTATGCCTTCAAGGTCTTGGGCGTAATTGAAACACGTCTTCAAAGACTCATATCGCTGGATGAGTGGTGAAGGTGTTTGTTAAGAAGATGTTCCAGTTGAATTCATGTTGTGTAATACTGTTAAATCTTTGAAGGAGAAGTTCTTGATAAACGACTGTTCCAGATATTCGTGGAGAGGTCAATTTCTTTTCTTCAATTCTATTTTGCATCCTTTAAACTTGAGGATTTCCCTGATGATCGAATACAACGAAAAAGGATATGCACCAGCCACCAGGGACACTAAACGCTTACCTACTTCTACTGTTTCAAATGATTCCTCACACACAGGAATGTATTCTTACAAGAAACACACTATTGCTATTGGCTGGTTCGTGTGTAGAACGCATTAACAAAATTATTTCACTGTCTAAATTAGGATTTAATTAAACAAACGTCCGGAACTTTAAGTTTTCTGTTTTGTATGCATTTTTGTGCAATTTTTAGTGGGATTGTGGCTTTGGAGATTGGTTTTTTTAAGAGGAGATTATTTTCGGTAAATTAATTAAATCCTCTTGCTTTGGTCAAATTTGGCGTAAGGCAAGTGCAATATAAGAGGATTCATTTATTTTAGTTTTTCACTCTGTTTCTCTAATAAACCAAAAGTAACTTGTACTTTGCTTGCTTGGGACTACTTGTATCATTAATTAAATTGGAGTGATGTTTGGTTTTCGCATTTTGAAATAGTTTTTTAGTCTCGCTTTGTTTGTTATTAATTATATTCTAGTGTAGTTGCATTTGAGTAGAGATATATATAGATAGTTTATCTTCATTTATTTTTCCGACTGCGGGACTAAATAAGCTCTTTTGTAGAGAGGGAGAAGAAAAATGAGCTTGGACTTTTTTGGTATTTGAAGAAGTCTTTTTTAAGTCATGAGGCATTTTATTTGACTCTGACATTGAAATACCCTATTTCATGGTATCCTTTTTTTTAACATAATATTCTTTTCAGGGACCCGATCTGATGAGAATCAAGGAGAAGAAAAGCAAAATTTTAAATTACTTGAACGCATTTGCTCTGCTGCCACCTAGGGTGACTTATAAATGTTATACTGGAATATGAATGAATGCGTTCTGGTTTCAATGTAAAACAAATAAACAACAAAAATATTATGTCAGTGAAGGCCTTGAAGTAAAACCAAAAAAAAACAAGATGAACCATTTCAAACAACCTTTAGTGTATATTGAAGTTCTTTCTGCAGCAAAAATGTATTTCTAACAGAGAGAAGTCTCTCCGTTTTTGAATGACAAAGTGTGTGATCAAAAAGAAATGCATTCCTTTCGTTTATTCGGGGTTCCTTGTGGGGATTTAACAAACAAAAGAAACAAAATCACCTATTCGAACGAATTCACTTCTCAGCTTTCAGACATTTCGTCTCTTTTTTCTTAGGAAAAAATATAGTAATCTTATTTCAAATTTTGGGAGTACATGAAATTGTATATTGTGTGTGCAGCTGAAATTCAGTCAATTCATTGTCCTCGTTGTTGTCAGGAATCCCTTTAAAAAACTCGCAGTTACCTCTATTTCGGTTTCATTCGTTTTATAGGTGAAAGGAACACGTGTGGACGTGGAGGTATGTTTCAGTTGACAGAGAATGTATTTCATTCATGACAGATAGACGGAAACACATGCAACGACCTTGGCCCGTAAGTAGCTGGGTGCACTTTGTCTAGTAGACAATTTGTCTTGTGTGTCCTTGCATGTAATCACGAATTCCATTCAATTTGAATGGAGCCAGGCGAATATGATTGATCCAGTCATGCTTTGAATAGGTTTTGTATTATGTGAGTTTGTGGGAGTATTGAGAATTTATTACAATTCCAGGAATTGAATTAGGCAAAGCGGTTTTGTTTGGCAGGTGATTTTGTGTCGTGTAGGAATGTTTGAGTATTAAAAGTGGATCAATGCAGCTGATGAAAGTGATTGATGGGTTTGTGGGCATTCTTTGACCTATTAAAATTTTACTTTTGACTAAAGACTGGTTGGGTGAGCGATTAAAATCGAAAAATAGAAAAAAGAACTTCAAGAGAGTAAGTATACGGATACAGCACAGGGTAATCCTTCGATTCATATCTGCCTTAACTATCAATTTGAATTATTAATATTTACTTTGACAGGTTTTTTTTTTTTTTTGGGTAAAGAGACTTGAAATAATTCAACCAGACAAAAAATGAGATAGCAACATGTTGCTGAATATTCTGCAACGTAATTCCCCATAATCTCAATTTTTGTTTTCATTTTCCTTCTCAACAAATTTTCACCGGCTTCCACCTGCGCATGCACTTCCTCTCTTAGAAAAAAAAAATTCTTCATTCGATGGTATCCGTAAACAGTGCTAACAAAAAAAGTTTCCAAATCAGTTTATATCTGGCCTTTAAGGAAATTGGTTGGGTGTTACCCGCAAAAGCAACGTTACTGATACTTTTTCCAAATGGTTCGTTTTCGTCGTTTTTTTGCGTATGCGTCCACAATTAGGCGAAATTTCGTGGGAATTTTCTCGTAGACCTTAAACACAGAAATGAGTGAACTTTAATCATTATCAACACTTTTAAGTGATAAGCAAATAATTTGCATAAAATCTAAGAATTGAAAATTGGTGAATTTCTTCGCCTCGAGGGCAGTGATCCGAATTTTTTCGTGCGTGTTTTGGTCCATATTTTGTCAAAAGTGATTTCTTTGCCTCCCTTCATAAGTTTAACGTAAAAGTGTCTGCATTTGCATCTACACAAGGTGTGACATCCTCGTTAGCCCTAAGGGTAATCTTCTTTGTTAAGTGTGATTGTGTCCTGTCAAACAAAAATTTCTTCTTACGTTCACAACAAGACAGAATACATATTTCACTCAGTTAAATTTATTTTGTGACACGGAAATTTACAGAAGACCAAGCATAGTGCAGTCATTTGGTAGTTTTACCTGGAAAGTTTTCCGGGAGTTTTGAAAATTGGTTAATTTATAGATTTGAGGTGGCCCTCGTACCCCCGCCGCTCGCGCCGCCATCTTGAAAAAATGGCGTCTAAAAACGGTTTTTTGGGAATATCTCCTTTCCGACGCATTTTACGAAAAAATATCTTTGTACAAAATTAAACTAGAAAAAATTTCCTACAATTTCTGTATCAATAATTTTTTTCATAAAATCAATAGATTTTGGCGTACGAGCGCCACAAAGTATCATTCATCATATTACGAGAAATACCTGCTTTTCAACTGAATAAGCACAAAATTTTTCTGAAGTTTGTTGTCCATTTTTTCCTAACTTTGAACGTTAATGCATCATTTGATGATGCTTACCGATAGCTTATGATGTTGAGAAAACAAATCAAAAAGAATGAATTGAATGATGATGAAAATGACCACTATTTTTTCCCTGGCTCTCATGCAAAGCTTTCTAGATTGAAAAACTCATTTTTTTTGCGTCAACTGAATAAGCACAACTTTTAAAAATGCAAATAAAATCAAACGGAAAGAAATGAACAAAATTTTCTTTAAATATTTTTTTTATTGGTTATTTCTAGTATTGGGTACTACCACCTTTATTCTTGATTACTTCATAAATTCGGGCTGGCATGGAATCGTATAAACTCTTTAAGTAGTCCAGCGAAATTTCTCTCCATGGTAACTTAATGGCTGGAATAAGCGATTCTCTGTCCTCAAACTGACGGCCTGACTCATAGACTTTACGTACCAACCATCCCCATTCATTTTCTATGAGGTTCAGGTCAGGTAAATAGGGCGACCGTTGAAGTAATTTAACATTCTAGTCCTGTATCCCACTTTTCACAGTGCACGACGTTTGGATGGGGTCGTTGTCATATTGGAAAATCCATTCATAGGGTCCAAAAATATCCGAAAATGAAGGAAACTTTCTTTCCAATATTCTTTTGTAGGTAATTGCAGTCCTTTTTGACGTTTGAAACTCAAGCTCAATAGACCCATAGTAGCTAACTGCTCCCCATATCATAACTCAACCTTCTCCACCATGATGCCGCGCTAAAAATCGTTCTTCTTTTCTCAAATCGTGAAAGGTGAAAGTAATAATTAAAACCATCAGGGACATCAAAATTTAAACTCTTCTCATCCGAAAAAACCGCGTTGTGCCACACATTTTTCCAACTCACATCGAGTCTAGAAAATCTTAAACGAATATCTTTTCGTTGCTCGTTTAATGGTGGTTTCTTTTGGAGTTGCAATCATTTTAAACGATCTGCGCTGTTTGGTACTCTGTGGACTGTTGAAACACCTGCAGTTACACCAACTTTTTGTTTAATTTTTACCGCGGAGCCACATGAACTGGAAGCACATCTCAAAATTGCTCGTCGATCAACTTCGAATGTTGACGTTTTTTACTACCTTTCATGTTTTTCTCGTACAAACTTTTGTTTCTGAGGTACGAATAGACAACACTAAGACTCCGATCAACGTTGGTAGCTATAGCACGCACGGTCAGTCTTTATTCTTTTAACGAATCAACCTTAACTCGTCCGACACTATTAAAGCTTCTGATCTAACCATATTTTTTTTTAAATTTTAATTTAACGGCTAAATGCACTAACAGCACTTCAACTTTTGATTTGGTATACCAATTAACTTAAAACTCTCAGAACCAACTGAAATAATGAGAGTGAAAGATCGTGTGCTTATTCAGTTGACGCAAATAAAAACTGAGTTTTTTAATCTGGAAAGCTTTGCATGAGAGCCAGGGAAAAAATAGTGGTCCTTTTCATCATCATTCAATTCATTCTTTTTGATTTGTTTTCTCAACATCATAAGCTATCGGTAAGCATCATCAAATGATGCATTAACGTTCAAAGTTAGGAAAAAATGGACAACAAACTTCAGAAAAATTTTGTGCTTATTCAGTTGAAAAGCAGGTATTTCTCGTAATATGATGAATGATACTTTGTGGCGCTCGTACGCCAAAAACTATTGATTTTATGAAAAAAATTATTGATACATAAATTGTAGGAAATTTTTTCTAGTTTAATTTTGTACAAAAATATTTTTTTCGTAAAATGCGTCGGAAGGGAGATATTCATAAAAAACCGTTTTTAGACGCCATTTTTTCAAGATGGCGGCGCGAGCGGCGGGGGTACGAGGTGGCAAAGTTGAAATTCGAAAAGAGCATACCCAAATCTATAAATTAACCAATTTTCAAAACTCCCGGAAAACTTTCCAGGTAACCCTCTTTTTTTTTATCAAAGGCAACAAATCTACTCCTCTTATTCAAGGCGAGTTCACTGGCCACAGGACATCAATTCCCATTGTCATGTGATTCGTTATCATTACATTTCAGTTCTACCGGGAGAAACAAAAGAAATATGATGAAAAAGTATCCTTTTCCCTTTGAAAAGTCGAAAAAAAACACTCTCCTCTGATCCGGAAGTATAAACGTTCCCTTGAGTATCAAGCGGACTCATAACGTGTCACTTTTCTGTAAAAGAGAAATATTCAACATAAGTTTTAAGCTCGTGTTTACAATTGTTTTCTGCTATTTTTCCTTCTTTTTTCACATTCTTTCGTATCCTTTTTAACAGTTAATCCTTCATATTTGTTGTTGTATCCTACATTCTGCACATTCTAATGGAAATACATTTTTCGAATCGATTGAAAACTTAATGGAAAATGGAAAAATGTACAATATGAGTGAGTGCTGAGAATCTTTCTTCGTTTCTGTAATATCCTAGAGCCAGGATAGCCAACTTGCTTCTGGCTTGATATGAACTTTGGGTCTAGTTTTGTTATAGGGTTAGAGGAAGACAGTAAAAGGTTAGGTTAGAGGAACGCACACGGCTCAGAGAGTTTCTTGATTGAATTTCAAGAATCAAGAGCTCAGAACACACATCAACATTTTTCTTTTCTGTCTTCTGTTTTCTTTTTGTTCTGGCTTGTGCCGCAGAGGGTGGTGTCGGTGTGTATATATATCATCATCATAGCAGCATATTGATGGATTAGTGGAGAAAAATAATAAAGAGTAAATGGGGTTTTGGCAGTAATCCAAGGGATTTGAAAAAGTTTTTCCGTGTTAGCTTTTGTGTGTTTATTTTTCGTTCGCTTTTCTGGAGAAATTCGTGAAGCGGCCAAGATTTTTATCAGATAAAGCGATTCGCAGCATGCGCTTGTAGTGTTTTTCTGTGATCAGTTTTTTTCTTAATTAAAAAGAGCCAAGCGTTTGGTGGTTTTAACCCCTTCATCAGACATTTTTTTTTGCCCTCTTCAGCTTGTGAACCAATTTATTAAAATTATGTTTTTAGTAATGATTTGAAATCCAGTCTTGCAAATGAAGCCTCAAGTGAAGCCTAATTATATCAATACTAACCCCGTTTGAAAAAAGTCCCCCGTCAATTGTTTCTTATTTAATTTTCATTGAAAACATGTAAAAAGAGTGTTTCTGGTTAATTAAAAAAGGTAGCTTCTTTGTTTCAAACACAAGAGTCAGTTGCTGTCGTATCCTCTTCAAGCAAATTCATTCCTGTTTGACCCTTGTAAGGCATTAAAAAAACACATCTCCAACAATTATAAAAATTAAAAGGATTCCCAAGCATTTCTTGGAAAATTCAATTTAGAAATGAAACCTGACATTTTGTTTTTGGAAGATGACGTCTTTTGAAATTTTGTACATCAGGAATGATGACAAATTGGTTTTTCTTTTATTTTCAGTTGGAAAAGGACAGCGAAAATCAGTTCCCACGAGGCCTATGAAATTGTTTACTGTATACTAAGAAATGTGTTTTAAATTTGTGTTTGCATTGAAAACAAATGGAAGAGATGATTAAATTCTAATATTTTTGTCTGTCATCGTCAAATCAAAGTTTATTTGATATGTGCATATGTTTATGTTCTTTTCTTGTTTGAAACGCATTTAAAATAAAGTGTTATCCATTTTGGGGTCTGACTAACCATGTGCAATAGCTGACACTGTGTCGAGAATTGTTGGTTCATTTGGAAAGTCTACTTTTGGGCGTATCATTCAGGCATACCAAATGGTATGCTGACTTATTCCTATAACGACTTGCCTTGCCAGGGACACTGAACGAAAATTACAAAGAAGTTTGATAAGAGCAACGCATGAAGCATGAAGCCTCTGTCTAAATCAAACTTCACTATGAAGCACCCTTTACTTTCTAATATTTGTTTTTTAGCACACATATTATGGAACCCAAGTAAAATAAAAAAATAAAATGTGATTTGATGGAAGATTTGGTTTTGTTGATTTGTCCAGTTTCATCAAAATATTCATTAATGTGCTCCAAAATATAACAATTGGCACAAAGCCACATCAATCGAACATAAGAGAACAACGATTGTGAACTAATTTTGTTTTATATACAAATCATTTTGAAAGTGTTTAAGCAAAGATAAAATAATTATTCTATCAAAAAATCAGAACTTTAATAAGATTATCTGGTGTGCCGGTTGAAATTAGACTCCTTTAGAAACCAAACTTTTTAAACACAATAAAAAGAGCAAATAAATATCTCTGACAAAATTATTGCAAGATTCAATTCTAAAAGTTTCGTCCAGTCATCGAGAAAATATAAATTCCTTTTTGACTCTCATGCGCGTTTTGAAAACTTTGTCAGTAGCAAGAAAGAAAAACAACTTGTGTTCACCAAAAAAAAAATCGGTTATCAATATTTAAAAGAAGCGTAAAAGTTTCTCCAATAAAAACCAAACAAGAAAATTTTCTTTTTATAGTTAGAAAATAAAGTTGAAAACTGACGAGTTTAGCGAAAAGAGTTTCCAACAATGGCAAGTGTTGCTTAAAAGAAAACATTGTGTGTGTGCAACTTTATTCTTGTCCTCAATTTCTGTTGAAAAATATTTATCTTTTATTTCAGGTGATTTTCAATAGTTTTAGAAAGTCCGAACAAGCAACTATTTCGAAAAATTCTTTAATGAGACTTAGCTATCTCCACATAGGAAATAGAAGAAATTCAACAAAATTATTACCTCAAAATTTTCAAAGTCTTAAACTTTTGGATACAAATAAAAAGCCAATCAACACTTTCATTACCTCGCCACACAAGAAAAGAATATTTTGATGAACAAAGTTTTGTTATGAAATTTCCCTCCGATCTGTCAGCAAACGCCTCCGACGACGTGTTCCTTAAAATCATGTTGTTGCAACAACAACTAGAGTTTGTATTTGAACCCACACGAGATATTGCATAGTGAAAAGCCCTAGTTCTTGCAATCAATAAACTCAACTCACTGATATGCAACTTGCACACACTTTGTAGTAGGTAAGGGCCAAACGGGAGGACCAGGTGTATGCTTTGGAATTTTGCGAATTTTTTGCTATTGTTCAATCGACTTCTGTCAGATTGGATGTCTGTAAATTTGCTTTTGTTTCGAACTGTCATAGCCAAGGGGATGTATTGCTACAAAAAATGAAAGGCAAAATCCTATATCCACAGAAATCATATCAACCATATATGTTGCTATCGCAAAAGCGTTATCGTTCCCAGAACTATGGTATGAAGTGTTTAAAGCATTCAAAACGCTTGCATATCGTCATCTAAACGAAAGAGAATGAAATTGAAGGAAACGTCATTTAATATAATATTCCACCTTAAGTATCGAATGACACTTGTCCAATTCCAAGGAATGGTACACTTGAGAAATTCATATCTCCGAATCACATCTCATCGCAATCGATGCACCAAGACAATTCCCTAGCTGTCTGCAATCGGGGTTAATCTTATATTTTAACACAGATGAAGCACGTAGTTCAAATGGAAGCATACAAGAGCTATCAAAAAGTTAACTTTTCTGGTTTTCTTAGGTTGAGTTTTTTGATTGTCAGTCCTTAGAGAACATTCAGTTTGGAAAAAATAATCCTCTCCCAAGGATTAGATCATATAAGAGAGATTTCTGTGATGACAAATCCATGCGGTTTGCATGAAATCAGATCTATTTTTCGATTGTTCGAATTAAAACAAAAATCAAACTGAAGATTCCAATCGAAATTGACGTGACGAAAAACGAGGAAAATGTGCTGAGTTTTGAAAATATCGAAATATCGATAGATAAACAAAGATGAGTATGAGTTATCTCTCCAGATGAGTATGAGTTATGAGATGATCTCCAATTAGAAATACAAATATTCCTACGTTCTTTTACCTCACACAAACTCCTTTAACACCTCATGGTGGATTGCTTATAGTCTTTAGTCTTATGAAAAATCTTCGGTGAGTCATGTTAATTTAACCTGTCAAGCATTGACATAATAATATATGGACTGCTAGTCACATGTCATTTCCATACATTTCATGAGAAGAAAAAAGGTACAAGCTACAGCAGCGCCATTGGTTCGAAGCGGCCAAATTAGTCCCAAAAAATATCTTTGAATTCACATATGTAATTGAAAAAACACGTTCGTTGTTTTTCAAACCTAAAAAAATCTTCAAATTGAAAATAAATAAACTAATGATTTTTATTTTTATTGGCCCATGAACTGGATATATTTTGTAAAATACATACATACATAATGTCTAACACTTCGGTTGGCTTAATATGTTATGAGCAAAATCTTTTATTTTTCTGCAAGTTTCTGCAAGTCTTCAACCCATTTAGGATCCAGAATTCTGAAAGGACAATAATTATTCTATCGTTTCTTTTTTTGGCCACCATGAACCAATAGCGCTCTTTACGCTGAACACGCGTGAAGTTGGCAACTAGCAGTCCATATTATAATACGTCAATGCTGTCAACAGTGTTGGTTTTACAATTCAATATTTTTCAGTCATAACATTCCTCCTATACCTTTCCCAAGTTGACTTAACAATAAATTTCGATGAACCTTTTGAATGCTTTCTGTGCCAGCTTACGAGAATTTGATTGTACCCCAAGTCCCAGAAAGTTCCTTGCCTTTTGACTTCACGTTTATACGTTTGTTCGATGCAAAACAATATTCATCTAGATGTGTGAATATAAGGCAGTGTTACCCAGCGTTCAGTGTACACCCCAAGGCTAAATAAAATAAGCGTTTAAGCGCATTCACTATGCAGCTATTCAAGACAGCATTGAGATTTGCGTGGTTTTCCAAGGAGCACTGTTGAATACTATAATCACGATGATGTTGGTTTTAGGAAAATGTTTGTGTGTGAATGAAGGCAATATGGCGTCGTCGTCATCGTTGTGTGTTAATTTTAATAAGGCTTTACACGCATTGCGATTGTGAGTTTTTTTTTAAGAACAAAAGATTAACTCCACTAAAACAGAGCAAATGCTTGAGGTAAATAATTGGTTTCTTCTGGCACGGTCTTGCTGTGCTGAGCAAAAGATTGAGTCACTTCCTTTCATTTTCAATCTCGAACTTTTCAATAAAGAAATTGTTCAAATTCAAAAGAGGTATGTTGTATGGTTGCAGAGCGTGTGGGTGCGGGTTTTCGTTGACGATGTTCTTGTCGTTGTTATTACGTTCTAATAATTTGCAATTTCCTCTCAGTTTACAATTAGAACTCTCTTATAACCTTTTTTTGTTGTATTGAAACAAAAGTTTCCAGAAGAATTCAGCGTATAAAATCGCAGACCCATTCGTTCCTATGCCAATGCAATGACAAAAAAATTAAAAAAATGGTTTGCTCGGAGTGTGAAAACTCTGATATTGAATATTTCCACTCTTTCCATGTGATGTGAACAGTTCCATCTGGATTGTCCCATTCATCTATGTCATCGTGATCCGAACTTAATTCAGTGGACGGAAAATATGAAAATTGAGACAAAAATGAGCAGAACAGCCATACAAAGCTTTTCGAAAAAGTCAAGTTGAATAAAAAAAATAAAAGAAACGGGAAGCTTACATAATTCGCTTCTCTGGAAAATTTGCTGACTGTCTTAGTTCCCAGGAAATTCTTTTGACAGCTCAAGTTTGCAATGTTGTATACTTGTATTCGTTTTGGGTTCTGTTTTCCTTTAATGCGAATTAGTCGAACTTTATACAACAGATTTGGAATGCTTTAACCTCTACAAAAAAAAAAAACAAAACAAAACAACAAGTCACAAGAAAGTCATGATTTTTCGTAAAGTTTGATCAAGACAAGCATTAAAAATTTCAAACATGAAACAAGTAAACGAAAAGTTCTGCTTCCTTGACGAATTTCTTTTGTTTTTGAAAGCAAACACTATGAAATCCAAAATTTTAAGTCAATCATGTCTTGAATTTTACAATTCGTTTTATCAGAAAATAAAACTGATGCACGTTATGCAGTAAACTCTTACCTGTGTTACGATTGCCCGGGAAAATAATACCTTCTTTTCATAAGCATCTACTCTTTTTCGTCACTCAAATTTATGAGGATTAAGGAGATTGTAATCTGGTAGGTTTTTCGATTATTCTAATAGTAATAGACCTGAATTAGCCCTCAACCATTATCAAAAAACTAAAATTTTATGAGACACCAAACGCTGAGAATCATGGAGAACTAAGCTTTGAAATTCTTCGTTCAAATAATTATAAGCATATTAGCTCTTTTAGGAAATCAGTCGGTTCCATGCTAGAGGTAGGATATTTCGATTGCCTTTTTTTGTAATAAATTACGAGGATAGTTTTAAATTCACGAAAATTTTAACTATAACTTTGTATTACATTCAATTGATTATATATGGTGTGTTGTCTCTTCCTGTAAAAGAAAAGCTTCGTTTTTAGGACAAAAAAAAGTTCATAAAGCGATCCAAATGATTAATTTTGAATTAAACAAACAAATGTGTGCTTTCATTCACACTTTTAAAACCTATAAAACCAGGACTATTTCATTGCAAATATCGTTCCACAAAAGTCATTACAATTCGTTTGCCTAATTGCAGCCATTAATCATTTTTATTATAAAACATTGTAAAGGATAACAAAATAATTTATTTCAATCAACCGAAAAACAGCAGTTATTAAAAATTCAACAAAACAATTAAAAAATCCCCAGAGAAAACAACTATACAAATGAATAAAAAACCGATTAACTCCAATCCTGATGGGTCAGTTCAGCTCAGGTAAACAAAAACCAAATGCAATGCCCATTTGGCATGATTCTAGTAATTTTTTGTCTGCACGAAACTATTAAAATAACTTCAAAAAGTGTCGGGAATTTTTCTACAAATAAAACTTTTGAATACACTAAAAAAAAAAAAAAACACTGATCCGCACTCTGTTTGAATATCCTTTTAATAACACATGAGTGAATGGCAAAAAAAATTAATGGATATTCTAACAATCAGGACGTTTGCGAGTGTCCTTAATGACATGCAACAATTCCACAGTCATCTCCGCCACTTGCCACATGTCGCGAACGACGACATTTTTACGCGTGTGGTGTTATGTTGCGACCCACACAATCACGTCAATCCTGCTGAAATCCACAAGGGAAACATTAAATATTTATCAACACCAGATTAACCATTCCATTAGGTTAAGATTAAAATCATTTCAATTTGTTTTTCTGTCCTTGAAGGCAAATCCGCAAATGTCAAATTCAGGTTCTACGAGTGCCATATTTCAATGAACCCTCTTTAGAGATTTAATACGAAAAAAAGGACGATTTGATTCTGATGTCTCAATGTTTTTCTGTCAGAGAAATTGTGTTTTTTTTTTCATTGATTTCAGTAAAACCTTAACCAGAACTCACCCAGAGCTGCCTCATGGGGTTTAATATTTTAGCAAGCGAGCAAAAGTTTGACATTTCCTAATTAATTTACTTGCAAAGCTGTTGTAGAAATTCGACGGAATTGTTGCTTAATTCGTAATGGAAATCGAATATTCGATTCGCAATTCGCAATAGGAAATACTTGTTGGGGCTCAACAATTCAATTGGAGAAAGATTCCAGGGAAATACAGGATTTTAATATTTGTTGCTTATTTTGCTGTTAATTTTATGTTAAGGATTTTGTCTTAATGTTGCAAAAGAATTTTTGTTTTTTGGGGGAAAATAAATCAGGGGGAATCAAAGTCGATTAAGAAGGGATGTTTCGTATGTAGAGTTGACTTTTTTCTGGGCACCTCAGGTTGCCCAATTCTTCAAATTCAAATTTTAAACGTTGCATGGATACTGGAGATTTTTTTTCGATTCAATTTCTACTAAAAAAAATCGCGTAGGTTGCATAAATCTGTTTTTATTGACAACAGGGTATTTCAGTTATGTAATATTGAAACATTGTTTAGAAATGGTATCCTCTTTAGGCTCTTTTATTACAAGTAAATTATTACATCAAAACTTAGACATAACCTTGCTTGCTATAATTCATGGTTAATGGTCTGCTAACCCCTTCTATTAAAACTTTTAGAGTTGTATTATTTTTTTGACATCAACACAATGAAAGCTCCAACTACAAAAGTCACCTTTATAAGGTCGGTGATTGTTTAAAAATGGATTTTCCCCATATAAAGGCAAGGAATTCGGTTAAATCATTTTCATTCCTAAGTTCCCAAGTTCCCAACAAAAGTTTTCATGAATGAGGAAAGCAGAAATGCAACCAATATGTTCTATTCAGGATACATCGGTCCTCTTAAACCACCTGCTTGCCACATCATGATGCCAATAAATGGAGATTTCCTGGCAGAGAATTTTTGCCTTGAAAACTCCAGCTTATTGAATACTGAACAAAGAACAAAGAAATTGCATTGTGACCTTTTCGAAGAAATGTAGAAAAAAAAAGTAAGTATACGTCCCACTGACCCATATTCTCGTTAAATTGTTATGATGTTGATTTTTCGCTTTCCTGCGCCTAAAATAATTTAGGTATTCAAAATTATTAGTTCCTGGAGGTCATCCGAACAAGCACGGTTTTTAATACTATACGATTCGATGCTATTGATATTGTCAATAAGTGGAAACATGAGCTTTGTCCACTGTGGCGTATGAGTAACCTTTTTTAATCAAAATATTAAAACAATCGTCAATTTCAGTCCCACTGAGCAAACGTGTCGATATGATGAATGCTCAAATCACACTGTCCAGAGAGTATTGGAAACTGTCAAAGTAAAATTTGACAAATTTAAAAAGCGACAAACAACAAAGCTAAAAAAGGTTCGTACCTGTTTGCTTTCTTCATCAATTTTCATGTGACAATAGTTTGAGAATGAACAACACGTGTGCGCATTTCGCGCTCCGGTTATTTCATGCCTTTCAAAATGAATAAATTGTTCTGCAAAGGAAATTGATATTTTAATAGAAAATTCAATAAAAAAAAATGAAAAACAATATCCATAGCCGGGATAACAATTTACAAAATTAAATGCTTGCGTGCCAACCGAAATCATCGATACGCAACGAGCAAACATAGCCACACCTTTTGGAGGGTTCATAAGACAAGTGAATTAAGCCACTTTGAGCACAAATCTTATAAAAATTCTGTCAAATTGCTTAAAGGTGTTCCTATTCATCATACAAAGCTTACGGTTTACGAGTGGATTCTATATCTTGTCACAAGAGCATACTTTAGATGAAGGTAGAGACAAACTTGACGCTGTTGTAGTTGAGCTTCAGATTATCATGTCATATCCAAAAATCCAGAACCGGATCCATGCCGATGGAAAATATTGTTTTCGAGGAATCAAACAAAAGGCAAGATTTCATTTCCATCTTCCTGCTGCATAATGTGATTTATCCTGCCATCGTAATACCGGTAACGGCGCGCGCGGCACGATGTCACTCAGCGAATGTGATACCTAGAGCAATGTTTCAGATCTATTTCAATTATTAATAGAAACGAGGCAACATTTTTATGTTCTTTGGGTATATTTAGTAGGGTTATGTCTCCCGGCATCGGCTGTCTCCCTCTGGTTTTTGTTTTGATGACGTTCTTACTTGAGGATTTATTTTCAAACTTTTAAAAATTACTCTCGTTCCTTCAGTTTTTCTTTGCGGTTCATACGTGACTAGATTGCATTTCAACCTTGCATTGCATTTAAATAGATTTTATAGGTTGTACCCGTAGTCACAATCTTGACGCAGATGAGGAATATCGATTATCAGCATTCGCGTCTCTCACCCGTCTCTACGGATATAATATGTGTATTGAGATAAGCGTACACAACACATGTAGTTAAATTAAATTGAGTTTTTTTTGGGTACACCTCTAGTGTAATTAAAACTGGGAGAGGAATCACGTTCAAGGCATAATAAGATTACGGTTTTGTTCTAATTGTGGAGCTCTTAACGAATCCTGAATGGAAAACAACGCTAATGAATGTTTACAAGGACATTTCATACAGCATAAGTCTTCGTGGGAAAAAACTTAATGACACATTTCTATTTCTTTTCTGAAACATTCACTGAAACTAATTTGGGATGGTTGCGATGCGAACGCTTTCCGTACTTAATTACCTGTGAATGGAATTATGAAAATAAATAAAAATTGTAGTTGTCTGTGTTTTGAATAAAAATGAATGGCACGTGACATTGCCTTGGCCAAGGGATGTCTCATTTATTTTTATATAATTATAGCCCTCGTAATTACCACGTGAAATGTTATTTGTTTCAAAATGTGGAAAGTCAAATCTGGGAAGAAGATTTGAAACTAATCACAAATTTTGTAAACAAAACGGGACTCATTTTTGAGTATAAGAAAGTTGCAGGAATCCCAAAAACTTCTGTCTTGATAAAAAGTGAAAATTACTGAAGATTATAATATTCCTTGGATTTTTGTTTGCCTAAACTAAATGATTGAAGATGATACGGGTGTGTCGGCGTATGTCTTGTGAATTTGGTAAGTATACTGCACAGTGAACAAAATTCTCGTTGATTTGTTAGGGGGTCGACTTTAGTTTATGACATGATAATTCCTTTTTCCAAGATGTAAGGATATTTAAGGACCTTCGATATGTCATATAGAATCGTTAGTACGTCATGTCATGACATCAACCAGAATGGAAGTGAAAGGTGAACTTTCTTTTTCAAGATATATTTGCATGAAATGATTTTCTCAAATAATAAAAAAAAATTCAACAAAAAGGAAAATCCTGTCAGCATCAACCGTTACTATGTTAAGAAAAAAATTACTATGCGAGTCGTAGACGCAATAAAAATACTCTTTATGACTCCCAAAACAAGCATTATGTAATCATTGAGTGCCAATGAATGCTTTACAAGTCAAGTCACTTGACCAACTTGTAAATTGTATCGAATCACATTAATCAACACAACTGCCATGTCCGTTGAACATACCAAACAAAAAATCTTTGAATTCCCAGTCACACAGACAGTCGTCCAATAAACATGTCTTTTGTCGTTTCACTTGTCCTATGAACAACTGAGTTTCTCATTTTATTATTGTTCGAAACAGATGACCATACAATTTCGCAGTCTTATTATAAGTTTCGTGAAAGCGCTGCAAATTCCTAGAAAGGCATTGTCCAAATTACTCCCAGCGGAAAGATTTTCTGCCATCGACGTGTATGTTAACCATCACAAGCAAAATTAAAGCCAGCGGTCACACGATCACGTCAAAGACTTTATGCCTTTGAATCTTTCTGGAGACAACACACATTTGCGTCGTCGTTCGGTAGTTTGTAGAAGCGTCTGTGTCAAACATGTCTAAAGTGAAGTTTATCCATCTTTTGTTTCTGTATCATTTATCAAATCCCTTAAATGAGCCAGCGCTGTCGCTAAGATTGCTATGATGGAAGTATAAACACTTTGCTTCGCAACATCAACAGATGGCAGGTTTCTGGATGTGTTTAATTACGGGTGGGATTTTTTGTGTGTGTGTGGCTTGCTTCTCTTGTTTTCGGTAGGCTTAAATGACGCCATTTCTGAAATAGAATGACTATAGTGACTAAGAGCCTTAGAGGTAGATAGCGGGGACAGTTTTATGAGTGTTTCCGATGGTAGCATATGTTGCGTGGAATAGGATCTTCCTTTTTGTGTTGATATGAACCAAGAAAGCGCATGAAATTTCCTCGTAAAATGTCATAATTATTTGAGTGTAACGTCTCCTAATTGTTGGTATAGGACTGATAAATAAGTACCGTACAAAGTTCAAAAAAGTGGTTAATGAGCTATAAAAGACTTTATCATGTAAAGAGGAATGGAAAAACGGTAAGACCTTGCTTTCGGGTGGTGCCGTGCAATAACGCCGAGCGAAATAACGCCGAATTCTGAAATTCGGCCTTATTTCACTTTACCAAAGTGAAATAACGCCGAATTTTTGCACTCGGCCTTATTTCACTATGGCAAAGTGAAATAATGCCGATTCGGCGTTATTTCACTTTGTCAGCTTTATTTTTTTAAAGATTTCATCAGGTGTCAATGGCATTTTCTATACTTTATAATAAAAAAGAGACAGTGTTTTATAGGTTGCCTTCTTTTTTTTTGAAATAAATTCGCTAAACGAAATTTTGCTATTCACAAAAATGTTTTATCACAAAATTAATAGTATGTAATATGTACTTGCACATATTCCTGCTTCATAAGTATTTTAAACTAAATTGGTCTTAAGCTCAGTAAAGTTAAAAGAAGTCACAGGAAGTGAAAGTTTCAGTATTGATGGATATTAAAAACTATTTAAATTATACCTACGCAGGTACCTCTACAACACGAAGGTTAATAACGAAATATTTCAGTACCACAAATGAATTAGATTTTGAAAACGCATGTTGTTTTTTAAGACTGTTAGAAAAATTTTGCGGCATGAGCCAGGATTTTATTAGAGTTTACATTTCAGTTAACATTACATTTTTGAGAATTTGAACAAATGGAAATTAAAAATGATTTAGAATTTGGAACTTGAAAAAAAAATATAGTAAAGGTAAAAATTCCAAAATTTTGCCCAAAAGAGAATGAATTTTGCTTCGCTCGCTAGTAAATTGATGTTGAATGTTCCGAATCGGCAGAGTCAAAAAGGAGCTCAAAATGAATCAATAAAATGCAGCTTCTGCTTTCAAAACCGTTTAATGCATGACAAGATGTGTGGATGCCTTTCCAAATTTTAGAAAGCGACAACAGTTTTGAAAATGAAATGCTCTGCCCATTTTGTCAACAAATAATATTAAATACTAGTGGTCCAATTAATTTGTTAGATTTCGTTTAAATTTGTAATTAATGAGCTTGCACGAATTTAATATATTTCTTTTTTTGTACCATGTACAGGGTGCGCCAGAGAAACTTACTTATTTGAAAAAATTCCCGCGCGGTGAGTTGGGCGGGTAGAAGGGCAAGAGGGGGCGCATCTGGACTGGGAAGTTCCCAAGTTTGTTTCTCCCTCCAGTCAGTTGCCATCATGCTCTGGTCTAGAGAGCAGCGGGCCTTCGCAGTTGAGAGCTTCTTTTTTACGGTCGCTCACTTGTTGCTACGCAACGTGCCTTCCGCGCTCGCTTTGAAATTCCTCCTCACAGACTCGAAGAAATGAACGTTAGGAACGTGAGGTTTCAGCAAGATGGAGCCACAGCACACACATCATGACACTCAATGAATTTGTTGCGACAACATTTCCCCGACCGCCTCATCTCTCTCAGAGGCGATCTCCAATGGCCGGCACGCTCTCCAGATTTGACTCCATGCGATTTCTTTTTATGGGGTTATTTGAAATCCCTGGTTTATGTCGATCGATCACGGACCATAGCACACCTCAAGAACAACATTCGCGACGCCATTGCCAACATACCGATTGATATGCTGCGAAGAGTGGATACGAATTTCAAAAATCGACTTCATCAGTGTATGCGCAATGGGGGTCGCCATTTATCCGATGTCATTTTTAAGACTGCATAAAAAAAAAATTGGGATATTGTATTCTCAAATAAAAAAAAAATTTAAAACAATAACTGAAGTACTTTTTTTTTATTGACCTTTCAAATAAGTAAGTTTCTCTGGCGCACCCTGTACATTTATTGTTTGTACATAATATTGACAAGTACAAATTAATTTTCTGAATTACATTTTTTTTTTCATTCGAGACCTTTGTCCCATAAAAAAAAAAATAATATAAACCACAATACTCGGTAAATTTTGTTGTGAAATTGCGTTAAGCCCAGCTTAATTGCTCTTTCCAAAAGTAAAATAAAACCGGCTTCCTTGTTTTCTCTTTCTCGGCTTTATTTCTCAGTTGGCATTCGGCGTTATTTCACATTGTCGAAGTGAAATAAGACCGAATGCTAAAATTCGGCGTTGTTTCACTTTGGTTAAGTGAAATAAGGCCGAATTTCAGAATTCGGCGTTATTTCGCTCGGCGTTATTGCACGGCACCCTTTCGGGTTTATAAGGATTTACTTCGTATTAAGCTGTCAGTGGAATTACGGTGTGGCCCAACAAAAAGGAAATGGTTTTGATATTTAAAGTATCCCTAAAGTCTCTGATACTAAAAAGGTTATGAGAATGTCTTTAATGAATTCAAGGTTGAGACTTTTTTTCTACGCTCTTACATATGCCAATCAGGCCTGTTGATAAAGTTTAACTTGAAATCATGATTTCAAATAGTAAATCAAAGGCAATTTGATATCATTTTTTTCACCGCTTTTTTTTTAATCTTTTCAGCGCTTCAGATATTTTCGTGTTGTCTTTTGGTCCTTTTTTTGTATATTTAAATATTGATTTTAGAGGATAAAATAATTATTTAGCTATCACTGCTTATAAAAAAATTGTTTTTAGTGCATATTTTGTACAACGCTCACACAAGTGCAGTTTATTTTTCAAATGTCGACATAAATCATTAATTTCAAAAACTCAGCAAAAATAAAACTTATAAGACAAATAAAGCGCATTGCATACTTGGAGCCGTCCTTTGTCACAATTACAATGTTTTCAACATCCAATTTTCATTTGTTTCCGCTCAAATTGCACAGAACAATATCATGTTTCCCCATTTAATGAACATCACTGTGTGTTTGTGTGGTTGAGAATAATTGCAAGCAACATTGGCTTGTTCAAAGTTTCACATAAAACAAAATCTATTTCCCCCAATTTTCGTGCAACAACCAAAATAAAGAAGAACACATTTCATTATAAAATTGGTAGTTGAACTGAAAACTTCAACTTTTTAACACGTTTTGAAAAGTTTTCACAATTGAAAAGTAACCGCAGGATCTTAAGGTTGCAGTTTCTATATTCTCCCCCTCTAGCGCGGAAGTGCACTCTAGTTTGTACTCAATGTTCAACGTCGTCGTCCTCACAGCAATTATTGTTTGAAGTTTGACTGGTTACTTTTTGGTATTATGTATTATGAGAAGTTGTTTTAATGTTCGAGTTGCAGAGAATTATGTTGGAAACTTTTTGACAGGAACTAAAGGTAATTAATTGTGAAAATCGTGAAAGACATGGTTTTTGCAAATTTTGGAGCTATTACAGATTTTGGTGTCGAAGGAGATTGCCTTTTGTTTTTATTTTGTTGATTAATGTACGATTAAAATGATTTCTCGATTTTAAGTTCAAATGCATGAATTGTGGCTTGAGCTTTAAATTGTAAAAATAACAAGAAATCTTTTTGAAACAATCAGTTACAAGCGTTAGATTAACAAAATATTATTAAATTCAAAGGGTTTATCATTAAAGACCAACCAGTTTGATAGTACATTCAAAAATTTTCATGCATAAATAGTACGAAAATATGAGTGAATCGTACGAATTTTTTTCGTAGTTTTCAGCCACGAATAAATTCGTACAATAAACTCATATTCGTATATTAAATAAGGAGCTTTGTTCATTGTACGAATGGAATGATAATATTTACGTTTCCTTTCGTACATTTACAAGGAGCGTTAGCACATTCTACTAATATTTCGTACTATTTACCCTCAATTTGTAAATTAACAGAGAGCATTAGTACATTCTACTAATATTTCGTACTATTTACTCTGCATTCGTAAATTCATAACAAACCATTCGTTTATTTTACTAATACTTCGTACTATTTACCTGTCATTCGTAAGTTTACCAAAAGCATTAGTTCATTTTACTAATACTTCGTATTATTTACTTGCCATTCGTATGTTAACCAGAAGCATTAGTTCATTTTACTTATACTTCGTACTATTTACCCTCCATTCGTACATTCAACAAGAGCATTAGTTCATCCTACTAATACTTCGTACTATTTACTTGCCATTCGTACATTCAACAAGAGCATTAGTTCATCCTACTAATACTTCGTACTATTTACCTGCCATTCGTAAGTTTACCAAAAGCATTAGTTCATTTTACTAATACTTCGTACTATTTACCCTCCATTTGTATATTCAACAAGAGCATTAGTTCATCCTACTAATACTTCGTACTATTTACCTGCCATTCGTAAGTTTACCAAAAGCATTAGTTCATTTTACTAATACTTCGTACTATTTACTTGCCATTCGTAAGTTTATCAGAAGCATTAGTTCATCCTACTAATACTTCGTACTATTTACCTGCCATTCGTAAGTTTACCAAAAGCATTAGTTCATTTTACTAATACTTCGTACTATTTACCCTCCATTCGTACATTCAACAAGAGCATTAGTTCATCCTACTAATACTTCGTACTATTTACCTGCCATTCGTAAGTTTACCAAAAGCATTAGTTCATTTTACTAATACTTCGTACTATTTACCCTCCATTCGTACATTCAACAAGAGCATTAGTTCATCCTACTAATACTTCGTACTATTTACCTGCCATTCGTAAGTTTACCAAAAGCATTAGTTCATTTTACTAATACTTCGTACTATTTACCCTCCATTCGTACATTCAACTAGAGCATTAGTTCATCCTACTAATACTTCGTACTATTTACCTGCCATTCGTAAGTTTACCAAAAGCATTAGTTCATTTTACTAATATTTCGTACTATTTACTTACCATTCGTAAATTTACCAAAAGCATTAGTTCATTGTAATAATACTTCGTACTATTTACTTACCATTCGTAAATTTACCAAAAGCATTAGTTCATTGTACTTATACTTCGTACTATTTACTTACCATTCGTAAATTTACCAAAAGCATTAGTTCATTGTAATAATACTTCGTACTATTTACTTACCATTCGTAAATTTACCAAAAGCATTAGTTCATTGTACTAATACTTCGTACTATTTACTTGCCATTCGTAAATTTACCAAAAGCATTAGTTCATTGTATTAATACTTCGTACTATTTACTTACCATTCGTAAATTTACCAAAAGCATTAGTTCATTGTACTAATGCTTCGTACTATTTACTTGCCATTCGTTAGTTAATCAAAAGCATTAGTTCATTGTACTAATACTTCGTACTATATACTTACCATTCGTAAGAGCATCGCAGTCGTTTGTTTTGAGATCGTGGTTTTTTATAATACAAAATTGTAAAACCACCAAAACTTTCCGCAAGTTGTCTGTTAATTTGGGTGTCCTATTAAATTTCTTCAAATACAACTTACCTACTCGTTCTTTCTGTCATCAAATACTTAGCACTCTTAGCACGCTTTTTATGTTATTTTAATTTTATTTAAAAAAAAACTCACAAACCAAACTAAACACGATCAAAATCACAACCAAAATGAGCCATTGCCATGATTTAAAAACAATGACGCAATCCGATTCGAGTAGCGGCAATGTACTAATGCTCTTGGTAGATGTACGAAGTATTAGTAGAATCTACAAAAGCTATTGGTAAATGTACGAATGGAGTGTAAATATAACTTAATAATAGTACAATGTACTAATGCTCTTGATAAATGTACGAATGGAGTGTAAATAATACGAATTATTAGTACAATGTACTAATGCTCTTGTTAAATGTACGAATGGAGTGTAAATATTACTTAATAATAGTACAATGTACTAATGCTCTTGATAAATGTACGTATGGAGTGTAAATAATACGACGTATCAGTAAAATATACTAACACTCTCGGTAAATATACGAATGAAGGAAAAATATTACGAAGTCATTAGTAAAATGTACTAATGTTTCGCTTAGTGTTAGAATGGAGGAAAAAAAGTACGATGTATTAGTAAAATTTACTAATGCGTTTGGTAAATATACGAATGGAGGTTATGATATACGAAGTAGTAGTAGAATATACAGATAAAGAAGTTGCATTCTACTTATAATGAGTAAATCCTACGAATTATTCGTAAGGTCAATTTTCGAGACTAAATTTTTTACGAATATTAGTTTTGCTTCGTACATTTAACAAATGCATGAGTAAATCTTACGAATGAATTTGGAAAAATTACGAAACCATTCGTACACGATGATTTACGAATGATTTAGTTCAATACACGAATAAATTCGTACAATGTACTCATAATTTTGATTTACGAATAATATTAGTACATAGAACGAAAAAATTCGTGTATTTTACCAAAAATTTAATCAAAATTTACTAATACATTCGTAATTTTCTTATTGCAAAAAAGCTTCGTACAATCTACGAATATTCGATCAATGTACGAATTTTTCTCGTACGAATGCTATTCGTAGCAATTTTACAAATAAAATTTTTCAGTGTAAACATGGTTAACTGAGGACAGTTTTTTAATGGTCTGTTAATCATCATGAAACTCAAAGAAACTAATTCAAACAAATATCGGAAAAGAAAACTTCTAAGCACATTACTCAATTATTAACGATTTCTCTTGAAATTGAACTATTTCAAAGCACCATTTCTTTATGCAAGGCTTCAACAATAAAAGCTCTTTAATCAAATTAATGTTTAATGCACTTTTGTTATTTGAAAAAGCAGATATAGCCAAAGGCGTTAAAGTAACTCTAAAACCACTCATAAATTTTCTAGCAAAAACAAACAAGAAAAAGTTGAATACATTCCTCTGCAATAATTATAATTTTTCTTGCCCAGGACAGGACCTGGAATAATTCTTTCTTTCACCAGATGAATCCATTACTCAAAATGTCTCATCATTCAGTGTGCCAGTGTTGGAGTTTTTTTCGCAAGAAAGTGGAAAAAACTGTGTACTTAACGTTTAATATTGAGATTATGATAACGTTTTTGTGTTATTTATTTTTTTTACAGTTTTAGTTTATGAAACTACAAACGATAATAATGAAAACATTTTTTGGGTGGAAAAGAGAGCACTTTTTTGAATATCTTGAAACTTAATGTTTGTACCAGTTCTGGAACTTCTTGTATAAATTTAAGTGCCTAAAGAATATAAAGTAGCAATTTGAATGATATTACAGTAAGAGTTGTTTCAAAAATAAAACTTTATAGGGCCAACACGAATGGGGTTCTTATAAATTAAGTGTCTTGCTTCTTCGTAAAGTTTCCAATTAGGAGTAAGTACTCTATGTTTTTAATGTCTTGAATTTGACAATTAGAACCAACCTAAAAAAGTGTATTGGTACGTATAAGAAAGTCTTAAAAAGTCTTCAATTATGAAAAGGAAATTCCCTCAAGAGGACTGCAGGCAGAATTACGTTGAAATTGCATAATAATGGAAGTTTCAAAGTAAGGTTTAAGGTTTAATTTTCAATAACGTTTAGGAAGTTATTATTCCTGGTATTTACGGAAAGGATGGATAAAAAACTTTAAAGTAACATAAATTGCAATCTTCATCAGTTTGTCTTAAAAAATTGTATATAATCCCACAAACATAAAATAGATTAAAAGTTTATTAAATTTTCTTATAATTTTTTATTCTGCTTATTTCAAAGTTACTTGAAATTATGAGAATCATGGAGAACAAAGGTAATTCTCCTTTCATTTTTTGCTTTTTTAAACGATAACCATCAGTATTTTCAGAGATTTCAATGTCAATACTTACTTTTTAGTAGAATTTGAACAACAAAAACAGCAAAAGCCTGGATCTTATTTCTGAAGGATAATTTGCCGTACAATATATTAAATGATCTGTGTTGAAACAAGTCTTTTTTTAATACTTCATTGTAAAATGAAATACATTTTTCCTTCAACACAGAATTTCATAAGCATTGTCACAAGTATCGGCAATGTGGTAAGTTTCCCTCCACACGTTCTGAATGGGCCCAATCAGACAATACAATTCTTACTTTTTGAATAGTAAAAATATGAAGCAAATGTCACTTTTTTCCAATACTCAGGTTAAAATTTTTTCAAGAATGCACACAATTGCAGAAAAGACACAAGTCGGGTTTTAAGCCAAATCTCCTGTGCTACTTGGGAAATGCACAGTAGGTGCCTACTACTAAGCACAGGCTATTCAAATGTGCTTAGGATACATATCTTCATAGCTATTAATAATTAAAACTATCAAGAAAAAACTCAACCCAACCTAACATGTCTCTCAAAGTTAAAATTCTCCCGAAAACTGTTGGAAAGGGACAAACAAAAGAAACCAACCATTTATTCAGCACTTTTATGTGGCTTTCAAGGTTGCAAAGAAAAACTTTGTGAATAGACAAAAAGTCTTACCGAAAAAATATACCCTCGTTATTTATTTAAGCAAAAAAAAGGTAGACACATTTTAATACAAACTCAAATATTTTATTCACAACAGGTTTTCGAATGACAAGGGATATTTACTTTGGAACTATTTTACATACATGTATCCAACAAAAAAGAAAAATCTATACTAAAATAATAGAATTTGTATCCCTAAAAAGTCTAATAAATTTATTCACAGGGAGAGGTCCTCAAAAGAAGTGTTAATTTGAGATCAAGACAGGTTCAACCATATGAAAAACTTGATAAAACTTTGCTTTTTTGACAGCATACACGAAATATGTTAATTCTTATGAATCAAATTCAGCATAAGGGAAGCAACAAATTGATAAATATTATCATTAGAGAGAATAAATAAAATTTACAAAAAACAAATGGAAAGCCCGAACATTTCAAAATTGATCTGAATAGTAACAAACTATCCCACTTTTGAGCTGTAACTCATAAAACAAGTAGGTCAAACATTTCGAATGTACTTAAACATTTACCAACTTTATTGAACGAAATTAGAAGGTTTTAGGTTTCTATAAACAAATTCTACTATTAAGCAAAGTTCATTGACTTCGACCGTTCAACTTTTTCCATCCTTGATCCCCTAAAAGAAAAAAACAAATTGAAATGCCAACAAAATTCGATTATACTGAAAAACATAGGCAGATATAGAAAAAGAAACTTTCTACGAGCTCCTAACAAAGTTTGTGAAAACGAATTTGGAGGCACGACGACGGGCGTAACCTTTTCAATGCTCGACTACATGCTATTTCGTTCATGTTTTCTTATTTCTTTTTCGTATATAAAACTGAATACAAAAAGCATGAAAGTAGAAAATCAAATCTTACAATTATTTTGTTTATGTTCGGTTTTGTGGTTCTAATTATTTCTTACTACTGCAATGAAAATACGGTTTTTTTGTTCGTTTCTCGTGAATATTGAAATTTATTTACTCTCACTATATGAAATGTTTCGTTTTTCGTTCTTTCTGTTTGCTGGGCTGTTAACACTGCTCCAGTCCATAGGTCTATCCCATGAAATTGTTTTTTTATTCGCTTTTGTTCATAGTCGATGATAGACGTTGCTGTTTAAGGGGAACCATAAAACAACATTTTCAGTTTTATTTTTTGTAAAGTATTTTCAACTGATTTATGGCATTGCTGTGGATTGAGGTATTTATTTTTATTTGATACTAAATGTTGGGCCTCTTTTGATTTCCGTATTTATTTGCGAGAATTGTGATTCACCGTATGTTTCGCTCTGAATATTATTGAAAAAAGGTACTTTTCATAAAAAGGAATAGGAATTCGTTTTTACGCATATTATATACTCTTGCTTACAGCAGGGTTTGGGTTTGGGTGGAGTAAAATGAATTTATGGATTGTTCTTTTTACTTACTTACATAAGGTGGCGCTACAGTCCGGTGTGGACTTAGGCCTCAATCAACAGTCTCCGCCAGCCAGCTCGGTCCCTAGCTGTCTCCACTTATATGCGCCACCTGAGTGGCGGTCATCTTCTATTTCTGCGTCCCTCGGGAATAGTGTCGAAGGCTTTCTGGGCCGGAGCATTGGTGTCCATGCACTCTAAATGACCGAGCCATCTGAGTCCCTGGACCTTGACATTTCTGGCTAGGTTCTCGTCGTTATACAACCCGTAAAATTCGTTGTTATATCTTCTTCTCCATTCCCCATCAATGCACACAGGGCCAAAGATGACCCGAAGAACTTTCCTCTCGAAACAGCCTAAGGCACATTCATCCAATTTTGTCAAGGTCCATGCTTCTGCACAATACAGCAGGACCTTAGTTGCTCAAGAGAGGGCTTTTCCACTCAATTGCTTTCTCAGCCCAAAGAAACAGCGATTAGCAAGGGATATTCTTTGTCTTATTTCGGCGCTGCTGTTATTGCCCGTGTTAATAGCGGAGCCTAGGTAGACAAACTCTTTTTATTAAATTTTGTTTTAAAGGGAGAATTATTCTTTCCAAACTTTTGAAATGTTTATTTAACAAAATTAAACAAATAACATTTTTTATTATGAACATATTTTGTGCTCAAAACAACCGAGAATTTTATAAACATAAATTTATAAAATTGTCATCTCATCTCCAGCCATTTAGCATGATTCTGCTAAAAGGACAAGACAAGCTGGATCTAACCCAATTTTAAGGAATCCTTATCAACTCCCAACCACACGATGAGATAATAAACAATGACCACACATTTACGAGCTTTCTTTGTGGAAACGAAAAGTGCTCGTATTTCCGCTTATCAATACAAAATTTAGTTTCAAGTCACAATAATTGTCAAGCATTTCGAAACGGAAGCTCTTTGCCAACTCAGACGATGACAAAAATAAAAAGAAATACCCGAGGAAGGTAGGTTTGTCGTTTTGTTCGTCACACAGCAGCAGAAGGATATAGTAAATTTTTTTCTCCTTCCGAATTGCTTAAAAAATCCTTGAAGGAAGAGAGTTTTCATCCAAATTGAATACATATAATCTGGCAGCGAATTTTTTAACATAAATAAATAAGTTTACTCACATTATATTAAAGTGCCTATTTTAATATGTTCCCCACATATGCCTGCAGTTGTGTTAGTATGTGTGATTTGGTGTTTCTGTCAAGCACTTATCGTTTATGGAATTCAATTTTAAATAACCATATTTTTGTAATTCGATCAAACGTGCCATTGGGGGAGACCTAACAAGAAGGGATTATATTGGCTTTATTTTGTGGGTCGATTGGATAATGTTTGTATTTCAGGGATTGAAAATACTAATATAAGATAATTTCTGTTTGGTTTTCCAGACTCTTTAATCTTCTCTCCCATATCTTGGATTTCAATGTTAGACAACATATTATTTTTTAAGATTTTTGCCCTCTGAAAATTTACCCCTGATTTCAAACCCCCAGCATCACTATACATATTTCGCAGGTACCGTATGATAAACGACACACGAAAACAAAGGCCTGAGCGCCTATCTGTTTACCGAATAATTACCTCAAAACAATTTTTCTTGGTTTTATATTCCAGCTCCTAAAAATCTCATAAAAATGTTGGTGATGTAAATACATATTTCTGTAGCTAGGGCATAGAATTGAGTTAGGTTTTAGTGAAAGGCTCATTTGTCGCTAGCCAATTTGAATTTAAAATTGCTTTGAGAAAAAAGTGACAGCGCCAACGTAGTTAGATCCGTGTTTATTACATGTGAAGTGTTAAGTCCTTCTGTACAAAATATAATTGTTCATAAATAGATGCTTGACAATTCTCCTGAATTCTTTTAAGAGAACAGCAAAATTACATGAGCAAATGCTGTCTTAAAAAGATCTTTCTAGAAAATCAACTTATAAAATTCGCACCAAAATCCAATTTGCTAAATCAAGCAATTTACCTGGCATAAATCTCGCATTCCCCGGCAACGCTAAATCGAATATCTACACCACTTTCACAAATTTCAATTTAATCCGAAATTGTACCCCACTCCAAACACCACACCATGCAAACCACGTTCAACAAGTTTGATCCATTAACAACACTAATGAAGGAGTAAAAATAGCAACGAATTCGTCATTATCATCAGCTTTACAGAAAAAATCATCTGCACCTCCAGCTCTTTTCGGATGCAATGTACAGCCTTAAGAACTGCTCAACGAACACATCAAAGAAACTGAAGGACCATTTCAAATTCATCCTAATTCCTGTCGTGTATTGTAGAAATTTCGAAAAAAAATTCTTAGGAAAATCTTTAGCTGTTGAACTAAGTTAATGTACCATCCCGACTGCCACTTATTTCCATCATTTTTAGGAGTAGGTATGTACTTAGTAGCTTCGAGCATTTCAAAATATTCCTGTCTACACTCGCTAACAACATTCTTGTATAGTTAGCCTTACAAGAAGGACGAGACTCTTTCTCTCGTTTTTCCTTGTGTTGTCAAAAGTCGAAGATGAAAAACTTGGAATTGGAATTCTATTTGATGGCAAAATATATTGAACAACAGCAACAGCAAAAATGACAAAGGTGCTGAAGAAACGCGGGCGGGGGTAGCGCTACATGTATAACAGTGCAAAAGGATCAGCTCTTTCCAACAAAAGCAGGTCAATTCAAATTTGCTGAAGAATTCTTCAGACTGAAGATTTTTGCTGTTGGCTGTTGCGCTCCGGCACTGAAATGAAATGGAAAACTTATGATGCTGCGCTCGCTTCTGATGATGACAAAGACGACTATGTCAGTTCTGTAGTATCACCAAGTGACAGGAGCACAAGTTAATTCGTTTGCCGAAGCCATTTTTTTTCATAAATAAGGAGAAACGGCCACAAAAACACACTTGAACACAGAAATTCTATTTTTCATTTTATTTTTCTGTTATCCTCGTCGTCGTAGCCTGAAGGAAAGTCTTATTTACAATACCACGATGAATGCGAATGTTTGACGGACGTTCGGTCCCGTTCGAATGATCAACGATTCCTAAAGCCAGACAGAGAAAGAGAGTGTACACAACCCTCAGTTCCAATTATCAGGCTTTTTAATTATTAAAGCCAATGTTGGATACTCCTTCTAGAACGTCGAACATAGCTTCGGAACCGGCTGGAAGATTTATTGAAGCGTTTAGTTTTTTTTCGACTTGTTCTTTTTCGTTCCTTTCACAAAGAGGCAGCAAAAGTCATCACGAATGCATGCCACAAACGCACATACGCTTCGACTCCAACCAAATGACTGAAATTGATGTTGTCCTGAAAGATATCCCTGATGTGAAATAATTGCGTTCATGGTGAATTAAGTTTGCACGCTGGCTAGCCGATGAAGAGGCATATGCTCCATGTCCATTCGCATGTCGTTTTGGAAAAACGAATCAATGAGAATGACTTTGTGTTTCCGTTTTGACCGACAAAAGTTGTTCGTTTTGTCAGATTGCACTCTACTATGAATGTGTGATTTGACATTTAGTTGTTGAAGGTTCGTGTAATGTGATCTGAGTACACTTGTCCGTTTGGCAGTGGCAGGCATGTGAAAAACGCAATAATTTATGAGAAATTTCGGAAGAAGTATCTAACGGAAATGGGGTTCTTTTGGGGTCTTATTGAAATGTTATCTTAATGGTTGTTGATTTTTTGATTTTTTGTTTGGTTTTCAAGGTTTATGTGTAAATAGACCATTTAGCACGTTATACATTTTTCTCATTGATCGCATAAGTAAATCTATACATCTAAAGAGCCAAAATGGGTAAAGAGGGTTGTGGTGAAAAAAAAGTCACAAATTTAATAGAAGCTTGGATGTTCAACGGGTTTGATAAGTCATATTAGTCCTCCTCTCATTATTTCGAAAAATGAGTTAAACAGAAAATTGCAGAAGTAAATTACAATTTTGATAAAAATCACTTCAACTAGAAATTCATTACTGTCAAAATTAAACGGGTTTCATTCGCGGAGTCGTGTTTTCGAAGAATTTCAAAGAATTTCGAAAATTTCTACTAATTAAGTATCAAAATATCTGTTTTCCAAACATCTGGTTTTCGGAATAAAAAAAAAAAGTAAAATGCGTTCCCACACTAACAACGGAAGTAATTGAAATCCAAGAATTCCGTGGAATCCATTTAAAGCAAAACCCGAATTCATTAGTTTTCGTTGAGTTACATTAGCGGCATCCAATGCTGTTTCAAACTTGAGGTTATTCGTGGAATTCCAAAACGGAAATATTTTGCGTTCATCTTGGACCAGGATATGGCTGGTGGAAACTTTTACAAAATTGAAATTTTCCTACACATCATCGGTTTGAGGTTATTTCTTCCTGGAAATATCTTCACTCATACGAATGTTATGTATTTCTTTAATCGAATGAAACTGTGGCGAAAAGTCAAGAGAAAAGTGGGTTTATTATTTTAGAGGATGTAGGGTGTGGTGTGGTGAAGAAAAAACCAAAGTGGAATGACAACTTCTGCTGCTCTAAAAAGATCCAATTCCCATGAATCAATACTTTTACATAGTGGTACTACGGCGACAGTAACGACAGCATTGAGAAAAGAACAGAAGTATCAATTTTCAAAGGAAGAAATTCCGGGATAATGTTTGGAAATGAGTTCTCCTTAACCATTGCTTTGCAGAGAAGACGCGTCTTGTTAAGTTTAGATTAGTTCTACTAATCATAAGTTAATACTATTCAAGATAAATTGATTAATTTGTGGTTAACTTTTGAGAAAATAAAGTTGGTTGTCACAGGACAAGCTTATCTGCAGATATTCAAAAAGAACACAGAGAATTTCAGCGAAACCAAATAGAATAGAAAAGCGTTGCCCTTTCATCCTACCTTCTTGTCAACTTCCGTGAAAAAATCGAAGCTGGGTAAAATTCCAAAACCCCTCAATGTTTCTTTCACATTAAGGAATTGGAACTATGTATGTATCAAGTTTACAATATCTGGTAACTTTTTTTTGATAAGAACCGTGTTTTATTTTCTTGACTTGAACATTTTTCTCGTTTCAAAAGTAAAAAAACCTGACAGTAGACACATCGTTCTTCAAATTTAAAGACGTCCTTATTGAGAACCGTTATTTGTGAGACTCTTGATCCGTGCAAAATTCCCCGGACACCATTATGAAATAAGACCCACCTCACACTTTAATATTTCAATTGTTCATTGTTATCATTAATAAGCCCATATCAAATGAGCCCTTTCGTCTTTAAAAAAAAGCACATGATACCCGAGCGACCCTTTTTTTGATTTTTCGAGAAGCAATAGGTACTCTTCCAGGAAACCTTAAAAATGCGCACCCGGAACATGAAATTATTGTTCTTTGATTCCATACTTTCATGTGAAATGATTTATTGAAAATCTTTAAAATCAAACATAAAAAGAACACTCAAAGAAAACAAACAAATCGAAATATTACCCTTTTATTTACCAACCAGCGAGCGCAAAGCCCTGTCAAGAAGATTTATTCAATTTAAAAAACTCAATAAGGATTTTATTATATAAAAATTCCCGGAAACGTGAATAAGGTCACTTGTAAAGATTAAGTTTTAAAGTAAAATTACTTAAATTTTTTGCAATCATAGTTTTTTTTTTTTTTTACCAGAAAATTAATTTTAAAGTTTCTCTAATACCCAGAAAGAAAATAAGGATTACGGATCCTTAGTTGAAGCTGCCTTGATTGTTGATTCTTTTTATAATAAAAATCAATTTCAGAGAGAGACGAAAGGCGTGCAGTAAACCTACAAAGTTGCTGAAAGTAAAAATTGCTACGGGCAGAACTTTTTGCAAGATAAGGACTAACAGTGCAGTATCCTTGGGGAGAAAGTTCATCATCAAATATTTGGTTTCCATTATAAAAAAATCATATACCTTGACTATGGCTTGAGTTCCGACGATATTGATACGAAAATATCAGCAAAAAATCGATTTTGAAAACCAATAATTCTGTCGCCTCTCGAGTGGGTGCTGTAGATATTTAAAGATTTTTCATTTTTTTTCGATCCGAAGGAGCTGTAGGAAGTCAGGTATCAGAATTTCAATCTTCTTGTACTATAATATCGATTCATTCCTTAATGGGAACTATAACGGAGCAATATCATAGTAAGCATTAGTCAAGTTTGTATTATTTAATGGATTTGGCTATCAAAACTGATAAAAAATAACTGAAGAATCTTAGAGAAATCTTAACGAAGCTACGTAAAATTTAAGACTATTCATTTTAAGAGAATTATTTTAAGTGTCAATCGATCTGTAAATCGATTTTACCTAAAATTTTAAGATTTGTTGTTGTCGTATTTAGTTCACTTCAGAACAAAACAGATTCTTGAAAAGCGAAAATTTGAGCAAAAACCATATGGGCTGTGCAGGTCAAAGGCTGACACCAGGGATATTAACAAAAACAACGAAATTAAGCTGCTATATACAGTTTGTGGACCTTGATAAACTTGGACCTTTTTTTAACCGCTGAAATCCAAAAAATGTTTTCTACTTGTGTAAATAATATAACTCTTTTAACACTTGCAACAAAATGTCGTCAACTTATCCTTGAAAAACGTCTAAAGTCAAAACGATAAAAGCATTGTTTTTCCTCATCAGCCATTTTAGGAGACACCTCATTATGAGAATCATGGAGAACGAAGCAATATAACTTTCGTTCTCCATGATTCTCAGCATTTGGTGTCTCCATAAAGGTGTGGCCTGATTCAGTAATTCAGAGTATTATGTCTGCACCGAATTTCTATCTCCTTAATTGAGGGACGAAAAGACGTTAATTGTCATGAAAAAATGTAGGATATTTTGCGGTCAAATGATATTCGGGGAAAATTACTCCGGATAAGTAGTTTGCGGTCGTATGGCTTGCCGTCTTTTGGTTTTCAGTCTTTTGAGCATCGAGCCAAACCAAAGGTGGAACACAAGAACCTGGAACACATTAGTGACTGATTATCCCTTAAAATAAAACTGGCCTCGTTTCAAGGAAACATATTATTTCACTTAATGAACACAAAACTTATATCGCTTAGAGGTGAATTATACCTAAGTTACTTCAAAGCTTTCTTGTAATTATTTATTTTCAAAATAGGAAGTTAAATTTTATCTCAAACATGCAAGACGTTTCGAAACCAAAATCAAATTGAAAATTATTCGAAGTTAAACATTCACAAAACTGTTCAGTTTAAAGAAGAAAAACAAAATTTCCAACTTTATCCAAAAATCACTGAATGCGAGACGACTGTGAATGAAAAGTTAAAAACTTATTACCAAGTTCATTATTTTATCAAGCCATCCTCTCTCCCATCCCCAAACGCTTTAAGAAAATTCCTCATTTAATGATAATTACGCTCGGTTCATATCTTCAGGGGCAAGAATAATTTTATTATAATAAAAGGGAAGAAATTTATCTTTCTTAAATTTTCAAAATGCTTCTCGGTTCTCTTGTTTCTTCATTTATGATAATAGCAAGATGATGGTGAACTTTTAACACCTTTCAGTTGTTAGAATGTGATGGAACTGGGAGCCGAGGCGATATTCTGAGCAACTCGCTTAAAAGTTTGGTTTTAACGGTGAAATAGTTTTTTTTCTGTTTCTTAATTTAATTGAACAGAAAAATTAAACAAGAGAAGAAATGTCGAAGATTTGTTTCGTTGATTTTCTTAATTTATTTCAACTTTATTTGAAGGCTACGAGTACTTGCTGAAATTCTTTTCGTCTTCTTTAAATTCATGTTTAATTCATATAAGAAAACTTTATCTTCAACAAATTAGGATAGGACTAACCGATGCTAACTCTCTTAACCTGGCTTCAATAATATCCTAAAAATTCAACGAAAAAGAATTATAATCCTTAAGCTCTTTTCGACGGTCAATGACTTCTCAGCAAATACCTTCAAATATTAAACATCTTCTTAGATACTAAAAAACAGGATTCAATTAACCTTGAGAAAAAAAAGAATCGTTTAGTGCCTGTCATCTGAATCAATATCATTACTATCGTAATTTCCATCATCTTTTATGCAATACCAGCATAACAGCTTTTCTTTTTTTACAGCCAACTGTAAGATGAAGAATTTCATTTTCCATATATGTTTCGTCATAAAATGGATATATTTTCGTTTCCATTCCGATAAAAGATTACCATTATTTGTCAAGGGCAGTTAGAACGTACGATGTACGAAATCTGAATGTCATGTAAGAGGCTCATTAGGGAGGAGAGAAAAATCGCATGATATTTTTCAAGTTTCTCTCATGCATTCATTCATTTAAGTTAAGGGAGCAGCAAAGAAAAACTTGTGTAATTAAATTGGATAGCGGAAAATAATTCTTCATGATTTTGATTTTTGTAAATTTATCAGGGTTTAAGGACTTATGATACACTTCCACTCAGTTTGAAAGTTGGGGTTGATCTCAAATTCTCTGAAGTGAAATATTGGGATGATGAACATGAGCTTCGTCTCTTTTTCCTGTCACAGTGACAAAACGTGAGTTAAATATCATAATCTCTTTCCTTTGCTTTGGTGGTTAAAACCCAAACAAAAGTCATGACTAAGGTATGTCTTATAAGAGTTTTAAGTATAAATTTATGTCATATCTTCTTATTTTTATGGTGTTAGCTAGATTAAAATCCAGCTATTTCGTTCGGATTTCAAGTATTCCCAAATAAAAATTTGCCCCTCCCTCCTACAAGGGACAGAAAGAAAGAAAGAAAGAAACTTTTAGAAACATTGTTGAAAACTCACAATGAAATAATAAAACCAAAAAGACAGTAAGGTGCAATAAAAATATTTTACTTGTTGATTTGTCGAACCGATCCAAGTTTTTTAGACTGTTTTCAAGATAACCCTGGATACGACGAGATTTGGCTATCCCTTGCCAGTTTTAGGTCATGCAAAAAAAATAACACATGTTATTGAGCATCACTGTAACGAAATAGCAAGAAAAATGGTTCTGGTAATGAGCCTGTAAATGTTCAAAATATATAATTCACGATACTTGAAGTAAAAAATATGAGTCAGAAGTCAACAGTAATAATATAAGAATAATCAATTTTTGGGTGGGAAACTCTCATACAATTTGAAGAAGAAAACGATGAGCAAACAGAAGATTGGCTGAAAATTTTTTTGTAAGCAAAGTGACCGAGCATTCTATTGCTGATGCCAGATTTATTGTTTAGTTTGGGAAGATTTATTCTTGTGGTGCATAGCGGCTGTCGACGATAATTTTTGAAGGGGACTTTTTGGTGATATTGTTTTCCGGACAATAGTTCCATTTAGGAAACTACGTCATAAGGCTACGACACTTGAGATACTTTTTTAAAGCTTTTAAATCTGTTGTTTTAAAAAATAAGTTACAATTATAAAAAAAAAAAAACAAATTCTTAAACAAAATGTTGCTCAATATATCGTTTTTGAAATGTCTACTTTCCAGAGATAAATTTGCGGTTTATTCCTTTAAATTTCAATTTAAGATTTCTTAATGCGTACCTACTCATTGAATTTCAGTTCTGCAAAGTAAAAACAAAATGCATAAATACATAACTGAGTGATACTTCCGTCCGAAAAATATTCTGAGTTACTCCCTATTTCTTGAGAACTACAGTGTATGAACTTTCCTCTTGGAGTTTTTATAGTTTTAGGCAACACAAACCAAAACTTTATATATTCCAAAATTATATTATATTATATCAAATCCAAGTCATTATTCAACATCTTCCTGACTTTCATTACAATAAAAGATGAGACTTTATTTGAATTAAATTTCTTTCTCTTCGTTGCTGGAATTTCTATTTTGCCAAAACAAAATCAAGTAAATAGCTCCGATCCCTTCCATTGATTGCCGGTTATTCTTAGTTTGATATTCTATTCCAGGCCATGTTATAGGATTTTATAGGCAAAAATAGTCTTCACGCAATAACGGTTATGGGAATATTATGAAAATTAATACAAGTATAAATTTGCAATAGATTTGATTTGGTTGGGTACTTTTCCAGGAGCAAAGGGCTCTTCATCATCATAATGAAGAAAGCCACCCAAAGGGGAAACGAATTTTTTTTCTTTCTCCAAAATTAATGTAAAAGGGCATGTTTATCGAATAAAAGCTCTTTGCTACAATCGCTTAAATAGGTTTGATATAGAGAGTCAAAAAGCCTAGAAGCATAGTCAAAGAATCATTCTTCATAACCTCATAGACGACAGAGGGCCTAAGGATGTGCAAACTTTTCCATCTGTTTGTAAAGTGTAGCGTTTCTTGGCAAGGGCTAAACTATGTTCTAGGATCTCGTGAATGGCAGCTTTAATGTTGTTCGAAAATTACCTGAAGTGGTTTGTTCTTTTTAATGGGGTGTTTCCGATGGGGGAAAAATATACCTAAATATAAATGGCTGGAGGGGTTACTGGTTGGTCTTTTAACATTTGTTTTAGTTTCCATTTTTATCAGCTTAATGGTTTTTGTGTTGTTGTGATTTAATCAAAGGAGAATGGGAATAATTTTTTGTTGATTTTGAATAGTTTCGAATAATTAAATTTTTTTTTTGAAGACATTATAAGCTCTGACTGTAAAATGAATGTTAATTCCGTCCGAAAACTTTCCAAACCAGTTTAAGAATGATTTTCTTTTAACACCATTTGTGGCGTTTTTTTTCGTTCTAGGTCAAATAAATGTAAAACTATTTTACGACTTATTTAATTTGTCTCTTAATATTTTTGAATAGCGAAATGTTTAGACGGCCTTCACCTCATTCATTCTACATTCCGCACTTTACCTACGCCAACTACTATCACAGTTTCGACTTCCATTCAAACCAAAACTATCATCTCAACATACATAAGGAAAAAAAAACAAACAATTTGAATGTTCAATTTTTGCATCGATCTGATGGTTACAAGTTGTCAACAGCGTCCTGAGTACTTTTAACATCGAATGATTGATACCCGAGGGACTGTTTGTGAACTGAAAAATAAAAAATAAAAACTTGAGCTTTATTTTCAGCCATTTCGTTTTATGTGTGTCAGGAACAAAATACTTGTTTTTATTTATATTTCAATTTAAAATTTTTTATTTGTCATTTTGTGAACAACATTCCTGCCAGTGGGGTATTACTTTTTTCACCTTTTTATATGTTGATGTGAAGGATTCGAGAATGATGAGTGTGATGAGAATGATGATATTGATGGAGTGTATGTCGTCAGCCTGGAGCTGTGTTAAAATAAGAGACAAACAGTGTTGTTCCAGTGCTTACAGTTACAGGGTGTTTTTGAGAAAGAAGAAGAAAAATCAAATACTTGTTCTGTTTTTGCTTCTGTTTTCGAAGTCTTTTTAAGGACACCTTGGACTTCATCTTCTAAGGCACTTTCATGTTCTCCACATATTATTTTAGCAAAGAGGCATAACAGAAGCATTTTGGAATGTTAATGCTGGCTTTATCTCCATCAAAAGGCAAAGTGCTTTGATAGAGACCACCGAACGACGACACAAGAAGGAATCGTTATCATGACAATATGTTCTTGTTTAATGGTTTTTTGTTTTGCCTTTTTTCTGTCAGATTAATGGGATATGTGAGTATCGAGCGTGCCTTAAACAGTTTTTATTTTCCCCTGGCTTGACAAAAAAAGGCACGAGTGGTGCTTTTATCAAGGAAATGTAGATTAAATTATGCGACATAGATTATGGCTTTGGAGTATTGTATCGAAATTTGTAAAAGGCGAAGGAGTGGAAGCAGAAAAACGTTTAAGAAAGTCCTTTATTTTGTCAATATTTTGTTTTTTTCTTTGTTCGCATTTATTTGGGTAATTGAGGTTGGTTTTGTGAAAACGTGCCGTTAACATTTTTGAATGTAAGAGTATCGATTTTCTTAAAACAAAATTTTGTATCATTTTTTCTGATTCTGTTTGTGTGGTTAACATAAAAATGAACCCAATATGGGTATTAAACGGATTGTGAGTCACAGATCTCCGCTTTGAACAGCCTCCGACTTAATGAACTTTTAAGTTCTGTTCTTACTTCCAGGATTGATCATTAGTTAGCCTTCAAACCCAATCATTCCAATGTATAACACCTCCTTTCTTTTTCATCTCATAAGTCCTAATGCGCTAACTCTGGTATAATAAGGGTACAAAGACCCCTTGAATGTGTTCAAATTATAAAAAATTATCTTATAATACAAAGTCCTTAAAAGTAACCAAAAAACTCAACAAACCATTTTTCTTAATTTTATTCGTTTGCTTCGACCAACAGGATTCTTCTATTGCAACCCAATTATTTATTTGCTGTTATGTTGTTCATGGATGATAATTCTGCTTCATAATTTTTGAAACAAAACACCAAGACGAAAACATCATTCGTCTGTTGGCCTGACATGAATTTTTTGCTTAGCAATTAATTTCACCCCCAGGGCAAAATAACTTCTGGTTGAGATGAGGGCATCCAATTCGGCCTCTTGTTTTCATCATTTTGAAAGGTTTATGAAATGACACTTAATTTATTTATCAAAAGATTTCCAACAGATTTTGGTGTTCTGCTTTCTCTTTTTCTTGTCAAAAAATGCTTTTCAGACAAACAAAAACAAACAAACAAAAAAAAAAACGTGTGATCATCAATCATTAATGAGACAGATTCAACGCTTATTTTAGAAAACAGAAGAATGAGTGTGAAAATATTTGTTTCACGCTGCAAGAAAAAAGATGTTATAAAAGGATTAGTGATGGATCAACTCGAGTTAGCTCTAACTCGACTCTATTCGGTTTGTTTCTTTTTTTCAACTCGAGTTAGCTAACTCGGTTTGCAAACTCGAGTTGAACGGTCCAACTCGGTTTACCTATTCGGTTCGCTAACTCGGTTAGTAACTCGGTTTGCCAACTCGGTTCGCCAACTCGGTTCGCCAATCGATAAAAAAACGAGTTAACTTGTTTCTAATTTTGTAAGGGTTTTTTTAATTTTTAAAATTTTTCCATTTTTTATGAGTTTTCTAGAGCAATTTTCGGTGCATTTAGAACAAAATATCCCTCTAGCGACCTAGATTCGTACCTTACCTCTCTATCAGTGGCGAGGGCACCATATAAGTCTATTCCTATCGACTTACCTTTTGTAAATCTCAATATCAACAAACAAACTTCATGCAACATGTATATACGCAAATGATACAACAGCAACAGCAACGCTTGCGACATTACTTTACAATTCAATCAACATGGTATTTCCTTCTAAAAGTAAGCCGGGTTATTATTTTTTCGCTGAATAGAACATATTTGTTTTCTTTCCCGTTTCCGCTTCTACTTCTCGCTACGCATCTGCCTCTTTATTTAACCAACCTTTCTTAAGCATAGAAGTAACCCGATGTTCACCGACTTTCATCGATGAATTTGTATGTATCTGAAAATTCATTTGCTTGGGAAAAAAGCAAACAAGTGTATTGGAAATGGAGAAATACGCATTGCGCATGTCAGCCCAGCAAACATTTTGGTGAAGGTTCAGATTTCCTTCACACAATGTGAAGAATATTTGTTCAAAAAACCTTCATTTATTTGATTAAATTCTGACGGTAGACAAAAAATCTATAATCTTTTACTTGCAAGACAAAACAAGTATGTTGACTTTTTGTTTTCATTCATGTATGTGAGCTAAATATGAATGTACACAGGCAAATCTCAAAAAAGGATCCTGGTATATAAATGAAGAAGAACGAACTTGCGTAACCTTTGTTTTCGTTATTTCTTTTTGCAAAGGGGTAATGATAACGGCACCTTGTCTCGAAAACATTCCTGACTTCATCAAAGATTTCGTTAAGAGCTGAAGCGTTTGAGTAAGTACTTATATTTATAAATAATATAAAATGTTCAATTATTTTCAGAAAACAAATACGTACATTATTCATTATTATTCCTTTTCTTTTGCAGAAGCACAAAGGCGAAGAAACTTGAAAAAAAAATTAAAATTATGAATTGGTTGAATAGAATTGAACTGAAAACCTTCACTTAAACGAATCATATTATATTCATTTAAATGATTCAGACAAGATTCATGAAGTAATCATTTAAATGAATATATAGAACATTATATACGTTCATTTAAATGAAGAATTTTAAAATCCTAAATGATTCCCTTTAATGATTCAAATCGGTGTCTAAGAGCCCAGGTAAAAGAATTCAAAATGATTCTTTTCTGTATTCTTTTTGGGTCGAGTTGTTCACTTTTTTGATTTCATTATGATTCATTTCTGAATGAAAATGTTTGCTGGGAGGTCGACGTTGAGTCTAAGCAAAGCAAAGAAGTACGTTGACACACAACGCACTACACACTACACTTGTTATTCGTTTTGTAAACAAAAATTCATTCATTCTGTATAGGAAAAAAAGACAAACGTAACCCGTCTCTTATGGACTTATTGGACATTTTCCTTCATTCTCGGCGGATGAAGTTTAAGAAGTAGGGGTTGCCACTTAAAGAAAATTGCGTAGTGGACTAATTTTTTGTCACAAAGTTACTGTAATTGCAGTTTAGTGGCACAATTAGCCAAAATGAACTAGGCAAATGAGATTTTCAGTTTTTTCTAAAAAACATTTTCCAAGCAGATTGCAGTGCAAGGTGTATAAATAAAAGTGTGAACAAAAAAAATATTAATTGAAGATAAAAAGTGTTTTTATTCACTTTTATTTATTCAAAACATTGCATTTGCATCATCTAGAAAGGTTTCTTTCGAAGTTAAGGTCAGTGAAACTTAAATATGAAATAACTTGAGGTATAATAAAATGGGCTTGAATGTTCAAACTTCTAAGGCGTTATTACCAAAAATGCACTTTATCTTGTTTTTTTTTTTCTCTCAGCTACTTGTAAAAAGAATACTTGAAGAAAACACTTTGTCCGTAAAAAAAATTAAGTAAATGTCTGATATTCTTTTATTTATCTTATTCCAGTCAGTAAAGCTTTCATCTGCAGAATAGAAAAAACAATAGAGCAAATGTGAGTGCGTTCTAGTCCCTCTACTCCGAAAACGGTTAATTTTAGAGAAATATGACTGAGGCATTGTCGCGAAATATTCACGAAAAACTGAATTTCGCGACCTTTTGACCACCATAACGGCACGATATCAATGTCGATTTTTCACATCTTCATATAACCGCCGTAATAAAGGTGTACACAAAAATCTAGTCCACTAGGAATTTTTCCGCAGATTCGGGTTTTATATTACTAAAATGACTGGATTATTTCTAGTCGCTCATTTTTCTCCGACTTACCTTTAGAAAATAGTCACGCCTCGCCACTGCTCTCTATAGAGCCATTAACATTCAAATTCCATCAGAGGATGGCAGAGATTTTGACGGATTAAAAACCTCATTTTTTCCGCTTTTTCAGTGTCTTCTAGATCAATTTTCAGGGCAATCCGAGTTGGAAAACGGAGTTGGCAAACCGAGTTGGCAAACCGAGTTGGCAAACCGAGTTGGCAAACCGAGTTGGCGAACCGAGTTGGCAAACCGAGTTGGCAAACCGAGTTGGCGAACCGAGTTGGCAAACCGAGTTGGCAAACCGAGTTTGCAAACCGAGTTGGCAAACCGAGTTGAATCGTTCAACTCGAGTTGGTCAAACCGAGTTGCAACTCGGTTTGCAAAAAAACCAACTCGAGTTAACTCGGTTTGCAAAATTTACGGTTCGGCACATCACTAAAAAGGATTATCTGTTCCATTCGTGAGTCATTCAAGTGCAAGTGTGCATTCAAGAAAACTCTCAGCATCCATGTCTTCCCTAAGCCACCATAACAAAACACTGTTTTAGCCAGAATTCAAATCACGAAAATAAAACTCCCACCTTTCCCCAAAAACGTGTCACCTTCGTCGTTGTACTTTGTAAAGTTTTGAATGAAATTAGTTTTCGTCAACATTCATAGAATTCCCATATGGAGGAGATAAGCTGCATTAAGTTTGAGCTTTATTTTGTTGCAGCAGAAAACCTTAAAAGCAACTTTCCTTCTTGCACAAGGAAAACTAAATTCTATTAGGATAATAGCCCCTTTAAATTATAGTGTCTCCCAAAAAAACATCTTGGTCTCCTTCAATGTCTCAAAGTACACCGGCTTATGGGGAACGAGAAACCAGAGACGTTCCATTCAGTGTTCTACCGCGGAATGCATTTTACTTTGGCATACCTGTAGCCAGTGTTGCCACCGACCGAAAATTTCAGGTCCTGCTGGTGCAAAACTGGAATATTTAATGGAAAATGCGATACAAAATACTGGTTCAAAGTGCTGTTGCAGAACAATGTCCCTTTTTTGTGTGTGTAGTATGTTTCTATCTGAAAGGATATTATAAGGACCTTCAAGTACAATGAGAGTTACTCCCACTCCTAAAAATATCGGTTGTGGCTAAGACCATGACAAAGTTTATCCTTTCATCGTTTCTTGTTCGTTCAATTCAAAAGGATAACTACCAGACACCATTAACAAAGGTAAGGCAGAATTCTTGTCAAGGCATTGTGAAACCGGAATATAAGACCACCCTTGCTTTTGGTGCTCGCCTTGTGCAATGCAAATTTGCAAAAGGATTAAGCCGACTTTGCCTTGTGGTGTTTTTTGTCTTTTGAGACAATTTTGACATTATGGTTCTAATACACGAGAACAGATAAAATGTGGAACCACAGAGGAATTGAGAACATTCAAGTGTTCATATAATGGCCTGTAGATGACTCAAGCTGTACTCAAAGTTAGCATATCAGAGACGTGTTCGAAAGAAACCAATCTGCCAATTGATGTTTAAGCAATTTTCAAGTTTGAAAAGACTTTTGAACAGACACATAAGAAAAAAGCTCTACAATCTAATTGATGTTGTGACTTTAAGGGAAGTATTAAAGTCAGAAATAGAAAATATGCTGGCGGGTTTTCTGGCTTAAATAAATTTAAGTAGAAAAGTTTTTTGACAATAACTTGGGTATAGTCATTCTTTTAAAAGCTTTTTGATGATTATCATGCAAAAAAAGTTGAAGGTTTGTCTGATTATGATGACGTGGATTATTTCCACTTTTGATGGGTAACATGGAGATGAATTTAGGCTTTGAACTTTAAATAATTTTGAGCTAAAAATAAACACAACATTTGTGTGATGACATTCCATTTAAAGAGAATTGTTGTTTTTTTTTCAGGTTATATCAAAATGGAGCTGAATCGAGCCAACAAACAGTTTGATAATTTCAATTATAAAATAAAGGTGAGTTGGCTTTTACTTTTTGTTGAAAAAGACAATTTAAAGAAGTGTAGCGTCTGTAAAGTTTGTTTGAGTAAATTCAAGGACACAGGATGGAAATTTAATTTCGAAGCAAGCAAAACAATATGATTTTATATTTTACTTTCGACATATAACATATTTATGGGTTTTCAAGGCCTTGGGTATTTTAAACTTGTTCAGACGTATCAGGACAAAGGCTTCAGCAGAAAATTGAGAGATCTGGCGATTTGAAATCGCGGAAAATTTCCTGCACTCCGATATCGAAAAATAATTATTTTTTGGTTATAACTTTATAACTGAGCGCTTAAAAAGAGATGTACATTGATGTACAATTGTATAGCTGTTGTCGAAAGAAGTTGTGAGTAATATCGATTTGAAACTGTGGGAAAATGTTTGCGAAGAATTGTTATTTTGGCCAATGCCTCGGCTATCAGGCTTTTAAAAAACTTCAAACCCATTCTGATGAATGAAGTTCGACCGGACTTTTCGTTTGATGTTGGGTATCATTCGAAGGGGTTTGGAAAGAAATTTTTTTCCGTCCAAACTTTTGGCAAGGGGTTATTTTTATATGATTATATTTTTTTCAAAAATCATGAAAGAAATGGATTTCGTAAAATTCAACTTATTTCATAGTTTCACTGTTTTGAGTTTACTGCTGAAAGCCAAACTCAATTCTGAGGTCTGGTTGTTGAGATATTTGATATGCTTTCTGTGAGATTACAATAAGCTATAGGCACAAAAACCAGACCTTGCAGATAGTTTTGTTTTTCAGTATTCAGTGGCTGATAGAGGGTGAACAACCCTTTCTTCCCTAGATATAGGCTTCTTCTTTGAAATCTTTATAGACACGAGTCGGATTCGGACCCATACGTTTTGCGTAACAGACAACTCACAAAACCACTATGCCACTGCCACTAAATTTCCCTAGAAATTTCGTACGAAATAAGTTCTTATTTTTTGAAACATTTCTCATTTATTAAATGAAAATGTACAAACATTTCCCATTTGCATTTTGAGTTTTATTTGCATTTCCTTTTATTTGTTCCTTTTTTTACTAACATTACAATTTGTCAGCGTTCAAATGAAATTCCAAGAACAGTTTTCAACATTTTATTTTCAACTTGTTTATACTACAAGAAAAAACTTTGCTTTTTCATTTTTCACACTTCCATAAAGAATTTTCTTGGAAAAAGGACCAGAATACAAAATATGACAACAGTGAAACAATTTGAAACCATTCGACTGAATAATTTGACATTCAAATTGAGAATAATAATAAAAATCTGAATGCTTTGTCACGTTCAAAAAACTTTTATTGAATTTAAATAGTTTCTCCATTCTCAAATCAATAATTAGTTTTCAAAAGTTGACCTCCATTTGAGCTTAACAAAACACACAAAGCACAATTTAAAACTACTTTGCTGTTGCATCAAAAAAGTAAAAAGAAATTTTCCAATGATTGAAATTTTGAAAGAATTCACTCAAACGAAAATAGTTCAAATCGAAGAAAGGATTGCAAGGATTTAATTGAACGAAAAGAAGAAAAAACTAGCGATTTTCAATTTCACAGCAACTTACTTTATGCACTTCAATATTTCAATATCTGTGAGAAACAGCAACAAACGTACTATTTCAATTCATTCAATACAATTGAAGTGTTTTTTTTTTTTCAAGAAAATAATCTTTCTTATTTTCCTTTTGGTATATTCTTTTCGAAGGCATGTTTTTTTATTCCTTATAACTACAGGGTGTCCCTCCTCAATTTTGATTGTTTGCTGAGTCAAGTTTTTGATATAAATATATTTTCCTTATTTCATAAACAGACCGACTCTGTTATTTTGATGGATCACAAGTGACGATAGTTGTGACTCGACAAGACAATTGGAATTCTGTAATTACCTGTGACCCACTCTGGTGTTGATCACAATTTTGATAGTTTTCGTGATCAAGTTTTGACTGTACCTCACAAAACAGGTCACAAAATATAATATATAACTGAGGCTTGGTAAAATCGGATTGTAAATTATTGCTATATGATTGATTTTTCGGCACTCCTTTTGGCATGTTCAAACTAAAATTTACTACTCCCTCAACTGAACACCCTTTTAATGATTTTGTGTTGCATTTCCTTTGCATTGGCCAAATATTGCATTTTCGCTTTTTGAACACAGACCCAACAGAACACTCGAGTGCTTTTCATGCTGCACTAATTTTCAATTAGAACTTAATGAGGTATCAAAATTCTGTTGAAATTGGTTGATTGGTTTTTTCTTGAAACATTTAAATGAGCTCTTCTTGAGATTGCACATTTCTTGAGAACTTCTGTCAAAATGTTTGCATTTCTTCAAGTCTGAACATAGTATTTGACATCAAAAACTTATTTTAAACAATGAGAAACTGAGTCATTCCTACAATTTCATTCAGCATACAAACCTCTCTCATACATAACAAAGACACACTCTGCCAATTATTATCAAGATGCAATCTGAGTTTCCTGCAGACAACAACCGGATATTAAATTTCGATTTAATAAAAATCTTCAACGTATTTTGTTGTTATTCTCCGAAGGACATGCATTTACCTCCACCAACAGGGTGAATAGGTATGTGTGTTTGATGTGAAAGACAGAGAAAGAGAAAAATGTGTAATCTTATGCAAGATTATGATTTTGCACCGGTTATATGTCCAGGGAATCATAAACTCACAAATCAGTTATTATAAATCCTTTGGGGGATGTTTTGCAGTTAACAGGATCCTTGGATAATTTATGCTCTTAGGAGACTAGATTTGTGCAAGCTCTGTAAATCTATGACTATCTTAAAAAATGTACGTTCATATTCACCATTGAAAAAGTGTTGTGCTGGGTTGGGAACGTTGACCGCCATTTATCGAAATAAAATTCTACACAAGTAACAATAATTGAATTTATATAATTTAATTTTTGCGAAAGCTTATACACCGGGAGCCCTCAATCCTAAAAGTGCACTTACACGGATTTCAAAATTTCTTATATTAAAAGATAGTTTATAGAAATACCAACAAATTAAGCCCGGTATAACGAGGCCTATCCTGGCACCAGTATTTTTTGCATTTTTTTGCATTATTAATAATTTGCACTTATCGAGGATTTTATTTTTAAATAGCGCATATTATTGGAAATTTAATGTGGTTTCAGGAAAAAATGGTATGACAGCTGCCATCCTGGCACCAATGTCTGTCATACCTATTTTAAAAAAAATATGAGTGACAAAATTTTAAAATAGGTATGACAGACATTGGTGCCAGGATGGCAGCTGTCATACCATTTTTTCCTGAAAGCACATTAAATTTCCAATAATATGCGCTAGTTAAAATTAAAATCCGCGATAAGTGCAAATTATCAATAATTACTAATAATGCAAAAAATTGCAAAAAAATACTGGTGCCAGGATAGGCCTCGTCATACCGGGCTTAATTTGTTGGTATTTCTTTAAACTATCTTTTAATATAAAAAATTTTGAAATCCGTGTAAGTGCACTTTCAGGATTGAGGGCTCCCCGCCTATTATTAATTTTATTTCTTCTATTTTCCTTGATTTGAATTGAAGAGCATCTGAGTGCTTTGTGTTGGGCGCCATTTAAAATGTTCACTGCGAATATTTAATAAAAATTGCTTATTCACTTCGTAGAAAAATATGATTATATCAACTAAACAAGGTACACCAGGTTGTTAAACATTGAAAATATTGAACTTCCAATTTGCCAAATATCACCACAGTCGTGGACACACATTTATTTGAGAAATTCTCAGAAGTCAGAACCATGTTTTTAAATGTTTTGCTGTTCTCTTATTAAATTATCCTCGAGCGTTTTTCATTTGAATTTCTTCGAATTGTCTTCTTTTCCCATTTATGGCCTTCAAAACCCGTCAGCGCAGCGGTTCTACAAATCCTTCACCACCTGAAACGCCAACAAAAAGCCTGTAAGATGTCTGTGCTTTTAAAGAGAAAAACAAAAAGATTCAATTGGTTTCTATAAGTTAGCCATCTCCATGTTTGGAATTAATTTGCACAAATAGGAAAAAAAACAAGGATTCCAATAAGGAGAACACAAAAATGCGACAAGATGTTTATGTCATCGTTTTTTTTTTTTCTATGCAGATTCAATTTTAAAAATTCCATACAACATCCTTACATTTAAATAGATTGGACAGCGACAGGGAACCGGGAGGGAATGGAGGAAGTATTACCCTAAGGATGCTTAATGGTCTGCTTGTTTTTTGTTGCGTTCTTGATTTGGTAAGCCTGATGACGATGAGCTTAATGACAGTTGATTTTTCTTTGTTTTATATTTTTATCGCTGGCTATCCCCTCTTTTGCTGTGTTTGCAATATTGTGCATTGAACCCTTAAGTAACAAGTTAAACTTTTACAGAAAACCGATATGTTACAATTTAAAATATCTTTACGATGCTTTGCAAAACAGAGCTTTTCAAGAATGGAGTACCTCAGGGTTGGGCTTTTTCAGCTATACTTCTAATATTCTAACTAATAAAAAAAACTTTTTTTTTTAATGCAATCAAAAAAAAAAACTACTGCATATTTTCTCAAATTTATCAATGGAAAATAATTTCTGCCTCGGCTGGCCATGCAGTAGCCTACACGATCGGTCCGATTTTTAAGCACATTATCGATTGGGTGCAGCTGTATTTCACCAATTGCTTCACGAATATTGTCCTTTTAAGCGTCAATTGTCTCTGGTTTGTCGGCGTAACACTTATCTTTAACGGCACCCCACAAATAATAGTCCAACGGTTTTAAATCGCAGCTCCGAGGTGGCCAAACGACATCAATTTTGCGGCTTATTATAATGCGATCTTCAAAAACAGGGCGTAAAACATCGAGTTTAGCTTCGGCTGTGTGGTGCGTAGCGCCGTCCTGTTGAAACCAAATGTTGCCAATATCCTCCTCTTCAATTTTTCTGAACAAAAATTCGTTTAGCATGGCCCTATAAGCTATAACGATCGCCATTGACTGTAACGGCCACTCCTTGCTCATTTTCGAAAAAAAATGGCCCAATCATGCCTCTGGACCATAATCCTCACCAAACAGTGACTCGTTTTGGGTGTATCGGCTTTTCAATGTATGCGTGCGGGTTTTCTGTGTCCCAAATGCGATAATTTTGCTTGTTTACATTCCCGTCAAGATCAAAATGAGCTTCATCTGAAAAGATGATTTTTTTGTCAATATCGGCATCTTCTCTAAGTCGATCGCAGGTCCACTAAGTGACACAATGTCACTTTGTTCAAGCGTATGCACATTGCACAACCATATTCATTCAGCGAAAGGATAAAACTAATTATCTCTCAAATCAGACATGAGCTAAGTGTAACCATTCACCCTTTATCAATATTCTACTATTCTAATGATCGTGTATTCAACGGAACCTTACCAAATCTACCTGTTTCCATTTAAGTGACTCCGACTGTGTCTTTACCTGTGCTCATTGATGTGATTATAATTTTTCAACGCGGCAATTCAGCGTTTGTGGTGGTGGAACTGACGATTATAGATTGTTTCTCATAAAAACCAACAAACAACCGCAGTTATTTCTTATTTATCTGAAAATAATTTATTTTCCGAATAAATTACATTTGTGTTTTTCTTTTTAAACAGAAACACAACACCCCATCTATAGTCACAGTACCTATAACACAGCTTGACAGTATGAAAGAAAAATTACCATACCAATCGATTAGGGTGTACCTACCTCCATCTGCTTACCTCTGTAAGGGAAGCCGAATCAAGTGGAGGTTCCTGAGTTGTCACAAAAATGAATTAAGTAATTTTTTCTGTATTTCAAAGGCGAGATATAACGAGAAATAAAAAAAAGCAATTTAATACAAAACTGAGATTGATTGCTTTACCTTTTAAATTTCGTCAGAGGTGCTCCTTTTCATTCTCCGGCGGCGGGGAGAACCAACAACTTGAGTATTTACTTATTTCATCAAACAATAATTACACACAAAAATGAAGCGAATTTCGTGACATAATAATCTTAAAAGATACTAAATTATATTGGGCACTCTCAATGGAATAAAGAAAATAAATAATTGAATTAAACAAACATTACTCCACATGAGTGCTTATGGTTGAGCTTGGGATTCAGCCCCTCGACGAAAAAAGAACACAAATAAGACTCTACCAAACCAGTTAGGGACCTACTAAGTACCGTTCTTGCACATCGGGGAAAAGGAACAAGGAAACATGAATTCGATTAATTTATGGAAAGTATACAGGAAGTGATTGGGAAAAAATTATATTTGTTTTGACTTGAGAGGATTTTAGGGTTATTTGGGACGAGTTATGGGTAAAGTTTTGTGTTTGTGCTTTCTTGTTTGGTTAGCCCAAGAAATTCACACTTATAATAATTTGATTCAAATTGAGGATTGCGATTGGTTGAAAGTATCTCTTGTTTACTGTAATTTACTTACCTTAAAGAAAAAGTGAAAGTTTTATTTTTGTTTGTTTGTTTGCTTTTTTTTCGAAAAACTACGCCTCAAGATTGTATTGATTGTAGGGAAAAATTCATAACATATTGTTTGATCACGGTCAAAGAGCAAATTAAATTCCGACCGAAGAGAAGGCCAGAAGTGATTTTAAAATTCATAAATATTAAGATCGTTGAGATAAGGGAAATTTATGTGTGACTTTAAATAAACAAAATGGAAAGCTCCATTAAGTATGCAATGACTTATTGTGTAAGTAGGGTACAGGGTTTTTTATTTAATCAAAAAAGTCTTTACGATAGAATTATAAGTTGGTTAGTCATTAGGAAAACTTTCCTGTATGGAAAAGTCATAATATTCTATACCATTTTGCAATACAAAAAATATTCTACCTTGTCATTGAAAAAATAGTAAGTATACGCCGTAGTTCACTTACTTTGCCTCAAAGAAGTTTTGAAGATACAACTTGTTTTTTTATTTGTTTCGAGTCAAATAGTCGTTGAACTGAAGTATAAAAAGCTTTGAGAATACTTCTTTCAGTAATGTTCCAGCGATTAAAAATCGCGATAGCCACTTAATTTTTTCAGGTTGCATATGAGAAATGATATTATACTTAAAGAAAGACCTGAAGGCTTTCTATAAATCACTGAAACCAGAACTATCTGCGAGATCTGGTTTACGAGTTATGATAAAAGCACCATTTTTTGTTTAGTTTTTGACCCTTGCTTATTGTCGTCTCACAGGAAGTATATATTCGGGTGCAAATATCTCGGAAACCAGAGCTCGGAGTTGGGTTTGGCTTCCAGAATAATAAAAACTTTTGAATATGTTGAATTTAGTGAAATCAATTTCTTTCACGATTTCCGAAAAAACGAAATCGACAAAATTTGCCAAAATTTGGACGAAATTTGCCAAAATTTTGGACAGAAAAAAAATCTTCCAAAACCCATCGGATGATACATCAAAAGAAAGGTCTGGTCGAACTCTGTTTATAAAAATGGGCTTCAACTTTTTTAAAGGCCTGGTAGATAAGATATCAGCAAAAATATTAATTCTTCGCAAACATTTTCTCGTAATTGCAAATCGATATTACTCACAAGTTACTTCCATTTCCACAATATCAAACACACTTCCAGTTTAAACACCAAACAAAAATGCAAGACGAAACCACGAGGCAAGAATCCTTGTCAGAATTTAAATCAAAAAGTTAAAAGGTTTGTCCATTAACACATTGCCGTCTTTGAGCTGGGATAAAGTAGCCCGATTTATGTTTGCTCTCATTTTTACTTGCGACATATAGAATATATGGCAGGCATTGAATTCGTAAAAAAAAAATTTGAGATGATGATGAGATATGACATAACGATGATAGAAAAGTCGAAAAAAGTTGGTCCGGCGATTCCGTCTGTCTGTCTGGAAGTTTACAGGCACCTACAGCCTTAACCACTGGTCCAATTGACTTCAAACTTGAAAATTAGAGGTGTGAACAAAAACTCATATCCCAGTTTTTTTTTATTTTTATTTTAAGATCAAAATTTAGGGTGGCCAAAAACCAAAACTTTGAATTTTCTCCAAAACGGCTCCTACGATGTTTTTAAACTTCCTCGAATTTTATTTTTTTAAACATTCATGTATTTCATGTCAAAAAAAAAATTGTATTGCTCAAAAACGGCACCTCAGATAGAACCGTTTTTTTTGTTATACGATTTTCTGGAAAAATAAAGGTTCGATTAGCGTAACTTTTTTTTTGAAAGTACGTAGATATATGTATATTCCTCAAATAATATTTTTTTTTGGATTTTAAATAAATAGTTTTAGTTTTTTTTTCAAAATTTTGTATCTCAAAAACGGATCAATATTAAAAATCCAAATTAAAGTATAATATGTATATTTACATATTCTTGAAAACTCCATATAAAAATTAGTTTTAAAACATTTTTGAAAAATTTTATATATAAAAAATTAATTTTAAAAAAACGGCTCCGACAATCTTCAAAAAAAAAATTCTGTAGATCAAAAATAAGATTTGAATTTGTTTGGCATTTAAATTTTTGCAATTAAATTTATTAACGAGGCACGTTTTCAAATTTTAATTTTTTTTAATAAATTCTAATCATTTTTAAATATTGAGTTTTTTTTTTGTGAGTTAAGTGTAATGTTAATGTTTTTTTTTATGAGTTATAATTTGGAATACAGGAGCAAGTTCGCACGACCGAGTGCATTTTTTTTTTTTGCTTTCTGGAAACAGGTAGTATTATTTTTATTTGGACGTCTGCAACCGAACTGATAAATGATCCGACAATAATAAAAAAAGTAAATGTTTGTACACTGCATGAGGTCATTAACAATAATTGTATAATTTTATTCCCGACAGAACTCATTATCCGCCAAATGAATTTATTTACAAATATTCCGCCTCGTCCCTTGTCCATAAAGTATGGTTTATGGATGTAAATTTTGTTGATTTTTTGACGTTAATCATTTTTAATTTTGCAAAAGCTCACTTAAACTTTTATGAGTAATTTAATTGCTATTAAGATTTCAAGTGGCAAGTGGGCTACAGAAGTTTGAAATGTTGGACATTTTTTCTATCGAAACCTTATGATAAAAATCCCAAGAGAAAGCGGCAACTAGTGAATTGAAGCAACGACGACGGTTGTAGCTGATTGGGTTTCACTTAAGGAAGCAAGTGGAGGTGTTGGGGCAAAACCTGGGGCAGTTTCAGATGCCTGATATGGCATGATTTCTTCGTATGTAGAAGTGGTGGTAGTATAAGGACGCTTTGTAGTAGATGTCGCATATTTAGCACGATCTGATCTCAAACGGTTACGAATACGGTGACCTAATTCTTTTATAACCGATGGTGTGGTCGGACCAGCATGGCTTATTCCACTACCGGAATGTCTATTATTGTTGTTTTGGTTAGAGGAATCGTAATAAGCAGGTGCAGGTGAATCAGTTGGCTTATGTGACTTTGGCGTAGTGCTTTCATGTCTTTTCGGCTTTTCATCATCACCGTTTGAATGTCTTGTTGATTGTGAAGCCTCTGCTTCGTGGAACGTGGTGATGTACCCTCGTCTAGGAGTATTATGACCAGAATCGTTTGAGCTTGGCGAATCGTGATGCGAGTTCGAATTTGAAGTTGAATGGGAATTCACACGAGAACGTGAACCCGAATCTAAGGTTGAATGCGAAGACGAACTATGCAAATACGGTGAACTATGCCAAGACGAACTATGCGAAGGCGAAGTATGAGAATGCGAGCTATGCGAAGGTGAACTATGAGAATGCGAATCATGCGAAGAGGAATGTGAAGTCCGTCCATTGCTCCTGTGTCTGCTTTCACTACTACGACGCTTGCACTCGACTAGATGCGTTATAACCAGCAATGAAATAATCAATAGTGATAGTAGTTTTGGCCCCCCCATGGTCACAGCTCGAATTCCTTAAAATGGAAACAAAATAAATTGGAAATCAAAACTTTAATTAATGTTCACGAAGGAATCTTACAATTTTAAATTTCTAACCCGAAAAGTCTAAGTCCGGCGGACGAAAAATAAAAACGATGTTGCTTCAGCAGTGTCAGAAATGTTTTTAGAGTAAAAATTATGTTTTCTTAATTTCCACTCAAAAGCCTTAGATTTTATCAACTAAAAAGTCAAATTTGATAGTCGTCTATCTGTTACAGATGGAATGACCTTATGTTTTAATAGTTTTACGAAAAAACTAAATAACGTAAACAGTTGCGAGATAAGCATAGACGGAACTGGTCTTGCATGAAAAATGACAAAGTTGCTATTTTCAACCTTCACTAGAAATTAAAATAAACCATAAGTGCTTATAACATCTTACAAGCTTATGTTTACAATAGAGATCTTATGAAGAATCTAACCCCTGATCTTGACTTTATTCGCACTTCTATATTCAATTAAATTTTAAGAGTCTATCTTTTTCAGTACAAACCACTTCGGATGTAAATTGCCCCCGTGTGGTGTCAGGCAGTCGGGATTTATTTATGAGGTTTTATAATATATCTGCTGTAATTGATATGCAGAAGACAGATAGTTATTTGGATGAAATAAATCAATTTCGAATTGACAGCTTGGTGCCAGATAGAAGAAATGAATAGCTGACACTTCATTAATCAGGAGATGTGCTGCTTATAATCACTGCAGGGTGACAATTTCAAGGCATTGGATAGAACCATCCATTTTTAAATTATGAACTTCAAAAATTGTCTTGCAAAATCATAAAATTTTAACGACCCTATCATGACATTCAAAAAACTTTTAATTCACAATTAGACAAGAATTTTTCAACCACTTAACCCCATAAGGCTATAAGAGCACTTTCTCCAAATAGGTTCTCTCATTAAATAACTAAGAGAAGTAAAACTCTCCACAACAATAACAAACTAGAACCCTCAGAAATTATGTAAAACTTTCAAGCTTGCTAGTTAAGTATTTCAGCTATATTCTGGTTGTTTGTAAGGTCCATGTTTCCTCAACTCGAGCATCCATTTATAACCCGAGGGACGAGCGTCCTATACCTGTGGCCTCCACATTCATGTAACATGAGACCAGTATGCAGTTGCTGCATGGTTATTTGCATTTGAAGCAAAATTACTTACATTGTAAATGAAAATTATCCTTTCTGTGGGATTTTTTAAAAGTTGTAATTATGCAAACATTTTATTCGCTTGCTGGCGTTTTCTATTGTTGCGGGAACTCAAGAGTCTTGGAGTCGTTGGAATATAATATGATATGCGGATGCATCAGTTTCGATTTTTCTAAGGAATTTTAAGAATTTGTTAATAATTATTAACATTTTAACTATTAGAACTGTTTTGATTTTATGGTTTCTGCAGTTAAACTTCTCGGAATGTGAAACCACATTATTCAGACTTTAAGAGCTTACCTCCCATGAAACCACACTAGGAAGACTTAAAAAAACGGTAGTTGTCAGAAGTTTCCTAACAGCCTACTCTTCACTCATCCACAAATTTCGTATTAAATTACAATAAATGAAATAAACCTGAAAAAATCTATGCCTGCCAATTTTGGTAATGGAATTTTTTTTTCCTCGAATCGATTTTGGTATTTTGAACCCCAATTCAACCTCTGCTGCGCGATGTTATCCTCATTCTTGTATTAATGATGCTCTACTTTTTAAAAACGTTTTCATTTTCTGTTATCTCGAGCCTTATGCAGTGGTTCAATTACATTTTGTAGCTTTCTAAGGAATTCAAATATTGCCCATTGTTCAAAATATAAGAAAATACCAAATTTATTCTAAAAAGGAAAGAGGATAAACCATTTGACAACAACATTGTGCTCAGAACTTCAAATGGCTAAATGGAAACTATAAAACTGATGGAAATTCGAGTTTAGTCGCTATTCAACTGATCATAAACTTGAATGAAACCGAATTACAATTACTACCAAGGATTTTTTATTTCTTTCAACAAAAGCATAAACTAAAACAAAGACGAAACAAAAATTATGAAAGTTCATCTTAATTTTCCAGCCATTTAGATAATTGAGCTGAATGTCAAGATAAGTCAACTAATTTCAAAGAAAATTGTTCGGCTATAAGGATTAGGCTATGAGGTAATATTACTGATCTGAAAGATTAAAAAGCAAAATTTATGTGCGGATGTATTTTCATTCAAAAAATATCCTTAGGATTATGTTAAATCTTTTTGTCTTGTTACCGCGGGGATGCTTTCATTTGTGGTTTATTCTTATCAAAGTCCTTAAAATTAATAATTTTTTTTTTTTAGAATATTAGTAAGCGGTGAAGTGAATTCAGGGATTTTTTGTTTTCTAATAAAAGGGTTGCTTTCATTCTGGTGATTTTTTTTTTTTTATCTGGGTCCTTGTTTAGGCCTGTAGATATTTCAATGAAACGAAATTATGTACACTTTGATTCGTGCGGAAGAAGAGATAAGAAGGACGACAAGAAACGATGTAGCTTAATCAGCTCGTATACTGGAGTATTTTACTTTGGAAAAAGTTTAATCGAAAATCAACGATCACAGTGGAAATAAAATTCCTTGATGCATTGTTTCGAGTGTTTGCAGAAACTTTTTGGGCGTATAAATTACGATGTTTGTTTTTCGGGATCTTAGGCTAGGTATAGATTATGGTTTTTGGTATGGGTTTCTTGCAAAGTTCCTGAATGATAATCAAATCACATATACAGAATTTGTTTCCTTTAAGGTATGCACTTACATGGTAGATATAGTAAGGCAGTACACCGTATTTGATTATTCACATAAACAAGATTCTATAAGACGATCATATTCGCAAGACTCGGAAACTTGAATGCATCCTGCTCGTGTGAAAACAGTGAACTGTCTTACGCTTCTACTGAATTTCACTGCCTTAACGTAATTTTTCATTTTCAAATTTGAAAGTTATGCAGCTGATATTCATATTAAATGCATGTAAACATTTAAACTCCTAGATAATTGCCTCATCCTTAGCCCAGAAAAAAAAGGCACAAACAATAACTCATGATGAATTATTGTACTTGCTCTACCTACATGCAAATTCAGAACACTCTGCATTACCTTCATTCTCCATCACGCTCTCATTTATAATTATTGGCATTTATTTACAAGTTGCGCCGGCCGTGTGTGTGCGTAAAATGAATGCCCATTATGTCTTTTGTTCCCTCATGGTGGTTCTTGCAAGTAAAAAATGCAATTTTCAACTGGAAATGAAAAACAAGAAAAATCACGAAAGACATGACATGATGATGAAACGACTGGGAATTTATACAATTACGTGATGTGCTGTTGCAGTATAAGTTGCATCACCCAAATGATATTGTGGTACTTCCTGTGAGTGAAATTGTGCATTTATAATTCAATGAGTGAAAATCCTTTTAAAACACATTCCAGGCGATAACTTTCTTTTATTCTTTATTTGTTTTTTGCTCTTTCGATGCAAAACAGGGAAAATATTTCATCTGGAAAAAGTGTTGATGTTGGAAATTTAAGTGCAGTTTGCTGGGCAGCAAAGCAGATGTGTTAATTTTGTAGGAGAGTAATTTTCTTTTATAATTAATGTATCAATAGGTTACGTGAAATTTTAAGAATGCAAATTTTTTCATGATAAAGTTCAAATTACTGATGCGTCGAATTTGGAGTTTACAAGTTCAGCCCAATTCCGCCCTTCAACCAATGCTATGAATATCTACTGTACAGACCGAATCTGAAGATTATTTTTTCAATATTTTGACAAAAGAAGTAGAAAGATTTTTTAATATAAATATCTATTCATAAAAAATAACGCGTATTTTACTCTAAGCCACAATTTTATAAAGATATAGGATAAGCGCGACTCCAATTAATTAATAAAAACAAGTTGATTGTGGAAAAGCAAAATAAAATTTAACTGAGGGTTGCGTCTCGGATAAAAACATAGCTTAAACATCAACCTTTTAAACCCAAATCGTTTTATTATCACGGGGTAACCCATATGGGTTTGTGAGGATAATAAAACGCGGCTAATATTGCTAAGGACAACGGAAGTTCCACGAAACGCGTGTGGCATGTTGTCCTTAAACTACAAACTACACTTCTCGTGAAGAAGCATATACTTTTGAGTTGTGAGTTGTTGTGGCGACAGAACTACCTTAATGCAAAGTGTAAGATACTACAATTTTTTTTTTTTTTCAGAAAATTGCATAATGCAATTCACATTCGTGTTGTACGAATGGAGATGAATCTTTTTCTTCATTTTTATGATATACCGAAAATAGAACGTATTTCCGTTTGTAACAATTATTTATGGTTCTTGAAAGGGTATATGTGTCGTATCGTATCCTTCCCTCATTTTATTTGGCAAATTGGGATGCAAAAAATATGATAAAATTTTCAAGACGTAAAACACTTCAACGCATGAATAAAAGATCATTCATGAATGAATGTAAGGTCCTGTATCTCATCTCATCTCTCAAACATAAAAAAGCAAAGAAAAAAAGAGCATCCTTCTGGACAATCCCCTTAAACACATTCTTTACGTCTCGAAAAACTTTCAAAAATGTGTCCATCCTAAAGGATAAATAACAAATTTATGTGTGTCATCGTTCAATTTGAGAATTTATCATTTGTAAAGGTTTGATGGACTCAATCTGTCAAAATGCAAACAAAACAACAAATCGTCATTCTTACAACCCAACCCAAATAAAGGAAAAAGGATTTTATATTTTGTGGGGTAAAAAAGTATGCTTTTCTCAATGGGAATTAAAATGATACTTTGGATTAGGGGAACATTATCTTGCTGTGACATTTTTTGTAAGACAAATTAATTCGCAAATTGATAGTAAAAAAAATGTAAAAATTGTTTCGAATGATGTTTGTTTGATAAATGAACGAGATTGAATTGACAAGAATTTCAAATAATTTCTTAAATCATGTTAGCAAAATTCATTTCAATTCCGCTTAATACCATCTTATGGAAAACATGAACACATATTGATTCTTGATTGCTGTTCTTCTAGGCAGAAAAATAAAAACAGCTGAAGTCAAAAACATATTTGTTTATTTCCAACTCGAACTTGATTAAAAATTTCAAATTAAAAACCAAAAAAATGTCTTACACACATGAAATTCAAATCATCAAAGTGATTACAGTTTCTTGTTTACCTGTCGAACCCCATCTCACATTTTGCTCTCCTTTTTAAAAGTTCAAAATTTATGTTGATTGCAAATAAACGTGTTTGTGTTTACATTAGATTTGTTTACATCATTTCAAAATACAAATGTTTCCTTTCCAAAATTCCAAAATTCTGGCAAAATCCCTTCAAGTCCTTGACACAACATAAATAAATCATCTTGTCAGTCACATTTCCACGTGCAATCATCATACTTCCCCTTAAATCTTTAACCGCTCGAACCCTCAAATTTTGTTTAAAATTTAGCAACCCATAAAGTAATTTGCCTCTAACCAATAAATAAATTAATTCTAATAATAGGACCTTTTTTGGTTTTTTTTTTGTAAATAAATTTCCTCTTTAACCGCACAATCAATAATCATCGCGCCTGATTAATTTTCTTAGTTTTCTTTTGAAACGATTTAATCGCGAAAAAGAACAAAAATTATTTTCGTCATGCAGCGATGTTCTGTTGTGGTAAGTAAATTTTCCAATAAAAATTTATCGTTTTTGATTTTTGTTGAAACAAAAATTGTAAAAGTACTTAACGTTTCGCAGTTTGAAGCTCCTACTTCAAACGCTTTTTAAACAAAACCTACATGATAAAGAAACCAAATAGAGTGTTCAGTACTCCTGCATGTGTTTTCTTTCTGCTGGAATACAAATTTTTATTGAAGAAGTCAATAATCTCCGAAAACAATTGTTTCCCAGACAGTCACAGCATTTATGGCACAATTCGTATTTAAAAATTCATAAATAATAAAATCCCCATTAAAATAAGTTTCGAACACAACAACGAGAATATGACAGTCAAACCAAACAAGAAAGCAATAAAATTCAGCCGGCAAGAACCGAGAAGACAAACCAAATCTATAGCTATTGTAGGAAATGGTGGTTTCATTCAGTGATAAATAAATTGTTAGCTCTGATTACTCCATCATTCCTTTATTTCTGCAATCAAGATGAACACCAGTTATAAGCATTGATGGGTTTGAAAAATGTCCTTTTTCTGTCACATTGTTTTTCTTTCTTTTCTCCACTCTTAAAGTATAAAGTAATCTTCGTTGGTTGTTGTCTTCAGACAGTTTGTCTATGTCTGTAAATTACAATCAATATCAACGTTGAATGGGATGTTTCAAAATTGAAAAAAAAAGACAGAACACAACAATAGAAGGGAATCAAACAAGTCCTTGTTCTGTAATGTTCTTTGACACGGAAGCTCTACATGTCCGAACCCTACATTCCATTTTAAAATACTCCGTCACATGGCCAGCATCGTTTGTCGTGCTTTTTCACAGTTTTTGTGGTTCAACTAGAAAATAAATAAAAAACATCTCGGGATGATACTCAAACTATTATGTTTTCCTTTTTCAGATGGCTTCATTTGAGGTCATAAAACGAATACGAAGTTGTTTATAAATCGTCAGATTTACACAATCGTTGTATAAATATTTGATTTTTATTTTATTTCTTTTTAAGAAAAAATGGAAATAAAGGAAGAGTTTTCTTTTCTTTCCATATTTTTTGTTTTTGTTTATTTTTGTTCAATCATATGATGAAGTCAAAAGCAAAACAAAAATTGTTTATTTTTGAAAATTAAAATTTAGCATTTGAATTTTTATTTAAAAAAAAAACTTTAAAACGTAAAACGTAGAACGTAGTGGGTTCGAGTACTACTCGTGCCCATAAAGTTTTTATTTCATCTTTCACGGGTACTGCCTCCTGCGAAAAACTGACAAAACTCCCAAGAGTGTCAATCTGTCATGAAAATGTGCTTCTCAACTTTGCCGTTCGTAATCGGTGCCGGCGCACAGTTGTCCAAAAAGGGAAAAGTCGTGGCAAAAATACAAAATCGGATGTTTTATTTTTATTGTTTTGTTTTTTATTTCTAAGAGAAATATAGGCAGAGCTTCAAAAACAGCAAACAAAATAATTTTTTGATCACTAGTTTAATTTATAGGGCTCTTCAAAGTTAGTTAATTTTTTTCTAGAGAAAAAAAAGAAAAAAAAACAAAATTCCTTATTTTCATTTTTGCGATTATGGCATTTTGAATGAAAAATCTTATTTTTTGTTAATAGTTCCTGGTTTAATTACTTATAAGTAAATTTAAATTTGAAATTGAAAAAAAAAATAATTTTTAAGGTTTTAATAAATGAAACAAAAAACACCATTTTTTTTACAATTTATCGAGTTTGAATAGAGCTACAAAAAAATCCATCCAAGTCCATGCATTAAGCCGAATAGGGTATGTGTATCAACCAATTGTTGAGCCAAAAGAAAAATATTTAGCTGCGCATACTTGCGCACTGCCGAGATTTTGAACTTTGAAAAAAAATAAAGGCTTGAGAAAACGCTTACTTTGGCATACCTTGACCCACGTAAACGCTTCGTTCTCTGTTAATAGTAATGCTAGCAACGATGTAAAGGTTTTAATTTTAAGAAGAAATATTAGCCATTGTAACTGCATTTACAATTTTTGTTATCTTTTTTTTATTGGTCAGATATTATTTTTTGAAGGATGTTCCGTTGTTCTTGTCCGTGATAATTTTTGACTTTGATGTCAATTTTTTTTGAAAAATGCGTCGTAAACATAACATTTTCTTACTTTATTTTAATAATGATAATAATAACGAATAAAAAAGTCATTCATAAGGTTGTCGAAAAACCCAAAAGTTTCATAAAATGTATGGTACTTGTAAAAACCAGCAACGGATGAAACTTTAATTTTTTTTTTGCTTTAGAATAAAAAAAAATATTATTTTGGATTTTATTACGAATATAAATTGATATAGGTTTTGCAAAATGTTTTACCATATCTACCAATTTTTATAATCTGCCTACTTTAATTTTCCTATTTAAGTAGATTCCTGCAATTACTAAGCCAAAATGATCTAAGGTTGAATGATATTTTTAATTGTAGATCCTTATTTTATGGTCCAATAAAACAGGTAGAGAGAAATATTATTATAAAATTTTTATTGATTAAAATTAAAAATTTTTTTTAATTTATATTAAATATTATATTAATATAGATAAATTTAACGAGTATACAAAAACACTTCGGATCTTTTAAAATCGAAATATAGTCACAAACTCTTGACCCCAACACTTCACAAGATTCTGGACCACGGTGGAGAACTAATAAGCCATCAAATTTTACCAATAGGGGAACTTTCAGAGGAAGCACAGGAAGCAAGGAATAAAGATTACAAGCGATATCAATTATCCAATACTCTCAAGGTTTCAAGGAAACGACAAAATGAAGATTTATTTAATATGCTATCCATATCATCAGATCTACTTGTTTCATCTTTAAGACACGTTAGATCCCAAAAAGAGCTCAAAAAAAGCTACTGTCCAGAGCTGATTAGTCTATTAAATATTAAAAGTGATGATGAAGGCAGTGAACTTTTTACAGAAAATTTATAATTATTGTTTAAGATAGTTTATGTATATTTTTTTATTTAATATATGCATACCTATCCTATATGTTTTTAATTTTACTTGTTTTTTTTTATTTTTTTTTTGGTCCGTTTATTTTTTTCCTTTACTGTTTCACTTAAAATATGTCACTTAAAAAGGTATAAACCATTATTATTGACCGCTTAAATAAAAAAAAAAAGTTTCTTTGCCAAATTTTCGCATCCACTGTTGTGAATTTTATTTTAGAACACCCTATAAACACTTAGGGGGCCATCATTTTGTTTTTATCAACATTTGCAAAACTAAAGACAATTTTTAAAGTTTTACTTCAATTCTTTTTTCTATAAATTTCGTTTTTTGAGAAAATCTGTTTTCGGCCGATGATTCCGAAACACCCTGTGAAATAATTTTCTTGAAATTCATTGGTGTAACAGCCCTGGAAATTTCCTTCAAATTAAAAAAAAAATTATACCGCTGCCTCAATCCGTTCAAAGGTTATGATTTTTGCAACGAGATAAGTCATTTTGGACAACCGTGCGGCGGCGTACCCAGAGAATTGTTGATGGGAGTAAGTCACTTGGCCTTGGCTCTTCAAGAGCTGCCGCGCCACTCTATTTATTTTTAAAATAGTACATTGTGTGTTGAGGTATAATGCATGCAATTTTGGCATACAGCTTTAATCAGAACTATAGCTTAAAACACTGCAAAATTGAAAATGTTGAATACAAAAATATTCCCACGACTTCAATTCGTTGTTTGGTACTTTTAATTTTCTTGCAGCCCTCTAACAAATAATTTACGAAAATAAAGGCATCTATGCGAAGCTGAAAACCAAAAACATTGGCGAGGTCTGCCTACCGAGCTACGAAAAGCAATTTTCCTGGTTTTTGAGCCTAGCTTAATGTGAACGCACAGAAAGCATATCTTCGGATGCCAATATTGCGACAACTAGAGCTCGGCTTTCAGCAGTAAGCTCAGGATAATTAGAGCTATGAAATTATATTGAACTAGGCGAAATCAATTTTCTTCATGATTTTCGAAAAGAAAATCGTGGGCAGAAAAAAATTCTAACAAAACTCATCGAATGATACATCGAAAGAAAATTCTGGTCGAACTCTGTTCAACAAAATGGATTTCAAGTTTTTGGAAGGCCTGCTAGCCCAAATGTGCTGGTGGCGTTTCTTCTCAAATATGCAATCAGTATCGTGACGTACCTACTCGTATAATCTCACAATGGTTGTATTCTTTATTCAGCATCCAACGTTCATTGGTGAATTATTTTATAAAAATTAATCAAAGTTAGGGTTTTTAAATGTTCTCGAAAAATAATTGGTTTCTCGCACAAAATTCAACATTGATGGTTAAGGTCCTCCAGCTGCAGTCAATTGACTTCAAATTTGCTGAAGTTGTTAGGAATTCGCTGATAGACATTTTAGTTAGAAATTTAAATCCTACACTTTCATAGAGGTCTTCAACTCGTTATTGCAAAATAAGAGAAAATCAAGTTTTAATAGTAAAAATTACATAAAGTGCACTACTCTTTGTCATTTCAATAATTTCTATAAAATAATCGTTTTTTCGAACAGGTAAGTAAAATACCTTTGCTTACTTTCTTTAAATTGATGTTATTCATTTAATAGTGGCCGATAATGTAGTGCATTCTTGAACAGAACAGAATTGAAAAGAATAAAGCGGTGATTGGTTAATTTCGAACTGCTTTATCGACATTTATTTGGAATATTGATTTCTTTTGAAATTGACAATGAACTTGAGCAGCTCTATCAAATTCATATCAGCCTGATCCACCCCCCATAAATAAACAAAACATTCAATGCCCATGATAACCTTCTTAGACAAAATGTTAACCTAAATCGGATAAGGTACATAATATGTAATATAAAGCCCTCCTTATCTCGTCATTCCCAGTTTAGAACACTCAATAAAACCACGAGCTGCTTAAGTGCTTTGATGTGAACAACTCAAAACGGTTTAATCTGATTTCGTTGTTTACTTTTTTTGTGTGCTGTTTATTTTAACACACACAGTGACGTCACTTTCACGTGTATAATAAAATTCTTTTGCTTACTAAACGGTGCGTGTTTCGCTTACTATTAGCTCGCAATACCATTTCAGGTTAAATTGAACATATCATCGATGTTGTCAACATAAGATATGAACGACTCATTCAGAAAATATGAACGATGTCTATCTGCTGAAAGATATCAGATGCTTGAATATTATTTTGTATTTGAACTCATAAGTGTCAGACAAAAAAGGGGGTGTGATGCTAGCGCAGTCAATTTTTATATCCATATTCAAAAAAAAAATTGTATGCGTACAAAAATTTAAGTTAGCTAGACAGTTTGTCTATTTATATCTTTGAAGAAAGTAAGTGGCAATTTTTTGTGCAAAGATATTGTTTTCTTATTGAAGTAAGGAAGCTGTTTTGTTTGATTTTTTTTTTTCAAATTTCATAAACTAGAATATAAGGGCCCAAAGACAGTACCTTGCATTACATCATTTCGAAATTCCTCTAAGTTTCTTCTAAGTAGTTGTAAGGACCTTGTCTTCTATAATAACAGTTAAGCATCGCCAAAACCGCTTCGTAGTAGTTTAACTACATTTAAATTACCTTTAGTAATCAATTTCCACTCAAAATCAAAGCGGATAGTCATGCTCTTAAGCATATTGGTTGGGTAAATTGCAGAATAACGAACATTCAATTAACAAACTAATACATTAGTCAAGAAACATCCAATTTTCAAACCTACATGGTTGTGCATTGAAGTTTGAATGTAATTAAACTACACTTCCGTTCTAGAAATCGATTCTATTCCGATTAAGGTTATGTGCTTTTGGTGTGTTCAACTCAAAACACAGCTCCTTTTCTTACACTATGAAAAACATTGTTTAACGATGACTGTTAAAAAAGAAACCCTTTTGTGTATATCAATTCAACACCCTCTCGCACAAATGAAGTTGACGAAATATAAATAGTTTGTTTTTCCATTCCCTTTTCCCTATAATGGCAAATAGGGCTTAGAGTGTTGATTTCCGGCTGAGAAACCAAATGTGTCTTTGTTGTCCATATTTATGCAGTTTTTGGTAATTTTCGGAATTCTACACATAAATACCTACGCATACAATTGAAATTCTATTCCATAAAATCACTCCATTAGAACGGCATTCACTTTAAATATTATGGAAAAACCTCATAAGCCAAAATTTATGGTAGTATGTGTATGTAACTGGTGTTGACGTACACTCGGTGGATTTTGTAGCTCTGTTTGTGCATTATTTTAGTTGTGTTTTGAATAGAATTTTGTGGTTACGTGATTCCTGCAAAGGAAGGAGGAAATTCCGCTTCTGAAGGCATAACGTCGTTTATGTTTTATGCGTTTATGGTTTATGTTTTTAATGCAGAAAGAAATTGATTTTAATGTAATTTTCAGATGAAAATGGAAGTTTTTGTCATAAATGAAAAAAAAATAATTAAATGAAAGTTCAAAAGTATTTCAAATGGTTTTGATGAATTTTCAAATTTCTAAACTTCTCAAAATCAAACAAATTTGTTGAATATTCCGATCATGTACCACTATTGCATTCTATGTCTTCCTCCGTGATTAGATTTCGAACCGCATTCATTTGTTCCGCTTCATCCAGCCATCTAAATGGATGGATCTATTTTACCATATATTTGGCCAAGCAGACCATTTTCTAGCACGTATTTCAACAGTCTGATTGAAAATTGTTAAAATATTTGTAGAGATTATAACCTAATTCGTTAAACGATATTGCCATTAGTAAATCAATATTTTCGATTCAAAAGCTAACTTTTCAAATCAGACATTAATCACTATTAATTTCAATTAAATTTGAAACTTATTGCTGCTAAGTCCTTCCATCTTCCGCATTTTCGCAATTATGACATTACGCGCCGCTTGTTAAGCGATTTCTTAAATCCTTCATTCCGCTGTATAATTATGACCTTCAATAAATTAGCATCAATTGCAAAATTATGCAAATCCTTTCATCCAAAAAGAAGCACACTTAGTGTGCCGAAGGCATATAAATAAACAATCTGCAACTGAAACAAATTTCCGTTCCCGGATTAACCATCCCGATTAATAATTGACTCTCCCAAAATCCAATTCAATTCAAATCCCATTAACTTCGCGAGTCCTTGCAATTTGCTCTGCTTCAATGTTGCTGTATCAAAATAAAATCTCAACAAACGTAAAAAAACAAAAAAATTCCCACTCCACATCCGCTCCCAAACGCGCTGCAAGTAGACTCAAAAAGCAACAATAATTCCCTCCCTACTCACCTGCCACAAGCGCATTAACATTAAATTGAATCACCATTAAGTTCCGTTTCCTGTCACGGAAAATATTGTAAACGAAATCATTCCGTTCAATTTAATATCCCTGCGTGGACCATTAATATACATGCATACACCCTCACCATATGTGAATAAAGATAGACAGAAACGGAAAAAATACAAGCATCTCTTTGCCAACACACAGAACATCCTTCCCGATTATGGCTGACAAGTGGAAAAAAACATGGTTATAAACGTTACGATCGACCCTCCAAAAACAACTAGCCGCCTTAACAATGTTCAATATGGTCTCTTTCCGTTGTTGGAATTTTTTCCGTTTCCACGTTTCTTGTTTATTTTGCTTTGTTTCGTTTTAGATTTGTCTGAGCTTGGAGTTATTTTTTTCTTTTTCTTCTTTTTGAAAATAACGAGGAAAAAATTTAAAATGAGTTTCGGGCGTAGTTGGCAAACTTAAAGGCTGGTTTCGTATATGTGGAAATAACAGCAAAGTAAATCTCTCCGTTTTACGTTGCTTTGAATATTATTTGCCCTGTTTTTTTTTCGTTGGGGGGAAATAAATAGCCTCGAGGTAATATTTTGATAAACATTGATGTTCAGTCGTCTGTCGATGGGAAATATTTTTGATTTTGAAAAACAAGCAAGTCTCGGTAGCACTAATGGGGACGCGGTGGTGTGGAATAAAAGCCGTTGGAGAGGGTAATTTTTATTATAAGGGTTATTCATTTCAGAAAAAAAAAACTTTTTCCCTTTTTTAATTTCTATATAAGGCAGCAATTTGGGTCTAATGAACACAAATTAAAGCAAAAATGTCGCCTCTTGTTTATCGGAAAAATAAATTTGAAAAAGAGGAACCAAACTTGGAGCTGGGGGTTACCTTATTATTTACTGTAGGCTCTAACACCTTTTTAAAAGCGCCTCAACAATGAATGACAGGTTTTTTTCATTCAATTTAATTTTATTGTCTGTGGAGCTGAGGTAAAAACTTTGTTGATCTTTGAAAAAGCAGTTAGTTTAAAGGAAATGGTTTCGAAATAAAACGTCTTTTACTTCTTATGGTGAAAGTGAGCAGAATCCGTTCAATGGTTTCGAAAATAAAAACCAGCTTAATTAGACTGACTGCACACATATCTCACTTAACGTTTTAAAAAAACTATTTTTAAGCACGTCAGTCTGACTCACTCCAGTTCGGTACAGTTTCATAAACAAAGATGACGTTTTTTCAACTGTTAATTGTTGCTTAGCTGTGCTCATTCCCACTTTCTTTCTGCTTCGTTTTCAATGCAATAAAATACGACCCCTAGTCAACCAACAAGTAAAGCTTAATCAACTCTCCACTGATTCCTCTAATCCTATTCCGTTTTGTAATTTAAAACTTTCAAACCAAACAAACCACATTACTTCACACAAAGCATACCCTTCGTTGCCATCAAAAGACACAATTTATTGTATATTTTTATATTCTTCTCATGTTTCAATGAATGACTGATTGGCATATCGATTCATCATCAGTCGGCATAAAGAAAATGCCCCGCCCACCCACTTTCAGTTCATCAAATTACAAAGAAAGAAAGAACGCCGATGAAAACAACCAAATATTATGTTGAAACAATAACAGGACATACACATCATACACATATTTGCTCGAAGTAGAAGTCTGAGCAAGGTTGGCAAGCAAACAGAACCGAAAGAGGACAAAGATGTAAGACCATTGGATTTGGTCATACAAATATATATCCATTGATTTAAGTGTGTATTTCGATTTTATTTACTTGGTCATATAGCAACCATTAAAATATCAACACAATTTCTGCACATACCGCAAAACTGGGGGGATTCCCTTCTTTTGATTTAATTAAATAGTAACAATAGAGAATTGTCAAGAGAGACGAATATGTAGAAAACCAATTGAAAAAGCAAAGAGAAATTATCGGCCGCAGGTCACAGTAGAGGAAGGATGTAGTGAACAAACTTATTTGACATTTTTCTCTTTGAGACTCACTTTGGAAATATCAAAAAGACGTTAGTTATATTTTCATGATTTTCTGTTTTTATGGAGGTGACTTCATTGACGACCCCAAACATAGACTGTAAGTTTTCCTCTTATCTACTGTGCCAAACAATACTTTTATCCGTTCATAGAAGACTATAGCATATTTTTTCAAAGTCCTAGTCTTCTGGCCATACCATATTTTGCCAATCTCTGGTTTAAATGTTGATTTTTAAACTCCTCTTCTGTTTATATTTTCCCTCCTATCGATCGTTGTCTTTCAACAGAAAAAAGCTTGTCCCCAATCAATATAATACGAGTTACGAGTAATGTGTATAAAACAACTGAATAAAAATGAAAGAACATGTTTTAGATCTTCAGTAACCAGAAAAAAGAACTTCGACGTTTTTATTTTCCCAGTTTGAACAAACAAAATATATATAGTGTGTAAGCCAATACATCGTAAACCAAATGTGGGAGGCAGTGAGGACGAGACCGACCTGAATTTGAGATAAATTTAAATTATAGGTAAATGTAAAAATGTTGAATTCAAAAGGGATTATGGCTGCACAAATAAATCTTGATCGAAAGGAACTAGTTGGGTGACACTTTTTATGTGCTTGTGCTCGGAAAATAATATAAACAACACAGTCAGAGTAACGCGGAAGGACTTTAGCTAAGAAATATGGGCCATTAATTCTGGGACTCAATTCTGCTGGTGGCTGTTTTTCTAAGGATCATGCGGTCGCGGGGAGAATCAGAAATAAAAGGATACAAAAACTGACTGTTCCTTGATTTTTTTAATGCAAGTCGCCTTCTTAATGTTTTCTAGGAATATTTCCTTTCCTAAATTATTCAAAACAAAATTTAAAGGCGATTTTGGTCCAAACGTTACAAAGAACTCTTATGTACTTTATATTTCCTTTTTGATTGCAAGAATCACTTTAATTCTCTTAATAGAATCCTAATTCCTTTTTTGGCTCATAAACACACACAAAAACACCACTCAAAATTTGCATATAAAGTGAACTCTTGGCCTGCAGCTTAACAAAAGAAAAACTGTGTGCTGTTATAATTTTTCGAGGTTCAGAAACTCTTAAACCAATTAAGCCACAAAATCTAGACAAGTTACCATTTTTTATGATGACCTCCGAGGGATTTGAATGCAATAATTAAGTTCCCATATAGTTTATGATGTCCTTTTTGCTGTGAAGTAAAATAAATGCAAAAAAGAAATACCCTCACAAGCCACATACGATATGAAATTAAGGTATAACCTTCCTATACTCGACGAGTGAATTAATTTAACTTCATGCGTTTTTTTTTCAAAAAAATATAAAATGTGTAAAAAGAAATTAAAAATTTTACCACACTTAGGCGTTCTTTTTTTGATATTAAAAATATACGAGCGAAAATATTAATACTCGAGGAGATCTTCTCATCAGCATCCTGGGAAAATCGTTTCCAGTTAAGGTGGAAAAAATTGAAAGGAAAATTTGTATACCTTTCATAGGAATTGCTCATTTTAGTTTTATTTTTATGATTTTTACACTTTTAATATAAGTGTGTGTATGACTTCAATAAAATTTTCCGTTTGAATTCCAGAAAAGGTCATTTAATCGTTTACACAGCGGGTAAATAAGATTTTAACAAAAAAGGTAATTATATTTTTTTGGGCGGCTGAAAAGTAATATGAAGATTGGAGTAACAGTTTAAATGATTAAATTGCAAATAAATTTTTAAGTCTTTCATTTTATGAGAGTCTGTTGACATTTTCACGGTGGTGGGGACTTAAACAGCCATTCAAAAATGTAGTAAATGGTAATGGCGTACTACGGCGTATGAGTAACATTTTTGACATCTGCATTTCAATGAAGAACATCTTGATTCAGAACAAGCCGTTTGTATATTTTTGAAGGGATAACTAACAATACCTATCCCTCATCGATATTGCGAATATTTTCGACAGTCTCAATAGAGAATTCGTCTGACATTTTTTTTTTTCATTTTCAAACAACATTGACTTCACCTGACTTTGAGTAAATTTTTCACAGCATTCCATCTATTATTTCCTTCAATGCATGTGGGACAAATATGTTCTTATTTCTTATTATTTGACATGTTGAAATATTTCTGACAGTTTCCAATATAAAAATATTTTCCAAATTCAATTTTCTTTTGCAAACACCCAAATTTCATCTGAAATCCCAACAACAGAGAAAAAATCATCTTGTTCAATTTTCATGTCACCGATTTTCTGTTGATGACACATAGCTGTTGTAATATCATTTCGTGCTTCAAAAAGCAACAATTCTCAACATCATATAAACAACCTTCAAATACTGTGCCGTCGCAGTGTGATATTTAAATGAACATCACCGCAAATCAGGGGCGATTCCTCATAGTTGGCTAGTTTAGCGGCGCTAAACCAATAATTTCAGAATACAAATTAATTTTTTTCTAATATATAAACATTATTCATATGTTAACACTCAATAAACGACAACGAATACGTTACAATATTGTAGGGACTTAATCACTTAATAGCAACAAAACAGAATTTCCTACCAATATGTATTTTTCATTGCATACAAACAAAACTCTCATGCAGAAATCTATCATGAAACTATATTTAGCTCCAAAGTTTGTGCTAACAGATTTCATACAATCTTCATAAACAGAAAATGAACACATTTGAATAAATGCCTTCAAAAATGAACAGGAGGGTTAGCGCAAAAATCACAGCTAACTATGAAACGAGAACACAACACAACGACAGGTAAGAGCCAACACATACAGAATACAGATACGAGTCGTTTCGTACACGAAACAAAACTCTCGTGCAAAAATCTATTATGAAACTATGTATGTTTAGCTCAAAAGTTTGCGACAACAGCAACAGAATTCATACAATCTTCTTAAACAGAAAATGAACACATTTGAATAAATGCCTTCAAAAATGAACAGGAGGGCTAGCGCAAAAATCACAGCTAACTATGAAACGAGAACACAACAACGACAGATACGAGTCGTTTCGTACACGAACACGATTCGATTACACGAGTAACGATAACGAGGAACGAGCCTGCTTCTGCTGTTTGCTGTGCTGTTGCTGTGGCTGTTGATGGGCTGAGCGCTGTGGGATGTCGCTGTCGGCTGTATGCCTATGCTTTTTACTTGCGATATATAGAATATAATATGGCAAGTATTGAATTCGTAAAAAAAAAAATTTGAGATGATGATGAGATATGACATTACGATGATAGAGAATTCGAAAAAAGTGGGTCCGGCGATTCCGTCCGTCTGTCTGTCGGGAAGTTTACAGGCACCTACTGCCTTAACCACTGGACCGATTGACTTCAAACTTGAAAATTAGAGGTTTGAGCAAAAACTCATATCCCAGTTTTTTCATTTTTTTTTAAGATCAAAATTTAGGGTAGCCACCATACAATTTTTTCGGCCAAAAGCTTCAATTTTCTCAAAAACAGCTCCTCCGATTTTTCATAAACATCCTCGTAAATTTTTTTTTTGGGAACACTGGTGTTTTTAGTGTAAAAATTATGTTTGTATTGCTCCAATACGGTACCTCTCATAGAACCGTTTTTTTTTGTCAAAAGATTTCCTCTAAAAATAATGGTCCGAATAAAAATATAAAAATAAAATAGAGTGGCACGACAGCTCTTGAAGAGCCAAGGCCTAAGTGACTTACTCTCATCAACAATTCCCTGGGTGCGTGTGAAAAATTGAGGGGACCTACAATTTAACGCCGATTCCGAACGGCAAAGTTGAGAAGCACTTTTTCATGACAGATTGATACTCTTTGAAGTTTTGTCAGTTCTTCGCAAGAGGCAGTAGGTACCCGTGAAAGATGAACTACAAACTTTATGGGCACGAGTATGACTCGAACTCACGACTTTCTGCATGGCAACCTAACCGCTTAGCCACGGGCAGCTGCGGTCCGATTAACGTCTTTTTTTAGGAGTATATATAATATTGCACAAATAATATTTTGTTTTCAAAAAACATTTAAAATTTTTTGGATTTAAAAAAAATTGTTTTGAATTTTTTTTCAAAATTCCAATATTATAAGACGTACGAGTATATTAACATTTTTTTTCAATATTGCATACCCAGATTAATTTTAGGACATTCTAGAAAAATTGTATGCATAAAAAAATAATTTAAGGAAAACCTCTCCATGGAATTAAAAAAAAAAAAAAATTAAATACTTTTAAAGAAATCTTATGGCATATTTTTTTTTCAAATAAAATGTGCTTTTTATGTACCTTTAAATTTTTATTTTTGAATTTTAAATACTTGTTTTTATTGTTAACGTTTTTTTGTGTGTTAAGTTTGGAGTACTGGAGCAAAGTGCGTGCGACTCAGTCGTGCAAATTTTTTTTGTTGTATTTTAAACTTTCCCGAAGAACGTTGATATAGCTAACCCACAAAACTTGACCAGGAATCGCCACTGCCGCAAATGAGACTTTAATAGCTTGAGTTCAATGATTTTGACATTAAGCCGGCGCGCGACACGACAACGACGAAAGCAACACTACAAAACGGAGACATTTTAGTTAAATGACAGAGCGACATAAGTCGTTGTCCCATCCCAAGCCATCATGAGTGTAATTTTGTTGTGATTTAGTCTTGACATGAAATTGAAGCCATTTGCACTTCATAACGTGTTTGTGGGTGTATCATTTCTTTTCTCGCAATAGTGGTCCTTAAAGCATTAGGACCGGTTATAGAGTACGAGATGTTACTAAACCTGTGTGGCATAGTCGTATGGGTGCCATTTTGCTAACACCGTTTTTATAACTAATCTATTATGAAACATGCCATTTTCACATGCCGAACAGCTACTGTATGCTTGCAAAAACAAAAAAATACATACCCCGCAGCTAGGCACTTAGCATCAGGCGTTCTTCAATCTCATTTATATGTACACTGTGCAGACTTGGCTGATCTTTTTTTTTTGCAATGTCATTGCTCTCGCTTGAGAACAAAACGGAAACCATGAGGACATTTTTTTTAATGAAACAGAGGCTAATGGCGGGCGTTCTGGGTCGCTTCCTATTGCTGCTCCTCATTTATATGTCTTAGTTGTAACTTGTGATGCTTTTTTATTTATTGCTGAGGTAGGCTCAGGGTGTCCAGGGTCGATCCCAAAGAAAGCAAATAAAACTATGGTCGAAAAGTCTCAAACTTCCAATAACGACCAACCTCTCCGATGTTGTATTAAATTTTATTACAGTTTTCTTACGATCTAAAATAACAGGGTATTGCATATATCTATCTATATATATAAAAGAACAGCTTATTTTCTGTGTTCGTTCGCTAACCGGCCAAACCGCTTGACCGATTTTCTTAATTTTTTTTCTAAACTCAAGAGGAATTGGGGTAGAAGGTTTAGGAAAAACAAAACTTATACTTTTTAAATGACAAATGGTACCAATGTTAAAAAATCATTTTTTTTCTCACTACATCAAATTATGAACAAAACTGATCATTTTCACTTGAAAATTTTGTAAAATATTTTATTTTTATTCATACAAATAAAATGTCAGTGAAGAAAAAGAAGACATTTTTTATTCATTTTCATGTCCGCTTATATGACAGGAGCCAGTATTTAGTCCTGGACCTATTAAACTGAACACATCATGCTTTGCTGTCGAAACTCCACATGCGAGGAGCAGAGGTACATAAAGGGTGTTTTTCTTAGATATAGAACTTCAAATTGCAATAAAACAACGATGGAATATACTATTGACGTAATTTTTTATTTATTCGAAAGATAATCTTGTGGCATTATACATTTTAAATATGGTTTCTGGCATATGACTGCCACGGCTGGCTCGGATATAGTCCAATCTGGACGTCCAATTTTCGATGACTTTTTACAACATTTGTGGCCGTATATCGGCAATAACACGGCGAATGTTGTCTTCCAAATGGTCAAGAGTTTGTCGCTTATCCGCATAGACCAATGACTTTACATAAACCCACAGAAAATAGTCTAGCGGTGTTAAATCACAAGATCTTGGAGGCAAATTCACAGGTCCAAAACGTGAAATTATGAGAATCGGGAACAACGGCCATCTCGTTTTGGGCCCATTCGACGAGTCTACGCCTTGCTTGATGATCGTTTGGCTTCAATGCTTGCACGAGTTGGATTTTGTAAGCACCCAAACCAAGATCCTTCCGCTAAATCTTCCATAAAGTGGATGGACATTGGATGCTACGCTGAACGCTCTACAGTAGCAATAGCTTCTTCTGTACGCACCGTACGGCTGCGTCTCTGGGGATGCGAGTTATCAATTACAGTAAATGTGTATGTGGTGCGAAATCGTCCCATGGTTAATCGAATTAACTGCTTTGATGGACGATTTTGTCGACGATAAAATGCACAGAACCATTATTTTCGAAGAAAAATTGCACAATTTGCAAGCTTTATGTTCAGGCGTGAGTCTATTCATGATGAATTGCCAAACCAAAGACCAAACTGAGAATAAATCACTTGACAGCTGTTAAATCGCCGTCTTGAAAAGTAATGCCAACTTAAAATTCTATACCTCGAAAAAAACAACCGTTAAATTACATGGATACAAAAACTTTTATAAAACATTATAATACCATTAGGCGATCGATGCATTATACGAAATGACAATTATTATTCTTAACTTTAACTCAAAAACTATATAGATGATTTTTGTGCTGTAATCGATTGGCCAAGAATTTCCCGAGAACAATCGATATGGAAAAAGAAATTCACTCTGAAAATTGTCTTCCTTCTTTGCTATGTATGTATGTACATGTAGGTCTCTGGGAACAATATAGGAACTTCAAGCCATCTTTGCAAGCCATCCTTATAGAAAATAAAGAGGAATGTATTGTAAATAGGAATGGGAAGCTTACACCCCAATCCATAAAGATGTAAGGGTATGAAAACCATTCTATGGGTAAGCGTAATATGTGGATGTAGACGCTCCCGTTTCTATTAGGTTAAGTTCGTAACATCATCTTTCGTAATTTCCTAACTGCAATTCGATAAATTCAATTTTGCGTTGTGTTTTTTGGCAAAAGAATGATCACAGGCTCCAGGCTCTGGTCCGCCGAAGAGAACTAGAATTAGGGTTCTCTGGAAATCGTTCATATGATTTGGAAATATCATCGAATCGGAAGTTGACCATTTTAATTCCTCAATTTGGAAGCCCTTTTAACAAAAGTAATTTTAAGAAGTCGAAAATCACTGCCGCATTCATCATTCTATTGGCACAGCAGAAGTTGAAAACAAAATTTCGAGTTGGAAGGTAGTTTTTGTTGAATTTGAATACAAAAACTGTTTTGAAGAATCGTAGATGTTGCAGATATTCCAAGAGCAGTACAGGTACGGCGATGTTTTCTGATTGCAATTGAATGATTACAAGAGAGTGTGCATTGAAATGGTATCACAGGTAGAAAGTAGAGTTCTCAGAGCCTAGGATCACCGGGTACACCAACATAATTAACAACGAATTGCTGGCGAGATCACCGTAAGATGAATAAATAAATAATGGGGGGAAAATACATGGCTGACAAGTTTGTTTGTTTGAACGTGCTTATTCCCGGAACTGTTATATTGGTTTGAATTGAAACATTCTTTTTGTGTTGCATAGGCCTTTTGTCGGAGGAAGATTTTAGGCTACGACCAATAAGAGCGAAGAATCAGTGACAAATTTTGCAAAGACGGGGAAAATTATTAATATTTTTAGTATTCCATTCCGTGATTCAAGTTACCCAACAAATATGTATAAACGAATTATTTCTCATTAAATGGTCTAAAAAATGTCGGTATATGGCTGTCTTTTAAGTATAACCTTTTTTATTGTTATCAACTTTGGTAGAAATCAATGCATTAGAACCAATTATTTTCCAAGGAGTTTTATCAACATTATATCAATCCTTACCAAGTTAACGTGTTGTTGATTAAGAGTGATTATAAAATTCTGAAGCGCACATGATGAACAAGACAAGACGCTACGCGCGCTGGCTGGTGGGCAAGGGGGTGGCAGACGAAGTTTATCAAATCGAAAATTATTTTGATTGAAAATTTATTATTGTACATATGTATGTATATAAGAAGGCGACACAGAACTGTAATAAAATAAGCTGAAAATTAAATTTCATCACAATAATCATCTCCGCTCATAAGAGCTAGATCTCTAGGGGTCCAGCCCACCGGAATCAACCTATTTTTGTCATAAAATCTGATTCGCAGTAGATTTCGTTATATCGTGGTTATATCGTCTCCAGAATCGTCCGTTAGTCCTTCCTCTCGAACGCGGCTAATTTGTTGCCTACATGAAAACTGTGTACTAATTTACACGACACAGTTTTTGAGTTCTTTGGATATTTGGATATAAGAGGACTGCAGCCAATTATTTAGAGCTAAATAAGTTTAGTAAAACGAAAAAATGAGGTTAAATTTTTGTATTTGGTGGTTCTACTGCTCTTGAAACATTATTTTCAATTGTAAAATATACGTACTGTCCGTCCCTTTTTTAAATGCACTGGCAAATGGATAAACTCCGTTATACCTGTCACGTATTTGGAACGAAAAAATACGTCAACAGCTCCTACTGCAACGCTTACCATTATCACGTCATGGTAAACCACCCGACCTTATACAACCGATTATTTGTTTATCAAAAACGCATTCTAATACAAAAATATTAAATAAAGCACACATAAAACAAATTGAAAATAAAAACATTTATTTTTGAAGCCCTGCGAAGCGGGCGGGGGTTTTGCTAGTATATATATATAATTCTTAATAATTTCTTATAATACGGTCTTATAATAAACAAGCAGGTCTCAAAATGCTGCTCCTGTCCCTAGCACCAAACTAGAGAATAAACGGTTGAACTGTCCCCGACTTGACAGCTCTCTGTCTGTGGTGCGCTTAGAAGAAGGGCAGCCACAGAATAAACAGGCAAACAGCGGATTTTCTGTTCTCGATACACTCAGAGGGAGTGGAGCGAAGAATAAACAGCAGAACTCAAAATGCTGCTACTGTCCCTAGCACCAAACTAAGGAATAAACGGTCGAACTGTCCCCGACTTGACAGCTCTCTGTCTGTGGTGCGCTTAGAAGAAGGGCTACCACAGAATAAACAGGCAAACAGGCGGATTTTCTGTCCTCGGTACACTCAGAGGGAGTGGAGCGAAGAATAAACAGCAGAACTCAAAATGCTGCTACTGTCCCTAGCACCAAACTAAGGAATAAACGGTCGAACTGTCCCCGACTTGACAGCTCTCTGTCTGTGGTGCGCTTAGAGGAAGGGCTACCACAGAATAAACAGGCAAACAGGCGGATTTTCTGTCCTCGGTACACTCAGAGGGAGTGGAGCGAAGAATAAACAGCAGAACTCAAAATGCTGCTACTGTCCCTAGCACCAAACTAAGGAATAAACGGTCGAACTGTCCCCGACTTGACAGCTCTCTGTCTGTGGTGCGCTTAGAAGAAGGGCTACCACAGAATAAACAGGCAAACAGGCGGATTTTCTGTCCCCGATACACTCAGAAGGAGTGGAGCGAAGAATAAACAGCAGAACTCAAAATGCTGCTACTGTCCCTAGCACCAAACTAGGGAATAAACGGTCGAACTGTCCCCGACTTTACAGCTCTCTGTCTGTGGTGCGCTTAGAACAAGGGCTACCACAGAATAAACAGGCAAACAGGCGGATTTTCTGTCCTCGATACACTCAGAGGGAGTGGAGCGAAGAATAAACAGCAGAACTCAAAATGCTGCTACTGTCCCTAGCACCAAACTAGGGAATAAACGGTCGAACTGTCCCCGACTTTACAGCTCTCTGTCTGTGGTGCGCTTAGAGGAAGGGCTACCACAGAATAAACAGGCAAACAGGCGGATTTTCTGTCCTCGGTACACTCAGAGGGAGTGGAGCGAAGAATAAACAGCAGAACTCAAAATGCTGCTACTGTCCCTAGCACCAAACTAAGGAATAAACGGTCGAACTGTCCCCGACTTGACAGCTCTCTGTCTGTGGTGCGCTTAGAAGAAGGGCTACCACAGAATAAACAGGCAAACAGGCGGATTTTCTGTCCTCGATACACTCAGAGGGAGTGGAGCGAAGAATAAACAGCAGAACTCAAAATGCTGCTACTGTCCCTAGCACCAAACTAAGGAATAAACGGTTGAACTGTCCCTGACTTGACAGCTCTCTGTCTGTGGTGCGCTTAGAAGAAGGGCTACCACAGAATAAACAGGCAAACAGGTGGGTTTTCTGTCCTCGATACACTCAGAGGGAGTGGAGCGAAGAATAAACAGCAGAACTCAAAATGCTGCTACTGTCCCTAGCACCAAACTAAGGAATAAACGGTCGAACTGTCCCCGACTTGACAGCTCTCTGTCTGTGGTGCGCTTAGAAGAAGGGCTACCACAGAATAAACAGGCAAACAGGTGGGTTTTCTGTCCTCGATACACTCAGAGGGAGTGGAGCGAAGAATAAACAGCAGAACTCAAAATGCTGCTACTGTCCCTAGCACCAAACTAAGGAATAAACGGTCGAACTGTCCCCGACTTGACAGCTCTCTGTCTGTGGTGCGCTTAGAAGAAGGGCTACCACAGAATAAACAGGCAAACAGGCGGATTTTCTGTCCTCGATACACTCAGAGGGAGTGGAGCGAAGAATAAACAGCAGAACTCAAAATGCTGCTACTGTCCCTAGCACCAAACTAAGGAATAAACGGTCGAACTGTCCCCGACTTGACAGCTCTCTGTCTGTGGTGCGCTTAGAAGAAGGGCTACCACAGAATAAACAGGCAAACAGGTGGGTTTTCTGTCCTCGATACACTCAGAGGGAGTGGAGCGAAGAATAAACAGCAGAACTCAAAATGCTGCTACTGTCCCTAGCACCAAACTAGGGAATAAACGGTCGAACTGTCCCCGACTTTACAGCTCTCTGTCTGTGGTGCGCTTACAGGAAGGGCTACCACAGAATAAACAGGCAAACAGGCGGATTTTCTGTCCTCGGTACACTCAGAGGGAGTGGAGCGAAGAATAAACAGCAGAACTCAAAATGCTGCTACTGTCCCTAGCACCAAACTAAGGAATAAACGGTCGAACTGTCCCCGACTTGACAGCTCTCTGTCTGTGGTGCGCTTAGAAGAAGGGCTACCACAGAATAAACAGGCAAACAAGCGGATTTTCTGTCCTCGATACACTCAGAGGGAGTGGAGCGAAGAATAAACAGCAGAACTCAAAATGCTCCTACTGTCCCTAGCACCAAACTAAGGAATAAACGGTCGAACTGTCCCTGACTTGACAGCTCTCTGTCTGTGGTGCGCTTAGAGGAAGGGCTACCACAGAATAAACAGGCAAACAGGCGGATTTTCTGTCCTCGATACACTCAGAAGGAGTGGAGCGAAGAATAAACAGCAGAACTCAAAATGCTGCTACTGTCCCTAGCACCAAACTAAGGAATAAACGGTCGAACTGCCCCCAACTTGACAGCTCTCTGTCTATGGTGCGCTTAGAAGAAGGGCAGCCACAGAATGAACAGGCAAACAGGCGGATTTTCTGTCCCCGATACACTCAGAAGGAGTGGAGCGAAGAATAAACAGCAGAACTCAAAATGCTGCTACTGTCCCTAGCACCAAACTAAGGAATAAACGGTCGAACTTTCCCCGACTTGACAGCTCTCTGTCTGTAGTGCGCTTAGAAGAAGGGCTACCACAGAATAAACAGGCAAACAGGCGGATTTTCTGTCCTCGATACACTCAGAGGGAGTGGAGCGAAGAATAAACAGCAGAACTCAAAATGCTGCTACTGTCCCTAGCACCAAACTTAGGAATAAACGGTCGAACTGTCCCCGACTTGACAGCTCTCTGTCTGTGGTGCGCTTAGAAGAAGGGCTACCACAGAATATACAGGCAAACAGGCGGATTTTCTGTCCTCGATACACTCAGAGGGAGTGGAGCGAAGAATAAACAGCAGAACTCAAAATGCTGCTACTGTCCCTAGCACCAAACTAAGGAATAAACGGTCGAACTGTCGCCGACTTGACAGCTCTCTGTCTGTGGTGCGCTTAGAGGAAGGGCTACCACAGAATAAACAGGCAAACAGGCGGATTTTCTGCCCTCGGTACACTC